>JBAJHW010000001.1:283997166-285247166 GCA_037013535.1 Intellagama lesueurii | reverse complement strand
GGAAGTTCTTTAAGCGAATAATGAATGACAATCATATTTGATAACTTAAATAGATCTTTGCATAAAATTAAGCAGCAAGATTAGAGAATGTGGGAAACATTAAGGAAGAGGACCAGAATGTAAGGAAAAGAAAGGCCAAGAAGTTGTCAGAAATAGCAAAAGGTTATTGAAATGTAGCCATGATAATTTATTCAAAATATTTTTACCCCACCTTTCTCCTTAAGAAGGACCCAAGGCGTCTTACATCATTAAAAGACAATATGTAAAACAGTAAGAATACAAATACTAAAAAGGACCAAACAAATAACATGCTAAGAAATGGTAAACAAAAACAATACCAAAAACACATTCAAAGCGGTAAGGCACAACAATCCATTGAAAAACCCCACTCAGGCAGCCAGTCACTGATGGAAATGTATTCTCGAAGGCTTTCCACTGATGAAAAGCTTGCCTGAAGAGAAAGGTTTTGTCTGCTTGCAGAAAGACAGCAAAGATGGGGCCAGCCTGGCCAGTGAGAAGGCTTTCCAAAGTCCGGGATCAGCAACAGAGAAGGCCCTCTCCCGTGTCCCCACCAAATGTACCTGTGAAGGTAGTGAGACTGAGAGAAAGGCCTCTCTGATAAGTAGCAGCAGTAGTAGTTTGGGTTTTGCCTTATTTATGTTCTTGTTTTCCCATGTTTATCATTATTAATCAATAGTTATGTATTAATTACTAATAAATATATTATTCAGAAACATATATGTGAAGATTCTCAGTCATCCAGGTGAGGTTATCTGGAAGTTGAGTCATGGCAACTGGACTTCTTCCTTGTTAGATTAAAACATTTCACTACTCATCCTCTTCAGTCTGAGGAGAGTTAGTAGGAGATCCCTGATCCATGTTGGTTTCACTTCCCCCTGGTCTGAATAGGCTCATTGGATCCTATGATGATTGTGCAGTCATCATAGGATCTAACAGCAGTTTAGGAATAGAAATCTACAGAAAACCTACACACACTGATCAATACCTGCTTTTTGACTCTCATCACCCATTACAACACAAACTAGGGGTCATCAGGACACTAAACCACGGAGCAAGAAACATCCCCACCTCCACAGAAGCCAAGAAGAAGGGAGATGGACATCTGAGGACAGCACTTAAGGCCTGTGGTTATCCAAAATGGGCCTTTAACAAGGCAATGTCCCGACCCAGGAGGACAATGGAACAGTCTGAGACCCAGAGCCGACGGAAGAACCTGGTCATTCCTTACATGGTGGGTGTGTCTGAAAAGCTCAAAAGGATTTGTGGTAAACACCACATACCTAGGCACTTCATAACCACAAACACACTAAGGCAGACACTCATCCACCCAAAAGACCAGACACCAAAACACAACAGGAGCAAGATAGTATATGTGGTCCAATGCAAAGAGGAGTGGCTTGTAACCTGCGATGGACTTTTTCTCCAGGAATCTATCCAATCTCTTTTTCTAGGCCAGATGCCATTACCACATTCTGTGGCAAGGAGTTTCACAGACTAACAACATACTGGGTAAAGAAATATTTTCTTTTGTCTGTTCTCACTCTCCCAACACTCAACCGGAGTGGATGTCCCCTGGTTCTAGTATTGCGTGAGAGGGAAAAGAGCTTCCCTCTATCCACTTTATCCATCCCCTGCATAATTTTATACGTCTCTATCATGTCCCCCCTCAGGTGCATTTTCTCTAGACTAAAGAGCCCCAAAAGCTGTAGCCTTTCCTCATAAGGGAGGTACCCCAGCCCAGTCATCATTTTAGTCACTCTCTTCTGCACCTTTTCCAGTTCTCCAATGTCTTTTTTGAGGTATGGCGGCCAGAACTGTACACAATACTCCTGATGCGGCCTTACCAGCATTTTGTAAAATGGCATTATAATGTTGGCTGCTTTATTTCCAATCCCCTTTTTAATGATACCTTACATAGAATTGACCTTCTTCACTGCTGCTGCACACTGGGTTGACACTTTCGTTGAGCTGTCCACCAGCACACCAAGAGCTCTTTCTTGATCCAACACGGACAGCTTAGAACCCATTAGCTAATAACTAAAATTTTGATTTATTTATTTTTTTGCCCCAATGTGCATTACTTTACATTTTCTTATATTGAAAGCTACTTGGATGAGTAGTGAAACATTTCAGCCTAACAAGAAAGAAGTCCAGTTGCCATGACTCAACTTCCAGCTTATTCAGAAACATTGGCTGAAATCTAACAGCATAAATTGTGTAATGTAAGGCTGATGATAACATCAGTTGCAGTTATCTGGAAGCTGAGTCATGGCAATTGGACTTCTTTCTTAGATTGAAATGTTTCACTCCTCCTCCAAGTGGCTTCTTCAGTCTGAGGAGAGTTGGTAGGAGACCCCTGATATATCCTCCACATTGGTTTCACTTCCCCCTCGTCTCAATAGGTTCGTTAGATGGACAAAGGACTGGGGGTGAGTGAAAATCCCACTTCTGCAGTCCTATTCAGACCAGGAGGAAGTGAAACTAATGTGGAGGATATATCAGGGGTCTCCTACCAACTCTCCTCAGAAGAGGATTAGCAAAATGTTTCAATCTAACAAGAAAGAAGTCCAGTTTCCATGACTCAACTTCCAGATAACCTCACCTGGATGACTGAGTATCTTCACAGATCAGTTGCAGTTGTTTTTCAGAAATTAAAGTTTTCCAGTCTCCTCTCGCAACAGTCCTAAGGCTCCATTGGAATCCCTTTTATCCTAGGGAAGCGAGTGGGACCAGCAGAACAGGGGGAAGCCTTTTGACAGTTACTGCCACCAGTAAAATCATTCCACCAGCTGCAATTTTTGGAAATTAAAGATGCCCCCTCAGCCCATGGCCCAATAGCTGCCGCTCAATGAAAGGGATTCTAAGGAATTCTCTTAATCTTTTGAGAATGGGGGTGGAAATTTTTAATTTCTGAAAAATTGCCTGGCTGATAACATCACCAGTCTAAATTACATGGCTGGATTTCAGCATTGTTAGGCAACCACCAATCGAACAACTGGTTGTCCATTTGTAATTGAGGACTGTGTGCATGATAATAGCTGAAAGTATTTTTCTTCTTGTACAGTATTTTAAATAAATATTTACCTTAAACCCCAAATTCCATGTTCTAAGCAGCAACACAGAAAGTAGGGGCAGCTTGTGGTCTGAGCAGGAGATGTTTCACCCCAAAATGCCTCACACCCAGGCATCCTATCATGCACGAGCTGATTAAGACATTGTGGTGAAAAATTGGATTGTATGATGAAGATCAAAATGTCGCATTTTCTAGTAATAATAAAATGGTCCATCTGTATCTCCAGAGGAAATCATACCTTATATTTTCCTTATTGATTCCTGCACTTCAGCCTCATGATCCCTACATTCTTCCTACAAATCAAGATGGCAGTGTGTCACTTGTGGGGGATTCCTGTGGTATTTTTATGGATTTGTAATTAATTATTTTTTTTGTATATTCACCAGCAATGTATATGGCAACTGTGTGTCGTTCCCCTCTCCCCATTTATCCCCAGAATAGTCCTGTAAGGTAGGTTTGTGCATCAGTGATAGTATTCGCAAACTAGCAGGCTAATGCACAAACAAATCTGGTCATGTACCTCCCGAATGTACAGCCTTTTGTTGAGCTCAAAATCACCTATATACTTAAAAAGATTTAAAGAAAGGTCATGGCATTACCAGTGTTTTATTTATAATGAACTCCCTTCACCAGAGTTATTTCAGTTGAACTATGTGGAATTGTCTGGAACAGCATGAGGTTTCAGGGTCTGGTGAGCTGCCAGATGTTCTCTGCTTCTTTGTAACAAATAACAATAGTCCCATTGTGGCATTGCCACAGGTCAAATTGCAGACAATATATGGCAGCTTGGATTGTTTTAGGAAGACTTCTTTTTGTCTGACGCTCCATATCATGGCTGAATCCATGACTGCTATCATCACTGTAACAAACTCTTCTAAATATGTGACGTGGAAGTTTACCTAATTTTTCACTTTAATGTTTTATGCTCTCCAATGATTCAAAATTCATCCATTGGTTCTATTAAAGCAGGACTCGGCAACAGATATTGTTGGACTGCAGTCCTCATAATCTCTCACCATGCAATATGCTGGCTAGAGCTGATGGGAGCTAAATAGTTACAGGGTCACAGTTGCCCACAGTTGCCCACCCTTACATTAGGCAAAGGGATTATGAATTTCCCAAGACCTACTAGCCCACTTTGTGGTTTATAGAGAATGAACCCATATCTACCTCATACAAACCCAGTAATTTTCATGACACCATTTCAGCTGTTAAATATTTACAACATATAGAGCATCCATTTCACAGAACAACCAGACGGTCTGTGCTTTGACAGGTTTCTCAAAAATTAAACATCTTTGGCATGGGGGGGTTATGACAACTCATGGTACACAAAGTGTACAGAACAATATAATATGATATAACAATAAAAATCTGAAATATTAAATATGGTATTGAAATCTTCCTTTATTTCCTTTTTTGCTTAACCTTTCCTTTTTTCTCTCCTTCAAGTTTACCTCAGAGTAAATAAATAAACAGTGAAATAAAAATCAGTAATTTTGCATTATTTTTAAATCAAAGATTAGGATTAAAGCACTTTGATGGAAACAGATAAAATCAGGAAACAGGCTTAATGCTTGGATTACAAGATGGTATTTAATTTACCTCTGCTTAGTTCCAAAATTTACAGGGCAGTGTTTCTGGAGCATGTCTTATCTAAGGCATATTCATTGTTCAAGGCTTCTTCACCCAACTTCTGTTTGCTTCTTCTTCCTTCTGTCTTTTCATTTCTCTTCCAAAAGGTGGCAACACTAGAGAGATTTGGATATGTTTCCCATGCCTCTGGATCAACATTGGAACTTTCAGCTTGACCCTAAGACATGGGAAATGTCATTTTTCCATCAACCCTATCCATGGGGTTCCCACTTTTTAAGAGCATGAAAAAAGCATGTGGTGCCTTTACATGGTGTGCTGTCCTTATTTCCATGGTCTTTGAACAGTTTTTAAATCTCCCACCAACTAAAGTAAATATAGGTTCAATGGAATAGCAGTAATAATAAACGTTGGTCTGCAAAAGAGAGAGGGCCTTGTGCACATCTGTGGATAGAAGGCTAAAATGTAACAAAAAAGATAATCAGAATGTTGTGGTATTAAAGTGGAAACACTTTTATTAACTCTCATCCACGCATAGAAAAACTTTAAACTGAATGAGTTGTGGGGTATTTTCTAACTCCATGAGATTTCTAATGTCTTGAGGACTAGCAGCATTGTGGTTAGAGAGTTCAATGTCCATGTCTTGTATTTCCTAAACCCATTGGAATTCCAGTGTCCCTATCTTAATGGGACAGTGTCCGTTTCTGAATGTCACTTCTTTCTTAGCATGATGATTAATAAAAAATCACAGGGACCATTTTTCCCCTCCCAATACACTACAAAGAGGGGAACAAAACTGTACCCTGGCCACAAAAACCAATAGATTTGTGATGACCTTTTCCCCCCTATTATTATCCTAGTTGTGTTTTCTTTGTTAACAGAACCAAAGCAATCCATGCCATGGGTTTGGGTGGTGATACCTGGAGACATGGTTTCATGGTTTCTTCCACTGAAAATGCCATAGAATGCCTTTGTTGTGGATGAAATTTGTATTCTGCAACAAAATGGGAGTTGTGGGTACTAAACTGTCCTGTTTTGGGGCTTGAGGTTTAAAGGCACAATATATCTTTCCGATATAACATAGTTGCTGTGCCAAGCTGACCAGGAGGGACAGAAAAGGCATTCTGGATGTTTAAAATATTTTATTTTCCCTTTTTGCACAAATGAAATTTAAACAGAACGAAGAACACGGGGCCAGAGGAGCACCTTGGGATGCAATTATCTGGCAAGTATGTTGTCTGGGTGCTCCAGAGGAAGTGAACAGAAGGATGGCAGTTCCAGACAGGATGAAAAGTGTGGGAGTGACCATTGTTGAGTGTCATTTCAGCTTGAAATGATCCTGAATATTTCAGGAGGAAAAAAATCTGCACGCACTAAAATGTCATGCTATTGAAACACGACACAGTAATCGTAGGATGGCTGAAATTAAAACTTTTATTATGTAAATATTTCCAGACAAATAACCTCCAAAAGCAGGGCGGGCAATCCCCAGAAGTCAAGGAGGCTACATGTGTCCATTCTTGGACCTTAGAGGGCCCCACCTGCTTTAGTGACCTTTCCCCCAATCTCTGCCCCAGATTATTTTACAAAAATGTTTTTAAGTGAAAAAAGCTCCCTTGCACCTTCTAGTGGCCAAAAAAAGTTTAAAAAATTTGGGGAATGTGTGGCAGATTTGTGTGCTCCAAACATGGAAAAAATGCTCTCTGACATGCCAGAGAGCACAAGATGACATTTCAAATAATTTTTTAAAAATTTAAATGTTCCCATATATTTGGGGAAGATGCAGGGGAACAGATGTGGTGGCATACACAGGGGGTGTATTTAGCCCACAGGCCTCATGTTTCTCACTCTGCAGTAAAGGAAAGGGTATATGTGAGCCCCACCAGCCCCAACTTGGTTGATAGGGCATCCCTCTTCCATCTTTTGATCCATACACTTCAGACCAATGGGTTGAAACAAAATGAGATTTATCGAACTGGGAAATGGGGGAAACAACATTTGGATCTGTACACAGTCCTGATTCCTTGGCCCTCGTTCCCAGCACTGGCCCAAGGTCTCTTAGGGCAGTCTCCTCCCTTCTGGTTCCATTTATCAAGAAAAAGTCAGTTTGTCCAGAGAGTCCAGTTCTTGCCATTGGACTCCTTGGCTTAAAAAAAAAAAGTATCTAAAGCCAGGGGTCTGGGACTTCTTTGCCTTTGGACCACTCCTAGTGTGAGGGTCAGTGTGCCCACAGGGAGGACAGACACAGGAAGAACTTCTCTTTAGGGAACCGCATTGGTTCCAGTTCCTAGAGTTCCTCTCCCCGACATTCTCCCAGCACTGATATTCTTGATTCTGCATCAGTGTCAGCTCTGTGTGAGGATAGGTTCTCCCACTTTCCTCACAGCCCATCTCTCACATCTGCCACAGTATGGTGGGTGGTAAGAAAACTTGGGGTGTTTATGTTTTTCCCCATCTCCCTTGGGGACTCTTAACTGGACCAGAACCATTCCCCAGAGGTCTTCTTTATAAAGGTATTCGCACTCCCCTGGCTTTTCTGGCTTTTCTCCAGGGGAGTTCTTTGACCAGTGGATCCCGGACTAACACTCCTGGGATATTACTATTAATACTCCCCATTCATTGATGATCTGAGGTCCAGTATCTAAGTTAGATTTGTTTGTTTGGGGTGCCCCATTTTTTGAGTTGCCTTATGGAATGCTGAATTCTGCTGTTGCCCAATATCTACTGCTGTGCTCTCGTGCAGCAACAACATAGTGCATGAAAATCTCCTCCAGACCTGCTCTAGTATCTATGTGGTTGGAGGGTCCAGAGAAGCTCTTAAGCTTCATTGAAAGATTCCACTTTTACTTGCCTTCTCCATTGACACTAGGAACTCAGTGTTCTGAAACTGATTTCCCCTGTCCTCAGTTTAAATTTAGGGCCTTTTTTAACCCTACATCTGCAAAATGGAATAAGAAGTATCTGTTAGGGCAGTGGTCGGGGAACAGGGGTAATTTACCCCAAATGGGATAAAAATGAAAATCCTGGGGGTAATGAGCAGAGTGCTACCCCCCCACCCCACCCCACCCCACCCCTGCAGCCGAACCTCAAACTGGAAGCCACCTCTCCTTCCTTCCTTGGTTGCGGCACTTGTAAATCCTCCCTTCTTTTAGAGATCGGAGATAAATTGGCTTTATTGTTTACAGCTGTAGCCCCAGGCAGTCAATCCCGCGGTTTGTGAATGACTACTTCCGCCGGAGTTGAATAAGGCGGGAAGGAAGGTGCGAGAGAGGGAAGGGTGGATTCATCAAGCTTGTTTAAAGGTAAGATTGTAGAAAATTGAGGGAGGGAGGGTTGGTTTATGTCAGAGAGAGACTGACTTTCATAAAGCCATGAAAAAAGGAGGTGTCTGCAAGGAGAGAAGGCTCAAATTAAGGCAGGAAGGTGCGAAAGAGGGACCGGGTGGCAAGCTTGTTTAAATGTAATGAGAGGAAACGGACATACTGAACTGAAGCAACTGATTGTTGAAAATTTAGTGTGTGTGTGTGTGTGTGTGTGTGTGAGAGAGAGAGAGAGAGAGAGAGAGAGAGAGAGAGAGACTTGACTCTTTCATAAAACCATGAAAAAAGCAACCTTCAAAATTTAATATCCGCTGCATTTAGCTCTGCAGTTTCTGCTGAGAAGAGCAAGTACTTCAAGATTCTGTTTAGACACTGAATTTGTACTGGGCAGAACCGGAATATTTAGAAGAGTCTCGCTAACAGCAAACACCTAGTAAAAGACAACCAACACACCTGGGACTAGATGTCTGAAGTGTGTAGCAATTGCATTTCTGTATTTCTCATCCCCAAAGCAGGCAAGAATATCATAGTTTATTCCCCAAATCTGAATCCCTGTCACTCTGCTCCTGGTCCTGCTTTGACTGCAACACCAAACAAAAGGTCTTACAAACAAAGACTGTGGCTTTCTTTATAGAGTCAATCCATCTCATGTGCATTCTTCCTCTTTTCCTACTGTATTGCACTTTTTCCTGCATTGCTGCCTTTTCCAGTGAGCTTGTCTTCTCATGACGCCACTGTAGTACAATACCCTTTGTTTGGTTATTTTAGCTTTTAGTGAGAGTCCACACTTAATTTGCTTTACTTATCTCTTCTATTTGCCAGGAGGTGATGGGACCAGTGGCCATGATCTTCGTTTTTTTGATGTTGAGCTTCAGACCATTTTTGGTGCTCTCCTCTTTCACCCTCATTAAGAGGTTCTTTAATTCCTCCTCACTTTCTGCCATCAGAGTGGTATCATCTGCATATCTGAGGTTGTTGATATTTCTTCCGGCAATCTTAGTTCCGGCTTGGGATTCATCCAGTCCAGCCTTTCGCATGATGTATTCTGCATATAAGTTAAAGAAGCAGGAAGACAACATACAGCCTTGTCGTACTCTTTTCCCAATTTTGAACCAATCAGTTCTTGCATATCCAGTTCTAACTGTTGCTTCCTGTCCCACATAGAGATTTCTCAGGAGATAGATGAGGTGGTCAGGCACTCCCATTTCTTTGAGAACTTGCCATAGTTTGCTGTGGTCCACACAGTCAAAGGCTTTTGCATAGTCAATGAAGTAGAAGTAGATGTTTTTCTGGAACTCTCTGGCTTTCTCCATAATCCAGCGCATGTTAGCAATTTGGTCTCTAGTTCCTCTGCCCCTTCGAAATCCAGCTTGCACTTCTGGGAGTTCTCGGCCCACATACTGCTGAAGCCTACCTTGTAGGATTTTGAGCATAACCTTGCTAGCGTGTGAAATGAGTGCAATTGTACAGTAGTTGGAGCATTCTTTGGCACTGCCCTTCTTTGGGATTGGGATGTAGACTGATCTTTTCCAATCCTCTGGCCACTGCTGAGTTTTCCATTGATGATGATAAAAAAAAAATAGCGCACTGGTCCTTTGATGTTGGGCTGTTGCACCAGGGTGGGTGACATGACCTTTAGCCTGGTTTGTTCCTTTTTGCACACTACACACAGAATGATTAAAGTGATAGGAAAAGCTTCCCCCAACTCTGCCTTGGCTGTCTCTAGCAAGCACGTCATTGCTAGCACCACTCTGGCAGCCATTGATGATGATTAAATCCTCTGCGAGCTCGCAAAAATTTAATGCAACTTGCTAGGCACGTTGGACACCTCACTACTCACTATACCACCCCATGGATGGTGTGCAATGTGTTCCAGCAAAAATAATGCACATCTTTATTAAATTTGGTGCATCCTGCTAGTTCGGTACACAGCCTGTGTAGATTCAATAAGATTTTGAATTCAAATAATGTATGATTCCCTTCCTTTCAAATCAAGAGGGTAATGTCGGCTTATATAAATTTTTTGGGGGGTAAAAGGTAAAAAACTTCCCTGACCCCTGTGTTAGGGTGTTGTTCTGCCTTGATGGTAAAGAACAGCTCTTTGCTCTACCCTTCAGTCAGTCAAAAATTAGCACAAATATTCTTGGTTTGGCCCATCTGTACACATTTGTTCAAAGACAGTAGCACATGGTTAGAAGAAACAGAAGGCTGGCAATAGATCAGAAATAGAAGAAGTTCTGTGTTTCTGGTTCCATTATACTGGTGTGGGTGGGTGTTTGTATGTGCATGGTTCATTTTTTTCAAAATCTTTATTTTTCCTTACAATTTTGCATTATTCTGGGCACATATGATTCTGATCTCTTAAAAATATATATATACGTTCAAGTGGAACATACAAAGCACAATTGTGTCCTCAATCAATGCTGCTTTCATTTATCCCTCCTCCTTCAAGTTGTTCAATGCTCTCCTCCTCTTCTGGAGAGTTACTTGGCAACAACACTCCCTGAGTGTCAGGACTTAAATCATGCTCAGCCTTTCATTTCACTGTGGTTGAGCTTATATGATTCTGCTTACAGAATCATATAAACAGAATCAGCCAAACTGATCTCAGAAGCAATTTTTGGCTTCCTGGAGTTCAGATGGGAGTTCTGGGGGCTGGCCAGAAATTCTTTTGACCCCGCCATGCTCTACCTGGTATTTTGGACAGACATTTGTGATAACCCCCACACACATTTTTTCCAAATATACCAGGAGTTCCATCCAAGCAAAGAAATTGCTGAAAGAGCTGCAACCTATCACTGGGTGGGTGCAGGGCTGGGGGGCAAGGACTGAAGAGATAGGTTAGAATCAAACAAGAAAGTTGCATTTAAATTGGAACTTTTGGCATGCTAGACTTTCTCAGGTGCTTCCTTTAATCCCCATGTACAATGGTTTTGGAGCCAAGTTCTCAAGAACAGTGTATTTATAAAGCAGCTCCCTTTTTATCATCTCTGATGTTAAATGATATTCTTCACTTACTCTTTGGCCAAAATGTTGTTGCTTAGCATAATAAATCACATTAGAGTAGGCCCATTGAATCAGTGGGGAGTTGCTGAGGCACCTCCTCTGTAAGTTCCATTGAGTGAAACTAGTCTATTCTAGTTGTGACTTACTATGCTAAAATAAGTAACAGACTAGGCCCAGTTGAATCTATGGAATGTACAGAAAAGTTGACTCACCAAATTCCCATTAATTCAATGGGCCTACTCTAATGCAACTTATTATGCTAAGCAACAGGATTTTGGCCAGTGAACACAATAATTTATTAATGGGAGTGGAGCAGAACTTGGAAGAGGTGCCTTTTGGATTACAAGTGCCAAATGGGCAGGGCCACTGGATGTTGTGGTCTGAAAAAATAACTTTTTAAAGCTCTGAAATCCAGACCAGATCGACCAAACTAAACGCCCTATGGAAGCACACTGAGGTTTTAGTACTATCATAAGTAAACTTTACATATGCAAATGTCCTTTCTCCTAAGTGCTTGATTGTTTTTTAGATATATTACCAACTGACCTGTTTAATAGCTTTAATCCCTCCGTTCTCCCATCTATCCCATTCTTTTCCAAGTGCTCTTTCCTCAATTTCAAGAAAGACAATGAGATTTAAAGGATGAATGTTCAAGTGGGCAAACAAATGAGTGAAGCTGGGAAAAGAGAAAATCATGACAAAATAGAAGGAAAACAATAGCTCTTTCTGTTGCTGTCCTTCCATTCTGGAAGCCTTTTTGAACCAGATTATGCTTTTGTGATTGGAAAGAGAAGGAAGACAATTTTTGGAAATTTCCCCTTTCTTCAGCAACAATCTCCACTAGAACTACACCCTACACTGTGCCTGGCCCTACCATTAGGCAGAGTGAGGCAGCAAGTGTGGTGTATCATGAAAGGTCAGCAAATAGTTAATAGTTTTATTACTGCATTTTCTGTTTTACTGCTAGGGATGAGGAGAGGTTCCTGTGGAATTTTCTACCTCGTGTGCCAGAATAACTTGTCTGGTTTTAAGTGCTGTGTTCCTTGACTCGGTGAGTGAGGGGTGTTATGTGGTGCTCCACACCAGGCAGGAAATCCTCCCACACTGTTCCAGGGGCGCTCTCAGCCCTCTGAAGCAGATCAGGAGGTAGAGAGTGCTGCCAAGAGAAGGGAAATTAGCAAAAATTGCCTCTCCCACTTTCCATTCATGGAACCTTCAGTCCCATGAACTGAAAAAAACCAAACATGAATAAAAGAACACAGTTGGATACAACCCATTCTCTTCACTTTATTTCTCATAAAAACAAGTGAGGACTTTTTTGTGTGACGTCTGCAATGATGCAGTTCGGTAATTTTAGAGTCTGGATTTTGTAGACTTCTGGGGACTCAGTTACTACTTATTTCAAAATGTGGCAAAATGAGCTAAATCCTGTCTACTCCTAGCACTCCATTGCCCTTGTGCTCTGCCAAATCTTGCTGTCAGACAACTGTGCAATTAGGAAATTTTAGACTCTGAGCTCAATTATCTTGGGACAATAATTCCCACAGGTCATGTGTGTTATTTCACTCTATTAGGGAGGGCTTCTCTGCCCATTCTTCTGGGTGGGACCCTGAACCTGTGCCTCACATTCCTGCTCTGATAACATCATTAGTTCTGCACCTACAGACAGAAAGTTGAACAAATTTAAGAAGGAATCCCAGTGTTTGCAGGATAGGATTTATTTTTACTATAGAAATGTATTAGTCATTTATTCCAGTCATTCTTGAGCATGGTGTTATAACTGGTTCTGGCCGTAACTTACATTTATGAGATTGCTAATGAATGTCTGATGTTCTTCTCAGATACTAGTGCAACCCTCCCCCAACTCCATTGCTGGAATATGAAAATTGTTTTGGGAAAAGAGACTCATCTTCTAGTGTGGCTTGTGGATCTGTATTTGTGGGCGAGGAAGAGACAGAGTGTACTGAGCTGTAAGCTGAAGATACATACAGGTTCTGATTCTTAGGAATACCAGTAATGTCTGCCTCTTACCTATACCAGCCTCTACTTACATATTTGTAAACAGTCAGATCACATTTAAAGCAAATGCAGATTTCTTCCTCTTACAACATGATCCCTCCATGGGTGCAAATCTTTCCATGTTGCCTGTCTGAGACATCAGACATGGAAACAAAGCCCAACTGAACAAGCTTGTATTTGAATAGTCTTTAAAGAATGAATTGTGTCTTGAATTGATACCAAAACCATGTCTCATCTGTTGTGGCCCAACACATACATATGATGCAGTATTGTACATTATAGATGGCCTGTGATTAGAACTGAATGTAGATTAGTACTGGAAAGCTACATATGATTACACTGGCATGAGGGAACAATGAGCACCTGTCACAGGACTGTCTTTAAAATACCAAAAATATCAAAAAGTAAAGGCCTGTGGGAAGGAGTCTGCTGTAGTCACATAAGCTCCACTTACAGTTCAGAATCCTGATCTCATATGCTCCCCACTGCACACCTTTGGCTTCAGAAACACTGAGAGTGGAATAGATAGCACAGTAGTTTAGGCATGTCTTTTATATGTACTGTGTACAAACCAAGGAGAAGAATCCTCAGGGTGCCAATAATTTGTCTTACAGTCTGTTTTATTTTTTCATTTTGATAAAGCCGAACATGTTTAAGCTTTGTATTCTTCTCAGGGTGTTCTTCCAATTAAATAGAATTGGTTGAGAATAAAAGGAGAGTTGAAGGTTCTACTTATACATGACCCAACATGTCAGGGTTTATCTAAATAATAAGACAATTACTGGCATTCTGAGGATCTTCCTTCTCGGTTCATGCACTTCTAGTGAATGTATGCAAGTTTTGGGTTATTATCTTTTATATGCATAGGCCTATTCAATAATTATGAAAAAGCCATGTAGTTCAGTCTGTCCTCAGCTAGGGGTATAAAGAAAGTAACTAACTCAGAGAAAGGAAAGCTAAAATAACATGGCAAGGGGGAAAACATCCATGCCCTCTGCCTGCCTATTGGCTTCCCAACCAATGATCACTTGCTGTATCTCTTAACATGTTTAATTTCCCAGTGGAGTGTTGGCAGTAGGAATGAAGTGAAGTGGGGTCTAGTGAATTTAGACACACTGCTCTTCTCATGCAAGTGTAGTCTTCTGTGGTTTGAGAAACTGAACAAAGCTAGGGTGCTAAAGACAAGTGGTCTATACATTTAGATACCTACAGCTAGTTATTTTAGAAGAGGTCTCACAGTTTTCAACAAGACTAGTTTTTGAGTAAATGTTCATTGAATCATACTCTGACTGCACAATCCTGTGCATTATTGTAGTCATCCTTTAGTCTCAAGAGACTATGGTAATGTGCTCTGAATAGAGGTCTTGGAACAGCGTCTAGTGTGGCTGAGAAGGCCAATTCGAGAGTGACAATCCCTTCCACACTGAAGACAAATACAATCTGTCCCCTGTCCAGCTCCCTGATTTTGCTGGTTTCGGGACTGCCTCTTTGCCTCGGCCTGCTGGACAAGGGTCTCTTCAAAATGGGAGAGGCCATGCTGCACCGCCTGCCTCCAGGCTGAACGCTCAGATGTCAGGGTTTCCCATCTGTTGAGGTCCATTCCTAAGGCCTTCAGATCCCGCTTGCAGATCTCCTTG
Organism: Intellagama lesueurii; assembly: GCA_037013535.1. Classification (NCBI taxonomy): domain Eukaryota; kingdom Metazoa; phylum Chordata; class Lepidosauria; order Squamata; family Agamidae; genus Intellagama; species Intellagama lesueurii. The sequence continues at coordinate 285,232,497 of JBAJHW010000001.1, read as the reverse complement.
TATTGCAGCTGTGGTCCCCCTCTGGGGCACTTTCCCTGCACTAATTCTCCATGAAGGAGATACAGTGCATATCCTGTGCATATCTACTCACAAATTAGTTCTACTATGTCCTCTATGACCTGGGAATAAGTGTGTATAGGATTTCTAAGTTGAGCAGACTCTTTGCTATCTATCACTGTCTTGGCATGGTGTCTTAACCAAGGGCCTCCAGTTGTGTGCCTGCCAAATATAAAGAAATGGAAGCATGAATGTTTTGGAAACTTCTCATTACAATGTCTGTAAGACTGATGCCAAACATTTTGGCATGCTTGCTGGACAGGCTGTTACTCTAACTTCATTCTCCTAAGGGGAAACCTCCAAAGTTTTCAAAGGCTGAAGTCTTGCAGTTTCATCTAATTTTGTGTTGTCACTAAGGTCATATCATTGCATCAGTCCCCAAAAGAAAGTTTGCCATGCCTTCGGTGCAGAATGTGACACACTTTTTCTCAGTGGGATATTGTGCTGGAACTTGCACAACATCAAAACTCCATTTTATCCTTTCCCTTAATTAACTAGCTGAAATAGAATTTACTTGTTTTTGGTGGTAGACAAGCTGACCATTGGGAACACTTCCACCTCTGTTGTTCTAGATGGGTGCTACTAATCACTCTTTCCTGTGTGGGGCAGTAACTTCAAATATATGATAACCACACAGGCACTTTGATCCTCTACTCTGCCACCGGCAGCCACACAACTCCAAGGTACTGGTAAAGTAGGAAATCACTGCAACAGAGCAAATCAAAGTAAAGGTAAAGGTTCCCCTTGACAAATTGTCCAGTCGTGTCCGACTCTAGGGGGCGGTGCTCATCCCCATTTCCAAGCCATAGAGCCAGCGTTTGTCCATAGACAGTTTCCGTGGTCACGTGGCCAGCGTGACTAGACATGGAACGCCGTTACGTAGTGGTACCTATTTATCTACTCGCATTTTTACGTGCTTTCGAACTGCTAGGTTGGCAGGAGCTGGGACAAGCGACGGGAGCTCACTCTGCTGCATGGATTCGAACTGCTGATCTTACAACCTTGCAACCCAGAGGCTTTGTGGTTTAACCCACAGCAGCACCACGTCCCTGCCATATGCCAATTCCCTATATTTCCAGGATTTTGGAACTTGAGTGAACACAGAAAGCATATAACACAGTGTTCCTCAACCTTTTCTTAAGCCCTTGTCCCTTTTTGATACCCAGGCCTCTTCAAAGTTTCCTTGCCCAATAGTTTTATTTGAAACTTGAAATATCATGACCAAAATCAAGCCAAAGCTGTTGTTAATTTTTTTTAATCATTACTATTTGGTGCCAGCAAAGTAGCAGATTTAGTTCAGGCTACAGTCTATGAAAGCTTATGCCAAATGAAATTTGCTAGTCTTTCATGTGCCCAAAGGATCTTTATTGTTTTAAAATATCATGTTACACTGAAGTTTTATTGTTATTTTATTTTCTTTAGTTCTATACATTGTTTCAGTCCATTGTACAGCACACAGTTACAGGAAGGAAGGAAGGAAGGAAGGAAGGAAGGAAGGAAGGAAGGAAGGAAGGAAGGAAGGAAGGAAGGAAGGAAGGAAGGAAGGAAGGAAGGAAGGAAGGAAGGAAGGAAGGAGAATAAAATGATGGATCAGCAATCTCTCTCACCAGGATTGCCATTCTACCTCTTACATGAAGTTGTAATATTGTACTACCCAGTGTCAGCAGTAGCATCAGTAATGACACCACCTAGAATCCTTTTTAGGACAAAGGTTGGATAAAGCTATTTGAAAAAAAAAAATAATAAAATATTGTATGTTTTCGTGTATAAAATGACACTTTTTCCTAAAATAATTAAAGGAAAAATTGAGGGTTGTTTTATACTCGGAAGTAAGGAGGGGGGGAGGTTTGCAACGAAAATGTAGGGGGAAAGCAGAAATCATCCCCCCCCCATTTTCTTTGCAAAACGTGGAGGGGGAAAGCGGCTTTTTGCAATGAAAATGGAGGGGAAAAGCAGGAAATGTTTTCCCCCTCCACTTTCTTGCAAAGAAAGAAATTTAGGGTTAGAAAAGTGGAGGGCGTCTTATACATGGGGGCATCTTATACACGGAAAAATACGGTAACTTGACTTCTAGAACTAAAAAAGTCCCAAGACATTAGACCTACCATATGATCTCCAGTCTTTTAATATCTTCTACTTATCTGGCGGATGTAAACAGCTGTTGCATTATAATCCTAGCAACATCACACAACTCTGGAAAAGGGCCGTATTTGCTATGAGGTGTAACTGATTGATGTTGTTTAGGTTTGTGTTCAGTCCTGGAGTTGAGTTGCCTAGCTGGGTAGCATATGCTAGACATGAAGCACTCTAAAGAGGCTCTGATTTGCTGGGGTGTCATGGGGGGGTGGACCACATTTGGAAAGATGTCGTATATTCTGTCAAAAGCAGATGTTTTCAGCCTCTTACTGTTGCTGTTAACAGATGTTTGTTTCTTCTGTTATTCATTCTATGAATGTCAACCCTCACAAGATAACTGGATTGACTTGTTTTAGTAAAGATTACAAGATTTGTTAGGAAAAAAACAAGAAAGCGCTACGTGGTAGTGGAAACAAAACAAATGCAGGAGCAGGTGATACCTTTCATCGATTATTAAGAATATTTTTTTAAAAAACCCACCCCAAACAAAAAACACATAGTGAGCTTTCGATGATAAATCATCTTCTTCAAGGCTGTGCATCAAGTTCTTGTGGGCAGTTCCAAACTTATGTGCTATTTTTAATGCACCAAATTCACATGGCTGATGATGTAGAGGCCAGGTAAAATTTATTACGCACTCTTGTGATGACAAATCCTTTAGACAGTGACCTCAGTCCAGTGAACCAGATCCTGGTGTTGGCTATTGGTCACAAGGCTCCAAGATCAGACTCCAGGATTGTTAACTGTTGCAGTGAATGGGAAAATCCTAGGCATTCTCACAATACTGTGTCACTAGGTTGTCCCACAGTCCCAGAGCTTCTTCTCGGAAGGAGGGAAACCATGTCTGAGTATGCTACACTTAGAAAAGGGTTGCTGTATGTTGGAGTCAACTTGAAAGCACATAATATCTCATTTGCCATGAAAGCCCTATTAGGGTTGCTATAAGTTGGTTCTGATGTAACAGCACATAACACACACTATTATTATTATTATTATTATTATTATTATTATTATTATTATTATTATTATTATTATTATTATTATTATTATTATTATTATTATTATTATTATTATTATTATTATTATTATTATTATTATTATTATTATTATTATTATTATATAAATTTTGCCAAAGTATTGGCACATACTGAGTCAGAGATGCATGGCATGTGCATGTAAAATGGGCTTTCATGGAAGGCTGGGGAGGGATTTAGTGCTCCCTTGTAAAGCTCATTCAAATGTCCCCTGATTACTTTATGCAGCCTCCTTTATGTGCCCTTCCTTTCCAAAACATTCAGTCATGCTGATTTCAGCTCTGTGGGAGAAATTCCATAAACAACAGGCGGCTGAGCTATAAAACTATTCTACGTAAATTCCTCTGATTTATATCCGCCCCTCAACAAACATCATAAAACATTAGTGAAGTGTGTTATGTAAGATTAAACAAGCAAGCTCTGTCTCCTGGTGTGGTCCCCTTGTTGAAGACAAGCAGTGGAGCTACAGATTACAAAGAACGTAGCAATGCCACCATAAATAGCCAGTCCATGTTGAGTTCCTTCCTCTTCTTCCATAGATCTGCAATGCTTACTTCAGAGATGGCTAACTGGAGGTCCTAAAGTTAGAGGTACCTCCCCTAATTTTCTCTGGCCACTGCCACTGGTACCCATTCAGTTTTGGAGATCCTTAGGCAAGATGCTCATGGTGGTGCAACCCAGTTGGCAAAAACACTCACTAAAGTGACAATATATTAGACAGGTGGGCAACTGTGGCCTAGACAGTTTGGGGGCTACGGTTCCCATCAAGCTTCCCCATTGACTCCACTTGCTACAGCAGTTACAGATAGCACTCCTGCACCATCTGGAGGGCCACAGTTGCCCTCCCTCAATTTACTAGGACTTGGAAGGACATTTCTGCATTTTCTTCACTTCACACATGCTGCGTTACCATCCAGAGCTGTATCCCCTTGCTGGTGCACTATCTTCCTTATGTATCTCCTCCTGTTGCACATAACAGAGGAAACTGGTATATGCATCCTGCTGGAAGCTCACGGTTGGAATCGTGAGGAAATACTGCCCTTAATGAAGAGAATGTTTTGAGCAGTGGTGTAGTGGTAACCTCAGAACTTCAGAAGTGCAGAGGTTCATAATGACAAATTATGCAACCAGCCACCCTGCATAATGCCTCCAAAATTCACTCAGCTGAATAAGTTTAATTCAATAAATGATGGGCAGGCATTTTGTAAAGTTGTTGCCAATTCAAAGCTAAACCACTCACAAATATTTTGCAATACAACCAGGCATAGCTTATAACAATATACCCAATATACTGGTTCAGGGAAAATCCATTTGTCTCCAAACTGTTCTGGGGATTTCAGAGAGAGAGAGAGAGAAGGAGAGTCTAGGGGAGGGTGGCAGATGACGTCATAGCCCTGCTACTCAAAATGTACCATGACTTTGATCCTATGGGCCCTTGGCTCTACCATACCTTTGTACCTGAGCAAGAAGAAAGGTGGGATCTGCTACAACTGACTACATGACTTACTAAGAGGAAGATATATGGGAAGGAGATGAAATAAGCCTGGGAATGTTGCCTGTAGGTAAGGATGCAATAAGATCTGGTATGGTGTAGTGGACAGAGCAATACAGTAGGACTCAGTAGAACTGAGAGGCGGGGGGTAACACTGTTAAAAACACTCCTTAATTGTCTCGCATATTTTGAAACCCTTCTTAGAGTCACCATAAGTTGAAGGTGACCTGATGGCACATCACACATGCACACAGAGATGCAACAGAACAGGCAAAGCAAAAAGTGACAACAGGGAACTGTAGTTATATATCTGTCCCTACTTCTATGGCTCTCTGGAGACAGGAATTTGTGCAAAGATGGTTGTGCATTTCTCTACCTCCAACACACGAGGACACCAGCACAACAGTGCCCTTGTCCTGATGTCTCCCAGGAGATGACACTGAGAGGCATGTTTCCTCTTGCACTGGAGGTTATAACTGTATAACTGTCACCTAGCTTTGTCATGGACAGCCTCATCCTCCATGCATTTATTGAGTCCCCCTTAATAGCCACCCAGGTTAACCAAGCTGGCCAGGGGTGGTGGAAGTTGTGCTATAACAAATCTGATGACCATCTGATTGGAGAAAGCTGTTCTAGCACAATGGTTGTCAACTTCTGGCAGCTTTAATCCCACCAAACACTCTACCAAAGAATCTACCATGATAGAAACAAAAGACCCTCTTTTTCCAAGGGCATGTACTGTATATGTTTACAAACATTCTTTTACTATATTTACCATTTAGGGTAAGCTAGAGGGCAGGGGAAACACAGATTAGGAGGAAAACAGAGCATTTGAAGTGAAAAGATCAAAAGTGTGTCAAAAGGTCAAGACAGCCCATCGCAATGGATCAGCAGAAGGTGGCACATAACACTTGCAGGAGAAAACAGGGACTGAAGAGGGAATTCTCGATAATTGTTATGAAACCCCTGGGTCCATCCTCTGTAGACGACTGCTGGATCCCACCAGTGGCACATGCACTATTGAGAAACAATGCTCTGGGGCAGCCATTCTCGATGGGGGCCGTATGGTCCCATGATGGGCCCTCGAACATTTGATGGGGGTCACAGACTGAAAAATGTGAGAAGTTGCTGAAATATATCTGTTCATGTTGTATCCTTGTTTGACGGGGGGGGGGGCTGGAACCTGAGAAGAACTGTGGGCCATGGTCGAAAAAAGGTTGAGAATGGCTGCTCTAGGGCAGAAGTTTCCAAACCTTTGACATGATGCCCACTTTTTGGTTTTTGAGAAATCAGTAGGCTCTCCCACATTTCCTCTAGCCTTACGCAACCAACTTCTAAAAACAAAAACAAAAAAAATCTGTACATGATTTAAAATTAAAAATAAAGACTAAAACCTTAGTAAAAGAATACTTTAACTAAAAAAAACAAGTGTTTCTTCACAATACAATTTTTTGTGGTCACAAAACATTGACAAAGATATAACTTACGATATGCAATAGCAGAAACACAACACATTATATAGGAAGGATAATGAAAATCTCAGAGTCTCATGCTCCTGTTGTAATTTATTCATGATTCCTGGCGGCATGCCCTTCCTGCCCCTGTTTGGGAAACAGTGCCATAGGATGCTGCAGCTCAGATTGAAGCCAAAATATATTAATTACACTTCCGGCTAGGCCTCAAAGCTGTTGTGGCTTGATTTGAAATGCATCTAGAGACAATCCCAGCCAGATTTTGCTGTTTGTCTAGTGTACTTTCATTCTCTGTACTTGACTTTACCAATGAGGGCAACCATTCTGCTCGGGAAGTTCATTGCCTCAGCAGGAGGAACACCTTGCTCCAGAAATTCAAGATGAGGCATCCCTCTTCCTGCTTGGACCACAAGCTGCCTATGCTTTTTACTATAGTTTGAAGGAAGTGGAAGCTGGTTCCAAGTTCAGGCCATAAGTATCCTAGCAACAGCAGCAGCAGAGAGAGATGCTTTGGCCAGTAGCAGCCCATGGACTGAGCAACACCTCACCCTAAAATTTCAGGACAGGTGGCTCCTCCCTTTGGTGCAGGAAGGGGTTAGCTGGGGGGTCAGTTGTAGAAGGGTATGATGCTATAAATGTTAGAAATGATGCACAGTGTTTAGTGTCAACTGTTTTCTATTGATTGAATTGGGGAAAATAACTAAAAAAAACAAGGATATATCAGGGGGGTGGGGAGAAAATAGATCTGGAAACACTTGAACAATGGCCATAGTTTCTCATTCAAAAATGTCTATAATAGTATAATAGTAGGACAAGATTGAACAATTAACTGACTGATTGATTGAAGTGGAGAGGGAAGCTGTGACTTTCAGATGTTGTTGTCTTATTGTGAATTTTGTTTCGAATGTCTCTTATGGGCCAAAATGGCTGCTGACGTTTATTTTTTTATATATATATATTTTTTGCATGCATTTAGTGTTTGGCAGGGAGCAACTGATTCAGTTTGAGTAAAGCAACAGTTCTTTTTATTTATAATATATAAAATCTTTTTAAAAGATTTTTTAATCTTTTTGCCCTTTTTATCATGATGATTGATGTGTGCTGGACTGAGCCTCATTACACACATTAGCTGACATTTTCAGCCATTTGTCTAAATATCAGAGATATTGGCTGAAATCCAGTAATGTAAAGTTATGTTATGCATGTTTGATGATATTTTTAAATACTTAAACATTTAAATATTAAATAAATAAATAAATAAATAAATGTCAACAGTTGTGGACATATTTTGGTAATAAACAGTTTCCTGCTCCCCCTCAAAGTTTCCTAGGCTCCTTTAGGATCCCTTTGGTCCTGGAAAAGCTGTTGGGGACAACAGGATGATGGTGAGAAGTCTTAAATATCTGAAAATTGCCACTGCTGGTCTTGCTGTGGCTGTCAGGACAAGCCGTGGTCATGTTTAGACATTTAAGATTACACCGCCCTACCATCCTGCTGTCCGCAACAGACGGGGTGGGGGCAGAATAAGAATCTTTAAATTACCAAAATATGGCTATGGCTGATGACATCATCAAACTTACACTGTGTTACTTTACATCTCGAATTTCATCCAATAATTTCATGTGAAAATTCTGATGGACTATGATCTTCATCAATTCCCAGTGTGGTAAAGTAGATAGAGTGATGGACCAGGACTTGGGAGAACAAGATTCAAAGCCCTTCTCAGCCATGGAAACTGACTGGCGGAGTGGAGCTGGTAAAACCACTCCTTAAATATCTCACTTACCTTGAAAGCCCTCTTAGGGTTGCTATAAGTTGGTTCTGACTTGACAGCACAGAACACACACATGATTTTCATCAAGTAATTAATCCCCACTGAACTGGATTTTCCAGAAAATACTGCACAGAGATGATATAGCGCTATTTCCAAAGTCCCTATGTTATAAAATATTGCACACAGGATACAAATATAATGTGAAATACCATGTTTGCAAGGTCAAGGAGATAAACAGATGTGCTTTCATGACTATCAAAGCTATTGCAATTAATAAAAAATGAGGTGTTATGCTACACTCCTGCATTTCATACGTTTCTGTCTCTGTAGAATGCAGTCAGCTGCATTTAAAAAAAAAAAACCTGAAGCTTAGAAAACATTTACATCAATCAGAAAGATTCAGTTATTTTTCCATCTTCCCCACCAAAAAAAACACGCTTGCATATAAGAGAAGATTTAAGTTACTTTATTAGCAATGTGCAGTCAATTCACATCTGACTTAGAGTAGAGTGGCCCTGGCTGCCAGATGGGTGGTAAATAAATAAATAAATAAATAAATAAACAGGGTTTTCAAGATATGTAAGCTATTTAAAGAGTAGTTTTACCAGTGCCACCCCTTCAAATGTGTTTCCATGGCTGAGCAAGGATTTGAATCCAGGTCTGAAACCTAGTCTATCACTCTATCCACCACACCACAGGGTTCTTAAATATTCATTAATGCAGCACATGGTTTTATTTATGTTACTTAGAGCTCGGCTAAATGTTCATGATTATAAAATTTTGCATTACATTTCAGGTTTTGGCGGGATTTTTCACCGTTCACTTTCTTTTACTTTGATTATTTTACTAGATTCCTTTCATTTTATTTCTGGAGAAGACTTTGGAAAAAGTGCTAAAAGGAGAAGTGGTTTTTCTGGTAGGAGTAAAAATGAATTTGCAGAGAACAGCAGCACACAAATGGTTTTAGTCCAGTCCTAATTGGGATGCCACACACCGAAGTTGTTGAGAGCAAACAAGGGCACATTCTGGAAGGCAGCTGGATGGTAAAAACACTTAGCAAGTCACTGAAAAGGAGAAACAGCATTTTGAAGCATACAAAAATCAGTACAGGCAAACATTCAAAGGTAAGGCTGAAAAGTCCTTCTCCTCTTTCCTGATGTATTACCTTTTCACAACAAACCCAGTTCCAAAAAGAGGGATTTGGCCTGATGTTAGCTTTCCAATTAAGCTGACTGCAGAAGGAAACATTCTAATTGGCTTCAGGTAGCTGCAAACAATCCTTCTTGGCAAGGGTGCCCAACTCTTTGCTCCTGGGACAAAAGTCTCCAAGAAGTTCACAGCTGTGTTTGCGTAACATGTTGCTCAAGAGATCACTATGAAATTCAGTGGGAACAGAACTAGCCCGCAGCCTGGTCAAAAAACTGGACAGGACACCATGCTAATGTAGAGTGGTGGGGGTGGGGAGGAAATGAGGAAGCCCTATGGACAAAAAGACAATTTCACACAAGGGAATTCTTGAAGAAAGGAGAGCTCTCAGGATAGGCTTCAAGGACTTGGTCTTCATAATGGTGCCAAACAAGATTTAGTAATGAAAAGCAATAGGAAAGCTCCTTCAAAGATGGGACAAGTCTGATATTTGCATTTAGAAGTAGGGTGTTCAAAATTAGTTACTTAAATTGTGTATATCATAAGTAAAACATTTGTGTGTATGTGAGAGAGAGGGGGGGGCTGGTAGTACAAGGTACTGACTAACAAATTGTCTGAGATACAATTCAGAAAATAGCATCAACCTGTTCTACCATCAAGGGCATGTCCTGAACCAAGTCCTCCCCAGAAAGGTCCTACCAACAGAAAGACCATTGACCTTGCAACCTCTCTCTACAGGAACAGTCCCACCAATTTATAGAGCCTGGAAAAGTTGCAAGTTGTTCTGGTTTAGTTTGGTTGGATTATGACTTCCAGAATCCCCAAAGCAGCATAGGAGCTGTCATCCTAAGAAGCAACGTCTCCAAGCTTTGCCAGTTCTCCTCCCTCTCCAAGGCTAGCACCACCTCTCTCACTCTTCCAAAGGCTCCCCCAATCATATGGAGTAGATTTTCCAAGGATATAAATACATGCAGGGGAGCAGAGGATTTCTCCACTGAATTAGAAATCTCCCTGAGATAAAAGGAGCCCTTCCATCTATTTTTAGGAGGCCAGATCGGAACTCAGCTGGAAGTAATTTGTCAGATACTTGCACGGACTGTGTGACATAGGCTACATAGCTTAAAATTGGTTTTCAACAAATGTTGACATCATTGAAGGAAGCTTGAATTTCTTGATGGAACAATGTTGGCAAATCTACCCAAGAAACCTAGGTGGTAATTAAGAATCTATATAGTTTAACTTTATAACCTCTTTGGAGATTATTGCTTGAACCGTGGAGACTCAGATACTATCTCTGAAAGTATGTTTATGTACTCTACTTTATTTCAGATTTATCCAAGGAACTGTCATTGAAAGTGCCTGGTACTGTTGATACATTTTCAGTGGCATTTTGATGTTAAAATAATTTGGTTTTATGTGCAGATAGCTTTGCTATTCTGCAAAGATTGTGAAGTAGCCTGGAGCATAGTGTTGTTGTCTCATGTATCTCTCCAGAGGTGTGACCTACAGAGAAACAGAGCAGAGCACAGCTATACGAACCGAAGAATCCACCTTCTAGACAATTGGTCTTCAGTCATTCTTATCATGCAGGGATCATGCTAGAAGCCAGTGATGTGCAGGATGCCTCTCCAATGCAAGAAAGCAATGGTTCTCTGCTTCATTCATTCTCTGGCATCGTCCCTGCTAAAGGGCTCAGCTTGAGTGTAGCATCTCCACCTCTGCTTTGAATATTCCTTCTTGTATGAGACCTCTACCATCTCCCCTGCTACTGGGCTCTCCATGTAAGTCTTCCTGCACAGTCCTTCCCTCTCTTGTTCCTGATCTACCTCAAACTTATTTTCCTCCTGTCTGACTTTATACATTACAAAGGGGACAAAGGGGACCTGCAACAAAGTGTTGCAGTGTGGAGTGTTCCTGTTCCAGCTACTAGCTAGCTAGCCAGGCCATATTCCAGAATACATTTCCCCCCAATAGACAGCACTTCATTTCATCTGAGTGTGCTTTCCCTTTTTTGAATTTCGGGGGGTGGGGGATATTTATCTAGGTACTCTGGAGTTTCCTGAAGCTTGCTGATAACCTTCCTTCATGTGTGTACATGGTGTTGTTTGGGCACCAAGAATTCACATTTGGAGAATGAGTTCGCAATTCACATATAGATCATGCCAGGTAGCTGTAACATGCTGGATTTGGATAGAAGCAGAGGACTATGCACTTATCCTGTGGGTACCCCAATGGCAGTCTCCATGGATATTCAAAGACAAGTTGTGGAACAAGACACCATGTGTAGAACAGATAGGGTGGGCCATGTGCCCTGCTTTATTAAGAACTGTCCTTTGCTTGACTGCCAGAGCACACATGTCTATTTGAACATATTTTTGTTTGAAGAGACATGCTCTCTATGTCTGGCTTAAAGATAAAAACCATAAAGAAGGGAGAGCAAGTACCGTATTTTTCTGTTTATAAGACGACCCAATGTATAAGATGACCCCCCCCTTTTCTAACCCCCAAATTTGAAAATTTGCATGATCGCACCCCTTTGGTCCTGAAACCCTTTCATGGCTGCTTCAGGATCAAAGGGGTGCGATCCTGCCACCCTTTCACGGCTGCGTTACCCACTTCCTAAGCCCCGCGGGGCTTAGGAAATGGGTAACGCAGCTGTGAAAGGGTGGCACACTCGCACCTCTTTGATCCTGAAGCCCTTTCATGGCTGCTTCAGGATCAAAGGGGTGCGAGCGTGCCACCCTTTCACAGCTGCTTTACCCTGTGGCTTCGCAAAAGGCAGGGAAAGTGGCTGCCTTCTGTGTATAAAATGACCCTCAATTTTTTGTCTAATTATTTAAGTAAAAAGTGTCATTTTATACACGGAAAAATACGGTATCTTGGAGTTGCCCATCAACAGCTAGCATATGGATAGACTGAAGTCCCTGGGTCACAGTCTTCCACTCTCCAAGGATACATATTGCATTTTAATATCAATTATTTAAAATGTGCACTTTGACATAACCCTTGTAATGTTATGTGATATCAAGTTACTTCAAAATCAGTGGCCCTAATAAGATTTTGAGGTGTGTGAGATGTTCAAGTGATGCTTTACCATCACCACCCTCCAGTGAATTTACATGGAGAACTTGAGATTTGAGCCCAGGTCTCCCAAGTCCTACTTCTCCACTCTATCCACTACACTACATTAGCTCTCATATACACATCGATACATATCCATTAGCACACACAAATTTAATGTATAGCCATGTCCTATTTCCTTCTCGTTTTTGCAATACCTTTCTTCAGGGGTGGTGTGATTTGTACTGGCCACCCTAAGAACTAGGTACTATCACCAGAGTAATTCACCAAATATACATTTTGCATAGAATCCTTCTCTCTCTTTCACTTTAGGAAGTGAACTATTCCACAAGAACTATTCCACGGTAAGGATGCCAGTCTCCAATGATTAGACAGCATTAAAACAGTGTTTGTTTATCTCTGCAAGGCATAAGTTATGCAGGAGAACTCACTGAAATAAGTCAACAATAGATGAACTCCCTGTGGCGCCTGTGGCTCTGGTTTTAGCAGCAGAAGTTCAGAGTACAGGAGTCCTCACATGCACTCTTGGTGTGTGATAACTGGTCTTGCCAAAATCACAAGACTGTATTTTTTTATAAACTGATGGGTTACTGATTGAACAGAAGTAGACGTGGCCCCAAAGAAGCATTTCTTAAGGCAGAGAACAATATGTCTTTGTACTGGAAAATCTTAACTTTTAAAATAGTGTTCTCCTATTTCAGTTTTTAACCTTTCCCAAATACCTGTTAACCAACTAGGGTGCGACCACATTGACAAAAAATGCGAGAAATGCTACAGTTTTGTGGTGGGCTGATTTCTATTTTTTTCCACTGACTTCCTGACACAATGGGTTATGGGAATCATCCCCACCCCAAATCCCTAATTTTCCCTCTGCCACTGGAGCTTCTACTTTTTAAAAAAGAAAAAAAAGGAATCCATTCAAGCGTGATCACTTGAACCAATGCAGAACAGTGTGATGGCTTGGTGTGGGTGGACAAAGATCTTTGAAAAGAATACCATTTCTTACAAAACAAACAAACAAACAAAAAACAGCTTCATGCTACACTAGGACACTTCAACAGCAAAAACAAAAACAAAAAAGGGAACGTGAGAAAGAAAGAAGAAGGAAATAGCCATTTTCTCTTTGTTTACAACGTGTTACAGCTTATTCAGTAACTCTTCTGAAACTGTGCCACCTGCTGGGCAACAAGACAGCTACGTTAACAAACTGCAAAAAAGGTTTTCCTCCTCTTCCTGTGTAGCCAATTAATTCAGACAGACCCAGGAAAACCCAAACTCCCTCATGCGACTTCACCGTGAGTGAATGTGAATAAATTTGCAATTCTCTCACTGTCAGCACTTTACTGTACCTGGAATTTTATTCTATTGTTTCTTTTGCTTCTGTTACATTTTGCCAGATTTCTATTGGGATTTTATTCTGGAGCACGTGAAATTGTAACCCCCGTATTACAGCAGCTCCACTGGCTGCCGATCTACCATATTTTTCCATTTATAACACACCCCTCTTTATAAGACACCCACACACACACTTTTCTAACCCCAAAATTAAGAAAACTTAGCTTTGAGGATTCAGCCTCTGGGCTCATAATGGTCGGACATTTTGTCCCTGTTGAATCTGAGCCTACAGGTGTGTCCTAATTGGTTTGTTCAGCATCAGCTGACATCAGTTACATAAGGCTCGTGATTGGAGGAAGCTAAGTCTCCTCACTGTAGGAAGCTAAGCCTCGTGACTGAAGGAAGCCTGTTTACAGAGGCAAGGTATGGGCCGTTTTGTTCTCTCCTCAGCTAACTTCCGTGTAAAAGACACCCCTCAATTTTTAGTGTAATGATTTTAGGGAAAAGTAGTGTCATATACACTGACAAATACGGTATTTCTGGCCACAATACAAAGTGCTGGTTTTAACTTATAAAGCTCTAAATGGCCTGGGTCCAAGCTATCTCAAAGACCATATTTCCCATTATGACCCAGCTCAGGAGTTAAGATCATCTGGAGAAGTCTTTCTCTCGGTCCCACTACCTTCACAGGTGTGTCTGATGGGGACACAGGAGAAGGTGTTCTTTGTTACTGTTCCCAGACTTTGGAACTCCATCCCACAGGATGTCAGACTGGCCGCATCCTTGCTGTTGTTCCACAAGCAGGCAAAGACCTTTCTCTTCAGCCAAGCTTTTCCTCAGTGACTGGCTACATGAGTGTGACTTTTAGACGGATTGTTATGCATCACTGCTCTAGGTCTTTAGTACTACTTGTGTTTATTATCTCTTAGAGCGGTCTTGTTTGTTCCTTTTAATATTTGTATACTTATTGTTTTAGCTTTAATATTGCTTTTTAATGGTGCAAGCTGCCTCTTTATACTCATTGTTCTTATCTTTAAATATTGTCTTTTAATGATGTAAACAATAGTTTACTCATTGTTTACAGCTTTAAATATTGTTTTTCAATTATGTAAGCCAGCTTGGGTCCTTTTTAAGGAGAAAGTCAGGGTAAAAATATTTTAAATGAATAAATTAAATAAATAATAGATAGTTTGCCATATAGAAGCTGCAAAAGTTTAAGACATGTTGAACCCTTGGTTATGAATTCAAACTCCACATAAAGGTATTCATGGCTGAACAGGTTTAATAAACCAAATTATTTATTTATATCCATTGTCTCCACACTTTCAGATGGTAGGAATCTTGGAGTCTTTCCACATTGAAAGCTCCTGACACAAGCCATCAGGAGGCAATATGCAGCTATTTTCCTCCCATCTTAATGGATCTGTGTAATAAGGAAAGAGACAGAAATGTGATAGAAAAAGAAAGGAAGGTTAGGAGTGAAGAGTGTTGCCTGAAGTCTTAGTAAAATTCTGTGAAGTAGGAAAGATGGGGCGTGAGAAAACCCTTGTCTAAAACTGCTTATATCAAATGTACAAGAGCAGCTAATACAACATATTTAACAGCAAAAAGAAATAATACATTCAAATAAAACAATGGTAGGAATAAACATTTTAGTTGGATTTCAAATCAGACCTGCATCAGGAAGAGAGGTGGCCTCAAAGTTAAAGGTTCCCCTTGACAATTTGTCCAGTCGTGTCCGACTCTAGGCGGCGGTGCTCATCTCCGTTTCCAACCCATAGAGCTAGCGTTTGTCCGCAGACAATCCTCCATGGTAACGTGGCCACCGTGACTAGACACGGAACGCCGTTTACCTTCCCACCGAGGTGGTACCTATTTATCTACTCGCATTTTTGCATTTTGCATGCTTTCAAACCGCTAGGTTGGCGGGAGCTGGGACAAGCGACGGGGGCTCACTCCGTCGCGTGGATTCGATCTTACGACTGCAGGTCTTCTGACCTTGCAGCACAGAGGCTTCTGTGGTTTAAAAGCAGCTGCAAAAGACATCTGAGAGCTGAGGGTATGTTCCCCCACTCCAACTACACAATCCATACCTGAAGTACTCTCAGCCTCCCTCAACCTGTTACACAAGGTGTATCTCCTGTCTCCAACCTTATGTCATAGTCCATAGCTCAGTGGGGTTGCATTTAGCCCATAGTGACCAAATTATAAAAGGCTCTTGATCAGGCAGAGTTGCTTCATAATTGGCTTTGTTTTCCAAATTGTAGCATCAGAGACTGCTAAAGCCAACGATGAGATGGAGAGGCAATTATTTAACTTTTTCTTTGTGTGCTATTTTCCCACTAAGATTTCTGCTGAAAAGCAACAGGGTATATATGGAGGGTATATGAGAGAGAGAGTTTTAAACGGTTTAAGAATCCCTTCGCTTGTATTGTTCTTCCTCTTTAATTTGCAGCGTTCTGGCTGAATTTTGAGTGGTTCTGATGATCTAGACATGATTGAGAGTCATGTGTACTTTGCCCCTAAGGCATCCATTTCTTTTCAATGCACTGTATTATTCTGTGTTACAGAAACAAAGACCTGCAGCAGAGTAGAACAATAAACAACAGAACAACAAGCTTTTTACACAGCAAGCTGAGTTGAACCAACTCACCAAGAAGCATACTCCTGGGGCATAGCTGTTTTTCTTAAGGGGGCCACATATTAAATGTCTGGCTAAACCGGAATATATTACACATCTTAGAACAGCTCCATATTATACTCCCAAATGCCCCAGGGACTGCAGTTCAGACTTAATATCAGGATTACACATCTCCCCTCCAATAATCTGAACCATTAATACGGGGCTACTTGGCAATGTATAAAATCTGACTTTGGTACACTGCAGCACTTCATAGAATCTAACTATAGGATCCAATCATTAAGCCTCTCAAACATTAAGCATGAAAAACAGACATTGTTAATTGGCAGGAATAATTGATAGCACTGTTCCCATGCCTTAAAATGGCAACATGGATGCACACCCCTTCCTTGACTGTACACAGTCCCCTTCAGAACTCAGTGTTTATATAATTCCACCCCTACAGGATGGGTCTGAGGAGGGGCACAGTGAAAGACTTCACATTGAGATCCTTCAAAGCTCTAGTGTTGAAAAGAATCTTCCAAGTGATAACTAAAATTCTTGTTGCATGGGCCACCAGGATATCGATATATATTTGGATTCCAGGCCTTTACATCTCTACATCACTGAGGTCATTGTTCAGTGGTGGAGAAGGCATAGGGAAGATGCTTTGCACATGTATGTAGCTTGCATAACGAATAGCAATGGGGAATGGGAGTAGTAATCCATCCAATATCTGGAGGACTACATGCTACCTATCCAGTTAGAGGTGGTGGTTTGCCTTTCATGGCTTAAAGGAAGTACATACTGTGGCTACCTAATGTACAAAGGAAGGGGCAACACAAACCACTGTTTTGGTCCTACTGAATAAATATATGGCATATTACAGAGGTAGAGTAGAACCTATATGCCACAGGCAATTAACGTCTGATTAATAAAGATGCAGTTTTCTTAAACAAACATCATCATCCAAATAAGGCAGCTGAAAGAGTGGGAAAAGTATGATAATTTGCTTCAGGTCCCCATAAAGCAAGGGGTGGCCTGGTTTGGATCCTGAGCACACTGTTGAGTCCTGTTCCAGCCCTGCCCACTGGAACTCCACACACCCAGGGTTCCTTGTGAAGGGCAGTGGCTGAGCCTTGAATATCACACCTGCCTTGAGCTAGGGGAAAAAAATCCTTTTGGGACTACAACTCACATAATTCTTAGCCTGTATGGATGGTGACCATGTGGCTGTACTGGCTGGGAGGGCTCTAAGACCTGTAGTCCCAAAAAAAAAAGGGGGGGGAACTCTCCCAAGCTCTGAATGACCTTCCCAGACCTCATAACTTCTCTGAATGGCCCTGGTTTCCAAGATGAAAAAACATAGAATAATTCATTAGCTGCTTAGTGGCATGAGGGTGGTGGGGCAAGGAGTAGGGATTCAAGAATGGTATGAACTTAACACATTAAAAATAAAGGCTGCAATGCATGGTTTGTCAATTTACAAAGTGAGTTAGCAACTTGACTGTGACTTTTGATCTGATCTCACACTGTTATTCAAACAGCAGCACTGCCAACAAAATGCTGGGACACATGCATGAAGCTGTTACTTTGAATGAGTTGCCTCAAGTGCAAGAATGCCAACTTTAGATGACATTTTAGAGCATATTGGAGAGTTTGACTTATATCAGAAAAGGGCTTTTTTTGTCCTGTGTTTGCTCTCTGCTGCTTTCACACCCATCTATGTAGGCATTGTCTTCCTAGGTTTTATACCAGAGCACCATTGCTGGAGTCCCGGGGTTGCTGAGTTAGGACACAGATGTGGCTGGAGTCTGGAAGAGGAGCTGAATTACACATTGCCAGCTCAAGGAACCCATGGAGATGCTTTTGCTAATCAGTGCAAGAGATATGATGTGGACTGGAACGTAACTGAGTTGAGCTGCACAGAACCAATTGATTTTTTCACCACTTACAGGAATAAAAGCAGTATCCCGCTTATTCCCTGTCAAGATGGCTGGCATTATGATTTCTCAGGATCATCTATTGTGACTGAGGTAAGAACCCATACATCAATATAGTTGTTTTTAAGCAGATAGTACTAACTGAGAAGCAATGTAGATGAGATAATCTGCTCCACATTTAGAAGTGGTACTCCCTGAAGTGATAAAAAAAAGAGAGATCCAATTAACCTAGCATGAGTGTTATTTCCAACTGGACAGATAAGGTAATAATCAGAGGGCCTTCTGCGGGTTTTATTGTCCACAGATAAGTTATATAGCTCAATCCTCACTCTAGATCTTCTTTCCAAGGCAAATCTGTGTGGCACCTTTGGTATTCTGTTTGTGACATGAAATAAAGTCTGTCTTATTCTGAGTCCCAATAATTCAGAATGAGAAACAGTATTGGGATGTGCTTAGTGAAATTGTTCTTTAGGAACAGACCATCCTGATTATGATGTAATTCCAACTCTTTCCACAAGCATCAATCCGTGGGGTCCAGACTTCCTCATCCTTACGTGGTTAATTTAGTAGATCCATTGAAATCAGTATGACTTCAAACAGGACTAATTGATTTCAGTTGGTTCATACTAAACATGACTAAATAAATCTAAATTGGACCTAAGGCTTCAAAGCTCACTGAATTCCAAAGGAGGAAAAAATAGTATATCTTTGCTCTTATCTCTTCAGTCTAAGGAAAAAAACATAGTCTGGAAATAGAAACTGATGGGTTAGGGTCAAGTTTAAAATATTTTCTCTAACCTCAATTTGTATCTTTTTTAGTTTAATCTGGTGTGTGAGGACGCCTGGAAACTGGATCTGTTCCAGTCATGTGTGAATATAGGATTTTTTGTAGGTTCCATAAGCATCGGATACATGGCAGACAGGTTGGTCAGATTTCGTACATTCTGGTGTGTTATTTTATGTTTATTTGGAAGAATAAAAACTAGAGAGCCAAACAATATTCAGAATAGAATATAGTTTCAACCAACTTTGAAGGGGCAACTACATACTGAGATGGCTACCATATTTTCTCTGGTCACTGATCCTGGTTAGATGAAAATCAGGTACCTTCTCATTTTGTTTTGTGACATTCCACATAATTTCAACAATTCTTCTTTCACCATTAACAGCTGTCTGAATTCTAGGTTAATGCATTCATTCAATCAGAAAGATGTTTGTCCAAAGTGTTTGTATTAAGAAGCAGACAGACAACTAACTAGAGTCAGATTTATATCTGTGAAAATTCTCAGTCATCCAGGTGAGATTACCTGAAAGTTGAGTCATGGCAACTGGACTTCTTTCTTGTTAGGTTGAAACATTTTGCAACTTATCCAAGTAGCTTCTTCAATCTGAGGAGAGTTGGTAGGAGATCCCTGATATATCCTCCACGTTGGCCTGTGTATATCCAAAATGGGCCTTTAACAAGTCAATGTCCCAACCCAGCAGGACAATGGAATGGTCTGAGACCCAAAGCTGATGGAAGAACCTGGTCATTCCTTACATGGCGGGTGTGTCTGAAAAGCTTGGAAGGATTTTTTGGTAAACACCACATACCCGTGCACTTCAAACCCACAAACACACTAAGGCAGATACTTGTCCACTCAAAAGACCAGACACCAAAACACAACAGGAGCAATATAGTATATGCAGTCCAATGCAAAGAGGAGTGTTCGGAGCTCTACATTGGAGAAACCAAACAGCCACTAAACAGGAGAATGGCCCAGCACAGGAGGGGCAATGGCTCAGGACCACAATCAGCAGTGTTCTTTCAGTTGAAGGACAAAGGATACTAATTTGATGACCAAGATGTACTCATTTTGGACCAAGAAGATAGGTGGTTTGATAGAGGGGTCAGGGAGGCCATTCATGTGCATATAGAAAATCCCTCACTCAACAGGGGTGGAGGCCTTAGATACAATCTGTCTCCTATTTATCATGCTGTCCTTTCATCTGTCCCCAGAAAGATTGTTGTTTAGTCGTTTAGTCATGTCTGACTCTTTGTGACCCCAGAAAGATTAGGACCACACAAACCAGAAAGACCACTGTTAACTACTGTTAACGACCCATGACAATGGGTGGAGAAGGACTTCAGAAGTGGAATTATCCCTCATCCTCAGTCCTTTGTCCTTCTAACAAGCCTATTCAAATCCAAGGGGAATTATAACCAAAGTCAGGGATCTCCTACCAACTCTCCTCAGACTGAAGAAGCCACTTGAATGAGTAGTGAAACATTTCAACATAACAAGAAAGAAGTCCAGTTGCCATGACTCAACTTCCAGATAGAGTCAGATTCATGAATGTGCAGTTGGGTTGATGAAATCTTATTTCATTGTCTTGTCCACTGCATTTTAAAACCTTCAGCTCACTGAAAATACTACACAGAAATGTGAGGAAACCTTTGAAGGGATAAGCTCTGGTGAATAGGGGAAGGTGGCAAATTTAGCAAGAGTCTGTGAGTGGAAGCCTTTGGCTCATGAGAGGCCAGCCCCCTGGGTTCTGGAATAGCTGAAGATGGTACGCTAGAGATATATTTTTAATTCTTCTAGCATTCTCCTCTTCTTGGTTGTACTGTCATTTCTGTTGAAGGGATGTTTCAGATTTTTGAAGCTCTGAAGAGCACCTACAAGATCTGTGAATAAACAATAGGAAGTGAGGAAGGAAGTCAGTATCCCACCACTTCCACCTCTGAAAAATATTTCACACTGTTTAAGAGGAAGCTCCCAGAGAAGGGGGCAGGAAGAGTGCTTTATTGGATTAAAACGTTTTTTCTTTAGTTTCAACCAGTAGTAATTCAGTTTACCATTTTCATTTTCATAGCATTAATTGTGATATGTGTTCCTTCTTTTGTTTAGCTAATAACAACAAATGTTGCATGTCTTGTCTCTCCAGGTTTGGGCGTAAACTGTGCCTGTTAATCACCATCCTTATCAATTCCATCTCTGGTGTTCTCATGGCTGTTGTACCCAGCTACAGCTGGGTGGTGATCTTCCGCCTGATACAAGGACTGGTCAGCAAAGGGGGCTGGTTAACAGGCTACATCCTGAGTAAGGTTCTTCAGTTTTGTACCTTCTGGGAATTAAACAAGGGATTTAGAATGTTTAATAGGCCTGATCTCCCAGAATTGCATATGGGAGTTGTAAGTACTTCCAGGTCAATAGAAATCAAATAGACTGTGAAATTGGTAGTAAGAGGCGGAGAAGCTGTATTTTCTCTGCCAAAACAAGACCAGGAGCAGATTGTGGTACTGATCATGAACTGTCAATGTAAAGGTAAAGGTTCCCCTTGACAATTTGTCCAGTCGTGTTCGACTCTAGGGGGCGGTGCTCATCCCCGTTTCCAAGCCATAGAGCCAGCGTTTGTCCGAAGACAATCTTCCGTGGTCACATGGCCAGTGCGACTTAGACACGGAACGCTGTTACCTTCCCATCGAGGTGGTCCCTATTTATCTACTTGCATTTGCATGCTTTTGAACCGCTAGGTTGGCGGGAGCTGGGACAAGCGACGGGTGCTCACTCCGTCGCGTGGATTCGATCTTACAGCTGCAGATCTATAGATCTTACAGCACAGAGGCTTCTGCGGTTTAACCCGCAGCACCACCACGTCCCTGAACTGTCAATACCCAACATTAAAGCTGAAAAAGTACAATAACAGAATCGTAGTGCCAAAATATAATTTAAACAACATTCCTGATGTATTTAAGGCCCACATAAGGAACAGATTTGCATTACGAAACTCAAGTGAGCATGAACCAAAAGAATTATAGATTGAAACTAGAGATGTTATTAGGGAAGAATGCAAAAATATAATTCCTATAGTAAAAAAGAAAAAAAAACTAGGTAGACCATGGAACAAACACTTAAAATTGTAAAGGGCAAGTGAGAAGCAAAAATAAAAGGTGACAGAAATAGGGTCAGAAAACTGAATGCAGTTTTTCAGCAACTGTCAAATAGAGACAAAGAGAACTATTGCAATAACCAGTGCAACCCCCCCCCAAAAAAAAACAGAGGAGAACAACAAAAGGAGGAAAAAGCAAGAGATCTCTTCCAGAAGATCCAAGAAATCAAAGGAAAATTTCAGTCTAGGTTAGCAATGCTAAATGACCAACAGGGAAGCACATTATCTCACCAGAAAATAGAGAAGGTGGAAATAGTATACTGAAGGCCTATATAGAAGAGATGAAAGGATGACAGACTCCTTTGAAGAAGAATGATGAAGAATCTGCAGTTCTAGAAAGTGAAGTGAAAGCTGCTCTGAAAGCACTAGGAGGAAATAAATCACCAGGAGTAGATGAAATACTAATAGAACTATTTCAAGCCACAAAGGCGGAACCTGTCAATCCTAACTAGAATATGCCAACAAATATGGAAGAGAGGACATTTTGGAGATCTCTCATTCATAGGGTTGCCGTAAGTTGGAGGGGATTTGACAGCATGTAACAACAACAACAAGCCCTGCCAAGAAAGATAAGGAAGGATCAATGAACCTTGCAGTGCAAGCCTTTAACACTGAAGATGTGAGTACTTTTTACAGGATGCAGAGGCAAGCTTTGTAGATGCAATGGGATTTCTAGATGAATATATATAAGGCTGCAAATGGGTTAGCTGGTATATTTTTAAAAACACACACACACCAAAAAAACAAATGAAATTGTGAGAAATTTTTTTTCATTGCAATTGCCTTCAAATGGTTTTCCTCACTGTTTACTTACAATTATTTTGTTTCCTCCTCCACCCCTCTTTCCAAAGTCACAGAATTTGTTGGCTTGAGCTACAGAAGAACAGTTGGAATCGTTTACCAAGTGGCTTTTTCAGTTGGGCTCCTTGCACTTGCTGCTATCGCCTATGCCATTCCTCACTGGAGGTGGCTACAACTCGCGGTTACTCTGCCGAACTTCTTTTTCTTGCTCTATTTCTGGTAAACAAGGCTTCCACTACAAACCCCGCCCCCCACAAAACAAAGAGAAACTTAGAAATGAAGTCGCAGCCGCTGAAATCACAGCCAGCTACATTTTGACAAAACATACTGAGTTTGCTAAATTATCCTAAATTCAATGTTCCACAAAGAATGCACCAGTTACCACCAACTTTTTTTTTAATCCGGTTACTTAATTTGAATTCAACACTGAGTTGATGTTAGAATATTTTAAATATATAAAATTCTGTCCAGAGAGGAAGCATCATTAGAAACAAGAATCCAAAGAGTCTCATGGCACCTTTAAGACTAACTGTAAAGATTCATCTTAGTGTGAGTTTTCATGGATCACAATCACTTTGTCAGCTGCAGACAGCACAACAGGAGACCTTGGGGTATACAGTATATCTGCACATTTATTGGGCAGAACTTGAGCAAAATTGCATGGAGAATATTATCATTACAGTGATGACACTGACCATGGACAATCCAGATGGATATGTGTAAATAAGTAACCCTGATAAGCATTTGTCACCTACTTTATTTATCGCCAGACTATTCATGCTCATTGTCCATGGCTAAGATGTGACATAACTTTTTACTTAGTGAATCATAAATTTGTAAATCCTTACTGATTCAATGGGCCTATTCTAGTAGTAATTTACTACTGGATTTCACCCAATAGATATAACATTATCATGTTGGAATTCATAAAACAATATTCGCTGTTGATTTGCTGCATGGTCCTTATAATTGTGCTATCAAGTCATTTCTTACTTATGGTGACTTTTTTCAGGGTTTTCTAGATAGGAAGTACTCAGAAGTGGTGTACTAGTCCCTTATTCTAGGGGCACTCTGGGACTGTGTAGCTTGCCCAAGGTCACAAAGGCTGGCTCTTCTGTGATGCACAGTGGGAATCAGACTCCCAATCTCTGGTTCTGTAGCCAGATATCTAATTCACTGAGCTATACAGCCTGCTGCCTGGTTCTTACTGCCAGAGATATAGTTGAATAGAAAGAGTTGTAAGAATAAGTAAGAGCTGAGTCTGGCAAAGATCCTAATGATAGCAGAACCCTGAAAGGGGTGTTAAAATGTTTGTGTTTGGAGCTGTATGGGGCAAGGGAATGTCTACAGTAGTGTTAAAAGTGGGGTTTGCCACAATGGCTAGTGTTAGCATTATAATTAGCATTTTCAGCATGCTGTGTTGCTCTGTTCCTATCCCCTACAATGTGTAGAGACACCTGAAGTCGTGTTAGTATACTCTGTGCATCTAAGGAAGTGGAGTGTAAGCCACAACAGCACATGTTAAAATAAATCCTCAGAGGCATCAAAAGATACCACAAGACTGTTAAAGGTACCACAAGACTCCTTGATACTTTGTTGAAAGATACAAACATGGCTACTCTCTTGAAAATTAGATGTGGGACGGTATGGTTTTGGGAAATCACATCCTAGTCATGTTACTGGCCAAAAGAAAAGTTAAGGTATACGACAATGGTTCCAACACCTGGGTCCCCAGATGTTCTTGGACTGCAACTCTCAGAAATCCTGGCCAGCATAGCTAATGGTGAAGGCTTCTGGGAATTGCAGTTCAAGAACACCTGGGTACCCAAGGATAGGAACCACTGGTAAAGGACATTCAGCATGGAGATTATTATTATTATTATCCTGTTTTCCCGAAAATAAGACCTAACCTGAAAATAAGCCCTAGTATGATTTTTCAGGATGCTCGTAATATAAGCCCTACCCCAAAAATAAGCCCTAGTTAAGTGAAACCCCACCCTCCACCATTGTGCAGGAACCAGAAGATGACATGACTGTAAAATAAAACATCCCCTGAAAATAAGCCCTAATGCTTTTTTTGGAGCAAAAATTAATATAAGACCCTGTCTTATTTTCGGGGAAACACGGTATTATTAGTTTTATTTATATGCCGCATTTCTCCCAACAAGGGACCCAAATATGTCTGTCTTGTGTCACGCATGATATTTAACCCATCTCAGACCAACTCTCATATGATATTTTCCCTTTTGTTTGTCCATTAGTGTCATACAGTGACATACATTTTGCCATCATCTCATTACGGCTATTCTTTTGGTGCTACAGGTGTCTTCCAGAGTCCCCAAGATGGTTGATAGCCCAGCAGGAAAATGACAAAGCCCTGAAGATAATTAAACGCATTGCCAAAGGAAACAGGAAGAAACTGCCTCCTTCTATGGAGGTAATCAGACCTAGTTAGCATTCAAATACTATACTAGGAGAATATATCTGTGAAGATATCCAAGTGAGGTTATCTGGAAGTTGAGTCATGGTAACTGGACTTCTTTCTTATTAGGTTGAAAATCCCACCTCTGCAGTCCTTCTCCATCCATTGTCATGGGTTGTTAACAGTAGTTAATAATGGTCTTTCTGGTGTGTGGTCCTGATCTTTCTGGAGATGGATGACAGACTGTGGATATCCAAAATGGGTCTTTAACAAGGCAATGTCCTGACCCAGCGGGACAATGAAACAGTCTGAGACCCAGAGCTGACAGAAGAACCTGGTCATTCCTTACATGGCGGGTGTGTCTGAAAAGCTCAAAAGGATTTGTGGTAAACACCACATACCCATGCACTTCAAACCCACAGACACACTAAGGAGCAATATAGTATATGTGGTCCAATGCAAAGAGGAGTGTTCGGAGCTCTACATTGGAGAAACCAAACAGCCACTAAACAGGAGAATGGCCCAGCACAGGAGGGGCAATGGCTCAGGACCACAATCAGCAGTGTTCCTTCTTTTGAAGGACAAAGGACACTAATTTGATGACCAAGATGTACTCATTTTGGACTGAG
The DNA here is from genome assembly GCA_037013535.1 of Intellagama lesueurii. Taxonomy (NCBI): domain Eukaryota; kingdom Metazoa; phylum Chordata; class Lepidosauria; order Squamata; family Agamidae; genus Intellagama; species Intellagama lesueurii. Next base: position 285,206,622 of record JBAJHW010000001.1, on the reverse strand, counting down.
AAGATATGTGATTTGAGAGAGGGGTCAGGGAAGCCATACACGTGCATATAGAAAATCCCTCATTCAACAGGGGTGGAGGCCTTAGATACAATCTGTCTCCTATTTATCATGCTGTCCTTTCATCTGTCCCCAGAAAGATTGAGACCACACACACCAGAAAGACCACTGTTAACTACTGTTAATGACCCATGACAATGGGTGGAGAAGGACTGCAGAGGTGGGATTTTCCCTCACCCCCAGTCCTTTGTCCTTCCAATGAACCTTTTCAGACCAGGGGGAAGTGAAACCAACCTGGAGGATATATCAGGGGTATACTACCAACTCTATTCAGACTGAAGAAGCCACTTGGATGAGTAGCGAAACATTCAACCTAATAAGAAAGAAGTCCAGTTGCCATGACTCAACTTTCAGATATACTAGGAGAACTGGCATACAATTGGTATTACGGCTGGAAACTCAGCATATAGGAACCAAGTCAACAGACCAAAATACTGTAAATGTGGGTTTCTAGTCTTCTAAGTGCTTCTTGCTTAGTTCAGACCATCATGGTTTGAAAAATGCAACTAAAAGCAATGCTTCTGTGAGATCCTTAGAGGGGCATGATAGAAATATAATGATAAATAAATCAAATGTTGATGGGAGTAATGCGCTGCTCAACAGACATTAATGAACTCCAAAGCAGAGACTATCACAGCTAGATTGCTTCCAGAAGGACTAGCTTTGCTGAGAGGCAGACCAAGACAACTGCCTCAGCTGGCAGATGTTGAAGGATGTGGAGTAACACCAAGGGTTTGAGATTTAGACACTCCCCAACTTAATCTCCTGCCCTCAGTTACTGTCCCATTCCCCGTATTGATGTAATATTTCACTGCTTTTTGGTACTTGGAATGAGGGAAGGTGCTAACTTGTGCAGCAGCAAAAGGCATCAGGTCAGCCTTGATCCTCTCAGTATGTTCATGAACTTTGAAGCTAGTTAGGGTGATACTTGTATGTGTGTGTTATACATTTTATCAAAATGTTTTCAAACCACAGAATTATTTTCAATATTATTCCTGTAAACTGCATGCAATTAGAGTGGTGCAAAAATTTGTACATAATTTTGCTGATATTACCCTTCAAATTCTTGCAGATACTTCTCTCTTCAAATGCATTTAAATTTTGCCTCAGAAAAAAAATCTAGGGGCAGCTTGAAAGTATGAGAACCTTCCCTACCTTGACCCCGTCAAATCTCTTTAATGAATTCACAGCAGTTCTGTTTAATTCCTATAAAATGTATACCGATGCTGTGCCTGAGCAGGATTCTTCAGATTTATTTCAGACTTTGTTTTTGACAGGAATTTGGTGCTACCTCTACAAATAATCCAAGTATTATGGCTTGCATAGTCCAGTAGAAAGATGCTCACATAACCTTTCCCATAATAAAATGGCTTTGTTTTTGCAAAACAACTTTGCAACACATCAATGATTCAGTTCTCATACCAGATAATGATTGCTCAGAAGACCTTTTAAAAAGTTTCTCATTCCTCTGCCTCCAACTGGCTGTCAATAAAGGTCAGTGTGGGCCACAGGATAGTGAATGTTGAACACAGGCTAATGAGACTTCTCAGTTATAAAGCTCTCTTGATAAATCACCTTTTCCTAACTTCCTTCTGGTGTCACTTCTCTGGATCCAAACCTGGGCCAACCATACCATTAGGCAGAATGAATGGCCTGACTCAGAAACCAAGAGAAGCAGTGGCAACTTTGTTGGAGGACAGAACTGTGTTTTCTGAGCAGCCTGTCCTGTACCCCTTGAACTAGTGTGTGCCTTAAGATGCAGTGGAGAATGTTGTCTTGTTCCAACTGTTGCACAACTACTGCTCAGGTCAGCTTATTATGCACATGGAATGGGGTGGGTGGGTTGAATGGCATCTTGTCCTTTGGCTGGTGCAGAAAATGCCTTCATCTAGCCCTGATCGAAGTCATTGCATTTTAAGAGAAAATGCCTTTGAAATGAGCACGACTGGATAAAAGCAATTGCTTTACAACATATTGCCATGCTTTCTTTCTTCTGACCATTGATTGCTGTGCAAGAAAGAAAGGAAGGAAGGAAGAAAGAAAGAAAGATCTTAGGTGATCAGTTTTAGACTCCAAGCCCTCTTTGTGTAAACAAAATCAGTATTTCCAGGACTTGAATGAGTAATACTATAAGAGCATATCCTCGCTGACTTCTCTTGTTCTTTCCTTTCCTTTTAAGAGCAAAGAGTTTGATGAAATAGGTCATAAACGAAAAATGACATTTTTATTTCTTTCTCTATTTTAAGCCTAGAGTCAAAGTTTTTATAAGGTCCTAAAAGCAGACAGCTTCATACTGTGAAGTGAACTGATAACAAAGCCTTAATTCAAAAACATCCCTGTATATCCCCCCAAGTCATCCATAGGAAGGGGAGTGTTAAATGGCCCCACAGCTTCCAACATAGAATTCATGTCCCAGGTGCAATCCAACAGAACAAGCTTTATTAATAAACTCCAGCAACAAACATGGCCCATCTGGGGGAAATCTAAATACTAACATTCAGAATAGTCTCAAGATCTTGTGTCAGGAAGCCGTTCATTTCACCCTCTCTGAGTCAGCTTTATCCTGGGAATTACCACTGATGGGGAGTTCTGCTCTCTTGATCTCTCTGGATCAAGATTATATCTCTTGAACTCTGGACTTCTGGAACCAGTTGTTGGAGGCACTGAAATTGTATTTTGTGTTGTCACCTTTGTCTTTGGGTATTCCAGTGGGATGCTTATGGGATGTCTGGTGAGGCACCATTGCGTCAAGACATCCTGAGGCTAGTTTATCACTGCATGGAGGGCTTTCTTGACCAGTTAAGGCTGGGGCCACTCCAGTGCCCAGTGCTATTCGTCTTCATCCTCTTCATCCCCTTTGACACCTTACTGTGGCTGATGTGTTGCTCATGTTTCCAAACACACACACAGACACACAACAGTCTCATATTTTGTTTCCTTGTTTCCTGACAGTTCTAGAAGTTTCCCTTCCCAGCCTCCCTGCCTTCTGTCCTTTGTCCAAGGGTGTCAGAGTTTCCAACCTCCATTGGGGTGTGGGGTAGTGTAGGCTGGCTTGTGTGTTTGCAGCCATTTGGGGGAGTCACCACGGGTAGTGATGGCCCCAGGGAAATTTATCCACTGATACACCAGTGAGGAAGGCACAAAGGTTGGCCTGATGCCAGTCCTGTCTTTTGCCACAATCCCATATATCCCAATAAAATTATTCAAATAATCAGATATTTTAATGTGTACACAGGGAAAACATAAAAACACAACAAGTCATTTATTTTTTATTTGTTACATGAATATCCTACCTTTCTTCTAGTGGAGCTCAATGCAATGTATGTTGCTCTCCTATTTCCCCTTTATTCTCACAACAACTATTTCAATTAGGTTAGGCTGAGAGACTGTCTGTGACTCGGTACTTCAGAGATAGCACAGCGGGAAAATATGGATGCTGTTGCTTTTTATTGCTAAAATGGCTAAAGGGTCTTAGATTCAACTGTGTTTTTTTCTTTTCTTTTTACTAATGCTGATAATAGAAGTTACTTCATAAAAAGCTATAGCTGAAATCCTGTTGCTTAGCATAGTAAGTCACAACTAGAGTAGGTCCATTGAATCAGCGGGAATTTGCTGAGTTAACTCCTCTGTAAGTTCCACTAATTTTGTAGACTTACTATGCTAAGCAACAGGATTTCAGCCAATGTCTGTTGTTAGCAGATGCCAGTGAACACTGCTGAAACTCTGCTCCAACAGCATCACAACTGAATGACAGGCTCAACATGTGTGTTAGTTGAGTTGGCCCAAGATATTTTTCCGCCTGAAGCAAAGTAGCAAATGATGCTCCTGCAACTTCTACCCAGGTGAAGGTGCACAGGGCACTAAGTCGGCCAAGTTAATTTGACATAAAAGGCAGCATATCCTTCAAACATCTCTTCCCAGTTCTGGCAGTAAGTGCATCAACAGCAGATTAAATGACTAACACAATATGCTGGCCTTTCGTGATGACATCTAAAATAGGATGATTGAGGTGGGTGCTCCCCTTTGCCTAGTGTTAGGGCTGGCCCTGTATGGAATCAAGTTTCCACATGTTTATCCCTGGCTGGGTAAGGAAGTATATGCACAGTTCTCACCAGTGCAAGCAGGGAATTTAACATGGACTGTAATATTTGTGAGACAGTCTCAAATGCACACATGTATACACTAATCCTCGCCCATGAGTCATCAGAAGAACATTGATATTTTCAACATATGTGCTAGAAACGTTTATGAGATTGGTACTTTTTTAAAAAAAGAGAATTATTTGTTTCTCCTTCTAGAATTTCCAGGCTGAAGAAGAGGTGGGTGACAAACTACGTCCTTCCTTTCTAGACCTGGTGAAAACAACACAGATAAGGAAACACACGCTCATCTTAATGTACACTTGGTAAGATAACTTCATTCTTTAAAAAATTCAAACATGATATATTTTACCACATCATATGGTCTCCATGGTCATGATCATGCAGGAGTCCTGGTCCAAAATGTAACCTTTTCTGGAGCTCTGGAGGAGTGGTCTTTCTGAAGGAGCAGTGCTTTCGGAAAACAAATATGGCTTCATTTTGCCTCTGTTCTTTGTCTAGGTTCACAAGCTCGGTACTATATCAGGGCCTCATCATGCACATGGGAATTGCTGGCGGCAACATTTATCTCGACTTTTTTTACTCTGCTCTTGTTGAATTTCCAGCTGCCATCATCCTCATCCTTACAGTGGACCGCATAGGCCGTCGCTATCCTTGGTCTGCAGCAACACTGATGGCAGGCACCGCCTGCCTCATTACAGCCCTAGTCCCAGAAGGTGAGTTCTGTGGAGAGACATCCTGACGTGTCCCTTCTCTGCACCCTGTTCAAGCGTTGCCATACTTTACTTTTCCCCACAATATTTTTCTCAGTGGACAGGTAGCACACATGGACTTTCTTTCCACAAGGAAAATAAGTTTGAGAAGGTTCTCTTAATATGACTTTTTGCACCGAAAAAAGCAGCAGGAACCAAGAAACACTTTCAGAGTAGACCTTTGGTCTAGATGGACAGGATAGAAATCTAATAAATAAATAAATATTTCTGTATATCTTTTCAGATCTCTATTGGATTAAAATGACAGCTGCTTGCTTAGGCAGGATGGGCATTACAATGTGCTATGAAATGGTTTGCTTAGTCAATGCAGAATTATACCCTACATTCCTCAGGTGAGTGAATCATCTTCAGACACTCTATGGTGGCATGGTATCACTTTTCAAAGAAGTCGTATCATGAGGCATTGACAATGGAGTACAGGGTGAGGTGTCCCCAAATGATCCTTCCAACTGGTGGTGTAGTGGAGGCAGGGGTTGCAGGACTAAGGCCCCAGAACTATCTGTATGGCAAGGACTATGACACCATCATGTATTCCCTGCAGGCTTCCCTGTTCCCTCTGACCTTAGTAGCAAACTTCACAGTAGCTGGAAGGAAAATGGATTTTCCCTGGAAAAGTGTATGGTTGCAAGATATCCCAGTTTTAACATAAAGTATTTGAGTGTGGCTTGTTCTTAAACAGGCAGTTAAGAGTCATTAACTTTATTGAAGACCTGTTCCTCATGCAAACAAAATCTACTAAAACTCCTCTGTTGAAATGGATCCATCCTGCTGCCCCTATTTTTATTTTTTTATTTTCTTGAGTAGGAGTAGCTATAGAACTGTTACAATGGGCATGTGTACACCCACATTTACCATTACACCACTGTCCACTGCCCTGGCAGTAATGACAGTAACAATGACTCATTCTCAATGGTTTGCCTGGCAACATTCACAATAAAATACAATATATGAGGTGATGGCCAGCCTATTGAGATTTCAGCCATTGGCCTTTTTAAAATATTTGCTCAAGACTGAGCTCACAGTTCTTGAGCCAGTCAGCTGCTGAATAGAGAAGGTGGCCAGTGAGGGTACTGGAATGGGAAGAAGATTCCCCCTTGGTTACTGAGATGACTGTAAGCATCCACCTTTGGCATCTTCATTCAAAGTCTCCCACCTTGTTGTTTTTCTTTTTTCTTTTTAACCAACCAACTAGATATTCAAAGCTCTGTTATGTACTTTGGTACATAATGGATGAAATCCTATTGCTTAGTGTAGTATCAGGCAACTAGAATAGGCCCACTGAATCAATAGAACTTATGGAGAAGTTAACCCACCAAATTCCCACTGATTCAACGGGCCTGGCTAGTGTGACTTATTATGTTGAGCAACTGGATTTCAGCCAGTATTTAGCTAGCCCTGTAGTAAGGGCAGCAAAAAGAAAGACAAAATGGCATCAATTTGTTCAGCTCCTCCTTGACCCTGTGTGTGTGGTACATTAGCCATTGAATTCTGCAAAGGAGGAAGGAGAGACAGTAAGAGATTTAAAACTCTGGCTGTCAGCTGCTTAACAGACACCAGGAGTCAGCAGGGTGTGTATTTTTTCACTTTATCTTCCAAGCAAGAGCAGTCTGGACTGTAAGAATGAAGACTCTTAAATCCTTAAGCATCCTTAATTCACCCCAGATTCTACCATTCACTCATGACAGGGGTCAGTCGAGAGACAATTCCTACTATATATTACAAAATGTCTTAGAAATATTGAAGACCTCCCAGGAAATGTAATTGGATTTATGTGACGTTAACCCAAGTCTGAGGATGTTTGAAGTTCAGTGTGTTGGAACAGAAAGGACCCAGATATAACTAGATACACCTCTGGTTTGAGGGAGGCACTTTAACATCTTTTGGCCTAATTTTTGACTTCCTGTTTCTCCCTAGTCTCCCTCCTTTGCTTCATCTGGATGCAGTAACTCAAAATGCTCTCCTCTCATCCCCTACCATAATGACCCACCTCTTTCCAATCAAATCTCCCATACCAAAAGATTCCATTTCTCCACATGCCTATGCCACCGATCACCTTCCTTTCAACTTTGTGCAAACATGCATGACTCTTTCCCTCACATCTGCTGCCTGATCCACCCAGACTGCTTACCTAGATCACTTTCTGGGGCTGATTGACTAGCCTTCCCTTTTCAGGAAGCAGCTGAAGCAGCAGCAGCATTAGCAGCTATGGTTTGTGGGAGCTGAGCAACCGACTAGTGAGACAGATTAGTTCTGCAACCAAAATGGAGGAACAGAGTGGAAAACAAGGCTGAACACCAAGTAACATTAAACTTGCTTTCTGCAGTTCAGTAGTGCACAATATCACAGGCCATGCTTCATAGTCCTTCCGAGATACTATTAATAAATATAATGGTTGTCCCATTCTTTTAAAGGAATCTGGGAGTCCTTGTCTGCTCTTCCATGTGTGATATTGGCGGGATCATAACTCCATTCATTGTCTACAGGCTGGCAGATGTCTGGCATGAGCTTCCACTTGTGGTTTTTGGTAAGAATCTGGTTGTTTTACGTTGCCTGAGAGTAGATAGCCGATTCCAGGTCCATGTGTGAAAGGAGCTTATACAGAAGCTATCTATCTGTACACCCATAGACTTGTTGTTTAGTCATCGTGTCCGACTCTTCGTGACCCCATGGACCAGAGCACGCCAGGCCCTCCTGTCTTCCACTGCCTCCCGGAGTTGGGTCAAATTCATGTTGGTAGCTTCGATGACACTGTCCAACCATCTCATCCTCTGTCGTCCCCTTCTCCTCTTGCCTTCACACTTTTCCAACCTCAGGGTCTTTTCCAGGGAGTCTTCTCTTCTCATGAGATGGCCAAAGTATTGGAGCCTCAGCTTCAGGATCTGTCCTTCCAGTGAGCACTCAGGGTTGATTTCCTTCAGAATGGATAGGTTTGTTCTCCTTGCAGTCCAGGGGACTCTCAAGAGTCTCCTCCAGCACCTCCTCTGTATGCTACCTTTAAGACGTTTTAGCTGGGAGGGACCTTTCTGAGCTAGGGTGACTGTCAATCAATTCAGGGGTAATCAATTGTTCCCTCTCTGCCTCAGATTTTGAAGAGAGCTATGTTTCTCTTCCTTTCTTCATTCTTTTTCAGTCAATATTCAGTTAGTGTTGGAGTTAATCATGTAGTGTAGTATGTATAGTCAGTAAGCAGACCATGAGTCAGTTAAGCCCTGCTCTTGTAACCAGTCGTTTTTCCCTACAATATGCTGTTTTTGATCTTTTCAGAAATGTGAGTAAATGGAACTTTTATTATTTCTTTTACCAAATTTCTCAAAATGAGTTACTGAGACTGTAAGTGCCAGTTGTTAACCACAAAAAGCGGTGTTCTACTCTAGGAAGAATTAAAGCTAATTCTGCTCTGTGGGTCCCCGCACTATCTGCTGTGTAGCTAGAGGTTTTTAGCCAAACATTTCACACACTGCCAAGAATAATAAGGGAATATCCAGGCAGCTACTTAGGACACAAATCCTGCATATTGTTTGGAGTGTGATATACAGATGATACTTGTGTATCTGACAGCAGGGCTTAAGTTTCTTCTTTTACTTCAGAAATTTCTTGGCAGGACATTGTGACCTCATTTATTTGGACTTCTCCTGGTCAAGAGGTTCTTAAGAAACAACCATCCTGAAATTCCACTGTCAGAAAGATCAGTATCATCCTGAAGAACTCCGCTTAATCACATACCTGTATAATATTGCTCTTGGCTTTAAAATAAGGGGATTTGTTTTATTTCATTTGCAAGAGTATACACAGTTTGGAGTGGTACAATGAAAGGATGCAAGGATTGCATGCTACACAGCACCAGAGGTGACAAAATCATTTTGGGAAGGGACAGGGAATAATATAGAGTTGCTGTCCGTCAACGTTCCTGAATCTGGCAGGGTGACAGACAGCCCACTTCCTGCCTCTATACATCTTCAGCAGTGACAGCTGGGAAATGGATTACCAGGCCTGGTGTCACCTGTGGTGGCAGAAGCAGTAGCATTTCATGAGTAGTGGGAGCTACCATTTTAATTTTCCACAGTTCCACAGAGCACTCAGAATAGGTTCAGACAGGGGCACTGGGGAGATGGAAATGCAGTCAACTGCCCACTATGGATGGGCCTGGGCAGGAGTCAGTACTCATAGAGCTTAATGGGATCCTGGCAGCTGCCCCAGGACATTGAACTTCCAAAACGAGACCAATGAAAAAGAGTATTGGCTGGTTATGATCTCTGCACTTGATATTGTCTTTCATTGTCTTTCATTAGTTGTCTTAACTGCTAACTGAGTTGGGATGGTAAGGCATCAGCATATTAAGGGGCCTTCCAGAGGGCACTTAGGTCTGTTGTTGTTGTTTAGTCCTTAAGTCATGTCCGACTCTTCGTGACCCCATGGACCACAGCACGCCAGGCCCTCCTGTCTTCCACTGCCTCCCGAAGTTTGGTCAAATTCATGTTGGTAGCTTCAATGACACTGTCCAACCATCTCGTCCTCTGTCGTCCCCTTCTCCTCTTGCCTTCACACTTTCCCAACATCAGGGTCTTTTCCTGGGAGTCTTCTCTTCTCATGAGATGGCCAAAGTATTGGAGCCTCAGCTTCAGGATCTGTCCTTCCAGTGAGCACTCAGGGTTGATTTCCTTCAGAACAGATAGGTTTGTTCTCCTTGCAGTCCGGGGGACTCTTAAGAGTCTCCTCCAGCACCACAATTCAAAAGCATCAATTCTTCGGTGGTCAGCCTTCTTTATGGTCCAGCTCTCACTTCCATACATCGCTACTGGAAAAACCATAGCTTTGACTATGCGGACCTTTGTCGGCAAGGTGATGTCTCTGCTTTTTAAGATGCTGTCTAGGTTTGTCATCGCTTTCCTCCCAAGAAGCAGGCGTCTTTTGATTTTGTGGCTGCTGTCACCATCTGCAGTGATCATGGAGCCCAAGAAGGTAAAATCTGTCACTGCCTCCATATCTTCCCCTTCTATTTGGCAGGATGTGATGGGACCAGTGGCCGTGATCTTCGTTTTTTTGATGTTGAGCTTCAGACCATTTTTTGCACTCTCCTCTTTCACCCTCATTAAGAGGTTCTTTAATTCCTCCTCACTTTCTGCCATCAGAGTGGTATCATCTGCATATCTGAGGTTGTTGATATTTCTTCCGGCAATCTTAATTCCGGTTTGGGATTCATCCAGTCCAGCCTTTCGCATGTTGTATTCTGCATATAAGTTAAATAAGCAGGGGGACAATATACAGCCTTGTCATACTCCTTTCCCAATTTTGAACCAATCAGTTGTTCCATATCCAGTTCTAACTGTTGCTTCCTGTCCCACATAGAGATTTCTCGGTAGATAGATAAGGTGGTCAGGCACTCCCATTTCTTTAAGGATTTGCCATAGTTAGCTGTGGTCCACACAGTCAAAGGTTTTTGCGTAGTCAATGAAGCAGAAGTAGATCTTTTTCTGGAACTCTCTGGCTTTCTCCATAATCCAGCGCATGTTAGCAATTTGGTCTCTAGTTCCTCTGCCCCTTCGAAATCCAGCTTGTACTTCTGGGAGTTCTCGGTTCACATACTGCTGAAGCCTACCTTGTAGGATTTTGAGCATAACTTGCTAGCGTGTGAAATGAGTGCAATTGTACGGTAGTTGGAGCATTCTTTGGCACTGCCCTTCTTTGGGATTGGGATGTAGACTGATATTTTCCGATCCTCTGGCCACTGCTGAATTTTCCAAACTTGCTGGCATATTGAGTGTACTACCTTAACAGCATCATCTTTTAAGATTTTAAATAGTTCGACTGACATGCCATCACCTCCACTGGCCTTGTTGTTAGCCATGCTTTCTAAGGCCCACTTGACTTCACTCTCAAGAATGTCTGGCTCAAGGTCAGCAACCACACTATCTGGGCTGTCCAGGACATCCAGATCATTCTGGTATAATTCCTCTGTGGACGTGGTGGCGCTGTGGGTTAAACCGCAAAGCCTCTGGGCTGCAAAGTCGAAAGATCAGCTGTTCGAATCCACACGACAGAGTGAGCTCCTGTCGCTTGTCCCAGCTCCTGCCAACCTAGCAGTTCGAAAGCATGTAAAAATGCGAGTAGATAAATAGGTACCACCACAGTGGGAAGGTAACAGCGTTCCGTGTCAAGTCGCACTGGCCACGTGACCACAGAAACTGTCTACGGACAAACACTGGCTCTATGGCTTGGAAACGGGGATGAGCACCGCCCCCTAGAGTCAGACACGACTGGACAATTTGTCAAGGGGAACCTTTACCTATTCTTGCCACCTCTTCTTGATGTCTTCTGCTTCTGTTAGGTCTCTACCATTTTTGTCCTTTATCATGTCCATCTTTGCACAAAATGTTCCTTTGATATCTCCAATTTTCTTGAACAGATCTCTGGTTTTTCCCTTTCTATTATTTTCCTCTATATCTTTGCACTGTTCATTTAAGAAAGCCCTCTTGTCTCTCCTTGCTATTCTTTGGAAGTCTGCATTCAATTTTCTGTAACTTTCCCTATCTCCCTTGCATTTTGTTTCCCTTCTCTTCTCTGCTGTTTGTAAGGCCTCATTGGACAGCCACTTTGCTTTCTTGCATTTCCTTTTCTTTGGGATGGTTTTTGTTGCTGCTTCCTGTACAATGTTACGAGCCTCCATCCATAGTTCTTCAGGCACTCTGTCCACCAAATCTAGTTCCTTAAATCTGTTCTTCACTTCCACTGTGTATTCATGAGGGATTTGGTTTAGATTATACCTGACTAGCCCAGTGGTTTTTCCTACTTTCTTCAGTTTAAGCTTGAACTTAGGTCTAGACCCATTGAAATACAAAGCCAGCCCAGTTGACAGCTTTGACATGTAGGAACTAATCCATCCTCAGCATTCTCAAAACACTAACAGGCTCAGTTTGAGAAAGCCAGCTTTCAAGATTTATGGCAAGATTTATGGCATATTTCAGGACCCTGTCTGTGCATGCTCATAGCTTGCCATAATTTATCTGAATTCTGAGTAACATGTAATAGTATATTTTGCTTATAGTCTTATTGTTGTGGAAAATATGGAGAATTTCAGCTCGGAAGAGACTTGAGAGAAAAATAAGGTCATTTGCCAAAACTGGGGGAAAGGGGAAAGAACTTGCATCTAGCTATCTATTTCCATTAATATAAGTCAAGTATAATTTTTTGCTTTTCTGGCTTATAACAATTTTCAAAGTATAACTCCATAGTTAGGCTTCAACTGATTTTTGTTGTTGTTGCATGCTGTGTGTTTTCAAGCTGTGATTGGCCTCATCGATGGTGGTTTGATTCTGCTGTTACCTGAAACCAAAGGAAAAGCTTTACCTGAGACAATTGAGGATGCTGAAAATATGCACAGGTATGGCTCCTTGTCTACTACATGGAGATGTCAGTAATGGTACGAGAAATTGAAGGCAGTAGGAAAAGACATAGCATGAAATGGACCAATTCAGGAAAGAAAACCAAAACTTTTAATTTGGATGACCTAAGCTGAGCTGTTAGTGAGAGGATTTTTTGGAGGCCATTAATTTATAGGGTTGTCATAAATCAGAAGTGACTTGATGGCACAAAACAACAAATGATCCCTGAGTCCCTGAAAGGGGGGGGGGTTGAGCCCTAACAACTGTGGGTTAGTGGGAAGCTGAAATCATCTTTAAAATGATCAGACAAAGTATGACCAGATGGCTACTGCATTTGAACTGTCTCAGGAGTTACCAAGCTGCATGAATTTGGCCTATATGGGAATAAGCAACACTGAATTTGAACCGATGGTGAGCACTCTTAGGTAGGCATTGCTCAGCATTCACAGTCAAGGCTGACTGAATGGGGAGAGAGAAGCAATATGCACTTAGGTGACTATGTCCTCTGGCACAATAAGAGTTGTTGTGATTTTCCAAATAGTTACCACATCACAGTGAAAGACAGGCAATCCTGCCCTCAGCCACAATGTCCTAGGAAACACCAAGCTTAAGATGTTTCCTCTTAAAAAGTAGTTTGACAGTTTAACCCGCCTCCCAGGATCCTATTGAAAATTACTCCTTTCAAGAGCTGCTGTTTCCTTCAGGAGGGAAGCCTTCCTCAGTGCCAAAAGGGATCCCAACAGCAGATTTAGGACAACTGATAGTTAACAGGATCATAGCAACAGGAGAAATGGCACTCTTCCTCGGCCACACTTACACACACCCCAGCAGCCCCAAGCATTATCAGGAGCCTCTGTAGCTTCATTAGTAGTTGGGTAGGAGGGAGGGAGAATCTCCCAGCCTAGACAGATATTTATTTATTTACTTACTTCCTGACTTAGTGCTAGGCACCACTTTAAGCAGTTTACAATTGAGGATAATTCTCTCATAAACCCGCCCCATAAGCCAAATGTCAGACATACAAATAACAAAACCAACCTAGCTAAAAACTGATAGTGGGACTGGGTGACTCACATATAGCCTGACTCAAGAGAGGATGTCCTTGAAAGTTTCTTTAAAGAGTAATGAGATGCATGTAGTTTTGAGGGTAGTTATGTCCAAGAAGGTCACGTTAACATACTCAGCTGAGAGGACTTTGACCCTCAGAGCCCAATTTATTTTGTATTTTCACACTGTCCTTCTGGTGTTATTTCTACAGGCAAGAAAGTCCAAAACAGAATATGATTTATCTTCAGGTTCGAACTTCAGATGCGACTTCTCATTAAGATCAGTGGCATTCTCCAAGATTTTTTCCTTGATGATACATAAAGGAAAACATGGAAAAGGCGACTGGATGACATCTTCTCTTGTCATTCTTTAAACCTTTTTGTAACCTTCTGATTTTTTGCTTCCTGTAATGACCCTAGCGTGTTTTAGAGAGCTCTGCAGTCTGAAAGAAATAATATGAGGCAGCACCTCTCAGTGGTCTACAAAGCAGCACAACAGTTTCAGGAAGCTGTTCTGTTAAGCCACAATCTGCCACAGTCTACCTTTAAGTTAAACAAAAGGCATGATGCAGCCAGACATAAGCATATTTAAGCCCTACTGATTCCAATTTGAGAAGGTTGAGGATGTCCTTAACTATTCTGTTGAAATCAATGGGAATTAAATATGCTTGGGTGGATTATGGCCAAGGCTGCCAGTGTTTAAGGTCAGTTGGAGAATTGCTTTTAAAAGGGACAAATCTTTCCTCTCCCCCACCCCCACATCTGTGTCCTTGTTCTTTTGGGTGTTTCTTTGCTATAGGTTTTCACAAACTGAAAAATCAAGTGTGAGCGCATCAAGTGGGAAGGGGTGGCAGTGAGTACTCTCTCCATGAAGGTCTTTAAACAGAGGCTTGGCAGCTGAAAGGTTTGTAAACTGTTGAAATCTGGATTTCCATACAGAAAATCAAATCTAGCAGAGGATTAGACTAGATCACCTATGAGCCCATCCCCAAGGTTGGTTTGATGTCCAACTTATTTTGGCAGTTCTGTACATTCATATTTAGAAGGAAAATCCTTGTTAAATGAATTGGACTTACTTTGCAGTACACCAGAGATGAGAAACACTCATGTTTTTGACTTCAACGCCAAAATTTCTCCAGAGATTCCCCATCCCCCATCCCACCTAATTTATCCCTGGGGGATTCTGGGAGCTATAGTCCAAAAAAGTAATATTTCCTATCTTTGAGGTAAATATAGGCTCTGACAATGATGCAGTGAAAAATAACTTATTATATAGAAGCTCATTAAGACAAAGAGGTCGTGTTTAAAATTATTTAGTTTATCTGACACATTACTGGTCTATTGCAGTGGTTCCCAAGTTTGAGTAACCCAGGTATTCTTAGACTGCAATTCCCAGAAGCCTTCACCACCAGATGTACTGGCCAGGGTTTCTGGGAGCTGCAATCCAAGAACACCTGGGTTACCCAAGGTTGGGAACCACTGGTCTATTGGATAAGGAACTTGATTGCCCAATTGACAGAACTTGGATTTTACAGGAAATGCTACAGTACTGCTGGTTAAAGAAGGACCCTGTCTCACATGGTGAAATTGGCCACAAGGTTTATTGGAAAAGATGTATGAATATCAGCCCAATGAATGGGAAGAGTAACTGCCAAACACTGCTTCAGAGAGAAAATGCTATGATAATAATGGCGAAAGAAAGGACTCACAGCATTTATGAGAAAATGCTGAATGTGGTGTGGAAGTTACAATGTCAAAAGTGCCTTTACACCAGCCAGATAGATAGTTCCCAAGGATCAAAAGGCAGCTGACACCTACTTGTCAGGTTCTGAACTGTATTCACTACTTAAAGAGCACCAGTGGTGTATTGTGTAGCAATTATACTCAGAGAATGTTTTGATTCTGTCTCACTACTTTTGGTCATTATCCAAACCAAATTAAATACATTTAGATCTTATTGATGTCAATGGGGAATTAAGTAATTTCTTAAATCAGATGAATTGTGAGTATCCTTGAAGTGTCTAATTTTGGTTAGTTTTTGTCCTTAACCTTTTGTTTACTTCCTCTCTTTTCTACACACACACACACACACACACACACACACCACCACCACCACCACCACCAACAACAACAACAACAACAACCCATCCAATCTTGTCCATCCACTTCTGGTATCTATTGTTTAAGCTTGTGCCAAATAATAAGTTTGGTGCCATGAGAGCTTGAGTGTTCTTATTTGATTACTGTTGCTCAATACATCTAGTGCAGAAGAGAGCCTCTTGATATTCAGTTTCCCTTGGACAATAAAGCAGAAGTTCTAGAAGTAGCTTTCTACCTACTGAAACCTGTCATATCATTTATTGTCACGATAAATGAACAGAGCTTGGAAAAGTTATTTTTCTGGACTTCTTTAGGCATGCTGGCTATGGATTGCTATCCCAAATGTAAATGTTTCCAAGTTATGCAAATGATATCAGATCTTCAGACCAGCTGGAAACAGCCATAAATACATCCACACAGTGGACATTCTGGTGCATATGTGTGCATGTGTGTAGATTTTTCTTCTTCATGTGCATGCATGTGGGAGGAAGGGAGTCAGTAAAGATCCTGTTTTCCATGGCTGTGGATGGAAGAGGAAGGAGCTAATGGCCTCTCTCAAAAAGCATGATATTTGTCACACTTATATTGCACTCTGTCATCAAGAAGCTCAAAGCCAAACTAGACATTTTGGACTGAATACATAACCTCTAAAGCAATAGAAAAAGTGCGGGCAGGTGGGCGGGTGGGTAGTCTGTGGCGGGACCATGATAGGAATTGTGTTCTCAGCTTGCTTCTTACATCTGCAAAAGCAAACTGTAGAGCTGGATAAGGTGCAGGAAAAGTGGACCAAAATTATTAGGGCACAGGAGCAACACTCCTATGAGGAAGAGTTAAACGTCTGGAGCTTTTAGTCCTTTGTTACATTTCTTATCTTACCCTTTTTGTTAGGCATCTGTAAAAGAAAGCGTGGGGAGTGTTTTGTGGCCAGTGGAGGCAATTATTTCCTTCCTCTCAAAAATACCCTTGAGTATTTCAATATGTCATGTTGTAACATCGTTCTCAATACAGTCTGTCCTAGGAGTGCAGCCAGGCTGCAGCAAAGTTAACCAGGACCCAAGAGGAGGTATGAAGAAAGAACCTCCTTTGCAAAAGATGACTGTTTAGCCTAGCAAAATCTTTTCTTGCCCACAAAATCTTTAAAGGTAAGAGGGAGATATTCTCCCTGTCAAAAACCAGAATTCTTAGAATTTGTCCAGCCTGCCCACTTTGCCAAGTACCATCTCTTTTGGTAAATAAATAAATGGTCCTATGAAATGGTGGGCGAGTGCCAGCTTCAAAAGATACAGAAGGAAGAGAGAGTTAACTGTGTATTTTCACAAGATTACATGTGTTAAAGAGCCATTTCATAGAACTAACATTTTTATTTGGTGGTTTGTTTATAAAAGCACCTGTATATAGCTTTTCAGCCATAACATTTTTTTTCTGGTCATCTAAAAGCTATTTATAGACAATAGCTGAAAGAGTACATTTCAACTTCACAGTGTCTTTTACTTAAGTTGTTTAGAATGGTATCGATGAAAGTTTTCCACATCTTCAATGGTGTCAGGCAAAGTTCTTCCCTTGGTCTCAGGCAGAAGTAACACCGATCCAGCAGCAATTAAACTAATGCCAGCTGTCAAAGAAATGAATATGAAGCAGAGTTAAAATCCAATGTATTATTTTGCACTTAAAAATGCACATACAGTAGTACCTTGGTTTACAAAATGCCTCGGTTAACGTAATTTTCGGTTTATGAACAGAAATCCATTGTAAATAATGCCTCGGTTTACGTTTTGTTGTTGTTGTTGTTGTTTTTGGTTTGTGAAGGAAGTTTCCCCAGGATGCATTGTGCCTGGAGGTTTATAGCACCACCCCCGTTCCTATGGCAATCCGCATTTTGGTTTACGAATTTTTCACTTTACGTAACATCCCATAGAATGCATTTAATCCGTAAACCGAGGTACTACTGTATAAATTATAAATCACCACAGTGGTCCCCTGCACTCAGTCACCCAAAAGTTAACTGTATTAAATTTATAGGACTCACCCACAATCAAACTAGTCAAGATGTGTCTGTGCTAATTTGAGAAATTGTTTCAAATTATATTCATTGAACTTCCTGTAAAACGTGACAGCTTCTCACTGACAAGGAACTTCTAATGGCATATGAGTACACCCAAACAGCACCAGGCACGAAGAATTCAAAAACACCCTACCCCAAACTGGTTGTAAATAGCTCTCAGCTCACCTTAAGCAACGTGAACATAAGAAGAGCCCTGCTGGATCAGGCCAACGGCCCATCTAGTCCAGCTTCCTGTATCTCACAGTGGCCCCACCAGATGCCTCTGGGAGCACACAAGACAACTAGAAACCTGTCTCCTGATAACACCCCGCTGCATCTGGCATTTTGAGGTACCTTCCTTTTAAGCCTGGAGATTATACGTCCCCATCGTGGCTTGTAACCTGCGATGGACTTTTCCTCCAGAATCTGTCCAATCCCCCTTTAAAGGCATCTAGGCCAGATGCCATCACCACATCTTGTGGCAAGGAGTTCCACAGACTAACAACACACTGGGTAAAAAAAAAATATTTTGTCTGTTCTCACTCTCCCAACACTCAGTGGAGTGGATGTCCTCTGGTTCTGGCACTGTGTGAGAGGGAAAAGAGCTTCCCTCTATCCACTTTATCCACTCCCTGGATAATTTTATACATCTCAATCATGTCCCCCCTCAGGCACCTTTTCTCTAGACTAAAGAGCCCCAAACGCTGTAGCCTTTCCTCATAAAGGAGGTGCCCCAGCCCGGTCATCATTTCAGTCGCTCTCTTCTGCACCTGTTCCAGTTCCCCAATGTCTTTTTTGAGGTGTGGCGGCCAGAACTGTACACAATACTCCAGGTGCGGCCTTACCAGCGTTTTGTAAAATGGCATTATAATGTTGGCTGCTTTATTTTCAATCCCCTTTTTAATGATACCTAGCATGGAATTGGCCTTCTTCACTGCCGCCGCACACTGGGTTGACACTTTCATTGAGCTGTCCACCAGCACAACAAGATCTCTTTCCTGATCTGTCATGGACAGCTCAGAACCCATATACAGTAAGTAAAGTTTTGATGTTTTGCCCCAATGTGCATTACTTTACATTTTCTTATATTGAAACACATTTGCCATTTTGTGGCCCATTCTCCCAGTTTGGAGAGATTGTTCTGGAGCTCTTCACAATCCCTTCTCGTCTTCACCACCCGGAAAAGTTTTGTGTCATCTCCAAACTTGGCCACCTCACTGCTTATCCCTGTCTCCAGGTCATTTATGAACAGGTTGAAAAGCAGCGGTCTCAGGACAGATCCCTGGGGCACACCACTCTTCACCTCTCTCCATTGTGAAAATTGCCCATTAACACCTACTCTCTGTTTCCTGGTTCTCAACCAATTCTCAATCCATAAGAGGACCTGCCCTCTTATCCCCTGACTGTGGAGTTTTCTCAGCAGCCTTTGGTGAGGGACCATGTCAAATGCCTTCTAAAAATCCGTGCCTGGAGAATAATCTCTGTCATGACCATCTTGGGACTTTCATTCATAATTTTTCTATTCTAAGCCTGAGGAAGTGACCTTTATTCATAAAAGTTTGTGTTTCATGTTTGGTTTTTAGTGGTCTAGATAAAGGCATGACGTGACCTCTTCTACTTCTGAAAAAAAAGTTTGACCATCCATTCTCATAAATCTTCCCCCACTAGGCACCACAGTAAAAAACTTCCACAGTTAATTTCGGCTATCAGTCAGTCAGCTTCTAGGCACCTGAGCAGCCTCAAACGTCTTGCATCTGCTGTGCAAAATATGCCCCCAAGTTCTATGAAATATCCATAAGAGATACGCAAGTGGCCTTGCTGAACAAACATGCAAACTGATTATCTAAAAGTTGGCACAGGGTTGAACAAATAGCTGACTGCACAGCTCTATGAGTTAGGTATCTGGCTATGGAGCCAGAGATTGGATGTTTGATTTTTCACTGTGCATCCCAGAAAGCCCGCCTTTGTGGCCTTGGACAAGTTGCACAGTCCCAGAATACCTCCAGAAGAAGAGAATAGTATACCACTTTTGAGTACTCTCTACCTAGAAAACCCTGAGAAGAGTTGCCATAAGTCACACATCAGAAAGCACTTAATCAGCTTTTGATGACTCCAAAAGAAAAGGGTATGCCACTACATTTGATTGTTCTGGTGTGTAATCCATACAGTGCACAAGAGGCTAGCTTGAGACAGAATAAGGGGAACAATGATATTCATTGGTAAAGGTATCAAATAAAGCTTTGCTTCATTTCCTTGTCTCTGCAATATCTATGCCGAACATACCGTGGTGAAAATTGGATTAGAGTGAGATAAAGGAGAGGTGAAAATTGATGGAAGAAATATTAAATTTAAATTATGCAAACAACACAATCTTACTGCTAGAAAGCAGCAATGACCTGAAACAACTCCTGGTGAAGGTGAAAGAAGAGTTGCAAAATTGGCTTTATAGCCAAACATCAAGAACGCTAAAATAACAACTACAGAAGAATTAGATAACAATAATACTGACAATGCAGAAATGTAAATTATTCAGTATATTCTATGCCTTGATTCCATCATAAATCCAAATGGAGCTTCTAGTCAAGAAATCTGAGATGTGGAAGGGTAGTTATGATGAAACTAGAAAAGATTCTTAAGTATAAGGACACACAGCTGGAAACTAAGGCTAAAATTATATGGAGCCAAGGCTCACTGGGCTCCCACATGGTGCTCAACGTGTTGGGCCTGGGCTGATATCAAGCAGCATGGCAGCCTCTGCCTCAGCCTCTTGGCATGGCCTGGGTGATGGCGGGAGGTGCGATGCTGTGATTTTCTTCCCCTGACCTCCTTTTGGCTGGAGGAAGCAGTGAGCAGGGATGAGGCAGGAAGGCTTCACTCCAAATCCACTGTGTCATATTTCAAGAGAGTCTAGCCTGTATTCTATTTGTCTAGTTGTATTCAGCGGTTGTATGGCATATCAAGGTTTGCATATGAGTTTATTGTTCTCAGCTGCATTTGTGCTAATCTTCCCCTTATAAGGCTATCACAACTTTGGGAAGCAGAGTTGTGGGCATTGGGCTAGATCTGTGGGTGAGGAGCAGAAAATGTAGATGGACCTTTCCCAGTGCTGGCAAGAATCTATTTAAGGGAGCTGGGGGTGAAGATATGATTAGGCTTTGCTCACGGGTCAGAAACTCAGCTTCACCTTCAGGTGACAGGGAGCCACAGAGTCGCTATATACTGTATCTTTGCAGTCTCCACCAGACTGTCCTTTCTGAGCTCGCCCCAGCAGGCATCTTAGTGGGTGGCATCGGACAGAAACTGAGGTTTCTGGATGCTCCCGACACATCCCCCTTGCCCTGCCAGGAATACTGCTGCTGTAAACAATAAAGATACAGCCTCACTTTTTCCCCATGGTGTGGTATGCCTATGGTCATTTCCCTTCCTCCCTTGAATGCCTGAGGCCATTTTAGCCTTAAGAGTGCAACATCCATACTATGTTATTTCTGATTATAGTGCACAGATGTAAAAGCTGGACAATGAATAAAACTGACTGGGGAAAAAAACAATTAATTTTAGATGTTGTATTGCAAGAACGTTTTGCAGGTACAATGGACCAAAAGATAGGTCAATAACTTGTTTGGAGAGGCAATAAAGCTTAAATTCTTCCTAAAAACAAAAAGGAACTGTCATACTTTGGACATAACCATGAGAATATTATACTTGATTAAAAAAGGCAAAAATGCTAGGAAAAGTGGGAGACAGTAAGAAAAGAGCAGGACCTAACATGACATGGACTGACGCAATAAAGGAAGCTACTGACTTTAGCTTGCATGACCTAATGTTAGGAATTTTTGGAGGCCATTGGCTCATAGGGCCTCCATAAGTCCAAAACAATTTGAGGGCTCAGAACAACAACATAGCTATCCATGCTTCTGCAATACCCATGTTACTTTGCTTCTATGTACTGCAAGTGAAATTTCCCTGTGGACTGTTCAGAAATGGTTCAGAACATGCTTAGTGGACTTCTAATCTGCTGATCTGAAGATACTTAATCCACAAATGTTCATTACTTAGTTCATGAATGTTAATTACTCACCTTGTGTTTTTCAGCAGAATTTAGAGTCATGGTTTTAACTTTAGAGTTCTAAACAGCTTATGATTTGTGTATTTTGTCTTTCACCTTGCAGGGCAGATTA
The DNA here is from genome assembly GCA_037013535.1 of Intellagama lesueurii. NCBI lineage: Eukaryota > Metazoa > Chordata > Lepidosauria > Squamata > Agamidae > Intellagama > Intellagama lesueurii. The sequence goes on along the minus strand of JBAJHW010000001.1, from coordinate 285,184,948 downwards.
GTCATATATATGTTCTCTGCAAGGCAGATTAGTCATATATATATACATTAGTATATATATCTTTCAGATATCAGGTTAAAACCTCTTTATTTACCAAGATTTCTTAGGGAGGGGAGTGTTTTAGTTTAGTTTAGTTTTTGAACAGTTGAAACTGTTGTAATTAATCAAAGCTATTGTTTATACTTTTATTGTGTGTCTTTATTATTTGGGCTGGTGAATTTCTTTTGTAAGCCTTTTATAGTTGAAAAGAGTCCTTATAAGTATTTCAAATAAAATAAAACACACAATTTACAACTAAGCCTAAGGAGACTTATTCATGGGTATGTGAGCTGAGCATTGCACTATCAAGAATTAAAGGTGCACTAATAACCCACTGTAGAATATTAGAAAATATGGAATGCCCTGTGTGGTGTAGTGGATAGAGTGATGGACTAAGACTCAGGAGACCAGAGTTCAAACGTCCACTCAGCTGTGGAAGCTCACAGGGGTGGGGAACAGCAATAGTAAAATCACTCCTTAAATATCTGACTTATATTGAAAGCCTTATTGGGTTCACTTTAATTCAGTTGCAGCTTGATGACACATAACACACATGACATAGAATATTACTTACTGAAGACAAGAAGAGGCAACTGTTGCCAAATCTCTGTCAGTCTATAAACAACAAATGGGGATATTATCCCACCAAGGTCACACATGGAGGAACAGATCATCACGCCGAGGTTTCTAAATGTGAAGGAACAAATAATTATATTTAAAGTTTGCAAATATGTATATAGTTAGTTCAGACAGCAGAGCTTGAAAACAGTTTATGGCTTATCAAACAAAAATTCTTCACTGCGGAAGAAGAAAAGAAGCATACATTCCACACTTTTTTAGACCAGCTAAGAAGATTTAGATTCTTCTAGGTGAGGGAACTGATGATTGCTGTGGTGATTATGCCATAGCTTTATTTATGGAGAGGAAAGTGGGATGTAACGGAAGCAAAAAGATTCTATTGATGCTGTTTCAGATCATCTCATAAAACAACATGGACCACTGTCCCTAGCAGCTTCAAGTCCCATCAATGGCAGCCAGCATTTTCCACACTCCTTGATTTTAGACATACGGCAGCTTCTAGCTGTCAATGTCCTCCTCTAGTATCTTATGGGTAATATGGATTAACCCTTTCATACTAACTTTTTCATCCCTGTTATTCTCCACACCCTGGTTTGGTGCCTATTTCCAGTTTTCAATTTCCCTGACAACTACTGTGCACTAGCTGACAAAATTATTTCCAGATAATTGTTCGCTGTACAGCTTTTTGTGTACACTAGATAAATATTCCAACTATTATCACCATGCTGTTTATTTATGAGCAGGCAGTCTAAATGGAAACAGAAGGTCAGCACAATGACTTCTCGTGACATCAAGCTGATTTTCTTTAGAACTCAGTAAGAAATTGTTGGGAGTTAATTCTTCCCGGGAAATAAAAAAACCAAACAACCCCGGCCCCTGATTCTTCATTTTGACATTGCAAAGAATGTCCTTGATATGCAATTTCCATTCTGGAATTGGTACTAACATACCTGTACATCTGTGGTAGCAGTGCAGTGACAAATAGAAGTATTAAGCATTATCAGAAGTCAACTTCTCTTTGGTAATAAACACACTTACCTGAGGAATGTTGGATACAATTCAGTATTGACAAAGCACACCATTTCAAAAGCCATAGTGACTCCCAATCTGCCCAAGCAACTTGTAATCTCCTTTAGCCAGTGCATGTCTGGAAAACAAACAATAACAGGTAATTTTCCAGAGCGGCATATTGCAGGAAGGCAATTTCATACCTATGTCATGGTAGGCTATAGTTTTCAAAAGAATTGGTGACAAATACATTCCTTATTTTGGAGCAGCCCCAAGTTCCATGGGCAGTGTTAACATTTCTTTTAATTTTGATTTGATGAGAGCACATTGAACACCCCTGATGTCCTGGTGACAGCTTTGCTTTATTTACACATGGATAGAATGTACGTCATTAGTTTATAATGTCCATCAGATGTTATTGGACTGCAACTCCCATCAGCTCTTGTGTCTCAAAGGGCAGCATCTCTAGTTAAATCACTGCTGCAAAGCCTCATTCACCGTGCTTTCTCATTAATCCATTTTTTTAAAAACGCTCCAAAATTATTTAAATACATATGTTAATATGTAAATATTGTTGTTATTGTTATTAATATCTTAGGGGTGCATGTGATCTGCAGGCTGTATTAATAATAATAATTTTGAACATATTTCCTCACACACACATTTCTAATGTATTATCTCAATGTCCAGATTTTCAAATGCTCTTTCATATTCTTTTGCACTGACAACTGAAGCACAACATGCAGCGAAGTGTAGCATCCAGATGGTAATTATTATCTGTGCATTCAGGAACTGCAGATCAAATCAATTCATAGCTGTTTTTTTAAATGATTACTTTGTATGGAAACTAACAATCTAAAATTGATATCAATGACTGAAGAGAATGTATTTATTGAGGAAGTTACATGTCTGTAGATAAAATCTGCTCATTATCTCTATGCAACTAATAAGATAAAGACAAACGAAGATGAGAAAGTAAAGTTGATTCAACAGTATTAATGAATGCTGAAGGAAACAACAGGAAACAGAAGTGAAAGAGGGTGCAAGCTAGGGAACCTTGATCACATGTTTTAACTTCTACTGCTCCCTGTGGGCATAGAATTGCTAGCACAAGGCAGCAAAGTTGCACTTTTCCACTTCAAACACAAAAGCTAAATTCAATCATCATTTCCACCTGCCAGAATCATTCCTGCCCTTTTGCTTTTGGTGGTCCCACCTGATAGCATTCCGACTTGACTTCTGTAACAAGAAAGTCAACGTTTGACTTGCCTTCTGGTGTAAATGCTGCAACAAAGCAAGCAGCTCCTGCTAGCAGATCTGCTGCGGCCCAGGGATAGCGGCGACCTACTCGTTCTATTGTGAATACAAGGATGGCAGCTGCAGGAAATTCAACAAGGGAAGAGTAGAAAAAATCCATGTAAACATGGTTTCCAGAAACTCCAATATGCATGATGAGTCCTTGGTATGTTATGGCACTTGCAAACCTAGGAAAAGAGCCATTGAGGTTAATTACAAGAAAATTCAAACTCTGAAAGCAGACTAATTTCTTTTCTAAGTATATTTCCTCTAAAATAGGTCATTGTTTTCTAAAGTATATTAATCAGGTTGATACATGATAAAATCTGATTTAGAGCATGTCTTGTTTTCCTTGTATCTTTTCTCCTTTAGGACTGGCTTGGTCCACACCATCTCTCATTCTAGTCAAGCTTAACAGTGCTATATTCAAACCATAGAAGTAACTAGTTATAAATAATGTCATTATTGTTATATGCCATCAAATCACATCCAGCTTATGGTGACCCTATTAGTGACCTGCAAAAGGTCCTGTCGTTAACAACTCTGCTCAGGTCATACAAATTCAAGGCTGTGGCTTCCTTTATTGACTTAATCCATTTCATATTTAGTCTTCCTCTTTCACTGCTCCCTTCAACTTTCCCCAATATCATTGTCTTTTCCAGTGAGTCTAGTCTTCTCATGATGTGCCCAAAATACAATAGCCACAGATTAGTCATGATATGCCCAAAGTACATGTAGTTGTTGTTTAGTCGTTAAGTCGTGTCCGACTCTTCGTGACCCCGTGGACCACAGCACGCCAGGCCCTCCTGTCTTCCACTGCCTCCCGGAGTTGGGTCAAAATCATGTTGGTAGCTTCGATGACACTGTCCAACCATCTCATCCTCTGTCGTCCCCTTCTCCTCTTGCCTTCACACTTTCCCAACATCAGGGTCTTTTCCAGGGAGTCTTCTCTTCTCATGAGATGGCCAAAGTATTGGAGCCTCAGCTTCAGGATCTGTCCTTCCAGTGAGCACTCCGGGTTGATTTCCTTCAGAACGGATAGGTTTGATCTCCTTGCAGTCCAGTAGACTCTCAAGAGTCTCCTCCAGCACCACAATTCAAAAGCATCAATTCTTCGGCGGTCAGCCTTCCTTATGGTCCAGCTCTCACTTCCATACATCGCTACTGGAAAAACCATAGCTTTGACTATGCGGACCTTTGTCGGCAAGGTGATGTCTCTGCTTTTTAAGATGTTGTCTAGGTTTGTCATCGCTTTCCTCCCAAGAAGCAGGCGTCTTTTGATTTCGTGGCTGCTGTCACCATCTGCAGTGATCATGAAGCCCAGGAAAGTAAAATCTGTCACTACCTCCATATCTTCCCCTTCTATTTGCCAGGAGGTGATGGGGCCCGTGGCCATGATCTTCGTTTTTTTGATGTTGAGCTTCAGACCATTTTTTGCACTCTCCTCTTTCACCCTCATCACAAGGTTCTTTAATTCCTCCTCACTTTCTGCCATCAGAGTGGTATCATCTGCATATCTGAGGTTATTGATATTTCTTCCGGCAATCTTAGTTCCGGCTTGGGATTCATCCAGTCCAGCCTTTCGCATGTTGTATTCTGTATATAAGTTAAATAAGCAGGGGGACAATATACAGCCTTGTCATACTCCTTTCCCAATTTTGAACCAATCAGTTGTTCCATATCCAGTTCTAACTCTTGCTTCCTGTCCCACATAGAGATTTCTCGGTAGATAGATAAGGTGGTCAGGCACTCCCATTTCTTTAAGGATTTGCCATAGTTTGCTGTGGTCCACACAGTCAAAGGCTTTTGCGTAGTCAATGAAGCAGAAGTAGATCTTTTTCTGGAACTCTCTGGCTTTCTCCATAATCCAGCGCATGTTAGCAATTTGGTCTCTAGTTCCTCTGCCCCTTCGAAATCCAGCTTGTACTTCTGGGAGTTCTCGATCCACATACTGCTGAAGCCTGCCTTGGAGGATTTTGAGCTTAACCTTGCTAGCGTGTGAAATGAGTGCAATTGTACGGTAGTTGGAGCATTCTTTGGCACTGCCCTTCTTTTGGATTGGGATGTAGACTGATCTTTTCCAATCCTCTGGCCACTGCTGAGTTTTCCAAACTAGCCGGCATATTGAGTGTAGCACCTTAACAGCGTCATCTTTTAAGATTTTAAATAGTTCAACTGGAATGCCATCACCTGCACTGGCCTTGTTGTTAGCCATGCTTTCTAAGGCCCACTTGACTTCACTCTCCAGGATGTCTGGCTCAAGGTCAGCAACCACACTATCTGGGTTGTCCGGGACATCCAGATCTTTCTGGTATAATTCCTCTGTGTATTCTTGCCACCTCTTCTTGATGTCTTCTGATTCTGTGAGGTCCCTACCATTTTTGTCCTTGATCATGTCCATCTTTGCACAAAATGTTTCTTTAATATCTCCAGTTTTCTTGAACAGATCTCTGGTTTTTCCCTTTCTATTATTTTCCTCTATATCTTTGCACTGTTCACTTAAGAAGGCCCTCTTGTCTCTCCTTGCTATTCTTTGGAAGTCTGCATTCCATTTTCAGTAACTTTCCCTATCTCCCTTGTATTTTGTTTCCCTTCTCTTCTCTGCTATTTGTAAGGCCTCGTTGGACAGCCACTTTTCTCTCTTACATTTCCTTTTCTTTGGAATGGTTTTTGTTGCTGCCTCCTGTACAATGTTACGAGCCTCCATCCATAGTTCTTCAGGCACTCTGTCCACCAAATTGAGTTCCTTAAATCTGTTCTTCACTTCCACTGTGTATTCATAAGGGATTTGGTTTAGATTATACCTGACTAGCCCAGTGGTTTTTCCTACTTTCTTCAGTTGAAGCTTGAGTTTTGCTATAAGAAGCTGATGATCAGAGCCACAATCAGCTCCAGGTCTTGTTTTTGCTGACTGTATAGAGCTTCTCCATCTTTGGCTGCAGATAACATAATCAAACTGATTTCGGTATTGCCCATCTGGTGATGTCCATGTGTAGAGTCGCCTCTTGTGTTGTTGGAAAAGAGTGTTTGTGATGACCAGCTTGTTCTCTTGACAAAACTCTATTAGCCTTTGCCCTGCTTCGTTTTGAACTCCAAGGCCAAACTTACCTGTTGTTCCTTTTATCTCTTGACTCCCTACTTTAGCATTCCAGTCCCCTATAATGACAAGAACATCTTTCTTTGGTGTCAGTTCTAGAAGGTGTTGTAAGTCTTCATAGAATTGGTCAATTTCAGCCTCTTCAGCATCGGTGGTTGGTGCATAAACTTGGATTACTGTGATGTTGAAAGGTCTGCCTTGGATTCGTATTGAAATCATTCTATCATTTTTGAGATTGTATCCCAGTACAGCTTTTCCCACTCTTTTGTTGACTATGAGGGCTACTCCATTTCTTCTACGGGATTCTTGCCCACAATAGTAGATATGGTAATCGTCTGAATTGAATTCGCCCATTCCCGTCCATTTTAGTTCACTGACGCCCAGGATGTCAATGTTTATTCTTGCCATCTCCTGTTTGACCACATCCAGCTTACCAAGGTTCATAGATCTTACATTCCAGGTTCCTATGCAGTATTCTTCTTTGCAGCCTCGGACTTTCCTTTCACTTCCAGGCGCGTCCGCAGCTGAGCGTCCTTTCGGCTTTGGCCCAACCACTTCATTAGCTCTGGAGCTACTTGTCCTTGTCCTCAGCTCTTCCTCAGTAGCATGTTGGACGCCTTCTGAACTGAGGGGCTCATCTTCCAGCGTCATATCTTTTAGCCTTTTGTTTCTGTTCATGGGGTTTTCTTGGCAAAGATACTGGAGTGGCTTGCCAGTTCCTGCTCCTGGTGGATCGCGTTTAGTCAGAACTCTCCACTATGACCTGTCCGTCTTGGGTGTCCCTGCACGAAATAGCCCATAGCTTCTCTGAATTACTCAAGCCCCTTCGCCACGACAAGGCAGCAATCCGTGAAGGAGTTAGTCATGATATGCCCAAAGTACATGTTACTTGTAATTATTGTACAGTCAACCCTCGACTTACAAACTTAATCCATTCCGGAAGGAAGTTTGTAAGTCGAAAAGTTCGTCAGTCGAATCAGCATTTCCCATAGGAATGCATTGAAAACCAATTAATCCGTTCCGGCTGTTTTTGGTTCTTAGGTCGAGGGGAGGTTTGTAACTCGAATCATTAGTTCCCATAGGAACTAATGCAAAGCCGGTTAATCCGTTCCTACTACTAGGGGCAGATTTTTTTTCTTTTTTTTCCTTTTAACCTAAGATGACTTAGGTTAAAAAAAAGTTTTTTCGGTTCGTAACTCAAATCTAAGTTCGCAAGTCGAGTCAATATTTTTCTATCAGAGCGGTTCGTAAGTCAAAATGTTCGTAACTAGGGCCGTTCGTAAGTCGAGGGTTGACTGTAATTCCTTTTTTGGCAATAACCAGAATTACTTTTTTTGGACTACAACTGTCAGAATTTCCTAGCCAGGATGACTACTCAATTAGATTAGACCAGTATTTCCCAACTTGGCAGTCGTGACCCCGAAAGGGGCTGCATGTGATTTGCAGGCTGTATGATTCCATTCCAATGCCAGCCTTAAGTGCCAGGGCCTTGTATGAACCTCACTGTATTTACATGTGGGAGGCAGGAGTATATAAAGTGAGCAAGGATGTTTTTGCAGAGCTTGAAATAAAAGGTCTCTTACCAGTTGTACATCAAAATAAGTGTGTACTTTCGCATCTGGGTTGTCCGCACAAGATCAATCGGTGAAGGGCTCTGTCTTGCATTTTTTTCACTTTCTTCTTCAAGGCTGATACTCTATAAGAGAACTGTTGTAAAATTAACCAAGAGCAAAGTTTCCTTTTTACACAGTGACCCACCTACCCTCAAAGCTGCCCTAGAGGGATTTGAGGGTGCATGCGGCTGTTTGGGCTGCCCCTGTTTTTAGAATTGCATTGTAACACATTGATTTGCTCTGCCAGCACAAGATCATTGCTGCACTCTTGTGCAATAATAATATAACATCTACCTCAAGAAGCATCCTACAATGTTTAGTGACTATTCTGGGTTTTTTTAGGGTGGTGGTAGTCCTAACAGAGATATTATCCTAGGATCGTTTTTTTAAAAAAAGAATCTAATATATCAACAAATTTGCAGCCAGTTTATAAAGAGACCTATTCATTTTTAAATATTTTCTGTTTCATTGTAAAGTCTTGAACTACCTCCATAACACAAATTTCTCCTGAATGTTTACATTTGATAAATAAAATAGCTAAGTACCTTAATTGTTTTTGGCACATAGTTGAATATTGAATGTATGGTAACGTTTCTTATGGGGCAATATGTCCTATAAACTACATCAGCTTCAACTGTTGCTGGGATCCGTTTTCCTGATTAACTTTGAATATAGAGTTCTCAGACTAAGGGCACGCCACGTAAAGAACCATCTATCTTTCATCAACTCAAATCAGAACATCTAATTTAACAGCATAAGCTCTCTCCCTCCCCCTCCCCCTCGTAGGGAAGAATCTAATCTAACAGTTTATTGTGCAGAATGTTGCTTCTCTTTTAAATCACTGTCCTGATTAGTTCCTGGAAATTACTCAAGTTTTCTGATTATAATGGGCTACATCCTGGGTCCTGCCTCCCATGATTTTTTTAGCACCAGTAAAATGTTGTCTTTGTATTAAGTAGTGCTGGAGAAAATGGTGCCCCTCAGCCTATTTTGCAATGCTACTGAGTCACAGTTTCACCTTTTTTTCTGTCCTCATAATACTATGTTATGCAAGTTGCTTCCCTGCTGCATGGCAGGATTGGTCTTATTTAGGTTACTTAGGGTTGTCAAATCTCAGGGCACTGACTGAAGTCTCAGGGAATTTGTTTTGCTTTCCCATGTCTCCATGTGGGAGACAAATCTCAGGATGCCTAGTGCTTGAGATGGGAAATGCTTAAATTTTGTGTGTGTGCGAACAGGCTTTAAAGTTTAGACACCCACGTCGATTCAATCACAGCTGTTGCCAGGGCTCAATGTTTAGCACGGAGATGCTTGAATCACTGGAGAGCCACTGCCAGAATTCACAATACTAGGCTAGATGGACCAGTATCTGACGCAATATAAGGTAGCTTCTTGTGTTCCCAGCTGGTTATCTGGTTTTATCTGGATTCTAAGCCCATTTACCAGATACATTTCATGCTCATTTCCACAATCAGCTGGCCCAAAAGCATCTTCCTCAAATCTTTGCTTTCCCTGCCTCTGTTATATCACTATGGCCTTCATCTGGAACAGTGCAATGACCCAGCCCTTGCTTTCATATTTTGGTCCTGAAACCTCACGGAATGGGATGATGGCACCCCAAGTAAATTTATCTGTGTATATTGTCTGCTATCCAAACCCTACAAATTAGAAATGTATTGTTTATTTGAAGACTAATTAATGCTACACAAGGTAACATTTAATTGACTGCACTTTTGGATTGCCTGATGAAAATGTTTGGGTCATATACACAATATTTTAATTATGTAGAATGAGAATGACAAAACTATGACTGGATGCAGCACATAATGAAACCAAGGTAAAACTGGTAGCAAATAATAAAAAGGCTATAGCATATGAAATATAAATAAAACCAGTGGCAAGGTAAGAAGTATAGATCTAACAGTATTAGAAACAGTTCTTGAAATGCCTGGGAGAATAAAAAGAACTTTGTCTGCCATTTAAAATACAGCAATATAGGTGTTGGACAAGCTTCTGTCAGACTCTGTGTGGGAGAAATTTGATTCTACATAGAAAACACATGCCAGCATCTCTACTTCACAGATGAAAGCAGGTAATGTTCTAAAACTTGTTGAGTTCATGTCTAAAGGAACCCCGAGACCTCCTGAGTTCTAGTTTGACACTTCATCCACTAGAACACCCTTTTTCTCTGTGGCAATAAGCACTCACTGAAATATCTAGGCCCCAAGCTATTTAGGTCTTTGAAAACTGCTATCAATGCCTTTCCATAGTATCACTCTACAAATACTTGGAAGTTTGTCTTCTAGAGAAGGGGCAGGATCTGTTCTCAATCATCCTAGAGTGCAGGACACATAAGAATGGCCTCAAGCTACAGGAAGCCAGATTTAGGCTGAATATTAGGAAAAACGTCCTCACTGCTAGAGCAGTACGACAATGGAACCAATGACCTTGGGAAGTGATGCACTCTCCAGCGCTAGAGGCATTCAAGAGAAAATTGGACAACCATCTGTCAAATACTGATATTATCAACCACTACAAGTACTAGCTGTGGAAACACAATTGTCTGTAGACAGACAGGCTACTATATCCAGGAGGCCTTTCTATATGAGCCAACCCCACCTCCCATGGAGTTTGGCTCATATGGATAGACTAGTCTGGGTGCAGCCGCCTTCCCCTTTTCAGACAGTTTAAATCTTTTGTGATTAAAAAGATAAAGTAGGGCTTATACAATTCCCTCAACATATGTGGGCTCCCTACACTTAACTGCCCAGAGCATGTCACTAAGTCGGGTGGTATATACATTTTTGAAATAAAATAAAATAATAAGTACACTTCAGAGCATGATTAAATAGGGCTTTAGCAGCAGCCAACAAGGAAGCTATTCCCTGATGTATACTACATTTAAAATTCACCTCAAAATGAGCAGGTAAAACTTTCCCATTTGTTTTAGCAATATCATTCACAATTTCCATAGCTTTTGCATTCTGTCCTTGAGCGATTAGCCATCTGGGAGACTCCGGAAGGCACCTACAGAGAAAATCAGATGAAGTCAGCACCACTGTAAAGTGTCATATTCTAGAAGGGCAATCCATATGAGCCTGTTTCATTCATCACATTGAATGGGACAAATCTAGTTCTCTGTTCCACTTGTCTAGAAACTCTTAAATGTTAGATTTGCTACATTTCAACAAACATTTATAAACAATTATTATTTGTTTAATTAATTAATTATGTGCCATCAAGTCAACTCAAACTTATGGCAGCCCTCTGAAAGGTTTTAAGGTATAAAGTATTCAGAAGTGCTTTATCAGTCCTGCCTTCTCATGGCATTTTGGGGCTGTGCAGTCTGCCCAAGTTCATACAAGTGGCAGGGCACACAAACCTATCAGCCACACACATTCTAGGTGATCTCACCTGGCTCCTCTCCTGGGAGACACAGTGGGGATTTGAATTGGCAACCCTACCTCCTTGGCCAGGTGCTCCTAACACTCTGAACTAAAGCATCTCTATTGTCTGTTCAGATCCCTTGGAGATTTAATTCATCCCTCTAAAACTGTAGGAGTTACTGAAATGCTCAAACTTGATGGCCCAAACATACACCAGAAGTACTCTAAGTGCAAATGCTGCCCTTCAGCGTTGACAAGCAAATGCTGTTTAACCTGCCATATTGAAAGTGGCAGCTGTTCTCCACTGGAACCTATTTGCTACTCTACCATGTAAATCCCACATCCCATAAAAAAAAGGACTACCTTTCTAATTTCAGGCCAGGATTTCTAATTTTCTAATTTTCAGGTCAGGTGTGTGTGTAGATACTACTTTTTACTTTGATTAGTCAAGTCTTTTGGAAAATAATCATTTTATATGCTGAATGGCAATTTGGTCCTCAACCTGAATTGTTAACATAGTAGGCAAGTCAAACCCTAATTATCAAAATAGCAGTGCAATAGCATTTTGCTAGAAATGTTATCAGCACAATGCCTTCTGAGTATGGCTCAAACTGTGGTTGATGAGAGACTGTATACCAAGCCTCCCTAATGAAAGAAATTGCAAGGAGAAACACTCCATTAGGCCTCTCCCTTTCTCTCAGAGACCCATTCACAGAAACATACTGAATGTTGACCTGAGATGTTTTGCTCCTTCAATTCAAAGAACAATGCAACAACCTCCACCCACCAATTCAAGCCAGATGGGTTTCTGAATCTTATTTCAGTGAGGCAGCAGGCCCTTCTCTTCCCGAAAGCAGCAGGTTAGCTTAAGGGAAGCTGCACAGGCTGCATGGCTCACACACAGTTTTGTCTTGCAATACTTTACTGTTGCTCTCCAGCATCTGTTGCCAAAGGCAAGTACCTCACTCTGCCTAATAGCATGGCCATCCCTGAGCCTGCCACTCACTCCCATTGCCTACAAAGAAGCCCTGCCACTAAGCAGCAGTCTTTGTAGGAGCAGAGAGAAGGATTTGTCTGTTTTGAAATGTATCTCAGAACCATTCACCTACAGGGGGAAAGAAAAGGGAGAGGGAAGAGGTGGTATTCTTAAACTACTGAGGATCAAGGCCATCCTTCTAAGCTGCATAGGCCCAGCCCCTCACAGCTCCATCTGTTGTCATTAGAGCAAGTGGGATGCGGACTTTTGGCAGAGAAATAGGACACTGAAAGGCAGTGATGACAACCATCTTACCAGTAACAGAGCATAAGAAGGAAAGTTGGCAGAGTGACAGCAAGCTGAAGCCATCGCCAGTGGGGAATTGCATAAGCTAACGCATCAAGGAGGAGGAGCCCAATGCCAAATGCTGCTTGATAGAGGATGGCCACCGTCCTCCTGTAGTGTGCACCCACGATTTCTGTGACTAGAAAGTAAATGAGTTGGTCTCTGTTTTAACAACTTCATACCCCACATGCACTGGATCATTCCTTAGGGCTGGGCAGGGAAACTTCCAATTACTTTTGGACTATGGTTCTCTTGAACTTTTGCCACTGGCAACAACCAAAGGGAGTTGGAGATTAAATGTAACTTCATCTCTGCCTTAGTTTTTAAAAAGATGCTAACTGTGCAAAAAATCAGGTGATTACAGGGAACACAATTGCTTCAAGAATGGAAGAAATGTAACATGGAAGATCTGCTTTCGAATGAAATGAAACACTCTTGTGTGTATGTGCGTCTCTCTGTGTGTAGCCCAGATCTGTTAGGGTAAGGATGGGGAACAGTGACCATCCAGTTAATTTGCGCTGCAGCTCACAAGAATTCCTATGCTGGCTTGGCCTGATGAGAGCTGTAGGTGAAAAACATCCCACAGGTGTCCCATCCTTCCAGTAGAGGAAGATTGTAGGTTTTTCAGAAGTATCATAATGATAATCCTTATAAAAATAAGGTTCTTACAGGTACCATTGGGTCCATAATCAAGTGCACACCTTGGAAAAGTTACCTTTGTAGACTACATCACCCAGAATCCTGTAAAATTCTAGGAAGTGTAATTCAAAAATACTAGGTTTGCTTAAATCCAAGTATCTCTCTTTTACTATTTCATCCCGGCATATGTGGCCAACCTGTGAGACTTACTTAAAACATCACCTGCCATCTCGTTACACTTAGGAAAGATAATTTGCTGGCAGCTTCTATCTCCTTTTAATTTCTGCCAGCAGGTTCTTCAAGTTTTTGAAATACTTTGAAAGCCTGCCAAAATCCATTTGACCAGAAACAGTAACTGGACAGAAATAAGAAAAAATATATAAGGGTGGTTCCACCATACAAACCACAGTTCTGGGCTCAGCCAAGCACATTTTGCAGCCTGTGGCAAGGCAGTAAACATTACCCACTCACCACCCAAGTACGTAGTACCCCATCATCTTGGCGCCAAGATGGAAAGAGAGTAAAATGGAAAAGACACAAATTAAATAACTAATACCTTTTCATGACACCTAAAATTTTCTATTTGGGGCACCTGCCTCACTATGCTTAACAGCAGGACTGGCTGCACACAGCTATTTTGTAAGGGAACTATTGTCTTCTGTAGCCTTCACTGCTTTGCTCCACTGATGGGGCAATTTCCTCCCCACCCCCCCCATCTGTAATCAATACTACTCTCAGAGAAAGCATCAGACTTACTTAGGATGTAGCCTGCTGTCCAACTGCCCTTGCTGATCAGTCCTTGTATGAAGCGAAATATGACGGCGGATAAGTAGTTTGGTGCTACAGCCACAAGGACTCCTGAGATGGACATTACCATGGTGGTAACTAGGACACTTGTTTTTCGCCCAAACCTGGATTAAGATGAATGACAAGCACAGGAAAGAAGGTAGAAAAGGATTTAAAACAGATAAGCAGATGCAACTACAAGTGGGGGTGGGGAGGGAGGGAGAAAGAGAAATTAAATGGCATAAAAATTCTTTCACAAACCTTGGATTCTTTTTATTCTGTGATTAAGGACTATGTGCAGGGACCTATTTTTATGTCAATGTTTGCTACTAAATTAAAAATGCCAAAAATTCTCTTGAGTACACATCTACTCGCACTAAGGAGAGATTTGCAGTAGTGGAACTACAATGGAGAGAAAACTACCTATTCAGTTAGATATTTATATTCAGCTACATATTTATAATCTTTTAAATCTTTTTAATTTATAGTCTTTGTACTTTTTAAAAAAAAACCAGAGTGGCCATTATGTTTGTCTGAATGAAAGCTGCACTTTCATTGACTGCCTGAATGAAAGGTTACGAAATGGGGAGACACTGAAAAATATAAGGACTGTGAACATATTCGGGTGTCCTCTGGACAACAGCTCCCTGTCAGCTGATTATTCCACTCAGGAAGCAACATTAGATTACTTCTGATAGGAATGGAAAGAAGTTAAGAGTTGTACACACATAACATTTTGCTTTTATGTATCCCGATTAGGTATTTGTACCATTATCAGCCAAAAGCCAAAATATTAACCAAATCAGAACTATTTGTGCGTATCCTGGGCATACACAAGGATAGGGCTACCGTACCTCCAAAAGGGCACAGAAAGGAGAAAGCATCATCCTGTGTGCCCTTATTTAGGCCCTACTTTTTACTGGAGGACCAATGCGCATCTCTAGCCTTAACATACTATTGCATTCAGCAACATCTGTTGAGGTAACAAAGTGAAACTTGGTGTTCATCACATATTGGTGGGGGCTGGACTTCGTTACTCCTGAAGTCCCTTTCAGTTTTTCAGGTCTGTGATTGATGTACTGTTTGATGAGGTCTTTGTTTACGTCAGAAGCACCACAATACAATTAATAAATATACCAGATAGCTTTTGCCCAGTAACAGGCAACATCAAGAACACATGGGGCAGCTAGCATCAAACTTTCCATGGTACATGTTCAGGAGCATAGAGTGCATTACTGTTGAAGTTGCCAGAAGGAATGTGAGGAACATGAATACATTCAGGCATCCCCTGAGCAACAGCAGCATCCTGTTGGTTGATTCTTCCACTCCAGAAGCACCAAGGTAAGGCAACTCATTGTACAATGAGATCTATAATTGTCATTTCAAATTAATCTGATAAAAATTGCAACAGCAATGGCACATCTAAGGGACTCAGGGACACTTTTCAGATTGGCTCCCTAGGGGCATGGCTAAAGTGGGAGAGGCAGGGCCAACTTGACTAATTCATTAGTTTTTCTTTTCAAAATTATTGAATCTCTACCTACCTGTCTGCTATGTATCCAACATATATTGACCCGATGAAAAAACCAGCATTCACGCATGCTTGAAACACATCCAACTTCCAGGAGTTTTCACACACCAAGTTAAACTGTGGGACACAATAGGGAGAAATATAATAAAAGAGATTTGTCACTAGCACATGGATATGCAGAAATTACAAAGAAAGCTACAATAACCCTAAAGTCTGCTGGTGTAATAAATAGTATAAATGGAGCAACTTGCTGTATACACAGCTTTCATGCAAAAGAGGTTTTTAGAGGCAATAGAAACAGTCATCTTCACACAGTGACTAATGAGAAGCAATGCGAACTAAGGGTCTAAGCCATCATGACATGTAGGCTTCTCGACCTTACGGCCTTTATGTACAGTCATGTGAAAAAGAAAGTATATCATCTTTGAATTCTATGGTTTTATGTATCAGGACATAATAAAAATTTCTGGTCCTTAGCAGGTCTGAAAATTAGGCAAATACAACCTCAGATGAACAACAACACATGACATACTACACCATGTCATGATTTATTTTACAAAAATCAAGGCAAAATGGAGAAGCCATGTGTGAAAAACTCAGTGCACCCTTACTGCTTCCCTAGGAATTAAAAGGCTAAGTAGCAGCCAGGTGCTGCTAACCAAATGCCCTGGAGTAACTGATCATCAGCAAGTGTGACCACCTCTATAAAAGCCGAAGTTTTAGCAGTTTGCTGGTCTGGAGCATTCAGGTGTGTGTTAACACAATACCAAGGAGGAAACACATCAGCAATGATAAAAGAGAAGTCCATCAATCTGGGAAGGGTTATAAGGCCATTTCCAAACAATTTAAAGCCCACCATTCTACAGTGAGGAAGATTATTCACAAATGGAAAACATTCAATACAGATGCCAATCTTCCCAGGAGTGGACATCCAAGCGAATTCATCCCAATGTTAGACTGTGCAATGCTCAGAGAAATTGCAAAAAACTCCAAGAGTTACATCTCAGATTCTACAGGCCTCAGTTAGCATGTTAAATGTTAAAGTTCATGGCACTGCACATAGAAAAAGACTGAACAAGTATGGTTTGTTTGGAAGGGTCGTCAGGAGAAAACCTCTTCTCTCTTAAAAAAAAGAACATGACAGCATGGCTTAGGTTTGCAAAGTTGTTTCTGGACAAAGCACAAGATTTCTGGAACAATGTCATTTGAACAGATGAGACCCAAATGGAGATGTTTGGCCATAACGCACAGCGTCACGTTTGGCGAAAACCAAACAAAGCATATCAGCACAAACACCTCATATCAACTGTCAAGCGCAGTGGTGGATATAAGCCTCATGGCACAGTGGTTAAACTGCTGTACTACAGCCAAAACTGTGCTCGTGACCCAGGGTTCAATCCCAGGTAGCCAGCTCAAGGTTGACTCAGCCTTCTATCCTTCCAAGTTCGGTAAAATGAGTACCCTGCTCACTGGGGGGGGGGGGGGAAGCAATGTGTAGTCTGCATAATTAATGTAGTGCTTCAGTTGAGACCAATGTGTAATTACTGAAGGATCCTAGCTAAGGACTTCAGCTGAGGGAAATGTAAAGACATGGACTCCCCATATAAGGCAGGCTCCCATGATGAATCAGTGCAGGAAGTAACTGTTGTCTTTACCTGCAACTTACCTTGGTATTTCCTGGAGCTATCGTGACCCTTGGACTGGACCTGGACTTATCTTTGTGATTCCTTGACTCTAGCATTATTACTGCTGGTTCTGACTGATTCTCTGGCTTCTGACCTTGGACTGGCTTATCAGACTCTGCCTTTCCTTTACTGAAGTAAATCACAACAATTAACTTGTAAACCACCCAGAGAGTGCTTTAAGTGCTATGGGGGAGTATATAAGCAGCACGCTTTGCTTTGCTTTGGAGGGGTCATGATTCGGGCTTGTTTTGCAGCCACAAGACCTGAGCACTTTGCAGTCATTTAGTTGACTATGAACTCCTCTGTATACCAAAGTATTTTAGAGTCAAATATGAGGCCATCTGTCTGACAGCTAAAGCTTGGCTAAAACTGGATAATGCAACAAGCCAATGATCACAAGCATACCTACAAATCTACAACAGAATGGCTGAAAAAGAAAGTAATCAAGGTGTTGCAATGTCCCAGTCAAAGTGCAGACCTCAATCTAACTGAAATGCTGTGATGGGACCTTAAGAGAACTGTGTATAAATAGGTAAAGGTAAAGGGTCCCCTTGACAATTTTGTCCAGTCGTGTCTGACTCTAGGGGGTGGTGCTCATCCCCGTTTCCAGGCCATGGAGCCAGCGTTTGTCCGTAGACCGTTTCCATGGTCACGTGGCCAGCACGACTAGACATGGAACGCCGTTACCTTCCCACCGAAGTGGTACCTATTTATCTACTCACATTTTTACATGCTTTCGAACTGCTATAAATAAATAAATGCCCGCAAACTTCAATGGGCTGAAGCAATGTTCTAAAGAAAAGTGGGTCAAAATTCCTTCACAATGATGTGAGAGATTGATAAAGTCATACAGAAAATGATTACTTCAAGTTATTGCTGCTAAAGGTGCTGCTACAAGCTACTGAATCATAAGGTGTACTTACTTTTTCACACATGGCTTCTCCATTTTGTCTTGATTTTTGTAAAATAAATCATGACACGTTGTAATATGTCATGTGTTGTTGTTCGTCTGAGGTTGTATTTACCTAATTTTCAGACCTGCTAAGGACCAGCTAATTTTTATTATGTCCTGATATATAAAACCATAAAAATCAAAGAGAGTGTACTTTCTTTTTCACATGACTGTAGTTCTACTTTGTTCAGTTCAAATAGAGCTTCTGCAATATAAGCCAAGTTCCCTGATTGTGTCCAGACAGGATGTGATATGACAGAATATTTAAATACTGATTGTGACATAGTTCCATTGGGTACTCTGTTGTTAAGTGAGGTTAAAGCTAAATAAATCATCAAGAATCTGGCAGAAACTGATAGAGTTAAAAGCATTTGATAACTGGTTACTTGGACTCTGTAATTTTGCCACTCAGAATAATTCTAAGACGCCAGTGTGTTGGCATCTGTTGAGCCTACATGTAGGCAGCAGAATGTTTGCAGGCTGAAGAGGCTTAGTGATAGGCGAGAATACAATGCTCATAAACCCTGTGTCTGCTTAGGGAACTTGTGGTGCTCCAGTTCCTAGCCTTTCTAACCATTGGCTATGCTTGCTAGATTTGATTTACAGTACAACAACATCTGGAAGGCCACAAGTTGTCCACTTGTGGCTTATGGTAATGCTGCCAGCAACATACTGACTGGTATGAATCTTCTTTCCTCAGTAGACCTCTCTACGCTAACATTGAGATGATGGTGGTGATGATTCTGGTTCTTCTGCTGTCCTTAATGTTATTTTTACAAACTAGCTTGATGAAGAGTTCTGAAGAATTGGAAAGTGTGCATGACCTTTTGTGGCATTTTAGCTTGTCTTAGGGTCCCTTCGAATTGTTCTTGGTTACATAAGGAGCTTTTTGGTGCAGTGGTTAAACTGCAGTATTGCAATGAAGACTCTACTCATGATGTGAGTTCAACCTCAGGCTCAGGTAGCTGCCTTGAGGTTAACTCAGCCTTCTATCCTTCCGAGGTTGGTAAACTGAGTGCCCAGCTTGCTGGGTGGAGGGCAATGTGTAACCTACATAATTAAAATTGTAAATCTCCTAGAGAGCACTATGGAGTGGTATAAAAGCAGCACACTTTATATCTGTTTCAGCTTACTTAACACTACAAAGGTGGCCAAAGAGGTAGTTCTTTTTCTTTCTTTCTTTGTATTACACAGCTTCTCACCATTCTGCAGCTTCCCTTGCTTGCCACAATGAAAGATAAAGCACCTGTCAACCACCTAAGTATGAGAAGATCGAGGTTCCTGAACCTCACCTAAGACAATTTCTCCAAAATGTTTCCTACCTTGCAATTCTTTCCAATCAAATGTCTATCAAATTTCTATCTTTTCCATCAAATTGCAAGAACATGATCAGAATTTCTCATAAGGGAATTTTTGGTTTAGCACTATACTTAAATAAATGCTTATGTATAACAGGTACAAAAGATGACCTTTCAATTTTGTTTTTGTTTTTGTTCAGTTGAGTTATTTGAGACTGATCTTGTTTTTCTGTTCTCACTAATTGGGCTCAAGCTGTTAAGTACCTGTAAAGCTAATGACCATGACATATTAAAAATGACAGCAGTTCATTTGGAGGAGGGTGTTATCCATCACAATGACTTGGAAAATTTTCCTCACTCTGGAAAAAGAAAAGTTAGCCATTGATACAAGAATCAGTTATACTAGTTTAAGTCAGGTGAGATTATTGGAAACAGATAAAAGGAAAATCTTGTCCCCATTCACTGGAAGAATTCTATATGCATACCTTGGTACAACTGGGTATATACGCAGAACAATCTTCAACATGTTCTGAATGCCATGTATATGGAGGGTGAGTTTGGGGGGCAGTGTTGGGGAGGTAGACACTGGGTATACGTCTCAGGCCAGTTATTTAGGCATGCAGTCGTATGAATCCTCTCATGCACTACACAAAGCAGATGTCTAAACCTTGCAGTTGCCTGCATCTTTTTGAATGGTACAGCTCTTAATTGTTTGCATTGGTGCCTCTTTTATCTTATACAAATGGTTTTCAAACTATGATCCATGAAACACTGAATTTCCTCTAAGACATATGACAGATCCTTACTGTGAAGGAACTTCTAGTGAGGTACAAGTTTCCCTGAAAGACAATTTGACCATTCATCATCATAAATATTCTCCTGGGTACAGAGTTTGGTTAGTTTTAAAACCATCACAGTCAATTTAGGCCAGCCAGCCTCCATTCACCTGAGCAGCCCCAACTGGAATGCTTATTTTCTTTAAAATATGTCCCACAATTCTGAGAAATATGCACTTGAGATACCCAACTGGCCTTGCTTAACAAATATGCAAAATGATTATCCAAAAGCTGGCAGGAGGATGAAACTCTCTGCCCTATATGAAGAAGTAGCTGATAACCAATGTGCAGAAGCTACGGTAAGGAACTAAACAATCATCAACTTACAGAATCCAGTATTACTTTTCTCTTCCCCTACACTTTGCTCTCTAAAGCTACCTCTTACATTCTTCAGGAGTGTAGAAAAAGTAAATAGAAATTATTTGCATTTGCTTTTTCAGTATTTCTATATATGTATAAAACGGACCTCTGTAGTATTTCTCCCATGTTGAATTCCTGTTTACGGTGTCATACTGGAAGCATTAAACCTGCACAAAGTGCGTGTTATGTGTTGTTAAGTTGCACCCAACGTAACAATGACCTAATGGGGGTTTTCAAGGCATGTGAAATATTTAAGGAATGGCTTTACCAGTACCACTCCCCCTGCCATATGTTTCTATGGTCAAGCAGAGGTTTGAACCCTGGTCTCCTGATTCCTAGTCTACATCACACTGGCTCTCACACACAATATATCTACTTATTACTCATTTATTTTCTGCATTTTAATTTTCTCCTTCCTCAAATGAAGTCAAGACAGCATACCTGGCTCTGTTTTCTTCACTTTTATCCTCATAAGAACCTATGAGGTAGGTCAAACAGAGAGAACTGACTGCTTCAGTGAGGAGACAGCAAGCTGGATCTCCCAAGTCCTTGTCTGACAGCCTAGCTGCTTTACTGCATGAGTTTTGACAGGGGACATAGGGTTGTGCACTCCCCTCAAAACCTGCCTTAGTCATGTTGAATGGCAAGGCCTGAATAGGACTTCTACTTATTTTTCATAGAATCGTCGTAGGGTTGAAAAGGACCTTGGAGGTCTTCTAGTCCAACCCCCTGCCCAAGGCAGGAGACCTCACACCATCCCGGACAGATGACTGTCCAATCTTTTCTTGAAAACCTCCAGCATTGGGGCATAACTTTTTACTTGCTCAGAAGGTTCTCTGGATCAGAGGGGGCAATCAGATGAGTACACACCTTACTATTTGGTTCACTTTTGGTGCAGTTTGGTTTGCCCTATTTTCCAGCAACCACATGTGTTTTAAGTAAGAGTGATGCATCCTGCCCCTTTTGCAAGCTGTTCTGCCCCTTTCTGGCACAGCGCTAAGGCTGCAGTTTATTTGGTGGAATTGGAAATGCTCCTGATTATCCTGTTCTGCAGTTTGTGTGGTTGCTTAATTCACTCCCACATAGAGCTGTGGGTAGCACTCTCTTTGATGACAACCCTGTGACATATGCAGTGGGTTGTGACAATAGAAAGAACAGTAGCGAAACTCTCTCCTCTGTTTTCCTCTCTGATTGCTATTTCAGATATAAGGGTGATGTACTGCTGTAGCACTATGCCACTTCCTAAATTAAGCAAAAAGAAAGGAAAGTCAAACGATCTTTCAAAACATGGCTGTTCAGACAGGCTTTCCCGGAGATCATATCATCATGCACAGCAGTTTTTCAGCATTTATATTATCTGTTCTGCCACCTTGTCTTTTCAAATTAGTTTTAGTTATTTTGATGTTGTTTTCTGTATATGTGGACTGATATGTTTGATTTTGGTTTTTCTTATAGCTATTGTGTTTAGTGCCTTTTAAAGTGTTGTATGTTTTATTGTGTTGGGAACCCCTCAGAGTGGCCTTGGTAGCCAGATGAGTTGTGCAGAAGTTGAACGAATGAACGAGCCAACAAACAAACAAATCACCACAGCGCATGGAATTACAGTCACAACAAAAGACAAGGAAAGGAGTGGAGATGTCAGTAATCAAAAGAAGAAGAAATTAGAGTGATCTGAAGAGCTGTCTGGATCCTTCTTGTTGGAGAAGAAATGTCTCTCATATGAACAGAAGGATTCCTCATGTTCGAGATAAAATAGATTGCACCAAAGATAACAGACTTTTAGAGCTACCCTAAAACTAGAGAACACCAGAGAAGCACATTCAGTTTCTGACAACAGCTGGAGGCCTAGGATGATTGAGAGTTGCACTTCCTGTCTTCCAAGATATCAAGACAAGAGGGCAGCAAAACCTGCTTATTCAACCAGCCACAGAAAGGGCTACGGCAGCTATTTTGTTCTTCCCTTTCTGCCAGCACAGATACTCGGCTTCAAGTGCCTGGGAGCCATGGAAATCACATATCTACTGGCCACAGGAAAGAGTCACCAATTGATATTCAGGCAACAAATGAGCTACATTTTTTTTTAAATATATGAGGGTTAGAAAGATTGACATTTTAATCTGGAAGATTGACATTGTAATCCAGAGGTGCCTGCTTCAGGAACTGGAGTTTGTCTTTACAGCTTGATAAGAAAGAAAGAAAGAAAGAAAGAAAGCTGCAGTAGCTGCTCCTCCACCAGCCATCACCAAGTGATTTACATAACTTCATCAATCCGACTTTCCTCCAAGGATTTCCTTCCAGTTTAATTTTGAAGACTGCTATTACCCTTATTATGCTTAAATGATTCTGGAAAATCAAGTCCTTAGTTGCTATGATTGTGATTGACCATGGCAGGTTTTTAAAGGGGATTATTGTTAACTCGTGGAAACTATTGTTTAATCTGAGAAAGCTGTTCCATTTTGCATTCTTTTTATTTAAGGTGATGGAAATCTAGTAGCTCCATTAAGTAAATCTTTATCTTTAAGTAAAGCTTTATCAAGCCTTGGGTCCCTTATGGGGAGAAAGGTGGCATATAAATAATTTAAATAATATTAAATAAATGAATAAAATAAAATAAAGCTCCAACTCCAGGGGATGCCCAAAGTGAAGAAGGCTCTGAGTTTTATGGTTGCACCCTCTTTGGACTACTGTCTCTTTTGTGATGTATGCCACCTTGGGTCCTTTTTAAGGAGAAAGGTGGGGTGACAATATTTTAAAACAAACAAATAAATAGATAACTTATGATGACATTTTTGGTGTCAGCCTTTTGGTCCCAATTCATCCCTGGCATATGCCTTCCAGGAGCTTGACTGCAGTTTAATTGGACCCTTGGGCTAAAAGAGATTCCCTGTCTTTGACTTGCAAAGTTTATTGCTAATTAACCTTATTACTGGCTTTGTATTTGGTTTTTGTGTGTTCATCAGGAGGGAAGTTTCTTCTCCAAAATGTATCCATTTTCATCAGTAAAAAGCAGACTCTAACTAAGATTGGTTTCTCTCTGGCTTTTTGTTGTATTTACTATGCCTCTTTCCTGTTTTCTCTTTCTAAAAGTGGGAGTCAAAACAACTTGTATATAATGTTGAACAGTGCTGTTCTACTAGAATGACAACCCACACCCTTCTTTCCTGTTCTGGTTTAAGCTGTTCACTGGATACTGAGGTAAAATATAGGAAAGACACCTGCTTGTCCTTACCTCACTCACAATGGACTGTATGGAAGAATCATAAAGCCAGCCGTCTTGGCAAGGGGTGAGAGAGATGCTGCCGTTCTTGTAACTACTGAAGGCTTCCAATGGATTTGTACAATTCACTTCAGTTGTGTTCCAGTCCACATTGTATCTCCTGCATTGCTGGATGAAAGGATCTCCTTTTGGGACAGTGTGATTCAACTCTTCTTCCAGAGTCCAGCCACATCTGCTGCTTATTTCAGCAACTCCAGGACTCAAACAACGGTGCTTCGGTATAAAACCTAGGAAAACAACTCCGACATAGATTGGGGCAAAGGCAGCAGAAAGGAAGCAGATGAAGAAAAAGACTCTTTTCTGGAACAAATCAAATTCCCCGATGTGCTCTAAAATGTGATCCAAGTCTGGCATTTTGGGGCTAAGACGGCTGTTCACCACTCAGTGCTTAATTGTTCTGTAAATAAGCTTAAATAGCAAGACATTTGACTGAAAGCCAACGAGTTACTTTACAAATTATTAAGTCACTTATTGCAACTTTTATAGAAGTTTCATTGGGAAAAGGCCAGTCCAATTCAGAGCTCAAAAGGCTATCCTTGATGACTGAAATAAGTCAGGCTGATTGCTAAACTGTCACAAACTACTACTTTTTCACTGATTTGTTTCTGATGACAGTTGGTACAGCATTTGGGACTCTAGGAACAGACATGCAAATATAAGGTAAAGGTTATAAATGCTTTCAAAAAGGTCAGTTTGGGACAGCACAGTTTTAATGAGGCAAACAACTGCCTCCCTCTCCCTGCGTAAATATGTCTGGCCTTGGACATTGGAACTGCTTTGACATAAACAGATCGTGTGTTATCTCTGTTGAGGGCTCTATGGGATGTTTCCTCACGTGCTGCCCCCGCCTCCCCCGTGACTAATAATAGACGGGTGAAAAGATCCTGGGGAAAAATGTGAGCAGTGTTGTCTAAAAAAAGATGTTTCTCTAAGGTTTGGAAATGCCCATCGATGTGACGGGGAGAGAATAAAAGAGAGAGGGGGCGGGGGGGGGGCTAAGGCTACATATTAGAGAGACTCTTGAGGGCGTGATGTGTATCTCTTGGGGCCCTGCACCCCTGTTTCTGGAAGCTGGGCTACCCACTGTCATGGTGGGAGGCACGCAATTTCCCTACTGGATCAATTTTGCTATACATCCCTTATGTATGGGAGAGAGAGTGGCCAGCTTCAGAGGCCTACTCATGGATACCTCTGGTGTCGGGCTGGCTTAAATTTGCCTCAGTGACATGCCCAGATTCACCCTCAGTTCTGTCCCACATCGCAACAACCCATCGTCTCTGTCACAGACACCACAGCCAGTCTACGTTATACTGTTCCGTCAGCAGAAAAAAAAAAAAGAGAATGCTAAAGCTTCTCCTGAACTGGTTTCATTTATTTGAAAGACTCTTGCCTTGCCTTGCCTCGCCTCAGCTATTTAAGGTAAGGCAGGACAACAGGTATTAACAGGCTAATTAAGATAAATAAAAACATGTTAATGAAAGATGTTTTAAAAGCATCCTTGCTCTTCTGTACATGAAGGGTTTTTGACTCAGCAGAAAGGGAGAATGTAGCATTTAGCCATTTCTCCTTCCCATTGCTAGAATCACCATACTGTTCTCCACAGTCCCCAAACCATGTGGCACAGATTTTCAGGGAGCGCGAGATGGAGGGGTGGAGAGCCAAAATGGCCACCCCCATCCTTCTGCCAGCAGGCACATTGCACAGTGTTCTGCGGGACTCGATCTTCCAGATAAAAGTCTCGCTCCACATATGGCAGGGAGGTGGAAACATTGCCCCTCACCTTCTTTTGCATGTTCCCATCCCCTGGGACTGCTCAGAGACGAGCATAGCCTAGAGAAAGGAATGGGCAAAGCGACGCCCTGGGGCCACACTGGCTCCTTCAAGGCTGTGTTTATGGCTCCTGGCCCTGTCAGGCTCTCCACTCTCTCCAAAACAGCTTTTCACAGCAGAACAGAACAGAACTTAAAAAAACCAAAGCAAAAAAAACCAGCACCTCACCAGAAGAAGCCTTTTGAATAGGCCACAGGACCTCCCTGCAGTGTTTCATACATACACACACCATAGTCGTTTTGCAGAAACTGAACTGGATTTGGGCCCATTTCCAGTTCTCTGGCCTCCCATTTTTTCCACAAGTTTGCCAACCCATGCACTTGCTGGAGGATCCCAGGGACAGAAAATTGGCCTCTCTGACCCACTGAGGTCGACCATCCTGCTACAGAACATGGCTCTTTCCTTTTTATTCTGCTTCTGCGACAAGATGGACAAAATGGAGGTAATAACCAGGAATCTTCAAGTCCCCTCAGACATTCATGAAAAATCAGTGGCCTGATTCCAAGTGCCTTCTTTTCCAAGACCAACTTTTCAAATAGGTAACTACCAAAATGTAAGCAGAAGGCTAATGAGTAACTGAAGTATTGACTCACAAGAAAGTTCATGGCTGGTTAATGTATATTTAGTTGGTGCTGTTAGTATCTTTACAACTTTGGATCATAGCTGCACATGGTGACACAGCATAAAATGTAGCCATAGTCTAATGTAGTGAAGATGGGCTTTTAATGATTCACACAAATCTCACTGAAAAATATGTTGAATACTTAAAAACCTTCCTATGCATCAATACTTCAGTTATTCACTGGCCCTCCAGTTAAGACTGGGCCATCCATAGGCAAAAAATATTTTATTTAGAGAAGCCTTTTATAGTTAAGCTGGGTGGCTGTAAAAATAAGTGTTTAATTTAAGAAGGTGCTGCCTTAACATTTTTTAAACATTTGATTGTTACAATTAATGTTTTTATATTTATGTTTGAGGTTGAAGAGAACTGATAAATGATGAATAGATAAATAACATATTGGCCCAAGTCCTCTTGCCTAGCAACACAAATGTATAAAGTTTTAACTTTGGCACTTTGTCTCCAAAATTATTCTGTTGGTATTATGCCAGGCTATGGATGTTGTTTTTTGTTTTGTTTTGTTTTACTACAAATCCCATACTTCTCCATTCTAGGAGTTCTGCCTGTTAGACACCTTACTGGATCTGCAGGTTTTATTAATATGTAGAAGTGGTCTCCATATCTGTAGAGTATCTATTGGCCAAAATCTTCTTGCTTAGTTATGCTATCATTAAGGATGGGAGTTTTTTGGACTTCAAAATCCATAATTTTCCACTCTGAGACAGGCATACAGACAATTGAGAACAGACAAAAGAAAATATTTCTTTACCCAGCGTGTTGTTAGTCTGTGGAACTCCTTGCCACAAGATATGGGGCCTAGATGCCTTTAAAGGGGGATTGGACAGATTCCTGGAGGAAAAATCCATCGCAGGGTAGAAGCCATGATGGGGATGTATAATCTCCAGGCTTAAAAGGAAGGTACCTCAAAATGCCAGATGCAGGGGAGGGGTATCAGGAGACAGGTATCTAGCTGTCTCGTGTGCTCCCAGAGGCATGTGGTGGGGCCACTGTGAGATACAGGAAGCTGGACTAGATGGGCCTTTGGCCTGATCCAGCAGGGCTCTTCTTATGTTCTTATGTAACTAAATATGGCTCAACTAGCTAAGCCAGCTCCACCTAACTTCCTGTTTAGAAAGAAAGCTCCCAGGTAGGAACAGGAAGCTTGGGTGGGGCTAAGAAGTAGTAGCTCTAAACGTTTACACAGATTGACTGTACTGATAAGCCCTAGATCTGAAGGTCATGCAGAATCCATACTTTGCCAAATGTATACCATACTACCATTTAACTTGGACTCACAGAGGTCTTGTTGTGCACTAATAAGGGGTCAAAATGAGTCGCGTTATGTGCCACCACCTGGATGGCTCCAACCTTCTGAGAAGAGTTAATACAGTTCTAATTCCTAGGTGGTCTTGTCTCCAATGCCAGCTACTAATTTACATTCCCACTACCTCAGCACAGAGACTGAAACGTGTACTGGAGTCAAGCGCTTTTTGTATATGATGTAAACACTTGTGTTTCCAGCAAATCTACAATACAGAGAAGACAAGAGTCTGAAGGGGTTTTGGGATGCAGTACAGGATGTTTCCCAAATGGTAAGATGTCAAAAATGGTAGTGATTTTCAGCCAACATTTTGACCATGAAAGAATGCCATTCAGACATATCATAGCATTTACACATGCTGTGGATTGCTTTCAGATCAAAAGTGAAGAGGACTTCAAAAAGATTAGCCAGGAACCATTCATTAAAAAAAGAGAAAGAGAGGAACAGAGTTCATAAAAGGCAAGTCAAACTAAGAGCATATTACAGATTTCCTGTCATGACTAAAGATCACTGTGGTTGCACCTGGCAAAACTAGCAAGGAGGGAGTTTCTCAATTTGTGTCCCATCACTGAGAACCCACTGTGTAATTTCTTGTCTATCCTGAGATCATCAGGCACTGAGAGGAAGACTTTCAACATGGCTGATGGGAGAAGGAATTTTTTTCATGTACCAGCATGGCACAAGTCCTACAGTTGCCTCAGACTTCAAAGGATAAGAGACAATAGCAAAGTGTTGGAACAGAGAGTTGGTTACCATGTGAGGCTCCTCTACACTCCACCAGATAGCCTCCTGCTTTTGAATGTTGTAGGATGCTTCCTCACCTTCAACGTGGAAGGAAGACTGAACTGCCAGAGTACTAGGCCTTTGCACGTCAGATGTGAGAGGTTTGCCTCTGGGAGCAAAACATCTTGAGATGATGCTGGTGCCAGGCTTGCAGTGCAGTTGTAGACCTCTGCTGGTGGAACCTACTACTTAAAGGGCAAGACCCACCTTTTCTCCTTCCCAGAACTTGGAAATAACACATGGGGGGGGCAACAAGGGCATATGGTGAATGACCACCCAAACCTTGTTCCTGTAAATGGAGACCATCAGAACTGAAATAATTTTTCCAAAAAGGGATGTGAAACTGCAGAATTGCAGGTAGGGTGTTGTGGCTGGGAAGTAATAATTAACATATTCTCATGGCAGGACCTGGGATTATATACTATTGCTGTCATTCATATGCCACTGATGAAGGACAGACACAGATGCTATAGTGTGTGACTAGAGTTGAAAGCATATGGAGAGTTGTGACTGAGGCAGAATTTCATGTTTGAGAAATCAGATTTCGAAGGAATCCTACGTTTAAATCCCAAAGTCCTACTAGAAAACAAAGCAAGATAATTTGCAAACTATGGGAAATGAGAATAGATTCTTTTACATGCTGAGATGCATTCTGAGGAATTCCCTATTCTTATGATCAGATTATCCGCAATGTCTATTTCTCTCTGTAGTAATCACAAATCTGTCATCTGTTCCTGGTGCAAAGGTGCTTGTGTAGTGTGCAGTTGAACTCAAATGCTTCCTTGCTCCAAAGCAAGTGCATGGAGGCTTGATCAAGATCAGGACCACCGTACATGTAAACCTTTTCCCCCTTCAATTCATCCATTCATGCAAACTGAAGTTGTTTTCTTCCTTTCAGCCCCCACATGGTGAGGAGACAAATTTAAGAGATTATGTGTCAGGGGCAGGGGGTTAAGCTTTCCTTAGCCCTTGTGCCACAATCTGAACATGGAAATAATAAGAAAACACGAATCACTGCATGCTATGCTTTTAATGTAGTGCATGATTTGGCCCACAAGGGGCAAGGTTAGCCATTTTAGTTTTCTTTGCATGAGTAAGTATACACTAGAAAAGTTACATTTTTCAAGCAGAACTTCCAGAAACCTTCCAGTGTAACCGATAGCCTTGTTGGTGAGAGAATTCTGCTGGTGAAAGTCCAAAAGAATAATGCTTTTAGACTCCGATAGAGACAAGTTCTTGTCATATTTGCCTTGTTCACAAATACACAGGGAGAACCTAGAACTGGTGGCAAACAGCAGAACACATACCTTGTGTGTGATCCTAGGTTACAGAAGGGTCATAATGCAGTGGTAGGGCACATACCAACTTTAGGCCTTCATATCTCCATGGTGGACTGAAAAGGACCAATGTGCAAGGTCTCCTTTGTATTTTACATGAACCTAAAATCCCACTAACTCAATTCGAGGTGCAAAACTGTGGACCAGGTAAGCCCATATAAACAAAGCCTTAAGCATGGCTGGCTTTATGATCAGAGTGTAGCTGTTGTCTCTGAATTTAGTTGTCAGGAAAGGGCAGCAAGTTGTTGTTTACTCAATTTGATTTTGCAAGCTGACATGTAAAATTAATTTGATTAAATTTGGGTACTATGCCCTGTCATTTTGGTGGGTGGAATTCTTGTCCAGGTCTGATCTCTGAGTCAGTTTTATTTAATTAAAGTGTATTCAAAAGGTATGAGACTCTTTGGGACCCCTTCAGCCCGTTAGGAAGGAGCTGAATGCCCCCCTCACACCACCCCAGAAGGAACCTTTCAAGTAAGTTCCTATGTTCCGTTTCTCCAGGTAGTTCTCTGGAGGCATGTGCCCCAGTAAAAGAGGAACTGTGACTGACCACATGAGTCTCGGTGTCCTGTTGAATGGAAAACAATGCTTTTACTAAGCTGAACGTGTTTAAACCTCTGATGTTTAGTAAATGTGCCAGGCTAGGCCAAAGTCATGGCCCTACTGGATTCTAAGAGAAGTTTATTAATGAAAAAGGAAGCAGAAGTTGTCATTGCCTGATAGAAGATACTATAAATGTCTTGGTCTTAGAACATATGTTCAGTTGTAGGCAGTTGGCATGCACACCTTTACACAGCTGGGCAAGGTCGAGTGAGATGAACAGAGGACCCGATTACCTGAATTTTCTCATTCTGTTGATGTAAATTGGTCACATATATGCACAGTGTGTGAGTGGCTGGTAAGGCAGCCACATGCTAATACTGTCCAGCTGGTAGCCTAAGCTAATAATGCCCTGGTGCTGTTTCCATTTCATTAACTTGAACCATCCTTGGTCTGGATTTGGTATGCGATCATGATTATGGTTATTGTCAGCCCTTACTAGAGCACATTGTGTTGACAGAAATGGCTGCATGTGGAGGGAACAGAGTCTGGCAGCATGTAGCTCCAGCCAGTTTTGGCTATGCTTCATTTCTAGACTCTCATATTACCTGAGCCTGGTTGTAGCGACCTCACAGGACTAGCAGCACTAGTGATAAAAAGTGTTCAGGAAAAGTTGCGATGTTGGATTCTGGATCTTTTTTGTTCCCAGTGATTAGTCTGTGGGATCTGGCTATGTTGCCTTGAAAAGATAGATACAGCCACTGGAGGTGTGTAGAGTGCGCCCTCACCCAAAGAATCACAAGACTGAAAAACTGAGCTAGGACATTGATGTCTTTTGAGTTCTGCAGGCATAAGAAAATAAACATCTGGCAGAATTTGTCCATGCACTCAGGTGCCAAGGAAATTTGGCTTCCTTTAGCACTGATGTTACAGTACATGCTCAAAAAGATTATGGATGTTGAGGATGTCAAATAAATCTGGGTGATCAAATAGGAAACAATGTTCAAAAAGGCAGGACATGGTAGAATTGAGATTCTCAGAGAATCAGACTGACCTAAAATATGTCATTTAATACAGAGACAATTGCCTTGAAGACAGAGATGAACCACTACAAAGCTCATTGATTTTGTAATAGCCATGGCCCTCTTGCTAGGCTGAAGGTGAGAGACTTGTATTGGTAGTAAATGGAGCTGTACGAAGTAGGAATTTTTTGGACTGCTGTGCAATGAGAACAGGAACGTATATCTCTAAAACATTTCAGAATGGTAGAAACAGCCCTTGGTAGAGAGCCTTCCTGATTGCACATAAAGTCTGAAATGGCAATCTGGTCAACCATGTTATTTGAGACAATGAAAATGGAGGTAAAGCACCTAAGGATGCAGTGCTGTTGCTCATACTGATACTTGAAGTCACTGTTCTGCATGTGGCCTCATAGTTCTTAACTTTGCACATTTTTCCAGTTTAGATTTGGCTGAGGATGAAGGCTTGCAGGAACCATGACTAGAGGAAGAAAAACAACAAGAATATTTTTTTTATTTTGAAAAAAGGCAGAAGATTAAAATTACTAAAAGAACAAGAATAGCACAAAAATAAAATAGAAAAGATTTACAAAAAGAAATAAAGATTGAGCTGGGCAAGGAAGGAGTCACAGAAGGAACAAAGGGTGCAGCCTCTTTTTAAAACCATGCCAAATAGCCTTACCTCTCCTGGGTGATGATTAGTAAACAATCTAGATTTCCAGATGTGTTCCAAGTACTACCCAAAAAAGGAATTAAGAACTGAGAGTGTAGTTTTTCTTTTCTTTTTTTAAGTGGGAAATCCAGCAAACACACTCAACATATCCCTCACTTCCTATGTTTAAATATACAGTAATACAAATGTAAATAGTGACCTGTCTAGACCCCGACTTCTGAAGCTTCCAAATAAATACTTTGTATCAAGAAGTTCTTACTTTTATGAGTAAATGTCTATTGTAATATTTGTGTTGTAGGACTGTAATCCCCTTTCTACATGAAATGGAACAAGAAATAGTTTGTGTAAATGGAAAAAATAACTGTGACTGGGAGAAACAATTAAGGAACTTGTGGCCCTCCAGATAATCCTGAATCCCAGATCCCATCAGTTCCTGAAAGCCTGGGCAGTGAGAAGGAATGATGGAAGCAGCAGTTCATTACCATCTGAAGGTTCCCTGGACTGCCTTGAGGCGCAAGTTGCCTTAGGTGATCATCCAAAGAATAATGCAGAAATAAAAGTGTTATTTAGTAATGCAGATGGATAACGGCTAAGTCTTACCGTATTTCCCCGAAAATAAGACAGGGGTCTTATATTAATTTTTGCTCCAAAAAACGCATTAGGGCTTATTTTCAGGGGATGTTTTATTTTTTTCATGTACAACAATCTACGTTTATTCAAATACAGTCATGTCCTCTTCTTCTGGTTGCTGCACAATGGTGGAGGGCGGGGTTTCACTTAACAGGCTTATTTTTGGGGTAGGGCTTATATTACGAGCATCCTGAAAAATCATACTAGGGCTTATTTTCAAGTTAGGTCTTACTTTCAGGGAAACAGGGTATTTGCTCTTCGTACAGAATCACTGCAGTTCCTTTTGAGTAAAAAAAAATTGCAACAGGTATTTGAATTTATGCAACATTTATGTACCACTAATGGATTCCTAGGGAAACATAATTTTGCTTTTATTGAAATTGTTTGAACACTTTGTAACATTAAATCTGATTCCCAAGTGGAAATCAACCTTAAGGAAACAAGTGTGAACAGAAAATGTATAAAGAAGGAAGAGCATCTGACCAGCCCAAGGACCAGTACACTGTCTGTAGAAACTCACTCTTTGCCCATGAGCCTCTTACAAAAACACTCAGCAGATGTCAAGTGCTATGGGCCAGGTGTTCAATCCCACCAAGGATCTGATTTAATCACTGTGGCTCCAGAAAGTGATTAAATCAGATCAGTTACCAGAAAGTTCAATAATAATATTTTTTGCCTTTTGTTGTTCACACACTGAGTACCAAAAAAAGAGAGTACATTTCTGTGCAAGTGAGTCTTCAGTGAGCCTGTGGCTTTACAGCAGTTCTTTTTTTTTTCCTTTTTATGGCTCTGAAGCAGGATATATTCCACACACACCCTCCCTGCAAAGGTACAGAACTTTTCCTCTTCAGAGAACATTTGGACTAAAGGAGCTGCAACAGAACCTCTGTGTTCAGTGCTACTCTTAGAGACAGGAAGTCATCTGAAAAAAGGCTATCCTCTAATTAGCTCAGTCAGCATTAAAGGAAAGCTCTGGTGTTTTATCAACAGTTCTGCCAATACTGATGAAAGATTTCACACAACTGGTACCAAAAAAGAATCATCATGCAAAGAACAGCCACTGTTCCCAAGGATAAAGCTATAAAGATTCATACCTTCCAGTAAAAACACATTTCAAATTATAACAAGCTGTTTTAAGTTAGGATACAGGAATCAAATGCACAGGCAAGTTTAAACAGACCAGCTCCAAAACATACAACAAAGCAACCTAGCAAACATACATACAGAGAACCCCCTCATCTCCAGTACTTGTGATGGGTGAATCTGTAGAACAAATACCCTGCCTGCAGGAAGAACATGTTGCCTATTATTATTTCTGTGGACCTGAGTCGTGAGAACAATAAATACAAAGGAGAGTGTTAAAATGCAGATCTCATCTTGAAGCAGAGAGGACTTCATCCAGATTTGTTCATACCCTTGGAAAGCATTATGTAGCCTCTACAATCTACAGAAAGGGGAAGAATGAGAATTCTGACTGAAGGAGAATCATTACCAGTCAAGTGCACCGGATGCTAGAAATCCAGTAATCATTAAATATATCATTGTAAACAGCTAGGATTGACCCTTCTTCCCCCTCCCAATTTTCCCTTTGAAAGCATTTCCTCACAAAAGGCATCTGAAGCTAAAGTCCTCATATTTGGTTGGAAGTGTTTTGTTGTCCCATCGTAATATATACACATGGAATTTTAACCAGGCACAAGAGAAGTTTCAAACGTTCAACAAGTCCTCATCACTATCATCATGAAATGATACAGTGTTTGTTGAGTTCTGCGCCTTCCGTTGGCCAAAAGCGGTGCTGCCTTTGCTGCCATTGAGCAGCCTTGCCTTATCACCACTTGAATGGTTAAGAGCCTTATTATGATGAGGCCTACTTGTGTCCAAGCCTCTGGAGTGGACATCTCGAGCTGAATGAATCTTCACTTCTGGAATTGTTAGAACTTCATCCTCGCTGTCCATGTCATCAACATGAAGGGATGTCAGGGCCTCTGACCTCACTGTTTTACTGGTTATATGGCCGTTTTCTTGCCCTTCATTTTCTGACTTCTGAGTTGGTGCAGCAATTTCTTCCATGAGCCATTCTGTTTCATTTTCGTTTACTTCTTCAGTATTTATCTGTCATGTTCAATAGGGTATAATTATTAAACAGAATTTAAAAGAATTTCCACAGCCACTTTAAACCTGTCCAGGATAGACTTCATCTTAAAGAAAAAAATGTAGCTCAATGGTAGGTAGTACACATACTTTTATGCAGGTGGCTCCAAGTTCAATCCCTAATATCTCCATTTTAAAAAAAAAGTGGCAGTATAGAGCTAATGTTAGGAAAGGTCTTCATACACTGGAGAACTGCTACTAATCAGAGCAGACAACGCTGAGCTAAATGATCAACTGATCTCATTCAGTAGGAGGCAACACCATACAAATGATTTTTTATTTTTATTTTATTGGCAAAATTCTTACAATATTCAAAGGTTTATCTGAAATAATTTCAATTCAAACACAAGGCAGCAGCTAGTAAGAGGGATAAAGAAAGTTGGGTGAGCTCTTTGTCCCTCAACCTCCTTGGAAAACCCCTAGTAGAAAAATATTGCCTCACATTAAAAGGTGAATCACTGCTCAAAGAAGCTTCAGGAGGGTTGAATTATTTTTATGTAGGTTACACACCTCCATCTGTTTAGTGCCAAAAAACCCCAAAAAAACCAACCAAGCAAGAAAGGAACAAATATCAAACACACACCAAAAAATAAGCCAACCAATTTTTCAAAGTGGAAGTGAGCTTCTGACCACTTTAAGTTTAGTTCTACTACATTCTCTTTTGTTTGTTTTGGCATTTTTGGTGATCTGAGCGCGCGCGCACACACACACACACACACATGAATTTTGGGGCCTCTCTGGACCACCCACCCACACATATGAATTTTGGGGCCTCTCTGGACCTATCAAACCTTTGGGGCCTCTGAACCTATAAAAATGCCCCACACCCACTCAGAGGAATGCACATCTCAAAGATATGTTTTCTTCATGAAATATTCTTCAAATTATTCCTCCTATGGTAATGTCTACTAATAACGGTTGTTGTAGGTTTTTTGGGCTGTTCCCTAATAATGTTGCCTTAATCACGGGTTATATCCAACGTGTTCACTGTTTTGGTGGCATACACCCCTCACCATCCTCTTGAAACCTTCCTATTCCTCCACAGCTGGTTTTATAGTGCACTAAGGCTGTAGTGGAGTGGTTCCACAGGATTTCACTGAATGAAGTTAACTATTTGATCCTGCCCTGCACAAGGAACTAGCACTACCGGAAGAAATCTTCACAGACCCAAAGGAGTTTGATTTGTTCATTGTACCACTGTATTTTGTTTTTGCTGCTGAACACCTGTTTCCACCTGATATACACAGCTGGGGGGGAAAGCTCCTTAACACACCTAGATTTTTAGCTTAAATTCCCTCTCACACAACTGTATAAGATTCACAAATGTTCTGAACAGTCCCCTCCCTTCCTCAGATATGAAGCTTAGACATACAGAAAAACTTCCCTAAAATTCTTCTCAAACTTGGATAACACGGAGGAATTAACTGGGGATCTCTCCAACTGGATTTGATGGATAATTAAGTTTTGTATAACAACAGTTTTTTTGGAGGAGGGCAAAGAAAAGTTCTCTATGCCTCTTGTACATCATGCTGAAGTGAAATTCAGTGTCACTGATTTTAAGCAGTTTATAATTATGCACATCTATTGACTAAGAAGACTGGAAAAGCTCTGGGACACTTATATACACATAGGAATTATTACCTTTGTATACTTGTAAGAAACATTTGATGTTCTCCGACAGCAATTGGCTATCTTTTGCTTCATAGTCTCCCTGCAAAATAAAAAGTTAGTTTCATATATTTTGAATAAAATATCAATTATAAATGCACTGACTCTTTTGGCTCCACTGGTAAATTAGCATCCCAGCGCTACTTCAGATATTATAGCAAGATTTGAAAGGTGGATGCATAGAGAGTGAGCAACAGAAGGAGTAGACTCAGTCCAAAGTCAGCCATTGTGCACTGCAAATCTTATTCCAAAAGTAAGAAGAAAAAAATTGCAAAGGAGAGACAAACGTTTAATTACTATTCCTATTTACATGTTAAAGGCTACAATACAAAGCAAGAGGGAAGGAGAGGAGAGAGAGGCAGGTGGTCAAGGAAAGGCACTGTAGGAAGGGTTGATTCTGAAGAAGGAGCTGAAGGGAAACAAGGTGACTGGATGATACAGCAAAGGGGAAATGTTCTTTGGTTACAATAATTAAGCATGTTTTGTGGGAATGGAAAGACAGAGGTACCAGTTGCTTGGCACGAAAGGATGCCTTCAGAGCAGATGCCTTCAGGATAACTGCACTAAAGGAAGAAATACTTCATAAGAAACATATATTAGCACCTAGACATTTGGTGCTACTGTTGTTGCTTGAGTGCTACAACTGCTAAGGCACCAATGCTCACCTGTCTGGACTAACGTTGATCACACGTATTTGAGAACATCTACTGTGTTGGTCTAAATATAGGGCACTCACAAACCTTGGTGGCCTAGAAGTACTCTATGTCTCATATAGTTTAGTTTGAAACAGTGCGAAGCTGGGCATGAGGTAAAGACCAGAAAATCATAATAAAAAAATAAAACCTATATAGATTCTTCTTCTGTCTTACCTTCTTTCTTTTTTGTAAAGTAACAGGATCACGAGACATGCTGTAAGAACCACAAGGAGCAAACTCAGTAGTGCACCAACTGCTTGGCTTCTTCCTGAAAGGCCTTTGTGAAAATGATCTTCCTCATAGGTTTTGTCATTGGTAATTTCAGCACTTCTGTAAATGACAGAAGAAACCATCTCATTGTATAGATGGAGGTGTAGTCCCTTGTACATCATTCCATCAGGTCTTATGACCCTCAAGGGTGTACCTCTTTGGGTGGAACCAGTGGGCAGGAAGAACCAGAAAACCCCAGACAACGTGGATGGGGTTCTTTCTGTCCTTCTCAGGCAAACACATCAAATACAGAAGCAGCAGTGCTTGAAAACTTAACTGATGAGATCCAAAGAATAGGAGTGTTTGTTATCAATTATAGATGCATTTACTCATTTGACTCCACTGGTAAATTACTGTCCCAGCACAGTAATTTATCAGTACTGTCCCAGCAAATGTGAATAAATTTGATCACATTTCGTTGGTCCCACCTGCACTGGCTATCTGTGTAGTACAAGGCCAGATTCAAGGTGTTGGTTCTTACCTATAAAGCCCTCCACAGTTTTGGACCCGGCTACTTGTCGAAGGATCTTTCCTTAAAAACATCTGCCCACACCACCTGATCCTGTCAGGCCATGCTCCTCCGGGTTGCCACTCCAAGGTTGGCCAGGAAGTCATCTACCAGAAACAGGGCCTTCTCAGTAGTGGCTCCATCCCTTTGGAATGCACTCCCAATGGAGCTGCGCCTGGCCTCTTCCCTTACAGCCTTGAGGATGCTCAAAACAAAGCTGTTTACCAAATCCTTTGAGAGTATCCTCTCTTAATATCTTATGGATTGACTATCTTGATGATACCCGTTTTCCATTGTTTTGATTCTTTTTGATTTACCAGATGACTGATGTTTATTTTTATTTATGTGGGTTTATTTCTTAGAATATTATTTGAGATTTATTTTATGTCTATGTTACTTTGGATGTAAACTGCTCAGGGTAGTGCCCAGCACTAATCAGTGCTGTAAGACAAGTTAAACAAACAAACAAACAAATGTTAGTTCTGGAAAATGGGGAGAAAACGGATGTGGAGAGGTTCATGAACACATTCACATGGGTGGAGTGGTTTTTATCACAACTTCACACAGCAGGCCAGCAAATCTCTTTCAATTTGGCTAGTCAAACTTTCCAGCTGCACTGCATTCAATAAGATCTGTCAGCCATTTTGTTTAATGCCATAGGCTCCAAAGCACAAGCATGATGTAATGTAAGGGAGTAGCCTTGGAAAACTACTGCATTTGGATTAATAGTGGCACTTATAAGGTACTTTACATGGCCCCATCTTGTCACCTGTGCTATTCAACATCTACATGCAGCCCTTGTGTCAGCAGTACGCTAGAGCACTCATGCCCTATTTCATCCTGTTACCCAAGTCAAGTGGGTTGACAGCAGAGCTGAGCTGCTGTCTCAAATCTGGAGTAAGCTGGATAAGGACCAATAAACTGAAACTAAATAGATGGAGGCAGTATGGGTTGATAGCCCTCTAGTCCAAGAAGAGGGGGCTCAACCTATCCTCAGTGGAGCTCTGCTCTCTATGAAAGGTCAGGTCTTCAGTTTGGGGCCACTCTGAGCTTTGGGGGTAATTTGGCTTTGTTACTTAAGGCTCAAGTATCTTCAGTGGTCTGGGATGCATTTTATTACAAAGGATGGAAGACCAGCTATGACTAAATATGGGAGCTTCGTATTCGTCTCCTTCGGGAGATGAATACGAAGCCGGCCAGCACAGGTGTCCCGGCGGTCCTTCCGTGCTCCCCAGAACCAGCCTGGTCCAGTTACCGGGCTCCTTGGCGCAAACGTGCCCGGTGGCAGCAACATCACGCCAATCACGGATGCAGTCCCTCTGGTCCTGCCCCTCCTCTCCCCACAGCTGGCTACTCCAGCAAGGAGGTGGGAAGACAACTCTTCCTGCTCAGCTGCTGAGCAGTTGGTTGCTGGAGGGGAAAGATGGGGCAGCACCAGCAGAACTACATCCACAGTCGGCGCCATGTCGCTGCCACAGGGCACGTGCACACCAAGGAGCCCAGTAAGAGGACTGGGCTGGTTCTGGGGGGCAGGGAAGGACTGCTGGGACACCTGTGCTTGCACGCTTCATTCATCTCCCCCGGGAGACAAATACAAAGCCATGACCTCTTTTGGATAGCGTGAGTGTAACAATTCAGATTCATGCTCATATAATATTCCACTTAGATTACTGTAACACATTTATATTGGGCTTTCCTTGAAGATGGTTCAGAACCTATAACTGATGTACATACCATCAGTTGCTTAGTTAAGATTTTAAGAGGTATGCTTCCTGGGAACATTTTGCTAAGACTGCACCATTTGCAGTGGATATTTGTCTAAGCTCTGGTCCAACTCAAGATGTTGATTCTGAGCTTTAGAATCATCATGACTTGGGATCCGCATATTTTCAAGACTATCTCCTAGCTACAGAATCTGCCCAAATACTGACATTGTGGCAACAAAGAAGTGTATTTTAGTTTTGAATTTTTGCGTTTAAGAAATGTTTCTGATAAGCAGTAAACAAGTGCATTAGGTAAATTAATTATTCCACTAGGGCTAGCTCCAAAACTCAAGGTACCTGGCCAAGAAAGATCTGGGCCAAGATGCAATGTGAATGTTGCTTAATCTACAGTTCATAATAATAATAATAGGGTTTTCTAGGTAAAGAGTACTCAGAAGTGGTTTACCATTCTCTTCTTCTGGGGATATCTTGGGATTGTGCAGCTTGTCCAAGGCCACAAAGGCGGGCTCTTCTGGA
The DNA here is from genome assembly GCA_037013535.1 of Intellagama lesueurii. Taxonomy (NCBI): domain Eukaryota; kingdom Metazoa; phylum Chordata; class Lepidosauria; order Squamata; family Agamidae; genus Intellagama; species Intellagama lesueurii. Next base: position 285,144,961 of record JBAJHW010000001.1, on the reverse strand, counting down.
ATGTACAGTGGGGAATTGAACTCCTAACCTCTGGCTCCACACCCAGATACCTAAGTCACTGAGGTATCCAGCCAGCTATAGTTCATAAACTAGTGGAATAATCAAGTGCAGTTTATGTTTTTTTAGTTGAACTATCTGCCAATCATGGCACTCCTAAAAATTGGGTTGTCTGCCACCTAATAGACCTAAGGATGGTTACTGCTATGCCGCCCCCTATGTGTGGTTATTAAATGTTACTGAAAGGGATGTTTCCAATGTAACCTTCAGTGATGAAATCATCTCTCTCCTGGAAAGGGGCAAGAACTGACAAGCCTTGCTTTCAGAAGGATCACTTACACCAGTGGACAGACTGCTGACGTATACCAGGTGAATAAGTACTGGCAATCTGACGATTCATGAAGGAATGCAGGGATGCCTTCTTTAGCCTCCTGACTACAGTGGAAGAAAATAGTTGAGGACACAAATTTTGTTTTGTCCCTGCCACATCTGGAGTCAGAGGAGAACACAACATCCAAATCATCATCTGGGGGGGGGGGGAAAGAAAATATTAAAATGATTCCGTAAGAAATAGCAACATCACTACAATTCACCTATTAATATTCTATACTAGTGTTTCACAACCTGGGGGTTGCAAAATATTTTCAGGATGGGGGGGTGTCACAGGTCACCTTATATGTGCTGCAGCCCTTGTTAAATAATTTCTTCCTTGACCTTCCAGAACAGGATATTAAAGTTAGTAAGATGTGTATATATGAGAAACAGGACCTTTGGGGGAGAAAGAAGCCTCTAATTTTTGAGAAGGGATGACTTTACCCCTTTAAAATGCCATTTTATGCAAACTGTGTGGGTGGGTGCAGCAGAGGCTACTTGGCAACAAAGTAAAGGGGGGTCATGACTCAAAAAAGGTTGTGAACCACTGTTCTAGACCTATAAAGAGAGGAGGCAATATCGTGTCTTCACACCCATTTGGATTAAACCAAATATTAGTGGGTGGACTCATAAAGTAGTGTTCTGGATGTTCAACAAGTGTCTTCAACATATGTCCTGCCTAGAACATGCCTCTGTAATAGCAGATTAAAGAAGAGAATTAACTGTTTCAAGAAAACAGAAAGGACCCACAAATACCTTGCATTTCATAGGAAATTAAATACGACACCTTTGGTTTTTGTGCACCCAAAGTGTCATATGCAATTTTGGAACATAAATTTCTCATATGCACTCAAAGAGATGCATTGTTAATACTTGTTTACACCTAAAATATGCAGTATGTAGATAAGACATGGAAAGTCAGTTGCTAAGTCATAATGTTGATGGACATCCTGTAATATTATTGCCATATGTGTTTCTACAGAAATGCATTTACTGAATTCCACTTGTGCTTAGAAAGTAATTCTACTAAGAGGTCACTTGGGAAAAGGCCAGTCTTTCTTCTTGCCATTTGTGTGATGACTGTGGAGAGAAAGGGAGGTACTAGATCTGTAAGTGACCGATCAATTCATTTTGTGTTCTTCATTTATCTGTATTTCCCATCTCACCTGCCCCAGCCAATGTGAAAAGCAACAGTGTACACATGCATTGTTTGCACACTTTCCTAATCCTACAGTTGCCCTGTTTAGTAGGGCAAAAGGGAAATGTAGTAAAGACAGAAGTATATGCCATTTACTCTTTGTCATGTTCTCTGCTTCCTCACCTTTGCCTGTCCCAGCTTGGAAAAGGGAATAAAAGTGGAGCAATGGAGGTGCACAAGAAAGGAAAATTGACTTGTTTGTATGTTCCTCTATTTCAAACACCTACAATGTTGCCTTTGAGCTCAGAATTGGAGAGCAAAGGAAGACTGGAAGTCCCTTCCATAAAATGAGCTTCTCCATCCTTACCTTTTCATCCGAAAACAGGTCCAAGAACCAAGGGAAAAGAGTGAGAATAGGATAAAAGAGGGAATTTGTACATTCTTCTGTCTCTTCTTGTTTAAGAAGTCAAGACAGTGCCAGAAATATTTTGGTAATAGGCTAGATGCTGGGCTTGTGGGGAGGTAGATAGTAGATAACTTTTTGAAAGAGGTGCTGTATCGTGTTAGATCACAATTTGCTAAATCTCACTGGAAATTTTGACAATTGTTTTCCATTGCTACACACGAGTTGCAAGCCCCTTGGCAACCAAGAAGGCGGCACTTCAGAAAGCAGCAAATGACAACAACCAAACAAAAAAATAAATAAAAACAAAACACAACTCTTGATATTGAGGTTAGAGGCCATGTTTGTTAGAATAATATACTAGGTTGTTAGAATACATTGTTACTCACCTTGAATATAATATTTAGCCTTGTTAGAAGATCCTATTCTCCGGAAACCAGGTTCTGATGTTTTAACCTGGCATATATTGGCTCCCATGCACTCCTGGTGGTTGGAATGAGTGATAGCAGAAAGTTGAATCTCATAAATGTAGATATCACCATTTGCTCTAATATCACCAGAAGCATTGTATAATCTGAAACAGAGGTGGTTTACATTGAGACACACGATAAATAAATGTAACCACAATTTAATACCAAGAAGAGAAGTTCAGGATTATCTATGAATTGTAAATATTCTATTTCTGTGTTACCTACTTACAATTTCAAATCCAGCTCCATCAAACAGATGGGCTGCCATGGCCTGACTGTAATTAATCCATGATAGCCACCATCCTATTATGTTGCTCTGCCTGCACAACAGAAGTGGTGTCACTGGCTGTGGAAAATTGCTGCTAATTAAATTTTGGGGTACATTTGATTTCATATCATTGTGTGTGAGTTGCATGCATCCCAAAACAAAAATAATTGAACTGGTGACATCACTCCTGCTGCCCAAGGCTAGCTATGCAACATGATATTGGCCTGTATTTCTAAATGTCCCATATGTTCAAGTATATTAGACTGTTTTGTTCTGCCACTTGTTGCTACAATCATCTTTACTATGATTTGCAAAACCTCACTAAATCTCCCCTTCATCTATCTACTGCAGTTTTTGCAGACTGGAGGGCCAAGTCAGAATTTCCTAGCCCCCACCTTCAATTAATTTGTGTATTTCTGTGTATTATGAAATTCAGATGGGTATATTTTCCAGGATTATCTTTTGAATTTTAGACAACATGATCAGGTGACCTAATGAATCAATAAATACTGTTAAAATAAAAAATATTCATCATGTCCCATTTCCTTTGTTGCAAGTACTCTTCTAGGGGGAAAAAACCAAGGATTCAGTACATTTAAAGCACATTTTAAGTCACAGCATGAAGCTTTTACCACATATACAAAGTGCTCTTATGTGTGCAGAACCAGGACTAACTTATGCTACAGATTTCAATGGAACTAATCCATAATTGTTCATAACTGCTATTTTTTTAAAGAAAAATCCAACATGTTGAAATTATCTACCCTACAATCTGCCTAAAATGCAACTTGCTAATCAAAATTACAAGCACTTCAGTCCGTTTTAAGCAGCAAATCTGTGAAACTGTAGCAACTTACAAGCTCTCTACACAACACAAAAATGAGTAAATTAATTTATGAGAGTGCCTACAAGGCACACTAACCAGCAGTTCTGCCATCCTATTTTCCACCCTAACTGTAATCTGAAGGAAATGCGATTTCAAGACTCTGGATTTACTGTGCCACTGAAAAATCTTAGTTCTGATTAATTACATTTGTCACTTGAAACTTCAAAGAGATGGGCAGTAGGAAATAGATGTTCTACTATTTTTGTTAACTTCTTCAGAAAATTCAGCAGTCTCTTAAGCCTGTTTTATAAAGAAACTGTCATGAGACTTTCCTTTTCAATGGTTCAATTATATGTTGAGAGACGTTGCTCACCTGTAGTAAATGTCACCCAAACTGAAATTTTTCCCTGTCACTGGATTTATAATTGTGCCATTCTTTATGTTTACTTCTTGGGGTTTCACAGCACAAGCAGCCCGAGTTTCCCATGTGATGTAATAGGCACAATTTTCTTCATCAATCCTGAGGAGAAAAGCAGGATAGAAATATTTTAAATAAATTAATAATAAATAATTCAAAATATTTGAGAAGTGAGCTACAAATGTATCAGCAGTAAGTATAAGTGGCATAGTAGCACAGGAGGGGCTAATGACTTAGAAAGCAACAGAAAACTTATTTTTATCATCACCCTTATGGTATATGCATGAAAAAGCATGCAGCTGGGCGATGTGTTTCTTATCTTATCACAGGATGTTCCATTTAATGCTCAGCTTCCATTAATTAGTTTTTACAATTGTCAGAGGCATAATTTTATAATCCAGAAGGCAGAGTGGCATGGACTGGACCTACAAGAGAAAAACCCACCCATCTAAAGGTGCAAGGCTTTCAGAGGGAGAAGCCTTTTCAATGGACTTCCACAGACTGGAATTGGGACCCAATAGGCTCCATTAGGCCTGAAGACTGGGAGTTCCCCTCTGCTACTCTAAATCCCAATGACTAATTGGGGTAAATCACAGTCTGCAGAGGCTCTGCTACTTATCAAGGCCTGGGAAACTAGGAGGGGCTTACACAAAATCAGCCTTGTTTACTGTTCTCTATTAAAGGATTTCTTTTTCCTCACCACCACTTTGATCCATACCAAACTGAAACGTGTCTAACACTGTGCTGTTTGAACAACAGAAAGACACAGTTTAAAGACCAGCCAATTTAGTGATAATCCAATCTGCTTGAAGAAGCAGTGATATGAAGCAAATCAACAAATACATATGTTGCGAGACACACAGTAAATGTGATACAGCTTCCCACTTCATCACACAATTAAAAAAATCCTAATTCAGTGTACAGTGGTGCCTCGCTAGACGATTGCCTCGCAGGACAAGGAAATCGCTAGACGATGCCTTTTTGCGATCGCTACTGCGCTTCCCAAAACGATGTCTCTCTATGGGGAATTTTCGCTAGACGATGAGGTTTCCCCATAGGAATGCGCCGACTAGTGGTGAAAAGCTGTCAGTGCAGCTGTCAGTGCATTCCGACGGGGACCCTCACTCGCTAGACGATGTTTCCCTATGGGAGATTTCGCAAGACGACGAGTTTTCCCTTTGGAACGCATTGAAGAGATTTCAATGCATTCCAATGGGAAAACGTGCTTCGCTAGACGATGTTTTCGCTAGACAGCGATCTTCGTGGAACGGATTAACATCGTCTAGCGAGGCACCACTGTATATTTATCATATTAGTATTACACTGTTTTCCTTGTATTATTTTAAAGTGAACATCATTGCTGAGGCTGTTGGTCACCCTGTAGATATTATAGCCATAGGTTCCATTCAGGGCAAGTGTTACACTATAAAGGATTCCCTGATCCTTATATGCTGGAAGAAAATTGACAATCTTGTCTTCCCTGAAAAAGAAATATTGCAAATATTTCCAATATACTCTATTCACAAGGTCGTATTGCTTTGTATTGTATTGTTTACTTGTGTGCTAGTTGTTTTAATTTATTGGATTATTTGTGTTTATATGTAGGATGTTAACCGCACTGTTGCGCGGTATATAAGCTAAATAAATATATAATACATAAGAAGGCTTTTGAGGGATATGTTGGAGGTTAAAGAAGGAAGAATCTGTTCCACCAATGGGAATAGATGCAATCTTCGACCTTACCTATCAAATCTTGGCATGCCAACTGTTTTTCCACATTTCAGTTCTATAACAGTTGTTGCTTTCTTGTTCTTCTTTTGACACTCATGACCATTTGAGTAACTGATGAGAACTTTGTCATCTGGAACAAAGCATCAAATTCTTCTAAACTGACAACAAAAGACTTCCAAATCAAACTTTTGAAAGTGTTAGGAAGCATAACAAACAATGGCTGGAAATGAACCAACATTTTAGATCTTGCTGGATACCACCACTACTAATTTTCTCATCAGTAGCCATCCCTTTCACCTACAATTAGAAACCAATCAAAACACAAGACTTTATACTTGGCCACATGGATACAGTCACTGAGTTAATTAATTTAGTTTCTGGAGATCAATAGTTTCTGGAGATTAACAGTAATCCTTTCATAACCAGCTTCATAACCAGTATTTGATATTTTGGGTGAAAAAGAGAATTATCATAGAATTAATGTCACTTCTGCTGAGGCCTTGATATTAAAAAATGGGGAGAATCCATGTCCAGTTATATCCACCCAGTAGAATGCTATCCAGTTAAAGCAGAATTGGGTTGCAACTATAGATATGATATACTGGATATTAATTTCCTATACTTAGTTTAAAGCCTAGTTCAGGACAAAACAGAATGACAAAGTATAAAGTAGCTTTCAGATGCATATAGAAATAATGGTTAAGCAAGCTTCATAAAACGCATATTCCTTTTTACACAAAAGATTCACTACACCTGACTACTACAGACCATTCTCTGCCTTCTTTCTTTTCCCAGGGGAAGGGTTCAAAAGACATACTATACCTGTCACATTCAGTTTCTGTGTATGCACTAATCCCAGAACCTGTACAGCCCCATTTTGATTTTTTCGGCAAACACTTGCCCGTTCAGGACAACCAGTAGGTCCTTCATGGACTCTTTGACAAAGATTCATGTAGTAACTAGAAATCAGGGGAAGAAAAAAGACAGCTCAGCACTGCATCATGAAGAGGCCCCAAATACATTAATTTAAAGCACCCGTACCCTGCTTTTCAGCAAAGAAAGACTTCAGGGGCTCCAAGCACTCTAGGTTAACAAGGCTAAAAGCCTGTAAGCAGCAAACCCTGCAACCTGGGCAAATTATGAAGACCAAGTAAACAGGCATAACTGCTATAAAATTGCACAATTTATTGTGTTTTGCTTTTCATGCAGAAGGGCAAAGAGGGACTGATACACTATAATTCTTAAGCCTGGAAATTTTATTCAGTATCCTTTCTGGACTGGAGATTTCAGCAGACATTGCCTACACACTCTGAAATACACCTTCATAGCCAAAAGGGCTACTGTGGTTTATTTGCTTTTCAAATGAGAGCAGAGATATAGAAGGAGCAGAATTGTGCCCATCTACCATATTTTGTGTTTGCATGGAATCCAGTATGTGTAGACATAAACACAAGTGCATGTGCACACAAACACACCCCACTTGGTATAATCAAGATATGATCTCCAAATAATTGTTGCTCTGTGTTCTTTAATAAGTTTTCAGCACCATGCTATAAATGCCAAATCTGTGCTGTGCTCATATCTATTACTACAGTCCAACCTTTATTTTATGGGATGATGCAAACCTCCCAACAAGAATGCTACAGATCAAAGTCAAAATGCTGCTACTCCAGAACACTCCATAATCTACACTCTGGTATTGTTTGCTTCCAGCCCACTAAACCAAGGAGTACAATATTACCAAGTAGTTTGCATTATTCTAACAAAAAGGACAACACAAATAGTAACAGAAACAAAATGTTATATTTCCTTAAGTAACAGGATGTAGGCAGGAATGCAATTTGAAACGAATAATCTAACTAAAATATATATCTTGCAAAAAGCCTACTTGCATATGAAATACTTTTCTATGAAAAATTGTATTATTATTTTTCACTAGTCATATATCGAAACTCCTAATGCAAGTTATGGTCTAATGTAAGTTAGAATGCAGAAGCAGCTACACAGTTTTGCATTTAGTAAATGTAACTGCATACGACCAAAATCTATATCATTCTGACAGTGGGTCTTTGGAAATTTTGATACACATTGCATTTCTTTTTGCATAGATTAATTAATAGAGTGATAAATTGTTGTGCACACTTTTTTGTCATAAAATGGGCTTAAATCCAGCACCGGTGTCGCATCCACCTCACTTTCTGGGCCATCTACATGATGACTACCTATGATAGACACCTCTGCTGTCATTAATTGAGGAAGACACAGAATAAAAATATTTGTGAGAAAAAGCTTTTCTTAGAAATGGGACATCTGCCCATTCTTTCCTTGAACATTTGGAGAATCCCCAATAACCTGGCAAAGAAGGTTCTTCTAATGCTAAGTAACAACTAGAGTAGAACCATCGAATCACTGAATGTACAAAGGAACTGACTCACCTGAACTCCATGGATTCAATGGCCCTACTCTAATTGAAATGTACTACATTTTCCAGATCAAAGCATCTTGCACTTTCTACCATCCGACTTACCCACAATAAGTCATCTGAACCTCTGTTGTCTCTCACAGAATATACTTTTGGGTCCTTCTATAAACTCTCATCATTTTCCTCTGACTTCTTTCCTGCCTGGCAACTTCTTGAATCACACTAAGGTATTCCAATAATAAAGGGCCACGCCAAAGAGCAAGCTGAGAGACAGTAGCATTTTTTATCAACAGATAATCCCTTTTTAAAGTAGTAGCCCTTCTCTATGTCATCTTGATACGTGCACTACATTGTATTAAGAACACAAAGAGGATTAAAGTAAACATCTAGTTAAATGAGTTCTCAACCAGGATTAAAACAAACTCACGAGCTGTCCTTGTCAGCAAAGACCCATGATCCTGTGAGGGATGACAGCACTCTCAAATCATAGGTTTTGTGCTTCTGAATAAACTTGCATTCCATTTTTCTCGGTGGACACACAACTTGTGTTTTCCATTCAAATGTCACAGAACAGCCAAGTGTCTCACTCAAGAGCTGAGGGCTCCCATCACCAGCATTTTCATCACACTTGAAAATAATAGCAGATTCCCGGTGCCCAGATACTGTAAGAAATATGGATGTATATCTGTCATCACAAGGAAGTGAAATAACATGGCTAGCTTCTGTAGTCATATTGGGACAATGAAGAACTTTAGATATTTCTGTATATCCACCCAACACTGCATTCTCTCAGTAAAAACATTCACTATTAGATTCTAACATTAAATGGAGGTTTTGTGTTCTTGTCACAGTGATTTCAGAAAGGATGGTATAATCTAGAATCTACCTACGATTAGACTTTTGCACATAGGGCAAAGAAAGCAGCTGCGCAGAATGGCTGCCTGAGTGGGGTTTTTTGAATGGATTGTTGTACCTTACTGCTTTGAATGTGTTTTGGTGTAGCTTATGTTCTTTCGTATGGCATGTTTGATCTTTTTTAGTATTTGGATAATCACTGTTGTTAACTCTAATATTGATGTAAGCCGCCTTGGGTCCTTTTAAGGAAAAAGGCAGGGTAAAAATATTTTTAATTTAAGTAATAAAAAAGGATCCTGTTCACGTGCTCCAGTCCCCAGAGATGGGACAGGAACAGTCATGGTTGTGACAGCCGTTGTTCTTTGCCAGAGGAAAATGGAGGAGCAGGGGGGCAGGCAAGTGGTCATGGGGGCTGGTTCAGCATCATCACACCACTCTCACTCCCAGTCTCTGCAAAGGCTTGTGTGTGGTGGTGCCTTCTTCCAAAACTGGTGGAGGAGGAGAAGGAGATTTTCTGTGGATCCCCAGGGCTGAGGGGAGGCAATGACAGTCAGATGGTTCTCTGCAGCATCTGGGGCTGACCTGCTGAGCACTGGTGGCAGAGACACCACCCTCCCTTCTCCTCCACCTCCTGTTCCGTCTCTTCATTCCCCTCCCCAGCAGTGGCAAATGGCAGTGCGGTTTCTCACTATTCCCACAGTGTGTGTGTGTGTGGGCACAGGGCACTGTGGAGCCGCTTCAGCCCCCTCCAGTCCACTACTAGGCAGGCTCCAGACCAAGCAGGTGGGTGGAGATGCAAATGTACCAACCGCAACCCAAAACTGCCCTCATGTCCCACCAGACTGGGAAGGACAGTCACTGCAAAATCAGTGCTGCCAGGAACAAAGCTTTTTCTTTCTTTCTTAAAAAAAATATTATCTCGTCCTGTTTCCCCCTCCACGGGGCAGTAGGAGGAAGCATTCCATTTTTAAGAAATTATTTTAAAGAGGCACAGCACTGAATTGGCTTGCCAAAAAAAAGTATAGCCCCTGACAGGGACCTAGAAAGGTGTGGGTAGGCATGGATAAGGGATGAGCTAGTTCACAATTGGTCACACATCATGTGGTCACTAGAAAAAGGAGCAAACCAGCCTGTCCCCAAAGCCAAACTTACAGAACAAATCCACATCTGATTAAACCCTAAGATAAAGTATGTATAGTGCCAGTCTGGTGACGATGTCAGGATAAAAATGAAAGGCACACAGAAGGGGCAAACTAATGCCAATAGGTGGGCCTGGGAAGTGTACTTTCTTGTACTACAACTCCTCACATTCCTGCAGCTGGCATAGCCTGCAAGTTCTTGGGTTTGAGAAATTTCATCCTACACTAGAGAGATGGTATTTTTCAATTCAGTGCTGCCCTTTCAAATGAGTTTTCTTCTGAGATACAGTGGACCCTCAACTTACGGAATTAATCCGTATTGGAACGGTGGCTGCAGGTCGAAAAGTCTGTAGGTCGAGGCTCCATTGACCTACAATGCATTGAAAACCGATTAATCCGTAACCGGCCGTTTTTGGTCCATTTTGTTTGATTTTCCGGTCTGTAGGTCGATTCTCCGGCCGCAAGTCGAACCTAAATTTTGCGGCCAGAGAAGTCTGTAACTCGAAAAGTCTGCAGGTCGAGCCGTCTGTAAGTCGAGGGTCCACTGTAGTCCTCTCGATTTTAATCACATATTTGAAGAAGGCATGCTTAGAACTGTAATTGCTATTTCAATTTCCAGTTTATCAATCCAATTATATGTTGTACAATCTTCAAGTTTTTTATTTTAATTTTTTTTACATTTGTCAGGAGATCCAGCAGTGGGATGGAGGGAATCAACTGCTTGCCAGAGCAGATGGATGGTTGCATTTGCTTTCTTGGCACTGTCTGTGTGTAAGGCAAACAACATAGTAAAGGGACTGTTATATATCAGAGGTGTGGAATCTCTGGCCTGTCAGTAGAATGCAACCCACAGATGTTCCCCATCTGCCCACAAGCTTCACCACTTACCATTTCCAATCACTGATGAGAAATAAGAGGATATTTGAAGCCCATGAAGAAGTTACACTGGGGTTTACTACTAAGCAGACATGCATGGAAATGAACTATGCTTTATATAGATGGTGGGAAAATGGCCAAACTGGTTAAGGATTATATCTCGCCCCATTAACTTTGCTTTGGTTATACCCTGTGGTTTTACCTTTACCCACAGCTGGTGTGCACCCACATCACCAAATCACATTTCAACTTCTGGGCCAAAGCCAGATTTTGATTTGTGTAATAAACATTTCATGCAGTAGTTCATACCTTTAGTCAAACTGCATCTGTTTTAGTTATGTTTCCTGGCCCAGAATAATTTACCCTATCATGTCACTCCTCGACTGACTGACTTCATGGGCAATATCTATGTTGGTGACTCCCCCAAATGCTGATGAGGAATTGCTATAGGATGCAAACATTTAGCTATGATTTACCATCTGTATTCACTCTAATTAGACATGTTGGCAGGAGATTCTGCAAACTGTGGTCCAAAAGGGTAAGCCTTCCAATAGCTGAGATTAGCATATACATTTGTTCTTCTGCAATTACTGTCCTACTCAGTTACTGACTTGATCTGAGACTACTCATGATAGTCTAGAGCAGTGGTTCCCCACCTTGGGTCCCCAGATGTTCTTGGACCAAAACTCTCAGAGGTCTTCACCGCTAGCTGTGCTGGCCACGATTTCTGGGAATTGCAATCCAAGACCATTGGGGACTCAAAGTTGAGAACCACTGGGCTAAACTGAAAACCAATCAGGATAGCAATATATTTTTGCACCCTTGCTTACCATTTCCACAGAAGCCCCATTTGTTGTCCTTATCCATATTTTCAGTAGTGGCACACCACGGCCGCTCATGTTGCTCCATAATGCATTCACTGTAACTTTGACCCTTGTATTGGAAAGGGAAGACACAAAGCTCACCCATCTCAGTCACTGTAGATAAAAGGGAAAATCAGTAAAAGGCATTGTGGGTTGCTCTCATGAAACAGAAATAGCCAAAAATAAATAAAACTTTTGTGAGCAGGTTACTGTCCTACATATTCACATTAGGAAACAGGTGACTCCTGATTTCAGAAAACTGAAGCATCTGCAACAACCAGTTATGTTGCTACAGGCTGCCCTCCCATGGCCTTCCATGTCACAGCAAAAAGGGCCAATGGCATCAGTGAGCAACCTCCCCTCACAGAAGGCCTTATACTGCACATCAGAAAGATGACGGGTGGGCTAAGAGAAAAATCAGACATGCATAACCTTGTTATGCCCAGAGTCTAAGGTGCAAGCCTGCAACATGCACCTTGTTAACCTTTCAAGTGTCATCTGCAAGGTGAAGATATGCAGACATTCAGCATTATGAAAATTTGCCCCAGTGGAAGTTTACTCCTCTTCCATTACCCCCATCAAAAATATGCCACAACAGACAAGAGGTATTACAAGCACCTCCTGGAAGGGTAAACAGCCTTGTGCTCTCTGTGGAAGTTCAGTTTCAACCTCTGAATATATATACCGTATTTTTCGCTCCATAAGACGCACCTGACCATAAGACGCAGCTAATTATGGAGCGAAAAATAAGGTACTTTGGAGGTATTTGCCTTTTTGCCTTCGGAGGTCTGCAAGGGCTCCCTCCGATGTCAGGGGAAAGCCCTTGGAGATCTCCTGGGGGTCCCCCGCCGCCGCGAAGGCAAAAAGGCAGGGGGAAAGGACGGGAGATTCGAATCTCCCGTCATTTTCCCCTGCCTTTTTGCCTTCGGAGGTCTGCAAGGGCTCCCTCCGATGTCAGGGGAAAGCCCTTGGAGACCTCCTGGGGGTCCGATCGCGGTGGCGGGGGACCCCCAGGAGGTCTCCGATGGCTTGGAGGAAGCCATCGGAGACCTCTTGGGGGTCCCCCGCCGCCGCGATCAGACCCCCAGGAGGTATCCAAGGGCTTTCCCCCCGACATTGGAGGGAGCCCTTGCAGAAGTGTATTCGCTCCATAAGACGCACACACTTTCCCCCCCACTTTTGGGGGGGGGGAAGTGCGTCTTATGGAGCGAAAAATACGGTATATGTTTCCATCTAGTCATCAAGCTGAGAGGCTACTTCCTCCGACAGATGACTGTGAAGATGAATAAGCTAAGGAAATCATGGAACTTGCCTTAGGACCAGATCAAGTGTAAGTCTAAATAAGCAGTGGTGCAGCTGTAGATAATGAGGGCATGACTTCTGATACTTTAGTAGCAACTTTAGGAAGCCTTACCTGGTGGGCAGACATCACCATCTTTGTACTGTACAATGACAGCTTCATCTTGGTGCCGATAGTCCATTTTCATTTGTTTTATGTTGCCAAAAGAGACTGCTTTGTTGCCAAAGACAAAGCAAACTGCTGCATCTCTACACTTTCCTTGAGGAACATCTGACGCACCAGAGCACACTCCTACATGATAACTCCTGTGCCCTGAAGGGACCTAAATGGCAGAAAATATCACACTAAATTATGAGAAATGGCAAAATTTCTCCATATGCATTGAAGCTCAGTAGATTGAGAGCAGAAAGCTAACCCAATATCCCTGCCATCTTGCTTTACAGAGCTGCTTACAAAGAAGTGGCACAATGAAAAGTATCTTGGGTGATATATTTACTTTGAGTACTATTTTATTTATTTATTTAAAATATTTTTATCCCACCTTTCTCCCCGAAAAAGACCCAAGGCAGCTTACAATATTGAAAGACAACATTTAGAGTTTAAAACAATGAGTAAAAAAAACACAGTATTTAAAGCTAAGAACAATGTATAAAAAGTCATCTTACATCATTAAAAGACAATATTAAAGCTAGGAACAATATGTATACAAATATTAAAGAGGAAAAAAAGATGTCACTCTGAGAAAAGGAAGACCCAAAAATGGAAAACACAAGAACAATCCCTCTAAAAATCACACACAGGCAGCTAGTTACTGAGGGAAGGCTTGCCTTCTTCAGGAAGGACAGCAAAGATGGGGCCAGTCTGGCCTCCAGTGGGAGGGTGTTCCAAAGTCTGGGAGCAGCAACAGAGAAGGCCTTCTCTTGTGTTCCCATCAGGCACACGTGTGAGGGTGGTGGGACCGAAAGAAAGGGCTCTCCTGATTATCTTAACACCCGAGCTGGCTCATAATGGGAGATACGGTCTTTGAGATAGCTTGGACCCAGGCCATTTAGGGCTTTATAGGTTAAAACCAGCACTTTGAATTGTGCCCGGAAATGGATTGGCAGCTTAGTGGAGGTGCTGTAACGGGGGGATTATGTGATCACTGTAATCAGACCCAGTCAGTAACAGGAAATGCTCCAATCTTGAGATTTCACTCCTATAGATAAAGATTAAGCCATACTGGAGGACCATCTTGTCAAGTATCCCAGAAAGGATCTCTAGATCTAATCACCTCTAAATATTCTTATATTTAGAAAGCTTTCATTATTAAACAGGTGAAGCTAGTCAAGTGAAGTGGTGGAAACTTGCTGGCCCAGCCAGCGTTCATTGCAACTGGAAACTGCCATAGTTGCTGCGCAACACCGTCAGAACTCAAGTGAAGGCAGTGAAATTTGAACTCAACAGCTGTAGGATGCAAAGTGTGCACTCTATTACGGAGTGATGGCAATGTAATATTGTGATCTCCTTCTTTTCCATGACAGACAAAGAAAAAAGAAAAAAAAGATGATATCAAGTGTGCAGCTTCCTTATAGCCCAAAATAATACCTCACCATATAAGGTTTTCCAGAAAAGCTTGACAGATTGAAAGAGTAGTGTAACTGTTCATCGGTCACTGAACAGCCCAAAACATCCACTTTATCAGGGCATACAACTGGAGTGCTCCATTCAAAAATATATTCACAGGCAGACTTTCCTATCATTTTGGGCTTGCCCTGTTAATCAAAACACACAAACAAAAATAAAATGGTTCAGGTCTCAGAATCAGAAAAACAAGTCAGAAGACTAAACCCTATCATGAATTATTGTTGTGTTTAGAAATTAAACATATGCTTAAGTCCAATAATACCACCATGCTAACTCTGTTATAATGTAATTTTTCACTTTTTTTGCTTTGATTGTTTTATACTTGTTTAAAAAAAGCAAACACACAGAAATTGGGATCCACAAAAACTAGAGCAAGCAAAATACAAATACACAGGAAACACCAATATCTTCAATATTTTTCTCCTTACCAAAAATATAAGTCCTATTAAAAACACGTTATGCGTGTATGCAAACAATATGTAAACAAGTGTATATACAATTGTCTTTGATAACAAGCAATTCATCTGCCTATAGTTGTGACTTGTTTTTAATAAGTCTGCTTTTATTTCTTGTCTTCATGGTTCTGGAAAGAGGAGAAATTAATATATTAAAGACTTCTGTGTTTCTTCTGCATCTGTATCTTGTTTTCTCTAGTTTTTGTGGATCCCAATTTTTCTGTTGTTTTGCTTATGTTTTGGTTGGGACTTAGACCGTGTCTCCCCCCCCCCCCCCCCGGCTTTTGTTGTTGTTGTTATTTTAATTAACAAGAGAAAAGAATACAAATAACAAAAAAAAAAAACCCTAAAATACAAATACACAATACACATTAAACTTTCTAAAATCCCCACCCGTGCCACCTTCGCCCTTGGGACTAGGTGACCAATAATATCAATTTACATCCCTTTTCACCCCATATCTCTCCAAAAATACATTATTTTGCTAGCATACAGCCTTTCCCCTTCGAAAAGACATACTCCAAGTATAAATTCCATACATCTTTGAAATCATTAGACTTTATCATTCCTCTTCTTATTTTCATTTCACATGTTAACTTATCATTCATTGCTGAGCTCCACATTTCTTTGTACCAATCTTCAAAATTAATTTGTCACTTTTCCAATTCTTTGCTAATATTAATCTTGCTACTGTAACCATTATAACAATTAATTCTTTGTTCTTTTTTTAAAGGATCGTTCTTAATTATATTTAGGAGAGCAATAATTGGTGATATCTGGATATCATAGAATCATAGAAAAGTGAAGTTGGAAGGGGCCTACCAGGCCATCAAGTCCCAACCCCTACTCAACGCAGGAATACAATCAAATCATATCTGCCAGGTGATTATCCAAGTTTTTTCTTGAATGCCTCCAGTGTTGGAACACTCACCAACTCCCGAGGTAACTGGTTCCACTGTCGTAGTGCCCTAACAGTTAGGAAGTTTTTCCTGATATTCAACCAAAATCTGGCTTCCTTTAACTTGAGCCCATTGTTGTGTGTCCTGCACTCTGCGATGATCGCGAAGAGATCTTGCCCCTCCTCTGTATGACAGCCTTTCAAATTATCATATCCAATAATTTCTCTAATTTCCTTAAAAACCAGTGCCCATTCTTTCTTTCTTATTTCGCATGTCTACCACATATGCATATAGGTCCCTGTTTCGTTTTTGCATCTCCACCACTGAGATGGTATGTTTTTCTCGAAGGCTTTCACGGCCGGGATCCAATGGTTGTTGTGGGTTTTCCAGGCTGTTTGGCCATGTTCTTAAGGTTTTTCTTCCTAACGTTTCGCCAGTCTCTGTGGCCGGTATCTTCAGAGGACAGGAGTCAGAACTCTGTCTGTGCTCTGTGGCCGGCATCTTCAGAGGACAGAGCACAGACAGAGTTCTGACTCCTGTCCTCTGAAGATGCCGGCCACAGAGACTGGCAAAACGTTAGGAAGAAAAACCTTAAGAACACGGCCAAACAGCCCGGAAAACCCACAACAACCATGGTATGTTTTTATTTATTATATTCAATCTTACTGGAGTAAAATACTGTGTTTGTTTTTCTATTAGCTAAACTTCCCACTTCCTTTCTTCACTTGTAGAAATATATTTTCTCAGGAAGGACCCACTGATGTATCTTGCATAGCTAACAATATGCTAACTTCTTTATACTCTGCAATATATTTTTCATTCAGCCCCAGAATTAAACTACAATTTCCAGCAAGGTTCCCTCTAAGCTGGGTGCATGTGTGTCTCTGCTTCCCTGCGTGCAGCTGTCTTCGTCCATGCAGCTATTACATTAGGTTCCAGTCATGACAGAACCCAACGCACGGGGGGCTGGAGTCACGTGCGCACACAGTGACAAAGTTGCGCACGAGAGGTGGGAAAATTAGAGGGTACGTTGATTCCCAGAATTCTACACCTAGCACAGTTGGGTGGGAGGTTTCTGAAAACTGTAATTCAATACATCTGGATGGTTCCAGGTGAGACCGGAGAGAGACTAGAACTGGAGATGCCCTGATGTAGGTCCAAAGTTACAGGACCTGAGCAGCAGGGGAGCTGAAGAAATGTGGCATCTCCCCATATACTGCTGCAGCTCAAGAAGT
The DNA here is from genome assembly GCA_037013535.1 of Intellagama lesueurii. Lineage (NCBI taxonomy): Eukaryota > Metazoa > Chordata > Lepidosauria > Squamata > Agamidae > Intellagama > Intellagama lesueurii. The sequence continues at coordinate 285,127,668 of JBAJHW010000001.1, read as the reverse complement.
TTAAGAACCCATGGAAGGAGGAGCAATGCTACTTCCTCTACCATTACTCGCCCCCTTCAAGCATCTCCCGCTCCCTATTGTTTGTAAAACAATACCATTACCAAATGGTTTGGTTTCCCTCGTTTTACAAGAACAGCAGAAGTTTCTCTTTTGTACTGGTTCTGTTTGGAAGGTTTGAAATTATATTTCAACCTGGCTGCAGTGTTTTAAATATGGTCTAGAAAGGCACAGACTTGCGTTCACAAGTAATCCAGAGCCTTTTGTTTTAAACAGTCTGTTAGATCTATTTTTTGGGTGGTGAGAAGAAAAGCATCAGCTGCAGTGAATGTTACTGCTGCCCTCCTCTCAAGGATGAACAGTAATTAGATGGAAAAATATTGGATATTTCTACAGGTCTACCATGAAATCACTATTCTGGAATGTTGCCTTTTGTTCCCAATTCTTCTTCCAAAACAAAACATCTTCCCTTCTCCATAATAACTACAAATTAAAGATAATTCTTACCAGATTTGTTCCTCTGTTGCAATGAAACACAATGCGAGAAGAATAGTTAAGGTTTTTATCTTCTGGACAAGGAGTGTTACTGTTGAAAGTGATATAAACTTCATTTGTTGCAGTATTCAGCTTGGGAGGTCCAGTAATGCGACCAATGTCCTAGATTTTAAAATATATATATGTATATATATAAATAAATATATATGAATTAACTTTGTTACGATATTTTAGCATGTTCTCTGCTCTGATTTTTCAACAAACAAGTTCCTGTGGCATCTTCAAAAACCAAGACATGTAGGCAGGCCTTCAGGAACTGACTGGCTGCTGAAAAGAGAGCTTTTCACAAGCAGGAATTGCACTTTGAAACTACTTTTTAGTTCATATGTTTCAACTTTATAGTTTGTTAAATTCCTCTTTGTGCAGTCACTTTAACGTAAGGAAAGTGATGGTGAAAGGGGGTGGAATCTGTGTGTCTTTTCACTGTGTGAAGTAAACACACTTTAATAATGACAGACTAAATCCGTCTTTACTAGATTTTGGACAAACACAACCCCATCTTCTAAATTCTGTTGTACTGCTTATAGGCTGGGACTTCAGTAAGTGCCAGTTGATGAGTACCCAAGAAACTGAACATTGAAATTTTAGAAAATCCTTCTATTTTCTACCCCTTCTCTGGCAAACCCTAGTACGAGCTGTTCTGAAACCTGCCCCTTCCATTTTGGAAGAGGGTTTGTCATGAGGCCGGTGGAAGAGCTTCCACTCAAGAAACAAATATCCAAAGACTCCTTGAGTACAGAAAAACAAGTATGCAGTTATTTGGATACAGAACCAGGTTTGCTGGGAGCAGCTTCTTGCCACTACCCCACAGTGACACAGGGAACAAAAAATGTGCAAAGTCATCCCTCTTCACTCAACTTGTGAAATTACATCCAATTACAAACAAAAAAAAAGTCACTAAGTGGATCCAGTGGCCAGAGAGAGATGCTTCTGAGAAATAAATCAAAATGATTCAATGTGCACTGCAACAACAGCACATGGCTTTTTGCTAAAAATGGCTCTCAGATACAACCTAAAATACTTACTATAGGAGAGCCAGTAACTGGGACCATACAGACAGCTGCTCCTGGTGGACAGTTGACATCTCTGATGGCGTTCAGAGGTTGGCAAATGTTTATATAGAAGTCTGGAGTAAGGTCAGATAGGTCAGATGAGTCAAAGGCTTCATAAGAGCCCGTTTGATGGATCAGAGGGGAAAGGTCAATGATTGTACTGCCATTCATCACTGAGCATTCCACCTGTTTTAGGGGGAGCAAGGAAAAAGATTAACAAATCAGCACTTACAGTGCTATTGTTAAAAGAGTCAGCCTACAAAAAAACTGAGTCTCTTCTTAACATTTCTCTTCTAAAACGCCAGTGCTTCACTTTCCTTTCATCCCAGCATGGATCTTCCTGTCTCTGTTCCCATCTCCTTCTACACGTTGAGGCTGCTTGGTTTCCATTTTATTGCAAAGATAAGTGGCATGAAGATCCCTGATTAGCCCATTCCTCATTAACATTTCAGTTCATGGGATTTGCCACAGCTATGACAATACGGCTAGTTTCAGATGGCTATGACGTATTTTCCAATGCACAATGATACATTACTTCTGGGGTAAATCTGACTTCACTTACCATTCTGACTATTCTACCAAGTATGGGTACTCCAAAAGACACGAGGCCCTGCATCAACCTAATGCTATCTGAGATGAAGAAATTGTGCTCTAGGACAACATACTCTATCATTACTTTACCCTCTTTCAGGCAAATTTGCTCTGTTCCTTTCTCTAAATGGAGCACTGTATCTAATCATGATTCATTTGACCAAGAACCACCATACGCTTCCAGAACACCTCCTTATTGGCTTCTGTTCCTTTAAACCTGGCAGACCCTGGGAAGTTCCTGTTTGAATGTAATTTGTTCCATTATTTATTATAGTATTTGGGAAGTAATTCATCATTGCTCATTAAAATACTGAAAAAGTAATACATTATGTCTCTTGTTCCAGGTCTCATTGCTCTTTAGTTATAATCTGTTACAAAAACACCAGCCTAATAGAATGGCATAAAACCTGAAAAATCTGCCTCTCAAAATGTCTTAAAAGATTCTTTTAAAAGTAACTGGTGTAAATAAATAAATAAACTAACTAACTAGAATTAGAAAACTTTATTTAGTCCAATATAGCAACTTCATTTCTACAATACTTTTGAAATGTCACTTCATTTACATCCTATAACCTCATTACTCCATGAAGTTACTAGTTACAGGCAAATACGTTATTTGCAATGTGTAATTTCCAGACTGAATCCCAGGCAGCAGTAGGTCTACAGTACACCAAGGGTACCAGCAAAAAAATGGCAATATTTCAGAGAAATTTCTATCCTTTTTTGGCAACAAAGTTTACATTGTTCCTGTTTTCTTGTTGATCAATGGAACACCTTTGTCTCCTCTTCAAAAACGAAAGTACAAAGTATTATAAATCTAATGTTATGAATCTCGGAATTCTTTACTCTCATGGCTACTCTAAATGGCAGATGTTAACATGCACTTTTTCCAACTAGCAATGGCATTTGCAGGCAGTGTTTTCACTACAGTGCCCATAACAGTAGCTTGGCGAAATGGCGTATTCTCTTACCCCACTATCTTCTTCGCAGGCTAGGACAGTGTGCCAAGACAAATAATAAGCACATGTTGCCTCATCAAAGGACACAAGAACAGGCTGGCTACCAGGTCCAGCATCAGATCTGCACACAAAGCTGAAATAACTTGTATACATCAAATCTGGGTGTGAAGGGCAAGGTTCTCCTCCTTTGTAGGCAAATTTCAGAACTCCATCCTCATAGGTCAATGTTTTGTTCACTCTTCCAGCATTAACGGGTGGATGATGACCATCAATGATGCAGACACCTGTCAACAAGTTAATGAGTACAAAGCTGCTGGCTTATTATGGAAGAACCAACTTTAGATTAAGCAACAGAAATCCATTTTTAGTTCTTGCACAACTCATTGTGTTAGTTACAGAAATTAGTAGAGATCAAGACTTTATTTGAAGGCTTTAGTTAAAAGAAACACTATGAACAAAGTAGCATGGAGAAGTGTTCTCACTCGTAAGAGCCCCAAGTTCAAATTTTCCATGGGTCTGCACAATGGCCTTGGCATTATCACTTATCCCTCAGCCCCAGTTCTACGAAATAGAGAGAACAGTGATCTATTATTTAAGCTGAATGGGAAGAATACAAGAATACAGTGCTACCTTGCTTTTTAACAGATACATTATACCCTCACGAGATCTTTTCTCCTGCGCATGTTCTTTCCTGTATTGCTCACCTGATGCACTGCCACTGATCACACTGGCCATTCAAGTATGTATATAGTCTTAAAAACATGCTTCTAATATTTTCTACACTGTGTTGAATCACACTGTTGCTATCACAGAAAAAATCTAGATTTTGCATGCACATCTTTTAAAGAATGTTATATCCACATATTGGTGGAAGGCTGTAACAAAAGTGAAAACAATGCCATTTGAAGAGTGGAAGGGAGGTACGCTATCACTCTCCACTACAATAAAGAGAGCAGGTTTGTGTAAAAAAAACCAACAACCCATCATTCAATCTATTTCATTGACTATTAATTAGTAGAACTCAAGATCAGATCAGCTTGGGATTAATTGCAAACAGTTTCTGTAAACTCCCTCTCCCCATGGAAGTTCTATTCTATATGTGATCATCACCACAAAGTGAACAACTGCTGGTTTGATAAACATACCAACTCCGCTACCACACGGACTTCTAGCTTCATCACAAACACTCAGTTGCAGCGTTCTGTGGTTCCTAAAGTCAGAGACAGTGTAACCATCTTGCCTCTTTAGAGGATTAAGATCAAAGAGATGGCCTGTAAGAAAATAAAAGGTAGAGAGAATTTAAATTTTCTGCAAAGAAAAGCTGTGCAGAATCAAATTTTTGTTAATAAAAGAAACAAAAGGACATTCAGGAAACATCACACGACAGACACACATTAAGGTAATTTGTGAAATGGCCCTCAGTATAAGGTTATCAACAACTATTCTTCTCATTACCAAAAAGCAACATATAAACAATTGTGATAAGAACTGACAAAATGCATTGTACATCTTTAACTGTTGGTTAAAGGCTCTCCATATACCAAAGAGATCTAAGTGAATTTGTCCTGGGCCTCCATTAGTAGGACAGAGGATTGTTTATTTAAAGTATTTTTACCCTGGCTTTCTCCTTAGAAAAGACCCAAGGCAGCTTACATCATTAAAAAACAGCATGTAAAGCTAACAACAGTGAGTATACAATACTAAAAGGATCAAACAAATATCACACTAAACACGGTATATGAAAGCAAAACTGTGTAGGCATCCTTCAGTCTCGAGAGACTATAGTAACATGCTCTGAATAGAGGACTTCGAACAGCGTCTAGTGTGGCTGAGAAGGCCAATTCGAGAGTGACAATCCCTTCCACACTGAAGACAAATACAATCTGTCCCCTGTCCAGATCCCCGATTTTGCTGGTTTTGGGACTGCCTCTTTGCCTCGGCCTGCTGAACAAGGGTCTCTTCAAATTGGGAGAGGCCATGATGCACCGCCTGGCTGAACGCTCAGATGTCAAGGTTTCCCATCTGTTGAGGTCCTTTCCTAAGGCCTTCAGATCCCACTTGCAGATATCCTTGTATCGCAGCTGTGGCCTCCCTTCTGGGGCGCTTTCCCTGCACTAATTCTCCATACAGGAGATCTTTTGGAATCCGACCGTCAGCCATTCTCACGACATTCCCGAGCCAATGTAGACGTCGCTACACCAAAACACACTCAAATCAGTAAAACCCCCAATCAGGCAGCCAGTCACTCAGTGAAAGCCTGCCTGAAGCTAAAGGTCTTTGCCTGTTTCCGGAAGGACATAAAATATGGGCCAGCCTGGCCTCCTGTGGGAGGGAGTTCCAAAGTCTGGGATCAGCAACAGAGAAGGCCCTCTCCTGTGTCCCCACCAAATGCATCTGGGAAGGTGGCAGGATGGAGAAAAAGGCATCACCTGATGATCTTATCAGTCCTTGAGATACCTTGGGCCCAAGCCATTTGGCCATCCTGCAGTAAATAGCCTTATGCCACACAATCAAATAAACTCCAGGATCCAGATCTATCACCTGATTGTTACAATATAAATTCCCACTAGAACATATTGGCTGAAATCCTGCTGCACAGCACTGCCTGTGAAACAGGAATTATGTCATCCACTGTGGCAGACACTTGCTGATTAAAGGCTTTCTTCTGCAATTTCAGAGTGTGTGCAACTCATATATAATGCAATAAAGTTGTATGCACCCTGAAATTGCAAAAGGAAGCCTTTGATTGGTGGCATTCAGTGGTGGCAGCTGCTGTCATTCCTGCTGCACAGGGGGACACTGCCCAACAGGGTTTCAGCCACTGGTGCACAATTTTCCTTACAGTATGAAAGGACAGTAAATAATTGCAAGAGTTAGGAAACACTACACAGATAAGTAAGCATGCACAATGTCCATTCAGACTTTTTTAATCATCCGTCTCATCTATAAAGGAGGTTTAGTACTGCAGGGAAAAGAAGAATCTCACATTCATATAAAGCTGGGTTTCTCTTTCACTGCGAATAAGAGGAGAGTGAGCCCAAAGTCCACTCCCATTTCCTCCTTGCTAATTCTAAGTTACTCCAATCTGTCAAGCTCCACACATGTGTCAAAAAGATACCTGTAAGAGGGTTGGATACTGTGCAGTTGTTGTGTATGCTGCTTTTCAGAGGACATGCTGACGCAGTGAACCAAACAAATGTATATTCACAGTCCTCAATGGCTGTTATCAGTTCTGGCTTGGAGTCCTGAACAAAACAACAGAACAGAACAAAAAGAACATTTGCAAAGTTTCTTTGTCAAGGTACTATCTGATTTTAACAACAAGATCTGTCGTTTTAGAAAAGAAGCACAATATGGCAGAGGCCATAGTTGTGTTGCAATCCCTCTACTTCCAGAAGAGCCTGTCCAAGTTATTGTGGCCAACACTGAGAAATGGAAGAATGCTCATGAGATTTACAGATAAAAACTATTTCTACTAGAAGTCTTCACCACTATGCCCATTCCAGTTTATGCTCTGATTTTGTTTCATACACAGGGAAGCCATAACAGTATTAGCTGCTCTGGAGGGAAAGGTGAAGTAGTTTAGTGATATAGCCCATTGTCTACACGTGAAATGTCTCTAGATGAACCCAAGATGAACTTCTCCACGTGGGGCTAGGAAAGAATCCAATCTGGAATCATGGGGAACTGTTACTAGTCAGCTAAGTGGATCAGGGTCTGACTAGTGTAAGGCAATTTTGTATGAAGTCTCATCCAAAAGATAGCTTATTCGTTGCTTATCCCTGCCAAATAGTAAAGGGGATTTCATGACACTATCTCTTGTAAAACTGTCAACCAGAAAACTACTTGTGATTTAGATGTGCATAAGTAACATACACATCATGGCAGCAAACTGCTGCTAATTAATGAGGTGCTGGTTGCATTCCTGGTCAAGCAATGATCATGTAACCAGGAACTGCCATCCGATTAGTTAGTAGCAATTTGCCACCACAACCTACATGATTTTATTCACATACATAAATCACCAAAAGGATTCTAGCAGTCATCTCTAGGCTTAGGGCTCTGATCCAATGGCCCTTGTTTTCCCCAGAAGCTGTTCCTGCGCCCCTGCAAGTTACAAAATCTTACCTACTGAGGCACACTTACGAGACTTTTTTCATCACATTTGAAGCGGATTAACGTAGATTTCCTCCGGATCTGATCTGGGCACTTTTCTCCATTGATGTATTTAAGCACAAAAATACCATTCTCCAACTGGAGTCCATCACCTACTTCACCAAGGCTTATGTATTTAGACCCATCCATCAGGCAGGCTGCAGCATCTGGTGGACAGAAATCTGCACCAACAAAGGAGAGTAAATGGGATTTGTCTTGTATTATTGTAAGGCACTTCCATCCCTAAATTTTGCTATCTTTTTAATGTTGACTATATCCAGAAAGCATTTTTACATCTTCAGAAGTCCTTCTGGTTGATTCAAATACACATTTATGAGCTGGTTCCACTTCACCCTCACACAGGGAAAGTTCTATATGCTATAATACATTGGTTATAAAACACAGTTAAACCATCATAGCAGAAATAAAAATACCATAAGACAGAGAAAGAGAGAGAGCTGTAAAATTCTGAAACACAATAGACAAGGAGCCTCATGGCGCAGTGATTAAACTGTAATACTGCAGTTAAAACTCTGCTCACGACCTGAGTTTGATCCCAATGGACTCAGTTAACTGGCTCATGTTTGACTCAGCTTTCAGTTCTTCTGAGGTTGGTAAATTGAGTACACAGCTTGCAGGGGCAATGTGTAGCCTACACAATTATAAACCACCCAGATAGTGCTTTAAGCATTATGGGGCAGTATATAAGCAACATGCTTTTTTTTACCATACCAGACATTTTAAAAAGTAAGAACCTCTGCAGCCCCTCCAATTTGGATGCTTCCATCCACAATAAAACATGTAGCAAGTGAATAGGGAGGAGACTTCTGGATTTTTAGAACTCCCACTCCAAGAATTCACTCAGAATACCCCAGGCAGATTTCTGGGAGTGGGAGAGCAAAAACAAAAAGCCAAAGACTGGCATCCACGCCAGTATGTTCTTTGTTCCATATGTTTGTGCTTTAAATAAAAAGGAGATGGCCCCAGTATTCACTGGTAGCCACTAAAATGTTCCACTGGAAGGGCAGTGTCACTACCCATTAGGATCTATAGAGGGACTCTCTCATGCAACCACTCTCCCCATGGAGCACTGCAGCAACTCCCAGCAAGGGCTGGGACTCCCAGTGAGCACCTCTCTTTTACCTTTTGTTTTTGCTCTGTCACTCCTAGAATTCTGCCTGGGAGATTCTTGGCAAATTCTGGGAACAGAGTCTTAGAAATCCGAAAGTCCTATCCTTATAAGTGAGAACAGAATACCTTGTCAGAGAAAGAACACTCTTTGGGGATTTCCCTTCCCAGGGAGATTTGTTTGAAGCCTGTGTCTCTTTTAATAGGTGTGGACACAGGACACGGTGATGGGAGGAATCTGGGAATTCTATTCCCCAAATGGGAATTTTTCCAAGCTCTGCTTTTAGATGACAGGCAAAGACCTCTTCATGTCCCTAGGCTTTAAACTGCAAATGTATTTTTATTTCTGCTATGATGGTTTCACTGTGTTTTATAACCCTTTGTAGACATCCCTGAACCTTTTAACTGTAGGGTGTTGTAGAAATGCTTTAAATAAATATTTTAGGTATTTAAAGGCTACCAGTGTTCAACATATGGCCAAAATTCTTTCAAAATTTAGCCTTAACTTGCACAGTATGATTTGGCAACATGTTCTGGCACAGAATCTGGGGTTCTTCTGCACAAAATACACTGGATGATTATTTAGAGCTCCATATAATCCTTGCTGCAAGGTTTCTAATAAACACTACACTTTCTCGTTCTTACCTACTCCTTGATGTGGCACTAAAGATTTACACACATTAATGTAATACTTCTGTGAAGAGTCAGTCCTTGAAATGGCTTCCCAGTTTTCTTTATGACGTGTCAGAGCAGAGAGATCGTAAGAGTTGCCAGCATCATCTCTGCAACAGAACAAATAAAACAGTGAATTGAAGATCAATTGCAGCTGAAACAGTAAAACAGGGAGGCAACATGCACTACCAAAAAGAATCCCAGCTAAATGTACAGCCTAAATCACTTATAAACACACAGCTTATCTACAGAAATACCACCATGGTCTGAATCTTTCTGCTTATGAACACCAGTGTAAGTCCACCAGTGTAAATCACAGCAACAAACTGCTGCTAGTTAAAGAGTCACTGCTTGTATTCCTCACTGCAAATCAAGACAGGTGATTGGCATGCAATGAGGAATAGAAACAGCAGCTCCTTAACTAGCAGCAATTCATTGTGATTTATGGCATTCCATTAATATCAATATATGTAAGCAACAGGATTTTGGCCCATAATTCCTTCAGTAACCACTCCAAGTATGCCATCACTTGCATTATAAAGGCCAAGTACCTTGGGATCCAGAACCAGAAGACATGTAAAAAAAATGACATTTAAATCTACCTAGTTGTCCTTCATGAACCCCCACACTGTTAGAGATTCCTGGTGATGATGTTCTGTGTCTCTATAAGAATCACACTGAACTACTGCTAGAATGGCACAGGGAACTGCTCTAAAAAGCGGAGGATGTTATTCTTTCAGCACCCTGGGGAGCAGCAACTTACTTATAAGAACATTCGATAGATTTGAAAGGAGGACAGGCAAAAGGAGTGTGCCATTCAAACATGTAAGTGCAGTCTTCAGTTTCCTTCAGGAATACTGGCTAGGAAAAGAAAAATAAAGGACTGTTACATAGGCAAATTTACACAAACAGGACTGGAAACACACAACTCCACCTATCTGTACTCTAGACAATTTATTATACAGCCAATTTTTTAGTAATAATTTGAAATGAATACAAGAAAGGAAAACTACTGACACAATTTTTTGTATTACTGCCATGTCATGTCAATTTTGACATCTCTCTTAAATGTATAAGCTGCATAAATGACAAAAATACTGGTATTCCAGCTCTTGAGGGTTATTTGTTTCCAAATGTGCATTGGGAAACTTTTATTTTCCCCCCATTCAGTTTTCCTCTTAAACACACTGAAATCCATAGCGACAGCACTACTGCTTAAGGATGGTACAAAGAAAAACAGTGTCATGCAGTGGTAAGATGTTTGACTGAGGGTTGGGAGAGTCATGATGCCACTAAGCCAGTGGTGGGCAAAGTGTGGGCCTGGTGCCACATCCCAAGGCAGCATCTGCTACGACCCTCTTCTTCTGTAACCCTCCCCCAAATATATATATAACACAAATTCCTGCTCCCAGAAGTGTCCAGGAGCAACAATTCACCTCTTAAATAGGTCATAACCCACACTGCACAGTTTACCAACTCCCATGCTTGCCTACCTCCAAATCTGGGTGAGGATCACAATAGAAAAATATGGCTGTTGAACGCTCATATATCTTGTGGCAAGTTTCCCCGCTGGTGTAGTTGATTTTGATCAACCCATTATCATATGTCAACTTTGTAGTATGTAAACCTAATAATAAAATAAAATAAAAATGCAGCATTAAATGAAGTACCTTCACGTAATCTTTTCATATACAGAAAAAAGAAGATTGCCTACAAATATTAGCTAAACAGTGCCAATGTTCAGTAGAATGATTTGGATCTTCTTTGCCAGTATCATGTCTGTTAAGAACAGTAAAAGAACTGGAGCTTTAAAAAGGCAAAGACCAAGGCTTTTATTTAGAATTTAATTCCATTTCAGCATTCAGTTTACTTTTCATAGCAGCCCATGTGTGAAGGTTACAGATCGGCTGGAACAGATTTATTTTCATACATTGACTGGAGTGCTGAAAAGATGGCTAACAATTTCAGTTCCATATAATCCTTTACTCCATATTATCATGATTTTTTCTAATATGGGCATCTGCCCGTTTGCAGTTCCCCTCACAACCAAATGGCTGACCTATTCTCAAATCCTCAATGGCTAATGCAGGAAAGAACAGTTCTTAATATTTTCCATTCAATGAGGTATCTCCTAGCAAAATTTATAATACTTGTATGTGTAGGAAGTTCTTATAAGAATGTATTGTCTCCTGAGGCTGACTGGTGACAGTCCTTCCCTAGAGGATCAACTCTAATAACCCACATTCAGGATAGAATCAGTTCTGCTATCGCTGTAGTGTTTCTTCTGAGTTACAGTACTTCTCCTATGCTGTCAACTCTTAGATCTCTGGAGCTGTTAAAAATGGCACATTTAAACACTGTGCTTGAGAAAATAATTTAATGATTTATTTTTATTCACTCCTACATGACAAGTCAGAGATTTCACTGCCACAAGCATGTCACCAAAACAAGGACTTCCACGTACCACTGCATGCACACAATTCTTTTAAAACCAGTCAAAACCATGTTCTTATGAGACAAAGAAAGGACACGGAGACATGCTCCCACTCAGCGTGGAGAACTGTGAATGAGGCAGGGTACCTAATTTTTACCCCATGGCCACATCTCTCCTGTAAATGATTAAAAATGGCCGAAAAGAGGAGGGAAATCAGAACAGAAAATGAGCAGATGTGCACTACTTTTGGTGGTGGTGAGTCTGGGAGGATCTTGAGACTTCAATCTTACACCCATGCAGAAACTACTTCAGGAACTATGTCCAGGAACACAACAACTATCCCCCTATATATATGAAGATTATGGGAGTTTGGGTGCCTCATAAATGGCTGTGGGAGCAGGACAGCTCACAAGCTGAACTTTTCTCACACCCGGTCTAGGTCCTTTCCCTTTTCTTCTCAACACTCTTGTCTCTCCTCACCTCCCAACACTCAAGCCCTGAATGAGGGCAACATGTCTGAGAAGGACTTTGTAGACTCATTTGTCTTCAGATTGCCACAAAAGAGCATGAGAGTTAAGAAGTAACATCATGAAATATACGCAAAGACATCTTTCTGTGGAAGCAAAGGAGTCCATATGTACACCCTGAGTGTGGAACCCACAGCACTGCAGTTGACCTTAAATTTTGGGGAAAGGACACAGGAGTTAGGCCATCTTAAAACTCAATAATGAAGAGCTCTAACACTATTTTGACTATCTTTTCAGGTCAAATGTCAATATTAAATTGAGAATACACATGAAATGCTGATTGCAGAAACAGTATTCCAACAGCACCACAGCAGCATCCTAAGCTATTTAGAACCCCACACAGGATCAGAGAGAGCCCTCTAGAGAAAGCAAGAGTAGGCAGATGTGGCTTTACAATAAAGGTATATTTCTGACATTTGTTCTTGGAATACATCTTGATATACCAAGTATCCATCCCTATGGAGCCAGAAAAAATACCCACCAATAATTAACTCAGCAGAACCCAAAGTGACTTTACCTGCTATTTTTTTAAAACTTGGACTTTGAGTCTTAACTTGACATGATGACACCACATCCGTATTTCGTCTTGGTTGTCTGCATATTCCTTCTGTTAGTCCTCCACAGACTCTGAAGTAGTAGTCATATTCATTGGTGCTTACTTTTTTATCTTTCCCACCAAGTGGTGCCAGATCATACACATACCCATACCTTGGATCTTTCACTTGACAGTTCATACCTTAAAGAAGTGAAACAACCCAAAAAGCAGAAGGGGAAAAAATATTAAGATTCACAGCAACACATGGAATATCTTATCCTGAAAAGCATAGCAAAAATCAAAGATCTCTTGTGTGGTGATAAGAAGGGTCAGTTTGCAGAGCTCAGGCAGGCACCCTGATATCAGAGGTGAGGCAACCAGCTAGCTGGGTACCAGGGAGAGAGTGTTCTTAAACACTTCATCCCAGTTTTGAAATGCTTCACCCAGAGAGGTACACCTGGCTCTTGTGTTATTCTTTTGATAGCAAGCAATTATTTTGGCTTCTAGACATTGTAGACTTAATTAAACCCTTGCTGTTGTTTTTTTTAAATCATACTTGTAAAAGCTTGCACTACAACATATCTTTTGGAACATGGTTACACATCTATTTATACTCTTATTACAAGAGTAATAAGCTTTGAAGATTGTGTATGTGTGAGATAATTACACAGGGTGCATTATATACATCTGTCATATTCTTTTGCAAGTTAACTAGTTATGACACCTCTCTGAATTACAGTTGAGAGGAGCATGGAAGGCAGACAATGCCTTTTTGTTTGTGTTACAACTTGATTAATTGCCCTTTTCCCTCTTGTATGTCAAATATAAAGTAAAATCCAGGAGTTTTAGATATACTGGGTTGAAGACAAACGTTTCCCAAGCACTCATACTTGCCTTCTGCTCTGTGCACAGGACAAGCTGCTAATGTTCTCCACACAAACACAAACTCACAGTCCTCTTCATGCTGAAACACTGGTGATCCCTAAACATAAAAACAAGGTGTTCTGATGGGAATTTTAGACACACACAAAAATCTAGTGATGTTCTTCGTTAGTAAGTACTCTTCTTTAATAAGAATCTCCACCCACCACTAAGCTATGCAACCACTTCTTCAATTACCTCAAATTCCACTTGGAAAATAAAGCTCTAAAACTGGGAGACATGCCATTCACACAGTCCCCATCTAAAAACCTGTGAAGCTGAGACAGATGCATTGCATAATCAGGAGTGATCTATCTAGCTTGTGGAGATCAAATCAGGGCGAGGGAAGTGCTGTGCTGCACTGCATTTTGGACATACGTGTATTCTGAGGATTGCATTACACCCTGAAGCTGCTGGACCAAGAGATCCAAGCTGGTGACAGGCACAGGCAATCTTCAACTTGCACCACACTTCAAACATAAGACATCATCTACCTGAACAGATACTGCCTCTTATGTAGAAAATTGTAACCTGAAGAAATATCCCTTCCTTTCCACTGAATAAACGAGGACCATACACTTCCACCATAATCATCTCATAGTTTACAATGTCCAAAAGTTCACATAGAGCTAGAAAAGCATGTTCCACCTTCTTGAATGAGCAGCAAAAATTAACATTGCTACACACTGCAACAATTACTCAGGCAGGAAATACGCCACATCGATATGAAGGTATGTCAGTATACTGCCATGTGTTTCAAACAGAAGGGAGATTCTGATGTGATACTATCTAACTTGATAGCTCACTACGATGTAAAATAGGATAAACTATTTTTGTAAATTATGAGGACAGATGGAAGTATGTAGAGAGGAGAGTGTCAAATACTGTGATTAAAATTGCCTTGTAAATTGCAAAGATGCAGCTACATGTCAATTCTTTATACAAATGCACTGAGTTTCTTCCAGCACTAGAGGGCTACTAACCAGAGGAGAACCTGAAAAGCACATGCCAGCATTAACTTGTTTCTCTGTTTTAATGGTGCAGAATTGGGTAAAGTGAACTAGAGCAGTGCGGGGGGGGGGGGGTAAGTAGAGGGTGATGGTTAGCCCTAAGGAAGCTTGTAAGGTTACTAAAGGTGCTCAAATAATCACATCCATACACTTCAGCATAATATTTCACTGACATGCAAACTCACCATAGCTTGATCACACTGGAAAATGATGCGTGTTGAATATTGCCGGTTATCTTTACATTTATCTCCACTTAAGTACACAACACTAAGAGATCCATCTGTGGCAGCTTGAGGGCTTATTTGAATCATACCAAGATTCTGACCTTTGGTACCATATTTCACACAAGATCCTATTGCACCACCTGCAGCCAAAGGAATAGGTCAACATACATTTTTATTTTTAAATAGGGGGGGAAAGGCATCAATCTGTTTGAAAAGGGGACTGGAAGTCTAACTAAGGAGGTTCCTCTTCTTAATGAAGTTAGCCAAATCTGTGTTGATCATCATTTTAATTTTCTATTTGTGAAGTAGGTCAAGAAGTCAAATTGTGAAAGAATTTGTTTGTTTTACTTACACTTGCTGTTTTAAGACATTTCCTAATTTACAACGTTCATTGGAAAATTGCTACAAATACATTCTCTTTATGTTAATTGTTAAAAACATTACATCAATAGTTAAGCAGTCTAGTAAAAATGTCTAAGTGCAAAGCACAAACCAGTTCTTAATCCTGCCTACTGAGATATAAATTCTAATTTTAAAACTCTGTTTCAGATGGGCCTTACAATTAAGGAAATTCAAGAAGATTAGCTGCAGGCAACCTACAAACTTCTCCTCCCACGTCACTACACACTACATGCAGCTATTACCATCTCTGCATATGAATTGACCCATCTTCAATGGGAAACATGGAAGGTGCTTTCCCAAAGAATGTGAATATATCTGGGTGTCCCCTTGGCAATAATTCTGATCATTCCACTCCAGATGTGCCAACGTAAGGCAACTCACTGTACAAACAACACTCATCTTCTATTATTTGAAGACTCACAGATGTCAAATCAAGGATTGACTCAGCAGAAGCCACAGCCTTTAGTTTGTAAGATGTGAGCAAGGCAATTAGACAGGACCTTTTGAAGGTCATTAATTTACAGGGTCACCATAAGCTAGAAGCAATGTGGTGGCATATAACAAAAACAAGATGACAAATAGAAGAAACTATCAGTATACAGTATTAGAAGTTGCTCACTGCAGGTACTCTTAATGCTCAGTCCCACTGGCTGAGATGGGCCACTCTGACACTTCTGTAAAATCAGATGAAACAATGCAAGATCATTAGAAGAGAAAAGGCAGGCAGGGGGACTCTGAAAGGAAGAGATTTGGCTGGGAAGGGTTGTATATGGATGGGGAAAAAGATACAGCCCATTTTCCTGAAAGTTCCATAGTTTCAGTAACAAATAAGATAATGTTAAAACTCTTACCAGGGCACCCTGGAACATATGGAAGAGGTTTACAAACATTCAGATAGAAAGTTCTTGTCTTTGCATCTTTTGATGTATCCAAAGCAATCCAAGGCTTGTTCTCTCTGCTCAAGTCACTCAGGTCGTATTCATTGCCAGCAGCATCTTAAAACACAACCAGGAACAACAGTATGAACCAAGCTTCAAAAAATTCAAACCAAGACTGCTTATTTAAGTGGGGAAAACGATGTCAAGGGTGCTTCCATTGAATATCTGCATAGATCTGCATTCCAGTGATCTTCCTATGGAATCTCCAGTAATCTTTCCAGAGGATAGTCCTGTTTCATTTTACTTACCTGTAACCTGACAGTCAACTGGAGCAGGTGGACATGCTAAGGCTGTGTGAAACTCAAAGAAAGTATTATGAATGTTGCGGTCAGAATTCATCTCTTCGTGCACAAATTTAAGTTCTCCAGGATAGGACTGATTGCAGACAAAGGTGATGATGAAACTGTCATCAGGTCCTGAAAAGTAAAAATAAAGCAACATTGTCTACCAGCATTTTACATTTTCCTGCATTCCCCCATTTGTCACCCACACTCTTATATCTGTGACACTTCTGTCTGCATTTAGTTCTTTCAGTCTGATAAAAATAGCAATCTACAGTGTTGGACAATTGGGTAGAAGCAATGCCATCAGAGGTGCAACAAGGCTTGAAAGTAAAATCCATCACTGACTTCAACAAACACAATCCTGGGCAAAGATAAGTAATACAATCATAGAATAATTGAGTTGAAAGGGCCCTTTAAAGCCATCAAGTCCAACACCCTGCTCCATGAAGGAATCAAAATCAAACCAGATCTGACAGAGTGTTGTCCAATTTTCTCTTGAATACTTCCAGGGTTGGTGCACTCTCCACCTCCCATGGTAACTGGTTCCATTGTCAAACTGCTCTAACAGTTAAGAGGTTTTTCCTGATATTCAGCCTAAATCTGGCTTCCTGTATGTGTCCTGCACTCTGGGATGATCTAAAACAGATCCTGCCCCTCTTCTGTATGGCCGCCTTTTAAGTATTTGAAGAGTGCTATCATATCTCCCCTCAGTCTTGTTTTTCTCAAGGCTAAGCATGCCCTATTCTTTCAGTCTTTCCTCATAGGGTTTGGTTTCCAATCCCCTGATTATCCTTGTTGCCTTCCTCTGAACTTATTTCAGTTCACTGGCATCCTTCTTAAAGTGCAGTGTCTAGAACTGGACACAGTACTCTAGATGAGACCTAACCAGTGCTGAATAGAGGGGAACCAGTACCCCACGAAATTTGGAGACTGCACTTCTGTTAATGCAACCTCACATTTGCCTTTTCTGCAGCCACACAGTATTGTTGGCTCATATTTAGCCTTTGATCCACAATAAATTCCAAGGAAATATTACCTCTGTAAGTAAGAGACAGATACCCTTCTGTAGACAGCTGAAGAGTTTTGTTCAGTTTCACCAAACGAATGTGTTTCAAATCTTCTGTTTCACACCCACCAATTGAATCTTCATTTGGTGTATTTTCAGTAGGCTTACAATCATTTGCTGGTCCACAAATATTTATCTAAGAGATTTAAACCACATCTAATATTGTATTAGTTGTACTAAAATACATCAACATGTAACTGGGTGGGCTTCTCTATTACTAGCTACACCATTTGTTTGTTTTTGCACCTTTATACATTTACATATATTGCTAACTGCACATTGAAGGTTAAATGAGACAACTGTTTATCATAGGGTGGGGTTTTTTTTTGAGAGGTGTTCCCCATGTGATTGAAAACATCTGTTTTTCACATGACATATCTTGCAGTAAGCATGATTTGCTTTGTGATTGGTCATGTGTGAGGGGAACAGGCTGGTGGAAATTAATATGGATTCCCTTCTCAGACACAGGAAGAGTATCATGCTCTTTAGGCATCTCCAAAATAATAAATACAGAACCTAAATTTGAATTCACCTGCAAACATGTAGGCATTCTTATTCTACCACAGTAGTACAGGAAAGTGCCTTATAAAGAGTCAAACATTTGGCCCCTTGAATTCAGAGCTTAATCCAGACTCTTCCTCAGCTGCACCCAGGGTAGAATGAGGAAAAGTTATTCCTGTCAACCACAACTCCCAGGATCCCAGAGTGATGGTTATGGTCCAAAGAAAAGACACTTTTTCAGTCTTTCCTTTTCAGAGACTAAGTTTGGGAACTCTGTCATCCCTGAACCCCTCTCAATTTGCTGCTTCCATTCCTGACTGTCAATTAGAAGTACTGATTTGTTGCTGAAAGGAAAGCCAGAAGACAACAACAGTTTTTGATCAGGGAAACAATTATTACCATGTAGTCCTTCCCAATTCCCATGACTAAGTATCCTCTTTCTGAAGCTAATGACTCCAGGTTATATACAAAGCCAGTGTTGGGATCCTTTACAGAGCAATTCTGCATTAAAAAAAGAAAGGGAAAAAAACCTTCAATATTTTATTAACAGGATAAACATGAAGACATGATGCTGATACAATACATACTCAGAATACTTGCAGCATTAGAAATAAGTCAGTTAAAGGTGGGCTGTCTTTTATATCAATCAGGGTGGGGGTGAGAACCTCCAGAGAACTGGAGTCTATATTCTTCCAACCAGGACCTGAAGGCCACACCTGCCCTCCAATCCCCCCCATCCAGACGTTTTTTAGATTAGGTCTTCAGAAACACGATAATTATTTGGGGCCACTCATGCCCAACTAGCCACACTTGACTCAGACATGAAAGCTGTTTCTTCTTTTTCATTTTCAAAACCAAAAGTGACTGGCCTGTCACTTCCTGTTTGGGGAAAAAAAGGATCCCCATAGGCCTAAATCAGGTTGGTAGGAATAGTCCACCATGTTCCCGATAGAATTTCAGGCCACAAATAAGCTTTTATCTAAAAAAAAAAAAAAAGTCTGAATGTGCAGGTTGTCCAGAGCCACTGCACTTTTGCCACTTCTGAGTTAGGGTTTATTTTGACATCAGTTAAATACTACTTTCAAGTAAAATTAAAGGGACATGTGGTTATTCTACAAGTCAGCAGAAGGCAATAAAAAGCAGGATTTCTGGTGCCCAAAGTAAACGTAATCCAAGAGTATGCCTTGTAAGTCACATCCAAACATTGGACATCACAGGAATGCACCATCCTATGTCTTATTTTGCTATACAATCATGAAGTTAAATAAGCTTTCCAAAAGAAGTTTTTTCAAAAATAAAATAAAAATTTCAGGTTTCATCCCAATGAAACCTGCCGTTCTCTAGAAGCAAAAAGCATGGGACATATTTCAAAGTAAGAATATTGCAAAGTAAGTAAGAATATTAAATGAGAGTGCTTAAAGGAGTGAACACACAGAGAAGACCTGTTGTCGGCAGGTTTTAGTCAGTGACTTCTTAGCTTGTATGGAAATACAAGTAAGATCTACAAATACCCTTTATATATATATCTTCTGGCCCTCACCTGAGCTTCTCCTTCTGTTGTTGTCACTGGACAGGCAGCTTCTGTCTCCCACAGAAATGTTGCAACACAGTCTTTTATCTCTATGAATCTTGGGCTGCTATTCTAGAAGTGAAGGTGATCAGGAAGTTAAGAGAAGGAATGCACAAACAGCCTGGCTTTGCAACCAAAACAGTAACAAATTTAGGGTTCGCTGAAATTATGATTTGGAAGGACAAGATTTCAGCTGCTAGCAAAAACTTTCAAGGAGAGCAATGTATTTGGCACTTTATGAAAATCAAGACAGACTAGGAATACTCAAAATGTTTGCTATTAACATGCCTACACTAAAAACCTCTCACTATTTGTGCATTTATTTATAATATTTCTAACCTGTCTCGTATTAGAAATACACAAAGCACAGTACAACCAACAAAACGGCATTATAAGAATACAATACTGAAATAATATTAAAATAAATTAAAATGATTCAAAACACTTTAAAACAATTTTGCAATATTTATTTATCCTTTAATATATTTGTCTTATTTATAGGCTGCCTTTCTCCCAATAAGGGGACTCATAAGGGGACTCAAGGTGGTTCACAATGTTACAAAGAATAGAATTAAAAACACAATAAATTATACATTAAAAAAACAAACTGTAAAACTTATTAAAAACACATTGAACGTTTAAAAACATATAAAACGTTAAAAACTATCTCAAGTAAAAATGGGATTCGGCACAAACTAAACAAGACCAGCTCTGTCCCAAACAGAATTAAAATAAACATCTGAGAGTTTAAACTCATTCCCAAAATGCCAAAAGGTCATATATGGGGACTCCATGGCAAGCAGATAGAACAATTGAGATGACATATACAGTATGACATTTGCTGGACATGGGGAATTAGGGAGAGTGGATTCTTAACCATTATTATCAAACTCTATGAATCCTAATTCTCCGTTACACTATCTCCCCAAAACGTACTGTAAAGTGACAGCTATTACAGCAAAATGACTGTAAACATATAAATGTCCTTCTTGGAAAAACCTGGGCTTTTTGGTTCTATTATGCTTGGAGTCGTGGTTTTTGAGAGAATGACTGGCACAGCTAAACAAGGCAACAGTTGAAAACCCCAGCAAGCAAGCAACCAAATCAATGCCACAGTGTGATGAGAACGGTGTTAACTGAGAACTTACAAGAGCACCCTTGGAACAGGAGAGATGGATAAGGCTTGAGAAAGGCTCAATCTTGTCGTCATCTGCTCTGACACACAGAGCACCACCAGTGTAGTTTAGGAGGATTCTGCCTCGTCCTTCAATTACGGGAGCATGGCTAGCAATTCCCAAGTTACTGTTGGAAATTTCTGAAGAGCCAGTCTGAAATTAGGGGAGAAGTCACTGTGAATATTGTAGAAGATTGAGCTATTTCACAAAGTTGTTTCAAATACTTGTTTCAAAACAAGTGGAGTCATACTATAAAGAGGAATTGAGAGATCAAGCCTGTCTTCCACTTTAGGTAGCCCTCAGGGTAACTGCAACATTTAGAACCTTGTTTGTTGGGTTACAATCACAATGACACACAGAGAGAGATTAAGGTTAAAATTGGAACTCCCCACAAAGAATTCTGACCGGAGACTAAGCTTAGTTTATGAGTTTTTATTTCATCAGTGTAGATATACTCACTCTCTCCCCTCCCTTATAAGTCATTTCACAGACTGAGGCCCGTCTGTCACAGCCTGGGACAGGGTTCAAAGGTCGGCAGATATTTATGTAGTATTTTTTGCGAACATGCTGTTCAGAGTTGTCCATGGCAAACCAGTTTTCGGTTCTGCTTCCTGATAATGATAAACTGAAAGTATGCAAAAAGAAAAGAAGTACTGAGTTCTAACATACTGTTCATACTTTTAACAGAGTTACAAATCACAAGACCATTTACTCGGAAGTAATGTTGCTTCCCCCCCCACCGCATCTATTCATCCACCCCAGTGTAGCGGCCACACTACACAAATGGTGTTTAAACAATCACAAATTTAGGTTACACTATGAGTGGAAGCAAGTTCAGTGAACTCTCACCACAAACATATTCAAGAATAAATTATTTATTGCCTTTCTCACAAGAGCTCAGGGCTTTTAATTATGAGATGAGTAAAAATACAAACAATCCTTAGGAACAGACATAGTTTGGAAAGTTATTTTGAATTTTAATTCCTGTATTCTGTCAGCCAATACGGTAAGCAGCCATTCTGGTTGGGGATTTATAGGAGCTGTAAACCCAAAAAGCAGTTTTCCGCAGTTCTGGGAATATGCAGCCCATTAATCCATTTTTATCAGGGCAGATTCCAGGGCATTTTAGTGCCTGGAGAGCAAATGGCTCTTCCCAGCCATCCAAGTCAAGGTGCACAGGACATAAAGTCAACCACATTAGCTTGGCAGAAAAGGCAGAAAATCCCCAAAACACCTCTTCACATCCATGAAAACAGAAACACAAGAGTAGGAAACAAAGTAAGTCACTGTCTTTTCATGATCCTCTGAATCTACTGCCTGAGGTGGTGACCTCACCCTGCATCATGATAGGGCTAGCCGTATCCCTTATGTCCCATTTATTTCAGCTGTGGAAGAAAATGACAACCCTGCCATTTTACACAGAAGGCTTAAGTATAAAATATATGATCAGGCTTTCACTAGGAAGAACTTGCTCACTGACTATTTCCAACCACATTTTAGAATAAGAGAGGTACTGCTTTTTTGTTTACCTTGAAAGATCATATTGTTCCAGAGTTTGAGGATCTGTTACAACACATTCTATGGGTATCTCTGGACAGGCATACTGAGTGTACCACTTGAAGTTGTACGTGAAGTTGTCTTCTGCCTAAGTTATCATAATTGCATGCACACAAAACAAAGAAATTAAAAAGTGGAAGTAGCTATGGCTACTTGAAATGACGAGTCTCAGCTTATATACAATGCAGGTTTGTTCTCATACATGAAATCTCATTTATACCATCAAAAGCTCAACTGAAATCTGTGCCAAGAAATCGAAATTTACAAGTACAAACTATAATCTCATTTTCTGGAACAAAGATTTTTTTTACACATATATCTCTGTTTACAACATCTCTGCATAAAAGAAATCCCCAGCACAGTGTACTTCATCCAGAAAACAAAAGCTACAAGAAATTCTCCAAAAGCTACTTACTGACAACCTTTTGGGCCACTCAGGAAACCACAATAGGAAGATCTAAAAATTGTGGCATGCTAAGCCTCTGAGGAGCCCTCCCAATACATCTGGAGAGGTTAACTTTCTATTACACTAAAATTCTGGCATTTAAACAAGGATGCAATGCAAAGAGGAAGAAAATAAAGTTCTTCAAATTTAGTTCTTACCTGATACTCAGGTACACCCAGGCCTGCTTCACGATCACATAGGAAAGTTATATGGGTAGACCGTTTTGTCTGCTTCTCATTGTTGTAGGGGGTACCATTCTGATAGTTCAGCTGAATCATTCCATCATAGTAGGAGAGCTCAGAACTGGGGGTCCCCAAACTCCATGCACCACCACTAAATGGATACATAAATGCAATTTCACATTAAGTTTCACACGTAACATCAACTCTATCCTCTGAGACAACAGAGAGTCAAATGTGTTTTTTGAGTGATGGAGTGGAGCTTAGAAGATCAATATTAAAGTCACCACTGAGCCATGAAGTTCATGGGCTGATCTTAGCTGCATCATTCTCTCTCATCACAACATTGTTCTGAGAACAAGGTAGGAAGGAGGACAGCTAAGAAGGGTGAGAAGATAACCATGACAGGAGAAGGAGAGCACTGAAGTAACTGAAGTCTAAAAATGTGGCTAGTAAATAGAAAAGAAATTGCACATAATAGAAAGAAATCTGCTTTGCAAAAGCTGAGTTTTACAAGACCTTTCCATCTAGTACCAGAGGTTGACAAGCCAAATAAAAATCAATGGGCCAACATGGTCTTTGTTCAAACGGGCACAGCTATTTCAAATGACAGAGGCATGGCATACAGAATTGATACTAAGACATTGTATATACACCACAAAAGTGACAGGCTGATGTAGAAATCAATTGTGGTAGAAGTATACATCTTGCAAGGCACTCAACAAAACTCACTCCCCAGTTGATCAAACTGAACATGTGCCATCCAGCTTCCCATGTGGCAATGATATTTGTGTCTACAATTCAACAGCACAATCAAAAGTAAAGGAGCCCAAAACACCTGGGAAACCAAAGATTCCTCATATCTGCTTTAAAGCCACAACACTGAACATGATCTTAGCACTCAGAAGGATTCTGAACACATATTCACAAAAGTAAGATTGAATAAATTCAAAGGGACTGTCTGTTTAACCACTGTTCTTCGGCTTGCAGCTATGCAAGGCAGTTCTGAACAATTCTTCAGAAATAAATCCCACGCCATTCAATGAAGTGTACTCCCAGGGCAAAAGCGTGCAATGGATTGCTGCCTTAGTAAACATTACATGGCATGTTAGTATATTCAAATGATCCAGGAAAAATCCTAAGCAACCCTTACCCTTTCTTTACTTGGCATGCTGCAGACAGTGATCCACACAACGTGTTCTCTACACTGCCACAAATACTGATAAGGAAAGTATAGTCACTTGTGTTTACTGGATAGGTCTTGTTCATCAGTGGAGATAAGTCAAAAGAAAACCCTAAAGCAAAATATAAATCTTGTTCAGTAAGGAGTTTATCGATTTTAAGGAAGTTTCACAAAAGAAAAGGCATGCAAGTGTGATTTAATATTTATTTATTACATTCTTATACCACCCCATGGTAAACAGGCACTCTCTGTGTGGTCTAGACCAGAGGTCGTCAACCCCCGGTCCGTGGCCTGAGCCAGACCGGGCCACGGAGACACACCTCCCCCCCCGCACGCACTCCCCTCCCCACAGCTGCTTTGCGTGCACACACACGTGCCAGCACCAGCGTGAGTGCTCCCCCACCCCTTCACGCATGCGCCCGTGCGAAGGGGTGGGCAGGCGCGCGGGCGGGAGTGCAGGCGCTCCTGCGCTTGCGCGAAGGGGTGGGGGAGCACTCACGCTGGTGTTGGCAAGCGCCCACGCGCTCCCCCACCGCTTCGCGCATGTGCGCAAGAGAGCGCGTACACCCGCGCGAGCGCAGGGGGGGTGCCCCGCCTTCCTCAGAGGCTCAGCCGGTCCGCGGTCCCAAAAAGGTTGGGGACCGCTGGTCTAGACACTCCATGTATTATATATTATTAAAAAGTGGGAGGGGACGACAGGTTCGATTTGGTTTAGTAGGCATGGCTTACATGCAATTCCGATTTCATTCTGGGCCAATTGCTTTAGGAGGTAGAGACAGGTCTGCCCCTGTTATGAAGGACAAGTGGCATATGACCACTGGGGGTTCAATCTAATGCAGGGCTGTAGATTTTCATATAGACCGACATTCTACATTCCAAGCACTGCTTAACTGGTTTCAACAGGTTAGTCACTTACCAGCTTGAGAGTCAGAAACGCGACAGTTGTCTCCTTTTGTTTTGGAAAGGACACAGGCTGCTGCAGTATGCCATTCAAACTCATACAAGCACCCATCATACCCAGAGCTAATCAAAACAGGAGCACTTTCCAGGTCACCTGGCAAGACAGCAGTTAGAGAAATGATCAAATGACCAAACAGCACAGGTTCTCATGTTCAAGTTCACTTCAGCTGCCCTCAGAATTCTTGGTCTAGCATACAATTCATTACTATAACAAGCTAAAGTGCCTCGTTATTGCAGAAGAGATCACCTGAAATTAAGTGTTTCTTCCAACAGGCAACCACAGATGCTGGCGGTGGCACAACATCAGAACAACAAATACAGCGGGAGAATGGGTCCAAGCACAAGAATGGAGAAGGGAGAAAGCAGCAGCTTTGGCAGGCTTGGCATAACTCGTGGGCCGCACACTGAGAACTGCAAAACTACCTCTGCCTTTGTGGAGAGACACTCCAGTTCTGGAGGCCACCACCGCAGTTTTTTCAACCTTCATAAAAATTAGCTGTTCATTTATTTAATTTATTCATTTAAACTATTTACATAACATACCGTATTTTTCGCTCCATAAGACGCACTTCCCCCCCCAAAAAAAGTGGGGGGGAAAGTGCGTGCGTCTTATGGAGCGAATACACTTCTGCAAGGGCTCCCTCCGATGTCGGGGGAAAGCCCTTGGAGACCTCCTGGGGGTCCCCCGATCCGACCCCCAGGAGGTCTCCAAGGGCTTTCCCCCGACATCGGAGGGAGCCCTTGCAGACCTCCAAAGGCAAAAAGGCAGGGGAAAATGACGGGAGATTCGAAAATGACCTCCAAAGGCAAAAAGGCAGGGAAAAATGACGATTTTGCCTCCAAAGGCAAAAAGGCAAATACCTCCAAAGTACCTTATTTTTCACTCCATAATTAGCTGCGTCTTATGGTCAGGTGCGTCTTATGGAGCGAAAAATACGGTATTTGTCCTGTTTGCAACTGCATTTGTAGACTTGGGCTTTAATAAATACAAAGTACTCACCTGGTTTGCATATAAGAAGAATCTTTGTTTCAGTCTTCTTGTTTGGTTTACACTCATCACCATCTGAATAGAGAAGCTGAATATTCTCCCCAACCTTTGTTGGAGAAGACATAAATGTCCCCAGGTTTTTTGTACTATTGTTTTTATCTAAAAAGCAATGCACAGAGAAAAATGAGGATACCTGTTTTAATACAAATACCTGTGAGCATTCAAGGCTTGGTACAATAAAGAAAAAGAGTTCAAGAGACAGCCTCCCCATTCTTTCAAGTTTTTTTTAAATAAAGCATTTATATCCATCCACTGCACAGTGTTCTTTTTATACTGTGAAATCATCTAAGGCAAAAGGAATTCTAGATTCATCTAGCCTGTTTAACATCCACTGCTAAAATAAATACATGCATAAAGGCTACACTCTATCAGGGAGTTATATGGGAGAAAGAGACATCTAAGGATGCAAAACAGTAATAAAACAAACACCTTAAGGTAAAATTTTCTTAACCATAACCGTCCTGAGCACCTGTTCTTCAGGGAAATTTCTACAAAACAGGCGATAAGAAATTTCTTTTTACAGATCATTCAATAGTTATCTTAAGCACACACCCTGTACTATTACATCCTCTATCACTACTTTGTCTGCTGACAGACTTCATAGGAGCTTCGGTGGTCAAATGGAACAGTTTATTTATTTATTTATTTATTTCTTACATTTTTATCCCGCCCATCTAGTCGTTTTGACTACTCTGGGCGGCGTACATCAGTGTACTGATAGACAATTAAAAAATATCAGCAATATTCGAAATAAAAATAATCATTCAAGATGGAACTAAATCAAATTAAATCAACAATCAAATCAAATAATGCCCGGGGGGAAGGCTTGCCTGAACAGCCATGTTTTTAATTGGCTTTTGAAAACGCCCAGCGAGGGGGCCATACGGATCTCTGGAGGTAGGTTGTTCCATAGCCGAGGAGCCACCGCCGAAAAGGCCCGGTTTCTTGTCCTTTCCCTCCGGGCCTCTCTCGGCGTCAGGCTCCCCAGTCTCACCTCCAGACTAGATCGAGTGAAACGGGTAGACTTTGGTGGGAGAAGGCGTTCCGCCAGATATCGAGGTCCTAAGCCATTTAAGGCTTTATATGTTATCATCAAAACTTTGAAATCGACGCGGAAACGAACGGGCAGCCAATGCAATGCGGCCAGAGTGGGAGAGATATGATGGTATTTCCTCACACCACTAATAAGTCTGGCCGCCGCATTCTGCACCATTTGGAGTTTCCGCGTCAGTCTCAAAGGTAGCCCCACGTAGAGTGCATTACAATGGTCTAATCTCGAGATTACAAGCGCATGCACTAATGTGGTGAGCGCCCCGACATCAAGATAGGGACGCAGCTGGGCAACCCGCCTAAGGTGATAATAGGCGGATCGGACCACTGACGCCACCTGGGTTTCCATGGTGAGCGCCGGGTCCAGATGTATCCCCAAGCTACGAACCTCACTCTTCGCGGTAAGAGTCACCCCCCCAAATGAGAGGGAGTTTCCCAGACCGCTGATGGCAGGGCTACCCACCCTCAGTACCTCTGTCTTGTCCGGGTTCAGCCTCAACCCATTCAGCTGCATCCACTGCAGTACAGTCTCCAGGCAGCGCTGAAGGGGCAGAACGGCATCCACTGTAGTTGGAGAAAAGGAGATGTAGAGCTGTGTGTCATCAGCGTACTGATGGCACGATGCTCCACATCCCCTGATGACACCACCCAGCGGCCTCATATAGATATTAAACAGCATTGGGGAGATTATCGAACCCTGCGGAACCCCACAATTGAGGCTCCACGGGGACGAAACCCTCTCCCCAAGCTGAACTCTCTGAGGACGGTCCTCCAAGAAGGACTGGAGCCAAGCAAACGCCAGGCCACCAATTCCCAGCTCGGAGAGCCTCCTCAGGAGGATACCGTGGTCGACGGTATCAAAGGCGGCTGAGATATCGAGGAGGACCAGCAGGGACGTTTTTCCCGTCGGCCTCCCTCAATAGGTCATCATACAGGGCGACCAATGCCGTTTCTGTACCATGGCGCGGCCTGAAACCCGACTGGAATGGATCCAGGGCATTTGTTTCATCCAAGTGAGCCTGAAGCTGGTCGGCCACCACCCTCTCCACCACTTTGCTCATGAAAGAAACATTGGCGACGGGCCTGTAATTGCCAATATCGTCCGCCGCCAAATTTAGTTTCTTTCTTATGGGCCTAATGAGTGTCTCCTTGAGGGCAGGAGGAACCCTGCCCTCAAGAAAAGACCCATTAATTATTTCTGTTGCCCATTCGGTTGTTACAGGCCTGGCTGCTTTGATTAGCCAGGCCGGGCAAGGGTCAAGGGATGAGGTGGTGGCACGACAACGATCAAGCACCTTGTCCACAGTCTCTGGTGTCACTGGCTGAAAATGATCAAGACCCACCGGGCAAGACGGAGCGCTGGACAACTCTGCTCGACTCACTGTATCCAAAAACCTATGTATCCAGTTACATAGTATGCTTGCAGGGCTTCCCAAAATGTTTGCTGACAAGATGGGTGTGGGTGTGTCTTGGGTTCAAAAGACATTAGGGTATTTATGTAGAGGCCATGATGTACATACATATCTTTTATGTAATGTTTTTAGTCATGAGAGGTGAAATTTTAAAAGATAGGAAAGCTGAGGTCAAAACTTCTGCAGAACAACTTTGCTACACACACACACACACACACACACACAAGGTAGATGAACAGCACAGCCTGTATTCAAGAGAAACTGGATTTATTCATCTACTCACCAACTGAGCAGACAGAAGCCTCCTTTGGACAGTTCATTGCTGCTCCTTTCTGAAGGACTTTGTGACAGACATTTATGAAAAAGTGTTTCCTTTCTACTTCTACAGGATTGCCATCTACAGCTTCCCAATTCTGTTCCGAGTCTAGAATTAAGCAATTACATTTGACATTTAAATTGTTTTAATATATATTACTAGAGAATAGAGATGGGCATGAACCAGCGAACCAGCCAGTTTGTTTTTCAGCCAGTTTGTTTTTGTGCCAGTTTGTTTTTCAGCAGAACAGGTATTCGGCAGTTCCCAGCCCAGTCTTGTAGAGAATATACAGAGCAGTAGCAGCTTATGGCACTGATAACCCCACATATATTATATAAGATATATTGCTTAAAGTAACATGAAATCAAATGGTAAAAATCATGTTAACCTATAACTAAGAGCAAGACAAGGCAAAAAACATCTTCCATCCCAGGTAACTTTCCCCCACCAGAAGAAAATCAGCCAATCACAGCCCTGCTCTGGGGGTGGTGGTGCAACCAGCCATTTAAGTCCTCTTTTGAGGCTGCTGGGCCTTTTATTAGGCCAAAAATAACAGTTTCTCTTTTTTGAAAAAAGTCTATTTGGGTTGGGTTTTTTTTTAAGGAGCAGAGGGAAGCAGCCTGCAAATAGCCAATTCAAACCCCCTTCTGGCATCTAGAAGCACAACTGAGCATTTTCACATTAAAATTTATTTTTTGCTTGGAAGTGGCATGTGGTACATTCCAAGTCCTCCATCCCTGGTTAAGAGGGCAAAAGCCAGAGAAGGATCCACCTTCCTCCAGAGGGGAGTGGGGTTAGACTGACTGCTGGATCTTTTGCCTGCATTGTCAGGTGACAGCACAGGCTACAAGACCTCTTCTAAAAAGTAGTGCAGAGGGGGAAAAACACCCCTCTCTTTCTTTCTGAGAAAGACACATATAACAATTGAAGTGATTTCATACCTTCAGAAGACTTATCAAAGAATTCCCTTAGATCACCCTGCAGAATAGATGTCTGCTAATAGCATATTTTACCAGTGGTCTATGTTCTCTGCAAGTATTCATATGGTATTTCAGAAGTAGTTCTAAGCCACACATTTTGACTTTAAATCTTGAAAGATTTGGCCTCAGACCAAAACTTCCTGTATCACTAGTTCCCAAACTGAAGACCTCACCACATTGAATTGCATCTCTCAGAAACCTTAACTATTAGCCATGCTGGCTGTGACATTAGGGGACCCAAACTGGAAAGTACCATCCTACACTACACAGAACCTTTGTGACCATAAAGGTGCACCAGGTTCATGCAATCCAGTTGTGTACTGTTTTCAAAGAAGCAAAACATGGAGTCTTTGTTTGTTTGTTTGTTACTAATATTTGACAACAAGGAACTCATTCTGCTTTATAGGATCACCAGCATTTGATTACTGGCCAAAGCAAACACGCTGTCTGTCAACAATTCAATTTAAATTTTAAATGTAAGACTTTAATGGGTATAGTTTTCAGTTTATGTATTACCAACTCAGAATCTGTCTAAAGGTAAAATAGATAACCAAAAACATACCAACTGAATTAATAACAAAATTTAAAATTATCCATACCAGAATGACGAATCAATCGAGTCAAGTCGTAGCGTTTCTTCTTATCTGCTACCATGCAAGGGAGATCTTCCTTTTCTCCAATACATGCATATTTTGTTTGCCAGCTAAAGAAATATGTGCAGTCTGTTTCACCAGTAAACTCTGGGTGACCTTTGCCATCATCATCTTTAAGAAATTCACAGCCATACAAAAGATTACACACCGATTTAGATAACAGAGAATAGGAAATATATAAAAATATACAGGACAATGATTTAAATAAGTTATATTCCATCTCCTATTTAAAAAAATTCAAGATATGATTAAAACAACAATATTATCAATTAACAGCAACAGACAATTCAGGAAGAACCAAGAACTGTCTGAAAACCATTAGAAGCTGATGGAAGAACAGGGATTACTGAATTTGATACCTTCAAATACATCAGAATTTGTACCAGGAGAGATCATAACAAGAGGGACTTGCCTAGAAGTAGTACTGTCACCATTAAAAGCTGGAGTACCCAGAGAAGGGCAGGTACATATGGAATAAGCAGGACCATAGCTTGAGAATTTTCAATTCTTAACCAAGAGAGTAAGCATGTCACAAGCCCTAGGCACAGAATTGTCTATAGAGTATTCATGCAAGACGAAATAAACTTATATTCTCAAGAATTCAAGATTTCTCTATCTGTCAAGTCAGAAGAATGAGAATGTTGCTAAGTCCCATCAAGGTCCCCTTGAAGTCTACCATTTGGTGTCCAGTAAAGGGGACCCTAAGAACTCTGGAAAGCAGCAAAAAAGAACAAGCAAGCAATGGCATCCTCTTTTGTGTCCTCATCATCTAAATTTAGAGGGATATTGCCTCTGATCACGAAGGTTCTATTTCTCTCTTAAAGTTACCACCCAAAGGTGTGATTTTCCACCATCAATCTATGGTATGCCTCACTTGCGCTGACATATGCCATACACTAGCAAACATTATATTTCACTCCTCCCTAATCAGTATAAAGCTACTGACAGGTATAGATTTGTACTACATGTCAATAAAAAATCTTTTCCCTATTTATAAGAGAAAACATCTAGTATCTATTCAAGCATGTAACTTTGTGCTTTAAAAAAAAACTGCTACATGTAACAGAGCCATAGCAAAAGCAAACACATTGCTCAGCCCAATCCACAGATAACAAGCTCGTTTATCACCTGCTGTCTGGTTGCATTCAAAGTTTATGACAGTCATTCGCTGGAAACCAGAGCTGCAAGGATCTCCTCCTGGATATGTCAAAATGAGGTCCCCATCAGCATACCTGGATTTCAAAAGCCACAAGTTGCTGATTAGCTATAACAAATATGAGGTAAGGAAGAAAGAGTGTAGCCATGGCCCACACTCAAAAGATACCAAAGAAATATGATGTATATTAGATTAACAACCTGGATGCAAACAGTGATAGAAGTCTGTAATCAAACGGGGTAACTATTTGTTTTTGTTTACATTTTAAAACTCTGAATGAACATTTTGCATGCATATTCACTAGAATTTAACACAGTAAGGGTAACAGTTCTTTGATAGAACTAGAGCTGTTCCTTGTCATCAATTCACAGCTCACCACGTAATCCTCAGGAGCAAGCACTAGTAAGCTCAGTGGGAATTTCTCCCCCCTGAACATGCACAGGATTGTAGCCTGTAAGAAAATGCATTACTTCTCATTAATATTAATTCTCTATAGTTCCATTTACAGTCAATTGTGTAATTCTTCCACAAACCAAGGGTGGGCAACACACAGTATGCAGGTCACAGGTGGTCCCCACTTTTTAGGCATTATGTGTGTGTGTATGCAAAATGTAGCCAGTGGACCACACAAAGCTGTAGGCATTTTTTTGATCCCCAGCATACCCTGGGATATCAGCCCCCAATCCTCTAAAACAATTGTAAACGTTTTTGAGAAAACATGTTTCATTCAGAATCCTCTTATGCCATGTTTTGAGGGACCCCCAACACCCTGTATACTGCCGTAAAATTTAATTTTCATAGTTTTTTCATAAAAACTATTTTTTATATAAATAGTTTTTTCATAAAAACTATTTAGTTTTATATAAAACTAAAATTTAATTTTCACTAAATATGAACAGGAGGTATAGTTTAAACTTTTTATAGTAGAACCCATATTTCAGTTAACAAAATCCTACTGTTCCAACCTTTACAATATATAACTACTGCATTAATAGTTTAAAAACAAAATATGAATAATTAGGGGAAACAGTCTGAAAAATCTCTCTTTACTACTCAAAGACCGTAACTGGCTAGATAGGTTTCACTTGGTCTTTTCTCCCAAAAATATCCTGAATGATGATTAGGCAAGCCATAAAAATGTCTGACAGGACCATAGTCTGGATATAACCATGGTAATAAGAATAAGACTGCACAGGAAAAGATTTTGTTTCTAACAAGTATTACTTTGGCTAATAGTTTTGGACAACTGATTACTCACCTCAGAGTTTGATTTGCAAATTTTCCTGCCACTTTATTCTGATTATTTTGAGGTTTGACTTGGCATGAAGAAGCATATGCATCAGTGCAGGAACCTCCTGTTGTTTTCCCACATACATTCAGGTAATAATAATATTCTTCTTTGTCTTTAGCAAGGTAAGGTGAAACATAGTCTAAAGAAACGGAGGCATAAGATGACTGAAGCACATTTTCAGTTAAAGGGATTTAGCCAGCTAGCTATACATAGAAAAATAAGACTTTGCAATAAAGTGTATTTTGTTTTAGTTCTGTTATTACCCACATGTGTAATCTCAGGTACCTCCTTCAACATCAATTATCAATTTTTACCATATCCTCCTAAAAAACCCATACAAACATAGTCTGGAAAATTTAATTGCAGGATGTTGTAACCCATACTTTCAATTAATTTATTATGCAAACAAAAATCACGACAATGGAACCCTCCTGTGTCTACATCTCAATCTCTCATGCTGTGATTTAAACCCTCTGTAAAAAGACACTCATTGTGATTTCAGTGTGTGGTATGCAGATATCAGCTTTTTCTGCAACAGGTTAATTTGAGATATAGAGAGCTTTACATATATAAAAACCTTTCAAAATAAATAGCTCTAAAAGTGGTACAGCCCCATATGTGTTATAGTGCACACCTTCAATAATATCCAGCTGCCTCTCAGTTAAGTTGCCTGACAAGATAGGAACCCGCAGCCTACAGTCGTAATTTCACCTGCAAAGCTTCTTGTGCCCTTACTTCTAACTAGTGAGCAGAGCAGAGCAGAGGGACACTTACAATCCAGCAAGATTTTGTATTAAAATTAATTCTAGTTTGTAGATCTGGAAAATTTTGTAAGGATCCCTGGATGAAACGGCAAGAGTTAAACATGACCCTGCTCGCTGCTGCAAGGTACTTGTACTCTACGCAAATTGGAATCGAGCTCTGCATACAAAATACATTTCACAATCCAGTTATATGAGGCTCCTGCCTTTTTCTTTGCCATTGCCATTAGCTTTACTGATACAAATGCTTTTCTTGACTTGTTAAGGAAAAGAATGCTTACCTGGAGATTGTGTGAGGGATGACAAGTTTACATAAATACCATGCTGTTCATTGGTTAGAGTACAGCTATTACTCTCTAAGTAGTCCCTGACACAAGCTGACTCTGTAACCCACTCAATTTCAAACCGGCAGTTGCTTTGAGCTGTGAGTTTAGGACTTGTGTCCTGATATAAAAAGGTAAAAATAAAATTGTAAATAGAAAGGTCAAGGAAATAAATTTTATTTAGGGAGACCCAAAATACAGCCTCATTTTTGCAGGTAAGATGCAAGTCTCCAGAAATAGGAAATAGCAGCACATACTTTCATTTAATACACAGGGGCATAATTAACAAGCGCAACGAAATTCTTACTTTTTATTTTCCTGTATTTATGGCTTTTACATTTGGAATATTCACTGACACAATCATCATCAACATAAGGTCTGAGAAATCTGTCCCCCTCCAGCTCCGGTAGAATTGCAACTCCCATAAACCTAGCCAATGGTGAGGGATCACAGGAATAGCAGCACAACATCTTGAAGCTGTGCCACCCACTCTTAATATAAACCATAGTTAGACGTTATGATCATATTGTGACCACACATGATCCCTCCTTCAAGTTCACACATGATCCCTCCTTCATAAGAAAATGTCTGTTTTCACTTCTGAACATGGTTTCCCATTATATACAAACTTTAACAGGCATGATTTTATATTAACAAAATAAATAGCTTAATTATCATAGAATCATAGAATAATGGAGTTGGAAGAGGCCTATCAGGCCATAGAGTCAACCTCCTGCTCAATGCAAGAATCTAAGTGAAAATATATCTGACCAACGGCTGTCTAGTTTTCTCTTGAATGCCTCCAGTTCTGAAGAGTTAACCACCTCCTAAGGTAATTTGTTCCACTGTAATGCAGTTAGGAATTGTTGTCTGATACTCAAGTCAAAATCTGACTTTCTGTTACTTCTGTAACTTAACTCCTGCACTCTGGAATGACAGAGAACATATTCTGTCCCTCATTCATAGGGCAACCTTTTAAATATTTGAAGAATGCTATCATATCTTCCCTTAGTCTTTTTTCCTCAAGGCTACACATACCACAATCTTTCAGTCCTTCATCTTAGGGCTGGGTTTCCAATCCATAATTGTTCCTTAAGAAGTTGTTTTATGGAACTAATACAAGCTGTCTTCCATGTCTTACTGTACACAGGAAGTGTGAGGTACATATGCCCTCAAACACAAATAAAGGATCGAGCCATCATTTGATATCCTGGTGAGGTTTTACTGACCTAGCAGGAATCCGTACGTTTTAATTAACACTGCTTACAACAAACCAACATTCCTCATATTCATACTTTCACGCAGTATTATCAGCCACTTATTTAGACTGTGGTGAGCAACATGCAGCCTCTTCTGGCTATAGTTCAGGTCCCCTCGCTCCCATCTGCTGCTGCAGAGACTGATAAAGTTACAATGGCTGCAATAAAACAATGCCACTACTGAGCGGCTGAACGCAAGCCCCTTTTCTCTACATTTATCTTTTTTGTCCCTTTCTAGAATTAAAAGAAGTGCTGTGGAATGTACGATGAGATACTATCGTGTGTTGGAGGATACTCTGACACCTGCCCCCACAAGCACTACAGAGTTATCAAATTTGCTCAATTTTTAAAACAAATGTAGGAATCTTGGTGCCAGCTGGCAACTACCAACTACCTCAACTGACAATATCCCTTCAACTCTCTCCAGATGAAGAATATCTGCTGCTCTGTTTCAAACCTCGTTGGGCTTACTGGCCCCATTAAGTAGGAATATCATAATTTATTTTACGGCTAAGGACTTGATCTAGCACTCTTCCTTCCCCCATGGCAGATTGTAATTACCTCTCTTCTCCTCCCTTGCGGACATACGAAAGTAATAGTCACTGCAGGATCATGACCTTCACAGAAGTCTGGCTTCTCCTCATTGCTAAATCTTTCATACTTCACTGAAAGCCTGGAAAACAGGAAATAAAATATGAAAAGGCAGCAAAAGGACTCACTCAGACTCTGAATGACAGAGTGAAAATGAATGCAGTTAATAATTATTTTTAAAATGTCCATTTTATACCACCCTATTACTGTTGCCTCTCTCTGGGCATTTTGCATTATATAATAAATCATATGCTAGAACACTATGTAATAAAAATGCCTAATAATTTTTACTTTAGGTCATCACGACCAAATTAGTTTCATAACAATGTACCACAAAAATGATGGGTTAAAGTTATGAGAAAGAAGATACAAGATATAACTATATATTTTAAAGGCTTAGGAAAAAATGGCAAAATAAGTGCAAAGTAAGCTTAGAAAGAAAACATATTGGCAAAAGTAATAATGATATACGTATATTGTTCTCTATCACATTCTGTATTTTTCATTTACTCCAGTACCCTATTACAAATCCCCTTCCCTATGAGTTTCCCTTACCCAATTGAAATAAAAATTTATAAAACAAAAAAGTACCACAAAAATGTTGGGCTTGATCTATCAGCATCAACAACATACTTGTAATTAATAAAGTGAGGAATAGATTTCTATATCACAGTATTGCACATAGTCATGAAAGCTCAAACAAAATGATATAAAAGCCAAGATAAAAAAAAACAGAAATGGTAGTCATAATGCCAATAAAACACAGCAGAGCTGTAACATAAAACTAAGAACATTTATAAAAATGTTGCTCTTTTTCTCAGCTAGAAGGGGCAAAAATAAAAGCAGAATCCATTTAAGTACTTTTATCAGCACAATGGGGAGGGCAGCAAGTTCTTCTCTGCTTTCCCCCCCATGTACACCCAATATCTGGTCTAGTAGCCCCTCCTGCAGTAGAGTTCAGCACTTGTGGATGTCTGCCTGCTGCTTACTGGATTCCACCCAAGGTGCTCAGAAGATTCCAAGCTGCTGTCTTTTAAGCAGTAGTATTTAACTGTACTCACATACATTAACAAAAATGGCTAAATTAATTCCCGAAGTGTAGTTTAAAGAAAGCTCAGGGGTCAAGGCACCAACGTTCCCAATAACATTACAATTCGAATGCTAACTTTAACTTGGTTATTGCAACAAGCCTTCAAATGATTATTTCTTTAAAGTATCACAAGGATATAGCTTATTGGTTTAGGTATCTGGCTGCAGAGCCAGAGGCTGGGAATTGAATTCCCCACTGTACATTCTTGACAGGGGCTGGACTTGATGATCAATAGGGCCCCCTTCCAGTTCTGCAGCTTTACAATTATATTAGACATACCTATATTTATCAAGCGATTTGAGTTGTTCTTTAGGATGCCCCAGATCAAATGCTTGACCACCCTTCAACAGGCAAGCTGAACTTTCCACTGGACAAATCCTGGTTTCAGTTGAGGACCCTCCTGTTAATACAATATCAGATGTCACCATAGTTTGAAATTATAGGAGAAACACTACTCTTGGATAAGGTTTTAGAGGAGTCCGTTTGGCCAAAATAGATTACACATAGAATATTAAAATGGAAAACTCAAAAATTTTGAAGACGTTTTGTATAAAAATAAATAAGGAAAAATGCTGAGCTGCATAACAGTAGGACTGTGGTATCCACTGGAGATTGGTTCCAAGCTTACCCTCAGATGCTGGAAATGGTGGATATAGCAAAGCTATATATTGCATAGTCTCTGGTTACCTCTAGTGGCCACGTCTGGTAATAAACCTTGGAAACACATATTTCTGGAGTTTTTTATTTAATATTTTAGGCAGCAGATTAGAGATGGGAACGCCTGGGGGAAAATGGAAAAATTGGGGTGTTTTCCTGTTTTTCCCCAAAGTTGTTTCATATGGCTTCAAAATTTCTGGAAATTTTACATCTCTACAGCAGATAAGTGAAACTGTGAGTACTGATCTCGCAGATACGGTGGTCATACTGTACTAATCTAAGCAAGAGAATTCAAGTTACCCACTAAACTCACAAGTGGCCAAGAAGGATTGTAACATAAATAAAGGAAATTTAAGATCGTTTACTAACTAATGCTACCTCAGATGGTGCTCAGTTACAGATCTGAAGCAAAGTTTATATAATGGCCAGAATCCTACTGGTGTTCACACAAGGTCTGTGAAGCTTGCTGTAGCTGACTGATGAAGTACAAAGGCCCACCTCAGCTGCACAACCGGCCAAGCTGCTAGGCATGCAATAGAGACATACATGGCCATTTTGTCAGCTAAGAGCAAATTGTAGACAAACAGTAGGCCATTACATTAACAGAATTATAGCAATAGTGCTTGTTTCAATTACATTTAACTTCCCCTAAAGAAAATAAAAATCTTCTAAAAAAAAAAAGGAAATTTTAAACTCAGAAATATCACCCCATCTGCTGCTTCTTTATCCCTATCAGGTGTTATGCTAGGGAGATTTTAACTCATAAAGTTTTATTGATAACCAGAACCAAGGTTGAAAGTTCTTTCTGTTTCAATATTCTCAACACAGATACTATGCTATGTGGAAGCAGACAGTACAAACAGTAGATTGTCTACAGACTAGGTATAAGAAAGAATGAGTTCAGGATATATTAAAAGGTCTAATGAATGTTACAACTGTTAGAGATAAAGAAGTGAGTGATGTAGACTCTGCACTTAGAACAGTAGAACAGAAAACCTGAAGTAGAACAATCCAGCAATATATTTGGAACAAAGGGAATTTGCTTTCTCTGTCTTTAAGATAGGACAATATGAAATTATACCAAAATCTGGTATTTCAACCTATAAACTTAGAAACAGGTCCTCAAATAGATCTTTGAGTCTACTGCAAAAGGTTTTGATCTACCTACATAATGAGGTGCACACAAAATGCAATGTTAATGGCTAGACAATTACACACCATTTAATCAACCATTAAGCACATTCTCCTCAATGCACCTGAAGTTTATTGTTCCTTGCAAACTTTCCACGTACTGTGAAGACCCAATGTGCACTTGTGAAGACCCAATGCAGTAAAAACAAAGTTTGAGAAAGTTATTTTTTGGATTACAACCCTCAGAACCGGCCATCTATCTGTAGGAGACTGGATACTCTATTATCTGGAAGTAACTGTGCCATACTCTGAGCAAAAAAATTTAAATTCATGAGCATATGTAAAAGCAATAACTCGATGCTTAAATTTTGGAATGTAACTATGACATGAAAAAAACTAACTATTGGAAAATTATGGGAACCCAGTATTTGGATAGACTTGCTTTCTAAAATATGATGGCCCATATCCTATTCAATATTTAGGCATACTGAATGCCAGCTACAAAAGCTGTTGCAGCAGTCTAACAAAGTGCTAACACAGCCAGGACCTAATTAGACCACTGCAGAAATCTGAATTGGAGCTCCAATTCATCACAAATAAATACTGAGTGGGATACTACCCAATAGCAGTGTATGGTACACAGGAAAATCGGGAGACAAATATGTGAATATGAAAATGCAAAAGAGGATGTTGCAAAATGTTGTAATTACAATGAACAATATAATAGTCAGAATTTTACTACTATTTCCATAAGATTTGATTAACTTGTGACAGCTAACTGACAAAGCGCCACAGCGCACAAAGTGCTCAATCAGGCATGTGACCAGATATGTGACCAAGATGCACTCCGGCATCTCATCAATTAGCTCCAATTAGACATGGTAAGTTATGCAAATCTTACATGAACATCAATAGGATTTTGCATCTAATATGTGATAGATTCCTTTTTCTTACTGTTGTTGACTCTTTCTTTGGAAACTTTATTTTATTGAAAATGTATTTATGTAATTCATCTCAGTCATCCATTTATATAACCAATGCATCAGCCAGTTTGAGACATATATTCCCAAAACAAGTCTCCAAAAAAATTGACTATTTCAAACACAAGATCAACCTAAAACAACAGTTTAATGAATCAGAGCTATCGGATTTTACAACTATTAGTACAAAAGTTTGTAAGAAAACAGTTTATCCATCTATGAAATGTTATACTGCCTAGAAAATTCTGGGACATGCCTGGTTTCTCTGTTACAGCAGAACCTCAAAACTGCTGGAGAACCGCTGACACAAAGCCAACACATTAGACAGAAACTCATTGCCTGGAGAACCACTACTAACTAGAAAACTGGACTGACATTTTTTGCTCATAAATGAAGATAAAAAGCCTCCAAGTAGCTGCACTGAAATGTTTTGACAGTCAGAGGAAGCAGATGTAAGAACCAGTGGACGGAAGTGTACCTGCTGAAACAAAAGGAGGTGAAATGTACAGGTCAGGACCTGTACATAAACAGAGGATTAGGTGGAGATTGCTAGTAAAGTACAAAGCATATTGATGTGGGAGTGTCAATATTTGAAATTTTGTGTTTTATGGGGGGTGGAGGGAGGAAAAAGCCCTAAAAGTAAAGTGCAGTTTAAAACTATAGCTTGGAATTGCTACTAAGAGTCATTTCATAACACAAGTGCTGACCAGCTGTATTGCAGATCAAGGTTACAGAATTTGTAAAAAAAAAAATTGTCACCTAAATGTTTGTATATCTTTTACATTGCGTTGTATCACCATCTAATGCCATTAATACGAATTGCTTTAAAACAGCAGACCTAGCCAGTGGCACCTTTAGTCAGTGGCTACCCCGGCTGTTAGCTGTTGTAGCTCTCAGCTCCCCTAGCTGTCCACTGACCAAGCGGAATAAAGGATGTTTGTCTGGGTTATGATAAAGCACATGTAGAGTATATATATGGGGAATAAAACTCACATTTGTATGAGGCATCTCATCCAAGGAGGGAGAAAGAGCGTGAGACACAGAATGTACATGATGCCTGGCAAACATCACAAGACCAGCAGAAAAGATAACAACGCAGCCCCAGAAAATAAACAATGGACTTCACATATACCTTTAACTGGCTTGGTTGCATGAGAATATTTGGTACTGATTTAGTGTGTGTTAACCACACGCTTAGAGGCTCAGTAATGCTTTTCATTTTATATATTCTTAATTTGAGAATTTTGATATTTCTTCATGTATTAGGAAGAAAACTTTTACATTTTTAAAGTTTATGTTTTTTCCTTTTCAATAAAGTGTTCTAGAGAAGCATTTTCTGCCCTTTTGAGCTATAAGCTAGTGTATTTCAAAATGTATGTTCCTGCAATTATCAAATATGTTTATGACTTAAGTATGTGCTTACAGCTTAAATTCAATTTTCCTGTATTTTAAGTATTTGTGCCTACAGTTTTTCCTCACAATTGTAAGACTGTCTTCAATATATTTGAACTTGTTATTTTTGAAGTATGGAACCTAGAA
Organism: Intellagama lesueurii; assembly: GCA_037013535.1. Lineage (NCBI taxonomy): Eukaryota > Metazoa > Chordata > Lepidosauria > Squamata > Agamidae > Intellagama > Intellagama lesueurii. Next base: position 285,086,411 of record JBAJHW010000001.1, on the reverse strand, counting down.
ACAATGTACAAATAAAAGTTTGTAAAATTGGACAAGTTGAAATTGCCTAGAATTATGGCAAAAGAGGGGGGGGGAGATGAATTTTGAAATATTTGTCTATGATTGTCTGATTTCACTGTGGGATTAAGCCTTCATTGGAATAAATGCCAGCTATGATGAACATAGGCTTTTGATCTTTGCCAGGAGAGGGTGGGGATGGGGTGGGTGGATGTGTGTGGGGGGTGTCTCTCTCTCTCCCCTGTGCTTAGAGCTGTAAAACAATGTTCACATCTTAATGTTCTTTTACTTCAGGAAAATGAATTAATAAATATATACCGGGTTGCTCTCAGCACACTTCCTGTCAAGTCAACAAACACATACATTTAAATTATATTCTTAAAACCAAAACAAGCAAAATTATTGTGTTTCAACATGCTATGTACACTGAGGTTCAGACCTATGTTTCTACAGATGTTGATGTATAGCTCCGAATCTTCATCAGAATCTTCCACCAAATATCCTCCAGAACTCTTAATCAAGGGGTTCAAATCACGCTTCTTCAAGGCTTTATCAAATACATAGCAGGGTACCTGGAAATGTGCAGATACTAGAGATTACCAGAGTTCTCCCCAACAACTCTCACCTTCCATCATATTCTATGAATTTACTGACACCACTGTGGGGCAGGGATGGCTCAGGCTTAAGGACTGGTGGTGGTGCTGAGCACCTTCAGAAGTAGTGCCAAAACTGAGGAGTTGTTTAAAGCAGAACAGGCAAATTGAATATTTCATTCCATGGCCAAAATCCTACTGCTCAACTATGCATGTACAAGTTGCATGTGGTGGCTGTGCTAGCATCAAGCAGGAAGTGTATCAGTCATGATGGGGACATGCACTCAATTGTGCAATTCCATAGTACAATTCCTTGTTGCCAAGCATAACACCCAGCATATTTACGCCAGCGTAACTTTATGTTGTGCCACCATGAACAGGATAGCAGCCAATGTTTTAGTTGATCCCATGACATTACAAGATACCTGATAAAGGGGCTAAACAGCAATCATTTAGAACAAAACCGGTGGATCATGAACTAGAAAACTGCAATCTCAAATCAACTTACAAAGCTGTAAAGTCCACTGAACTGAAACATACTTACTTCTGAGTGAACATGCACAGTATTACAACAGAAGTAATAGTACTTTGCCTAGAACTTGCATTACCTCTTTTGTTGGTTTGAACAAGTCCTTCTTACATGCAACAAAAGTCCTCCACTCAAAGTAGTGCACACATTCAGTTGAAGCTACAAATTCTGGGGAACCCTAATGCAAAAAGCAATTGAAAACAACATTTGCCATTTCACATGTTGAAAATGAAAACAAAATTTAATCTCATCATCCAGACCAGCAAATAAATTTTAAAAGAAACTACAGCTAAAAGAAGATTACTTTAGTTATTCATTGTTGAACTATTTTTCTCATGTAAACTGGAGACTACTTCAGCTATAAACATACTAAAAGGTGGAATCATCTTAGAACCTGGGATTATTGAGAACATTAACTACTGCAAAAAAAATCATACACCAATTATTTATCACTAATAACATATTTTCATAGGAATCATAACTTAAGATGATATGGTACCCACTCTTGGCTGAAAAGTGGGATATAAATATACTAATATAAAATTTATTGCCTATTTCAACAAAGGAGGAATAATTTATTTTTACTCTTATACTATTCAACTATAAATGGAAACATTTGGTTTGGTATGAACCAAGTTCATGTATTATACAGGAGCTAAAACAATAAACTGAGATTAGTAGAGAAAAAGACCAATATCCTGCTGCATAACTCTGCCTGTGCAACAGGATTGACATCACCTTCAACAGCAAACTGCTGCTGATTAAAGACATCTTTTTCTGATTTTGTGGTGCAAGCATCTCCATCTCATTGCATGTGAGTTGCACGCAGCCTGAAATAAAAAAAGGAACTCTTTAATCAGCAGCCATCTGCTGCTGCTGCTGCTGATGATATCATCTTGTTGCAAAGGCAGACCTATGTATCAGAATACTGGCCAATGTGCCTATTTTTATGTCTTCAGAACAATGTCTAACCATAAACTATTTTGTAGTTTACATGTTGAGCTAACTTACTATTTCTTAACATGTTTACATTTACATATTTATATAGATACTTGATATTTATTGCTTGCACTTTAATATTGCAACAGCATTTTTAAAAAGCACCTTTTCAAAAAAAGACTGAATCTACAGGATCCATTGCAATTAGGGATAATTGCATGGGACATCCATATATCATGGAAGAACACAGAGATACTCCATAATTTATATAGAATTTTACAAAAATGGAGGTTAATTGGAGATATTGCAACTACCTCAACGTTCTTTTATATTTTTTGCAAGAGTTCTTAGCAATAATGTTATACTTACTAGGGTCTTCCCACAAAAGAAGTTGATATTACTTTGAACTACATGTTGAGTGCCTTGCTGTGAACATGATGTCGTTGTGTTGAACTCTAAAAGCAATTTAGAACTTCTCATCAGTGAGGAGTCGCCTGAAACAGAATTACAGAAGAATTATAGTATATACATTATGCCTTGGCCTTTCAGGTCAATACCCTCACAAAGTAGCTTTGAACAATACACTACATACAAGATACAATTTATTTATTTTACCTTGTTTTATTTGTATCCTGCCTTTCTCCCTTTGCAGGGGACCCAAAGCAATTTACCAAAAAATAAAATAAAATTCATAGACAATTAAAAATATAATAATTAATTATTTTAACCTGCAATATGCAATAAAAATAAAAGCAAAAATACAGTAACAACATAGGATAATAAATGACTGAAATCCTGTTGCATAACTAAGGCCTGTGAACATCAACAGCAGGGGGCAATCTTCAGTAATTCTACTTTTGTTTTGCGGCTTTTCCAACTCCCGTGTTCTCTCTTGTACTGTGTGAAGGCTGTCTAAGTCATGGAACAGGAGGAGGGTGTATTTAATTCTCAAAAATCACATACACCCACAACCAGTAATTTCATCTGGGGGTGGCAGTGTCTGGGAATTAAATAATTCCTCCTTCTGTCCCACGGCTTCCACACAATGAAAGGGATTACACGGGAGTCATAAAAACCACAGGACATAGATAGGAAATTTTAATTCCAAAAAATCTCTCCTTGTTGATGATGCCACCACCCTTCCACAGATGTAGTCACACCAACAGGATTTCAGAAAATAAAATGAAATGTTAAAAAGGACCAAGTCCACCAGGAATACCCTTTTGACTAAGGCTTACCAGTATGAAAAAATGTTTCTCCTCATGTGTTGGTCTGTAGAGAGGAATAGCTACTGAACAGAAGAATTCCCAGAAGCAGATGCACTGATATGGAAGCTGCAAGAGCCCGTCATATACACACCCTAGCACACTTTGCATATGGCTTGATTAGATAGCTTAGTGGCCATTAGTTCAGATCAGAGACAAAGTTGGAGAACACTTGCTGTAGAGAATCATTTTAGAATTCAGGCTGAACTACAAGAGACAAAATGCTGTCTTGGTTTGTTTATGAACTCTGATCAAGTGGTCTTAAGACAATTGATCAAAAAGAGGTATTTTGTTATAGCTGCCTCAGGTAAAGTTTCCAATGCTTGCTACACTAAATTGTTAAGGGAAAACCCATACATTCAGTCTGCCCATATACAGTGGTACCTCGACTTGAGAACGTCCCTACATAAGAACGATTCGAGTTAAGAACGGCTCCGTTCGCAAAAAGTTGCTTCGACTTGAGAACGGAGCCTCGACTTAAGAACCAAAAAGAAGAAGAAAAAAACCTTTCCTGCCCTTTTTTTGACCTAAGTTCACCTTAGGTCTAAGTTCACCTTAGGTCAAAAGAAGAAAAAATAAAAAAATTCGCCCCCTAGTGGTAGATACGGATTAACCGGCTTTGCATTAGTTACTATGGGAACTAATGCTTCGACTTAAGAACAGTGCCTCGACTTAAGAACGAAAAACAGCAGATACGGATTAAATGGTTTTCAATCCATTCCTATGGGAAATGGTGTTTCGACTTAAGAACGCAGTCCCAATACGGATTAAGTTCTTAAGTCGAGGTACCACTGTACTCCGATTCTGTGCGGACCTGGCCAAGATCACTGCCTCTTCAAGTGTTCATGTTCCTTTCAGATGTGTGCACTTAGAGCAGTAGAAGACAATAACCAACACTGACATATCTCGTGACAGTTAATGTTCATGGCTTCATATGTTCACGTTATAATGATTTTAAAAATGATTGCCTAATAATCATGACACACAAACAGCCAGAGTCTACCACACATCTTCCCACTCCTGAGAGAACTAAATTCTCTTCACTTTTAATCAGGTATTCATCTTTTGTTTCCATCCAGTTAGTACTAACAGCTTGTTCTGGTGTCACCCAGAGCTTGGAAATTTTGTTACTCCCTATTTATTATCCTGTGGCAGTTATAATTTTCAACTATTATTTTAACTGAAATGCCAATGCCATTATTTAGTTTAGTAATAATAATCAGGTGCCAACAAGTCAATTCTGACTTATGACGACCCTTTTCAGGATTTTCCAGATACAGGATACTCAAAAGTAGCTTACCATTCCCTTCTTCTGAGGGTGCTCCGGAACTGTGTAGCTAGCCCAAAGCTACACAGGCTAGCTCTACTCACAGGAAGACACAGTAGGTAATCAAACTCCTAACCTCTGGCTCTGCAGTCAGGTACCTAAAACACCGAGCTATCCAGCCAGCTTATTTAGTTTAATACATTTCATTAATATTTTAGAGCAACAAATTGTCCTCAACTTTTTTTTAACTTCCCTGGATCCATCCCACATACAAAGAAATGTATGGTATTGGTGACAGATTTGTTTATTCCATACACTATCATAATTTCAACCACCAGTGTTAAACATTAGTGTCAGTTCTTCACTGGCTGTACTGACTGGGAAATTCTTGAGGCCACAGTCCAGAAAAAGTGACTTTTACAACCTCTGGTCTGGAAAAACATGAGGTACTTCAACAGTAGCTTCTTCGCTCAGTTAATTTTTCCAGAACACTCACATTACATTTCCAGAAGCTCAGTCCCAGTGTTTTCTGTGTTCCTCTTTTTTTCTCAGATCCAAATTTATGATAAGATCACACAAACGTGCATATTAGAGATAATCACAGTCTGTCCAGGAGAGTTACACACCAAAGCATTTCAGTGCCCCTGAACTTTCTAATGACATGCTGGGCAGGCTCAACTGGTTTCATGGTCTCTTCCAGATCTCAGTCATGGGGTCAAATAAACACAGTGTGTCTTGCTGGCCATGGCAGGTCAGTTTCCCTCTGAGTCAGAGGGAGCACCATAAGTCAACTAATGTTATTTTTATTTTTAAATTGTTACTTTATGTAATATTATAATACTAGATTTTTTAAAAAACAAACAAACCCTTAAACATAGAAAATAAGTGTTTTAAGAACACTCCTACCCATGCTGGGTAGCAACTGACAGAAAGGGGGGATTTGCTTCCTAATCTTTCCAACAAGGATCAGTTGGAAACCATAAAACTGGCAGATCTCCTGGTAATAAACCTATTGCCATGGATCTTTGATTGATGGAGATTTCCTGTGAGTAGACACTGTAACAGGTTCTTCATTATGTGGAAAGAATGCTACAAATTTTAAATGTCATGTGGAATATCCCATTTTAAATGTCATTTCCAGTTAACTGCAGAAAACCAATGCCTCAGCAGTGCTCAAAGGCCCTAGTACAGAAGCACCCAGAATGCAACAAACTTCCCAAACCTATTCAAATCAGGTCAGTATTTGCTAAGAAACTACTTGGAAACCCCAGGTATAGGTTTGGTTATGTGTCCTACTTTTAAAAGGACAGACTTTTAGTCTTAAGTCTGTCAGAAATAAAGAATGGTAAGAAAGGAGAGCAGCAGCCTTCAAGTTTCCCCTCAACAATTAGCATCCGTTCATCTAGTCAAACCTTCATTATTACATTCAGGTACTACTTTCAAATATATATTCTGAGTTTGATGACAAACAATAAGATCTTACAGTGTGTTTTTTTAAGTACAAGGCATGTTAGAGTTTTAAAAACACATTTAAGTTACAGAAGTAGAGCAGAACTATTTTGCCTTTACAGTTCAATCTCCAAGTAACAGAGAGAGAGACCTAATAAGTCAATGGGGTTGGTAAATCAGCTGCTCCGTAAGTTATATATGTACCTACTCTAGTTGCAACTTACTACACTAATGTAAGTCATTACTAGAATAAGCCAGTATGATTCAATAGGCCTACTCTAAAGTGCCTTAGTACAGTAAGCAACAGGATTACTTCCAGTGCATTTGTACAGAAAAACAATCATGTGAATTTCCACCTGCACTTTGAAGCAGATCATACAATCTTCTGTTCTGACTCATGCTTTAGCAAACTACCAGACCAAAGTGGCTGTTTTGCGGGCAACTGTCTAATTTTAATTTCACCATGATCACAAATTTTACATGAAGCATTACACCCATTTCCACTGGCATATGTGCAGCAACACAAGATTTCTGTTCTTAACTTTCCAACTGTGTTACCACTCTGAAATACTTCAATACAAGGCACTCCTATTAAATTTTGCCTTTTATTTTCTTTTCTAACTGATCATTTTCATCCTCATGTGATTTGCTGTAAGAACTATGAATCCAATAAAGATGCTGGTGTCTGAACAGGATATTGCCAGTTTTCCTGCCGCAGCAGCCTGGATCCCTGCCCATTCAATAAGAGTGAAAGCTGATACAAATTTTGCCAATGCAATTAGGAGTTCTACAAGAAGGAGTAGAGCTTAAAAAGAATTGAGCTCTTCTCTTTCTTCTGCAGCCAAAGGGAAAAGACAAAGGGTGCATATTGCTATAAAGGTTAATGGTACTTATATCTATAAATGAATTGGCTCTAGGACTCAGCTTACAAAAAAAAACCCACTAAGAAATCTACACAGTTGCCAAGAAAACCTTGAAATCATCTAAATCTATCTTGAATATATAAAATACTGTTTCCAGTGGAAGTCCACAGACTAGATAATGGTAATTTAATAGAAGTTGACTGCTAATCCTAAAGTAACACTAAAATGATCTGGCAAGTGACTTGCCATATATTCTAGGACTTCACTGCCCACTGTTTGTGTAGGTCAGAAAATATAGCAGTATTTATTACGTTTTTCTACTACTGCCTAGGAAGCTTGCCATTTACCTGTTTTTAAACAAAGCAACCAATGCAAAACAAAAGGCATTTCTAGAATCTGAAGCATCTATGAAGATGGCTTGAGTTTTGAACCCAGGCCTACTAGGCAATAAACCAGAAAATCTCAGGATTTCCACTTGCAAAAAATCCAGTATATGCTGGGGATCCTGGAAAGCATTCTGCAGCATGCTTCCTGCTCACTTAGGGCATTGGCAAGGCTATTGGATTTTACTGCTATCATGTTAAAGGTCCCAGACATTTTCTACATGAACAATGGAGCACCCTACTTCTCCACGTTGAAGTGAATAGTACCCAAAGCCACCCAAAACATTTTGGCGTGCAAGACAAAAAACTCACAAGCAACCCTTCTTACCCTGACAAGTAAAATACAACAACAAGCAAGCAAACAACCACATTTGCCATCTCATTATGACACTGAAAATCTGAGGCTGTTTTGTTCATCCTACTGGTAAGGTTGATCTTCCTTTCAGAACTCCAGGAAACTTGCAGCCAACATCACCCCCTTGCCCAGCACAAGTGCTTAGAGAGAAAAGGAAGTGCTATGTTGCTGGATCTCAGTTACCTCCACCGACTGAATGAAACCTTACACTTGCAGAGGAACAATTCTGGATCCAACCCACACACTATAATGTGTTTAGGCTGATATAATAAGACTTCTTGCTGTTAACAAAAGTTCCTAGTTTTCTGCCCATACTCATCCTACTTCCCAGGTAGCAACAACCAAGTTGCTTCAGAACACAGGCAGTAGCAACTTGCAAATCTAATATCAACATTGGATGTATCTATAATTACTGTTTGAATAACATCAGGCTTTTATATTATATCAATTCATAAATATGCTCAACAGTAAGATATGCTGGTCAGTTCATTGTAAATACACTTATTTATTTATTTATTTATTTATTTATTTATTTATTTATTTATCTTATATGCCGTCCACACTACCCAAAGGTCTCTGGGCAGCTTACAACAATTTAACTACAGTAAAAAAGATAAAACAATTAAAATACAATTAAAATATATACTCTAAAAGTTGCCATCAGGACCCACAGTTGATATTATTTCAATTAAAAGCCTTCTGGAACAGGAAGGTTTTGACCTGCCGCCAAAATGTCATCAGCGTCGACGCCAGACGAATCTCAGTTGGGATGGCGTTCCATAGTCTGGGGGCAGCTGCTGAAAAGGCCCTTTGTCTATAAGCCATCCCTCTTACCTCCTTGAGGGATGGCTCTTTCAGGAGGGCCCCCTGGCTAGATCTTAACTGCCGGGTAGGTTCATATAGAAGGAGGCGGTCCTTCAGGTATCCAGGGCCCAAGCCGTTTAGGGCTTTATATGTCAAAACAAGCACTTTGAATTGGGCCCTGGCAGCAACTGGTAGCCAATGTAATTTAAACAGAATCGGCTTGATGTGTCTGTCCCCTAGCGGCCCCACTACTCACCAGCCGCGCAGCTCGATTCTGGACCAGCTGCAGTCGCCAGACCGTCTTCAAAGGCAGCCCCACGTAGAGCGCATTGCAGTAATCTATACTTCCTGATGTTTTTCTCTCTCAAAAACCTACATATGCTGCAGAACTTTATGAAGTCCTGCATATTTCAGTTTTCACAAAATGCCTATTTCTTTTCAGAGACATTGGGATGTGGGATGAAGGAACTGCAGATGGTCCCGTTCCTCGTCCCCCATGCACCTGTCAATGGCTTTAAGATTTCAGGAACTTTCCATATTTACAAAGGTGCTTTCAGTTGATAGGGGAGTACAGCAAGGCTACACAGAAGAATTTTTCACAGAATTTTTATAGAAACAGAGGTTCCTCTTCGAAACAAGACAGGAGGGAAAGGGTCCCCCTGAAGGCATAAAGTGTTGGAATTACTGCAATCTTTGTACAGTGGTGCCTCGACTTACGAACGCCCCTACTTACAACCACTTTGGCTTTGATGTTTATTTTTGGATTTATTTATTTATTTTCTTAAAGCCGCAGCGCCTTCCGACCGGACTTACTGTGTGGTGTTTTTTTTTTTTTTTTTTTGGTTATTATTATTTTTTGCCGGAACGGATTAATCGCGTTCCCATGCATTTCAATGGGAAATGGTGCTTCGACTTACGACCATTTCGAGTTACGTCCATCTTCTGGAACGGATTATGGTCGTAAATCGAGGCACCACTGTATGCTGTCTCTAAGAGGTTTTGGCAGGGAGGGACTTTTCAGAGTTAGGGTAAATGTCAATCAATCCAGCAGCAACCAATAGTTCTCTCTCTGCCTCAAATTTTGAAGAGAGCCATGCTTCTATACTCAAGAGTTCTTTTCCCGCTTTTTAAAAAATCAGGAGTCAGTTAATATTAGAGACAGCCAAGCAGTGAGTCAGTCATGAAGCTAGTTAGTCACTTAAGCTCTGTTCATGTGACATAATTATTTCTCTACAATATGCTGTTTTGCTCTATTCAGAACCATGAGTAAATGGACATTTTATTCTTTCTCTCTGAGTGAGTTACTGAGACAGTAAATGCCACCTGATGAGAACTAATTAATAAGGGGGAGGAGGTGTGTGAGGAGACTTGAAGCGAATTCTGCTCTGTAGGTACCTGAACTTTTTCCCACTGCATAGCTAGATAAATTTCAACACTGTGCCAAGAGAAAGTTTGTAAATCACAAGTCTTGTTTCATCCAGGGCATCCCTTTGTATATTAACATAATAGTACAGAGTAGTTTTTGAATTTGGCTGCAGCAGCCCTTAAGTTTGATGTGCAGACATTTTTCCATGTTTGCTATTGGCTATAGCAGAGTCAATACAAACAAAAAAAATCAGACAGTCCTTCTGACACACTTAAGAACACTGGGCAGCTTCATATGCTAGATATTTTGATAAACACGAATAAATTCCACAGCTTAAAAGAGGGAAAGAACACAATGGCATTGCTATTTTTAAAATCTACAGTCATTCTGTGAGTATTATGCAAGCTTGTTCACTGGCAGTTTTATGCCAGAGATGCAGAAGCATTAACAGCTTAATAAAGAGAACATCAAGAGAAAGTACAAGTAGAATTCATGAACTACTGCAGTAGTTTTTGCTCAGTGGCATACATACCACTTCAATTATGTCATTAAAAAGAAACATGAATAATAAATACAGTAACAAAACACCTGTAAACATATAGACACCTTTCTCAGAAACAAACATTTTGTTTCTATCATGGATAGACCTAGGTTCCTTGATGGCATCATTGATAAGGTATATAAAAGACACAAAATAACTGGACTACTGGACCTAAGGAACATGGAGTGAGGAGCTACTGTTCTCTAAATGTTGCTAGACAATATCACCCATCATCCATTTCTACTGGCTGCACTATCTGGGGCTGACAGGAGTTGGAGCCCAAAAATATTTTAAGGCACATACGGATCCCATATTGTTGTACAAGAGACAAGGAACTGAGAAGCCAGCTCCTCCTCTCTCTGCCCCTCTGGGAATACTCCTTGGTTCTGCTATAGAGCATCTTCTAGCCTAGGACTCTCCCTGATGAGAACCAGAGTTCAAGTGTAATGAAAAATGATAGAGAACGTGGCGACTGGAAGGGCAACAATAACCATGGGAAAGCAGAGAATTTGTATCACTAAGAGAATCTAATATGCATGGCTGTTGGGAAAAGAGCCCCCTTTTTGAAGAAAAAGCAGGATTTCTTTTCCTTTTGAAGACAAGACAAAAAACAACAACTTGAACAACTGGAAGAAGCAACTTCTACAGTAATTAACCTACCACAGAAAATGATCCAAATTATTTGATAACTTAAGAAATGGCAATTAAATTCCCAAAGAATTTTTTTTTAAATAGAGTTGATAGCATGACATACTTCTATAAAATTGTGCAACTGGACACAAAACCCATGCTATTTAAAGCCTTCTGGATGCCCAGACTATAAAAATTCCAGTTACTGGAACAAGGGGAAAAAGGTCCAGACTGGCATATTCTACTGCAGAAATCCTTCGTAGTATGTGAAGAATAGACCCCATATATACAACATTAATTTATAAGCAACTGAACAATATTTGCTTGGCAGTTCTTCATCTATGCCACCACTTAGCTGCAGTAATTCAAGAGACTTATCAGCTAAAGTGACATCCAATCAAGGCAGCATAGCTTCACCTCCACATACTTTAAAAGCCACACTGCGCAATTCTTGGACACAGAGGCGTCTTTCAAAGTAGTCCTATCCTTCCTATCCTCCAAGAAGTGTGTGGCAAAAAATATTCTCTCCACAAAAGGTGGGATTATATTCTGATATCTATACAGATGAAATTATTTCTGGTTTCTCAAAATGCTAAACAGAAAGCATGCAAAAAGTGCAGCTTCTCAAAAGCAGTTTTTTCCAACCTGATATTTGGGACCACAGTTCCCAATATCCTTGACTACTGGCTAACTGTGGATGATAGGTTATTACCTATCATCAGGTTGAAGAAGGGTAGTTTAGAGAAATTATATTGAATGTAAGGAACCTCATGGCTACAAGCCACAAACAAAATTAGCTTCCAAACAATCCCAATCAGGTGTGTTTTTTTAGGACACAGTACCCCTTGGATACGAGATCTTTGCATACCCTCATCCCAAATGTCAAGCTGAAAGCCTTATAATCCATATCTTAAGCATATGAAAAACTGCCAGCAGAACAGGAAATCTTCAACACAGAAACACTAAAATATACACAGAGAAGCTGACAGACAGCATTGCTTTTTGAATTTCATGTAGTAAACAAATCTTTGGACTTACCTACTGAGAAATAGTGTTGCTTTTTTATGTCATATGCACAAATAGTACTGGAGCTTCCACATTCTGAGGCGTTATCACAGAGGTTTATTTTATAGTGTACTTTGTCAGGATTAACAGCTTCCCACGTATAGCTGAAAATGGGGGAAAAGGTAAACTTAATAAGTGTTGCTGAACTGTCCTTAATAGCTGCTTCGATTCAGTTTGCTAAGAAAGACCTTAAAGTCCGTGACCATTTCATTCACACTTGATCAATGAAGCGTTTTCAAATGCACTGCTAATAATCTGAAATCTATAAATTTATTCATTTATTTATTTAATTCAATTTGTATCCCTCTCCCATTAGTATCACAGCACTACTTTGGGTGGGTTACAATACGTAAAATAGAAAACAAAAATAAAAATAGAGACATTAAAACCAGTGGTAAAACAGATTATAGTTTTTAAACAGTTAAACAAAGATAGGAGTACATTTCCATTAATTCCTGGCAAGACATCTATTGCTTGGAAAGCAATACCTCAAATACATGGGGGAAAATTACCTCAAACAAATGCACAAACCAAACCATGTGTTTATTATTGCTCAAAGAAATTTGCATTTAATTTTAGAGAAAATCAGAGAAAATAAGAAGCTACCTTATACAAAATCAGACCATATTACAAAAGACAGATCAGGATTTACTAACTAGTCTCCAGGTGATCTTCAGTAGACCAAGGACTATCAACTCCAAATGGTTTATCAATAATGAAAATAAAGTATTTTTCCTTCTCCTAAATTAAGCTTTTAAAAAATGCAGAAAAAAAGGGAAAGATACGTATCAAAATGTCTGTATCAAAACTCTAGGTTCTGTTACTGAGAACAAATTCCTGGACTAGGAGTGTGTTAAAGGCACTTTTTCCACCTGTCAAGTAACTACTTCCCACCTGCATCCAGTTAATGAAATATGTGTTCTGACAAAAACCTCTCCAAGGTTTCCAGATGGGACTGTCAGGGAGTCTTAATCAAGTCCAACCTGGAAATGCCAGTAAATGAACAAACCCTTCCACATGCAGAGCAAGTATTATACAACTGACTTCCAGATACAACCCAAGAATGTCACAAAGGATGAAAATGTGATACCTAGAAAGTACTTTCCCACCACTGATTAATTCTTACTGCTTCACACATTTCTGTTAAGCTACTGATTCTTCTAAGTACAGTATACTTACATATTAGACAGAACAGTTCAAAGGATCTCCATGGTAAGATCCAAATTATTAACAATCAAAGCTATATTGAATGACTCTCTTTCCAAAAGCTTATTAAGCAGCTATAAGTTTCTTTAACCATGTTATTTCAATGCATTCACGCTTGGAAGCCTATGCATTATCAATGTGGTCACCATGAGACTCTCACTTCTGCAACCTTGGCAGTGGGACCTTCCCTTAATGAAATGGGAGCTGCTTTATCCATACAGAGCCCCTTAATTAGAACAGTACTTAAAATGGCCAAGTCATATATAGCTAAGGCCCAGCGGAAACTGTGTCAACCAAAGAGTCAAACACAAATTCAGAAAAGAGTTAAAACAAAAGAAGTCAAATACTTCAAGAACAATGTGCTTAAAGCTCTCTCCAGTTTTCAGTTATGAATCATGTGATTGTCAGTCAACTGGAACATATTTGTTGTGTAGGAGGTACAAAGCCAGGCAAAAGGAAGTAAGGGCTGTTAAATTCTATAAGTATACAGTAGGCCATGGCTTACTTATTTCCATCTGACTAGTACTACTTTTACAGTTGAGTTAGAACAAACATACTTAAAACACTGACAGGTCTTGTGCTAATTATGACTGGTTAACTACTATTGCCAGGGGTCCACAAATTTTGCCTGACTCTGGCAAAAAAAGAGTTGTAATTCACAATCCAGAACCCACCCACTCCCATACAGAGCAGATGTGCCTCTGGTCTTTTGTTCACTGTTTCTCCAAAATTTAGGAACCCTCCCCAGCTAGGAACTGGAGCGGGGGCTGGGGAGTAGGTGGGAGGAGTACCTGAGCAATTGCAGAACATCCTTCAAACACTTCTAATGCTACATCCCTCTCCAGCTCCCAGCTTAAGAAAATGGCTGGCATCTCAGAAGTATAACAGAATTGCGAAGAGGACAAGACCTCTCCTTTTCAGTTTCAAAATCAAGAAAATGCCCAGGCCTTACCATGTTCATAAAAAAATAGTAGCATTTGCCACTAGGCACAGGACTTTTGCATTTCTTGGACTTTGGCCTTCAAAACTCACCAGGAATCCCCGCAGCCAGAATTCTGTAGCCTGTAGCCTAGAAACTAAAGTCTTCATAGAAGTTTTCATTTAAACATTTGGAGAATGAAAGGTCTGGCAGCCATTACCCACCTGTGAGAAGAAAAAGGAAGTGGCTGGGAAGGGCTAAAGCTCCCTAGAAGGCCCAAGAGATTAGGAGACTGCTTGTCTCTCCGGCCATGAGGTACAGAATGCCTCTCAAAAACCACCCGTTCCCTAATCTCTTGCAGCTCTTATGGAGTTCAGCCCCTCCCAGCCATTTCTTATTTCTTCCTTACAGGCAGCAAATGGCTGTTGGTGAACCTTCATTCACCAACTGCATTTAACTGAAAACGCCTCCTGTGAAGATTTTAATTTCTTGGTTAAAGCCCCCGGAATTCCAGCTGGCAGAGTTCTTGGGAATTCTGAAGCATGATGTCCAAAAAATACAAACGTCCTATTCCTATTTGCCACAGTACTTACAGTAAGTAGTGAATCTTTGCTACTGAGAAACAGTGAAAGCAACAACTTTTTAAATAAATAAATAAATTATAACTTCCAAATAATGTAAGCAAGTCATTCGCTGATCAGTTCTTGTTTGGCTTTCATCCTGGGAATATCAAGATCAACCTACATTTACATTCTAGAAAAAAACATTAAGCTCAAAAAATAAAGTAAAGGAACAACAACTCCTAATCACAACCAATTCTTCAGCCATCTATAGCAGTGGTCCCCAACCTTGGGCCTCCAGATGTTCTTGGACTTCAACTCCCAGAAATCCTGGCCAGCAGAGGTGGTGGTGAAGGCTTCTGGGAGTTATAGTCCAAGAACATCTGGAGGCCCAAGGTTGGGGACCACTGATCTATAGCACCACAGAATATTTATTTATTTATTTATTTATTTATTTATTTATTTATATGCCGCCCATCTAGACATTGTCTACTCTGGGCGGCGCACAACAGACAATATAAAACAATTGATACATAATAACAATTTTACAACGATTTAGAAAAATTAATGATAGTTCAAGATGGGGAGAAGAAAAGATAAATTAAGTAGTTATATATTGGTCACAATCAAATGCAGCAGTCAATATTTGCCGACACTAACTACTTCAGAGCATAAACTAAGGCAAACATTAACTAATGCTCTCCCATACAGTTTCATTATATAGAAAACCAGCAGTCAGACAGAAGTCAGCAAAATTATGTGATCAGAATACATTGTGCATTTCATTAAACAACAACATAACTATTATTAATTACAGGGGGACAAGGGTGGAGAAAAGAAGAGTAAACTTCAAGGATGTGCAACTTTTAGCTGGACATATTCTACAGAGCAGACTGGTTTGGGAAATGTGTGATCCCCTGAATCTTTTTTGAGTTCAACTCTCATCATTCCTAGCCAGCACAGCCAACAATGAGAGATTATTAAAGTCACAATCCATGTGTTCCCTCTCCCTTTTGCAGATACAGTGAGATGAAGTTGAATGCTGGCAGACCATGAAAGGACCGAAACATGAATCAACTCCATAAACTCTGTTCTGGGCACTGGTGCAAACATAACAGTTAATTACCCTTAACTACTGGCAACAATTATCAATATTGATGATAATCACCATGCCCTTGTAAGCTAGCATTCAAACCAGTTACAATTCCTGGACTAGAAGCAACCCTTCAGAAGGTTTCAAGTTTCTTTAGCTTATACAATTGTCTATGTAGCCTCTGCACCTCAATATAACTATACATTCATGCTGCCACTAACAGGGAAGCTCTACACATGTTAACTAATGTAGATAGCAAAAAGGTTTTCAAGCACTGATGTTTCCATAACAGATGCTTTACATTCACTCAGGCAATATTTGAACTAGCTCTAATATGGCCATTGATCTTCAAGGTCAATATTTTCAAATTGCATCCACCTCATTTCGACATACTGCACCATCATCTTAAAAGGTGGAAGGTGAAACGTAAGCTGTCTCCATTTATCTATTATATATATTTTACAGCAGTGCTACTGAAACCTCTTTCTTTGGTTCATGCTACAGAATTGCTCTGGATACCCACCAGTATGATAAGGTCTTTACTACCAAGTCACCACTTTCAATCACCAGGTCAAAACTCATAAGGTTCACTCAGTGTTCTGGAAATACTCTGATTCAATGTATTTCTCCTTCACTTCTGCTAACTTAAGAGATAAATAAAGCAGTCTTGTATACTACCAGAGTACTCCAATGACAGCAAGCCTTTAAAGCAGAAGCATGGTATAAACCTACAGGAATGCTAATCCAACACCGTTTACCATAACACAAATGACAGAAGGAGACAATATATCTGAGGAATCTTCTTTCTCTTCCACGTAAGAAGCACTGTCACTTTTTAAGGACACTTTTTGAAAATTACACGCTGGCTACATTCAGTTCAGCAGAGATTTGCCAACAGACTTACACTAAGATTCTCACAGTACTGTTTGTCTTATTAGTTTATTTTCTAACAGCATCACCCTTGTTTTCAAATTTCTCTCACCACTGATTTAAATAGCAGAAAACAACAACATGCAGTCACAGAAATAAATCTACTGTTATGACTAATTAGGGACATTAAAATGGCAAATTATAAGAAAAATCTTTGTTAAATATTTAATAAAGTGCTTTTAAGTTTTTTTATTGTCCAAATGTTACATTTAAGAATAGGATATCCTTCAGGATCTGTCCTTCCAGTGAGCACTGGGTTAGGAACTCAGTTGGGTTTTAGTAAACCTCTAGTCCAGGCAACTTGTGGCCATTCAGATGTCAGACTGAAACTTCCACCAGCTTTTCCAATTGGTTATACTAGCTACAGCTGACAGGGGCAGTAATCCAGTGAGAACCCAAAGGCCACAAGCTGCATATTGCTGCATTAATTAATGTCCCCATGTGGGTTATTATAAGTTCGCAGGCATTTAAATGAATATATGATAGGGTTACATTCTACTTAGTATGATGACAAGGGCTGAATTGCTCTATGCTGCAAAATTACACAAGCAAAACCACTAAAAATCTACTTGCAATAAAAAGCACAGCTGAACTTACACTGCAATACAGCTTTGCTTCACAAATACAAGGAATCATTTCAGTAGTTAGAAAAATGGAACACTACCCTTTTGATAAAAGATCTTCAGGTAAAGCACACCTCATTCATACAATGAACTACTGTTTGAAGTTGTGTTCACTGACCCAGAATGTACTGTTATATATAAGAATAAGTTCTCCTGGAGAGTTTTGATCAAATACATTTGGATTGTAAATAATTTTTTTAATTTAAGGTGTTAATCCAATAAATCACCATGATTACTCAACATGCCTTCTTTCCTCTCAGGCAGAAGAATAATTATTATTTCCCACTTTTGTAACTCAGAATCCTCCCTGCTAAACTGAAGTAGATTACAGTATAGCATAGGGATTAAAAGATAATGTTGAGGGGGAAAAAGCTCAAATCTCTCCACAGCCATGAATACAACACACAACCTTACACAAGTGTTATTCTTTCAGTCCCAGTACCACTGCCCACAACATACTGGGCATAATACTGTTGGAGCTGATGGGAGTTGCAGTCCAACAACAGCTAGAGGACCACATGTTTCATACCTCTGGGTCAGGGTGTGATCCCTAGGATTGATAGTTCATTCACAGTGGGTGGGTTAAAAAAAAAAAGATGCTCAGCGGGGAGATTATGAGTGAGAAAGGGAGGGTATGTGTGGTCAGGAAAAATGAAATAGAAAGCTGAATGTTTAGGTTGCATTAGCTTCAGGTACAGCCTTAGTATGGATACAATGGTATCACCATAGGATGCTAATGCAAATCAGTTGAATCAGTATCTGCTAAAAGTACACCTATATATTTCATTTACATTCTTTGTAAAGCAAGGCAATTATTACTGCAGCAATAATAGAAGGCTCCAGTGATCTCCCTCCATGTTACAGGGTGTAGTTTCTCTGATACTTTCTTGGATTATACCACTTAAGAAAAGTGGAAAACCTTTGACAACCTTCTCTTGCTTCATGTACAGAATATTGATATAGTGTCTTATGTACACCATCTCATGACCCAAGATCATACAGAAATAATAAGTATTGCTGCTTTACTTAACAATGAGACATAACACTCTAACATGAGACATCAATGTATTTTAGACTATTCTGAGTACAGAATACTGCCCATTAGAAAGGATCACAGTTGAGCAGTCAAGCCCATGTTCTGCATTCAAAGGTTTCCTCATATCTCTATGGAAGGCTGGATGAAAGCCCTGTCTTAAACTCTAGAGACCTGCTCCCAATCAGCACAGACAATGAGCTAGATGGACCAATTATCTGACTGCATATAGTAGTGACGGCAAACCTTTTTGGGCCCGAGTGCCCAAACTGAAAAAACAAACAAAAAACCAGCGGATGGAAGCAGAAGTGGCGGTAGTGGAAGTGGCGGCGGAAGGGGGAATCCTGGGCACGGAGGTGCCTCGAGACCTCACTCCGGATCCGCCGCCAGCTCCAGTTTCTTCAGATCTTGGCCCGCCACCAGTGAGTGCACCAGCACTGCGGCTGCAGCCGCCTCCTCAGGTTTGACTGGGGGGGGGGGGGAGTAATGATCCGGCGACTTATGGCTTGCATGCCCGCAGAGAGGGCTCTGTGTGCCAGCTGTGGCATAGGCTCACCATCGCTGGCATATAGGTTCAGCTTTTTACATTTGTATATACTTTAATAAAATGTTAATAGCTGACTGCTCCTTCCCAAAGATCTTTACACACACTGAACCTTTGTGCCATGTATTATTTCATCAAAAAGAGGAAGCAACAGGTATTAGACAGCTGATTTAACCTCTCATCTTCTTAAACTAGTAAGAGAACAGGTTCCTCCTGCTACTTAGATTTGCAACTACATAAATTATATTAAGCATATGCAATCCTTTTGATGTAACAGGGCCCAACCTACTAAACAAGTGACATAAAAATACAGAATTAATTGCACCTATTCCACAGAGGAAAGCCACACTTGAGCAATTAAGTGTTGTTCTGCAACAATATTCTTCAAAAGAAAATTTTATTCAAATATTATTTATTTATTGAATTTATATCCTGCACCATCTGGCAACCAGGCCACTCTGGGCAGCTAACAACAATATCAGCAACAATATTAAAACACAATAAAAGATAAATTAATATATAACCAAATAGGGTAAATTAAAACAGATGGTAATGAAGGTGGTAAAAAGGGGTGATGGAGAGGATGGCAAAAAGGATGGTAAAAGGGAGGCTGAGATCTTAATGCTCCGGGAAAGCCTGGCGGAAGAGCCAGGTCTTCAATGCTCTTTTGAACCCATCCAGTGAGGGTGCCAAGCGGATCTCAATAGGCAGGTTGTTCCATAGGCGGGGGGCAACCACCGAGAAGGCCCAGTTTCTTGTTCTTTCCCTCCAGGCCTCCTTTGGGGTCAAGGCCCTCAACTGCCCTGCCTGTGAAGGACAGGTATTACAGACAGATCTGGCTGGGAGCAGGCGTTCTGATAGGTACCTAGGTCCTAAACCGTTTAGGGTTTATTGAAAAAGTATAACAGCTTATGGTTAAACAAAATTTAAAGGAAGACTGACTAGGAATTAAAACTATGTTAACAGACGACAGAAAGTCATGGAAGGAGGCCAGGACCTCTCCCTTTAAGAATCAAATACACTGCTCCAAGTTACACCGTAAAATACAGCAGTAAGTCTTTAAAGTGCCACAAGGTTTTTATCTTCATTACTTTCCATTTTTCTTGTTTTTACTTGATATTGCTCCAATAGTTGTACCCAAGGGCACCTCAGCCAAATTCTCTGCAGAGCTCTTCTTCCACGAAGTCACTTCTCAAGTTCTCCACGGCCGTATATTTTGCACAAGCCATCTACTAAAATAAACTCTGGCATTCTTGTGACAACGTCCGATCAGTAACTGGCTTTTAAAAAAACCCACAGCGTTGCCTCCCGAACAGACCTGCGATGAGGTCCCGAAGGCAGTTTTCTTCAGGGACACACACACGCACTCAACAGAACAGCTGTGACAGACCCGGCAGACAGCGGTAGAACATTTTTTAACACAAACACAGGGTTCCCTGGTGAAGTAAACATTAAACGCCTCACTATAATAAAGAGGGAACCTGGGACAGTCCTAGTTTAGCGCTTCTTACACATTAACGCCTGCGAACTGCGTGCCAGGCGCTGCACAGAGCAACCCAGACAGAAATAATTCAGTCTCTGCCTGGAGAGTTTAAAATTCGGCAAAAGCCATCATCGTATCTATAAACAGAGACGTCTTTGTTATTTCAGGATGTCAACGAGGCCCAGCGCCTCACCGCACTGGCTTCCCCAGGTGTGCCAAAGCGAGACGAGCACTCACCCGCACAGGTCCCGATAATTAAAGCTGCTTTGGGCCGCCCCGGAGGCGAAGCTGCCTCCCTCCTGACTCAGGAACAGCAGGAAGAGCAGCGGCAGCCAGCGCAGAGCCCCAGGCCCGGCTGGCCGCGGCGGGGGCGCCCCGCTGAGCGGGGCGCAAGCGGGGCGTCTCATGGCGGCGGGCAGGCGGGCGGGCGGGCGAAAAGAAACTCAGAGGTTACTCCATTGACATAATCGAGCAAGGAAGAGGAAGAAAGCGCGAGCTCGTAACGGGGTCATGTGACTCCTTCCGCACCACAACCCGCGCCTCTCACGTGACCCACACCGCGCCCGTCACGTGGCGGCAATCATGTGAGGCGAGGCGGCGCCTCCTGCAGTCGTGGGGTTGAGGCGTTTGGGAGGCCGAAGCTGATTGGCTACTGATCTAGCCGTGAGGTGGCTTGATCCCGAAGAGAGAGCGCGCCAGCTCTTCTTGAACGAGGCTCAGTTCACGCGGGTGTGTTGTACAGGGCTCGATTAGTTATCCTTTGGCCACTTGGGCCTGGCAGCGCAGCTGGATTGACAAATACTGCGTCGGCAGTTATCCCGACCGGTGGGGCGGGGAGGTGAGCTTATTCACAGGTGCAAATCGTCTCATCCCTTGATGTTCCGGTGCGAAAAGAGGCACGTGTGAATATCTTCTGCAGTCTAGCGGCAAGCCCCAAAGGCCCAATTACTGCTAGCCACACGTGTTAACGATGCATGAGGCCATTTGGAAGCAGAGCCGAGCCAAAACTTCTTGTGGCAGAACGAAAAATCTCTTCATAATACACACTTCGCAGGACCCAATCAATCTGTTTTATCATCTGAGGCAGAAAAGCCCCCAAGGAGCTTTCCTAACCCTAGAAGATAAAATACAGCAACAGTGAATTAACTATTAATTTGATGCCCTTTTGTGATGGCTTCTACTTCAGTCCACATGCTAGAAGAGCCAGCCCTGCTTGTGAGTCTACAAGGTTTTAGTAACTGCTTGGAAGCCAGTTTTACACTTCTGTATGGAAACGTAGCTAGAACTGTGGGGGTGATTAGTAAAAGCTGCCCCAACACAGCCTAGGGAAAATCCTGTGCAAATACTCAAAAGCATTTTTCTATATTCCATGACTGGAAGCAGACGTTTATTGTAGATGATGTCATGTATTGAATTCTGGAAGCACTCAAGCCTGGAATGTAAAACTTGTATAGTTAGAGCAGGGGTCAGGGAACTTTTTTACCTTTTACCCCCCAAAATATTTATATACGCCGACATTACCCCCTTGATTTGAAAGGAAGGAAATCATACATTATTTGAATTCAAAATCTTATTGAATCTATTCAAAGTTACTTTGAAAGCTTCAACCAGCTGGGTGCCGAAGAGGGAAAGCCGAGGCGGGCACCCTCGCTCTTGATGCTGCGGTGGAAGCTAATTCACGAGGAGTTCTTGATGGTGGCTTTACTGGGCTGTTGAGGGCGACCACGTGAGACAAGGAGGGAGAGCGAGGGATGGGAAACAGCGGTTGTCTGGTGAAATGGCGGGAGAATTCTGCCTACTTTAGCTCGCTTTCTCTCTTTTGCAAGAAACGGGGACTGAAGCCCATTGAAACCTCCTTTCCCCTCTCATCCCCGACCCCCAAATGACTTCTTCAGGGGCCTTGGGCACGGCAAAAAGGAAAAGGGCTGGGAAAGCGGAGCGGCGGGGGACATGGCTCCGCTTCCTTGGCGACCCTGAGGTGTTTTGAGGAGTTCATGCGTAAACAGCCAGGGCTTCCCTTCCCCATCCACCTCCTCCACCTTTTTACATCTTCTCAGCCATTCAGGCTTTTCCCGAAGGGGGGGGATGCCTGCCCCCTGCGAATAGCGCCTCCAGGCTTGTGAAGGCGAAGGAGGAGGAAGAGGCAGGAAAGCTGGGCTGGCCCCCTACACCTGCTGCTGCTGCCCCCTTTCCAAATTCTTGTTGGTGCCGCCATTTGGGGATTTGGTGAGGCTGGGCATGTAGAGCCGTGTGGGCGTGCACCCTCGCCGTCCCCAACCCCACCTCCCCGCCAGTCCGCACGCTCTAAGATGAGGGCGAAGGGGAAGCACAGCCTGACAGAGACATGGCCTGTAGCGATGAGCGCGGGAGGAGCTGGGGGGGGGAGAGGACTTTGGGCGCCGACCGCCAAAGACTCTTCCCAGCGCTCGCTGGCTCGCTCTTCGGCTGCTGTTGCTCAACGCGGCGCAACGAGGGACAGCTATGAGGAGTCGCCTCTAGCCGAAACCTTCCCCTGTAGATGTTTGTCCCTCCTTTGGACCTACTCTGAAGAGAAAAGGGAGTGGAGGTGGTGTGGCGTTTGGGCAATAAGAAAACCAATTTATTTGCTGCTTTATTTTTGTGAGGACTGTGATTCTTTAAAGGGTTGCCCATGCCATTTTAAAAGCAAGTGTAACATAAGAATGTGCCACTGAGCTCACACTCTATGTAGGATAGATATAGATGATTAAGATAATTCTCTCAGTCCCACCACCTTCTCAGGTGCATTCGGAGGGGACACAGGAGAGGGCCTTCTCTGTTGCTGCTCCCAGACTTTGGAACTCCCTCCCACTGGAGGCCAGGCTGGCCCCATCTTTGCTGCCCTTGTGCAAGCAGGCAAAGATCTTTCTCTTCAGGCAAGCTTTCCCTCAGTAACTGCCTGTCTTAGTGGGGTTTTTTAATTGATGGTTGTACTTTACTGTTTTAAATGTGTTTTGGTGTTACTTTTGTTTACCATTTCTCAGAGTGGTATTTGTTTGATCCTTTTTAGTATTTGTAAACTTACTGTTTTTAGCTTTAAATATTGTTTTTGAATGATGTAGGCCACCTTTGTATACTCATTGCTTTCAGCTTTAAATATTGTCTTTTAATGTTGTAAGCCACCTTGTGTCCATTTTAACAAGAAAGGTAGAGTAAAAAATATTTTAAATAAATAAATATTTTTGTGATATTCTCTGCATCTATTCAACAAGGGTTATTAAAATTAATTTAATTTACCAGTTTATAAATTGTGTTTCACCCATGCAACAAGGTGTTGTCCCATGTTTTCCTACCAATAGCATTGCTGTAATTTCTTTTATGAAGTGCAGTCTTCTCTCATTCATCTATTCTAGTGTGGCACATGTATGTCTCTCCTGCCCCCCAACTTGAATTGCTCTTGTAATGTGATACAGGCCCCGACCCCACTATGGCTAGAGGGTGAAGAGATCCTCCAGAATTGGGACAGTCAAATTCACATTATTTTCCATTGACTACACAATGTACAAGTCAATTTACACTCTAGGACAGCGATGGCAAACCTGTGGCACGCATGCCACAGCTGGCACGCAGATCCCTTTCTGCGGACACGCGAGCTATAAGTCGCCGGATTGCTACTCCCCCCCCCCCCCCAGCCAAACCTGCGGAGGCGGCTGCAGCTGCGGTGCTGGCGCTTCAACAGGTGGCGGGCCAGGATCCGGAGCAGCTGCAACTGGTGGCGGATCCGGAGTGGGGTCTCGAGGCACCTCCATGCCCGGGATTCCCCCTTCTGCCGCTACTTCCGGTTCCGCCGCCGTGGCCCACTGCCCGCTGGTTGTTGTTTTTTTTCTTTTCTTTTTTTCAGTTTGGGCACTCAGGCCCAAAAAGGTTCACCATCACTGCTCTAGGAGATCAGCTACATGCTATTCAGTTTCTAAGATCTCTGTAGAACTATGAGTATCTGAAAGCATCTTGTTTAGTTCTTGTCATTTGTCTTCAATATTATCAATAAGAGTAAATCTAAGAGCTCAAAGCATTCAGTTTATTGTTTTGCACTCCCTCTTTATACACACAGCTCAAAATATGGACAGTTTAACAGAGTTCTTCTGAACAATTACTGATGTAAAGTCTCCTCCAAGGGTATTTCACTTTCAATCAGTCCTCAGAAACCTTCATTCATCTTAGATGTAAACTCTTTCATGTTGGTGCCACATCCACCATTTGGGAGTAGAGGGCCTGGTTGTGCTTTTCTCCCTGTGATTTTCACTTTCATTTATTCTGTGTTCATTGGGCAGAGCTGAGTGTGCCTTCTCAAAGAGGAGAGACACATTTAATCCAGATCTGTGTTTCCACATTTGTTAACCAGACACCTGTGGGAAACCCAGAAGCAGTACGTTAGTGCAACAACACTCTTCCACCCATGCTCTCTATAAGGAGGCACAGAGCCTCTGGCACTGGATCTATCTATTTAGTAGGTTTGAGCTCTTGTTAAAAGGTGTTTGCAGTTCAGGATACAATAAGGAAATACATTTTAAGTTCTCTAATTTCCTTTCTTGAGACAAAAGCTTCCTATAGAAGATTCTGATTATATATTATAAACATATTGCACCTGAAGAACTGGGCAGTCGTCCATGAAAGTTATATCAAATAAAACTTGTTTGTCTAAGGTACCACAAGACACCTTGTTTTTGTTGCAGCAGATGAATATAGTTACTCCCTTCTCCAGCTCTGAAATATATTATTACCATTGCCACTTGGTGGCAATATTATTCTGACAATATTTATACATGTATAACATTTCTATGATGATGCTCCCAAACATTGTCATCGTGAATCTTGGTAAAGGGAAACAGAACAAATCTGAATTCTTTTTAAGTCAAAACAGGAATAAATCAGGAGCATATCATATATTAAATCAATATCTACTAAAAACAAAATTAGATTTGAGATTTCCCTAAAATGCTGCTGTCCACTTGGAACAAGCAAGCAGTGTTTGAAGCTGAACTCAGATTTAACTGTTAAAACGAGTGGAGAAGTTTTTGGGCATGGAGCATACCTGTATTCACAGGCATCACACACCAGAGTATGGTTGGAAAACATTAAGGAGCTGGGCCAGTCCATGACATTATTGGGCCCCTGGCCAAAGTTTCCCCAGGTGAAAGTGGTGACTAAGCAATGGCCTTGAGGCTGTGGCTCAGAGTGTGGATACATAACAAGAACAATGCAAATGAATCTGATGTTGAAGTCATGTTTCTGAGGGTTAATTCACTTCAGCCAACCACACAGGAGTCAGCAGAGAGAGGGGAGGAAATGAGTCTTGTTTGCAGCTTATTTACCATTTGAATCCTCTCCTGCCCACACCTGATGCCTGGGTCTGCTTGTTTCCCTCTTCCCTTCCCATTCCATTTCTTTCTTGCTGCCCAAATGCTAGAACAGCTTGGTGACAAAAGAAGGGGAAATGTGAGGAATCAGCAGAGAGAGAGGAGGACATTTTCATTTCAGCCTTGTTTCCAGCTTGTCAGGATAGCTCTGCTCTGACCATCCAGATTTGCAAGAGGCCTGGTTAGAGCTGAGCTGCCTTAAAATATCCTCTCTCTCTCTCTCTCTCTCAGTTCTTCACTCTCTTTTCTTTTCTTTTCTTTCTGGTTGTCCAGCTACCTCAGTACTAGATTAGCAAGCCTTTAAAAAAAGAAACAAACAGACAGAATAGAACAGAACAGAATGGAAAGGGAAGATGAAAGCAGACCCAGGCACCAGACCTAAGGAGGAGAAGATGCAAACAGCAGCCAGTTTTTCTGCTACCCTGCCGCTTTCACTGTTTCTGGTGTCTGCTGGAATGGCCTTAAATATAAAAACTACGAAACCCTTCACATCAGTTCAAGTGATGTAAATACATTTGATTCCAAAAAAGTAGAAGCCCCTGCAATGGAAGAAAAAACTGTGGAGGGGGGGGGGGGAACAGACTCCAGGCTGATTTGCATTGACTTTTATATCATGTAGTTATTGGAAAATAAGGTCATTATTTGTCAATGTAGTTGCACTCTCATATTTGTACCATGTCTCCCTTCTGATGGGGTGGGATTTTCAACTTGGCAACTTGGGGAAACTCTGCAAGCTAGATTGGGGATGCCATATTAAGTTTATAGCCCAGGGGTTCTCCATTGTTGTCACAAGATATGCAGAAATATGACAGTATTATTCAGATGTCTGCATTATTTTGACAATCATTCCCAAATAATTCCAGTTACCACTGTTGCATATAAGGTTGCTAAAACTGTGGAAATCACCTTGTGCAGAGGTAGGCATGTGCTGGAAGGCCAGGGGCTACTTTTGGTCTCCAAGACCTACCACAGGTTATACCAACCCCACCCTGCCAAAGCAAAACTGGAAGATAAACTCGATTACCAGCCATGTAAAACCCCTTTGGGAACTGTCGAGGAAGCTGGACAAATGAAGTGCAGGGAAACTCTGCACCTTGTCTCAAGGCAAAACAGCAGCTCATAGAAGCTTCAAAGAGCAGGAGCAGCCATTTTTGCCTGTTTTGGAGGAATTTCAGGATGTCTCAGAAGGACTTGAGGGCTGCAAAAGAGAGGAGAGTGTCTGGAGGATACTTACAGCCCTTGTATGCCTATCAACCAAAAGCAATCCATTGTTTTCTTAAGTTCTAAAGTAATAGAACATTATTCAAGTCACCATTTATGGATGTTATGGACACACATTCTGCAGACTTCTGTCATCTGAGATCTTAATCAGGTTGTGAATGGGAGAGGGGGCCTCCTGCCAAATAATGTCTTTTGGATTAGCAGCAAACGCTGAGCAGCCAGATTTTGAGCTGAATTGTTAGCTTAAATCAGTAGGCTTCAAACACTAAAGATATGGACTGTATTTTCCTTTGCCAAAAACATTTACTGTATTGAAATGACATGATTTAAATTTCACTAATAAGATGATGATAAATAGTAATAAACAGAAACGAAAGACGTCAGAAAATTTCATACTAGATCTACATCAAACACCCTTTTGGATGTGTGTCTATTGCCAGATCTGCACCACAGCCTGATAAGCACCAGTCCGGGATATTCTGTGAGATATCACAAGCAAAAATGAGAGCACTGAAAACTGCTTTCTTTGGACTACAGTACAGTGCTTAAGAATCGGCTACAGCCAATGCTGGCTGGGAAGTTCTTGGAATTGTAGGAGGAATAACATCAATGTGCTGAACAACATCCAATTGGGTGGGAAACTGGGAAACAGAAAAATGTTCAGAATTCTAAGTGGAGATCCTGATACCTGGATATACTCAAACACAGTTTTAGGATTGAGAAGGCCTCACATATTTAGCTAAAGAGAAGATATTTACAGGTAATATAGAATTTATTTTGTTAACCTCACCCTCTGCCCACTCACCTTTGATCTAGCAAATCCAGCAATGGAGATCAATGTTGAAGATCCTGACAGGATCTAGTGAATATGTGTTGGGAGCTCAGCTGAGGGATGAAATCAACTTGAGGAGGATGGTTTTGATGGGGAAAAGTGCTGCCCCTTATTGAGAATGGAGATGTTACTTCTTTTCCCTCTGTGTGTGCCAAACATGTAGTATTGCATCAATATACCGCACATGAACATTAATGAAAACTGATATGATGCTGGGAAGAAAATATGTACTTCCCAAATTGGCTGGGTAATGTTCTGGCTGAAATAAATAAACAGAGAAGATTGACATGGGCTTCAGAGTAAACTAAGTGCAATGAATCATGGTGAAGACAATACCACCCCCTCATATGATTCGTATTTGAAGATAACGGGGCAGGGTTGCCCACTCTGATCACTTCTCAGTTAATCCCATTGATGTAAACTGAGGTTGCACACACCACTCCCAATGCAAAATAGATCTGTGGAGGATTTCTACATCTGTGTAACATTTCCAGAGACTGCCGAAAGGATGCAGAAGACATTTAATGGGTGCAGGCAGTCATCATAGGACCAGACAAAATGCTTCGCCAGATGTGATTAAGGCATGCGTTTGGAGGAACTGTGCATAGTTTCATTGCCTTATCTTTGTAGATGATTACATGCATTTGTGCAACAGTCAAGTTCATTCTGCTGAGGCGAGCATTCGTAAATTAAGCACAGCAATGATCATGAATTAAATTAAAGGCAGATGAGAACAAATAAATACCACCTTTTTGCTGTAAGCTACTTTTTTTTTCTTCAGCTGTTGGCTTTTTCAAGAGATTGCAAATTCCTTCCTAAGTGGACTCCCCAAGAAGGAAATGTTCCAAAACTCTACACTGGATAATGACTGGTAAGTAACAGTAATTAGGTATACTCATTTTATTATTAAAAGGTGGTGTAAGTTCAGGAATTCAACTTTCTCCCAACTTATATTTTCCTAAGGCAAGTCTATTTGTCTCACGCTTTCCTGTGTCCCTTTTCCCACATGTTTCCCTGTATTTCTCATTTTCTTTCTTCCAAGCATATCATTAAAAAGTGCACTTTACAGTAAGAAAGGACGAGCTCTCCGTCATTTTCCTCACGCTTGAGTCTACCCTTTAGCTGTTGCATCAATTCTTTGAATAAGAGAAAATTGTCCCTGTGTTTAGATAAAATTAGTAGCTGGTTTCTGACTACATTTAATTTTCTAAAATGAAGAAAGGCTAACTAGAGCATTGCACTAGGAATTAAGGATGACTGGCAAACATACAGTGTGTGAGTGTGTTTTCTTTGTAATATCTTTTCAGCACCTATTATCCCTTAATATATTCATGAGGGTGAAGCATCTTAGCCCTATTGGTATGTATATACTACCCCTAAAGTTTACTACGTACATCCCCACTTCACACATTTCACTTTTACTTGTGTATATATAAGAAATACATACACAGACAATCATGGACATATACTGCATTCTCTGCATTTCTTCTCTAACTTCACTGTCAACATCCCTGTGTGTACTATGTTTATACAGAACCCTGGGGTAATACGTCATGTACAGTATCTGAGGAAATAGGCTATAATCCATTAATCATCATCATGTGCCATCAAGTCAATTCTGGCTTATGGCAATCCTTTTCACGTAGAGAATATTCAGAAGTGTTTTATCATTCCCTTCTTCTGGGAGTGTCCTGGTACTATGCAGCTCTGCAGCCAGATATCTAACTCAATGAGTTATCACGCCAGCATAATCCATATATGAAATAAATGTGTTATGAAAGCATGATCAAATTGAGAGCCTTTTCTGAGTTAATGTACATTCCCTGTGCAGCTTGTACCAATTACAGTTGCTGAATTAACTCACATGGGAATGTTTATTTATCACAGGAAGATGCATGTCAACAGTCCACACAGTGGACTGAAATTAGCAATATTTCTCTCATGCCTCCCTTTCACTCTTCTGGCATTAGTACTGCTCTCTTCCCTTCATTCTTTTCATTCTTTTACAGCTTGCTCCCACCAATTCCCCAGCTGCGGGTGAAGTCATGTCTGAATCCAGCAACTATATTCCTTCCTCTTCTTAGTGGTTCATCTCCCACAATATGTTAGGGGCTCCTCCTCCTCCCAGTCCCTTAAGACTGGTCCCACATGAATTTAATTCAGGCTTCTTCTCCAAATTCTGGGCAGCAAACGGAAAGCTCTGAGGCAGTGGAAGAGGAGAGAAAGTCTTAGTCTTCCTATTGCTTGCTTACTCTCACTCTTTCTGATTGGCTTTCAACCAGTGTGCCTGATTTATTTTTATTTTTTTAAAGCCACCACACATATACAGAGGGGGGGGGGAAGAGGATAGAGCTACAGCATTTGCTACAGGAAGGTTACACACAACAGACTAGAAGAAGAGAGGGCTTTTTCAGGCTCCCAGTGGTAGTGCTGTATCACTCAGCTGTTGTAGTGACAAATTAGGAGAAATGTCTAAACATTTTTAGAAAGGTAAGTGTTGTTGCCTTTAAGAGTATGAACTGGTGACAGAAGAAATGAAGTCATCCTCACCCCCAACATACAAACCCACTATATATGCCACTATTGATGTGATCAAGACACACTCAGCCATCACCCCAAAGATGGATGAATGCAATCACACAACACCAAACTGAGGCAAACAAGTGTGTGTGGCAATGTTACTGAAAACACACATACACACCAACACCAGCTAGCAGAACAAAATGTACCACATACTAAGGCTGAAAGTTTGGATCTACTTGCAATTAACTGTTACATCATGTTGTTGATGAACTAAATATTGAAACGCAGTTGAACAGTTGAAATAATACCAACAGTTGAAATGATGAATAAAGATGAAATTGTGCCATCAAATCAATTCTGACTTACGGTGACCCTTTTTAGGGTTTTCTAGGCATACTCATTCCTTTTTCTGGGGATGCCCTGAGATTATGCAACTTGCCCAAGGCTTCACAAGTTGGCTTTTCCACTGGGAAACACTGTAGGAAATGAAATTCCTAACCTCTGGCTCTGCCGCCAGATATGATGCCCCCAACAAAAATGTCTAATAGGTCCTATTTGAAGGAACTTGAATATTAAGAACAGAGGACTTATGAGGGGAACCATGCAGTAGACAAGGGTCAGTGGAGTGTTTTATACAAGATGCAAACCTGGTTCTCACTGAGAGCAGGATATGTCAGCTGCCTTGAAAATGGGATACGAAGGAATTGCACTAACTGAGCTTAAATGGGCCTGACACAATCAACCACTATGGAAAATACATAGGTACATGCTTTATTGCCCTATGAAGGTTGTTACCTCATGAGCTTGGGATGTTACATATAGTACATAGAAAAAGCCTATGGTTGTGTGAACACCTGAAAACAGTAGGGTATTGTCTTGGTAGATTTTGCCCCCCAACATGTCATATACCAAGGCAGAGCCACCTGTTGGAGGGTAACTATGGAAATTGGAAGAGAGACCATCCAGAAGGCAGGAAACATAAAGAGTGTTAAGAGAATGAAAAGCAAGCTGTTGTCTTTAATCTTCTTCTCGACTTTTCCTGATTTTCTCTGCTTGGAGGCCTCTGAGCCTGAGGATGCAATCAGATATTTGGAAAGGTGTGCACCTGATTGCAGTAGAAAGGGTTGCTTTCCAGGGCGTAATCTCACTTAGATCGCCCCAGCTCGGTTCCACAAACATAGTAGCCCTACTGGATCAGGTTCAGGATAGAGTGCAGGAAATAGATTGCACCAGACTATTCCACAAGCGGTCTGAAATGCAGCCTATTTCCCTGTTGGATCACGCTCTTACTTCCTTCTCATCTTCTCTTAAGGGAAGTTTTTTTTGCCTCCTCTTCTTTCCTTTCTTTAACACACTTTCCCCTTGCTTTGTTTAAGTCACTTTTCAGGGCCAAATGCTTGGGCTCTGAACTTTCTCTTCTTTTCATTATTTTTCTCCTCTTTAAAAACCTTTCTTGATTTTTTTCTGGACTGGTCCTTCAATAGGACCTCTCCTGTATCCTTCATCTGGGATGTAGAGAGAGGTCTCCTCTGATTTCTATTCAAACCCACAGGGACCAGTTCTTCAGATTTTTTCAGTACATTAGGTATACGTATATAAAACTTCACACAGACACATTTTGTTCATGTTTTCTTTAAGCTATAGGCTTTGCTGCTAAGTAGTTGGGAATTTTCAGGGTTGCATTTAAGCTAGTCTGCACTGGTGGAGGTTTAGGTGGGCTTAAACAAGAATTCAAGTAACTGCTTATTGTGCCTACTATGGTTTTGCATGTCATGTCTCATTTAAAATTCTAATATCGCCTGTGTGGAACTATATTCATTTAATTTGCTTCAGTGAAGAATCAACCCATGGCTTGCTTGGCATGGGAGAGTTTCTGCATGTAGCAGTGCAATTTGAGTTCAACTGTATCTTTGTATGCATATTTGCCCTTTCACATGCTTTCCTCAAGTATTAATCTTGAACTGAGTATGTTTTGTCCTTGACCAAAAGTACTCACTGTTCCATGTTCCTACTTCAAACTTAAATAAATCTGCCAAATTTGGTTAACCAATAAGTAGCCTAGAGTCATTTCTGGCTATATCGTCCTGCCCTCCAGAGCAAATATCTGACCTTATTTTCAAAGTCACTCCAAACTGAGATTCCTCTATTATTGGGGCTTTAAGACCGAGGTAACAGAGGGAATCCCTGTGGAATCATAGAAATTTGGCCTTCAGACTGGGGTCACATATGTCTCATGCTGAAAACAGATACGTTTCTGGCATACAACATGAAAATCAACCACGGAATGAGAAACTGAAAATATTATTGCCTTTTTTGGCCTGGGGAGCAAAGACTCATACATCTCCTATGGGATGTGGAAGGCCACGATAGGAGGTTGTGTCAAATCATTTTGTGCAATGTTTCACATCAGTTGGTTAAATGGTGATATTGTGATTGTCCCAAAGATTAGGAGAAATCAAATGACTGATGTAAAGTTTTTTTCATCTTACTCAGCAGGCAAAAATTTCTCCCTCATAGTTTACAGATTTTTTAATTCCTGACATCCAGTTTTCAACCTTTCGAAAAGAAATAACCCAAAAGGGAAATGGGATGGCAGTGGAACAGGGGAAAGGGCAAAGTTAGGAACAGTTCTTAAAATTATGACATTCTCATGATTATTTGGGATGGAAAGATAGGAAGAGTGAAAGGAGGTGGTCAGGGAGAACACTCTGTTCTTCCCATCTGTACCGAAGTCTGACTGAATGGCTATTGCCAGATGGCAGAGGAAGAGCCCAGAGAATTAGTCTCTAAGCAAAGCCAATGAAGTCACCCTGATTTCACTGTCCATGGAATGGCTACTTCCAGGTGAGATATTTAAGGGAGGAACCATATGAGAATGAAAAGCAAGTAAAATGTCATTGGATAAAGTCATGTGAGGCTAAACAGGCACTGGGTGGCATACTAATATCTTAGTAAACCCTGGCCAGAAAGGTAATATGACAACACTAATATAGTATGAATGTTATTCATTAAACTAAATAATTAAATGGAAGTCTGTTTTTCATTTAATTCCAAGCAATATTTTTGCTGGTCAGGTGAAGCCCACCGTTTTTAAATAGCCTCCTCCCATGTACACGTTCCTCTTCAGTATTTTGAGACTGTGAGAGGTCTGGTTTGAAGGCTGGTTCTGCCATGAAGCCGGGTGAAACAACCTGAAAACCTGGGATTTCCAGGTCTCAGGATGCTGGCTGATGTCTCAGAGAATGCTATATTTCCATGGGTCTCCAAGCAAGGAGACAAATCTCAGGGCAAGCAGTGCTGAAGCAGAAGAAAGATTGATTTCTGTATGTGAGATACTTATCTCCAGCCATTCTTGACTGACACCAAGGCTTAGCAGCACAGTGTGAAGGTGCTGTGTATTGCATTTGCATGTCAGTGCGCCAAAAAGCCAGGATTGAGGTGAAGAGGCTGGGGAGAGCGCCAGAGATAGGATCCTCTTGGCACCATTGTGGCCTTTGGAGGGAGTTATGGAGTGGACTGACATTACACCACATGAGTCTTTTTGGTGCAGCAGCAGCCGAGGGCATAGACAAAATTCCCCACAGGGTAGTGGTGAATGTTCTCATGGGACATCACAAGGGTCTATGCCATCACATTAACGCCATCACATTAAGTGTGACAGCAAAAAGATCCACCCCCAACTTCCAGGTTTTGGTCCAAAATTTCAGGAAATGGGTTACTGCTGACCTGGTAAACGTGGAGAATGGATCAATGGAAATAAAGACTGGTGTATTTTTGTAGATGTTGGTCCTGGTAGTTGCGGGGAGTGGGGGACAAGGAGTGACTGTTTCAGGCAGCAAAACATCTAGGGCTGATTCATTTGAAATTGTCTTACTTCATATTCCCCACATCATCTAAGAGTAACACCATTTTGCTGCCAGTCCCTTCCACAAGCTGCATCCTGCTATGAGTTATGCTGGCCACTTCCCCAAAAGGATGTCCTGCCTTACCACGAGGGGCTCTATAGACCAGTTCCAGTAAGAGGGACTGAGAGCCAGTGTGGTATGGTAGATAGGAAACTTGGATTGAAATCCATGCTCAGCCACAGAAACTCATGGGGAATGCAGTAGTAGTAAGCCACTCCTTGAACATCTCACATACCTCAAAAACTCTAGGTTGGAAGTCACTTGATGCCATGTAACAACAGTACCAGTTTCATAAGTCTTGTTCTCTTTAGATGGTCGTTTCCAGATTTTCTTACCTCCTGACTACAGTGCTAATATTGGGCAACTTAATCATAGAATTGTTTTCTATAATTACAGGGAAGGGAATACAGTTATACACACCGGAGTGGTCCTGATGACAGAGCCAAGTTCCACGCCCACTCATACTGTTGATGCAGCAAACACAAACATGACAAACATGCGGAATGAGATTGCTAGAAATGATTATGTTTTGTTAATTGGGTCCTGCATTATTGAGCCCATCACCATTTTGGGACTTCTTGGCAACGGCTCTATTTTCTGGTTTCTCTGCTGCAGAATCAAAAGGACTAAATATACAGTATACGTTCTGAACTTGTCCATTGCTGATTTCATCGTACTCATCTGCCACAATTATTTTTTTATTTCTCAGTTCATTGTGTGGGGAAGCGAAACGTTGAATTCATACCTATATGAAGTGCTTGATATACTGGCCATCTTTGGTTACAATTCTAGTTTTTTCCTATTGACAGCCATTAGTGTTGAGAGGTGTCTTGGTGCTTTTTACCCACTCTGGTACCATTTTAATCGATCGAAACATCTCTCAGCTGTCTTATGTGCAATTCTATGGGTTCTCTCCTGTGCAGCAACTGCAGTGGAATATCTCACCACCTGGACAGCACAGTTTCTTGATGAAGTACCTTGCAGAAAGCATACTGCTGCCTGTGTGTTCCTTACCACCACTTGGCTGATATTTATCCCAGTCATGGTCTTTTGCAGTGTGAGCCTGTTTATCAAATTACAGAGAAATTTACAGCCACTGTCCTCAGCACGTCTTTACATTTCCATTGTCATCACTGTTGTTCTGTTCCTCATCTTGACTATGCCCGCTCGGCTCTTATATCTGATAGTCTACTGGCACCCGATAACACAATTAGAATGGACTCTCTTGCATTTTTCTTTCTTCCTCCATACAATCAACAGCAGCCTCAATCCTTTTGTTTACTTTCTTGTTGGAAGGCAGAAACAGCAAAGACCTCACCAATCGCTCTATGGAGTGCTTTATGCATCCTGCAAAGATGAGCCTGAGATTATGCCACAAGAAGAACACCCGGGGGCTGTGCAGGAGCGCTGTAGACCCCTTGTCCCAGTAAAAGCAGTGTCCCAGGTGTGCATCTGAATGGAAAGAAATATTTCTTTTCTATAAATAAATAAATAAATAAATAAATAAATAAATAAATAAATAAATAAATAATCTGAAGCCATATGTTATCCCTTTAGGTATATGCAGTTTGGTGATTTTTTAAAAACCCACTAAACACACCCTCTTCTTATTCTAGGAAAGTAAGCTACTATTTATCAGAGTTGAGCCTTGCTGGATATGCGTTTTATGCCACAGCTCATACGATGTCCTGTTTGTTACTTTATTTGCTAGATGGCTTTGCAAGGAGGTGGCTACAGATGCTGCTCCTGCCAAGCGCCATCCCGGTTGCTGTGCATCTTCCAGCATGCCTCTTACTATTTCTACAAATGTGCCATTCTTCCCTTCTGCAATGGCATTCTGCTGTGGCTTGTAAGACACTATTCTTTAACATCCTATTCCTAGTTCATGGGCATACTGCTGTGTCATCCTGCAGATGTACTTTCAAGCATTGTTTGTATAAATTACTTGTGGCTTTCTCTGGAAGTTATTGGTTCTGCTGTGACATTTTAAGTTTGTCAGGCATTTGATGTTTTTGCTTTAAATGATGCATCACTGTATACCTTGAAAAGTCATCAACAAAAGTAGGTATATGTATTCTTATTTTCTCCTTGAGACATCTCTGTAATAGCATTGAAAATATTTCTTTGTATCAGCTCTAGGGGGCACCTTAACTTCCTTTCATTGTGCTTTGGAAATGGGGGGTCTGGCCATGGTCATACCAATGAAATGTTTTCTAGTTCTCCTCCTCTGTTTTAGCAATTTAAACTTACACTCACATGACACATGGCTATTAGCAAATCATTTACCTGGCAAGCGTGCTAACTGTGGATCATTTCTTGCTCAACCAGAGGCTTCTAATTTTGTTGTTGTGGATCTTTAAAAAGAAACGTTGCATTGCTACATGTGTGAACAATCTTATCACAACGTTTTTGAACTACTGTCACCAGGCATGTCCTTTTAAAATGCCTTTAAAAAAATTCCACGGCATTTGTGTCGATGCATTGGTTAACGTCTGTCAAATGGTCTCATCAAATAGCTCTAGGTCGTTACTGAATTGGAAGGAAATTACTTGATAATCCAAAAACACATTGGGACGCACATCCTGGAATAAATGCCACATAACCTCAAAGCATGACAGGAATGCGATTAAAAGTCACATAACCACAACCTTCTGGTTTGCTTTGCAGGGTCCAAAATCCATGCCTTTGGCTAACTCCTCTTTTTGTAACTCTTTTAATTTAGAAAAGATCTTTGTAGCCAAATATGGGATGCCTTACATGCATGCATTCATAGCTGGTACATTAATGCATGCATGCATCTATGGTATCACAGATATATGGTATTAGCTCTTTCAGTTCTGGATTACAGTTCTTATACATGCCCTTTGTTTGGCAAGCCTTATAGTTATGCTTCTGCTTTGTGTTATCATGTCTTCCTCTCCTCCACACTCCCCTTTATATCCTCAGTCCGTAACCTGACTCACTGTTGTAAAGTCCACTTGTCATTTTTGGTCCATACATCAAAAAAGTAGGCTTTATATTTTTGGACCCATCTGGATTTTCACAGATTAAAATTCCCTTGCCAACTCTTTCCACTTTTAATTCTCTCTATTGTCAAGATTTGTAAAAAAATACAATCCTGAAAGTGTACATTGTGCTTAAAAAAAATATTGAACAATAGTTTGCTAAAAGTCACTGTAGGGCAATTGACCATCTTCAGCCAAGTCTGAAAACGTAGTCAATATAAAATAACATTT
This sequence comes from Intellagama lesueurii, assembly GCA_037013535.1. Taxonomy (NCBI): domain Eukaryota; kingdom Metazoa; phylum Chordata; class Lepidosauria; order Squamata; family Agamidae; genus Intellagama; species Intellagama lesueurii. The sequence continues at coordinate 285,048,882 of JBAJHW010000001.1, read as the reverse complement.
TCTTGCAAATCCTCTCTTTCATAGTACCCTAACAGTTGAGAGTGAATATAAACAAATGATAAGAAATATATAACACTGGGAAATACAAAACTGCTGAGAAAAAAAGTAGAGTTCTAAAATGCAGACAGAGTAAATTGGTACCTAACCAACTCATTCATCAGCACTTTACACATGTCAGTTTGTCTACCTAGTATAATGATACTCAAGTAAAAGCAAAGTGTGCTGCTTACATACAACCCCATAGTGCCTAAAGCACTCTCTGGTTGGTTTACAGTTTTAATTATGCAGGTTACACATTGCCCCCCAGTGAGCTGGGTACTCAGTTTACTGATCTTGGAAGGATGGAAGGTTGAGTCAACCTCAAGCCAGCTATCTAAGCTCAGGATCAAACTCAGGTTGTGAGCAGAATCTTGACTGCAGGACTGAAGTTTAACCACCATGCCACAAGGCTCCTTATAGTAACTTATTATTCCAGCAGCTGCAGGGACACATCTAGTAAAAATAAAGGCTATTATTTGCAATAGTAGCAACTTGCAACCTTGTATTTTACAAGGCTGGTATTTTGCCAAAGAAAACATTAGTTTTTAGTATTTACACTTCGTTTTCTAACTCTTATCTATTGTCTTCCTTCAGAGATGAATTTGTATTTGACTATATATCCCATAATAGTCAAGGCAGTGGAGGCTGCATTTGGATCTACATTATGGCCGCCAATTTCTGCTGCATCTTATTTTATAGCAGTTGCCGCTTGATGGAAGGCCTGGGATTCTTTCTGCACCTTTGCTATGGAAACAAACATTCCTAGGGATTTTGAAAGTGATCCAAGGAAAACTGCTAACTTCTGATTGTCCCCCAGAACGAATGCCCAGCCTAACGTGTACCGTTGTTTTGAAATTACCTCTTGCTTTTCATCTCTAGTCCTTTCCAAAGTAAGTGGAAGGCTTGTCTTGTGGCGCCTCATAGCACAGTGGTTAAACTGCGGTACTGCAATCAAGACTCTGCTCACAACCCGAGTTCCATCCCAATGGGCTCAGATAGCTGGCTCAAGGTTGACTCAGCCTTCCATCCTTCTAAGGTTGGTAAACTGAGTACAGGGAAACACCTCACATTTTGGACATCTTGTAGCATGGCACAGTGCAAGCCATTTCCCAACAGTCACACAATGTACAGAGAATAGTATTCCAGATCAACCCTGACCAATGCCAAAGCTGGACCTTTTTGGCCCAATGGCAGGCTACTCTTTTTTCAGGCTGGACTGGAGGGATTCTCCAAGGTGGACGGAAAGGTCACTTTAAGGAAGACTGCTCCTGAAAATATGACCCTTTCCAGTGTGATCAGATGTGATCCTTTCTTGTTGTCTGATCTCACCCTAAGTCCTGCTTAAAAATCAGTGGTCAAAATCCTGTTGCTTAATGCAGTAAATCACATTAAGTAGGCACACTGAATGAATGGGGATTTAGTGAGTCAACTCCTCCATAAGTAACATTCATTCAAGTGGGTCTACTCTAGCTTTAACATACTATGCTAAAGTAAGTCACAACTAGAGTAGGCACATTTGAATAAATAGAAATTTGGGAGGAGATGATCCACCAAACCCCCATCGATTCAATATGCCTCGTCTAGTGCAATTTACTTCACTAAGCAACAGGATTGATAATTATGGTCTTTATTGAATTGGTGCTGTTTTGATTATTTATTTATTTTTGCATAGTTTTTCTTTTTCACTATGCTTCAGGAGGGTTCTACCTTAAGCATAGCTTTTGAAATAAATGAATAGATCTGCACATAGGATTTGGCTGGCCATGTAGGAACAAAATGCTGGATTCAAAAGGCCATTGGTCTGATCCAGCAGGGCTTTTTTTATGTTTATACCCCATTGATATTTTCTGTTAATGTATCTACAGTTTTCCATTGCCTCTTTCCTTCTTAAATGACAGCTCATAGTTTTTTCATATTCTGTGCACTGAGTGGCAATGGAAGGAAAGAATACAGGGGGAAAGCAGAAGCAGACTGTGTGAACTCACAGTGTAAGTCAATCTACAGATGATGAACACAGATCAAAAGTGTATGACAGAGAAATATGGTAGGACCATGATTCTCAACTTTGGTCCTCCAGATGTTTTGGACTTTAGCTCCCAGGATCCCTGGTTGACATCCAAAACATCTGGAGAACCACAGATTGAGAACCACTGGGATGACAGATACTGGGTTCTTGTCACACATGCATACCCAATGAGGAAGACCTCTGCCACAACTTTCCAAAACAATAGAAGAGCAAGGCAAATAATCTATCCCTGTCTCATCTTCTACTTTTGATTAATTAGGTTGTCTTTTCTGAACATTTCCAAGCTCCATGTTATTAAATTTGAGATGGAATAATTAAAATAGTACACCATTTCAAATATGGCCACACCATAAATTTGGAACACTTATGTGAATATATATGAACATTACAATAGTTCCAACAAAATGATTGTCTTCTGAAATTATATACAGATAAGTCAAACACTAAAAATGCAATGACCGAGAGACAATGCAAAATTGTTTTTAACTTCTAGAACACGATCAGGGATCTTGGCTGATCAGATATTGCTGGATTCCAAACTATATGCACCTCATCAAACATACCCCACATATGAGAATAACTGTGACAGGCCCCAGGTTACTCACTATGTGACTGAGATTATTTTTTACATACTTTATTATATAAATTTAAAATGTATAATATATAAAGCAATCTTAGTTCAAATGCATGTGTAACAAAAATCTGAACAATCAGTAGATGAATGTGTTTTATTCTGCAAATAGTCAATAAAAGCTTCCAAATGGACAAAATTTAATGTTTGTCTTCCTGTCTTTACTTTGGCCATATAAGTAAATTTAGACATTGCTCGTGGAGTGTGAGCATGCAGCAGTAGGTTCAGCTTTCTGAAATATCAAGCTCCCTAGAGGCACATATTTATCCTGCAAAGCAATTGGACATAGGGAGATTTGTGGTAAGAAGAACAGGAAATGTTACTATTAATCCTAGGGAATACATTGTGATAAAGAAAAAGAAATAACCCTTTAATTCTTACTACACATAGCCAGTCATTACCGGAGGGAATTCTTCAAGCGCTGAAAGACAGGTGATTGTCATGGTAGGCTTTTTTTTTTTACATCTCCTAGAATTTGCAAATTGCTTCCTTGGCTTTGCAATTGATCTCCTAGACCTAAACATGGACTTTGTTTGCGAATATGATTGCTCCGTTGCAAAGGTCTGGATGCACAATGCCTTTGGAATACTGAATACTGGAATACTGCAGAGGGCGGTGTAGCCCTCTCATTAATTTGCCCACCCATCCAGCACCAAGGTAGACTGGAGGGTCAGGGAGGGGGAGTTGCCATTGTTTATAAAAAATACCTTAGAGGTTGTTAGGCTCTCTGCCTTGAGCATCCCGAGCCTTGAGGCCTTCCACGTGTTGGTGGGGACCAGGGATGGATTTGGGATGGTGCTGGTTTACTGTGCTCCCCGCAACCCAACACTCTCCTTTCCAGAGCTGGCGGACTTCATCTTGGCGGAGGCACTGAGGTCCCCCAGACTAATTGTCCTGGATGACTTCAATGTCCATGCTGAGGTTGGGGCCACAGGCTCAGTTCTTGAGTTCTTGGAAACCATGGCTTCCTTGCACATATCCCAATTTGTTAACGGCCCCACCCACGTGGTGGGTCACACATTAGACCTGGTATTCTCAACATGCCAGGGAGAGAGTGGACCGATGGTGACTGACTTGGTATCGGTCCCCTTGTCATGGTCGGACCACCACCTAATAAAATGTAACCTCTCAGTGGCACTCCCCCCCCCCACACGGGGAACAGGGACCCATTAAGATGGTCTGCACCCACAGGCTTTTGGATCCAAGATGCAATGTGGGGGATACCACCTGATCTTGTTAGCGCTCCTGTCAACACTCTAGTAGATGAATGGCATGCGGCAGCCACCAGGGCGGCTGACATGATCACTCCTAAACATCCCCTCCACTCTTAACCCCAGCCAGCTGCCTGGTATAACCAACAGCTGCGGGGGTTGAAGCGTAATAGGAGGCTAGACGGCATTTGGAGACGGGCCCCGACAGTAGCTAACTTAAATGCCGCTAAAATCTCATCAAATATTTATTTAGCCAAAGTGAAGGCTATAAGAAAATCCTACTTTGTTTGCTGGATAAGCGAAGCTCACGACCATTAAGCGGAACTGTTCCTCACTGTAAGTGATTTATCCTGAATTGGTCACAGTGACAGGCCTCCCAGTAGCATCTCCTGTGACCAATTTGCGTCTTTCTTTAAACAAAACGTGGAGGCCATCCGCCAGGACCTAGAGATCTCCTCTTTATCAGTGGATCGAGCCAAGACATCCAGCGCATTACTTTGCCCGGAAATTTTAACACAATTTCAGCTCATGACGTCAGTTGAGGTTGACAGGGTCCTTGATCGCTGCAGGGCCACCACCTCCTCACTAGATTCTTTCTCGGCCTGGCTCTTGAAAGTGGCCAGGCCGATAACAACTGAGTGGGCGGAGGCTATTATTAATGGGTCTCTCCTTGAGGGCAGGGTCCCCCTTGCCCTCAGGGAGACACTCATGAGGCCTATCCAGAAAAAAACCCCAATCTGGCGGCTGATGATATTAACAACTGTTGTCCAGTCACCAATATCTCCTTTATTGGCAAGCTGGTGAAGAGAGTGGTGGCCGATCAGCTTCAGGCTCTCCTGGAGGAGACTAATGCCCTTGATCCGTTGCAGTCCATGTTCAGGCCGCATCGTGGCACAGAGACAGTGTTGGTCACCCTGCAAGATGACCTCTTGAGGGAGGCCAACAGGGGCAATACGTCCTTGCTGGTCCTCCTCAACCTTTCAGCAGCCTTTGATACCGTCAACCACGGTATCCTCCTGGGGAGGCTCTCAGGGTTGAGGATCGGTGGTCAGGCTTTGGCCTGGCTCCGATCCTTCCTGGAGGACCGTCCTCAGAGAGTTCAGCTTGGGGAGATGTTGTCCGCTCCGTGGACTCTCAATTGTGGAGTCCCACAGGGGTCAATCCTCTCCCCAGTGCTATTATATATATATACAAAGCTCTAAAACTCCTGATGACCTCCCCTAGCGGTCTCCTCAACCAGTGATTTCATATAAGATCCTATGAAGCACCTAAGGCAAAATATAAATCTGAATAAACCATATAAGAAAATTTCGATAGGAAAGAGTAGTAGCATTCCAGCACCACAACCTTTTGAAATCTTACAACCACATGACAACTGAACTGGAATAACATAATAACCTCATTGCTATTCCATGGAGGCAGTCCAGGAAATCAAGGCTGATATCACCAAAAATGCAGACAGAATCAAGAGAATCAAAGGCAGATGTATGACATCTTTCTATCTCTCCAGGTACAGGTAGTATGCCAGTTTGATCAAGGTAATCTCCATCTAAATCTCCAGTAGAAAGCAAGATTGAAATAGACCAACACCACAGTCCTGATAATGTCAGCTTTACCACACTGTAGCTGATTATTTCTATGAGGTCATGAATATGTTTGTTACATAGGGGATCCATCATCATACTGGCGTGGCTGATACTTTTGCATCATTAAATGCCTTTATGAAGACCAGATGCATGATCAACAAGATTGTCTGGAAAACAGAACAGTGATCACGGTAGTATTTGGTTTTCTATTTTGTAGCTGTTGTTATACATTTATTGAAAACAACACAAGATGATTTTTAAAAGATTTGTCATAGAGGAAGCAGTTAAATAGTAGAAGCCAAGAAACTGGAGGTGGACTACTGCCTACTATCAAATCTGTCAATACAGAAGGGTAGTATGAGAAGTACCTTTGGTGTGTTTGAAAAAAAAATATGGTACACACTATCCAAACCTTGCAAGAGACAAGAATACCTTATTTCATGCAAAGTCATCAAGGAAGTGCTATGATCATGCTTTATATCACTCCCAAACGTCTGGGATCCAAATATGCTATTGAAATATAAACATCAAAAACATAGTGCATTATATCTCAAAAATACAGTGAATTGGATCTTGACTTCACATGATAAAAATTCTGCTCGTTGGAAACTACTACAGGTAGAAAGAAAGGAGCTAATTTTCACCATTTCTCCATTCGAAGTTATTGTGATCCTTGATCATTTGCTCCAGTGAGCTGGAGGACTGCCTGAAGGACAGGGATGGGATGCAGTAGTATAAGCAGAAGGGGGAATAAAAAAAAATCATCTTTCCCCACCCTACGTTCGGAGCTACAGATCAAAGGCTCAGAGATCGGCAGCTCTATGATCCAGAGTAGATGAAATGTACCTCTCAATTTATAGATAGGACAGTTAGGGTCCAAGCCTTTATCACATTCAGATACATAAATTGACATATTTCTAGTCACGTAACTTCGTTACTCACCAAATCTGAAGGTAACAAAATTCCAGATTTGTAAAGTTATCTTGTTCAGTTCACAAATAAAATTGAGTGCGTTTGGAGGAATCAAAATTCCAGATTTGTGGTACGGTAGTAAAATTATCCTGCCCAGTCCAAAAATAAAATAGACTGTGTTTTCCTAGTTCTAAACAGCTACATATATCAGGATGTTAGTCTTTGATAGAAAGGAAACTGGATTAATGTGAAAATTTATGAATACTTCTGCTACAGAATACCAACTAAAATGATACAGTATTCTCTTGGGCTACAACTCCCAGAATCCTCTGTCCAGCAGACCCAACTGCGCTGGCTGGAGTAGTCCAAAAAAAAAAAAAAAAGTTATTCCAAACTCTGATATCAACACAGGTAAAAAAAATATATGTGTTTGATTTTGACAGATTGAAAAGAATTACTGACCATCTTGTGAGCTTCAAGATGGCAGAGGCATACTCCTTATCTTTCCACACTGTTGGAGCAGAAAAAAACTCTGAGGATCAAGTAGAAACTGGATACCAAGTGCAAAAAACTATTATGATCATATCCATTCCAATCTGTGCTTTAGGATTACTTGGGAACGGAATTGTCCTCTGGCTTCTTTGGCATCGGATCAAGAAAACTAAGTTTACTGTCTATTTCTTGAATATGGTTGTAGCTGATCTTACTGTATTGTTCTACTATGCTACAGTTTTTATTTTATTTTTAAGAGCAGTTCCCATCAGCCTGTTGTGTTTACATATCATGGAGCTGACACATGCTGTTGGATTCAATGCCAGCACCTATATTCTAACAGCTATCAGTGCTGAAAGGTACCTCATGATCTTTTTCCCAGTCTGGTGTCAACGTAATCGGCACAAGCATCTCTCAGAAATTATGTGCGCTCTGTTGTGGGGCCTGTCCTGCTTAATGTCACTGGTGTTATATTTTGCCTGCTATCTGCAGTTTGATCCAGCACTCAATGAAGGTAATTTCAGTTGTGGACCAACCAAAATGTTCAGAGTAATTGTCAACCTCTTGGTCTTTCTTCCCATTATGGTGTTTTCCACAGTGGTCCTATTCATCAGGATGCTGAGAACATCGCAAGACACCCCTCCAGCAAAGCTTGACATTACCATTGTGGCCACAGTTCTCCTGTTTATTCTATTTGCGGCTTCAGTGAGGATTATTGAGATCATAGCACGCTGGGTCCCAAAAGTACACATACCAGTGGTCTTTCTGATTTTTCACTTTCTTGATGCCATTGACAGCAGTGGGAACCCTTTTATATACCTCATTGTTGGTTACACAAAGAAACAGATGGACAATGACAGTCCCCTCCAGACATTTCTTGAAAGAGCTTTGTTGGATGAAGGAGGCACGGCAGAGGGTGTAACTTGGGCCCCAGGAACAAAATAAAAATATTTTTACACAGAGGGAAAAAAGTATATGCTTGGGACTATTTGTTAGCATTTCTAACTCCAGAATAAAAGTATTACAGGTAATTTCTTACCGTTCGTTACTTTCAATTCACCTAACCAAGTTTCTAAGCTCATAAATCAATGTTTACCTTGCCTATTAATAGTTCCTTACACCCTTTTAGCCCCTCCCATCTTGCCATTTAACCCAGATGGTGAAGAGGGAGACGGACATGATTGATTGGAGAAGCACAGAGAAATCTGGGTACATGAACTTTTCCTGAAATGTTGTTGTGTGAAGCTAGCTGCTGATCAAGGTGGTTAGCTGCAAGAATGCAGAAGAGTCCAGAAGAAGAGAAGTAAATTTTGGTGAGAGAAAGTGAGACAGAGGATGGGGTTTCAAGTGGAGAAAATATGAATATATATGTACATTTCCATAGGAAAAGTATGAATAGATACTGTATGTACATTTCTATGGATGTAAAAAGGATAGCTTGGAAGCTATCATAACATTCAACTCTACACTCTCATTTTATACTATCAAAGCCTCCTAAGAGAACTAGCAAGTTTAATAAGGTCCCAGAGAAGCATAGGTTGACTAGAAAACTAATCAAGGAAGTCTCTATTCAAATTCATACAGAAAATAGAATGAAATCCATCTATATGCTTGTTTATTTATTTATATAATCTATATCTAGGCTGCCTTTCTCCTGGAACTGGGACCAAAGGTGGCTTATAGGACAATTTAAAACAACAACAGATGAAAATACAATGAAATGAAAAACATTAAAATAGAATTAAACTCTATTATTTAGTTAGAATACAATTGACATTAAAACTCTTTAAACAATTAAAATAGTAGCATTAATTTAACTTAGAACAACTAGAACCACCACAAACACTGGGAAACTGGAGGTTCTTCATTGTCAAAGGCCTGCCTAATTAAAAAGTCTTTGCCTGCTACTGGAAGGAGAGCCGGGGGGGGGGCAAATCTAGATCGTCTTGGTAAGGCGTTCCAGAGCATGGGCACAGCCACCGAAAAGGCCCTTTCTTGAGTCCCCACCAGATGGGTATCTGAAGGTGGTGGAACCATGAGAAGGGCCTCTCCTGCAGTTCTTAAAGCCTGGGTGGGCTTGTATGGGAGGATACAGTCTTCCAGATAAGCTGGACCCACTAAACTCATAATGGCATTGATAATGGTGCTATGCTGTAAATAACAGTTGCTATGAGGTCATAAGAGTCTCGTATTCCATTGGTTATATAAGAACATACCATCACAGTGAAGTGGTTCACACTGTTCCTGTATTAAACCTATGAAAGGAAAAAGTTGAAAAGAAGCTGGATCAGAACCGGATGGTAGTATTATTTACTTACTTATTTAACCTTGCAGCTGTTTGTGTCTGTTTAGTAAGCAAAGCAAAACACCTTAACTTCCATTGCTCTCATGACTATATGTCTGTTTAACAAGCATGCTGAAAGTTACCAGACTGACAATTCTGGGAGAATTTGATCCCCACATCAAGAACATTTAATTGGTAAGGAGAGAGTGTTTGCCCTTTCTGTACTCTGATGATTGCTGATCTTGGGAGCATTCGTGGAACTGAAGGGAAGTGGCCTATTACAAGAAACTTATTTCTATCAGCCTAGAGCTTCAAAGCTACTAGTTATAAAATAACAAGTTACTTGTAAAGATTCATTTTTCTAATAATGACTGTATAATTACATCACATTAGCACTGTCATTTATCAAGGAAGAACTTCACTTTTGCAATGTAATTTTTCCTTTTCCTATAATGATATAATGTCACATTTGTGGGGTGTGGTCTTACTAAATAGTGGATAAGGAATACTGCATGATTCAAGTGCTGCCTCTGCTCTGTTCAGAGCAGTGGTAAGATTTATTTCATTTATTTTATGTCATTTGTAGGCCGCCTTTCTCCTGATGAGGAGAAGATGAGTGTACCAGAGGAGAGTGTGTTTTGTCCCATGGGTCAGTAGTTGATAGCATTTAGATTTTTTAAAGGAACTAGTTTAGAGGAATGGTAAAGTAAACAGTTCCTTTTCAAAATGAAAATTAGAATGATTTTTAACTACATTTGGGGGCCCTAGAATTGTGATTCTAATTATGTTTGAAGTAACTTTTCCAAGTTTGCCTTAGCTTCTGACTTCTCTCCAGAATAGAGGGTCAGAATTCCCCCAACTGAAGGTCATAAACTTTAGAGGGTCATAAACATAAGATACAAAGAGCGTAACTTCGTGGTGGAGATAGACCGAGAGAAAATGTCTCTCAAAACCAGCTCCTGAAGAACCTTCTTCCAGGAATCTTTGTTCCAGGAGAACTAGCTAAAATCAATTGCACCACCATCTCCAGATCCTGAGGAGAGTTGCTCTGCCCCATTTCTCAAACAGCAAGCTGGCATTTCTATGGCAAAATCCACTATGCCAAAGAAGCAGAGTTTTGTACCATTTTTTCTTCAGGGTGCAGAAAAAGGAGTCAGAACGCTCTTTCTTGGCTTATGTAATAAGGGAGCACAAAGTCCCCCAATTAAATTTATTAGTAGTAGAAATAACATTTCACACAACATATAATTAATTTGTAGCTATTATGTCACAAAATATTATCACAGATGCTACCTTAAGTGGCTTTAAAAAGGAATTAAGCCATTTATGGGCTTATTAATAGCTGTGAGATTATAGGTGAGCTATACGGAGTCTCCATATTCAGAGAAGCCCCATCCAGGCATTATAGAATCCAGCTGTTAGAATAAACCTAGAGGAGACTACCTAGCCTGATTTCACCACTGCTTTCTTCACACTATCCTCACTGAGTCTGAAGAGCAGATATTCCTAGTTGCAAGTAGGTTCTCCACATGAACAAGAGCCCAGATTTTCTGAGGTTCTTCTTTGCATGGAGACTCTATATATGAGGAGTAGAGATGTAGGTATTCATATTCGAGGCTAGAGACTCAGCAGCCATGCAGGGAGACTCGTCCGCCCTCCCACTGCCTGGAGCGGCCAGGTGAGCAGGAAGAGAGCAGAGCTCTGGGAGCAATTGGAAGGATGAGCGAGGCTGCCACTGCCGGCAGACATGTGAGTGGATGGGCCGGCCGCAGGGGCCGGTCCCTCGTTAAGTCCAGCTGCGTGAGGATACTGTATTCCTATTTGTATACGAATACCCCCATCTCTAATGACGAGGGTAATTTCCACGATTTGGTGCCTCCGTAAGTTTTGGACTTCAGCATCCATGGTTTCTCACCACTGGTCTTGTTAGCTGGGTCTGAGAGGACTCACACTTCAAAACAACTGGAAGGCATCAGCTGGGGAAGGCTGTGCCTAGTGGTTGTCATACAGCGAAAAGCCATACCAAAGTTTACACAATGGATGGACAGATTTTGTTGCACACCACCACCCAGCCAGCATAGCCAGTAAAGAGGAAGGCTAGAAGTTGTGGTCCAACAACATCTGGAGGGCTCAACTTTGTCTACACTGAGTTTATAGTGTCCAATCTCCCCCATGTATTCTGAACACATGAAATCCACACGCTTAATCCAAAGCAAAGCAGCCAGCCAAAGGACAACGGCGGGAGGGAGGCGAGTGCATTGTTATGGAACAAATGTCCCTACTTGATAGGTTATTTTCTTGAAGCTTTCCTGTCTCTATAGCAGAGCTTGGAAAAGTTACTTTCAAAAAGCGTACAACTCCCAAGAATCCCCAATGGCCATGCTGGCTGGGAGATTCTGGGAATTGTAGATTAATAGCAGTGCTTTTCGAAGCTCTGCTCTACTATAGCATCCCAAGACCTTAACAATAGCCATTTATGTTTTATTTTCAGCAGGCTGAGAAGAGCACCTGGGCAATGATAATGTCATGATGACAGAGACAACTGCACTGTCTTCCCATACTGCTGTTACAATAAAGAAAAACTACACCCAGCTGGAAACTTGGCCAAAAAAGGGATATTTTCCAGGACCAAGGAAAGGATATTTCTTAGAAACAGTAGTAATCGTATCTGTTTCAATTTGCTTGTGCGGATTAATAGGCAATGGAGTTATCTTCTGGTTTCTCTGCACCAGGATCAAGAGGACTAGATTCACAATATACATTTTTAATTTGGTAGCTGCTGATCTTACTGTGCTCATCTACTACATTTTAGTTTTTATTTTATTTGTGACACCATTTTATGTTGATCTACACTTTTCACGCATAATGGAAAACATTTATTCATTTGTATACAACTCCAGCATCTATTTTTTAACAGTGATCAGTACAGAAAGATGCCTCATGGTCTTTATCCCAACTTGTTATCAACATCATCGGCCAAAGCACCTCTCAAAAATAGTGTGTGCCATTTTGTGGGCCTTATCCTGTCTGGTGTCACTGGTGGTATACATTTCCTGTTATCCACGATTCCTTTCATCTCACAATGAAGGAAGGTTCGGTTGTGATGCCGCAACTGTATTTGAAATGACAATTAACCTCCTTATTTTCTTTCCTGTCATGTTCTTTACCACACTGATCCTTTTCGTCAGAGTGCAGAAAAAAGGAAAGCAGAGTTGTTCCGCAAAGTTTGATATCACCATCACAGTCATGGTTTTTCTGTTTCTTATCTTTGCTTCTTCAGTTAGAATTATTGACACCATAGCCTACTGGGATCAAAGACTAGATGCCCCTATCCCATTTCTACTTTCTCTGCTGTTTGACTCTATCAAGAGCAGCGCCAACCCTTATGTGTATCTTTTTGTTGGAAACTGGAAGAGAAAGAAGATCCAGGAGCCAATCCATATGTTTCTGGAGAAAGCTTTGAAGTACAAAGAAAACATGACAGAGCCTCCACAAATAGACCAGAAGCAGGCATCAAGGCATCCTAGGCCTCAGACATAAACTGAAAAAGATTATAAACAGAGGAATGTTAGTTGGCAATTCCAGTTCCAGAAATAAAAATGTTTCAGATAATGTTACTGTTCATTAATTCTAGGTTGCAGGAGTCACTCAGGCTTCTTTTGAATGGTCACTCTCAAATGGGTGACAGTCTGTTCCAACCTAGATCTTGGAACTGTTGGCTTTTCTGGACTAAAATGTTCCAGAATCCCCTAGCCAATGGTATATTGGCTAGGGGATTCTATATAACCTTTTCATCCTCTGCTCCAGTTCCCATACTGCAGCCAGAGCAGAGCTTTGCAAGGCTTGGACACCTACTTTAAGAGGCATGAATATAATAATGTACTAAAGCTACTTGTAACTGAGCCAGGGTAGGCTCATGTGGTGGAATTTATTTTTCTTAAAAGTAAAATTCCAAGCTCTGCAATTTTGCAGGATTAGACATGGTTGAAAAGACGCAAACTGGGGTCATTGATTACTATGCCTCTGCTCATACTAATTTGCTAAAACAATAAAGATTTACACCTATCACAACATCAAGTATCTGACCATTTTAAGTGGGATTGATTTATTTCTCCTGAGAATATCACTAAATACATTGCTGCAGAGACAATATACCCACAGTTCTTGTATTCTTGGGATTGATTGGAGTGACAGTGACAAGGAAAGGAAGACAAGTACAGAGAGAAAATGTGCATGAGCCATGTGCCTCTGATCTCTAGGACTAAAACAGATGTGTTCACCATTGCATTTTCTTTTCACTCATGTCTGGTTTGCTAAGTGGAATTCAGTACCACTGAGCCTGAGAAAGCTGTTATACTCAGGTTTGATGGCCAGTCAGAGAAATTAAATATCAACCAAAGATTCTTAGCTCATTACCAAGTCTGAGACCCCCACATTGATTCTCACAATTTACCATTAGTGTCAATAATGTTGTTACCTTGTAGACTCATATCCAATACTTGTTAATTTTAATTATTTTCAGTTTGCTAGTCTTATTCATTTACTAATGAACCACTGTCACTTTGTTCATTATCCACATCTTCGTCTGGTCATGGAGGTATTTCTAAAAATGCCAGCCATATGAAGTAAAGGTAAAGGTTCCCCTTGACATTTAGTCGTGTCCGACTCTAGGGCGCGGTGCTCATCCCCGTCTCCAAGCCGTAGAGCCAGCGTTTGTCCATAGAGTTTCCGTGGTCACATGGCCAGCGCGACTAGACACGGAACGCCGTTACCTTCCCACCGAGGTGGTACCTATTTATCTACTCGCATTTACATGCTTTCGAACTGCTAGGTTGGCAGGAGCTGGGACAAGCGACAGGAGCTCACTCCGTGGCGTGGATTCGATCTTACGACTGCTGGTCTTCTGACCTTGCAGCACAGAGGCTTCTGAGATTTATCCCGCAGCGCCACCACGTCCCACCATATAGCCAGCCATATAGTACCATGTTAATGTCCGAGGAACTAGATTTGATCCATAAAATATCACATTTAATTATAGCAGTTAGCCTTTAAAGTGCCACAATGGGTTTATCTTATTTTATTTTTTTTCCCCCTGGGTTTTTTTTTGTTTTTGTTTTTTTGCTGATATGCTTACTGTTTAAAAACATCACTGTCTTCTGTTCTAGCAAAGAGGTGAGCTGTATCTTCCCCTCTACTAAATTCACTGAAATGCATTGCAAAAATATATGGAGACAGACTTTTGTGTGAAAAATAAAACCTCACAATTTTTGGGAAGACAGCACCTAGTTCAGCCAGAAGTTAGTACAGTATACATAACTGTTTCTTCAAAAAAATTCAAACCCAATAGTCATTCCATTTCAAGGAGCTAAAATTATATATGTGACAATTCCTTTTCTCTTCTAGGGACAGACTTACCTGTCATCATAGTCATGCTTCCAAGTCTACACACAGGGTAAGATGAAACAGTCATCATGTAAAAACTGAGATTGTGAATGCCACAGTTCAGGTGCAATACAGTGGTGCCTCAATTTACGAACTTAATCCGTCCCAGAAGATGTTCGTAAATTGAAATGCTCGTAAGTCGAAGCACCATTTCCCATTGAAATGCATGGGAACGGGATTAATCCGTTCCAGCATTTCAAAAAAATACCAAAATAAAAAATAAAAATAAATAGAGCAAGTCCCATGCTGGGACTGCAAAAAAACAAAAAAACAAATCCAAAAATAAACATTGGAGCAAGTCCCACGCTGGGACTGCAAAAAAAAAATCACTAAAAAACAAAACAACACAGAAACATAACCCCCCCCAGCCCAAACCCACCCTCCCAAACCTACCCAGAACAGTTTTTTAAAAAGGAAAAAGCAGCACCTTACCAGTCCGAAGCCTCCGAAGCCTCGCGGGCTTCCACCGACCGCCACCGCCGGAGGCCTCCCGGGCTTCCAGCACCGCCGCGGCCGCAGCCACCACCGGAGGCCTCCTGGGCTTCCACCACCCGCCGCAACTGCCGCTGGAAGCCCGGGAGGCCTCCGGTGGCGGCAGTCATAGCGGCGCTGGAAGCCCGGGAGGCCTCCGGCGGCAGCGGTCGCAGTGGCGCTGGAAGCCCGGGAGGCCTCTGGTGGCGGCAGTCACAGCGGGGCTGGAAGCCCGGGAGGCCTCTGGCGGCGGCGGTCGCAGCAGCGCTGGAAGCCCGGGAGGCTGAGCCCAGCCAGGATGGTCCGGCGGCTCGCCTCCCGGCGGCAGTGGAAGCCCGGGAGGCTGAGCCTCCCTTTTCCTAACCGTTGGGGCGAAAGAGCTACAAAGAAGCAGCCTCTTCACCACCAACGGTTTGAATTTCCCGCCTTTTCCCCCTGCCTTTTTCTGTTCTTACGTCGAAGCTCCGCTTGCAAGTCGAAGCAAAATTTTGCGAGCGGAGCTGTTCGTAAGTCGAAATGTTCGTAGGTAGGGGCGTTTGTACGTCGAGGCACCACTGTACTCTGGCATCAACAAACTGAAGTTCAGTCAGATTCTGATTTCAATCCCAGTTTGTAGGGAGCTTCTACTGTACACCCTCCACCCCCATTTCCCAGTTTGGAAACCACAAGAAACATTGGCTTAACAAAACAGGAAGGATAGTTTGGGAGTTTTTTTGGACTGGAATTTATATATTTATTTAAAATATTTCTATCCTGCCTTTCTTTCCAAAAAGACTCAGAATCTCACACCCAAAATATATACTGGCTGGCTATTAGATGAGTTGCTGATTCTAGAAGCAATGCATGCTTGAGGGGAAAAGACACCCTGCTCCTTCTAACATGAGCTTGCTTCACTCTACATTTGGCAAATTGGCTTGCTTTTGTTTTGCAACTGATTTCTTGGGAGATGGCATAGTTTTGTTCACGTGTGGCATCTAAAGCAAATAACACTGAAAAAATTGTGATCTTGGACAGAGATCAACAGTGACCGTTGGAAATAAACTGAGTTTGTGCCAATTGAATTAGAGATGTTTCGGTAACTGGAAAGTAACTTGGTTTACATTCTGCTTAAACTGAAACCATGCACTAACTGTTAAAAATGATTTGGAACTTAAATTTATCCACTTGTGTTACTTTAGCACAATGAAGAAAAACCTGAGGAGGAGCACTGATGGCTGTAAAATTCCCCCTGCTGCACTCTTCACTGGCTTACCACCCTACTCCATCTCACCTCACCTCACCCTTCTGCAGAAGACAACCAAGTTTGGGAAGCAAAGACGGCTGATGGACTTCTTCTTTTCCCTCTCAGAGATGGAGGGGAGGAGGAAGTCCCATGTGCTCCAACCCTGGGCTTAACTTTGTTATACAAAAGAAATATTTCTGGGAGTGAGACTAGTGGCTCAAAATTTGTGTCTGTTGTGGAGGAATATGTGAACCCTGCAAGTGCCAAGGTTCCAGAAAGCCCAAGGGAAATGCCCAGCAGCAAAGTCAGTTGTAATCTGAGGTTGCATCTGAGAGATCTTCCCAGGGAAGGTCAAGAGAGTTGGCAGGAACGAAGCACAGACCAAAAACAAACAAAAACAAGCCAGAGGACCAACAACCATGTTTGTTACAATCAGCAATTCACTGCAGTGCTGAGAGGGAAAATTATGGTGCTTCCCTTCTGCCCCCACATGCCGTTGATCTGCAATCAGTACTCTTTAAAAGGAGTGCCTCTGCTTGGCTGTGCTTTCACCTGGCAACAGTACTTCGGGCTGAGAGGGGACGGCAAAACACCCTCTTTACTCTCCTGACCTTTTGAGGGATATGACGGAGGCTGAGACCTTCTCCTTCGACCTGGCTTCCCCCAGCACAGACTGAAGCCTCTGAGCCTCCTTCTCCTCTTTCAGAAGGGGACTTGACTTCCCCTGGGACAGGCTGAAACTCCTGAACTTCCTCTTCAGAAGAGAGGAGATCAGCTGGGTGAGGCATGACAAGGTCTGGATCAGGGCTGTGTGAATTGAAGCCTCTTTTGTTGTTGTTGGGTGCAGCCCATTTTGGGGTAATAAGATCCAGTTGCGTGTGATTCCCCCCTTTGAGATCACATTGGGCACCAGCTATCCCCTTCTGTGCAACAACTCTGCACAAATCGTGTTCTACCATCAGTGCTTCTGACCTCTCAGACATGATCCCTGTGGTGTAGGTGGAATTTGGGGAACATTTATCCCCTTTCTAAAGAAATGTTGCCTTTATCCTTTCTGACAAGTAGCTATGTGTATATATACTTTTGAAAGCCAGTGTGGTGTTGTGGATCGAATGTCAGGCTAGGACTCAAGAGACATGAGTTTACACTGCTTCTTGGCTATAGAAATTCTCTGGTGGCTGGCAATGACAAACACTTCTTGAACATCTCACATACCCTGAAAACACTATGACGGTTGCCATAATTTAGAAGTGACTTGACAGCAGATAACAGCAGATATAACTTTAACAATTGCTGAAGTTGTATCTGGATGATTAAAAGAGGGTATTCCTTTACTTGTAAAATTTTATCTTTATGGACTAAGTAAAGATTAAAGTTAATTACAAAAAAAATCCTTTATACGTAAATCTACTCAGAAGTAAGATTCAGTATATCCATTAGGGTTTATACTCGGGTTATATCAGCTGGCTGAATTGCTCAGTGAGTAGGTATCTAGCTGCTGAGCCAGAGGTTGGGAGTTCAATTACCCACTCTGCCACCCAGGAGAAGAGCCAGCCTGTGTAGCCTTGAGCAAGCTGCACAGTCCCAGGGCACCCACAGAAGAAAATGGTAAATCAATTCTGAGTACTCTGTACCTAGGAAGCCCTGGAAGGTGTTGCCATATGTCAGAACTGACGTGATAACATGTAATTAATTAATGTGGATGGAGGACTGTAAGGACTTTTAACTACGGTATAACTCCCTCTGCAAAACTATATATAGTATATCCAGAAACATGTATTTTATATTTTTAAGTTGACCTTCATGGACAAGTCCACTTCATCAGACATAAAAGAAAGAGATATAACATGGCAATTATGCAGCTGAGGCCAACACCATGGATTTGACTGTGGGCACTTTAAGATGAAGCAAAGAATTTTTTTCTAAAAATGAATCACTCATCAATCACTAGTTTATACGGTCAAAAAAAGTTCACTTCCACTGCCCCTCTGTCAAGGAGCAGAAGAAGTGACTAATTTGCCAATATTTACTTATTAAACTACTTCACCATATTGGCAAATTTAAACTGTAAGGTTTGCTTTGGATTGGTTCCAGTGATCACATGCACTGGAACCAATTCAAACCAGAGTGATCCTTCATGCACCAAAAAAAGTAGAAGCCCCAGAAAGGTATGGAGAGCACTTCTCTGAGCATGGCTGGCCCACTCCAGCACACATGTCATCTGATCGCCATCTTTAGGTGCAGACCAGCTTGTTCATGCAGTGGACCAAACAACAGGCTAAAAGCCAGTGTAGTCAGCCTGTTAGTTAACAAGGCAATGTTCCAGATACGATTAAACTAGTCATTTAGAGGACCAGTCCCCATCTTTATGTGAAAAGAAGAAACAAATTCCTAGAAAACACACTATTAGAAACAAGGACCTTGTCTCTTGTTTCCTCATCCCTCTATATGGACTAAAACATGCCGACTACATTCTGTTCAGGCAAGCAGCTCTATAGCAGTTGTAGGGAAGTGGAGCCTTTGTGCTACAGAAGCCATGCATCACTCCCATAAAACTGGTATATGACAACAATCATCAGGAATCATGGGTTACGTGGGAAATATCTGCTCTGCAGAAAAGAGGGCAAACAGTCTCTGGAAAAGATTGAGAAATGTGGGGACTGGGGCAGAGATTTATGGGAGACATTTTCCCCTTGGCCTACTGCATTATTATTTTTTTAAAAAGACATATTTATATGATTCATTTACACACTATAATGAATGCTAGCTTATAAAGATTCATAAAGGAGCAGGGTTAATAACAGTATGGAAGTAAAAATGACAGAAGAATGAAGAAGTGATGGAATGAATGATGTGACACACCTGACTAGAGCTTTTGGAAACATTACCTCTTTGGATAAGTTCAAGAATCCCACAAGTTGCACAGCTAGTAGTCATGCTACCTGGGGGATTCCCAGACCTTGTCCTCCAAAAAGTATTTTTCCAAGCTCTGCAAAAGATACAGGAAAGAAGGCCAGTGTGAGATCAACAGCATTCTCATTTGTTGTTCCTTGCCTGAAGATCTCTCCTTCCTCATTGGTCAAAGCTAAAATACATTCTGCGTGGCAATTCTACTCTGTTCCTCCTTTACTTCTTCTGGCTCCTGGACTTTTCCAACAAGCTCCATGTTTCACACCAATTCCTCCTACGGACACTGGCTAGCAATTGCTGCGAGGTCATCAGATCCTCATCATCCATTTGTTACATAGGGAACATGTCATCACAGTGAACAAGGTCATTTTATGAAAGCATAATAGTCCTGAGGAGAACAGGACTGTGATCGCCAAAGGTGGAAGGGTAAGACTGATATATCTGCTTCTCGTTACTATTTCTGGGAATGTCAGACTTTGAGAGTCTGGCAGAGGAAGCTCCATCAAGCCTCAGAGATCACAGTTTTCCTCATAATTACAGATCTGTAGGTATCCAGTCCCACCAACCAGATACCCTTGGTTCCTTATTGCCATCAGCTGGTTACTTAGGAACACTGTGGACTTTCTCTGAAGGTGGGCCACATCCTGGATTAGACAGAACCAGGGTCTCTGGGAAAAGATGTACTTCTGTAATGGCAGCTTCTTGTTGTTTAGTCGTGAAGTTGTGTCCAACTCTTCGTGACCCCATGGACCAGAGCACGCCAGGCCCTCCTGTCTTCCACTGCCTCCTGGAGTTTGGTCAAATTCATGTTGGTCGCTTCGATGACACTGTCCAACCATCTCGTCTTCTGTCGTCCCCTTCTCCTCTTGCCTTCACACTTTCCCAACATCAGGGTCTTTTCCAGGGAGTCTTCTCTTCTCATGAGATGGCCAAAGTATTGGAGCCTCAGCTTTAGGATCTGTCCTTCCAGTGAGCACTCCGGGTTGATTTCCTTCAGAATGGATAGGTTTGATCTCTTTGCAGTCCAGGGGACTCTCAAGAGTCTCCTCCAGCACCACAATTCAAAAGCATCAATTCTTCGGCGGTCAGCCTTCTTTATGGTCCAGCTCTCACTTCCATACATTGCTACTGGAAAAACCATAGCTTTGACTATGCGGACCTTTGTCGGCAAGGTGATGTCTCTGCTTTTTAAGATGCTGTCTAGGTTTGTCATCGCTTTCCTCCCAAGAAGCAGGTGTCTTTTAATTTCGTGGCTGCTGTCACCATCTGCAGTGATAATGGAGCCCAAGAAGGTAAAATCTGTCACTGCCTCCATATCTTCCCCTTCTATTTGCCAGGAGGTGATGGGGCCAGTGACCATGATCTTAGTTTTTTTGATGTTGAGCTTCAGACCATTTTTTGCGCTCTCCTCTTTCACCCTCATTAAGAGGTTCTTTAATTCCTCCTCACTTTCTGCCATCAGAGTGGTATCATCTGCATATCTGAGGTTGTTGATATTTCTTCCGGCAATCTTAATTCCGGCTTGGAATTAGTCCAGCCTTTCGCATAATGTATTCTTCATATAAGTTAAATAAGCAGGGAGACAATATACAGCCTTGTCGTACTCCTTTCCCAATTTTGAACCAATCAGTTGTTCCATATCCAGTTCTAACTGTTGCTTCCTGTCCCACATATAGATTTCTCAGGAGGTAGATAAGGTGGTCAGGCACTCCCATTTCTTTAAGAACTTGCCATAGTTTGCTGTGGTCCACACAGTCAAAGGCTTTTGCGTAGTCAATGAAGCAGAAGTAGATGTTTTTCTGGAACTCTCTGGCTTTCTCCATAATCCAGCGTAATGTTAGCAATTTGGTCTCAAGTTAGCAATTTGGTCTCTAGGGCAGCTAGGGATCTGCTTTTCTTTCTTTATTCATATTAGAGTGTTCTACAGTTTAAAATTATGGGCATATATGAAAAATTAAAAACAAAATAAAATGTTGAAATATTTGGACTAATGTTAAATAGTAATGTTGAATAGTATAAATAAATAAATGCTAAATAGTAAGAAGAATTTTAACTGTGGAATCAGTTTGGTGCAAGAAGCCAAAATATAGAACTTTTAGCAGGCATATAGCTTACCTTTGTTGCTAATAGTCCTGATTTAAATATATTCATTGAAATTTTTATCTCAGACCAAGAGTGACATGGGACTTTTATTTATTTATTTATTTATTTAAAATATTTTTACCCTGTCTTTCTCCTTGAAAAGGACCCAAGGCAGCTTACAACAGTGAAAGACAATATTTAAAGTAGTAATACCTGTGTGCCATTAAGTTGATTCCAACCTATGGCAACCACTTTCCAGGGTTTTCTTGGTAGAGAGTACACAGAAGTGGTTTTCCATTCTCTTCTTCTGGGAGCATCCTGAGATTGTGCAGCTTGCCCAAGGCTGCAAAGGCTTCCTCTTCTCTCAGGAGACACAGTGAAAAACTGAACTTCCACCTGCTGGCTCTGTAGCCAGATGCCCAAACCACTGAGCTATCATGTGATAGCCGTCTCCAAATGTTTGACAGCCTGTCATGTGGAAGTTGGAGCAAACTTGTTTTTTGTGGCCTTGGGATCCCTTCTAGCCTTTTACTTCTTTGATTATATGATTCTTCTCCAGTACATATCACATGACAAAGTGTTCTGCCAGACATGGCACCCTCTCCCTGAATGTACCTGATTGGCACCTGAAGTTTGTCTGTTTTCCCCACCATTCAGATATGTATTTATTATTCATTTATTTAAAATATTTTACTCCGCCTTTCTCCTTAAGAAGGACCCACCCAATGATGTCTTTCTTACATCATTGAAAGACAATATTAAAGCTAAAAATAATAAGTATACAAATATGAAAAAGGAATAAACACTCTGAGAAATGGAAAACACAAGTAGTACTAAAAGCCCAGTCAAAGCAGTAATGCATAACAGTCCATCTAAAGATTACACTCAGGTAGCCAGTCACTGAGGGAAGACTTGCCTGAAGAGAAAGGTCTTTGCCTGCTTGCAGAAGGACAGCAAAGATGGGGCCAGTCTGGCCTCCTGTGGGAGGGAGTTCCAAAGTCTGGGAGCAGCAACAGAGGAGGCCCTCTCCTGTGTCCCCATCAGATGTGCCTGTGAAGGTGGTGGTTGGACCAAGAGACAGGCCTTCCCTGATGATCTTAACTCCAAGCAGGCTCATAATGGGAGATATGGTCTTTGAGATAGCTTGGACCCAGGCCATTTAGGGCTTTATAGGTTAAAACCAGCACTTTGAATTGTGTGCAGAAATGGATCTGCAGCCAGTACAGCTGTTGCAACAGGGGGGTTATGTGATCACTGTAACCAGCCTCAGTCAGCAATATGGCTGCTACATTTTGGACCTTCTGAAGTTTCCTGACACTTTCCACATAGAGTGAGAGCATTACAGTAATCCAGCCAGGATGTAAGGGCGTGTGTCACAGTGGCCAGAGCAGACCTCTCAAGAAATGGGCATAGCTGGCGCACTAGTTTTAATTGTGCAAATGCACTCCTGGCCACCGCTGTGACCTGTGCATCCAGGCCCAGGGATGAATCCAGGAGCACCCCCAAGCTGCACACCTGTTTTTTCAATGATATTTAAGTGTTCCATGTATTTTTTTAACAAATGAAAACAGGCATAACCTTCCTTTGTAATGTCATTACAAGACTAAAAATTGTGCCAAACAAGCTGTCTTTTCCACAAATTATATTAGCATGCCCAGAATATCTGGAAAGCTTATAAAAACATGTTCCACTGTACCCCAGGAAAACTATGTCATCGCATTTATGTATCTCTGAAGTTAAACTATGACTTTTCTCACATTTGGCTTAGACCCAGCCTTAGCCAACTATGGAGCAGATAATTCAAATGCAAGTTCCACTGATTTAAATGGGTCTACTTTGAGTATTATTGCTTTGGATCCTACTCAACGGCCCAAATCCTGTTGCTTAGGCCCATTGTTAGATTTAGTACTGAGCAACCCTCTCAATCCAGCCTCTCAGTACATTGCTAATGATAGACTGTGCTTGATTTTGACAGCTGGAGAAGAACCGCTTGATTCATGTGGCTACTGTCAAGATGGGAGAGGCAAATGCAACATATTCCTCCATCGCTGGTACAACCAAGTCATCTGAAAAAGCAGTCTTTTTAAAAGAAATGATTATGATCTCATCTGTTCCGATAGGGATTGTGGGATTAATTGGGAATGGAATTGTCGTCTGTCTTTTTTGCTACAGATGCAAGAATTCCAGGTTCATTGTGTATTTCCAGAATATTGCTTTTGCTAATATTATTGTACTCTTCTACATGTTCGTTTTTTTTCAGAGGACTTGCTTACATATAGATATTAAGCTCCGTTTTCTACATATAATAGAGATGCTGCAGACATTAGGATACAATACAAGATTCTATCTAATAAGAACAGTCTGTGTTGAGAGGTGTCTCATCATCTTCTGGTCAGCTTGGAATAAACGTTACCGGCCACAGCACATGACATTTCTGGTGTGTGGCATTTTGTGGAGCTTGTCTTGTCTGACCTCAGTGGTGGATAATTTGGCCTGCTCTGCAGATTTCATCAAACCTAACAAGCCATTTTTAGTCAATTGCAAAAATTCAAGTATAATGAGAATTGTCATTGATTTAGCGATTTTTCTACCTCTTGTCATCTCTTCCACTTCAGCTATTTTGATCAGGCATCTGACACAGCAAGTGCCACTGGCAAGGCTTGACATCACCATTGTGGCCACTGTTTTTCTATGTATTCTAGCTGACACACCAATTAGAATTGCTCATAACATTATATATTGGCTTCAAGGAATTGATGAGGGTTTTTTAACTACAATTACTCAGTTATTTCATTCCATAAATTCCATGGCTAGTCCATTGATCCTTGTAATTGTTGGATGTTGGAAGAAAACTTCGGAAGAGTCTTTCTTTATGTTTCTTGAAAGAGCTTTGGAGGCTGAAGAAAACATGGTACCGAGAACAGAAGCAGATGAAGAGCCAACCTGAGAATTTCGTGGGCTTCAAAGGCCAAGTTCTTCTTTTACAATAGTGAATATTTATGTTTACTGATGGACACTGTCTAGATAAATGGCTTGGTACTGGTTGTGGTTCATATGAAACAAGAAATCCTTTTTATTTGTCCTATCTTCAACTGTAAAGTAAAAAAACCACAAGTATTATACAGGCATGGTTCAGTCTTAGCTTTGTCCGGTTTTAAACACTTCTTTTTCACAGAGCTAAGTTTTGAAATGCGTTTTAAGTTGTTGAGGATGTTTATTCTCAAGAAGGATGGCTACTTATGCATTGTTAAGAAAGAGAAAATATATAATCAATTAAAGAGGACTAAAGAGGGCACAGATGTACATAAAATATTCACATGCCAACTGGTATGTGTAGATATAAATTTGGACTCCAGTTTAACAAGCAGTCATCTGTGAACTCGTGTATATGGGATATTCCTGTGCCTGGCAGGGCATTTCAGAATTTTCTACAGCTGGCTCATGAAGGTTTTGAATAGAAGCAGATGACTGCCAGGTGCACTCAGAAAAAAAAGTGAGTTGCTCTTTTTTAGTGTCAAACAGTGTAACACCTGTGCTACACCAAAGCTGGAGCATGTTAAAAATGTCTCAATTAGAACAATTTTCCTAGATATCCTTAGTACTGGGATACCTACAAGGGTGCAACTACACTGGAAAGCTGAATTGCTCTGCTTTGATTCACAGCCTGTATTAAGTTTGAAATCATCGTCAGTGCTAACAGGGGCTGCAGATTAATTTGGGAGTTTACCCTTCATACTGGAAGTGATGCAATTTGCATTCCAGCCCACTGCCCCATCCTTTCCTTCCTTCTTCTGGTCCCACCTCTGCCTGGGGAACTGATGGGAGCATAATTATGGGAAAGACTAATAACAATGACCCCAGCAATAAGGTGATAAGATGATCTACCACTAATCTCATATATGTAAGAAATAAAAAAGATTTTAAAACTTCAGAGGACAATTGAGGGAGATGAAAGAATGTGGGATCATGTTCTCCCAGTTCTAAACATCATGTCCCAAACTGCCTACATCACTGAAACACCACCTATATACACACCCTCCCTCTTTACAAGAATGTATCACAACTAACCACATGGGGAAAAGCCCACTCAGATCTTTCCATCTTGAAAAAGTAGAAGCCCTGCAGCAGCAGAGAAAAAACCCGCTTTGGGAGCAAAGAGTTGGACTGAGGCAAATCAGTCTGTGTGTGTCATATGGTCAGTAAAAAATACTTCAAATTCACTCATTTTATACACAGATAAAATCCCATGGTTTTTGACCATGTAGTTGCAGACTAAGAAATTGAGGACCTCCTCTGGGAAATCTGATATGGAAAAATCTTCCAGCCACAGAATGGAAATGTTGGTGATAAAATCTCCGCATTGTTGATAGATAGCAGGTGTGGTATTGACAGTATTCTACTTATGTTGAGCCATTAGGATAAAGGATACAAACCCATATTGCCTGTGTCTCAAAAGTGTTGTATGCCTTGTCTTTTCCAATGCTATTCTGATTAGCGATATGAATGGAAAGGCACAAGTAAGCAGGCAACTCCAATTAAGCATGCTACTCCAATTAATCACTCCAAACAATTGACCAGCTGTACCTCGAGATGGTTGGACAGTGTCATCAAAGCTACCAACATGAAGTTGACCAAACTCCGGGAGGCAGTGGAAGACAGGAGGGCCTGGCGTGCTCTGGTCCATGGGGTCACGAAGAGTCGGACACGACTTAACGACTAAACGACAACAACCTCAGATCAAGGTCACAAATTTTGGAAATATTTAAATGTTTGTGTATCTTTCATTGAACTTGAGCGCCATTGTTTGGAAAATGTAGTCCTCAATGAAACACTTATATCGTGATATTCAGATGAATATTTCTGTGATTATTTGATTTCATTCTGGGATTAGCCCTTTATTGAGATAAATGCCAGCTGTGATCAGCAACAGGCTTTTGATCCTTCCCCAGGGGGTCTGTGTATCTCTGTAGGACTCCTGGGGGAGTCAAGCATCCTATCTAGGTATCTGACTACTACTTGTTCTCTATTTTGAATATCACTCACACTGTCTACTGAAAAGAGCTCAGTAACTTAGAAGGTAGCAGCTCCAGATTGACCTATGGGATACCCAGTCACTTTGATCCACTAGTTGGATTTTGATATGACCATGAACACAGTTAACTGTGTATGTATACTGTCTGTAAAGTGGCCAGATGATTCAATAGAATGAAATTACTTTGAATGATGACACACTCCAGATGATATCTACAGGAATTTGCTGCATATGCAGTTGAACACAAAGTGTAGCTAGAGGAAACTGATCATGGAATTTTGGATTATTTATTTATTTTGCTGTAGCTCCCAGAATTCACCAGGAATTTCCCCAGCCAGAATTATGGTACTTCTAGTAAAAAAATACATGTCCTCAAAGGAGTTTCAGTATTCACATCTCTGCCTTGGCAAGTCTTCCTCTGGAGGCACCATTTGCCTGAAGGAGGAGAAAATGGGTGAGAATAACTAAGCTGCATGGGAGCTGTGAGCAATTATGGAACAGGTAGACTCTGCTTATTAGTCTCTGTAAAGTATGCCTCTCAAAAAACTACCAGTCCCTTCATCC
Organism: Intellagama lesueurii; assembly: GCA_037013535.1. Lineage (NCBI taxonomy): Eukaryota > Metazoa > Chordata > Lepidosauria > Squamata > Agamidae > Intellagama > Intellagama lesueurii. The sequence continues at coordinate 285,021,978 of JBAJHW010000001.1, read as the reverse complement.
CTTGCAGCTTCCACAGAGCCTGGCCACCCCTACTCACATCTCCTTCAGAGAAATGGTGGTTCCAGAATGAGACTTGCCAAGGTGCACTTGTGAGTATTAAAACTCTTCTGAGGACTTATTTTCCCCCTACAGCTACCAGAATTCTGGCTGTGGAAATTCCTGGTGAATTTGGTGAGCTGCAGTAAAAATATATAAAATAAAAAATCTCATGTCTAGAAGAAACTAATGGTGTACACGCAGAAGTCCAAGCATGAATTGGACCACCAGGACTTGGGCTACTTTAAGGTTCTTCAGAACATCAACTCAGTATCAACAGATTTGGTCCTAGAAAACTCATTGCAGCTTTCTATATTTCCATGCTCTAGTATTTGAACAAAATTCTGTTTTATATCACTGCTTATCTCCATCCTCTTTATGTGTAGCCAGATGACAGAAGTAGTATCTAGACTGAAGGATCTACAGGACTCCATCACTAACTTGAGAGGTTATGGATCTGAACAACAGTCCTAGAAAGATATTCACTGCTGTGTTTGTGACCGTGATGGAAAACCTCAACTCCCTCAGACAGGCTAAATAAGCCATTGTGATTCCAAAAAGACATCCTTGGAAATGCCATGGGCTTGAGCAATGTGGATCAACTACAAGTTCCCCTCTACTGATAGCTAGGACTGTTGGTCAAATGAGGAATTTACAGATAATTCTAGCCAGGAATTTGGCATAGCAGCCCAGGAGTATTTTGCCTTGGGACAGTCAGTACTAATGGTGCTTAGGGAATGACTGGATGCCACTGAAGGACAAAAGGGAAATGTTCCTCCTCTTTCTTGACAACGTGTCGCTGGAAATCATGTGTCTTCTCTCTTGCTCCCAGCCTCTTATTGGCCTGAAAAACTTCATTCAGACTTCAGCCCAATTTCCTCTGAGGTATCTCCCCACACTTGGCCTACCGACCCTTTCCGCCACCTACTTACCAAACCATATAAATAATGCATTTAAACATAGCTGGGCATCACAATCCTACCATGATCTTGTCTAGATTTTGTTGCAGTTGATTGACACTTGCCTTCCCCTTTGATGTTAGGAGCCTTTTTATTTCTGAACAGCCTCTACACTAGCTTATCACTTCCACCACTTCTCTAGGATCACGTGATGGGCACAAGCAGAAGTTAATATCAGATGGGGGCTGTGCACATGACGGTTTACTGTAGCAAGCAACAGTAAAAGGTCACACCACATTGCATAAGCTCTAACCCTACCTTGTTCTGAAAGCTGTCTCCACACCTGGATATGAAGCAGGCAATTAGAGACAAGGGGACTTTTTTTAAAAAGTGCATTTCTAGAAACTATAATGTAAATCACAGTTAGAGTAGGGCCATTTGAATCAACGGAACTTACAGAAGAGTTGACTCATTAAATTTCCACTGATGCAATGGTCCTACTCCTGTTGCAACTTACTACTGGATTTGAGCCAGAGGTCTTGGGTTTTATGCGGGGTGGGGTGGAGTGAGGTGGGGATTCATCTATCAGTTGCCTTTCCCTTTGATGCCATTAGCCCAGTTTACTTCTGATTTCCTCAGATTCATAAAGAAGCATGGGTAATAACTGTATGAAGGCAAATATGAGAGAGCAATGCAGAATTGATAGAATGAATGATGTGGCACACTTGATCAGTGCTCTTGGAAACACTGCCTTTTTTGGACAAGTCCATGGGGCCATTCTGAGATCTTGTTATCCAAAAAGTGTTTGGTTTTGTTTTTCAAGTTCTGCAAAAGACACAGGAGAGAAGGCCAGTGTGAGGTCAACAGCATTCTCCTTTTTTGTTCCTAGCTTGAAGATCTCTCCCTCCCTTCTGAACTTGACATTTGGCTTGATCCTTGGTCCAAATGAAATACATTCTGCATAGCAGTTCTGCTCCACTCTTCCTTTAGTTCTTTGTGCACTTAGACTGTTCCAACATGTTCCACACTTCCCAATTCATTCTTTCCCAGCCTCTGGCTAGTATTTTATATTGCCCAGAGTCAGGAATGCCAGCCACAGTGAAACTAATCTAGAGAGATCCCACTAGGAATTTCATTGTTCTTCTGCTAACAATTGCTGTGAGGTCATGAGATTCTCATCATCCATTTGTTACATAGGGAACATGTCATCACAGTGAACAAGGTCATCCCATGGAAGCATAATAGTCCTGAGGAGAGCAGAACTGTGATCATCAAAGGGGGGAAGACAAGACTGGTATACCTGCTTCTCAGGTAGTGTCAAACTTTGACGATCTGGCAGACGAAACTCCATCAAGCCTCAGAGATCACAGTTCTCCTCGTAATTAGATCTGCAGGTTTCCAGTCCCACCAACCAGATATTCTTGGTTCCTTATTGCCATCAGCTGGTTACTCAGGAATACTGTGGACTTTCTCTGAATGTGAGCCACATCCTGGATAAGACAGAATCAGAGTCTCTAGAAAAAGGTTTACTTCTGGAATGGCAGCTAGGGATTTGCTTGTTTTGACAAATTGTGGTGTTGGGGAACCAGAGCTAACAGAGTTGAAGCACCAGGATTTTTAGAGAAGATCTGCTCTGGCTTCTCCTTTTTCCTGAGGCAGTTGATAGTAGTTAGAGGAGGGGGATGAATTTTCCTAGCAACAAGATGTTGTTGTGAGCTATCCGGGTTTATTACAAGATATTCTGGGATGATTCAGTCTTAAATAGTCTGGTAAGTCCCATTAGCCTTGCTTTTGTTCAAATCCTAGTTAATGCAAGTTCCACTGATTTAAATGAGTCTACTCTAAGTTTGACCGCTTTGAATCCTAGTTGCCTGTCCAAATGTTTGATACCTAAGAGAGAATTCTGCAGGCACTTAAAATATATATATATATCTAGCATCTTTCAGAAATGTACTCCTGGAGGTCATGATTGTCCAGGAGAGGGATGAGAAACTGTGGCTTTCCCAGTGTCACCAGCCTACATCTCCCACCAGATCTAGCGAGCAGAGCCAGTGGTGAGGAATAATAACAGCTGTGGTTGAACAATTCCTTGTGAGGGATGCATGTTGCCTCCCCCTAAACTAGGGGATATTTACATAAGTGATGCGTGCAAAAGCTTTCTGTAAATGCAAAATGCCATGGAAAATTTAGTAGTGATTAACTGCCCCCTATACTCTAAATCAGGGTTGGGGACTCTGCAATACCTACAGATGTCATTAGACTACAGCCCCTATCATCCCCGGCCATTAGTCATGTTTGGGATGGCAGGAGCCAATGGGAGATAAAGAACATACAGAGAGTAGCAGCTTCCATAAATTTGCTCTGCATTAGGGATGGGAAATATTAGGGAATCTGGGGCTAGTTCCTCCCTTAGGGACCTGTTGTAAGCTACACCTCCTCCATTTTGTTCATATCCAAAAGTGACCAGAGGTTTTGAAGGGGGAGCACCCTTCCCAGTGAAAGCTAGACCCTGGGTGGGAATTTCCAGGAACTGAAATACTGTTTTTCAATTTATTTTTTTCCATCACCAGGCCATTTGTGGGAAACAGGGGGTAGAAAATGGGTAGGAACACGTGTAGCCTTCAGGTCTGCCCGTAAATGACTGTAGAAGACCCATACACAACTTTATACTCAGTAGCTAATCAATATGGGGACCAGACAGAGGGAATGGAACTCCCAGTTAAAACTTTTGGGAGCCAAATAATGGATGTCCTTGCCTGGTCCATATGTCTTTGAAAGATTGCTACCCTCTAATCCAACATCTCAACAATTTGCTAATGTCAGATGGTGTTTGTTTTTGACAGATTGAGAAGAATCACTTGTTTCACATGGCTACTGTCAAGATGGCAGAGGCAAATGCATCATCTTCCTCCATTGCTGCTACAGCACTGGGAAAAGCAAGCCTTTCAAAAGAGATAATTATACTCCTATGTATCCCTATAGCGGTTATGGGATTAATTGGGAATGGAATTGTCATCTGTCTTTTCTGCTACCGACACAGGAATTCTAGGTTTTTTCTGTATTTTCAGAATATTGCTTTTGCTAATATTATTGTACTTATTGATGTATTTGTGGTTTTTCAGAGGACTTATTTTCATACAGTTATTAAGCCTTTTTTCATACATCTAGTAGAGATGCTACAGACATTAGGGTACAACACAAGGTTCTATATCTTAACAGCAGTCTGTGTTGAGAGGTATCTCATCATCTTCTGGCCAGCTTGGAATAAACGTTACCGGCCACAGCACATGGCAATCATGGTGTGCGGCATTTTGTGGAGCTTGTCTTGCCTGACCTCAGTGGTGGATAATTTGGCCTGCTCTACAGATTTCATCACCACTTATGACCAATTTGCAATTGATTGTAAAACTGCAAGTCTAATAAGAATCATCATTGATTTAGCAATTTTTCTCCCTATCACTATTCTCTCCACTTTCGCCATTTTGATCAGGACTCAGACACAGCGAGTGCCACCAGCAAGCCTTGATGTCACCATTGTGGCCATTGTTGTTCTTTATCTTCTAACTGACACACCAGTTAGAATTACTCATAATATTATATATTGGTTTCAAGAAATGGATGTGTTTCTTTTGATTACAATTACTCAGTTATTAGACTCCATCAACTGTGCTGTTGATCCATTGATCCTTGTAATTGTTGGATGTTGGAAGAAAACTCCAGAAGATTCTTTCTTTATGTTACTTGAAAGAGCTTTGGAGGCTGAAGAAAACATGGCACCAAGAACAGAAGCAGATGAAGAGCCAGCCTGAGAATTTTGTGGGCTTCAAAAACCAAATCCTCTTTTACTGCAACGAATACATCTATAAACTGATGAATGCCCTCTAGAGAAATGGTTTGGTACTGGTTGTGGTTCATATGAAATAATAAATCTTATTTATTTGTCCTGTCTTCTATTGTACAGTAAAAAAACACAATGCAGGCACGCTGGTGGTCCAATCTAAGCTTTGTTCCATCTAAGACACCTTGTATTTTCCATAGAGCTGATGTACTTTAAGTTCTTGTGTGTTTATTCTCAATACAAGAAGGGTGACTACTTATACACTGCTGAGACAGAGAAAAGGCATAGTCAATAAAAGAGGATTAAAGAGGGCACAGGTTTGTATAAAATGTTCACATGCTAATTGATACGTATAGATGAAAATTTGGACTCCCATTTACGTAACAAGCAGTCATCTGCAAACTCACACATATGGGATATTCCTGTGCCTGTGCAGGCAATTCAGAATTTTCTACAGATTCTCATGTAGACTCATGAAGGTTTTGAAATGAAACGGATAGCTGTCAGGTACACTCAGAAAAAGGGGTGTGTGAGTTGCTGGTTTTAGTGTCAAGTTCCACACCAAAGCTGGAGTATGTAAAAATTTGTTTTAAATGTCTGAAGTAGAACCATTTCTCTAGGATTCTTGGATGCCTCTAAGATACTAAGGACCTCCTTTGGAAAGTCTTGATATATGGAAATATCTTCCAGCCATAAAGAATGAAGACTTTGGTGACAGACCTCCACACTGTTGATAGTTAGTAGGCTTATTATTGATAATAGTTATTTGTGTTAAGACACTAGGATAAGGGACACCAACCCAAACTGAGCCACAGAGAAGTTACTAATATGCAATTTTCACTACATATCTTGCTTTATCTTTTCCAATGTCCTTCTGATTAGCGATATAAATGGGAAAGGCACAAATAAGAAGGCTGCTCCAGTTAAGCGTGAAAGCATTTCCCAGTTATGTTTTCTAGTGGTGTTTTCTGGAGTAAAAATGTTGTGATTTTGTGTTTGCTTGTGCCATCAAAGGTCTATGAATATGATTCACTACGTCTAAAAGAGCAGGTGTAAGTTCACGGGAGATAGTCAGTTGTGACTCAGTGACATGGAATGATTTAGGATGCCAGCTTTGACAGGGTCTTTGTTCTGGTCTTCTGAGAGATTAAATGCAACCAATCAAACATTCTAGCATTGGCACTAAGTGTTATGTTGTGGGTTCAGACATTACAACTGCTTCAGCATACTTTTTTTATTCCAAAGATGACATGACATACACAAGACACACATTCAATAAATACCCATAACTCTGCCCCCCAATCAAACCCTCTAGGCATCACCTCATTACAAGGTCCACCTGTCTCCTACAGCTGTCAGAAACCTCCTTTAAAGTGCCCGATACACTACACCCCTCCCCCTAAGACAAGTTTGTTCCTGGTTACAATCATAGTCTTGCAAATAACGAGGAGGTGCCCGTACTCACTGAGAACATCTTAAACCATTATCTTCAGCCTGCCCATTGAGACCCAATGGGATCCGGCTGTTCCAACGTTGATGCCTCCACAAGTTCCCCAGCATAACTACCCTCTGGTCTTAACACTGTTAGTGGATCTATAACGGGCTGTGGCATGATCTCTACTGCCCGGGGATGCCCCGGCTTCCGGTGTCTCTGTCTCTGGGTCGTCCTCAGCTGCTGACATCCTCCTTGGCCATCTCTGCCGCAGCTGATCCAGATGATGTCGCAATTCCTGGCCCTCAGGCATTGTCACTCAATATGACACTTGCCCGGTTGGCATAGCTATTGTTGCTGGTACCCAGTCAGGGCCCCTACCATAATTACAGGCATAAACCAGATCCCCAGGGTGAAAAACCCGCACTTTCCCCCCTACTTGTTGTGATTCTTCTGCTGACAAGTCTGGGTGCAACCTATCGAGGATCATAGTCAGCTTTCTATTCATTAAAAGCTCCACTGGACTACACCCTGTTGTAGAATTGGGTGTAACATGTTGTTGCAACAACAATGCTGCCAACCGGTCTTGCCAATTCCCTCTAGCCAGCCGGCGGAGAGTGTCTTTCACTCTCCTTACCATTCTCTCTGCCTGTCCATTAGTAGACGGGTGAAAGGGAGCTGATGTCACATGCCGAATAGCATTATCTCCCATAAACCGTTGAAATTCTGCTGACGTGAACTGAGCCCCATTATCTGAAACAATAGTGTCCAACAAACCATGTATCACACAAAGCCTCCGAAGTGTACAAACAACAACGGTTGTGGACATACTGGACACAGGGACTACCTCCAACCATTTAGAAAAAGCATCCATCACAATAAAAAATGCTTGCCCCTGAAAGGGACCAGCAAAATCTATGTGGAGTCGGGACCAAGGGCCTTGTGCCGCCTCCCATGGGTGGATGGGAGCCTGCGCTGGTGATGGTCTCGACTCCTGACACATCTGACAAGAACGAACCCATTCTTCAATGGTCTTATCCGTCTTAGGCCACCAAACATAACTACGGGCTAGTGCCTTCATACACACTATACCTGGGTGATCGACATGCAGTGCCTCAATCACTTGTTGGAATAACAACTCGACTCCCTCATAGCAAACAGCCTTTGTGCACTGAGATTTTGTTCTGTCTACAACTAAATGGCTGGAACTCTTCCGTCATTCGGCCCTCTGGCCATCCCTTCCACACCCAATTAAGGACACGGGCTAGCGTGCAGTCCTTAGCTGTGTGAGCTGCTACATCAGTAACCCGCACCGGGGGCCGAGACAACTCTTCCAATAATAACACATGGAGAGCTGGTGCCAGATCAAGAGCTGGATCTGGCAGCGAGAGTCGACTGAGGGCATCAGCATGACCTAACACCTTACCCGGGCGGTGCCTCAGATCATAAGAATAAGCTGGAAAAAACACCATCCACCGCAGCATTTGTGGGGACAAAATCTGTGGGGTCTGTTTCTCTAGAGTAAAAATTCCTAAAAGATGTTTATGATCTGTAATAATAACAAAATGCTGCCCGTACAATTAATCATGAAATTTCTTAACCCCAGCCACAATAGCCAAAGCTTCCTTGTCGATTTGAGCATAATTACGCTCTGCTGGTGACAAGGTCCATGAAAAATAAGCAATAGGTGCCTCCTGACCATTTGGTATTTTGTGACTAAGGACTGCCCCAATTCCATATGGGGAGGCATCTGCAGCCAAAAGAAGTGGCTTCTTCTCATCAAAGTGTGTCAAAACACTTTCTGAGGACAACAACTCCTTAGCTGCCCTAAAAGCCCTAGCTTCCTCCCTGCCCCAATTCCAAGGGGTGGATGATTCTAAAAGGCAATGTAACGGCTCTGCCACTGATGCCTTATGAGGTAAAAAAGCATGATAAAAATTCAACAGCCCCCAAAAGGACTGCATTTCCTTTCTTGTTGTAGGCTCTGGTGCACTACATATAGCCCAGACCTTGATAATTGAAAGGATGAATGCTAATTGGCTTGCCAACACTGACGACTGAAGACATGCAGAAGCATGTAGAGGGAGCGATGCTGAAGTAAGAGTTGAAGACATATTCCACTTTGATTAGTCTAGTGGTGGTGAAAATAATTTCCCTCCCTCTGTCTCTCTTTCTCCCTCTTTCCTCTCCTCTCTCTCATGCACAAGAAGAAGATCTGGAGTGTCTGTTCCCTCCCATGTTCTAGACCCTATGTTGAATGTCTAGATGGGGGAAAACAGGCAGAAGATGATGTTGGTTTCTTTCTTTTAATATCAAGCAATTATTGTGCAAATAAAAACTGCCTTGAAAACACTTGCCTCTCTTACAGCATATGAACCAGAGGGAAAATAAGACATAATCATAGTATTGATTAAATAGCTCTTTAAAATTGGCCTTGAGGATGCACATTGTATGTGAACTGTCTATTCTCCATCTACTGTATGGCATAGAATCAGGCAACCATTAAAAAGACAGAAGCATTGTTTGACTGAGAGGATGACCAATAAATAAACACTAAGGTGGATAAATCAGGCAGTACAAAAGCTAAACAAACAAATGAATAAATCAGTAAACCAAGAAATCATAAAGCACAAAGCACTCAGAAAGGTACAATATTTTGGATACATAATGAAAAATAAAAGTGCAGATTTTTATGGCTTATCAATCAAAATAAAATAAATGGGGGAAAACATGCAAGAGAGAAATTATTGGCTGAAAACTGTATATATGCAAAGTTTGAAGAGGAATTATGTTGTCCAATAGGAAAATAACAAGAAGAGCAAATCCTTAAGAATTTGTTTAAACCATGGTTCCCAACCTTGGGTCCCCAGATGTTCTTGGACTAAAACTTCCAGAAACCTTTGCCACTAGCTATGCTGGCCAGGATTTCTGGGAGTTGTAGTTTAAGAACATCTGGAGAACCAAGGTTAGAAAACACTATGGCAGACCAATAATGGTGGGGCAAGTAGCTGCTTTCTCAAAAATACAGATAGTGTACATCATATGCTGCATGTGTGATGGTGTGATGTGTGATGGCCAGGATTTCTCGGAGTTGTAGTCCAAGAACATCTGAAGACCTAAGGCTGGGAACCACTGTGTTAAGAGGAGTAAATCCCATACTATGATGGATATTCAGATGTTCCCTGTAGGGGAAACCCAATGTACTTTCCATGGGAAGAGTGTTTCACAGAATAGGTGCCATCATAAAAAAACAAAGTTGCTTCTACTGTATGTTAATCTTACATCTGATAGAGATGGCTAGATAGAAGTAGCTTTCAACTAGCTCTCATTTCAAAGAGACTGGAGGTGGGGTGATTACAAGGGTTAATGTATTGCCATAACCAAACAGAACTGGGGCTTTAAAAGCTTGAATTAAGTACCTTGTGCTTAAACAGATAAACAGAGCCATTTCTAGATCCTCTCCCCCTCCCCCACTCATGGTCTTTGTATCCTCTCTACTCTCATCCTATGCAAGCTGCTGAAAAAGTTGCTATGGCTGATAATAACCAAAGTTTATCAAGAGAACTAAGGAAAACAAGAATGATGACACACAGTCCTTATCTCTTTCCAGGTACAGTACAAGGCCTTGAACTGAACTGAGACTAGAATGGATTCAGGGTGATTCCACTGTTGCTAGCAAGTGATTTCACACTGTTCCCACCGACGGCTATGAGATCATGAGATTCTAGTATTCCATTTGTTGTACAGGATACAAATCATAGTAGCAGAGCGTCCTACATTTTCACAAGATTATATAACAGTGAAGAGCAAAGCATGATAAAAGAAGGCATAGAATTGGAATATGACAAGGTTAGTATTGACTTTTCTAGTTTGTAGCTGCTTATGTCTATTGGAATTTTTTTAGCCAATAACCTAAATTTCTTTTACTCACTCATCATTTTGTATCTGTTTAAAAACGTTTGTAGTAACATCCAGAGATAATTTTGGGAATGCCTGATTTCTCCTTTAAGAAACCCAGTCAGAGAAGAGGTTGCTAAACAAATTACTACGGCAATAATATACCTCCAATGTCTTGATAGATGGGACGTATGAACAGAACAGTAGAGAAAAAAGCAGGGAAAACAAAAGAAAGCCTAATCTTCATCAGCTACTTCCTGTTATATGAACTCCTGTTGAAAAATAAGATTAATTTCTTCTCAGTTTCGAATGTCATTCATGCTAAGTTTACCAAAGGAAGCTCAGTGTCTTAATGGGCAGCAGCTCCAGATTGACCGATGGGATACCCACAAACTATGATCCGCTAGCTAGATTTCAGTAAGCCCGTGAACACAGTTAGCTGGGTTCATATAATGGCTGTGAATGTTGACCAGATGATTCAATAGAATGGTATTCCTCTGAATGATGTGTAGAAATCTGCTTGCTGTGCTTTAAGATATTTTTCAGGACTTCTGCATGGGATTCCTTTGACGTCTGTTGCTGCCCTACAGAAGTGGGACTCATAGGCATACCAATTCAATTACATTGGCCAAAAGTCAGTAGAAAGTTGCAACTAGAGTAGGCCCAATGAATCAGTGGGAATTTAATGAGTCAACTCCTTTGTAAGTTCTATTGATTCAATAAGCCTACTCTAGTTGTAACTTACTACTGGATTTCAGCTACTGAAATCACATATCAGATATCACAAAATAATACTACTTGATAGAAGTATCAGACAAGTAGTGGGCAGCAGAAGGGAGAAGGAAAGGGTGAGGGAGAAAAATGGGCTGGCACTAAGGTGCAGAGTGATACTATTCTGTAATGCAGGAAACTCCATCCACCATCAGTCTGGACTAATTCACCATAACTCATGGATGACTGATATTCACTTTGTGTCAATGGATTTTGCAGAAGAAAGGGGTCTTGCGTTTGCAGAGAAATAATGAAAAGTCACACTGTGCTTTGGCATGTATCCAGCCATCATGATGTCCCCTAATTGAAGGTTGAAATCTATCCTCACAATATGATAGTGAACAGCTAGCTGTGGAGTTAGATATACAAAGCAGGTCTTTTTCATTCCAAACTTTTGGAAGGTGAGTGATAAAACATCAACGTCCTTTCTTACGATATTTCTAAATGTTTCCTATCTCTTTTACAACATCTCAAGACAAGACCTTAGTAACAGCAACATCTGTTTTATTTTGGCAGGTTGAGAAACATTATGGACCATCATGTTGACAGAGACAAACACCTGGTCTTCCCCCACTGTAGCAGCAACCAACAAAACAAAGAACCTTGCTTTTTTTTTTTCTGCCAAGAAAGTAGCCACATATTTTAAAAGGAAGAATGCTGGCCACAACCATTCCAATCAGCATCGTAGGGGCAATAGGGAATTTGATTCTTTTATGGCTTTTCTGCTGTAGGATTCAGAAGACACGGTTAACTCTGTATTTTTTGAATTTGACAATCGCTAATCTTCTTATTATTTTCTGCAACATTGTTGTGGTTATTACATATTTCACACGACTGTATCCCAGCTTGGTATTTCAACGTGTAACGCAAATTCTGCATATATGTGGATTTGACACCAACTTTTATTTTATTACTGTTATTGCAGTGGAAAGGTACCTTACTGCTACTTCTCCAGCCTGGTATCAGCATCATCGGCCTAAAAATTTATCAGTTGCAATGTGCATTTTTTTGTGGGGACTGTCCTGCGTAGTGTCATTAGTGAACTATTATGCCTGCAGTCCAAGATTCGACATAAACCTTAACACACTTCTTGTCAATTGCAAAGCTGCCAATATAATTGAAATCATCATTGAGTTGATTTTTTTCCTTCCCATCATGGTCTGTTTCACTTTGGCCATATGGATCCAGATGCATACAAGAAACCAGCAAACCCCACTAGCGAGAATTGATATCACCATTGTGGCCCTCGTTCTTCTTTTTCTTATAGTTAATGCACCAGTTAGAATCGCCAATATTACAGCAGCTTGGGTTTTCAAGGTTGATCTGTTTATTTTAGGAAAGATTTCTCTGTTAATGGATTCTTTTCACAGTGCTAGCAACCCTTTTGTATTCATTATTGTTGGATTTTGGAAAACGCAAAAGTCCGTGGAAACCATCTTAATGTTTCTTGAGACAGCTTTGAAAGATGAAGGGTACATGGCAGAGAAAACAAAAGCAGGCCAAGAGCAAGCCTGAAAAAATCCTTTTGCATAAAAGAATACTGGCTTGCAATCTTAGGTCCAGAATAAATTATTGTTTTCTACAAACATATGAGCACACTGTTCATTAATACGCTCGTCTAGGCAAAATATTAGTGTCACCGCCACTTTGGCTGCCTTCTTAGGCAAAGGCAGCAGATGGATGGACATCTAAAAGATTAGAGATAGCCTGTCACTAGAAGAAGAGATTCCTTAAGTACTGGTTGTGTGTGATTGTCACAACAAAGTTCTCACCTTCTGTAATCTACAAATTAGCTTTGTTTTGTGGTTGGTCTTTTTAGGACAAAAACACATAAGCCTAATTTCTCAGTCACGTCTTTTAACACTGAATATAATTTAATGATAGCCAATGTTTACTTTGGCCACAGGAGAGTTTGAGACAAGAGGACCCTAGCCAGAGCTGTGATGAGCAGAGGTAAGCAAGCCATAAGACGGCCATGTGTCCTACTTTACAGAGGGTTGTCTGCTACTTGAAGGCATCTTCCTGTTGAATGACTGTCCAGTGAAAGTCTGGCTTAGCTATAAGGAAGCACAAGAAGATGAATGGGAGAGCAGACACCTTGAACTTCCTCATCAACACTCACCATGCACACAGTTCACCTGGTCATAGTTTTTGCCTCCATGGTGAGATTTCTGTTTATAGCAATTATTTCTGAATTTGCTTGCATATGTACTGGCATCTACACAGTTCATCCAAATTTAAAATATTTTTAAAAGGTTTCTAAAATATTTTTATTTTGTGTTTCCTCTTTTTTAGCAACACATGCTTAACCCTTTAAAGACAACAGAAGCAGGCCAAGAGCAGGCCTAAAAAGCCCTGGTCCAGAAGTTAAATGCCAGTTATAAAATGTAGAGAAACTCATTAATTAGTTTTCCAATCTGTACTTCTAGTGTACATATTGAAGCCTTATACTAGAGCCTACCTTCAGTTTAATGGTTTCTTAGGTCCCATATCTATCACTGTAAAGAGCTAGTGTGTGAATACCACCACCTTTTGGAATCTTCTCAGTAGGTAGGAGAGGAAACAGAAAGCATTTATGTTCATGCAGGAGATCATCACTGATGATCACAAAAGCTGATGGGTGAACTGGGAGATCTAATGAAGGAAATGTGCAAGCCAACCTATGTGTTACCTCTTTCTATAGTGCATTAATTTCAAGTGGCAGAAAGTACTAGGGAGATGAGAAGGCAACAGTCCTATGCTCACCTCAAGTGTTCCACTTGTTGCCATTTCTTTTATAGGCAAGATGCTTGAGCAGATCATTGTTGTGATTGTCTATATAAAACCAATTACCTAGAGGTGGTTTAATTTGGTTTTCAGCTGGACTTGGAGATTACTCGTACATTGGTTGTGCTGGGGTTATGAACAGCATCAAGAGAAAGAAAAGAAGTGCGAGCCTGTCAGTTGCCTTAGACTTTCTCAGTGGCTTTCATTACCATTGGTCATGACATTCCTCTGCCCATGTTTTCAGCCTTGGCATTGGTGGCATCCTTTGTGTGTGTGTGTGGGGGGGGGGCTTCTTTCTGAAGAGTTCAGAGGAAGGTGATAGGAAAGTAATCTTCCTTATGGAAGGTGATCACCTGTGTCCTTCAGGGTTCCATTATAGCCCCCATGCTTTTCAACATGTACACAAAAATCTACTGAGGGATGTTCGCTGGGATCAGTAGGATGTACTGAGTACCAGAGTAAGAATAACTTGACTAAGACTATAGAATAACTTGAGTAAGACTATTCTGCAGTACCCACACTAGTTTCAGAGCAAGAGATCAGTTAATTTCTGTGTTTCTCCCACCCCTGCCACCGCCGCCGCCACCATCACCAAATCAAGGTGCTTCGTTTGCAACCTTGAATTCATTTTTATAAACAGTAATAGAATGATGAGGATAAGTAAGATCAATGAATTAAGACAGATAGGATATGTGGACTACTGGGCAGAATGTTTGACTAGGACTCAGACCTAGGTTCAAATCCCTACTCAGCCATGGAAGCTTACTGGTAAGTAGCACTGCTAAAACACTCCTTCAATATTTCACATACCTTGGAAACCCTATAAAGGTTGTCATATGTAGAAATTGACTTGAAAGCATAATATGGGGATCAAATGGCTAAATGACAGAAGATTGCTCTGGATGAAGTCACATTTATTCACAAATGATCTGTTCCATATCTGGAAGTTTTTGCTGGACCCAGCATTAGTCCTGGAATCTCTGCTGATGACTACAAACTGGAGTGACTTTTATAAGCCTTGGCTTACCCAGCTGGCTGCCAGAAGACAGAAACACTAACCACTGTAATCCAGCCTTTGCAGCACAAACCTACACACTTTCCCCAATCTGTTCAACTGGATTCATACCTTAATAAGTGTGTTTCAGATTACAACCTGAATGTATTCAGGATATGAGCCATTCTGTATGTAGATGTCCCTTGAAGAAGATTCACAAAATTTCAGCTACTGACTGCAGAATGATGCTGCTGATTGTACTCAATGGATCTTATTTCTCAGTAGATGTATATGGTTACATTATAAACTGTTCTTCCTAAATTATTGCTTAAAATTACTAATTGGAGAAACCTTATTTAAAACTATTGTGTAGTTTTATTATTTGGTGCTTTCTGTTGTTTTTTTAACTGTGGCCAAAGTCCTCCTGCATAGTTACATTGGGAAAAGGAGAACATCGCAATTCGCAGCAGCAAACAGCCACTAATTAACAAGTACCCATTGGGATTCCTGGTCATGCACCAAGTCACCCAACTAGTGAACAATGAGGAATTTAAGCAGGAACTTCTTAAATAGATCAGACAATAAACAAACAAGAGACAGAAACATTGTGACACTTTAAAGACTAACTGCTGTATTTTAAGGTGAACTTTCATAGATCCACTCCTCTTCCTCAGACATATTAAATAGAGACAATTAACTACTATGAGTTACGCCTTGTTTTCTTCCACTGGTGCAACAAAGCAAGAAGAGTTTGGCCTTTAATAAAGCAGTATTTAAATCCTCTAAATGAAGTCCCATTCACTCCATCTTGCTCCTGCTACAGATTTTCTATTCCACCCAATAGATGAGCAATAGCACCCTCCTCCCCAAACCCAAGACAAATGCCAGACTGAAATGAATCCAGAATGACACTACTATGAGCATCATAATAGTGGCTAACAGTCAGTGTGAGGTCATGAGATTCTTACATTCTGTTACATAGGCCATTATCATGTTAGTGATATGAGTGAAGAAGGTCACATCTTGCTAGCATTATTGGGATATGATGACCAAGAAACATGACCAATTGAAGGGAACACTGGAGTGTTACCATGGTAATATCTACTTTTCTATCTTGCAACTATTCAACCAGTTTAATAACATTAACCGACAAAAAGCGGACATTTCCGTTAGTTGCATCATCATGTGTCTGTTTAACAGGCAGCATAGGAATTTGTCTCAGCTGATCTTTCTGGACGCATGTGATCTACTGTTCTAAAAATACATTAACAATTAAAGTGTTAAGCGGACTACTGTACAAAGATTATTTCTCCAACCTCTGCACTTTTATGAGAGCTGGGCATGACAGCACTGCCATAGAGATTAGGGAAACAGATCAAAAAGGGAAGAACATCTTCCTTCCACTGGCTACCTGACTCTGAAATCTCCCCTCCTTTACATATGTGTCAGGTTTGCTGAGCCTAGCAAGAAGAACTCAGTACCTCAGAAGACAGAACCCCAGTGGGACTTGAAGATCAGTGAACTTCCAGTTCCACCAGCCAGCTATTGGTAGGGTCATCTTCCCAATGAGTGAGTGCTACATGTTAGTTAATGGCTTTGCTCAGATAATTCAGGAGTTACTTTAGTACTGGATTCCACTGACACAAGCAGGGCTTGCACCACTATGAGGAATGTTTGGGCGGCGGCGGCAGCAGCTGTATCTTTGTATTTCTTAATTCAAGTGCTCAGGTACCAAGAAGATACAAGCTGAAAAACTTTCTACTTTCTTGGAGCATAATAGTTGATCAATCCCAGTCAAACAGACTGAATTGACCCAAACAACTTAACAGGTTCAGCTTCCAAGTAAAAACTTTAAAAGATCTGTTTGACTGAGATTGGTGAACTTTTAAGATATTTATGAGCTACCATCTTAGATGTGCCTCCACTATCTCAGATAATAAGGAATTCTAGAGCAATGGTTCCCAACCTTGGGTCGCCAGATGTTCTTGGACTAAAACTCCCAGAAGCCTTCACTACTGGCTGTGTTAGCTAGGATTTCTGGGAGTTGTAGTTTAAGAACATCTGGGGACCCAAGGTTAGGAAACACTATGGCAGACCAATAATGGTGGGGCAAGTAGCTGCTTTCTCAAAAATACAGATAGTGTACATCATATGCTGCATGTGTGATGGTGGTGGGAAGATGGCTGTGAGCAAAAGCACAGCTGCAGCCATAGCTTACCATACCATACTCTAGCATGATTCACTTTCTCTGATGACATAAGGAGAAATCCAATGTGTTGGTTGGAAGCCATGTCATTCCCCTCATATCAGGAACATTCAGTCATAAACCATTTGGTTTGTTCATTACCTCACAGACCTTTCCCTAGCCATCGAGCAATGTTACAACAGATTGTAGAGAAAAGTTATTGCAGTTTAAACCAATCCTGACTTTACCTGACCAATTTATTAAGATTATTAACATTAACCCTACTGTACACATATTCCAAGCATAACAGAAAATTAATCAGGTGTGCACCAGTCATGTTTTCTTTTTTTTAAAAAACTACCGTATTTTTCCGTGTATAAAATGACACTTTTTCCTTAAATAATTTGAGAAAAAATTGAGGGTCGTTTTATACACGGAAGGCAGCTCTTTACCGCTGCCTTTTGAGAAGGCACAGGGCCTAGCAAAAAGGAAGGGGAGGCGTTTCTCCCTTTTTTGCTAAGCTCTGTGCCTTCTCAAAAGGCGAGGGCGCGCTGGGCTTAGCAAAAAGGAAGGGGAGGCGTTGGCCCTTCCTTTTTGCTAAGCTCCGTGCCTTCTCAAAAGGCACTTGCCTTGCCTTTTGCCAAGGCACGGGGCTTAGCAAAAAGGGAGCCCTTTGATCCCTGCTTTTTCCAATTTGGGGTTAGAAAATAGGGAGGTCGTCTTATACTTTGGGTCGTCTTATAAACGGAAAAATACGGTATTTTATTATAATTCATGCATACAAAGATATAAAACAACAGAGTAATACACAACAAAGACAACAAAAGACAACAAAAGCAAGACATCCATACTACATATATACATTCACCATCGTCTAGGTCAGCGGTCCCCAACCTTTTTGGGACCGTGGATCGGCTGAGCCTCTGAGGAAGGTGGGGCACCCCCCCATGCTCACGCGGGCACGTGCGCGCTCTCGGACGCATGTGCGAAGCGATGGGGGAGTGTGCTTGCGCCCGCCAGCACCAGGGTGAGCGCTCCCCCACCCCTTTGCACATGCGCAGGAGCGCCTGCACGCCCGCACACCCACCCCTTCGTGCGGGCGCTCGGGTGAAGGGGTGGGGGAGCGCTCATGCTGGTGCTGGCACGCATGCGCGTGCACAAAGCAGCTGTGAGGAGGGGAGTGCGTGCTGGGGGGGCGGGAGGTCTGGGGGTTGACGACCTCTGGTCTGGGTCATCTAATATCATCAATGGGTTCTTGTAAGTACTGGTTCGCCACAATCATTTCTTCCCCTAAGTTCCTGTCTCTTTCTGGACTCAATTGTACATCATCTTCCAGCTTTCCTTTACAAAGTGTCTTGGTTGATCTCGTATTGACTCTGAAAGCATATCTAGTTCTGCAATATCCAGTAGCTTCTTTAATAGCTCCTCCATCGTTGGTATTTCTCCATTCTTCCATTTTTGGGCCCAGAGTAACCTAGCTGCTTTGTATATATACAGTAGACTATATTTAATTTTTTATCAATGATCTCTGGCATTATATTCAATACAAACATTTCAGGTTTAAAGCTTAGTTTTTGCTGGACAATTTCTTGTAACATTTCCCAAACCGGTAACCTTTTTTTTTTTTTTTTTGCTTTTTCACATGACCACCATACATGATAGTAAGTCCCTGGATTTTTTTTACATTTCCAACAAGCATTACTGATCTTTTCTGACATTTTTGCCAACCTTACTGGAGTAAAATGCCATCTATAAAACATTTTAAGGATGTTTTCTCTAAGATTAACTGGTTTAATCAGCTTATAATTATCTTGCCACATTTTCGTCCAGTCATCTATATCAATGTTATAACCAAAGTTTTGTGCCCATTTGACCATCACCTCCTTCACCCTCTCATCTTCCAGGTATGTATACATTTTTTTAATTATTATCTCTTTTGTGTAAATCCATAGTTCATCCACCTGAACTTTCCCCTCAAAAAAGCCCATATTTTTATCCTTTTTATATCTTGATTCTAATTTCAACATTGACCACCAGTCTGTTGATAGACCCAGTCCCTCTAAATCTTGTTTATTTTTCAGAATTTGATCTTTAGTTAAGAAGTCTTTATACGTGAGTAGGGCTCCCTCCTGGCTTACCACTTTTAATGTAAAGGCCTCTATTGGAGCTACCTATATTTGAATTTTCTTGTTCTGAGAAATGTGTCTGTTCCTTTTCCATACCATACATATGCATGCCAACCCATCTTTAAATCATGACCTTCCAATTTCAACAGTCTTTGATTTTCTAATGTTATCCATTCTTTTATCCAAACCGTAGCACAGGTCTTGTAGTATAATAGCCAATTCGGCAGTCCTAGCCTTCCTCTCTCTTTTAGATCGTGTAGTACTCTTATTCTTGGCTTTTTGGCCTTCCAGACAAATTTCGAGGTCAGGCTGTCCAGGTCCTTAAAGTATTTATAATTCAATAGAATTGGTAAGTTTTGAAATAGAAATAGCAATTTTGGTAAAATGTTCATCTTTATTATCGAGATTTGTCCCATCATGGAGATTTGTAGCTTGTTTCAATCTTCCAAATCTCTCTGTATTTCTTTCGAGATTGAGAGATAATTTTCTTTCATCAAATTACTTGTCTTTTTGTGTAATAATGACTCCTAAATATTTAACCTTTTGTACCTCCTCAAAACCAGTTTTCAGTATCAATTTTTCCACTCCTCTCTGTTCATATTTTAAGTCAGAAATTTAGTTTTTTGGTAGTTTATTTTAAGTCCTGCGACAGCTCCAAACTCTTCTGTTGTTCCCAATAGTTCTTCCATACTATCCAGGGGATTTTCTAGTATCAATGCTAAGTCATCAGCGTATGCTTGTAGCTTATATTCTTCTCCTCTGATTCTGAGGCCTCTAATTCCATTATTTCCTCTTATTTGTCTATTCAGAATTTCTAAGGTTAGAATAAATAGCAATGGAGATAGAGGGCAGCCCTGCCTCGTGCCTTCACCAGTCATGTTTTCTAGCTCCACTCTCTCCCCATTAATTTCTTCCATGGACAGTGGGCCTCAGCTGAAAACTAAGTTAGTTTCTGAATAAAAATGAGGAAGTTTTGGAATTGTCCTGCCTTAAACTGGATTTTAGGATTCTGAGACTGAGAAGATTGTGAATAGCTTGTCCATCAGCTAGAATGTTTCTCCTCAGAGTAGATTTGATTAGCAGTATCTTTCTGCTCTTAAAGACAGAGCTCAACAAACAGAATTGTATTTGCTTCC
This sequence comes from Intellagama lesueurii, assembly GCA_037013535.1. NCBI lineage: Eukaryota > Metazoa > Chordata > Lepidosauria > Squamata > Agamidae > Intellagama > Intellagama lesueurii. The sequence goes on along the minus strand of JBAJHW010000001.1, from coordinate 285,001,898 downwards.
TACTTCTGCTGTTTTTATTTTTGTGCTTGCTTTTTCAAGCTAGGCTGCTAGTTGTTTCAGCATTTTTCTAGCTTTCCATACTGTACTTTAGTTAACTGTGCTTAACTGCGTAGGTCTGAATTGTGTGCCTGGGAACCGAATATGCTGACGCTCTTCCTTCTTGAATATGCTGACACTCCATTATCATTCAGGTGATAATGGAGTAATATTCAGTGGCGGGAGGGGAATAGCCAGCACAGGTTATAGGAAGAAGGGTTAGAAATTTGTTTTCAATGGCACTGAGCCTTGCCAGCTTATTTTCCTATTGTCAGGTGCTAGTGTTAATGCCAAGTCAAAACACAAGAAAAAAACCTGTAACTTGACTGGGAGCAAGGATGCTGCTGACCTTGCTTGTATTTATTTAAAATATTTTTAGCATGTCTTTCTCCTTTAAAAAAGGACACAAGGAGGCTCACATCATTAAAAGCACAATATTAAAAGCTAAAAACAGTAAATTATTCAAACATAAATTAATAGCATTATATTAAAAATGTCAGATAAAAGCATTACAGGGGGGAAAAAACAAATTTAGAAGCACGAAAATAGAAACCATCCCATTTATTGTCTCCCAGACAGTCAGTCACTAATGAAAAGCCTGCCTGAAGAGAAAGGTCTTTGCCTGCTTGCAGAAGGACAGCAAAGATGGGACCAGGTTGGCTCCTGTGGGAAGGAGATCCAGAGTCTCGGAGCAGCAGCAGAGACCTTCCCGCTTGTCCCCACCAAACACACCTGTGAGGGTGGTGGGACTGAGAGAAAGGCCTCCCCTACTGATCTTCACAACCAGGCAGGTTCACAGAGGGAGATGCGGTCCTTGAGATAGCTTGGGCCCAAGCTGTTTAGGGCTTTAGAGGTTAAAACCAGCACTTTGAATTGTGCCTGGAAATGGATCCACAGCCAGTGGAGCTGCTGTAACATAGGTTTTGTATTAGCAAAACATGGGAGGATGTTGAGCTGGGTGGAAGTCATCCTTTCCTCTCATGAAGTCACCTACAGCCTCGTGGTGCAATGGTTAGACTGCTGTACTGCAGCCAAACTCTGCTCACAACCCAGGGTTCAACCCCAGACAGCTATCTCAGCCCAGTTCACTCAGCCTTCCATCCTTCCGAGGTCGGTAAAATGAGTACCCAGCTCGCTGGGGAGGGCAATGTGTAGCCTGTGTAATTAACTTGTAAACCATCCAAAGAGTGCTTTAAGTCCTATAAAGTGGTACATAATAAGCAGCACACTTTTTACGAAGGGCTTAACACCACCATTCAATCCAGGTAGGGATCATGTTAGAGGTTTTTATTACACTCTTTCCTCTCAGCTCCAATTGCTGGTTCTTTCCCTGCCCCATACACCAGGGCAAATATTGGTCTCTGAGCCTTTGCTACTTTACTTTTTGCACCTGACTTCCATCTTCAACTTTAAAAAAAAATGCTTTTCTTCTTTCATCTTCTTTTCCCCTTTTCATCTAGGGCTGAAGTAGGCTTTTCTAAATAGCAGAGGGCCTCCCCCACTTAGGTCTGACCCATCAAAGACTTTTTAGCAAATTCTAAGCTCACTAGCCTAGCTGGACCCTTTTGAGAGTTAAACAGAATGTTAGTGATCATGTCATCAAAAGCAGAACTCTTTTAATAGATTGGGTTTTTTTACCCTAGAGTGAGGCTTCTCAGCTCCAGAATCTGCAAATTAGGTTGCTTTGATGTGGTGACTGGTCACTGGGAGATTCATTTGCAAGTTCATTGGGCAAAGCACAGCTTTGAACAGTGATGTTCTTGGAAGGAAACATTTTATCCCTCTCTAATGATGAAGCTTCTGTCTCATGCAGTTTCATCTCTAGTGATTCTTGGCCTTCCGATTCTTAGGTTGGTGCACTCATCAAGCTCTCATCAGCACATCTGACTATCACATACAGTATGATGAGGCACAAACGAATGCAATTATGGCAGCCCTACAGCTAGAACCAAACAGGCATCTATCACCTCGGAAGATACGGATCTGCAAATGGGACAAGCTTGCAAGCAGCTGTCAGAAGCAGCCACATAAGTTTGCAGCTTGGCTTAGCAGTCTAGGGGAGGATTAATCAACACCTTTTCATCAAAAGGTTGCCCTTTTTGTCCGCTCCATTGCTTCTTTCCTCCAGAGGATGTTCATGTTTAACAATCCAGGCATGTGATCCCTTTTGCCTACCCAACCTTTGGAGGCAATTACTCTGCGAAAGTACACCACATTACTCCTAACATTGCCCCCCAGTCCTGCCTATTGTCTTCCAAAACACCACCTTGCCCTTTTATTAACACCTATTCTTCCAAGTCATTTTTTCTAGGGGAGCTTTCAAACCGTATGTGGAATCAACTGCAGGGAGTATACCCCAAACAGACAACCTGAGTCACATTCCCCCAAAAGATGGACCTAGTCATTTGCCTTCACCTCTTCCTACTGTGAAAGACAAACGACCATCAACAAGAGGCTAAATAATCAGTGGCTGAGCACAACGTCTATTTATTCCACATGCACAGCACTCCAATGAGACAGATTGAGACTTGAGATCCACACATCATCCTTTCCAACTGACCTCTCATCTGGAGACAATGACAGTGATGTGGCATCTGTACAATGCACAGGATTGTTGGAGATCTTGCTCAAAGGAGGTGGTGGTTGGTCAAATTTGGCCCAAGTAGAGAGACAGTTTGTCGAATAGAAGAATGTTTTTCCCCTTTGCCTTCCAAAACTGTCACCATCTTAGGCTTCCATCACAACACGAAGCCTGGACAATCTACTTCTACAGTCACTGCAGCTGCAGATAGAAGTAGCCCATTATTATAAGGTCAAAACCAAGAAATAATGAAGGTCTTTTCCCTGGAGTCTTTGTCATATGAGGGGGAAAAAAGCTAAGCAGAGCTACTGATTCCTTGAGAGAATTGCAAAGATATAAAAGGCTGTGTATAAAGAGAGGTAATGGAATTAATAACCACATTCTGGTTACTAAGACTGGTATCTTGTCTCTGGATCCTGCTGTGGCCACAGGTACATTTTCTTTCACTTCAGTGGCTACTTCTCCCTTATGGACTTGGGCCTGCAGCCCATTAATTTTGAAGCCAACTATTTGCTTTATACTTCTCGGGTCACACCCACACATTAAGTGCCTTCTTCAAGAAACATCCCTAATTTGCTTGTGGTGTAAAAGTCCCACTTGTACAGTCTTTACATGTTCCTTGAAGCCCTTATTTTAGGCCTTTGTTTTGAATTCCACAGAACAGTTTCAATAATGTTTCCTTCCTCAAAGAGAACATTTCTCAGTGGGAATTACATTACTCAGCCACCTTTCTGAACTGTTAGCATTTTTCAATCAGCAAAGGCATCATTACATCTTGAAACTCGGTTCCTTCTTCCATCAGTCTTGGGACCTTCCCCCCCCCCCTCCTTCCCTTCTGCCAAGGACTTCATCCAACGGCATGAGCAGAGCATAAATCAGATGCACACACAGAGAGGAGGGATTTCCTAAGATGTTCTTTCCTGAAATGTTAGGGAGGAAGTATTTCCATGCCTGACATGTGATCTAACCAAAATTGTCCTGCTTCAGTTGCAACATGACAATACCTTCATAATATATTGCAACAGGAGAGAACAAAAACAAAAAAGGGGGATAATTTTGTAAAAGGACAGGATTTATTGATTTTTGTAAAATGTATACAATATCTTTTTCATGTTTTAATCTTTTAACTTTATTTTAAATAATGTATTATTTAATTTGCCTTTTAATATTTAACTTGTGTTTTTAATTGTGTGAATTTTAATGTTGTGAGCCGCTTTGGGTCCCTTGTCGGGAGAAATGCGGCATATAAATAAAACTACTACTACTAATAATAATAATCTCTGAACATCCAGTTTCTTTTTTAAAAATAGTCTGATTAACTATTTGTAAAAGGTATAGATGCAGAGGAAATTCATGATTTGAAAGCACCCCCGCACTCGGATTCTCCACATTTAAATTTAAGACAATATGTATGAAAAGTATAGATCATTATTTTCATAAATCAAATAAAAATAATGATGATTCAAGCAAAAAAATAAGAAGAAGGGATGTACATTGTTTTAGGACAAACATGCAAGAAGGAACTGAATCAGGGCAACTATGGGGTAGAGCAAGGAGCCACTGTTCCCCTCCCCTGGGCACCACAACAGATCCTTAGTATTTCGTTTGGCATTTGCAGGATTAAAAAGATAGCCAGCTCTAACACTTGAGAGAGAAAATTGGAAGCAAGTGATGGGTGAAACTCGCCACCCCACATAAAGTCCAAGACACACCAACCACTTGGGCCACTGGCTGAAATCTAGTAGTAAGTCACAACTAGAATATGCCACTGAATCAGGTGGAATTTACTGAATCAGTTCCTCTATACGTTTCTCTGATTCAAGGGGCCTACTTTAGTTGCAACATACTATTGGATTTCAGCCACTGTATAGCATCTGTACCCTCGTAGCTACTCCAGCAGCCATTTCTTGGAGCTCTGGAGTGAAGAGAGACTTGCATTGCTGTTGAGATAAGCACTGCTTGTGTCCTGGAATATTATTCCTTTCCATTCCTTCACTCAGCTCAATTCACAAAAATTTTAAAAATAGTGTTACATTATTGAGTGTGTGTATGACTGTAGAATTATTATTGTCTGAAATTTGAGTGGGTAGATCACACAACTGGAGCACCATGTAGCTCCCCATCCCCCACTCCTAGGTATTTGCGTTCTTGCATTCAAAGGACTTTTAAAAACAGATGCAGAAATAATGTCCTGGACCAGGGGAAACGGCGGGGCAGAATGTCTCCTAAAGAACAGAGAGCAGATTGGCCCCAATCTCTGTGCCCATCATTCAGATACCAAGCAGGTTAGGTACACTCTTCATAATGACTATATATTCATTTAAGGCAAAAATGTAGAATACAAGATGTTTTGGTAGTGGTACTATAATGTCCCATATTTTATATTTTTATTTAAAATCTTTTAAACTTGATGTATGAATCAATGGTAACCATTTTCTGCATGGAGCAATTTAAACAGGCACATATAACCACCCACAGATAGGCTGATTCATAAATAATAATAAATATATGCCATTCAGTCAATTCCGATTTATGGCAACCTTCTTTGGGGTTTTCTAGGTAGAGAGTACTCAGAATTTATTTATCATTCCCCTTTTCTAGGGGGGCCCTAGGGCTGTGCAGCTTTTCATATGAAAAATAACACTTTATGTTCAATTTTGGCAGGTTGAGAAGAATTACCGAACCACTCAGTAATCCGATGCTGACACAGATAACCAACTGTTTTGTCTAACAATGCTGAAAAAGAAAATGATCCAGAATTGGCGCTGACTGCACACTAAACTTATAAAGCAATGATAATCTTAGCCATTCCAATCTGCATTTTGGGTTTGGTTGGGAATGCAATGGTCTTTTATTTTCTTTGTTCTAAGATCAAGAAGACAAAATTCACTGTGTACATTATGAATATGGTTTTTGCTGATATTATTGTTCTGCTTTATCAGTACACATATTTTATGTTATTTCTGAAACCAACTGAAGTCACTGCTTCAGTTTCAAACTTTTTGGAGTTGACATATATGCTTGCATACAACTCTGGCCTCTATATATTAACAGCTTTGTGTGCCGAAAGATGTTTGTTAGTCTTTTTCCCCATCTGGTATCAAAGTCACCGACCAAAACATTTCTCATTTCTGGTGTGTGCCATATCGTGGGTTTTCTCGGCTCTGGTATCCATTATGGAGTATTTTACATGCTATCCAAGGTTCTATGCCTACCTGGATGAAGATAGTTACGGCTGTTACCTCCAAACCATATTCCAAATAATAATATTTTTGATCTTTGTACCTATCATGGCCATTTCTACTTTGGCCATTTTTATCAGAATGAAGCAAAAAATACGGCAAAGCCCTCCTGCAGCAATTGATGTCACCATTACAGCTATAGTTATATTCTTCCTTATATTTGATTCATCAGTTAGAGTCTACAATTTCCTAGAATACTGGTATGATACACTAGGTGTACCTCTTTTTACTATTTCTGTGCTATTTGATGCCATAGCCAGAGGCGTTGATCCCTTTTTATTTTTCTTCATTGGATACTGTAGTGAGAGAGGCTGTGATCCCCTGGAAGTTTTTGTTGAGAGATCTTTGCAGGATGAAAGAAACAGAGTAGAAGGAACATAAGGAGATCAAGAACAGGCCTGAAAATATAAAGTTTTTCAACATGGAGGACTATTGTCTTGCAGAATAAATGTATTAACAGGTCATTACTTTTATGGTTCATTACTTCTAGCACATACACTCAGGCCTTTTGCCACGGTCAACTGCACCCTTTTATTGTGGTCACAAGGATCTTGCCTATTCCTGCCATGTTACTGGTCAAGAACAAGGACGCTGAAGGAAAGGGCAGCCAGGCGTCAGGCAGATGAGAGAACCTTGCCAATCCTCTGTAGTAATTAAGATAGCAGGAAAGTTTGAATCAAGAAGAAATGCATAACCAAAAGACAAGGACACAGATCTGAATACAATTTGGATATGATGATTTACTGAATCAGGGACCTTCTATCTGCAAAGTATACACTTCACCACTGAGTTGCAGCCCTACCCTGTTTTATAGCTGCCTAAAAGTCAAGAGACAGGCCCTATAAAGGGTCACTTTCTGCCAAGGTGAAAAGGAAATTTAAAGCTGAGCCAAGTTGATACACAGGAGAGACATTTGCCAGACTCTGGGGAGTAAGCAAAAGAATCAAGAGTGCCAATTAGGGTCAGACTCTAAACTAAGACCATACTGAATCAACAATACAGACAGGGAAGAGGCAGAGACAGGGACCAAATTATCTGGATTGTTGGTGGTGAGAGGTTTATCAAGAAAGAGAGCAAGGGATGCTGAGAGCCAGGATCAAGGGACAAGACGGGCCAGGAAAGGAGCTGGATCTCTGTATTGCACTGGTGTCTGGGATCCATTTCCTTCCCCTCACATCTGTGGTGCTAACTTCCTTTCATCAGTCACAGCAAGTCAGTTTCAGCAGTAGAATGTTTTTCACGACGACGCTTACTTAATCTCAGCTGCACTTTGAACCACTAGTGTTCTCTGGGGCTGAAAAGGTGTTCCTCCTGAGAGGTTCGTTTTCTGTCTGAAGAGAACGGGTCTTCTCTGGAAGGGCCATACTCTACCTCCAGGTTAGGACCTGCGACAGTAGAACCTCAAGCTCATCCCCTCAACCTTCCTGCTTGGTGACATCATCCTCTGAAGAAGACTTTGACAGGCAGGGCATGCCATGCCTCTCTCCAAAATGTATCCATTTAAATATATGACACATAAATAAATTTTAAATGTTTAATGCAACTTGTCAAAATATTTGTTGTAGTCAAAAAGGATTAAAGCAAGAATGCCCTGCTTTCCAATTTTTTTTTAAAAAAGATGTTTCTCAGTGCTGCAGATAATGTACAGATTCCTCTGTGGATTTCTGTACTTCTACCGCATAGGAAAAAGGAATTTTACCAGACGTTCAAAACTCGGCAACGTATAGTACCCTGTTTCCCCGAAAATAAGACCTAACCTGAAAATAAGCCCTAGTATGATTTTTCAGGATGCTCGTAATATTAGCCCTACCCCAAGAAAATAAGCCCTAATGCGTTTTTTGGAGCAAAAATTAATTTAAGACCCTGTCTTATTTTCGGGGAAACACAGTACTCAGAACTGGTTTACCTGTCCTTCAGGGATTTAATATAGTCATACATCGGAATTGCCATAGTTATGAAAATCCCACCTTATGAGTTGAGATTCAAACCCCTGACAGGGACCCCATCTGCAGTCCTCCAACTGTAAATTCCTGTACAAGGGCACATTCCATAGGTAAACCAGGGAGAGGTGTGAACCAAGTAAGGGAAAACCATACCTCAAGGGACAAAACACTCTTAGGTCCCCATTTTTCTTTAGAACATTTTTCAGTTGCCCCCCTGTTCAATTAGTACATAAGGCAGTTTATAGTAAAATCATAAAAATAATAAAGTACCATTCCATACAAGCACTGAAACCAAACTCACAGCACATAACTGATACATACCAAAACATAGGAACCTTTTAAAGTCAAACATCAGCTTTAATCAACCAAATCTTGGTACAACAAAAGTTTTTGCCCTCTAGTTAAAAGCCAACATGGGTGAACCAATGTAATGTTTTTAGAAAAGGTGTTCTGCAAATTGGACCCTTCTCAGAGTGGGTCCCCACCACCAATTCCACCTTTTCAGGCACTGGGAAATGTAATAGGGCCTCAAATGAGGAATATAGGATCCTGGCAGGTTCACATGGCATGGGGCAGTCTTTCAGAGATTTTGGTCCCACGCTGTTCAGGGTTCAAACTCAATATTAAGGGAACTGTGTATTCCTTGTGGTTAACATGTATTCTCTCCAGAGGCAGGATTTTCTTGGAGATGTGTGCCTCAGTAATTGGACTAAGTAAGCTCACATTTACCTTCAAATGACCAATCACAAAATGAAGTATGGCTAAATACAAGATTCAGAGATAAGGAAGAACACTATGACAGATTTTTGTATTACCTGTTGGTTCTGCAGTTTTTAGTCAGTGCCTAGATGGCAGACCACTGGGGGAACCTAGAAAATGCAGCCAGTATAGCACACACATGTGTATAATCTATGCTGCTGTAATGCTTCACGGGTTGCTTCACACAATTATTGTTTCCATCTTCACACATCTTGCCTGTAGATTCCAGCTACACACTGTGGTATTTAACTTTCTCCCTGCCAGTTCTCTTTGTATTTGCTCTTGGAAATTTATATACCTGAATAAGGACAACATTCCCAAGATTAATTACATCCTATTTTTGTTACAATTTGTTCAGTAGACAGGGGAATGGATGAAGAACTCTTGAATGCTTATCTATTGCTTATCCATTGCAATTAACAAAACTTTTAATTTCTCACAAAAGGGAACTCTGACTTACATGGAAACCTCAGAAAAAAGGATCAAATTTCATAACACCATATCAGAATGTTGAGTATGGTTGAAGATGATACATCAGCAAGGGTTTGTATAATGGCCACCATCATATATATAAACAAACAAACATATATATATATAACATATAACAACGTATGTTGTTATATATATAATGTATAACAACTGAGTGTTCTTTTGGAGAGTAAACCAAAAATAATCAGAAAATGTGTGTGTGTTTATATATATTTACTGATAATTCAGTAAATTTCTAGTACTGAAGCAGTTAACGCAAACTGGACTATATATGTACTGATAATTCTGATTATCTTTGGTTTACTCTCCAAAAGAACACTCAGTTGTTATACGTCCTAGCAATAACCCACCAAAACAGTGCTTCTGTGACCTCCAAGGAGACAAGATCTTTATATCCAAGTTTGACTGCAGAGCAGCTGTCCTCAACCAGACCTTTAGGACTACAACTTCCATCAGCCCAAGCCAGCATAGTCAATTGCCAAGCATTATAGGAGATATAGTCAAAAACACCAGGGGAGCATCTGGGTATAAAAATTTACTTTTATGTTCTTTCCTCCCAGAAGGAGGTGAGGACAAATTATCTGTTCAGTGCATTTAGTTTCCATAAACTGAAGCAAGCTTGAATCAACGCTAATTAAAGGTTTACATGAAAAGAGACTTGATAACCAAAATCCTTATAGATTTCCCATGATCCCATTTCAAATTAGCCTTCCCTATTCTAGTGCCATCCAGAGATTTTGGACTATAACTTCTAGCATTCTTGATCTTCAGCCATGCTGGCTTAGGATTTACAGGGGCTGAAATCCCAAACATGTGAAAAGTTAAAAAAAAAAAAAAACTAGGGAAACATGCTCTAAATAAATGTCTGGCAGAAAAGAAATGCATATGTGGCATTGCCCCCCTGGCAGGATCAGTAGTGAGTGAACGCCTTTAGCGTAGCTACTAAGATAGAGCAGCCCTTTTGTAAACTGGAGTGGCAGGAGGAATGAATTATATACAAAAGCTTCTTTCCGCTTGAGCACTACTCAAGAGACTGCAGTCCCAGAGACAGTTCATAAGCAGAGATGCTTGTCAAACAGAAATACAATTGGCATATGTGTCTTATTCTTGTTGCTGCTGTTGCTGTTATGGACTGTCAGGTCACATTCAATTTACAACAACCCTAATAGGGCTTTCAAGCTAAGCAAGGTATTTAAGATATTCCTGCCAACCTAGCAGTTCGAAAGCATGCAAATGCAAGTAGATAAATAGGTATCACCTCGGTGGGAAGGTAACGGCGTTCCGTGTCTAGTCGCGCTGGCCACGTGACCACGGAAACTGTCTTCGGACAAAACACTGGGTCTATGGCTTGGAAACGGGGATGAGCACTGCAGCCTAGAGTTGGACACGACGACTAAATGTCAAGGGGAACCTTTACCTTTACCTTTACCAATGGTCCCCTTGAGTATCCATGGACAAGCATAGATTCAGAACCAGGTCTCCTGAGTTTGAGGCCATCACTCTATCCACTACATCACACTGAATGTGCCTCATTTTAAAAGAACCTCCATTTATATCCTCCTCCTGGATACCTGAAGGACCGCCTCCTTCCATATGAACCTACCCGGCAGTTAAGATCTAGCCAGGGGGCCCTTTTGAAAGAGCCATCCCTCAAGGAGGTAAGAGGGATGGCTTGTAGACAAAGGGCCTTTTCGGCAGCTACCCCCAGACTATGGAATGCCCTCCCGACTGAGATTCGTCTGGCGCCGACGCTGATGACATTTCGGCGCCAGGTCAAAACCTTCCTGTTCCAGAAGGCTTTTAATTGAAATAATATCAGCTGTGGGTCCTGATGGCAAATTTTAGAGTATATATTTTAATTGCATTTTAATTGTTTTGTCCTTTTATTGTATTTTAAATGTTGTAAGCCGCCCAGAGACCTTTGGGTAGTGTGGGCGGCATATAAGTTAAATAAATAAATAAATAAAAATAAATTTAAAAATCAAACACTAATTGGATTACTTCGTAATTAGCTACACTAAACTCCATTTATTTCAAAATGCTGAAATATGCCTAATATTGCACAGGATTAGATAGAATTCAAGGCATTGACTTAAAATTTCTGTTAGGACCCAACAAGATGAGCCTCAGCAACAGACGGAAAACCAACCTCGGACGATAACAACATGTGATCCAGCCCTTATTGGAACGTTTAAACACTGAGGGTAGTTTTCAGTCATTTTTCTCCACTAACAGTTTCACCAGGCATTTTCTTTCAAGCTGATATCTATAACAGCCAGGTGTCCTCAACCAGACCTTTAGGACTACATCTTCCATCAGCCCAAGTACATTTTCTTTTAGTTTGAGACATTTAATATTAGCCAGAATACAAGTTTGGTACTTATACCAGATGATCATGATGATAATTACTGTACATGTTGTCAAGACAATTCCAGCTTATTGTGACCTCTCCCAGGGTTTTGCAGGTACAGAGTACTCAGTAATGATTTACCATTCCCTTCTTTTCGGGGCCCTCTGGGACCATGTAACTTGCCCAAGACTGCACAGGCTGGCTCTCCTCCTATAAGGTGCAGTGAGGAATTGTACTCTCAACCTCTGGCTCCTCAGTTAGGTGCTTTACCTTGCTGAGCTATCCAGCCAGGGTGGGTAAAAATCAATGCATTTTAAAAAAAAATTAACTAAAATCACAGTTTAAAGAAATTATTTTTTATTTAAATCATGGTTTAAATTGATTTAAATCAAAATCATCCTGTATCCATCCAGCCAGTAAAAGTTTCACAAATGCAGGAGTCATTACATATTGGAAGAGTTTCTCATAAATATATAAAATACTTTTGACGGAGAGGTCATTTATTTTTGCAGAGAAGATGATGGAGAAACAGTGGTCATGGCTAAGTCACTGGATGCTTCTAGGCCAGGCTCTTACTGTGCACTGGCTCTACTTCATTCATGATTTTTTACAGGTGGCAGTCGAGAATCTGCAAAAGCCCCCAAAACGTAATTTTGGAATCGCAAGATTTAATCATTACATCCTAGGTTAAAACGAGTACAAATGTTGCTTGTTTTGAATTACTTTTTTCAGAAGTTGAGGATTTTTTTAAAATTCTAACACACTATCATCGTATTAGCAGAGGCACCACATTTTTCATAACTACGGTAGATAGCGCATCTAAGTTTTTATTATTCTTCCAAGAGAATGACTAACTATGGCACAGTAGGCTAAAACAAATAAAGCAGGGAAGGCAGTACGTAGTTTGATGGTCTCATTTTTTCCCTTTCTTTGTCAGATGGATGCCTCTTTTTCTAGTACTGAAGCAGTTAACGCAAACTGGACTTCTGTGGAAAGAGATCCACTGACCAAATTTTCATGGTGGCTTGCTCTCAGTCTCTCCATTCTATCAGCTGTTGTGGCAGGAATCTCACTTTTGTGGTTGTGCTTTCACAAAGACTGGAAACCCTACTCCATCTGTTTGCTGAACATTGCTGAATCCCTGGATTCAGTTTCTGGAGGGCTTCTGGAACTCTCCAGTGTATTTCCTTTCCCTCAATGGATAGAAGTTACAGCAACTGTGGCTGCCAGTTTGGGATACAATAGCAGTGTTATTTTAATGATAGCCTTAAGCGTGGAGAGATCACTGGCGTTGCTTCTGAAAGGGATGTTCGGCCACCTCCACAGCAAATATTACTCTGCTCTTTGCACCTTGCTGTGGGTTTTCACTTTTTTGCTAACAGATCTAGAATATCAACGCAGCACCAAAGATACAGAAACAGAGGATGAAATGGAAGGGATGGAGGATTATGAACTGCCATGTGAAAATGTGCTCAGCTTGGTAAGCACACTCGGACTGTTGGATTTTGTAACATTCATGGTGATGTGCAGCTTAGAAATATACAGACAATTCCAGAAGGAGCAACATAAGCTTCAGTCCAAGCTGTGTGCAGCAATCTTCTTAAGCGGTGATTTTATATTGCTTGTTCTAGGCATTGTGTTCTGGGGTCAAGACGGTACATTTCAGTTTTTCACTGAGCTCATTCCAGAGGTTTTCCATCTTTTTTGTAATTACAGAAACAAAGAATGGCGGTTCAATGGACATTTCAAAATATTTTGCCAAAAGAGGTCTCATCACACACCAGAAGTCAAACAAGAAAGAAATGGTGGGGCTGTCTGTTCTGCAGTTTAATCAAAGGTCTTCCTTCTTGCAGAACTTGGTAAGGTAAAGGTAAAGGTTCCCCTTGACATTTTAGTCCAGTCGTGTCCGACTCTAGGGTGCGGTGCTCATCCCCGTTTCCAAGCCATAGAGCCAGTGTTTTGTCCGAGGACAGTTTCCGTGGTCACGTGGCCAGCGCGACTAGACACGGAACGCCGTTACCTTCCCACCGAGGTGGTACCTATTTATCTACTTGCATTTGCATGCTTTCGAACTGCTAGGAGCTGGGACAAGCGACAGGAGCTCACTCACTGGAAAAATTCCAGAGACCAGAAAAGTTTCATTTTCTTATTAGAAGAGAGAGAGCAGGATTCTAGACTCATAAATACGACATATATTCTGCTACACTCCACGGCTCAAGGACCCTTTAAGACACAGAACCCATCTGCCCTTTGAGCAACCTGCCCACATACTGAGGTTATCTTTGAAAGCTATCTTCCTGATGCTCCTGCCTCTGAAGTAGGAAGGGTGGCAAGCAGACTGCAAGCTTCCTCAGGTACTCAATTTACCGACCTTGGAAGGATAGAAGGCTGAGTCAACCTTGAGCCAACTACCTCAGCCCTTCAGGACTGAATTCAGCTCATGAGCAGTGTTTTGGATGCAGTACTCCAGTTTAACCACCGTGCCATGAGGTTCCATAAGAATGAAGGACTTTTTTTATCGTAAAGATTTCCACTCCAATAATTCGGCAAGAAGCCTCCAAATTATGGGAGTGAAAATCCTCAAATCCACAAGAGGCAGAGCAGCCCTCTTACCTCCCTGCTGTTCCCACACCACTTTTGTTGAGTAGGAAGTGCCTCATTGCACTGTGGGACTTGTGAGGATTCCTTGCAACTCACAAAGATGCATGGGAGGATGAATTGGGCAGGTTCTCAACTGAACCTTTAAGAGAAAAGCAAACAAAAATCCCCCTTGATTCTCCCCTCCAGTCTTTCCCTGCTTCTGGGAGAAATTTTTCCATTTGTCTTTTATTTTTTTAAGTGGAGTAGTGCATCTGCACTGCCCTAATATACTTATTTTTTTCCCCTTCCTCTGCCCCTCTACAGAACCAAGGAAGTATTTGCCAATATCCCAAAGTGTCTCTCTTCTTCAGCCACTTCACAATAAGGCAAAGTCAAAGAGGAAGGCTTGCTTTGGTTCATTTCCACCAATCACACACACTGAAAATGAACCAAAATGGAGCAAACGTACCTGCACCAAAAAGTAGAACCCCCTGACAGAGGCCAGAAGTGTGCAGGCAGGAATGCTCTGGGGGCGATATAGTTTGCTCCAGCAAAGACGTCATCTGATTGCCAGATTTAGGAGTGAACCAGGCCATCCCTGCAGCAGACTAAAAAGCAGGCTAAATGCCAGTGTAGTCACCCTTTGAGGCTGCCTCCATATAGCATGTGTGGAGGTACAGCACAACTGTAAATGTGGGTAGTTTTTGTCTCAACAACTAGCACTGCTATCATTCTTTTTTTAAAAAAAAATTATCTAGGTGTTATTTCATCATTGCCAGGTAAAATTAAATTACTATAATCTAAAGGCCCACAAATGCAGGGGGGAGAACAATGAATGGATTTGTTCCTCAATAAGAGTTTACTCCAGGAATGACGTGATTGGCATTTAAGGTATCTGGAACTCCACTGTATCTTCTCTTACTGCTGCAATCCAGCTCCAGCCTAGCTCCCTGCTTTACTGAGGACATGAAGAATATGGTAAAGATGGGAGGCGAGCCTCTTGGAAATCCCTGACTGGCAAAAACCACATGGGTCAGGAACTGTAGTCCAAGAAACATAACTCTGAGTGCATCCAAATCAACTGCTACAGTCCTGGTCACTGCCAGAATACTTGCAAAGCACCAGAAGCTGGGGGTGGACAGGGCTGGAAGAGCAAAGAGATTTTCCCAAGACTAGAATCTTAGCACAAGAAGCAAGAACAATGTTCAGTTTTGCACTGATAAAGATACAGTTTGACGATGAGGCTGTCTTCCAGCATTATCTTCAAAGATAAGCTTCTCTTTCCCCATGATAACTGCTTGCTCTCCCAATGCAGTCCCCACATCACAAAACAAACTAGAGTTAGAACTGCTGAAAAAGACATGAAGTATTTTAATCTGTCATAACTATTGTTTAGAACAAGGGAAGAGGTGAGACTAAGTCACAATACAATACATTTCCAGTAGATGATCTGTTACACAATGTAACTGGAAGAGCCTCCAAGAAGAAAAGCCAGCAGAGACCAAGAAGCAACAATGCCACAAATTCTGGAAAGACAGAAGAGTATTCAGAAGACTGTCAGATGGAAGAATCAACCATGACAGCCACAGGTTTTACATTCATTTTTTAAATTATGACAAATGTTACATTTCATTTCCAAACACGTATCATTCAGAAAGTGTGGCTTTTCCATAACATCACTCTCTTATTTTCTCTGTCTTTGTCTCTAAAGTACTGGAAATAAGTTCAGACATGGAATTACTTCATGAACTATTCAATTATTATTAGGCTATGCTTTATTATTGTTTGCAATTTAGTGTTTTGTTTTGTGGAGTTGGTTTTAATTGTTTGTAAACCGCCCAGATTAGTGCTTCGGCACTAATGGGACAGTATATAAATTAAAGTAATAAATAATAAATATCATCTTCATCATCTTCAACAGATTTAAGATTAACAATGTACTTCCAATAATAGCTAGAAGCATATTCTGTCAGATAAACTGACACAAGCATGAATGCTTGGTGTTCATTACAAAACTAGCACCTTCTAGAGGTAAGCAGATCGTGTGCTGATACTTAGCTGATCTATGTCATTTTTGGGAGTGCAGAGCTTGTCTATAACCTATCAAATGCAGGTGGGAAGGTGAACTAAAACCGACCTACTACATCCATATTGAACCATTCCTTCTTGTCATGTCAGTTATGACTCATAAGATCCCTCCCAAGGTTTCCAGGTATAAAAAATCAGTGATTTACTAGTCCTTGCTTTCAGTGGTGCTCTGTGAGTACACAACTTGCCCAAGTCCCCCCATTGAGAACATGACTACACAACTTGCCCTCTATTGAATGTGACTACACAACTTGCAACTGTTTATGTATCTGCCACAGCAGAGAAGCTGTAGCACCAAATGTGTACCTTGGTTCAGTTTAAAGGAAACCATGAAATGGAAGAAGGAAATGCTACATACAAGCTCAAACCATTGTTTGGAAGATCAGACTGATGTCTGAACTACTAAGGAACTAAAAATGTACATTAATTTTCCAGAATTCTTCTAGTATAGTAAAGTAAGTTTTCACAAAAAGCTAGATTTACTTACTGGAGGAGACATTTCACTTGTGGAGAATGCTTCCAGTGATGGTACACCGAAATCTGCAGGCTGGGATGGGTTTTATATTCTCTCAGAATCATCCGAACACTGTAACAATAATTAAAAGAAAAACTACAACGACTGTTGAGGAAGAAGAACATTTATAGGTTCCTTTCCAAGACAGGTGCTGGTGAAAACTGGAGTACTGCTGACCCAACAGCTGCTGTCATTAGACATCTGTTAACCAGAACAATTCCTCACAACCAAATGTCAGCACAGCAGGGAAAGCAAGTGGACGCACAGTAGCAATGGAAAAGTTTTGAGCGATGGCAGGATCATCAATGTCTAGTAGTTGGTGAGTACACTGTACTCCTGAGCCTACTGGGGTAAATCACCCTGCCGGCAGGCTGCTGTGCTGGCAAACTGCCCCCAATCACATTTGCTTTAAAGCAAGGCATGGCAAGGCCTGTTTTTTACTCTGAATCATGCTTCTGGCTTGTTTTTGAGCAAGAAGAGAAAGGGTGTTTTTTGTTTCTAATTTTTGTTTTACTACTGCCATGTGGCTGAAATTTGGTAGCAGTGAGGCACAAAAATGAGGCGAGTGCGTGGGTGAACTTGTATTGGCCATTCTTGATCTATGCACCACATGTTGCTGCCCAACCCATATCTAAGCTTATCAGCAAGTTCTTCAAAAGCCATACCTAAAATGTGGTTACCCATTAATGTTCTCATCCCCAAATAAGCCCTCACATTGGCTTCCTGTCATGGAAAGGAAGGACTCCAGCTGACTCCCAATCAACCACCTTTTCTTGCTTCTTTCTGTCATGCTCACACACATGTACACACTCCCCTACTCTAGCCAAAACAAAAGCAAAATAACGAATAGCTGCAATTGTCTGTGACAAGCTCTAAATTCCACCCTTTCTCTCCGGCTCAGCTAAGCACAAAGAACATTGGGAAGTGGGCTTTGAAGACCTTACACTTGATCTGAATCACAGAAGGATGTCTGAGAGAATTTAACTGTTCTGGTAGTGAAAGAAAGACACTTAAGGGAATGTGAAGGCACCTGAGACAAATATTCAGGGGAAGTTTAAAGCAGACGCAGTCACTTAAAATACTATTTGATATTTAAGTAAGTGGCCAAAAATCTTCTTGTGCAACGTTACACTACACAAGCCAGATGATGCAATCATTTGGCGATAGAAATATTACATTTAAATTAATTGAAAGCTTCTGATCATCTTCTTTCAGGTTTCAAGACTCCCTAGGGCTCCCTTTTGCTCTAGGAAAGCTTTTGGGAGGCTCGGGAGGGGGGTGGTCTTCAATCACCAAAAATCACTCCTCCATCCCCCGCTGCAGATTGGAACTACTTGCAGAGATCCAGCAGCAATGTTTATAAGGCCCTCCCCATCCCAAGGCTCCCAAAAGGCTTCCTCAAGGCAAAGGGAGCCCTAGGGGGCTTTGGAACTTGAAAGAGGGGCTAAGAAACCTTCAAAGGGTTTAAACTGAATATCCCTGTCACCAGATGGTAACATCATCTGTCTTGTGCAGCATGAGTTACACCAAGAGAGGATTCCAGACAGTATAGTTTATGGTCTTGTTTCAGCCTTGCAAATAAACTGGCCTGTTTCTATGCCAATTCTTACCTTAAATCTAAGGGTTGGGTTCTGTGGATTCCTCTTATGCTACAACCAAAACCTGGGAAACATACACAACCTGTCCCTTCTGATTCTTCCATGAGCAACCCCATGGTGCTTTTGAAGCAGGGAATAGAGAAACATGAGCCCTGGGAAATGAGATGTGGCTGCCAGAGCAGGAGGAGAGCTCAGTCACATCACCACAGTGCCTTCTCCTGCCACCACAGCAGCAAAAAGGAGATGCATGGTGTTTCTGTGTGTTGCTTCTACAAGCTCCTTGTTCCCCACGCCTAACTCACTCATCTAGGGGAAATGAAAGTAAGGATAAGGAACAGCTTACATTACTCGCAAGCTTGTACCTAAACCTAGTGTACTGAGATCCAGGAGGAAAAGGGAGAAGCCCACCATGATTCCAGGCAGCAAGCCAGCCCTGAGCATGTAATTCCCCAGAAACTGCCTGTTTCTGAAGTGATCCTATCCAGTTCTGCTTTCCACTAGTCTAAATCACATTACTAATCTAGATTAGAGCCATAGCCATAATGTGTGCTAGCATTCCGTCATATCTCCTTGGTGCATTTTCCCTTTTTATCAGGTAGATTTTCCCACATGCCAGTAAGAGATAATGCTTTTTAAAAAAATTACAGAATTTGTGCCACACAGGAAATGGTCTTCCACAGCTAGTGCTCAAAAGATGGAGCTAATAGTCATCAAATGGAAACATGCAGAGACCAGAGTAGTGTCAGTTTTATCACATAACCAATCACTACAATTTTAGTAAAACCAAGACGGTGGGGAATACTCATATACACTAGAGAAACCCCTTCCTTCATACATATGTGCAATGAATAGGAAGATAGCTTCAGTTTTAAAACCCAGCATTTCTGTGGTTTGGTTTTGTAAGCTCAACCACAAAAAAGTTTCTATTTTACTTTTTCAATCATTCAGTGAGCTAAGTCTTCAAAACTATTCACACATCAGGTGTGTTTTTGTTAAATAATCTCTGCTGCTTGTGACCTCACGGATTTGCCGACTCTGAATAACCAGCACTACAAACTGAATTCTTTGAACTGACAAACAGCAAAGAAGATTGACTGTTCAAAACAGAAACTGCTAAGACAAGGGAAAATCACAATTTTAATCACATACTCTTTCAATCTGTTGGAGAGCAAGAGAAACTGGTTCCTTCTTAGCTTTCTCACATCAAACCTGCAGAGGACTCTTAACTCTTGATAGATCTGCTCTTCATTCACCACAGGCCAACCTCGCACATCAGCTATCAGAAGTGGCAGGTGTTTTGTATAGTCATCCATGCCAGAGAAATTCTGGGAAAATAAAGTTAAACCTTCTTTTACTGAGGGCAAAACATATCTTCCCTCAGCAGATTCAAACTCTGGAGGGCACAAGGTTTGTCTGTTTGTTATTGCTCTCCATTGCCAAGCAGACAAAAAAGGAGCATGTGCATGAACTGAGGGTGTGAAGTGAAATCACTTTCTAATGGCATCTGTTGCCTCACCTTCTAGACTTAAATGTTCTGCTTCTCAGTCTAACGAACTGCATAAATAATTCCACCTTTCAAATAATAACATTTAAAGGTCTTCTTTCCTTCACCCCATCCTGTCTGCTTTGGGACGTTTTCACAGAGCAAGCTGTCGTGATTTCATGGGTTACAAAAGCAGGTTCTCCACCATTAGCCAGATCCTTCTGGATTTTATACTCACAATTCTCTGAACCCCAGCTCGGATAAGGTTCACCTGATTTACATATGCAGCCAATACATCAAGGTAGAGAGAAAAGGAAGGGATAGTCCTTGTTTCATCACTAAAGGAAAAGAAATCAAGTCTTAGAAGCATTCTGTTGGGGAGAATAAAGTACCAATGTAGGAATGCTAAAATTGAATTTTTGTTTAACTGTTTTAAGTACATACAGTAGTCTTTAAAATGTCCACTTTTTTTTCCTTTGGGCACTACGTGTTTGATTCAAATGCAACACTGGCAATACACAACTTAAAACCAGAGTGCCATCTTATGTATTTTACTAATTACTGAATTACTAAAAACTCCATTCTGACTGGTGGTTTTAAAATCCATAATATAAAAGGAAAAGGAAAAAAAAGCTACACAGAAACTGTGCACACATCAAGACAGCTCTCACTGGTCTATCATTCCTTCCACAATTGTACCAAAAGTGCCTGTAGTTTCATTTCTATTATTTGTCTGTGTTTCCAGACACAGCTTGAGGGAAGCAATGCATCCTTTCAATCCTGCAGTTATAATTCTTGCTGCAATAAACACCACCTTTAAACAAATCATCAGCACTCAAATTCTAGCATGTTATTTACATATCCAAAGAAGAGAATATCAACATTCAGAGCTTCCGAGAATTTGCTTCCTGAAGTTACACCATTCATACCAATTTGAAAACAGACACTGAAGTTTCATCTTGCTTTAAAATACAGGCCATACTTTCTTTTATTTCTTTTTCTTAATCTATTATATATTTAATTTCTATACCGCCCATCTGACGAATGGTCACTCTGGGCGGTTCACAGCAACAACAGTGGCATAAAAGAAACATAACATAAAATAATTAGTGCAATAAAATTAAACTAAATTATCATAGCATCTAAAACACATTAAAATGGATGGCAGTTTTGAAAAGCCTGCCAAAATAAAAATGTTTTATCATCTACACTAAGACTAAAATCCTATTATATCATTACGATGGAGGAAGGGCAATTGTATAACTTGCAGCAGCAAACTTCTATTAATTCATGAGTCAATACTTCAACTCATTACTGTGCACCAGTTAAATGACTTGTCACATCACCAGGAATCCAAGTAGTAACTTGCTAATTTGCACCTATTGTTTGATTGATTGATTGATTGGCTGCCTTTCTCCGGATCAGGTGACACATTGTGCCAATTTCCATTTGCCATTGTGAGTATGCAATAGGATTTTAGCCTACAAATGTTAAAATCAGTGGAGCATATGCTAATAATATAAACACAGTTATAACAGCTAGTATTTTAATGTATCTCCAACAAAATTTCAAAAACGTCTCTCAGTTGAAACTAATCTGACAGTTAATAACACAAACATAATTACATATTTCAAAATATTACTTACCAAGAAATTCTGCAAAGGAGCAAATGAGCTATTTTAAGAAGTACTAGAAAAAGACATAATTCCGTGATCACATTTATAGTTTGTTATTACACAGAAAAACTGCAAAAGTGAAAATGAAATGTATAGTTGTGGAAAAACAACCATCTCCCTCTCATGAAAGCTAAAGGCAAAGGGCACTGGACTAGCTGAACATCTATATTCAAGAGTTCTTATCTGTTCCCAACGGGCTTCTGAGGTAGCTACCTCTCGCTGCAGCTACCCCTACTAGCTACCTAGTCTGCTTAAAAGACAGTGAACCAAAGAGGAAAAGTTATGTGGAGCTTTGAATGGACTATCAAATGGGACAGTGGTGATGATTTTTTAATTTAGTGAGCATGCCACTACTCTGGGCAGCTTACAGTATAATTTATGCTGTTGAATTTCAGCCAGTGAACTTTTAAAATTTGCACAAAAATGAAGATTTTTGACCACACCAATACCTGACCCGCAGAGAAATGCATCGTAGGCCGCCTCATGAGGACAGCTGTCTGTAGCTGAAAAGTTTCCAAAACAAAAAACAAAAACCAGAAGTTTTTAACAAAAACCAAAAGTTTTCTGTAGCTGAACAGCCTACAGAAACTCTTCTACATCAACTATCAGCCAAGCCCAAGATCTGAAGAACCACATGTTCCGTTTCACTTTATATTACCATTTCCTTCCCTAAGAATCCTCAGAACAGGTCAGTTGCTACATACCAAGATCTTAAGGCAGTATTATTAAATTGTGTGATGAGGCACCAGCATCTGAGATTATCCTCATCTCAGTAACCTTACAGAACAAAATCACTGGACACCTCTTTGAAAATTCAGATGTCTTCCCTATTCCTAACAGAAATGTACTGCTAATTTGGTTTTGCAGATCGTGTTATGGGCTGACAGGAACAAGACCAACACATGTGCTTTGGCACAAGTGTCCTGTAGGCATCAGAAAGGCAGACTATGCACACCACTTTCAAAGGCTTTACCTTCATTGATGGGCCCTGGAATGAAGGAAAGTAGCAGTATGCCAAACATAAAACTAAGTACAGGTTAATTTTATCTTCACTGCTAGCTTACTAAAAAGCCTCAAGTAGGCTCTTCAGAACTCCAGATGAGTTCAGATTATATTGCCTATACCTTAGACATACTGGTCTATGGCTATGCACCAAGAGTTTGCTTCTATGACCAGACGTACCGTATCTGAGGCAGTCTCTTGAATGCAAGATCTCTGGGCAAGACTGGTTTGTGGGATTTGCAGCACTATTGAGAGATAGCAATAGACAGTTTTTAGTTCTTCTGTGTCTATATCCATTGCAGTTTCCTCCATTCTTCTCATTTGCCTCTCCATTGAAATAAAAAGTCAGAAAAACTGGGATCTTTATCTATCAGATGAGTGAGGCAAATGTAAGTGACAGAAAAAAGTACAGCCACATGTCTGTTAACCAGTCTGTCATACAGAACATATTTAAAACAGGCCAAAGCCACCATTTCCTTGATTCTCTTCCATTGCATGCTACCTCATGGTTCTGCCTTTCCAGAAGGGGGGAAAAAGGAATTCTGTTCACCTCCTATTTTTCAGATATTTTTCAGATCTGTTGTTGCCAGAAACACTTTAATATCCCTGACAACCCATACAATTTTAAGCACTGGTTGTCTAATTGCTTGAAGTAGAAGAACAGGGCTATTTCACAAACATTACATAATTTGTTCTTCTGTCAAATGTTACTCTTTCTAATGACCAACTGTTCAAATTTTGAGAACAGAATTCAAAAACAAACTGACATTTAAATTCTGGAAACCTCAATTGTAACCAATGTCTAGTGATATGTGACTACTGTTAAGAAAAGAAAACTAGCCATATTCTTTTTTGGACAAGCCAACACCATAATAAAATAGAAAGGATAGCTTAAAAAAAATGTGGCTGACCTGCACAGCACTTCATAAATCTCCAACAAATTAGAAGCTTGAGGAAACTGAAATTCCTGTTTAAAGAAAAAAAGAAAAAGCCTTCAGGTTACATGGGTCTGAATGCATTCAAGAGTCATAAAAAACACAAGGGAAAGGAAAGCGAGGCAAAAGGTGCTAATTCATTATTATTGGGCTTTATTACATTTTCATCCAATCTTTTCCATTAAAATAACAATGCTCAAGAGGACTAATGACCTCATGACTTAGACCTAATTAAAATGCAATGCCATTAAAACAATCACTAAAAACAAATTAAGTAATAGAATCTACAGTGGTGCCTCGCAAGACGAATGCCTCGCAGGACAAAAAACTCACAAGACGAAAGGGTCTTGAGAGATTTTTGGTGCCTCGCAAGACGGGCCAGTCTTGCGATATTTTTCGTCTTGCGAGGCGCGTTTCCCATAGGAATGCATTGAAATTTAATTGATGCGTTCCTATGGGGAAAAAAAAGTCAGAAACCCCCAAAAAAGTCAGCAAAAAGTCACTTACCAGGTAGAGTAGACTGAGTCCAGCTCCTCACAGTGCCGGAAAAAGAGTGCCAAACAGCGGAGAGTCAGCAACCAGCAGGGAGCGGGCAGCCATTTTGTGGTCGTCTCTGCTCCTGGCCCCCCTCTCCCCGCCTCTCAGCTGATCAGCGCTGGGTCTGAGAGGCTTTTTCCCTGCTAGGCAAGCCTCAGGAAGCCTGTTAGACCCAGCCCGATCAGCTGAGAGGCGGGGAGAGGGGGGGGTAGCTGATGGGTCTAACAGGCTTCCTGAGGCTTGCCTAGCAGGGAAAAAGCCTCTCAGACCCAGCGCTGAGAGGCGGGGAGAGGGGGGCCAGGAGCGGAGACGACCACAAAATGGCTGCCGGCTCCCTGCTGGTTGCTGAATCTCCGCTGTTTGGCACTCTTTTTCCGGCTGTTTTGGGGCTACAAACGCACTGTGAGGAGCTGGACTCAGTCTACTCTACCTGGTAAGTGACTTTTTGGTGACTTTTTTTTGGTTTCTGACTTTTTTTCCCCCCATAGGAACACATTAATTAAATTTCAATGCATTCCTATGGGAAAACGCGCTTCGCAAGACGAAATTTTCGCTAGATGGCATTAACCGTGGAACGGATTAATTTCGTCTTGCGAGGCACCACTGTATATTCAATAGAGACCAACCACTCTTACGTAAAATATCTGTTCAATATCTGTTTCTGTATCTTCTTGTAGCATTAATTGCCCTTCAAGGCCTCCTATCTTTACTCTCCTCAAGAAGATTCAGAATTAATGCATACTTTAGTACTGAGTAATTTACTCGTATAAGACCAGGTAGCCAGTGTGATGTGTGAAAACAGTGGCCAACTAGGAGTCAGAAGAGCTAGGTTCAAGGCCATGGAAACTCATCAGATTGTCTTTTCCTACTGAAGCTGAGAGCAGTAACCACCCTCAGGAATCCAGCTGTTTTCAGTCAGGAATTTGCAGGACAAGTTTCACCCGAACATGGCAAGACACCAGTGTGACCAAGTCATAATTTCAGGGATCAGGGAGGTGACAAAAAAACACTGGGCAATCACTACGGCTTTGCATTGGCTGCTCTTCCAAGATGAAGCAGTAAAAGACAAAGCAAAATGAAACAGGAACTTACTACTCTTTAAATTGCAGAGTGGGGGGGGGGGGGAAGTTGGCTATGATCTTTTGGCTACTGACCCCAGAGCTTTCGGCACACTGCGTATGGGCTCTACAGCTGAGCTAAGGACCTTTATTCTGATGTGGTGAGAGGGTTGAGATGAAAGGTGAGCCAACACAAAGAATGAAAGTTACCTTCAAGGCAACTTTTGTGATGTTCTTTGTATCTATGAGAACAGGGAACAAGGTGTGTATGTTCTTTTTGAACTCCTCATAGTCCTCTAAGGAAAGAAAACAGGGAGAGAGGAGACAGTAAATTTTGCGTGTCAATATATAATTTATTAAGCTACTGCCTCAGCCTGGCCCGAAACTGAAAATACATCAGTTCCTCAAGTGGATGTAAGGATTGGGAACAATTATTTAACACTGGGTTAAACACAAAAAGATTCTGCATGCTTTGTGCTTGAAATGGTATTACCAGGAAGAGGTCTGTAAAGTCTCTCATGTAGATGCAGAAGATCCATCAGCATATTGTGTCCCACAAGCGGCTACAGAGGGAGCAGTAAAAAAAACCAAGAGACCACAAGATGGTTAACTGCATGTCTATAGTTCTCTACTTAACTCTTTAAGAAAACAAATGCAATTTGTTTGGGAATTATGATAGTAGAAAGACTTAGCAGTATCAATTATGTCTACAGGCTAAAGCAGAGGGAGAGAGAGGTGTGTCCCAGCAACATGCTTTGATTTTTAAAAAAGCCTTCCCTAAAATCAAGGCAATGATTCCTGAATACTGGTTCAAACATACGAGGACACTGAAGGCAGAGCCCTCTCACAGTTTTGGACTATCTGAGGATGCTTTTGTGAGACTGCTTGTTTAGACATAAAGCCCACATAAAAATTCTGCTGAGTCCAAAAAGCTTATAAAATGGGTAGAAAGATCTTAGGTTACATTTTTCATACGCAAGGAGATCTGAATGTAGAGATCTGTGCACTTTGAATAAAGCAGGCTCCTGTGTGTAGCTCCATGAAAAAAGGGGTCCAGATGATGCACTTGAAAATATGCTTGAATCAGTTGGAATATTTGCATTTTACCCCAAATAAGTGAAGAAATTTAGAATGCTTATATAGTTATTGGCATCAGGTATAACAGAAGGGGTCAAGAATCTTTTGCTCATGTATTGATTTCAATTCATTCTCCCTGATCAGCCTTTTTTTTTGGGGGGGGGGTCCTTCTTAATGGATAGCTCAGTGGTTTACACATCTGGCTGAGGTGCCAGAGGTTTGGATTCAATTCCCCACTGCACCTCGACAGGGGCTGGATTCAATGATCCACTGGGCCCCTTCCAGCTCTGCAGTTCTAAGGTGGTGGTGATAACGACAACAACTGTGCTATAAGCACTAGATTTATAGTTAGATAAAGTAGGACTATATTTATAAACTATTTCCAATTTAATCTATTCCCAACATAGCAAAATCTACATTACTCTCAAATTAAAATATGGGACTATCAATAAATTTAAATATTGTCAAATACCTGAAGTTGAATGTAATTCAGTGGCTGAAATATGGCAAACATTGGGACTTACCTTCTTTGCTTTAACAAGTGCCCGGAAAAGGTTGGTGAAACCTCTTGCAGAGAGAAGAATTTGCTCCTTTTGGCAAGCATCATAAGAAGTGTTTTCCAGCAGCCACCGTTGCTGTGGATTCATCTTTTTCACCATCAACTGCAAGAAATCAGAACAGCACTTTGCGTGTCCGTATGCTCATGTGTATGCTCACTTTCTGCCCCATTTATACATGTGATTACCCTTATACAAAAATGATGATTTAATAAAAGGTTAACAGTGGTCCCTGATTCGATACCTCAGTGAGTTAGATATCTGGCTGTGGGGTCAGAGGTCAGGAATTTGATTTCGCACTGTGCCTCCTGAAAGAAAAGCCAGGTTGCATAGCCAGAGTGCCCTCAGAAGAAGAAAACCACTTCTGAGTAATTTATACCTAGAAATCCCTGGAAAGGGTTGCCACATGTCAGAATCAGCTTGATGACATGTAAATAATTCACAATAATGTTTTCATTACATTGACCATTTATTGACAGCTTTAAACCAAGGCTGTTAGGAAAATTTATTATTATAATAAAAGCATGATTGCATGCATTCATTTGAGCATCTAGACCTCAAATAAAACATCAATTTGGTGGTGTTTCAAAGTCTCCTACTAAACATGAGAACTGCACAACTGGTACTTTTATTCAATGCTAAAGCTGATTAACCCGGAAGTGAACTGGAAATGAACTGCAAGCCAACACCAATAGATCTACAGTTTATATGGGACTGGGAGACTAGCCTTCTTGCTCCCCTTTTAAACACATGAAGACTGAGCACCAGAGTGGATTGGGGAAGCTAATAAATACAAGCACGTGGTCTGGAATAAAAATGTCACCTCTGCAGTTTGCCTGAAGGGAACCCTGCACCTTCCAGCTGACCGGCCAGGCCAGTTCTCAGTTGAAATACAGGCTCTCGATCAACTAGCTCAAGCAGGGCTCCTGATCAGCCACCTCAGAAATGGGCTTTACCAGTACTAACACACAGGAGATGCTGGCAGTCAAGGTACAAAGATCTACTGTCACAAGATACTAAATGGATTACAGTGGTGCCTCGCAAGACGAAATTAATCTGTTCCACGGTTAATGCCGTCTAGCGAAAATTTCGTCTTGCGAAGCGCGTTTTTCCCATAGGAATGCATTGAAATTTAATTAATGCGTTCCTATGGGGAAAAAAAAGTCAGAACCCCCCCAAAAAGTCAGCAAAAAGTCACTTACCAGGTAGAGTAGACTGAGTCCAGCTCCTCACAGTGCGTTTGTAGCCCCAGAACAGCCGGAAAAAGAGTGCCAAACAGCGGAGATTCAGCAACCAGCAGGGAGCCGGCAGCCATTTTGTGTTAGTCTCCCTCCTGGCCCCCCTCTCCCCACCTCTCAGCTGATCGGGGCTGGGTCTGAGAGGCTTTTTCCCTGCTAGGCAAGCCTCAGGAAGCCTGTTAGACCCAGCGCCGATCAGCTACCCCCCTCTCCCCGCCTCTCAGCTGATCGGCGCTGGGTCTAACAGGCTTCCTGAGGCTTGCCTAGCAGGGAAAAAGCCTCTCAGACCCAGCGCCGATCAGCTGAGAGGCGGGGAGAGGGGGGCCAGGAGGGAGACTAACACAAAATGGCTGCCGGCTCCCTGCTGGTTGCTGAATCTCCGCTGTTTGGCACTCTTTTTCCGGCTGTTCTGGGGCTACAAACGCACTGCGAGGAGCTGGACTCAGTCTACTCTACCTGGTAAGTGACTTTTTGCTGACTTTTTTGGGGGGTTCTGACTTTTTTTTTCCCATAGGAACGCATTAATTAAATTTCAATGCATTCCTATGGGAAACGCGCCTCGCAAGACGAAAAATATCGCAAGACGGCCCGTCTTGCGAGGCACCAAAAATCTCTCAAGACCCTTTCGTCTTGTGAGTTTTTTGTCTTGCGAGGCATTCGTCTTGCGAGGCACCACTGTACTCTTATATGTTCCCCAAAATTTGGCCAAACACCCACAGATTTTAAAACCTTTACAACTGTAGAAAGAAAATGTCAGCACCCCAAGAAGTCTGAAAGCGTCATACACTAGTCCCACCACTAGATGCTTACTTCATGATTTCCCAAAGGAGTTGTCCAAATATTTTCAATAGCTTGCCTTAGAATCAGTTGTATTTCAAACATCTGGAAACCTTAAAAAAGAAATTCTCATAACAAATCAAGAAACTCTTTGAGTGTGCATATTCGTATATGTGAGACAATGTATTTCAGTAACACAAAGTCAATACTGAAAAAGGAGTATAGCATTTTAAATAACCATAAAAGATAGTAATTTGCAATTTTACTGTTACTAAGTGAAAAATGTTAATGGGGTTATATCAAAGCTTAGTAAGGTTACAAGTCACAAGAAATGCATGCATATACTACATTTCTAACCTGTTGAACACTGTCAACTAATTTATACATCCAACAGATATGAAACATGCCTCTTGAGACTATACTATACCATTTCAAAATCCAGGTAGGGAAAACTGCACAACTATATCTTCCTCACACAAAAAAATATCTATACCTGTACATACTTTCTCTTTGGTATGAGTTTCCTAATTCTAATTCTAGGGGCTGGATAAGTTAGGCATCAGGCTGCAGAGCCAGAGTTTGAAAATTCGATTCCCCACTGTGCATTCCAGAAGAGCCTGTCTGTGTGGCTTTCATCAAGCTGCAGTCCTATTATGCCCCCCAGAAGAAGGGAAGGGTAAACCACTTCTGAGTACTCTCTACCTAGAAAACCCTGAAAAGAATCACCATAAATCAGAATTTACTTGATTACATATTACCATCATCATCATGCACATTACCTTCATCATTTTAGGAGGGCTACAGCACTTTCCTCATCTGAATATGCTAAAATGTGGTATTGAAAGACACTTTTGAGATGTTTCTTGGGAGAGTTGGGCTGAAGATGAGAAATATACTATGTACTGCTGGTTAGCTCAGTGGTTTATGTATCTGGCTACAGAGCTAGAGGTTGGGAGTTCAATTCCCCACTGTGTCTCCTTGACAGGGATCCATTAGGTCCCTTCCAGCTCAGCAGTCAAAAGGTGACGACGACGACAATGAAGACAAGCCTATTTGCATTTACTTTCCATGTATATGATATATTCAAATTGGTTTATAATCAATAATATCCTTTTTAGTAGATAGGTACCAAACTGATTCTCCTTAGTGAACTACAAAGTGTTATTTTAAATACCTACATTGACAAAGAATGACAAAGCAATTTGTCAATTTATCACCAATAGAGAGGCACAGATCTGAAGAGATGAGGAAAAAGATGTAATCCAGACAAAATATAAACCTGTCATAAGTTTACTCAAAGGACTACAGGACAGGAAGTTAAAATATTATACTTCTTACCATATATATCATGCAAAACCATTGATTCTTTCTCTTCTGCCAATGCCACCCAGTGTGTTACTTCATCAATCACCTTTTTCAGCTTCTCCTTGCCAAAACCACTAGAACGAGAGGAGTAAGATAAATGCATGAAGGTGTGATCCAGTTTGAACTCAGTATTCATGGTACTGCTTTGTGATACAGTATCTGTATTCCACTGGCATCTTTAGGGGCCTTGTGGTGCACTGGTTAAACTGCAGTACTGCAGTCAAGAGTCTGCTCACGATCTGAGTTTGATCCCAACGGGCTCAGGCAGCTGGTTCAAGGTTAACTCAGCCTTCCATCCTTCGGAGGTTAATAAACTGAGTTCTCAGCTGGGGGGGGGGAATGTGTAGCCTACATAATTACATTTCAAACCATCCAGAGAGTGCTTTAAGCACTATGTGGTGGTATACAAGCAGCACGTGTTGCTTTGCTTTTTAACAAAACAATTACTTCTCCTGGTAGCCGGAATTGCAAATGATGTTGTATGCATACACTGGGACATTCTTCAGCAACTTCTCCAGTCTCAGCATCAAAAGCAAGTGTACAAGGCAGGACAAGAAAATTACAAGCAGACAAGAAGTATCAAGATGAACAGTAAAAAGCTAGCTAGGAACAAAGAGAACCACAGGGCATAACAAGAGAGAGAATGAAAAAAAATGAGGTAAGAATTGGAAGAGAAAGATGACTAGTTATTAAATGATGGGAGGGGAAAAGATACAAGTGACAAATAAGTAGTTAATGGGTCCAAGAAGTGGCAGCTATAATCAAGGAGGGAAAAAAATATGTCCCCAAAAGAGACTGATGAAAGACACTAATTTTGAGGAGACATGAAACAAAGAGAGTGGGGAAAGGCCCACAAGGCCCACAGAAGTTATGTAGAACTGGGGATGCAAAGAAGTCAGAGAGCAGAAGATGGACATCTATCTAGGTGTTCTCCTAGTCCATTCCTAATGTAGCAGTACTTAATACACAGACTAGTTCTTCTCGAACAGCCTTTTCAAAAGCTAATGTTGTTCACTTATACCTGTGATAACTGACAACAGCTGATGCCAAAATCATGGCTAAGTAAGTACAGATGTCATTCTATCCAGCCACTCAGATGATTTCAAACACACCATGAAAAATTGGAGGGGTGTTCCAACAATACAGAAACTTAGCACGGAAATGTTTTTACCTACTGATCATCCAACTACCAGATAAGAGATGACAAAGCTTCTTCTCTTGTGCTTCATTTATATATGGGATCCCATCTTTAAGAAACTGCAGAAAGAAAAATATATGTACACAGCATGTGTTTTTCTACCGTGTTTTCCCGAAAACAAGACAGGGTCTTATATTAATTTTTGCTCCAAAAAAGCATTAGGGTTTATTTTCAGGGGAGGTTTTATTTTTTTCATCTACAACAATCTACATTTATTCAAATACAGTCATGTCATCTTCTGGTTGCTGCACAATGGTGGAGGGCGGGGTTTCACTTAACTAGGGCTTATTTTGGGGGTAGGGCTTATATTACAAGCATCCTGAAAAATCATACTAGGGCTTATTTTCAGGTTGGATCTTATTTTGGGGGAAACAGGGTATGTTAAGACAGATGGAATTTCAAGTTACTCTTCCTATCTTTTGTGCTCATTAGCTCACACACAAGTATTTATCCTGTACTAAAGTCAGTCTCTATCAAAATTTCAAGCACTTTAAAAAGGGGCAAGAAAATTCAAATTGCTTCTGTTTAGTCACAGAAAAGGGGGGGACCCTACGAAGTCAATTATCATTTGATAACTATTAAAGCAGCTGGCTGGATAGCCCAGAGAGTTGGAGTATCTGGGTGCAAAAGGAGGGGCTGGATGTTTGATTCTCCACTATGCCTCGTGGGAGAAGAGCCAGCCTGTGTAGCCTTCGGCAAGCTCCACAGTCCCTGAGCATCCCCAAAAGAAGAAAAAAGGTAAACTATTTCTAAATACTCTATACCCTGGAAAAGGTTGCCATATGTTGGAATCAATTTGATGATATATAATTATTATTAAGTATTAAAGCAAACACCCTAAACACAGTATCTTCCTTTTCAAAAGAAAAATCTACACAAGGGGATCCAAACTTCTAATCTGTTTTACTACCCGTGTCTTAAAAACAGGAATGGGAAACTTAATTCAATCTGCATTTATATTCAATCTGCATTTATATTGCAAAAAGATCTTTCAGCATACTGCATTTCAACAACAACAAATCCCCTTGGAAAAGATTATAGTGTACAAGTTCTCCCCAATGTAAGTTTTCTTTTCCTAATTTATTTGATACTAAATCTACCTTATTATAATCAAAACCATAGTGAGACAGAAACTGGATGCTAGATGTTTGGAAAGAGAATTCTGAATCCATTTTGCCAAATGTTGAAGGGAACAGGAAGAAGTTATATGAATGTGCCACATACCTGTAAAAATTAATAAAAGTGATTTAAGACTATGTACTTAAAGTAAGCCACAGCCTTGAGTTTAAAAAAGCTGAGCAGAGCTGTTACTAACAAGACATTTTGGAGGTCATTCATTCATAGGGTTGGCGTAAGTCAGAGGCAACTTGACAGTACAGGACAGCACTTCAAATACATGACTTTCACAAGAGAAGTCCTTTAAAAAGTATCTTTTTCATCATGTAAATATGAGCACTAAAGTAAAAAAAAAATACATTTTACTTACTTGTCTGAGTTTTCTTTACAAAATATTGATAAACCTGAAAGAAAAAAATTATACACATGGTGATGCTGTGATCACAAACACTTGGCTTTCTTTACTGCTTACATATAGTTATGGCAGAACTATTTCATGTACATTATAAAGATGCTACAAATTTGGCCATTTATCAAAATGAGTGACAACCAGGACTGAGGTGAAAGCTAAGGCCAGCATAGTTTTCACAATGAATACTGGCAATCATTGCAAACAGAAGTAAATAACAGAAATGTCTACAGAGAGGCTGTTCAGGAGGAACCCAATGACCTGTGTGCAGGGGATATCCAAGAATCCACTCTGGATCAATTTTTTGCCATAGGCACATTCTTTGTGACTAGCAAAGATATTTAGGCAAAGTATACTTTCCACTTCTGTAACACTGCACAAACCAGCACAAACCAGCAATGCAGGAAGTGGTGTATTGCAGGACTGGGCCGCGGAGAAAACCAGTGGTCCCCAACCTTTTCGGAATCGCGGACCGGTTGTGGGGGCGGGGCACCCCTGCGCTCGCGGGTGGGCGTGGCGCGTTCTTCATGGGTGGGCGTGGCGTGCTCGTGGGGTGCGCTCGTGCACATGCACATTCATGGATGGGTGTGGCGCACTCGCAGATGGGCACATTCGCGCATGGGCGTGGCGCGCTCGCTGGTGAGTGGCACCACGCACACCACGCCCATCCGCAAACGTGTCCGCTCACCCGTGCATGCATGCCATGCCCACCATGCGTGCGTGTGGGGGGGGGGGGGAGATCTGTCTCCACGGCCCGGTCCTGCAAAGCCCACGGACCGGCAGCAGGCTGCGGACCGGGAGTTGGGGACACTTGCACTAAAGGACAGTCCACACTCCTCCTACCTTTCTCATCTTAATTATCTGTGGCTTACACTGAATTAAGAGTTAAAGATAAAGCCCAAGGCAAAAACTGAATGTTCTGACTTCAGAATGTTCTGACATAGAAATTCTATGTTACTGAATCAGGTGCAGGTGATGAAGAACACACATTGTTCAATCAAAAAGCCTGTGTGCCTTCATGATAACAATGATTGATATTACTTTTGTTAAAGTTAAGAACAAAATCTGGGCTAGCAAAATAGGGTACCTTCAAGGAAGGGTTGCTTTCCTTTCCAGACGGTATTTCTATGTGGATGCTTCAAAGCACCTCAAATTATCCTTTCAGACTTCCACTTTATAACCCAGACATGGTACTTTAAAATACACACTCAGGCAGGAAACAGGACAGCTGCTCCCACCGAGACACTATTGTAAAACATCAGGCATGCCTCAAGACTTCCACTCATGTTTTTAAAATTAGAAGAACTCACCGAGCTGACTCACTGTAAACTGCTGAACACTCTGTCTGGCTTTCTGATACCACTCAGCAGGTGAATCAAAGAGACTAGGAAGAAAGAACACATTCCTAAACTAGTCCCATGTCATTGTGTGCACATGTTCATATTACTCCAATGAGTCTATCATCGGAAAATATGCTCAATCAGACAAACTCACCTAAGACGTCTGCCTGGTAAAAATACTGAATGCAAACCTGTGAATTCCATGTCAAGAGCTGTAAAAAAAATAAAAAAAGAAAGAGAGAGGAAAAAAAACAGAGAGGACACGTGAAAGGTCACCAGACTGGGCCATTTGCCTTCCATTGCTACTATGGACCAAACGTTTTTCTGGCTGTGGAGTCAGAGACTGGGAGTTCTGTTCCCCACTGTTCATCCCCAAAGAGCCAGCCTGTATGGCCTTGGGCAAGCTGACAGTCCCAGGGCACCCCCAGAAGAAGGGAACAGTATGCCTCTCTTACTTAGAAAAACTTGAAATGGGTTGCCATAAGTCAAAATTGACTTGGTGGCACATAATAATAATAATGATAATTTTTATCTGCATTATTATACAGATATTATTTATTTACTGAAAACATTTATAGCCCGCCCCATATTGCATCGTCTCAGAGTGGGTTACAGAATGTATACAACAATTTAAAACATAAACTCTTTAAAGTAATTAAAAATTAAACAGTTTTTGTTGTTGTTGTTTAGTCGTTAAGTCGTGTCCGACTCTTCGTGACCCCATGGACCAGAGCACGCCAGGCCCTCCTGTCTTCCACTGCCTCCCGGAGTTGGGTCAAATTCATGTTGGTAGCTTCGGTGACACTGTCCAACCATCTCGTCCTCTGTCGTCCCCTTCTCCTCTTGCCTTCACACTTTCCCAACATCAGGGTCTTTTCCAGGGAGTCTTCTCTTCTCATAAAATTATAAAAAAAATTTAAAGGCATGGAAACATTAAAATATACCGCCTCGTTCTTATATGCAGGTCATCTCACAGCCAACCTCCGGCGTACACTAGGTGAATGGCTCTGTCT
The DNA here is from genome assembly GCA_037013535.1 of Intellagama lesueurii. NCBI lineage: Eukaryota > Metazoa > Chordata > Lepidosauria > Squamata > Agamidae > Intellagama > Intellagama lesueurii. The sequence goes on along the minus strand of JBAJHW010000001.1, from coordinate 284,966,937 downwards.
CCCGATCTGCGATGGACCTCCGGATGTTGACAGATTGCAATTCCCATCGTCCCCCCACTGCCGGCTATGCTTACGAGGGCTGATAGGACTTGCAATGGAACAATACTTGGAGGGCTCTCTCTTAACCCTTCTCCCCTATTACTATTTTTCCACTTTCTCCTACTATTGGACTTTGGACCTTTAGTAACAATACATAAAGCTGATCCCCACTCACTTGAAATCTGCTAATGTCCGTCCCAGGGACAACTGTTTAACCCAAATAAATGTCTAAAATAGAAAGTATACACCTAAACGCGCGGACTTAAGACAACGTCCCACTGAATACAGTAGGACTTAATTTCACAGTAAACATGCGCAGGATTCGGCTGAAGGTCTCCAGGGCCGAGATGCCCAGGCGGCCTTTCCCTCCTTCCCTTCTTGTCTTCCAAGACAAGACAAGACAGCGCGTACATTGAGGTGGGTCCGGCACCCCTTCCTCCGGGGTGGCGAAGAGGAAGCCCCTTCCGGCGCTGGGCCGGGGTCTCGTCTCTCTCGCCTGCATCCCCTCTTCCGCCGCCGCCCCGCGTCAGCTGCCTACCGACAAAGTCGCAGCTAAGGATGAGCTCCTGCAGCGCGGGCAACTGCGCCTCGAACTGCGCGGCCCCAACATCCATCCCGCCTTCCACCGCCAGCCACGCGCTGGAGGAGCAGCAGCAGCTTTTCCAGCCCCCAGCGGGACGGCGCAGGCGCAGTCGCATCGAGAAGCTCGCCCGCTGCGATGCCGCTTCTCCTCGGTTTTTAAAGCAGTCGCTTCCTCTCGCGCTTTCACCCCGGTAGGGCTGCTGCGCCTTTAACTGCGGCGTGGATGTGTGTGAGCGATGGGCCTTCAAGCCAAACAAAGATGGCATACATCCGGAATAACTTTCGAAGAAGAAACGTGCAGAATCCCCTCCTTTCTCTGCAGCCCCGGCTGTGGTTCAAAAGCTGACAAAAGAGGTGTTCGCTTTCTGGGAAGCCAGCTTAGCCTCTTGCAGAAGGGAGTTCCACAGCCTGGGAGAAAACACGAAAGAGACCCTCTCAAGTCCTCATGAAACGTGTGCGAGGGCAGTGGATCCACAAAAAAAGCCTCCCCCAAACATCCTAAAACCGGTGGAGGTTGCGGGGATTGGGGGGGGGGATGATGTGGTCCTTCAGACGGCCTGGACCTAAGCCATTAAAGGGCTTTAGACTGGAAGTCATAAACAAGCACTTTGAATTGAGCCTGGAAACGAACAGAAGGGTAGTTAGCCTGTATACTGTGTGGATCACAGAAGATGCTGTGTTTAGGGTGTTAGCATTTTGGACCAACTGAAGTCTCTCAACAATCTTCAAGAAGGGACTCACACAGAGCGCACAATAGTAATCCAGACAGGATTAACTAATAAGACTAATGTTGTTTGTATATCTTTTAAAATTTTATCAGTATTTAACTACATTTCTGTTTAGAGACATGGCTTAGTCCCATTTATGGGTTTGTTTGTTTATGTATTTATTTAGTTACATATTTATTTCATGTGAAGGGAATCCTGGCCAATCCACTTGTTAACAAGGTGGCAATCTGATTGGTTGGGTGGTGTATGTAGTCAGCCTATCCTGGAGCCTGAATGAGGAGGGGGCAAGAGCACTGGAGTAATAGAGGAGCCTGGAGGCTTTGAGGGAGAAAAAGGAAAATAAAATATAAGGGTTATGATGAAAAGGGGGAATATAGAACTGAGCAAATGTTGAAGCTGGGGAGCAAGATAAGAAACTTGTGGGTGTGAATTATCTTGTTTGTTGCAGCTGAAGAAAAACTCAAGCTCAAAGTTGTTCCCAGTCTAATGTTCCTATGTAATTAAAAGTTATAATTTTCACTCTTTAGCCACCACGTCTGGTGTGGTTAATGGCTGGTGTCAGGCTTGTTACTGGAAAGATGTTTTAAAAGGTGATAGGGTTGGGGCTGGTCACATCACCCCATTAGTGCACAGCATTATTCTGGGCGGTGTTCATAAAACACTTGGACAGAAAAACAAAATGACATAATCAGACATAATAATAGGCAAACAACAAACAAACAAAATAGGCAAAGGTGTTAAACCCAGATGGTATCGTAAAACGGGGCAGGAACAGAAGACAGGCATGATCAAGGGATGCTGCAACCAAAAGCTTCTCAGAAGAGATGAGTCTTCAGCAGCCTACTAGAATTAGAGAGGGAGGGGGCCAGTCGTAGCTCCGATTTGCTGTTAAACCAAATATTTTAATTTAATTGCTTTGCTGACCTTAGAAAGCTCAGGAGCTTAAAAAAACGTTTTTAAAAAATCAAGGCATATTATTCCATATAATACTTTACTGTGAATATTATATATTAATATGCTAATACGTGTTTTTGTTTACCCTAACTTCTCCCAATTGGCTCACACCAGCAAGAATTGTAGAAAGTCCATTGAAATGTGGCTACCCTCATAGCTGTACAAAGCCAAGGCAGCAGTGTAGAGCAGCTTGTACCAATGTGACTACACAGGACAACTTTGAGCTCAACCTTTCATTGACTGAAATCCTGTTCAGGTTGGCATAATATAAATTAATGCCTACGGATGTGTGCCTGACAGCCAACCTTGTGCAATAGATCACATGGTTCATGTTAAGGCTCCATGGTTCAGATTGCGTAATCAATTGCACAGTTCACAACTACAGTTCACATTTGCGCAATCAATTGTGCAGTTCACATTGTGACTGTTGCACAACATACCTGCAGAAGTACTTCTGCTCTGCATAATTTTTTCTACCACTTTCGCAGCTTTGCACTATGCAGGCTTATCTGTGTAGTGAAATTTCAGCCATTTTGTATTAAAATAGCAGCCACTGAGACAAAACAACACATTAATAACTCCTCTCACCACACTTCATTTTTCTGTGATGCTCTGTAAGGCTGACGGTGAGAGCAAGAACCCTCTCACGGGAGTGCCGTCCCTCCCACCCTCTGCCAACAAGGAGGTACAAACACCACCCATTCCCCCTCCTAGGAAGATAAGACCACCTGGAACAGACCCGGGGATTATAGAAGAAAAGTTGAAAGGAATGACTGTTGAGAAGAGCGGGAAGGTTTTGGCGGGAATGGAACGACAGCCCCGGGTAGAGGTAGAGGCGGGGCTTGTAGATATAAAAAGGGGGGACGAAAATCTACCTCGTGGTTGGGAGTGGATCTGGTTAGAAGACCCATGGACTGGGAAGGTGGAAAAACTGAGAATCCCAAAGGAGGAGGCGGATGCAAGGAGGAGAAGGGAGAGTACCCCCTAAGCCTTCTTATTGGGGAGAACGGGAGACTAAAGAGTGGAGGAGAAAGCTGAGGGAGGAGAAGGAAAAATGTGGAACGAGAAAGGAGGGAACGATTAGAATGGCGGATGATGGAGCTACAGCAGAGGGGTCCCTCGGAAGACTGTGGCCGGAGGATTCCCCCTCACGAGACCAGATCTGGACCGACGACCGGGACGATGACACTGTCCCCTTATTGGAAGGGGAGGCAGGACAATGACTGAACCCAGACTTTACTCTAGACTGGCCGGGATGCTGGAACACCCAGGGGTGTAACCCCTTTAAAGTTGAAGAGTGGAAACCCCCATCTAACCAGTTGTTAGAGGGAGAAAACGTTTGGAATGCTGTTGTTGATACAGGTTATTTGTTAAATAATCCAATAAACGTTACCCCAATTTCTAAACCGAGGAAGTCTGTCAATTTATTTGAAGAAAAGCCGGAGCCTGAACCCGAACCCTCACATCCTCTATGAACACAGAACTTGTGGTACACGAGAAACTAGATTATGCAGAGCAAGTGCACTGATGCTCCTAGTGAGCCAATAATTTATTTTATAGGTCAATGCCCAGATTCTGCCAAAATCAACAGGTATACAACCAGGTTACTTTGAAATCCAATTAGCTTGATAAATTCCAAGCAAAGTTTTTTTTTAAAAAGAGCAGCTACTAAAGACACTGCATACACCACTTTTTATATTAAACCTTTATTTAATTTAACAGGTCTCAATACTATTACACCTTTAAACAGTATGTTTATATGACTTGTATCAGGATCTTCTTGTGAATTGTTAGTTTATGTATACACTCTTTGTTGCTCGTTCATTACGATTCCACCCTCTGTCATAGCGTTTTCAAATTTTTTGACCTGTTTTTTTGTTAAAAAGAGAAAGGAATTAAGTCATGATCTTCATTCTGCCAATTAATAGCATTTCCTACATACAGAAAGCATTTTTTTAAAAAAATTACCATGCCTTTCTCCTAAAAAAGAACCCAAGTTGGCTTGCATAATAAAAACACTATATTAAAGCTAAAAAGCAATGAATTATTCAAATATAAAATGAATTAATAACATTACATTAAGAATGAATTACTAAAACAAATTTAGAAACAATAAAATGCAAATAATCTCATTTTAAAACCTCTCCTAGATATTTTGTCACTAAGGAAAAGCCTGTGTGAAGAGAAAGGTTTTTGCCTGCTTGTGGAAGGCCAGTAAAGGTGGAGCCAGCCTGTCTTCCTGTGGAAGGGAGTTCCAGAATCTTGGAGCAGCAACAGAGAAGGAGGTCCTCTCCCATGCCCCGTTAGAGTTTTTCATACTTTTCCTCCAACCCTTTGAAAGATCTTATCCATCCCTCACATACAATACTGCATTTCTTACTTTAAAACTTTGTATTAGTGGTGACATTTATGGAAGTGAGAGCTGGACCATAAAGAAGGCTGACCGCCAAAGAATTGATGCTTTTGAATTGTGGTGCTGGAGGAGACTCTTGAGAGTCCCCTGGACTGCAAGGAGATCAAACCTATCCATTCTGAAGGAAATCAACCCTGAGTGCTCACTGGAAGGACAGATCCTGAAGCTGAGGCTCCAATACTTTGGCCATCTCATGAGAAGAGAAGACTCCCAGGAAAAGACCCTGATGTTGGGAAAATGTGAGGGCAAGAGGAGAAGGGGACGACAGAGGACGAGATGGTTGGATAGTGTCACCGAAGCTACCAACATGAATTTGACCCAACTCCGGGAGGCAGTGGAAGACAGGAGGGCCTGGCGTGCTGTGGTCCATGGGGTCACGAAGAGTCGGACACGACTTAACGACTAAACAACAACATAGAGATATATCACAGCATGAGTGGGACTACCATGTTTCCCCGATAATAAGACAGGGTCTTATATTAATTTTTGCTCCAAAAAAACGCTTTAGGGCTTATTTTTGGGGAATGTTTTATTTTACAGTCATGTCATCTTCTGGTTGCTGCACAATGCTGCACAATGGTGGAGGGCGGGGTTTCACTTAACTAGGGCTTATTTTTGGGGTAGGGGTTATATTACGAGCATCCTGAAAAATCATACTAGGGCTTATTTTCAGGTTAGATCTTATTTTCGGGGAAACAGGGTATATTCTAGCAGCTGACATATTCAGCACTTTTTAATTCAGTGGCCTTAATCCAACATGATGCTAGCTCCATACTAGCATAGTTGCATTGGGTTATGCTTTTGACCCATCTCTTCAGGCAGGCTTTTAACAATTGCAACTGAGTCCCTGAACCCCATTTTAGCAGATAATTTTAATCTTTTCCATGTTTTCATTTTTAAATTTTATTTTAAATCATATATTGTTTAGTTTGTCTTTTAATATTTAACTTATTGTGTTTTTAATTGTGTGAATTTTAATGCTGTGAGCCGCCTTGGGTCCTTTTGTTGGGAGAAATGCGGCATACAAATAAAACTAATAATAATATTGCACAAGACGCAGTGCAAACTGCTATTATATATATGCAATCATATCGATGACTAGTAAAGCACTCAGTTGCACAACTTGGTGCACAAAGTATTGGCAACTGCAACAGATCCTGTACTAGTTCAATGACACCATTATTATGTCCACAAAAGCTCACAGTAAAAGATAATAGTTAGTCTTTAAGGTGCCACATGTTTCTGTATTGTCTTGTTTTTGTTTTGTTCCTTTGGATTTTGCCTGATCTGCTTGCACAGACTAACTCTTCTAAACCATTATTACAGTAAGCAGTGCAGAATCCCATTTTAGGAGAATAGGATATAAATCCAATAAACAAAACAATTAGCACTAGGACTCTGACAAACAGAGGTATAAACTGTGTGTAATTTTATTTATTTATTAAAACTTTAAAGCTCTACAGTAATCAACTTGCCGAAATGGTCTGCTCTGTCCATGGAACGATTGCTCCAAAATGCACAAAGTTGATTCCTGCTTCAAGGCAGCGTTGCGCAAGCACACGCCCCACATTCTCACATGCTGTCACGCCTGATGTGCTATGAAGGTGTTTCTTTATGGCCCATTCTCGGGTGGAGGCAGAGACTACTATGTGACCACTGGAGCTCTCAACATAGGCCTCCACATGCTTCTGGGTTTGATTGAGTCGCACCCTGAATTAAATGGCAAGAAAAATATAGTCACAATTTAATTTGAAATAACAGGATGCATGTCCATTATCAATGACAAGTTTCCCTATAATTCTAACTTTAGCAGCAAACTTTATGCCTCACATTTAAATGTCCCTATCAAAATACCTACACAATACCACATTCTCATAATTAAAATGTCACAAATTGAAAGAGTACCTATGCATTAAAAGACAAAAACTTAAGATGTTCAGTATCCATAAGCAGACTTTTCATATGTTCCCACCACTGGAAGGAGGGAGAGCAGTTTCAGCTGAATTCTCCTTCCCTTGGCAGCTTAAGAGATCAGACAGACCTGTCAGAACTGTATGGGCATTTGCAAGGGGAAACAGCAAACATTTTCTGCTTCATTCTGTATTTTCTGTTTGGTATTTCCAACAATGGGGGCTTTAGCTAAATCTGAATACCTTTCATGAAGGAAGGTCCATTTCTGCTCACAGAAGGGCAATTCAGGATCTTAGCCAACGAGTGTCAAAGCTACTCTTTGAAATCTATCTATCTATCTAATCTATCTATCTTTATACCTATATATAAAATATATATTATATATAATTATATATGTATAATTCACTATGAGAGAGAGAGAGAGAGGGAGCATGGTAAAAGGAAAAAAACCCAGAAAAATAATAATTTCACAGGCATTACCAGAATTGGCCACAAGACAGTGCTAAAGACCATGCTATGTATTCTTCACTAACAAGTACTCATAGACTGGTCTCTGGCTCCCTCTAGTGGCTGGTTCAGGTAACACGTGATATTTTTTTTTTCCTGGATATTTTTCTTTTAATGTTTTTAATATTTTCAGACCGTGAATAAGTGAATGAGTAGATACTGATCCCGTGGATTAGGGGGTCAGTTACTCACACTCCTTGTTACCTTTCTGTCTACAGTCTTCCTTACCCTGCTAGTTTAGATACTAAGTTTCTTAGGGAAATACACTTCTACCTGTGTTCCTTTAAAATACCATACACAATAATATACAGCACCTAATAAATAAATAAAAATGGGTATAATATAAAATAAATTGAAGGCAGAGAGGAAGGAGGGAAGAGAGGGAGAGAGAGGGAGTTCTATATGGTACCCTCTCTATCTGAACTAGTACCCAGATTTGGAGGGAGGCATTTCATATGGAGAGCTACCTAGACACATTGTCCTCCTCCTTTTCAGACAGTTTATTTATTTTATTTATTTATTAAATTTATACCCCGCCCATCTAGACACATGACTACTCTGGGCGGCTAACAATAAAAATGGAATTTCCATTTTTCCATGTTCATTTCACAGTTGCATTTCCATGTTCAAAGTAATGATGGAGAGCAAGGGCCAAGGGCTATCCTCTTAAAGTATGTAGGCTCAGCACATGGCCTTAATGAATGGATAGGGCTTTAAAGTATAGCTTTGGAAAGATGTATGCCCACCCTCTGTGTACCAATTGATAGATGATCCAACCACACAATTGGTGCCTCAGCACATCTCTTAAAGAAGCTACTGTGGGTGGAAAATTTCCAAAGATCTGTCCAGCTGTGGAAACTTTTACCCAAGACTTGATCAACTGAATTTAACTAACATCACATGTAGATCTGTTTGTGTTTCCCTTGGCAATAATATGATTTCCTATGTATAATGGTTTTTATTATTTTCATTAGTTGCATCTCAGATCAACATCTTATTCTGAATTTCTTTTCAACATCCTTTTCATTTGATCACTAGTTATTAGGAATTATTGCTGTATAATATAGGATATTATTATAATATTGCCTATTTTTAATGTTTTTAATGTTTTTAAAGTTTTAATATTGTTGTACGCCGCTCAGAGACCACTGGTAATGGCGCGGCTAAAAAATCTTGTAAATAAAAAAAATAAAAAAATATAAAAGTATATGCACTCTTACATGTATTTCCAAGGACAAACTGCCCCAAAACATAAGAGCTAGCACACAACTAATTAGGATTTTGATTTAAAGCTTGCTTAAAAACATCATAAGAGCATGCTGAGACATCTTTGAAACTACATGCTTGTTGAGTATTTTATTGGCACCCATGCTTTATTATTATTTTTATGAACCAACCATTTTTCTTAGAAATGGAAAATTTCTAGCAGGAGAGAATAAGTCCAGAAATACAAATAACAACCTAAACCAAGGTCAAATTGTACAGTTTGAATATATCAATTAAACCAAAATTTCAACTAAAAGTGATTATTTGTTGTTCTTTCAACAATTTGTTAACTTTGGAATGCTTTTCGCAACAACCACGTGATTTTCTAACCATTAAATTGAGAGGCTCTCCAATTAAAATTCTATTATGATCCAACAAGGTAGTTTAGATTTCCAAAGCAAGAATGCAGACACGCTTAGGGATTCCTGTGAGGGACTGAAGCAGAGAAAGTGAGTAAGGGTCAAGTTCACAAAGTGAGTCCCACAGTCAAACTGTAATTTGAACCCAGATCTCAGTGAGCAGGGCAATCAAACTTGTGATGTGGGAGGGAGATCAGGTTTGCAATGGAGGAATCCGGCTGGTGGGGGATCAGGTGGGCGATGGGGGGGGGGGGGGAGTCTGGCTGGCATAGTAGTCCATGCGTGCATATGCCTCGTGTGTACGATATAATCTAAATTGGGTTGTTTTCAGCCCAACCCGATACAAACAAGGGTTTTCTTGTCATTGGTATCTTGTCAGGGGTCTCCAAACTTTTCACACAGAGGGCCACATAATATATTTGTGATATTTTTGAGGGCTGAAGGAACCCCCGCGTGCGTACACACACTCACCCGCACCCACGCCCACCCGCATGCACGCACAGACAGGCCAGATATAAAGGCTAGGTGAGCTGGAAGTGGCCCACGGGCTGTACTTTGGAGACCCCTGCCTTAAATACAGAAGTGCAAGTGTGGAATGAATAGAGGAAGTAACAGCAAATCACTGCAATTTATGGAGACTGGTAAGAAACAGGGCATCAATAACTGTGAAGCAGAATGAGTTTATCAGCATTAAATACAAGCCTAAAAAATAGGTGAAAACCTCAAAAAACACATTTGTTTTCTGATGAGATTCTTCTAATCTGCAAAAAAAAAACCACCCCAAAAGACAATTTGAACAAAAAGAAATTGCTTCTGTACTGATAATGAATTCACAAAATACACATCAGACGTTTACAAAACTCTGCTATTCTTCATTTCTCTAACCTTACCTAAGCCAAAATTCTCGTGATGGCCATGTGGTTTTCCAGCCTCGTTCCTTCCTTGCCAAAGCCAGGCGTTCCAAATTACGTGGGTTCCGGTTAGTGAAGTCAGGGGCCACAAGCTCATTTTCTCTTGTATCTACTTCATCTGCTGAAGAAGGTGTAGAACTGGGAATAGCAGAACTATATCTAATGGCTAAAAAAAATAAGGGAAAAACTGTTGCTATGTTTTTTTAAGAAATGTTGAAAACAATACAATGCATAGATTTTCAATATAAAACAAAGAACAATTTTACACAGCTCAATGGTTTAGGCATCTGGCTATTGATCCAGAGGTTGGGACTTTGATATTCTACTGTACCTCTTGACAGTGCAGCCTTGGGCAAGATGCACAGTCCCCAGAAGTATGTATGTATGTACAGTGGATATAAAAAGTTTACATACCCCTGTTAAAATGTCAAGTGTCTGTGATGTAAAAAAATGAGACAAAGATAAATCATTTCAGAACTTTTTCCACCTTTAATGAGACCTATGAACTGTACAACTCAGTTGAACAACAAACTGAAATCTTTTAGGTGGAGGGAAGTAAAAATAAAAAACTGAAATAATATGGTTGCATCTGTGTGCACACCCTCAGCAGTAAACAATCACATTCAAACTCATGTTAAGTAGGAGTCAGTACACACCTGCCATCATTTAAAGTGCCTCTGAGGAATCCCAAATAAAGATCAGCTGTGCTAGTAGGTCTTCCCTGACATTTTCTTAGTCACATCCTACAGCAGAAGCCATGGTCCGCAGAGAGCTTCCAAAGCATCAGAGGGATCTCATTGTTAAAAGGTGTCAGTCAGGAGAAGGGTACAAAAGAATTTCCAAGGGATTAGATATACCATGGAACACAGTGAAGACAGTCATCGTCAAGTGGAGAAAATATGGCACAACAGTGACATTACCAAGAACTGGACATCCCTGCAAAATTGATGAAAAGACTAGAAGAAAATTGGTCAGGGAGGCTGCCAAGAGGCCTACAGCAACATTAAAGGAGCTGCAGGAATATCTGGCAAGTACTGGCTGTGTGGTACATGTGACAACAATCTCCTGTATTCTTCATATGTCTGGGCTATGGGGCAGAGTGGCAAGACGGAAGCCTTTTCTTACGAAGAAAAACATCCAAGCCCGGCTAAATTTGGCAAAAACACATCTGAAGTCTCCCAAAAGCATGTGGGAAAAAGCGTTATGGTCTGATGAAACCAAGGTTGAACTTTTCGGCCATAATTCCAAAAGATCTGTTTGGCGCAAAAACAACACTGCACATCACCAAAAGAACACCATACCCACAATGAAGCATGGTGGCGGCAGCATCATGCTTTGGAACTGTTTTTCTTCAGCTGGGACAGGGACCTTAGTCAAGGTAGAGGGAATTATGAAGAGTTCCAAATACCAGTCAATATTGGCACAAAACCTTCAGGCTTCTGCTACAAAGCTGAACATGAGGAGGAACTTCGATCTTTCAGCATGACAACGACCCAAAGCATAGATCCAAATCAACAAAGAAATGGCTTCACCAGAAGAAGATTAACGTTTTGGAATGGCCCAGCCAGAGCCCAGACCTGAATCCGATTGAATATCTGTGGGGTGATCTGAAGAGGGCTGTGCACAGGAGACGTCCTTGCAATCTGACAGATTTGGAGCGTTTTTGCAAAGAAGAGTGGGCAAATATTGCCAAGTCAAGATGTGCCATACTGATAGACTCATACCCAAAAAGGCTGAGTGCTGTAATAAAATCAAAAGGTGGTTCAACAAAGTATTAGTTTAAGGGTGTGCACAGATGCAACCATATTATTTCCGTTTTTTATTTTTACTTCCCTCCACCTAAAAGATTTCAGTTTGTTGTTCAACTGAGTTGTACAGTTCATAGGTCTCATTAAAGGTGGAAAAAGTTCTGAAATGATTTATCTTTGTCTCTTTTTTTTTACATCACAGACACTTGACATTTCAACAGGGGTATGTAAACTTTTTATATCCACTGTATGCATGTCCGTATGTATGTATGTATTTACCTCACCTTTCTCCTTGCAAAGGACCCAAAGCGGCTTAGAACAATGAAGGGAATGGAAGAAGGGAATGGTAAACTATGTATTCTCTATCTAGAAAACCCTGAAAAGGGTTGCCATCTGTTGGAATTGGCTTGATGGCATGTAATTATTGTTTTAAACAGTTTTCATTATAGGTCATATAGTGGCAAACACAAACAAATAAAACTTTAATATTACCTATTCTATTGCTGAAGTGTGGATGCACGACAATAACTTTCCAAAAGCACATCAGTCTGTATCACTAAATTTAGTAGAATATAACCATTTGATTGAAAATATATTTACAATTTGATTCAAAATGTGTTATTCGCACTGAACCTTGCTTAATTAATTCCATGTCCCAGACTGGCTCTGTTCTCATCCATGTTTCTAATTTGTCTTTTGGAGATATTCGGGGAAAGACTCTCAGACGTTCCGACAACATCGCGCTCACTTAAATAGATCCTTGGTCTCCCCTTTCTGAGTTTCACGCGTCTTTATGGCCAGACGCGAGTCCCAAGGGTTCCGTACCTTGATCAGCTTTCCGGGATGTCCTGGCCGCTGCCCCCAGGTGCAAAACCATCCTCTTCAGCGCCATCGTGCCTCGAGAAACGGGGAACGGAACCATGCCGTACCTAAAGGGCACCCGGGAGCGCCATGTTCACTCGGGGAAGCGCTTCTTTCTACGTTGGCGTAAACCAGAAAAGAGCCAGACAGAGCATTTCCGCCCTGAAAAAAAAATGGCATGCCCTGAAGCCGTTCGGGAAATGTATAACGCGGCTTCTGATTGGTCATTGAATGCGGCTGCATTCGAGTAGGGCAGTGACGGGCTTGTGTATTTGTGGAAGTAATATGTATGAATTCCTATTTCTTATTTAAATAGAACTTCTCCCCCCTCCCCCGAAAGCTTTAAAACTTGTCTTTAAGAAATTAATAGAGAAATCTTAAGGACAGGTTAGATTCGATGTGGGTGAGGAAAACACGGATTCACCCATTGTTTGCTTCTCCGGAACACCTTTAAAAATAAGTTTCTCAAATGAGGTCTTGAAATCGTCCATATAAGAAGATGCCTGTTTCAGTTCTTCTTAACCCGCCAGGTGCGACTGAAACCCTGAGAGGGTCAACTTTTTCCCCTATCACTGGATGGGCTTTCTTCTACCCTCCACACAGGCAACACCTACCACTGGCGCTTGATTTGGGAGTGCCAATGTACGCGCATGGGGCGTGGGGGGGGAGGACAACTTGCTTTGTTTTAGCCGTTTGGAAACGGACCCATTGAGCGCGTCTCTGCCACCTCCTTCCTGTTCACCAAAGTGCTGCGTTTTTCAGCATTTGACCGAAAGAAAACATGAGAAGGGGCGCAGTCTCTGCATTGGCCGAAATACACTCTTTTTCTCCAACCTTGACAAGTTGTGGGTAATCATCGAGGAATTAAAATATGGAGGGAGAGGACTGAGTAAAGAAACGACCAATTCAATGCGGGCGACCCTTCCTTTCTTGTCCGGTCTGAGACCGTCCACTCCCAAGCTTTCTAGAATCTACCAGAATACATTTAACGGCCTCGTCCCGTTGCTGCGCAACGCGCGTGGAAAGAGAGGCGCTTCTTCTGGCGATCCAATCATCATCGAAAACTCAAAACGCTCGCCCTTGTGCTGAGCGTTCGGATTGGTTCGTGCTCTTCGGCGTCGTCGCTGGGTCTCGGCCTTCCTGCGCCTTGGGTGCCCCCTCCTGGAGCTAAATCTCCAGGAGGCGCCATCTTGAGAGGCGGGGATACCCAGAAGGCCCCGCGTCGCCGGCCGTGTCGGGCCCGCTCTAGTGTGCGCACGTTGCCGCCCGTGGGCTCTTCTTTCAGAAAGATGGCGTTCGAAGGACCTTTGTCGGTGTTCGGCGAGCGCAGCACCGGGGAGAACGTCCGTAGCCAGAATGGTAACCCTTCAGCCGCCTCCCGGTTTTTTTCCGAGCGCTCGTCTCTGTCTGTGACGCGCCTCGGGGCCCCTTTTCTCTGCAGGGTGTGAGTGTGTGAGGGGAGGGTCGGCGGCGCGCACGCGAGGCAAGCAAGATGGAGCGCCTCTTCTGCGCCTGTCGGCATGGCGGCCGGAATGGGCAGCTTGGGAGCGGTAGAGGGAGCGGGGCTTGGAAGGGAGGCATATTTTCGAGGTGTTTCCCTGGCTTAGGCTGGGAGGGATGGCGCTGCCCGCGGCGGTGTGATGCCCCCGATCCCACCTCCGCCCCCCCCCCCCAGCCACACCTAGCTCGGGACCCGCGTTGGACTGTAGCCTTGTCGTAGATTTCAAGCCTGCTTCACGTTTCTCCTCTTAATATATCTGTAATATAAGGGGTCCAGCATGTTATGCCCACAATTGTCTGTGGAAGTCCGGGACCCTCTATTGTTCCTTAGTAGCTGATAGACAAGCATGCTCTTTTGGGCAGTAAGGTTCATCTGTATTATACCGACCAGTAGCCTTTGGTCTTTTAAATAATTCACCCTTTCCCTGTGTGAGGGAACAACTTATTTTCAGTCAGTGGCTGCTGAGTTGGTGACTAAATGAGAATGCAGAAGCCCAGATTCACTTCCTTATATGGGAACTGCTTGGAAACTGACTGTTTTATTAGCAAATTGATGTAGGTATGATGTTTGCGTTGTTCATTCCTGAGATCTCAATACATTGTCAGTAAATACTAAAATACATTTAGAAATTATGTTTCTGCACCCCTTTAAAAGTATCTGTTGCAATACTAAACAAGGAAATTGATTAAAAGATAGTTCTAATAGCTATGATACCTGAGGGACCAGAAACTGAAGAATAATCAAGTAAAATGGCACTACTCTGATACAGGACAAATTTTCTGGGATTGTGGAGAAATTCAATCAATGCAGCACTTACGTGTATACAATTTATGCTCTACCAGTTGCACAAAAGAAGATATAGCAAATGGGTGAGATTGATTATGCTGTTGAAATAGCCTGCTTCTGGTCAAAAATAGTCTAATTATCTTATTTTAATTTATTTTTAATTTTACCTATATTTTATATACTTTAAATTCATAATTTTAATTGTGCAACACTGATACAAATAAAGACTTATAACATACTTTTAAATTTAAATATTTCTTATAGCTGCATATTTTGATATTTGGTAAAGTGATACATTTTCTCTCAGGCTGGAATTCTGTTGCTGTTGGTATTAAGATTTGCAGAACTTGCTGTGGCTAATTGCTGAAATGGTAAGGCAAATCTTAGTTGCCCACATAAGGACATATGGACACCAGTAGGATTTCAGCCATTACCATTGTTTCATGGGGGAGGGAATGCTGATAGGCATTGATTTAAGTAAGTACAACATTTCAAGACCTGTATTATGCAAACAGAAGGCCAGAATCCTAAACTGATGTAAGTGCAATCGCGTAACTTGCCATGAGTTTATGGTTGCTGATACTATCACTCATTATTCACTAATCATGTGCCTGGAGTGCTATGGGGATAGATGACTAGCAGCAATTTACACCATTGTACTTGACACAGGTATAACAATTAATACAATTCTGACAAAAGTTTTAAAATAACTTGATTTTCTTTGTGAGGAAATTTTGTGGTTTTTTTTTTTTTTAACCAGTTATGGCTGCCGCTTCAATAGCTAATATTGTGAAGAGTTCTCTTGGTCCAGTTGGTTTGGATAAAATGCTGGTGGATGACATTGGCGTAAGTAGACAATATTTGTTATAAGTAGTTATGGTAAGGATCAGATGCTTCATGTAACAAACTAATATATCAGAATAGAAAGTTGCAATGTGTCTTTTTATTGAAGCATTTGACATTTGTATTGGTGCAGAAATTCAGTGCAGTCAAGCTGAAGTGTAGCTCAGAGTTAATATTTTACCACACAGTCCTGATTTATTTAGAAGTCACACAATATTTGGGATTTATTGGCAAGTAATGGTACATAGAAATGCATTTAGAAACACTTAAATTGAAAACTGCATTCTTCAGTGTAAGTATACTGCACTCATTAGTCCACAAAAAAGTAGTGAGTTGTGTATACTAGGTTAGGGGGGCTTAAAAAAATTGAAGAGGTTCATAGGAGTGGAAGCAGCAAGTCCAGCCTTCAGCACTTGGTCTGACTTTGGCAAGTGTGGTGCTTTGATCAAACAAGTGTGACATAGAATTAGTTCCATTGCTGGTTTGAACTTCCACATGTGGATGAGGATTGTCCCATTAGTTGTGTGTTTGTCAGTGCTTTGCAGTTCTTTGTATTAAAAGTGAGTCTGGGATTGTTTGGTTGTTCGCAGTATCTGGAGCACATTAGCCACATAGATCCAAGATAATAAGCTCCCCACCACCCTTCTGCTTTGGAACAGAAAAATATGGGGTGGAATTTCATAGGTTTCTTATTTTATGTAGCACATAAGCCAAGCAAACATTCTCATTGCCCTTCCTTTCTTCAGGAAACAGGCCTTGATGGGCTTTTCCTCTCCAGGGTACTCTGACTACCTTTATGAGGCATGTGCCAAAACAAGCAGCCTGCCTGCCTGCCTTTCCCACAAGAAAAGGTGGGCAGAAGGAAGCTTTGTTGATTGGTCTTAGACAGAAGCATTTGTCTCTGCCAGTGTGGGAGGGGCAGAAACCTGGTGTCTACAACTTTTTAGCTTAGTTAGCAAAAATGGCCTAAAGCTGTATAGTCCTGAGAACACCCTGGCCAAATTGGAGTGTACATTCTTTGCTCTTAATCCTCCTTTCTGTGGTGACTCAAAAATATCCCATTGAGTTCAGCTGAGTTACCCTTTTCTCATGTTACTGTGCACAGAATTGTGATTGTACTGGCATAAATGAAAGATAAGAGATATGAATGGCACATTTATTTAAAATACAGGCTGTCTGTAGATGTATAGTGAAAAATGTTAAAAATTCAATAAGACTAGTCATTCATTCTTGCTCCGAGGTAGTGGACCCTTGCTATTGCCTGGGTTTCTGTTGTGAATTGAATAATTGTTCTCACTATTTTCATTGAAGTTATTTAACTTCCAAAATCCTGTTGTTATTTTATGCCCGCATAACAGAAGCAACACAACTTCTGCTGGCAAACTGCCACCGATTAAAAAGTCAGCAAAGATATTATGTGTTGTGTGCTGACTCGCATGACTTGGCACCCAACTGATAATGTCTTTGTTGACTTCTTGTGGCAGGTCACCACCAAAAGTTACACCATTTGCTTTGTGCACAGAAGTGCAGCTAATACAATTTTGGCCAGCTTCATGATAATTAAACTTGTTAATTTGCATGACCAACTTTTTTGTGTTTGGAATCCCAGGATGTAACCATTACTAATGATGGTGCGACAATTCTGAAGTTGCTAGAGGTCGAACATCCTGCTGCAAAAGTTCTGTGTGAACTAGCAGAACTACAAGACAAAGAAGTTGGAGATGGGACCACCTCTGTGGTATGTGAACTATAAATAAGAGGTTAGGAGTTTTGGACTGTTGTAAGTCAGTTAGCTTTGAAATCTAAGGGTCAATAAAACTGACATTTGATACATGGAATTATGAATTACTAGAAATGGGTTTGTCTCTATTTTAATAATGAATAGAAGTTTGACCCACAAACTCATTAAGCCAAGCTAGTCTGATTGTTCAGGTACTTTACCTTAGAGAACCCAAAATATATGATATATCTTTAGACAGATTATGAGTCTAGAACAGCTACAAAACCATGCAAGTTTAGCCCTAAATCTGAAGAAGACTCTTTCCCGTTTGACTACCACTTAATTTGCACTATAAAGTAAGTGGCTATGCTTATGGGATAAAGAAATGACTGCCAGAGTCTGAAGGAGGAGATTGACCGTTTCTTTTTCCTATATGAAATGGCAGAACATCCTGTTAGGTGTGAAACATGTGTCAGGAGGAAGTTCACTGTATTGATCTAGTGGTAGAACTGTTTGTTGCAAATTGATGTGATCATACAGCCAAAGGATAGAATAAATTGGGAACAAAGAAGCTTGTAGAACTGAAAGAAGCTCTGTTTGAATAGACTTGCATTTGTACGTCACAGGAATGTTCCATCTCGCGCTCTAAAAGTTAATTCTTTTTTCTTCTATGTATGAAAGTTTCTTCTTGTTTTTCTTTCCTGGTATGCTTGCTTGTTCGAAGCTGCTTTGGAGTAGCCAAGCCTAAGGAAAGCTTATGTTTTTACCAACAACAAGAGTAGGGGAAGGGACCATCATTCCCTCCAGAGCAATTAGAAGTAGCAAATTTCATTTTCCTTGTTTGGGAAAAAAAACTTGCATTTGAAATATTGTCTGGCTCAGCAGTGGGATCAGCAGATTAATAGACCAGAGCATGGTTCTGTGTCTGTGGCCAAGACAATCTCATAGTTTAACCTTTTCAGGTACTCAATATCTAGAATCCTCTTTGAACCTGCCTTCATTTCACATTTAGCTCTATCAATCATTCTGATTTCGTAGTAGAATTACATCCTGGTCAGAATGGTAACAAATAGATATTGGTGCTATTGAAGTGGAGGGAAGCTATGTAATTTCACTGTACTGAGTTGTGTAAGTACTAGGACTGTATGATGGACGCCTGAATTTAAGACCTATATAGGGACTTCTTTTCTCCTCTTCTTTTTAAGCAGAACTACAGATCAAGTTTCATTTCACTGGTCATTCATTTTGATTTAGTTTAGGGTCACAGTTTAAAACCCTGAAGCAGTGTGGGGACTGGCTCACCCTGAAGATTTCCAAGGCTAATTTAAATTGTCCTCCCTGCCATAGGACATGGGAAGGGTAACCACAAGGTTACTTCAGCTAACAAGGATGAACAGAAATAGAAAAGAATGAACTGGTTGTAGTAAGACCAATATGTGTGCATGTTCATACCTTTTGCACACTTTTCACAGAACAGTTGACCCATTGCTAGTTTATGTATCTTCTCTCTCTAACAGGTAATTATTGCTGCCGAGCTTTTGAAAAATGCAGATGAGTTGGTTAAACAGAAAATTCACCCCACTTCCGTTATCAGTGGCTATCGTCTTGCTTGCAAGTAAGAAATTGTTTGTGAGCAAAATCTACTGTGGTCAGAGTGTCAGACTTTGTGTGTGTGTGTTTTTAATGAAATATTTAAAGCATGGGGCAGTGAAATATTTTCCCTCACTGATACCAGCTTTCTTAAGATACTGGTTTGCTAAGCAATCCCCACTATTACAAGGAGAATGACTGGGAACCAGAGAAAGAGCATTGTCTACATTCGCATCGTGCCTGTGGGATGCCCTTCCCAAGAATGCTTGTTGGGCACCTGCTTTGCTGTCAATTGGTGCCAAGTAACAACATCTGCTTCCTTGGGCTTCAAGAGATTCAAACAAATCCATCTTGTATATTAGAGTGGGAATTGTACAGTATGTGGGGTGCATGTTACCTACCACAATTGCCAATGTCTCCCATCACCAAAACATTTCAATTTAAAAATGGGCAGTTGTTTCTTTAGAAGCCTCTGTGTATGACTTACCATTGTAATGCCTCTTCATGCAGAAAAGGAGAAAGTTGGTGTTCAGGCAGCTTTTGTGCACAACAAGAAGCAGTTGTATCGCGATAAAAAGTGTCAAAGATCCTGAACTCCAGCCAACACTGCAGAGCATCTTGAACACATAGCCTTGGGTTATAGATACCCTGTTGGCATTTCTAAGTGCTATGCTAGTGTGTATGCCTCTCTTGTCCTTCCCATAGGAGAAGATGTCCACACTATAATCATACACACCCCTTCTCATTGGGAGTGCAGTGTAATTCAGTATGCAATAACTGCACATCTCCAGCAAGACCAAAAAGCTTGTGGCTGTTGATTGGTGCAACGTGTTTGGTCTTGCAAACAGTGTGCTAAACTGCATGTGAAAATGTGGGCTCCCAGCATGTTGGAGATACCAGTCTCTGTTCTTGGAAGAAGGAGAGTATTAAAACAGCATAATTGAGACAAGGCATACTATCTGCATACATATCGCAAAGTGTGTGTGAATGAGAGGCATGGAGGCATGAGAACAGGGCAAATGAGTGGAAAAGTCAAGTCACATGTATGTTAGATGGTATTGGTGTTTTCTTCAGTTTTCTGAGACACAGAGAATGCTGATTGCCCATTGAAAACAGGGTATACATTTCAGAAACACATATTTTAGTTCTTACAGTATTTATGAGAGTAAAATACTATTTCTTGACAGTGAAACACTTGAGAATATTGAATATTAAATTCTTATCTGTAAAACTACTGTTTTTATTCAACAGGGAAGCAGTACGTTACATCAACGAGAATCTGGTTATTAACTCGGATGAATTGGGCAAGGATTGCCTTATTAATGCAGCAAAAACATCAATGTCCTCTAAAATCATAGGAATGTATCCTTTCAGTTTACAGTGTAAAGCAGCAATGGCAAACCTATGGCACGTGTGCCACAGCTGGCAAGCAGAGCCCTCTCTGTTGGCATGCGAACCATAAGTTGGCATTGAGAAATACCTGTCCTCCGATCCCACATTTCGGGAAAAACTCTTGGGAAGGGAGGAAGAACCAAGATGGCAACGGCTGACGCCGCTACAAACACACACACACACACCCCAGACGCCAGGCATGGAAACACCCGGCTCCTGCCCACCTGTGCCTTTTAAGGATTGCAGCCGGAGGCGGAGCGGGTAGTGTTCTGGGCAGATGTTGGAGGTTGTGCAGTCGGAAGAGTGGGACTTTTCAGAATGGTTGTGGTTGGTTTTGTGTGGCAGTTTGGGCACTCGGGCTCAAAATAGTTCGCCATCACTGGTGTAAAGTGTAAATTTGGGACACAGTTTCTATGCAACATCAAGTACCTTTAGGTGAAAATAGTGTTTTTTCTTAGATTTAACAGTGAGGAGGCATAAGGCATGGTTAAATCCCATTGTGACTAGCATTGCCTCGGAATGTCTTTTCGGAGCACTGTCATCTATAAAATGATGAGCCGTTGCTCCTGTGAAGCTTTTCTTGGGATTTGTATTTTTTCATAGCATATATGCAGTAAATTTGATGCACATACCTATATTCACCTTAACAGTGTTCTTTTAGTGACAGTGACTTCTTTGCCAATATGGTAGTGGATGCTGCTCTTGCAGTTAAATACACAGATCAAAAGGGGCAAGCACGCTATCCAATCAATTCCATCAATGTTTTAAAGGCACATGGTCGCAGTCAGAAAGAGAGCATTCTTGTAAATGGCTATGCCTTGAACTGTGTCGTGGGTTCCCAAGGTAAGGTCAACTTCTTTACTCAACAAAGCAGTGTAATGATTTCAAATGTGTCAAAATTTAGGAGCAAATCTTTCAAGAAGCACAAGAATGCTTTAGTTAAGTAAGTCACCAGGATGTTGTAAGTCTTCAAATTTTATTGCTTATTAAAATCACACAAGTTGAACTTACAAATTGAAACTTGGCAGTGGTAATCTGCTAATACTACTATGAAGTTTCATGAACATTATTGATGTAGTTGTCATTGGCAGTCTTTCATTGGTCTGGTGAAATTTTAAGCAGTAATGCAAGTTTTTAAAGGTTTCCTGACACTTTAAAGCTTTGATAGCAACTGTTAATAAAGTTATTTTCTGCGTGCTCAGCCTGTTCTGTTTCATTCTGAATCTAGAATGCTGCCACTGATTCAGTGTCTCCAATGGATCTAGTGGGTTAAATATATTTTATTGCACATAATCATATGGTCAGAGTATGCATTACTAACTTGATGGGAAGCCTTGTTATCCCTCTCACAAGACGCAGGATTCTTGAGGCAGAATTCTGTTTATCATCCAGGAGCTGTTGTATGAGATTTTGAAGGGTTCTTTTTGGATAAGATGAGTCAGAGAGAATGGAGAATTTAAGAGACAAGACCATTTAGAGAGAGTAAGTGAAAAATACCAACCAGAAGAGAAAAAAAACGAAGGAGAACTGTTCTCTGTATTAATTCAAGAGCCTCTGGTCCAGAGAGCAACGGGTGAGGCCTATCGTTGCATTCCATCCAGGGGCTAACATAGCAGCAGGCCTTGTATTCACACTAGGATTTTATTTCTGTGTAGCTTATTTGTATTACCAGGACTTCATTCTAAGTTGATATTTAGGCTTGTACTCTAAAGATATGCCTACAATTGTGTGAATCTTGTTATTTAGTCCAGTGTTTAAGAAGAGGAAATTCTGGAAAATAATAATGCAAGTCTTCTTAACACTGAGTATTTTACACTCTCAGATGCTGTTAAATTTTATTCAAATAACGAATCTTTATCTTTTTCTTTTAGGTATGCCCAAAAGAATAGTTAATGCAAAGATAGCATGTCTTGACTTCAGCCTTCAAAAAACTAAAATGAAGCTTGGTGTTCAGGTGGTAATTACAGACCCTGAGAAGCTGGACCAGATTAGGCAGAGGTACGTTGTGGGCAGCCTTTTACACTAAAATATACAATTCCTACTAGAATGCACAGATTTCAGGCATTTGTATTAAACACACGTAACTTAAAAGTTACCTGTTTTAGTCATCTATCAAAAACATGGTAAAAACAACTGGAGATGATGCAGAGTTATTAGGATTATACAGCAGTCTGTTCCAAATCATAGCACTATTTTTGTTAAGTTGTAGGAAAACTCACTGCACTTCATGATTTTTTATTTTCGCCCCTGTTTTAATGTTGTTATTTGCTATTTTGTTACAGTGGAACCTCTACTTACGAACTTAATCCGTATTGGAATGGTGTTCTTAAGTTGAAGCAAAATTTCCCATAGGAATGCATTGAAAACCGATTAATCCGTTCGGGCTGTTTTTTGTTCTTATGTAGAGGCGCGTTCGTACGTTGAAGCATTAGTTCCCATAGGAACTAATGCAAAGCCGGTTAATCCATACTGTACCACTAGGGGGAGAATTTTTTTTAAAATTTAAGATGACCTAAGGTTAAAAAAAGGGCAGGAAAGTTTTTTTTCCCCGTTCTTATCTTGGAGCTCCGTTCTCAAGTAGAAGCAAAATTTAGCGAACGGAGCTGTTCTTAAGTTGGATCGTTCTTAAGTAGGGACATTCTTAAGTAGAGGTTCCACTGTACTTTGTTGTTTTTTGTTATTTGTTGTAAACCACCCAGAGTGGCCTTGGCTGCCAGATGGGAAGTATATAAATCAAATAAATAAATAAATAAAATAAAATTTAGGTTGGCTATAAAATACTATAAAGTGTGTTCACAAGAACACTGATTTGAGAGAAATCTTGGGAGAAAACCAGATAACCCTCCCAGCACTTTTTTTTGTTTTGTTTTGTTCCATGGCAAAAATCTGAATGGTCTTAGTGGAGCTGATGAACCATATTTTGGTTCAGTCTTTGAACATATAGCTCAGCTGTGTAAGGAGCTGCACTGTTACCTGCATTAGTTTAGCACTGACTTCTATTTCTGTTTATTTCTTTTATTTATCACTGACTTCTGTTTCTCTATTGCTAGATGGTGGGCTTGGATGGGAAGAAATCATGTCCTATCTTAACTGACCTATGATTGAAATGCTACACATGTAGTAGCTTTCAGATTATATTAGTGTAATGGTTTTAAACATGGGACTAATCCATGTCAACTATTGCATGCAGAGAGGCCGACATCACTAAGGAGAAAATTCAGAAGATCTTGTCTACTGGTGCAAATGTTATTCTGACTACTGGTGGCATTGATGACATGTGTCTGAAATACTTTGTGGATGCTGGTGCTATGGCAGTACGCAGAGTTCTAAAAAGAGACCTTAAACGCATTGCTAAGGCATCTGGAGGTAATTATAGAAACATCTGTGCTAAAACTAATGTTCCCATTACTATTGATGCAGAGGTTAAATATGAATGGTACTGATACTTGATGGACCTGTACACACACACACACACACACACACAAACAAACTTATTTGATGGGCCTACTTGGGGGTCGTTTGTTGCTAATATATACATACATAATTTGGGGGTTGTTTGTTGTGATGTAAAGAGATGGCTTTGTAGAATATAATAAGAGCCTTTTTATTTTGTTTTAAAACCAGCCACTGTTTGTTCTACACTGGCAAATCTGGAAGGTGAAGAAACATTTGAAGCATCAATGTTGGGACAAGCAGAAGAAGTGATTCAGGAAAGAATCTGTGATGATGAATTGATTTTAATCAAAAAGTAAGGACACGTCTATCTTAAAATTATTAGTATTAGCACATTTTGCTACATTTCTTAACATACTTCCCATATAATTGCTGCCATGCTGTTTTCAAGTAGTGTGGGCAGTTATACGCGTGGGATAAATTATCCTCAATTCCCAGTAGGGAGTATGGTGGGACAGGGAATGTCTCAGCTTTACAAAGGGACTTGAACATAATTCAACTTGTTGATTGCACATGCAAACCTAATAACCTGGAGCCCCCAAAATCCTTGAATGGTTTCGGTGGGGATTTGTTAATGGAATGCTTGACAAATAATTTAGGAGAAGCCAACTTTCACTTTTGTACCTTTCTGAAACAGTACTAAGGCTCGGACTTCAGCTGCCATAATATTGCGAGGAGCGAATGACTTCATGTGTGATGAAATGGAGCGGTCCCTACACGATGCTCTTTGTGTTGTGAAAAGAGTATTAGAGTCAAAGTCTGTGGTTCCAGGAGGTGGTGCAGTTGAAGCAGCCCTTTCCATTTACCTGGAAAACTATGCAACTAGCATGGTAAGTGTCTACTCAATGTTTAACAAATATTTTTCTCCCTGTAAACCAGCTTTTATTGTCAGTTTAATTTTGCAAGAGCACCCACAATATTTTTGTTGTAAGTTATCTTGAAAATATTTTGTTTTTAAAGCAGAATTTAAAGAGAAACTGAAATAGACTTAACTCTGACTAATGTATAATATGGTGTAACCAGTGTGGTGTAGTAGATAATGAACTGGGTTTGAATCCCCACTCAGCCATGGAAACTCACAGGGGAGTGGAACTGGTAAAACCACTCCTTAAATATCTCACTTACCTTGAAAACCCTATTAGGGTCAGTATAAGTTGGTTCCAACTTGATGGCACATAACAATACATAATATAAATTGGACATTAAAAAATCTGCATTAGGTGAATCTGAATAAACTATCATTCCCCATAAAACATGGATTGATGTTTTGGTAATGTAATAGAATAGTAATAGAATCTTCTTTTTCAAATTAGGGTTCACGTGAACAGCTGGCTATTGCAGAGTTTGCAAGATCTCTTCTGGTTATCCCAAACACTTTAGCCGTCAATGCTGCTCAAGATGCTATAGACCTTGTTGCAAAACTCAGGGCATTTCACAATGAAGCTCAAGTAAATCCAGAACGCAAAAATCTGAAATGGTAGGTGGCAAAGGAAGACAAAACATGGGTTGGTAGCATAATCAGTGAATGACAAACTACTGTGTTAAGTATGCAGCTAACAGTGGTAGTTTTGTAGCATACAACTAACAATTTCTTTGAAAAGATGTATAGTTAAGTTCTTGCTCTAAAGCAATTTGCTTATAGCCTTAATGTGTGTGAGTACTACAGGAGATGAGCAACAAAATGACATATGTATGACTTCACTCCTATTCAGGTGTCAGAAAAAAGTTAATTTGAATGTAGGAGCACAGAGATAGTTTTGCTGTTGCTGTTCCATTTTCTGTTCTCATCACCTGAAGGAGGACAGTCAGGTGCACATGACTGGGAAACCTGATGCTTCAGGATATCTAGTCACATAGAGATTCAAGGTGTTATAGAAGTTTTTTTCTTCAGGCAGTCCTTCTCCCAGCAGCAAGCAGAGGAGGCTAGATAACTCCCATTCATGTGTTGGGCTAGATACAGTGGATAAAATATGGGGGAAAGGGCTAGATTTTTTCCTGTTATTGTGTGAGAAAGTTCAGGAGAGTCTCATGTTACAGTTTGAGATTAAAACATGAATTTACTCTGCAAAAGGTTAACAACCATTATTTTTAAAATATGTATTTCTGTATAAAGCTGTTCATTTTTGCTTTTTATTTTTTGAAGGATTGGTCTTGATTTAGTCAATGGGAAACCACGTGACAACAAGCAGGCTGGTGTATATGAACCTACTGTTGTCAAAACAAAGAGTTTGAAATTTGCAACAGAAGCTGCAATTACTATCCTTCGAATTGATGACCTTATTAAACTGCAGCCTGAAAGTAAAGGTGATAAAGGAGGGAGCTATGAAGATGCAGTTCACTCTGGAGAAATCGAAGACTAGTTGTATTTTATTTAACCATTCCTGTAACATTCTAATGTTGTATTTAGTAGTGTATGTTTAGAGAAAAGGTATTGGACATTTGTCTGACCAGAAAATAAATGAAATAAGACAAGCCATATTTTATATATATATTTCAACGTTCAATACATACAGGGGTTATAGAAGACAGTTGGGGGGTTTCAGCATTGACCACTGGTATTCACAAAGAATTCTTTTACTCTATCTTGGTTCTTCATGGTAGGAATGGACAAAGCATGCTGGGCAGGGAGAAGAGTAGACCACACTCATAACAGCATTGTGAGGTGTGATTTGCTATTTAAAGATTATCCTGGGAGGGAATGTATGGCTGTCCAAGTACTGTTGCACTGCTGCTACCCTAGCCAACAGAAGGGGATAATATATTATGTCAACTTCTGGAAGGCTACATATACCTCATCCCAGCTGCAGGGAGTGCTAAGGGAGAGTTGTTCCATTTACATGCAGAGTCCTTCGCTGTGCTTCCTCAATATGCACATAGATGGCTGGGGCTCTCTTGACAGATATTTGGGGAAGAAACAAGCATGAGGAGCAGGCTGCTTTTGATTTTGCCCAAACATGTCATGAACTGAGAGAAGACTGTTCACATTTCCGTGCATGAAATGTATGAAAATTCCTGCTTCTGCAGTGGTGGCACTCTTCTGCTTAGAGAAACTGAGAACAGGCAAAGCACATCTTATTCTTGGGAGGGGGTCCACTGCTCTCTCTTTTTTTTTAAAGAAAGTGATGCTCAGAGAAGTACTGTTAGTAGCTCTTGTAAAACATTTTAATTAAAATTGAAATGGTTTACTACAGATAAGGGAAAAGATCCTTTTATCTTTCAACACACATAGCTATGCCCATCCCTCCTCCTATACATAAAGCAGCAACTCCCCGTCTTCCACCTGTTCGTTCTAGTGCATGCACAAGAGTAACAAGGATGCGACATCCTGATGCTCCAAGAGGATGACCAAGGGCAACAGCCCCACCCGCAATGTTCACCTGCCACAAAAATAAGAACATTTTATTAACAGAAAATCTATCAGAGAGCCATGGAGTTAAATTGTTACCTTTTTCTTCCTCTTCAGTGCTCTTGTGTTAAAGCTATGTTACTTATTCAGTAAGTGCCAAAGGCTAATACATAGAAAAAGAATGGAAAATCTATGTCTCATGGCAATTTCCTGTCCACCCTTACATTCTCTCCTTCAATGGAGGAAGAGATTGTGCAACTTGCCACTCCAGGTGTCTACTACTAACTCGATGCAGAAAGGGTGTATGGAAACATGTCAGTGGGACACTTCTATTGTAGAGGCCTTGAGCAGTACTGAAGCATTGCTTTTCTGTAATCAACTTCAAGTACCATTAAAAGTGATCCAACAGCAAGCAGAAGTTTTAACAGTCTATTGTCAACTACTACTGAGCCACCCTTGAAAAAATGGTTGAAATACAGATAATGCTAGAAATCACTCTTCAAAACGACGTTGAAGGATAACTTGACGATGGGGAGATACACATTAAAGTCTAAAAGGATGGCAGCAAGTCTCCCCAGTTCTCTAGAAGTGGCAATAATCGGTTTTGATTCCTCTTTTTAATAACTGCCCCCCACCCCTGGCAATCTGCAATTTTACCTACACATCATCAGTAAAAGGCAAGCCACACTTACTTGACATGTGTCTGCACTCAGTGCACATTTAAAAAAATAAATATAGCTGACGGTACGAATATGAAAGATCATTAATCAGGATCACAGCAGGGTAGCCTTTTCCTCCCCTACTGTGATCATGACAAGAATGACTTCCCCAAGTCTGCTGTTCCCAATTGGAGGACATTCCCTTGGGATTCCAATTTAATTATCAAATCACTACCTGCTGCAACCAACAATTATGGTTTTTAGAAACTTTCAAATAACACATTAAACAGATACATTTAGTATCATCTTTTAAGTTGATCTTGAGCTTTAAACTTGGGAGTCTGGCATATCTTTGGCCCTCTAGATGTTTTGGCCTATACATCCCATCAAACCTACTCAGCATGGCAATGGTAAGCAACAGAGGGAATGCCATAGGCCAAAACATTTGGAGGACCAGAGGCTCCACACACCCACTTAGGCAATGGCGTATATTTGCCCAGGTCCATATATTTCCAGCGCTCCATTTTCTGTTTTGAGTGGAAACTATTTGTAACCCTGCCCTTCACTGCACTGGACATTGGCTACTGTTGGATCTAGGAATAGAACACAGAATTATTTTGAATGGCTTGTTCCCCATCTGAAAAAAACAATGTATTGCCCATCCAATAATTCTGGATGACTCCAGTATCTGAGGTAATCAGACTTTAAGACATGCAGGATGTACCTTTTCTGGGTTCAATTTTAGCTCTTTTATTATTGCAACACCAAGAGAAGCAAAGGCTTCATTAATTTCATACAAGTCTACATCATCCATAGTCCAACCCGCTTTTTCAATCTATAGAATAGAAAAAAAAAAATTAAAATGATTTTCAAAAAGTTATTAGAAGCAAATCAGTCTCTCATGCCTTAAGGTTTTGGATATGTAACAACATAGACTACAGGGAAAGAACCAACACTGTGGGGCTGTTGGTTATGATTAGAGATGGGCACGAATTAAAAAATGAATCACCAAATTTGTTCAAAAATCACTTGTCGATTTGGATTCATATGAATCTGACAAATCATGAATCAACAATTTTTTAGTGATTTTTTATTTGTTGATTCGTTGAGCTATAAAACATGCCCCAAGGCACCTAGAGACACCAAAGTTGCAGGGAGGCTTCCTCTGACTCTCTACAATCCCTTCAAGTGTGGTCAAGATTGGGTTTCAGATGTCCAAGTTATACACCCACAAAGAGAAGATTGAGTTTCCCCAAGCCAGCTGCTAAAGGGCACTTTCCTGGGGAAGTCACTTTGTGGGTGTATAACGTGAATGCCTGAAACCCAATCTTCACCAAATTCTGGATGGATTGTAGAGGGGAGTCAGTAGAAGCTTCTCGGTGATTTGGGTGTCTCTAGGTATCTGGGGGGGGGGGGACTTTCCTGGGGGCATCTCCATGTGAGTGCATAACTCAGACATCTGAAATCCAAACTTCACCAAATGTGCAGGGCTTGTAGAGGACAGTCAAGCGAAGCTTCCCTGCAAATTTGGTGTCTCTAGCTTAGGGGTCCGTTTTATAGAGTTTTTTTAAAAGTCAAAAACAAATTGAGGAATCAATTCATTAGGAAAAAATAAAAAAATTATAATTTGTGATTCATCCACCTTGTTGAATCACGAATCAAAACAAATCATCATATTTCTGATTCATGCCCATCTCTAGTTATGATTCTACAAGTGGAGTGTTGTCTAAACTTTACTTCTAAGACACTGCACAGACTTAAGTGGTCTTTAACTTTTACACATGTGATCTATAACAGTACTATTTAGGTCTTTCAACATTTGATCCTGGAAGAAACCTAAGTACAGGCCCTGGGCCTTTTCCCTCCCCATTACTTTCCTGTGTTGAAAATGAAAGGAGCTTGATAACCAGCCCTGTGCAGGTGTTCAGCGTGAAAGTCTGTAAGGCTGTAATGGTGGAGGATGACGGTACATGCGTAAGCCCTGTTTGCCACCACCCAGAAATCAGGCAGACTTTTCCATGTACACTGTAAGCTACAGATGCAGTTGTCAGCTGAATGCTCTTCCAGTGTTTTTGTGCTCTGGAGCCCTGTCTTAGGAGTGCTTCTGCAGGCTTTCATGGCGACCCTGCAACCATCTGCTTGATCTCCAGGTGGGATGGAGGCATTACTTCACTGCATCTCCAAGTCACCACCATACTTAGCCCTACACACTTTCAGGCATGACGGCTGACCAGGGTTTATGTTCAGCAAAATGCAGTACAGTCCTTGCCATGACTGGGACTTTTGTGCAATCAGAATTTCAGATGAACATAATCTCTTTTCAGACCGACCGCTGCATGGGCTATCAGGATGGAACTCTGGACCCCCATATCCCCTATATATATATCCCCTTCAGAGTGGCTTAAAAGGATTAACATCCTTTCTAAAACCATAGTGGGAAGGCAGAGCCTCAAGAAGGTCTTGTAAAAAATGATGTACGGTTAACTACATCTGGCTCAACATGCATCAAAAGGGATTTTCCTGAGTGACAATGGCCCATGATAAGGTAGCAGGCAGCCATGTTAGTTTGTTGAATAACTATTTATACCAGAAACAGTAATGTAGCACCTGTAAGACCAATTTTTACTTGTCATAAGCTTTCATGAAGTTTCATCTGAAGAAGTGTGCTCAGACAATTTCAACCCCCTTTTGTGAAAATTAAAAACCAGTTAGTCTTACAGGTGCTATATTACTGCTCACAGCTGATGAACTGTTACCACAGTTCCCAGGGTGACTGTTCCAAAGTCATCTTCCCCCTGCAGAAGATAATATGTGAACTGCATCAGCCAGTCTCAAACGAGTAAGAATTTGTAATTTCCAAGCACAAATCTGTGGCTCATCAGTTCAGGCCTAAAGCCAAGCTCCAACAAGTTCAGTTCCCTTTTGTTTGTTATATTCACAGCGACTCTCTCTCTATAGACAAGATGGGTGGTTGATTGACAGGATTTAGATTTGACTAGTAGTAGTTAGCTTTTGATAGGGAAAAGTAGAAACATTCTATAGAAAGGGTTGTGAATGTTAGGTAACTGTTAGGATTATAAATTGTGGCTAGACCAGGCTTATGGAATGAATAGAAGAATAAAGATATAAATTATGAAATGATAAAGATTAGCTCAGATACATAATAAGGCTACTTGATAAACCTGAGCCCTAATTATATTGTTATTATTTTGATCCCAAGTACTGCTGTTATAAAATAAAAACATATTTTGTTTTTATACAAAAACCCTCTCTTTGTCTCTCGGTGACTGTGAGTAAGTATCAAACACCCAGGTTGGCTGTTTGGCCCATCGCTCAACTCAAGGAGGGTGTAAAGAAAAGAACTGCTGTAAGGCTTCCAGTCCGCTAACGAGTGATGGCAGGGCTTTCCAAAGGGAAGCATCCTGACAGAAGAATTAAATAAAACCCTTTAACAGAGTGAAGTGGACAATGAAGGAGGAGCCTAAGAGTCCCACTGCTTAGCGAGGATTTACTGAACTTTGATCACCCAAGTCCCAATCCAGCACTCTAACCACCACAACACATATGTGGTTCTCAGTTGTAGGAAACCTTTATAATAACCCTCAGCAGTCAACTCAAGAGCACCATTCCCCCATTTTGCAGTGAGAGGAAAAGGAATGTGGAATGAGGGTGCCTTTCTGAAGCCACGTGGTGAGTTTGCGGCAGAGACTTTGGTGAGTTCTCTTTTTCAACAGGCTGTTGACACAACTGCTCTCTATTTTTATTTTGTTTTATTTGTAACATTTGCATTGCTTGGCTCTTAATAGTGTTTCTACTGGTATGTGTTCTTTTTACATTTGTTTCCAATTCCTAGACTGTTCTTTTGTGTTTCTTCTGTTGGGCTAATTATTTTGAATATTCTTCTTGGAAGGAAAGAAGGGATGGCAATTTTTTTAAAAATCCTAAATACATTGAGTAACTTTTCAGGTAGTCAGGAGGACTTCACCGCTCCTTGCTGTACCCACTGACTAGCAACAGCAGACCTTAGGTAGAATGGCCAAAATGAACTCTGCCCGATGAGCATACTTTTTAAAGGCAGCAGAACCTAGCTTTTCTTGGTCCTACACTTGATGCAAAAAAATGTAAGCATAAAGTATCTTCAAGCCCTACCAATTTCCAGCTGCAAAAATTCTCGAGTCACAAACAAGGAGTTCAATCTAGTTCTGATTTGTAATCCAGGGGTTAAGTACAGGCGGACAATCCCCAGATGTCTGGCAGCCAGATACACCTCTCCCTGGAACTTGAAGAGCCACACCTGCTCCCACCATCCCCACTCCAATTTAAATTTAAATTGGGGAAAGCTCAGGGGCTACCTTTGGGCCCCTCCCTGCGGTAGAAGGTTCCAGGTTCAAGTATTTCTCCAGGTAGGCATGGGCAATACTTCTGTCTGAAAAGCCTCTGCCAATAAGGATAGATAATACTAAAGCTGAACGGACCAACTGTCCACTTTGACAGAGGCAGTTCCTTCATGAACATCTGTAGTTCAACATATGCCTTCATTAAGCCCTGATTTTTCCATTCTCACATACAACCCATGCATGTGACTTTCTTCACGCTCTCTCCCTGACACATGGCTCAAATCTGATTTTTTTAAAAGTCTAGATTTCCTAGATGCCCAGTAAGATGGAGTGATCTTATTGGACCAAATCCTGCTCAGTATACAGGTTTCATATAAGATGTATTTCGAGGAAAGCAAGCAGGGTCTGACCCTGCTACCAGTGTCTCACTCACAGCTTTTTTAATTGCTGGGATAGGAGCTATTCCCATCACGGAAGGATCAACACCAACTTGAGCCCAAGACACAATCCGTGCCAGAGGAGACAGACCTCGTTTAACAGCTTCTGCTTTCTTCATGAGAATTACAACTGCAGCACCATCATTTATACCTGAAGAAAGAAGAACCACAGAATTGTAAGTTCCCTCCAGGGTGAGAGCAATAGAAGAGTGGATACTTTTCACAATATGTCCATTTTCTCCAGGGGATGGGAGGAAATCTTTAGAAAGATTGCTCTCCCACTTGAATATTCAAATCAGTCATAGTGGTTTCCAATATTGGCTCCCTAGATGTTCTTGGAATACAACTCCCAGAAATCATGGCCAGCACAGCTAGCGGAGAAGGCTTCTGGGAGTTGTGGTCCAAGAACCTCTGGGGAGCCAAGGCTGGCAAACACCAATCTAAAGAGTTCTTTCTAGAGCAAAGTGGGGGAAGCAACTTGCCCAAAGAAATTCCCTATCCTCTGCAGGAATACATGGAAGTCTATAAAAATATTACAACATGAATCTATTTATGTTGATATTTTTGAAACATAACACTATTGTGCCTTCTGCTCTGCGGCCCTCCACCCAAAGACGTTGCCTACTCCACCATGATCCATCAGGAAATTCTTCCAGCCCCATTCATTTCAACCCACCAAGTTCATTGAGACTTAATCCCTCTGTGCCTCTGAGTAAACATACAGAACTGAATGGCAAAAAATTTCCAAAAGCAATTTTGGTATCACCTTGTCAGTCTGCGTGCATTTATACTAGTATCAGGAGATCACATGTCC
The DNA here is from genome assembly GCA_037013535.1 of Intellagama lesueurii. Lineage (NCBI taxonomy): Eukaryota > Metazoa > Chordata > Lepidosauria > Squamata > Agamidae > Intellagama > Intellagama lesueurii. The sequence goes on along the minus strand of JBAJHW010000001.1, from coordinate 284,933,780 downwards.
TAACCAGAGCTTAGAGAATTTTCAACTTCCAGAATCCCCTATGCTCACTATATCAGAAATACTAATGTATTTATTATTTTATTTCTTCCATTTATATTCCAACTTTTCTCCAATATGCTCAAGGCAGTGTACACAGTAGATATAATACAGTTTGCTAACTATGTATGTAACTAAAAGTAACTCCACCATTACAGCTTGAAGGAGACGACTGCCTTAGAAGTAGCATCCTATCCATTTTCATTGTTCATAACAACTGGGACCAAGAGAAATCACTTTATGCATGAGGAAAATGAGACTCTTATTTTAAAAGGCCCTGGGATTCAAAACATGCATCATGTCTCGCTACCTAGGCTGGTCTCTATCTCATAAACAGTTCTCCAGCATATTTTTGTTTGCATTATTCGTTGCCTGCTGGAGTGCCAACCTCTTGGAACACAGAAGCCATCTTTCTCCCCAATGCCTAACTTGTACAACTCTTGATAGAAACATGTTTCGCTCTCTATTTCCTACTGTATATCTCATCTCTGAAGCCAAATCCCACTTGTGCCTTTAATCTTTATGTTTCATTTTTTCAAACAACAAACCTGAGGCATTTGCTGCAGTTACAGTTCCCGTCCCATCAGTTACAAAGTGGGGCCTTAGCTTTCCCACCGCTTCCAAGTTACAGCCATGGCGAGGAAACTCGTCTGTTTTAACTTCCACAGAACCTGCAAGAAAGCAAGCGCTTTAGCACCATTCATTTGACATAATTTTTTCTATGAAAGAGTTTGATGTTTCTCAAATGCCTATACTGTCTTTCAAGTCAAAACAGTTCAAATATGCCACTCATTTATGACCCCTTCCCCATACACACAGAACAATAAAAAGCATAAATTCAAATCTTGGAAAAGGCAGAGTTGTTACAGATGCAGGCAACAGCTTTGCTAGCTATAGAGATGTGCCACTGCCACATTCACCCCAGTTGGGCTTCACAGGGAGGGATTCTTCCCCCATGGGCTCCATGAATCCTGGACTCTCATGACTGTTTGAACTAGTCTTTATTAGGGTGGGTGAGGAGGATGCAGAAACTGGCTGGGCACCTTATTCTTCCTGCCCCGACCGCTTGCAGGGGACTTTGTTAACTTCCACTAGCCAGCCAGCCCACTCCGTGGCCTCAGTCAGGCCCAAGCTCCACTGGGCCAGCAGTCTCCAGTCTAGTTCTCCACGCAGACCTCTGCCAACTGACGCCCTTTAAAAGGAGGGCCAGTAGTGTTGGGCCAATATGGGTCCCCAAGTCCCCCAAGTACATCCTGCCTCTGGAGGCTCCACCATAGGCCCTTGTTGTGCCACCGCCTCTGCCAGCCCCTCTTTTGGGTTGGGTTGGGTTGGGGCCAGCAGCCTGAGGCTTGACAGGGCAACTCTGTCTCTATGGGGCTGGTCTCGGAGGGCTGAACAGTGCTGCACATCTTCCATGTCCTCTTCCTACAGCCGTGCAGAATTGGACCCATTTGCCAGTCTGGAAATCCTCCAACATCAGTGGGGAGGCCTCTCTGAGGGTGCAAAAGATGGGAGGAAGCTTTTCTGCCACTTCCGCCCACTACTCTCCCTCTGAGTCCATGGAGGGCAACAACTCCCCCTCTTTTTCCTTCTGCTCCTCCTTTAAGCCCAGCTCCAGCCAACCCAACCCAGCCTCCACCCCATCCCTCAGAGGCGGCTCATCAACCTCTGCCTTCTTCCTCCCGCCTGAGACCTCATTCTTGTTCTCCACGTCCTCCAGCTGCCCTGTCGCTGAGGTGCCAATGAAGTCCACCAGGGCGGTGGGCAGAAAGCTCACAAGGTACAGCCAGAGTGTTCCCTCTCACAAAATGTCTCAGATCTCTGTCCTATGTCTAAGAAGAAATTTGCCTTTTCAGTCCCCACCAAGGCCATAACAGGCCAACTAGCCGTTCTTCCCCATCCACTTCTGTGGAAATGTCTGCTCCTGTGCGTGCAAAAAGATACAGAAGCAAAATTATCCTCTTGTGAATACTAGGAAACAGAGCATTGTGTGCCCATTAAACAGTGCTTCTCAATTATTTTTAATCTAGGCCCTCCTCTGATAAAATGTAAAAAGCCGCTGTCCCGCTTAGTAATGTTACACCCAGAACTTCAAATATCACAACAAATCAAACAATTTGTACATGGGGGGGGGGGGGGGGGGGGAAGGAATATAGTACAATCTTTTTTGTAGGTTTATTACAGAATAACTTAGAGGACAACAAATAAGATAAAGAAAACATAAATAAGAGTACTACTGAAGTTGTATGGCTGTGAACTAAGGAAGCAATATGAATAAATGTTCCTTCCTGACTATAATATTAAATATACTTTTTATAAACTATACCCTTCTCTTTGAAATCCCTATATGCTACCACTGGGGCAGGCATGCTTCACTGGTTGAGAATCACTATAATCAAAGCATACTTAGGCCTCTGGGCTAGAGACTCTCTTTACTCTAAGCACTGCAGCAGGACCGTGGTATCCGTAGGGATCAGTCCCAAGCCCCACCCCCCAGCATGTGCCGAAAACCATGGATACCAACCCTTGGTCCACGGCCCAGTGCCAGTCCGTGGCCTTGGCAGGACCGGGCCGCGGAGACAGATCTCCCTCCCCACTGCGCACACCCTCACGCACGCACAGGTGCCCCTCCCCCCACATGGGTGCCCCTCCCCCTGCGAGCGCAACCTCCCCCCCCCCCGCAAGCACCCCCCCCCCCCAACCGGTCCATGGTTCGGAAAAGGTTGAGGACCCCTGTTATATACAATAGTCTCTGGTTCCCTCTAGTGGCCAGCTCTAGTTATACGCCTTGGAAACGCATATGGGGCGGGATATTTAATATTTTCAGGCAGCGGATAAGAAACAGTAGGTACTGATCCCATGGATACCGCAGTCCTACTGTACTTCAGAAACTTAAGCCAACAACATGGAGATTCGGATTTAAGTTTTTCCACTCTATTTTTAATGTAATATAAATCAGATTTTTTAATGAATCACAGGCTTAAGAAAACAAGACAAAACTTTGGCTCAGACTAGGAACTACTTCAGCAACAGGGAATGCTATAGTACAGAAGTTCCTTCTTCAGCTGGCCTACACTAGACCTTGACCCTTTGAACTCAAATACTTCTGGTGTAGGACAGATGGTTTTATAAGTGGCCACACAAAATGGTCCCTTTCCTCTAGCACAGATCTTAAACCCAAGCAAGGCCGAGGAGCTTAACTCTTTCCCTCCATTTAGATTATGATCATGTTTGTTTACAGACAGAGGAAAGTGGGAGGAAAACGGAAACAAATAAAGATCATGGTAAGTAATAAATAAACCTTTAACCACTAGAGTTACTGCTACGTAGAGACATACCTTTCCTGGAAGGCACAAGAACCGGCACGATCTCTTTATCAAAATAACCAGCCTTCTGGGCATTTTCAGCCCTGTTCTGCGACTTTACAGCCAGTTGGTCTTGCTCTTCTCGCTTAACATGCCATTGCTTGGCCACATTTTCAGCTGAAGCAGGAAAAGAAAATATATAGTTTGCCATTTTCATCAGGATGCAGTAAGTGTAACTTTATAGTATTCAACAGCTAGGTTTGCTACATTACAAAAATCGGGGAAAGGCATTTCATCACAATTTACATGTTACAGAGCTAGACAATATAGCACAAGGATATCTATGCTATTACTCAACTACTGTTTGTTAACAGCTATTGCTAAAAGTAATTATTGCTACACTTTTTTTCATTCCATTCCTTCTCTGATGACTAAGTACATCCTCCTCACCTACAAGCATGTCTATGATAATAAAGCAATGGACGGAGGCAACCCTCCAGACATCTGAAATAGGCTGTAGTCTGTGAAAATTTATGCCAAATAAAACATGTTCATCTTTAAATTTCCACAAGACTTAAAATTGTTTTTACACGACTGCATCTGTTGCATTGAAAACTCAACAATTCAACTCCAATATTCAATGTTTCTCTACCCATGAGACTGCTGCATAGACATTTTTTGAAATTATATTCCTGTTGCTTAAATATACTGTACATGCAATAGTATTGATGGAGAAACATGAATTCTTAGGACTGTAATAATATTTATTTATAGCTTTCCTCCAGGCTCACTTAAACATTCTGTTTTCAAGAATTATGTGCCTTACCAGTTATGCCCATGTGGTAACGGTAAAAGGCATCTGTGAGACCATCTAGGATGATACTGTCCGCCAAGGTGGTTTCCCCCATCTTTACTCCATTGCGCATATGAATGACATGGGGTGCCTGCAAGCAAGCCAATTTGACACATTTACAATTCTGAACACGATTGGGAACATGGCCTCTTCTGGAAAGCTCTTAATTACTTCATGGTTTTTCTATTCATCCTATTCACCCCAAACTAATCTAGTTAGGACAATAAATACAGATTACTAAAATTCAGAGATCCTGGAGCATCACTGTCATTTGACAATAAGGGCTAAACCCAACCTTGGGTAAGTAGATGTCCACTTGCTCAACAGGAAGTCTCCTCCTCCAACTGTGTTACTCACTCACTCACTCACTCACTCACTCACTCCCCACTTTTTTCCTCAAGAGGACCCAAAGCAGGTTGTAATACTAAAAAATAATAATATAAAACTGGAAAGGGAGGGGATAAACAACAAAGCAACAGACAAATAAAAACAGCCTGGCACTTATCCAGCCAGCCACTGAGAAAAAGCCTGTCTGAAGAGAAAAGTCTCAGTCTGCCTACAGAAAGACAGCAAAGAGAGAGCTGGTCTGTCCTCTCATGGGAGGGAGTTCCACAGCTTGGGAGCAGAACAGAGAAGACCCTTTCTTGCGTCTTCACCAAATGCACCTGTAAAGGTGGCAGGATAGAGAGAGAAACTTCCCTTGATGATTTGAAAGCCAGGGCAAACTTAGAAAGAGAAATATGGTATTTCATGTAGCTTGGACCCAAGTCATTTGAAGCTTTATATGTCAAAATCAGCTAACTTCCACCATGCTAGCTTGCTCCAAAAGCCACCAACCATGTGGAACACGTTTCAGGGACTGTGTATACGAGGAAAATCAATTCCACAAACAATTTCCATTCTGTTCGTGCACACTGGATTACATCAAAAGATGGGGAAAGGGTAGGTTTTTTTGGATTAGAGCTCCCAAAATCTCACAAATAGGGGTATTTAGGAAACAGTATCATCAGAGACATGCCACTGAGTTAAGACAAATGGTCTGAAGTAGAATGGGACAGCTCCCTATGTTCCTCTCTTTCAGAGAAAAAAGAGTATCACATCCTGGTTACTACATTTAGACATTTATTTTTTAGCAACAGCAGAAACGGTATTTAATTTAAGACTCAAGAGTATATTATAGTTGCTTCAGAAAGTTGGAAAGTCTCCCTGCCCATAATGTGCAGGCACATCCCACTCTCATCTCTCTTCAGATGTTCTGAAGGGGTTGATAGTATTTGCAAGATTTGTCAAACCTTTCTCCAGAGAAAACCATCTGATAAAACAAATGAGTGTTGCCACTACGGAGGATTATGCCGCCTCTCACTACACCCTCTCATTTTAAAAATCACTGCCTACATCAGAACTAAAATATCAGGCACATAACCAAATGCTCACCCTGTATTAAGGAACTAACATCAGTAGTGTTCCTTCTTTATTGATTCTGTAAACACATGCCACTTTTCACTGTTTATTTACGATTTCTCTGTGCCAGCTATATCCTGCCTTTCCCCCCAATGAGCTTCTCCTCTTCTTCACTTTACCCTAACTCCAATTCTCCCCCTAATTATCAGTAAAACAACCACAAGTCCTAATTCTGGACTATTATTATTTATTGTTTCTTTTATTTTTTGCACTTAGATCCCTTCCGTCTAGTGGCGAACCACTACTTTGGGCAGCTTACAAAGGAACATAAAGGAACATATAAGACAACATCGAACACAAGCCATAAAAATAAAAGTAACAAAAGCAAAATAAGAAAATAAACATTGTAAGTATAAATTAATATCACACATCATGCCAGCCACTGATGGCAACAACAGGTCAACTGAAATTTACACAAAATGGGTTAAGATGCCTCTCATGTGGGGAGGATAGACCCGAACAACTGATTAAATAGCACTGTTTTCACAACAGCTTCTCTAGATGCCATGTGTACACGTGATTGTCTGAACCAGAGTGGAAGGTGAGTCAACAAACAGGTTGCCATCCTACAGTGAAGGAGGCACAAGACGAGGGGCACAAGTGGGCTCCCCACTAGCAGTATCCCTTTGGCAGGTGCTCAACCATGCTGACTCTTGATGCCAGTCCTCCTTCGGGATGGAAATTGGGGATACTTCACCAGCTCTGTTCCTCTCTGGCTGACAGAACAAGAAGGTTGTATCAAGGAACTATTGTTCTGCTTTATGACAATTGGGCTAATGAAACTCCAAAAGATTCTATTTTTCCTTCCAGTGTTTAATAACAGCATGTTGGGAGATTTCAAGACTTGAAAAGAAATGTCATCAATACACTCATGACCTCCCCACCTATTGTAACTTCTCTAGACATGACCGTAGACATTCTGTTTAGAGTCAACCATGGGCTAGAAAATGCCAATTAAATTGAAACTTAATTTAGATGAGACCAAAGGCTCCCAGTGTGGTGCAGTGGACAGAATGATGGACTAGGACTCTGAAGAACAGGGTTTGAATCCCCACTTGCCTATGAAAACTCACTGGGGGGACTGATAAAAACACTCCTTAAATATCTCTGTTACCTTGAAAGCCTTATTAGGGTCACTGTAAGTCAGTTCCAACTTGATGGCACAGAACAATAACAAAGTATTTATTTATTTATTCCATTTATACCCCTGCCCATCTAGACCGAAGTCTACTCTGGGTGGCTAGTATTGGTCGGCAAGTCACTAGGATTCTGCCTGTTGCATTTCCCTTTCTCAAGATGCTGTCAGACCCAGACTTGTTATATTCTTATGATTCTCTCAAGCAACGTTGATCTAAAGCAGACCCAAATGTTTTTGTCCGATGGATTTTTGACCAAAATCCCTAGAAGCAGAATAAGGCTGAAGGCCTGAGTAGCCTTTCTCAGTGACCACAGCCTCACCTTGCTCATGCTTTCCATGCCTCCGGCCACCACAATGCTGGAATCTCCTGTCAGAATGGATTGAGCTCCTAAGCAGACTGCTTTCAGGCCAGAGCCACATATCATTTGGCAGCTCCAAGCTGGTACATCGTAGGGAATCCCTGCACCAACACTGGCTTGTCGAGCAGGATTCTGACCAGCACCTGCAAAAACACACTGAATTCAGAGCACACAAGAGGCAGAGGTTCACGTGCTATCTGTTCACACACACACTCCTTCCTCATTGTTCTTTCTTTCATATAAAAATCCCAAAAAGAGACACACACACAATGGGGCAATGATATTATCAATACCCAGCTCCATTTTGTAAGTTGATAGCCAGCATTTCCTTTCAGAGCCAAACAATCCCGGTAAAAATGTATGCTTCAGTCTGCATTGCGACACCTGCATTCAGGTTGCTCAAGTTACCTTTGCAATGGATTTCTTGGGCTGGCCCTACCTTGCCTTTCAGGTACATTACAACATTGTTTTGGGATAGCTTTTGTTTTGCTTTAACCTGCATGTCACACTGGTGAAACCTCTGTAACACATTCAAGAAGTTTTGGATCTGGTTTTCAGGATACTTGCCTTCGTTCATACTAAGCTTCCTGAACTTCATGATCAGAATTTGAGGCTCTGCTCTCTGGTCCTCCAACAAGAGAAATTAGTGTGACACCTGTAAGGCACAGGGACTTTTCTGGGTGGCCCCACAACTTCTGGATGTCCCCCACCCCCAATCTGTACTGTTCCCATTTTCCTGGCATGAAGGAAGATTTTAAATATTTTCCTCTGCCTTATATTACTTTCAGAATATTGTGATTTTAACTCAGGTACTTATTACTGTTACTGTTTTAATTTCAATGACTTATATACTTAATTTTTTATGGTTTGATGATTCATTTTATATTTCACAGTATGTTGTAATGTGCTTTATGAGAGTTTTACTCTCACAAAATGCAAAATAATTCTACTGAGATAAAGGAGTAGGTAGAAATAGGGACTTCTTATAGTTTAGACTTTGATTTTTCACAGCAAATGTTTATTGTTTAGAACAGAGATGGAAAAGCTATGGCACACACTAGACACTCTGGTCATGGAGGCAGAGCAATAAATGCCATCCCTCTGCCCTACTTCCACAAATCAAGATCCACAGTAGAAAAGTCAACCTTATTATTTGTACAGAAGAGGCATAAAATCCCATAAACACCTCTTCCATTACAGCAATAAATAATAAATTCCTGTCCTTTCTTGACATCCAAAATCTGCTACTTAAGGCAGGTGCCTTACTTGAGGTTAGGGCCAGACCTGTATGTTGCAATCCAGCAAACTGTTGCAGCTTTAATATGATCAGTGCTGGAAGACAGAAACGACTAGGGGTTTCCCCATCTTGTTCTTTCTCTGGTCCCATCATCCACCTTTCCCCTTTCTGATATGCATCACACCTAGAATCCTGTTTGCACCAAAAGACAGAGATGGCACATGACATGCTTGGGGAAGGAACTGTATCATCTCCAACAGCAGGAATATTAAGGCTTCAGTAAACATTGCCAGGTTGCATGGGGAAAAAGAAGAGAAACTATATAATAAAGAAATATAAGGTCCTATGCACCATGGTATAAATGTTTACCAAAGACATACCTGCAGCCAAGACTTGTCCCAATATAACTTCAGAAACATCTTTAGGATCAATTTTTGTCCTCTGCAAGGTTTCCTTAATGGCTATGGAAGCCAACTCATGGGCCTGTAAACCAGACAGGGCACCATTGAAAGATCCTGGATAAAATACAAGAAGCATTTTTAGACCATCAGAAGGTACTCTTTCATTCCACTTCTCTTTTTAATGAAGCATTCTAGAAATTTGTCTTTGAATCCCAACTGCAGCAAAACATGCAGAAAATAGTGGTATTTGGTATGAGGGTATGCTAGAACTTTAAACATCACTAATATGTTTTCTGTTCAATCTTTCTCCTAGGTGGCATAATTAAGTACAAGTTGAGTTGGAAGCAGGATTCATTCAATTTAGTCAGACTTATTTCCAAAATAAGGATCAGAGTGCAGAAGTTTCTAATATCCTTTAAAAAAAAAACAAATTGATCGATTGTTTAAAAAACTCATAAACCTTGTTGATGATGCTACACTGTTTAATGAAAAAGTTTGAAAGTGACATTAGTGTTTCATTCTACTACTTGATAAAATGTTAAGTTTCAGACAGATGTACCATCAAAGAAAAGAATACATTCCCAAATTCTTTTCCTTAAGGGTTCCCATTCTTAGCATTAATTAATGTATTTTCATTTTATAATTCAGTTAAGACAGACATTCTATCAAAGCACTTCAAAGAATACATTCCCTAATTCCTTCCCATAAAGATTTCCTTTTTTATTCATTAATGTGTGTATTATACTTTTTATAACTCAGTTAACTTCTATGAAAAAGGGGAAAAGAAAAGTTAAATAGAATATTTTATGTACTTTAAATGGCCCTGACAATACAGCATTTCAGAGAAAACATTTCCCCTTTCTCCCAACAGGAACGCATTCTACATTCTATCAACAGAAGTTACTTTCTGAACTACAATTCACAGAGTTTGCGCCAGCATGGCTGATGGGGAGTTCTGGGCATTGTAGTAAAAACAACAACACTTTCCTAAGCTATCAAAGATTGCAAATATCTCTCTGCAAGATAAGAGGTAAGCAATTTGAGAAAATAAGCTGGCTTTGGAATCTCCTAGGGCTAAAATGGATGGTAACAAAGACTCACAAGATCTTCTCAGGCTTTGTATTTATTTCTCTGCAGTATATTGTAAGAGCAGTTTCAAGGTTATTAATTAAGGAGGGAACAGATTAGAATCTGGCTTTCATGGTTCTAATACTTATAGCCTAATCAGGGCAAGAGCAACTTGTTGGTGAGATTCAATAGGCAATCACAAATGCTTTTCCACACAGTGGTTCCACAACCACTGTCCAATCACTGCAAGCAACAAACAGGCAAGGGAGGAGCTTCCAGTGGCCACAGAGCATAGCAAGTTCAGCCATGCCCAGGCAGATAAGGCAAGGAGTAGAGATGGGGAAGAGGTTACGACAGCAACAGAAGAAGTACTTGAGAGCTGGTGTTTGAAGCAACAGAACTGGAAAGAGGAGAGAAATGAAACAAGTCCTTCATAGGATCAAGAGAAAAACAGTGAAGGACTCGCAAATGGTACACAGAATAAGACAGGGTGAGGTCACCTGATTTTAGTATCTGAGAGACATCTACGTATTTGCAGAACAACTACTGAAACAAGTTTCATTCATAGTGAACATTTTATTCGGAGTACCAAATCCATGAAGAAAAATACAATGCTTCTTTTGTGTGAGATACCTGGATAGTCTGCCTTGACCCAAACCCCTGCTTTATGTTCCAGTTTAGGAGATGTCTTCCATTCCAATTTAATTATACAAAATCTAAAACTAAAACAATACCTGGACTAATCCGTATATCTGAAAGGTACCACAGTACCATCCTGGGCACAACTGGCTTCCAAAGAAACTCTTAGTAACTCCCTGGTCTTGACATCAGATGGCAGTACTCTTCTTTCTGCAATACAATTTTGGTTCTCTCTCTGCAAAGGTTCTTTTTTTAAAAAAACTTTTAATTTCTTCCCTTTAAGTCACAAGAACTATGATCTTTTTCTTTCTTTTTGAATTTCCCCCTTTAAGTCACAAGAACTATGAGATCAGACTGAACTGCTTCATCTGCCTCTGCAAAGATGACAAGATGTGGGTCTGTTTAGGGCAAAAATGCGTTGTGGCTGTCCAGTGTGGTAGATCTGGGAAGACACCGAGAGACCTCCTCATAAGAAAGCCCATTGACTGGGATACCACTGAAGGACAGGACCTCAGGTCCTGGAATGAGCTTTCTCGTAAGTGTCCTCCACTTGGTGCCTAGTATGTTAATAACAGAGTAGCATGAATTTCTAGATTAGGCCATTCATTTTCATTTCCTGTAAAGGTAACTGAATTGCTCTAAAGGAGTATCCTGTACTTCACTCTTCTGGATGTATGGGAACCTTTATCCATTAGCTCTACCTTAAGCCCTGTGATTATTTTTCTGCCTTGGGATAACATGATAAAGGAGTGATCACTTTGTGCTTCAGTTTAGGAGATCTTATAGAATCTCTCTCTCTCTCTCTCTCTCATTCCTTCAGCCGCAGCTAACCTGGATGATCTCCTGACAAATCCTGAGTACAGTAATCAAATGAAGAGAAAGAGGATTCCCACTGTATGTTCCATGGCAGTCTCTGTCAGACACTGAAGCTGCTCACAGCAAAGTCATTACAGGCACTTGTTGCAAATGCTTGTTCCTATGCCACGTCATTACTATTCCTACTGTAGTTGCAAGGACAACGTTATAGCTCCCTTTTCCTTCTCCCTGGCCTTTGGACCCTGGTTCCCTTTAAAACCAGAGATCATATTCATTGGAAAAAATCATCCTCATTGCCAGCATCACCATCATAGAAAGCAACCTTCTTTGCCTCTGGAACTTGGTATGTAAATCTTTGGAGCTATCCCTGAAACTAATATTCTGAGCAACAGTATTTCTTGGCTTATTAAAAGGGCCAGATGATTTGTTTTCTACTGCCTGGAGTATTGTATACGCCCGATTCTTCTGCAGTTGGAATGCCTGAAGAAGAAAAGCTCTCATCAATGGAGCTGCTCCCCCTTTTAGGACAAATGATTGTCCTAAATCCTCTCCATCCTGAAATAATATTGGGAGAGCTCTTTTTCACAATTGGCATGCATGCACGTACACAGACAGACCGACCATCTCCTCCTCCTCCTTCGATCTGCATAGTAATGAAGGTATGAGGAGAACACTTTGGGCCTCAGCATTCTTTGATCTGGATCCCAAGCACATCTCTTCCTTTCCTCATGGGCATCTTCCATACCCAACAGCCTTCTCTGGGATTTTCATTTCACTTATTTTATGGTCCAGCTTTCAGATCACTTCTTCTGAAGCAATCTCATTAAACCACTAGGATTATGCTGAAAAGCACTGTGAAGTACCAGCTACATTATAGGACTGGGTCTGATGAGCCACAAATTGAAATTCCCTCTCAGTCATTCCCTCTCAGTCATGGACAATTTTCAAGCCAGACATGATCTCCCAACCTAACCTATTTCAAAGGGCTGTTGTCAGATTAAAATAATAGAGGGGAGGGAATTATACACACCACTGAGCTCCCAGAAGGAAATACCAGATATAAACATGAACAAAGTGATAATAAATGTGTAAGTATCCAGAGACTTGTTACCGACTTTGACGATTACTTTAGGCAATTCTATACATACTTGAGAGTAAGTCCCACTGAACTCATTTCTGTGATATACATAGAATTGGTCTATTAGATTGCCACATTCATTTCCTCACTACTTGAATATGAAAAGGACAACACGGTAAGCCTATCACAAAGGTCCAAGAACCAAATGTCCCAAACATCTACACCTATTGCATAATCTGAAAAGGAAAAATGTGATATGGTATATCCAAACTGAGAGTCAGTGTGATGTAGTGGATAGCATGGCAGGCAGGGACATGGGAGACCTGGGTTCAAATCCCGTCCGCGCGAGCGTGTGTGAGAGAGACAGAGACAAATCCACACACACCCCTGCAATTTTTCTTCTGCCAGAAATATACTCTCTTTATAAAGTTTGAGTCTCAACACTTCCTCACGGGAAGATTTCCTTTTCTTGAACTATAACTCCCCGAAGTCCCCCCAACCAGGATAGCCAGCAGTCACGCCACGGTGACTGGGGAACTCTGGGAGTTGCCGTCGTCCAACACAGTTCTTTCCAAGGGGAGCCGCGTTCGAGCAGCAAAGATGCCCTCACGTCATCGTGCCTCAAATCACTGCTTCGCTTTCCAGCGCCTTCTTCCCAGTAGGCGATGGCAAGCGTGCAACAAAGGAAAAATGCAGAATGAATGGGTCATTCACCGGCGGAACCGTTGTCTTCCGCGTCGATAGAGTACAGCGGGATCGGGGGGGGGGGGTCAATATCGTAGCGTTTGCACAGCCTCCTACTCACCAATCGGCGTCCTTGCAGCAGCAACCAACACAACGGCTACCCCTTCGGCAGTCATGATGCTTCCAAGAGGTGCAACTCACGAGCTCTGCGACCCGCAGCCCGCACTCGGCACCTTAAACACCTCCTTGCGCCTCCCATGGCCCCACTCTCTCCAGGCCAAGCACTCGCCTTCTGATTGGCTCCACGAGTCCACTCCCTCCTGCCGGCGCGTCACTGAAGGCTCCCCTCAGGGGGAGGAGGTCGTCACGTGACCACTATGGGGGAAACTGGTTGGCTGCTTATGAGCAGCGGAAGGACGCCAGGCGCTGCACCTTAACGCCTCGAGGTTGTATTGCAGAGCCCCGGCGTTCTAGTATAGACGGGACTCCAGGCGTCGGGTCGGCAGTCACGGCTGATGATTCGTGTTATGGTTCAGCGGGTGTAAGAAACCTTGCTGAACACCACAAGCCCCGCACACGACGTTCAAATCATTACCTAACACGCAGGTATTGGATCATTGCCCCAGGGAGCTCAGGGTGGAGTTCGTTGGAAAATCCCGTTTTACCTTTAACCTAAGTTTTAAATGCTGGCTCAGCGGTTTCGGCATCTGGCTGCGGAGCCAGAGGTTGGAGTTCGATTCCCCACTGGGCCTCCTTGTGAGTACAGCCAGCCTGTGTGGACTTGGGCAAGCTGCACAGTCTCGGGGAATGGCCTGCCACTTCTGAGTGTGCTCTACCTGGAAAACCCTGAAAAGGGTCGCCATAAGTCGGAATTGACTTGGCGGCACATGATTATTAAGTTTGAAAATGAATAAAACTTTTCTCCTTTTTGTTCTTGGATCCCTTGCCAGAAAAGCAGAGCTTTCATAAGTTGTGCAGCTTTGGCGAAAGGGGGGACGCCTACTGTGACGACTTTCATCTCCGGAGGCAAACTATATGTTCTCAAGATGCTACCACAATATGAAATGTTTTCGCTTGAGCAGTTGAAAGCCCTGGGTTGCAAGACGACTAGTGGGGCTAAAGGGCTCGATCAGTCCCTGGTGCTAGTGTGCTGCGAGGATGGGTTGGCTCGCCCTTTTTTCCTGGTTATCAGACTACAGTACCTGATTTCTAGAGCCAATCAATCGATCGGTTCATAAGTGAATGGTTGCTGAAAGAAACAGCAACAGATCCGAAATCTCATTGTGACTTCTATATCAGAACCAGGATTTTAACTCCTGATGAGCCTTTTAATTCTGCAATTCCTCTGTACATTGAAATAATGTTCAGTTCAGATGATCTTGTCCTCATTATACAACTCTCCTTTATTTTTTAATATTTTTTCCAGAAAAAAAAATCCATTAAGGAGGAAAAGCTGGAACAGCTGTAAAGTATCTTGATACCAACCAACCCCAATGCAGAAGCCTTCCAAGCTGAAAGCTATTATGCTGTTCAATACAGGGGTTCCAAGTCCTCATCCTCCTGGTCAAGCAAAGCCAATATGAAAAAAAAATGATAAAAATGAAATGTTTGTACAATAGGAGAAGCTCTCCCAAACCAGATAAAAACATTTATTCAAATAAATTGAGAAGTGGAGACTGTAGCAAGAAACCAAAAGAGCACTGAGACTTACAAGGGCAGCTATGGAGGAATTGTTTTGTAAAGTAAATTGAAGCCGCATCCACCAGTAGAAGTTTTTCTTCCTTTGGATTCAGACCACCAGCGGGGATTTTTAGATATTAAAGGCTTCCCCTCCTCTGTTCCTAGGCTTCCAAAGGCTTCACCAGGTCAAAAGGGATCCCTAGAGAACCTCAAAAGGGAAAGGGGCAGGAAATCTTGAATTAAAGATTTACGCTAGTGGATTTGCATGACAGAATTCCTGCTATTAAAATTTAAAGTCTTGATTAATATCTAGAAAACGTATGCCTGCAGACAATCATATTCTCAGCTATTTGCTTTAATAATACACACTGATATTCAATATATCTGTGAAGATTCTCAGTCATCCAGGTGAGGTTATCTGGAAGTTGAGTCATGGCAACTGGACTTCTTTCTTATTAGGTTGAAACATTTCGCTACTTATCCAAGCAGCTTCTTCAGTCTGATGAGAGTTGGTAGGAGACCCCTGATATAATCTCCACGTTGGTTTCACTTCCCTCTGGTCTGAATAGGTTTGTTAGTTAGACAAAGGACTGGGGGTGAATGAAAATCCCACACACCAGAAAGACCACTGTTAATGAGTCAATGACCCATGACAATGGGTGGAGAAGGACTGCAGAAGTGGGATTTTCACTCACCCCCAGTCCTTTGTCCATCTAAGGAGCCTATTCAGACCAGGGGGAAATGAAACCAACATGGAGGATGTATCAGGGGTCTCCTACCAACTCTCCTTAGACTGAAGAAGCTACTTGGATGAGTAGCAAAACGTTTCAACCTAATAACAAAGAAGTCCAGTTGCCATGACTCAACTTCCAGATACTGATACTCAATGTTGGTGCTGTCCTTTTCCTACTTAGCTGCAAACTTCTCTGCCAGGTAGTACTCTTGAACTAATTGCTTTTTTTTCTTACTGATCTGCTGGTAGTCCCCATGTTTCTTAGAATCTTAGAACTGCAGAGCTGGAAGGAACTCTATGGATCGAGTCCAGCTCCTGTCAAGGAGGCACAGTGAGTAATCAAACTCCCAACCTCTGGCTCTGTAGCCAGATGCTTAAACCACTGAGCTATTAATTACACCCTTTCCAGACAGATGGCTTCTTAGTGCTACTAATCAAAAACACTGTTCAGCCACTGTCTATCCTCCTGCATTTCTTTCTTTTTTAAGCACTTGGAAGATAACGTTGTCTAGATTCCTTATAAGACTGTGTGGATGAGGCAGGGCAACAGGATGATTAAAAGCTTCTCATCTGGAAGCACTTAGAGTTAGGATACATCAGACCTTGACTTTAGAACCTGTTTTCAGTCCCAGAGTTCTGCTCTGGAACATATGATTCAATAATAAAGAGCATGCACCCTCACAGATATGATGAGTACATAACATTGCTTACATCAATTTATGCCTCATATAAAATTGGCCAGACCTTTCATATGACAAAATGCAATTTTGGAAACAGCAATTCTGAATAAATATTGCTGGAATCATATGTGAACGGTTGCTGAAAATTTTATTATAGCATAGGCTTTCCTGAACCAAAACCCAATCTACCAGATGCTTACAGGGTAGTTGGTATGTGGATACTCAGCTGGGTAAACAGAGAAGATTTTAAAAGTAAGGACATTTATTTAGAAATACAGTTTATTTCAAATCTGTTAAGAGTGTGATTATGTGCAAAATACGCACTGAGGATTCACAACAGTAACTACTGAGAACATGGAAAGCATTATACAGGTGCTACCTATTATTATTAACCTTAATTCAACTATTTCATGTTGGAGTGCATCTTTGAAATCCTTCTTAAAAAACATAGTTTTCATATCAGTAGTGTCCAAGGACACTGAGATACTCTCCTGCTTGTTTGTCACTGCTGCCATTTCTGATGTTGGATTTGTACTTCTATTTATGCTATTGTGGGGAGACTTGACTTATTCATCATATGTGGAGGCAAAAGGGCATGGACTGGTAGCGTCATGGATATCATGTTGGTAGATGAGCCTCGCATGAGCACTCATGTTGTGGTTAGATCCTGTCTTAGTGTTGTGTAAAATACGGTGAAACAGTTAGCCTTTTTTGCTTGTTGCAGGGTTTGGCCCATCTGTTTTCTGACCAGTTGTAGTTTAGTTGTTTAGTTGCTAAGTGGCTGTTGTGGATTAAGGAGATCGGCCTAGCACCCAAGGCCTGAAAAAGAGGAACAATTATTGTCCAGGCTAGACTGTAGTCATTTTAGTGGTTTTAGCAAGGAGATATAGGTGACAAATGGTGTGCTGTCACTTTTTCTTCTGTCTTTCAAAACAGACTTTCAAAGACAGAAGACAAATGTTGATTAGCCTCAACTAGTACATGTCAAGGCAGGTTTGTCTCAGCCATCTGAACATTACTTTCCTCTGTGACATTCAGCTTACCAGGTAAACAAGACCTTGGGAAAGCTACTGTTTCTCCACTTGAGCCTCCTGGGATATTGATGATGTCACTGACAACACAGGGACTTTTTAAAAAAATTGATAAAATATGGGAAGAGTGTTGACTTTTCTAAAATGCTATATAAAGGCATACTGCTACTAGTAATAATGTATCACTACTATAAGGTAAGGTGAAACTGCCAATGTCATCAAATATAAAGTTTAGAAAAGCTGGTGAATTAGTAACCAGGAATGCTGAAAGATCCTTCTGGATTGGATGCCAGCAAAATATTGAACCCACGAAAACACTACCCTGGGGACATTATTTAAAAGTTAGGTAATAGCAAAACTGGGGAAGGGAATATTGATGCCTGCTTACGTCTGCAGGGGTAGGGAATTCAATCTTCAAAAGGCTTTCCTGGAGAGTAACCAAGATAAAGGTTTACTTCGTCTCCCCATATTTAAATAAATGTTCAAACTCTCTCTTTCACTCACTCATTAAAGTTACATATGGTTGCATTTCCCATGGCATGGAATTTCTCAAAAACTCAAATCACAGCAGCCAATAGATATTACATACTGAAAACAGTATGAAAAAGATTAGAGACAATGTGGTACAACAGGTATTTCAACAGATTGTGTATCAGCTTTATGTCAGAATAATGGTTAAATCTCAAAATAATGTTTCTGGATTACTGTTCTGTTTTCCATTTGATTTCACTGTTAATCAGTATTTAAATACTGTGTTATTGTGTCTTGAGATTTCCAGCGATATTCTTACCAAGCTTGTGTGTGTGTGTTCCAAATCACATTATCACAGATATCCACCTATTAGTTCTTAATGTTTTTGCTAGCTGTTAGAGTTTCAGATCTCCTATGACCCAGTCTCCCTTGATATATTAGCCTACAGGGTTTTATATATATATATTTCCTCCCCACATATGGGTCACTTCTGTGACCTATGGCCATCTACCTAAATGAAGTACATGTATTTAAAAAAAAAGCAACCTAACCATTAAAAGTATTTTTACTCCATTTTTTAGAACTAGCATTTTTATCTTCCCTCCACTGAAACTTATAACTTGATCCAACAGCATTTGTTGCACTGTTTGGTGTGCTGTGGGGCAGTTTTGATCACGTTTTTTTTCTGGCAATTAGACAACCTGATCACTAGAGTGAACCTATCAATTCCAATGTTGACCATGATGTTGGGAAAGTATGAAGGCGAGAGGAGAAGGGGACGACAGAGGACGAGATGGCTGGACAGTGTCATCGAAGCTACCAACATGAATTTGACCAAACTCTGGGAGGCAGTGGAAGACAGGAGGGCCTGGTGTGCTCTGGTCCATGGGGTCACGAAGAGTCGGACACGACTTAACGACTAAACAACAAAAATCAATTCCAAGTGTCCCTACCCACATCTTTTCCATGAGGAACTTAATGACTTTTTGTGTGTGTGGGTAGGTGCACTCTGGTTTGGTGTTCCCAGTGCATGCAATCACTGGGAACAGACCAAAATCAAGCCTTCTGCTGTCAATTTCCAGAACTGTGAAGTGGCTTAATAAACCAGCCACTTCAGGATATTGGCGAATTGAACACTTCCTCTGTGGAAGGGCAAGGGAAGTGAAATTATTATTTGCCTCCGCTAGACTATTGCTGATGTGCTGAATTAAATAAAAAAAAAATTTGCCTTTGTATGAAGTGCCAATTAAAACCACAACTGCAATCAATTAGTACTACTACACACAAGGCAAAAATAAATGTTTTAAATTTAATCTTAAGTGATTCAGTGTATCAGCAATGGTGTAGATGAGGCAAAAAAAAAATTATTTCCCTTGTTCTTCTGCAGAGGAAATGTTCAATTTGCCAATATCCTGAAGTGGCTTGTTTATTAAGGCACTTCATGATACTGAAAATGGTCAGTGGAGGGAGCCAGACTAAATAGTTGCCTGAGGTCAGTATACTATTTAGATGTGACGATCTTACCAAATGGCATATCACTCCTCCTCCTGACCTTTGGTGACCCGCTCCAAAAGGAACAGTGTAATTGCAGCATTAGGAAATTTATTCGACATCAAGGTTGTGGCAGTTTAAAGACTAACTTCTTCTTCAGACTTGTTCATGATTGCTTACATTAAAATATACTATGTTTCCCCGAAAATAAGACAGGGTAAATAAGAAAATAAGACATTTTTGCTCCAAAAAACGCATTAGGACTTATTTTCAGGGGATGTTTTATTTTACAGTCATGTCATCTTCTGGTTGCTGCACAATGCTGCACAATGGTGGAGGGCGGGGTTTCACTTAACTAGGGCTTATTTTTAGGGTAGGGCTTATATTACGAGCATCCTGAAAAATCATACTAGGGCTTATTTTCAGGTTAGGTCTTATTTTCGGTGAAACAGGGTAGCAGTCTTTAAGGTGCTTTAACATTTTTGTTTAATTTTTCTTTTCTTTTGGTTTTGCATGATATGCCAGCCAGGGTGGATTTAAATCACAATTTAAATTTTAAAAAAATCAGACTTTTTTATTATTTTAATTTTTAGAAAAGTTTTTATTTAAATCAATTTGGTTTTATAAAAAATCATTGGTTTTTATCCATCCTGATGCTAACACTGCTACCTCTTTTAGTACACAGCACAAAAATGCATATTTCGTGCCTTCAAGTCAATTCCAAGTTATGGTGACCTTCGCAGGTTAGATATGTAAGAACAGTTTCACTGTTTTCATCCCTCAGTGAGCTTCTATGGCTGAGCAAGGGATTTGGAGACAACTCAACAGAGTCCCTGTTTGTCACTCTATCTACACTATATTACACTGGCTGTTATACATGTATGTTACAGTCCTAATGTTACCCAGAAACAAGTCCCACTTATCTCAAAAGGCCTTTCCCAGGGTAAACATTTAAAGCCCTGCACCGTAATTGTGCAGAGGACCGTAAATGTAGTCACTTCCAAGAACATTAAGAACTGCTTTGCTGGATCAGTGCTCCAGGTAATCCTTGCGTGCAGTGGCTTCATCAGACTGAGGTGCTCAGAAGCATGATGTTAAAGTGACAGCTGTCATTTTTTGGTTGCCTATTGCACACAACAATATTTGCACAAACAATCTCCCTTTTGTCTGGGGCACAACCAACCGCTGCAGCAAAGATGAGCTCCTTTTCTTTTAATATTATTCTGGCGTGTTAGGCATTGAAGCATTTTTCTTCTGAAATGGAGCTAATATTTATTGATAATTTGAAGTTATCAGTATCACAAGTACAAGCCATACACTAATGGACACATTTTGCAGTAGTGCATTCCCTAAATTAAGTACACACAGCCGGAAGAGTCTTACTTGTCCTCAAGCTTCTGTCTGACAACCACCTCATTCAGCTTGTCCGTCCTCACACTTCAGTGCTGCACTGAAAGATAAGCTGAAAGAGGCCACTTTCTGGAGATCGTAGCTACAAACTCTTTCTTAAGGTAAAGATTCAACGGGTCCGACTTGCGAGCGCCCACTACACAGCCAACAAAGGCAGTAAATTGTTCCTATGCAGAATTAGAGGATCCTGCAATTTCAAAGAGCGGAGACACTCCTCATCCTGCGTAAGGAACTGTTACCACATTCTTGATTTCACACGAAATTGGGTTTAGCGCAGTACTGCATTCCTAACTAATCCACCCGGAGATGTCAAACGCACTATGATTTGACCTCAATATAGATCTCTTTAGGGGCGACGTGTTGTCGTCCAAGTCTCCTTCCGCCTCACGTTGCCTCACTCCTGCAGGTGGTTACAGAGTACGTTTCAGAATCCTTCCGCCATAGCCCCCTTTCCCATTATGCTTTGCGACTGCGTACTCTGACGAAGGTGGGAGCGGAGGGAGTTGGGAATTTCGCATCTTTTATTTTTCTCCCCTCCCTTCTCCTTCCTTTTCCCGCGCAAACGGTGGCGTTTTTTTCCGCAGTGAGAAAATTAAAGGGCCTCGGCTCAGCCCCTGGGCCCGGACGGGAGGAAGAGGCGGCGGTGGAAGAGCGTGGAGTGAAGTAGTTCCGCCGCCTCAGCCGCGACTGCTGCAGAGGCAGTTACTGTACTTGGTGGTTGGGCCGGTAAGCGTGAAGAAGAAGAAGAGGGCGAGCGGCAAAGGGGGGGGGAGGAGGAGGAAGTCTGGGGGCGGGCCGGGGCTGAGTGAGTGGCAGCGGTTGGCTCCGCTCTGCAGCCCGCTCTGCCTCTCGCTAGGACAAGGCGGGAGGCAAGGAAGGGGCGAGGCGGCCCCGCTCATTACCTTCTCCGGCGCCATTTTGTATCGCAGCGAACCTGCAAATAAAGAGCGGGCGGGAAGTGCGCGCGGGGTTGGCGGTGGCCTTTTCGAGGCCAGGGATTGCTTTTTCCGTTTCATTGATGCGACAGGAAAACCCCGGCTAAGAGGTACTCGGTATCCGAAAGGAGACGACGCCTCGACGCCGTCCCAGGCGGGAGGTGAGTGGTGGCCTCGGCTCCTTCACGCGCGGACCACCCGGTAGCTCTTCGGAGTACGAAGGCCCGACGGCGCCGAGGGAGAAAGAACAAGCAAATGGGCGCCAAGGCAACCGTTTGCACGGCTGGGGTTTTGGGCGCGGGGGGGGGTGGTCAGACCTGCGGCTCCTTGCGGCATTGCCCATCCTCACGTCACGGGGAACCGTCGCCGCCACGCCCGGTAGCATCACTCTGTAGGTCCCCTCCATCGCCTGCAAGTTTCTTTAGATGGCCGATTGTAAGCAGGGGACGTCTGTTGGTGGCTAGGCAGACGTGCTCGCTACAATGATCTGAATGTATGGGGGGGGGGCCTTACCCCAAAGCACGGTGCGTAGCAGGCGGGGATATTGTGGAGGTCGAAAGACGTGCTCTAAAATGTGTTTACTATGAATAGGCCTCGTAATCGTAAAATCCGTGTTAAGGTTTGGTGACTTTATTTTTTTGAGATAAATGGGTTTTGAACTAAAATCCGGTGCATCAGATTTCAGTATTGTTCCAAGTGGGATTCAGTTTCTGGGAGAACATGGCAAGGATTGGACTGCACATCACATGGATGAGCTGTTTAAATACAGTTCACGTTGCTAGGAAAGCACTCAGATGATCAGCATTTTTCCAGGACTTTATTACTATAGTTCTGTCTAGTGTGGTGTAGTGAATAGCATGTGGGACTAGGATAGCCAGGCCATGGAAACTCTCTTGAGTGGTGGCAATGGTCAACCACTCCTAGGATATCTCTCATTCCTTGAAAACCTTGTTAGGATTGCCATATATCAGAAATAGCTTAATAGCACATAACAGTATTCTTTTAAGGGAGTCCAGTAGGTTGAGTTACTGTATCTGTAATAATGCTTGTAAACGTTCTAAAGCAAAGTCTGCCTTAGTTCAAAAATGAGTTTTGAAACATGAGGCAGTTAAATATTTCATATTATCTCAGCATTCTTTGCCAAACTGAAATTAGAGTGAAAGTACTGTATTGAGCAGTTTTGTTACATGGATTTAGACTGCTTTACCTGTGGCAAAATGCTTGGGTACCATAATACATACCAAAAGTGTGACTGCTACGTTTTCCACATGCAGTGTATACAACAAGCATTTAGAATGTATTTCTTCAAGCCAGTCTATTTGTCCGAGAATGAGAAACCTTTGTCTTCAGTAGTATTTTAGGTTCCCAGAGTGTGCTGTGTGCCATGCATGCCCAGCATAATGTGTAGACTGCAATTTACAGTTACTGACTGCCACAGCTCAAGATATGTCCTTACTAGGAATCCCTAAAGTTAATGCCCTCACAGCTCATGTGCAAGGCCAGTAAAGGTATGGAGACCATAGGTAAACTTGTTACATCCGTTCCATATGATTTGGGTTATTCACTGGTACGCTTAGTGCACTGGTTGCAAGAAGAGATGGAACTTTAGGATTCTTTGGATCCAACTCCCAGAATTTGCCAAGAATTCCCCAAGGCAGAATTCTGGGAGATGCAACCAAAAAACCAGACATTTAAAGGGCAGCTTTCTATACCACCAACTCCACTGGGCTGCATGAACAATATCAGTCCTGTAATAAGAGATCCCCTAATTGGCTTCTGGATCCAACTGACATACCTACATGCCGTTCTCTGTCACCATGAATCTCTCTTTTCTAAAAGAAGGAAATTGCCATAGGACTTTGTGGGAGGGGTAGTCTCACTGCCTGTTAAACTGTATAGAGAGCTTCTCTCAAAGGACTACCCTCCCATGAAGTCTCACAACTCCCTGGGGGGCTCTCTCCAGAAGAATTCTTAGTGAGAGAGTCCAAACTGTCTGAAGGTCCCATCCCTAGTGACAAGTTTGTCCATACCACTTGTACAGGTGTGATAATTCTATATATGAATGACCTAAGTCATGTGATCAGTGAGCATATGTATGAGGGAATATACAGATGCCATTTATATGCCTGTTTTAACTGTAGCTGCCTTGAGTCCCACTGTTTGGAGAAAAGCAGTGTAGAAATGCAATAAGTAAATATTTTTTATTAAAATGTAATAAATAAATACATTATTTGTTTATTATTAAAATGTTTTTGCTCAGATTTTTTTGTTGCTTGGAGATGGATGCCAGGAGTTAGTGCTGCAGTTTCACCAGCATAAACCAGATTAGGGTGCTGTAATTAATTAATTTATGTTGACTTAAAGCTTCTTATCTCCCCCCCCCCCCCTTTTGTATCAGTTTGCAGGCTCCCCTGGGCTCTCTTTTGCCTTGGGGGAGCCTTTGGAAATTTCTGGATCTGGGAGTGATGAACATTTTATTAGTCAAAATTTGATTCTGGGGCGCCACTGGCAGTCCAGCAGCAATTTTTTTACTTTGGGAGCCCTGTCCCATGGCTCTCAAAGACCCCCAGGGAAAAAAAGGAGTCCTAGGGAGCCTTGGAAACTGAAATGGAAGGGGTATAGGTGGCTTTAAATCAAATCAAAGTAATTATTTCTGACTCCCCAATTGGATTGATGCTGGTGAAACTGCACCAACAGGAATTTGCCCAATCAGATGTACAAGGGAAGTTACTTCATGATGTACTGGAAAATAGATTAGTTTTATGACAGCACAGTTGAATATTTACTTTTAACACTCAAGCAATTGCAGTGGTCATTGGACCAACTAAAATGTGCAAAGATTGATATGAATGCTTTAACAGCTACTTGAGTTGTTTTTCCGGTTGGTACATTTGACTGTTTCAGTATTTGGCCCTTTAATGTAATAACACATTAATAAAATATGTTATATTTACTATGTTTTTCCATTTATAAAGCTGTTCAGTAGATGGCTATAGATCACAACTACTTTTGGGTGGGCATCAAGTGTCAGATCATGTTCTGAAGATAAAGGATTTCCACCACTGTATCCAACTATTTATCCCCTAGCCCAGTGGTTTCCAACCTTGTGTCCCCAGATGTTCTTGGACTGCAACTCCCAGAAGCCTTCACCACTAGCTGTGCTGGCAAAGGCTTCTGGGAGTTGCAGTCCAAGAACATCTGGGGATCCAAGGTTGAGAACCACTGCTCTAGCTGAAAAGGTGCTACTTGTGGGACAGATTCCCCTTTTGTTGTGTCCCACAAATTTGCTCCAGAAGGTTGGGAATGGATATCTTCTGTAGCATATTTGGGAACTTGCAGGGAAGAGATGAAGAGCAGGTCCCATTGTGCAAGCAATCTGCTTGCATGCTGTTAGATGTAGCCCTCTATGCATGTGGAACTCTGTAACTGGAATAACATAGAGTGATGTTAATTTACAATAGGAGGAAGTAGGCTTCAGCAAAACTGTTGCTGAGTGAGCAAAATTCTGTGGACATGCTTTATTTCTATAGTTAGTCTACATAAACTTTGCATTAGCACATTTTTTACTGAACTAAGTGAAACAACAGTCCAGGCTTACACTGACCATTTAGTTATACCCTGCAATGTGAAAGACTGTCTGATGAGTTCACTGTCGCAAGCAGTTTGTCGCAGGTACTATGGTACCTTCAGAGTGCTTTGTGAAAACACTATACTGTGTTTAGTCTTTTATACTGCATTCTCAGCACACTTACCTAGGAATAAGCTCCAGTGAGATCTACTTTTCAGTTGAGGAGGTATTGTAAGCATACTTCTCAATTATGTGAAGGCTATTTAAGTAATTCTTTTTTTAAAATGACCGCTTTTAGAAGTACCTACTTGTTGATAATGTAGAGCTTTATGCTTATGTGGCTATCAGATCTAAAAGTCTAATCAGCATATGACTTAACGATCAAAACATTTGTGTACATTTCTGTAGTCAACTTATCCATTGCTAGGTGGAGGAGGATCAGATAAGTTCATATTTAAGTTCAGTAAAACAGCCTACCTTTTTAATAGGAGGGTAGGTTTTGATTAGTGCCGAAATAAGCAGCAAAAAGAATTAATCTAGTCACACACACTTCTATTAATAACTGATTAGGATTGTTTTTCTTCTGTAAAGTAGTGAATTCAATGTATTTGCACAGCTTTTTTCTGAAAAATAATGAAAGATCTTACTACCGTGTTTCCCCAAAAATAAGACAGGGTCTTATATTAATTTTTGCTCCAAAAAACGCATTAGGGCTTATTTTCAGGGAATGTTTTATTTTTTCATGTACAACAATCTACATTTATGCAAATACAGTCATGTCATCTTCTGGTTGCTGCACAATGGTGGAGGGCGGGGTTTCACTTAACGGGCTTATTTTGGGGGTAGGTCTTATATCACAAGCATCCTGAAAAATCATACTAGGGCTTATTTTCAGGTTAGGTGTTATTTTCGGGGAAACGGTAGAAAACACTGAAGTACTCATGGTGTGCTTGGAAAGAGAATATAAAGGATGTCTGAAAAGAATGTGGGACAAGAATCAACTGCTAGATAAATACTTTCAGTATTATCTGCAAAAGACTTGGCAACAGAAAGAAATGTGTACAAGATTTGCAAAGTTATAACTTGTGCTTTTCAGAAATTGCATTAGTTATGGTTGAGTTAACTTAACGAACAAACCCCCAGATTCCATTGGCACCATAAGATGAAATTCAAACTTTTAAAATAGTCCTATGGCTTTAGGTAGGATTTGACTATTTCTCAGTTTTACAATGTATTTGTATAAATTATTCCTAAAATACTTCATCAGCAAGTTACACTTTGTTTTTGTGTGTGTGATGGTTAGGGGTTTCTTCTTCTTCCCAACGTTGATTATATTTAAAATCCAGAAAACCATTTTGTTAGTGAATTCAGAAACAAAACTAGGCTGTTCAGTGGGGTTGCAATCCTAGTTTCTGATGTAGCATAAATATACTAGCTTTATTTGTAAGAGGACCAATTAATGTTAGTATTTATTTTTTCTTCCTAGAGTTCACAATGACTAATGAAGAACCACTTCCAAAGAAGGTAATCTTGAAAATTGTACTCCGTGTCTCTTTTTACTTTCCCAAAATAGGATGACAGAGTTAAACTTTATCATTTTTGTTTTGTAGGTTCGCCTCAGTGAAACAGACTTCAAGGTTTTGCCTAGAGAGGAATTGGTCTTAAGGTAAATCAAGAAGCAACTCTCTGCTTGAAAACAGTGCACTTCTCACTGTCTCATTCCAGGTTTTATCCTCATAATGGATACATTGAAAACATTGTAAAATTTACTGCAGTAGAAGTAGGAGCGCTGAATTACATTTGTTAGAGAGTGGAGAAGAATAAGCTCTCCCATTGACCTTCAGTGTACAGTCAAGTTCACATAGGAGAAGGTGATCTTTTAGTCCTCAGAATGGCTGGTATCAAAAGGAAGGACCATTTAGGACTTTAAAAGTGATAACCATCACCTTTCACTGCACTTGGAAACCTTGGAAGGCAATGTGGAGGGTTCAGGGCAGGTGATGGAGGTAAAAAATAAATTCTGCCAGCAATTCCTCCTACATTTTATACCAGTTGCGTTTCCAGATATTGTTCAAAGGCAATATTGTGCTAAATACCGTATTTTTCGTGTATAAGATGCTACTTTTTCCTAAAATCATTACACTAAAAATTGAAGGGCGTCTTTTACACAGAAGTTAGCTGAGGAGAGAACAAAACGGCCCGTACCTTGTCTCTGTAAACAGGCTTCCTACAGTCAGGGGACTTGGCTTCCTTCAATCATGGGCCTTATGGAACTGACGTCAGCTGATGCTGTACAAACCAATTGGAACACACCTCGTTGGAGGTGGAGCCTGTAGGCTAAGATTCAACAGGGACTCGTAATGTCCAACATTCTGAGCCCAGAGGCTGAATACTCAAAGCTAAGTTTTCTTAATTTTGGGGTTAGAAAGGGGTGGTGGTCTTATAAACAGAAAAATACAGTACATCACAATAACCTCCTCTGGAATCAACCAGAACATTTTTATTGATGGCAAGATTAGCCATCTCTATGGACAGATGAACCTGGAACACCTGCCAAAGTTTTGCAGAAACACATCCCCCTCTCTCCAAACATTTATCTGTCAACCCTTCTAGATTCTAAGCCTGAAGACTGAGGTTGTGGTTAGATTTCTGACAGAAATACATTTTAATTTTTCTAAAGTGCTTGGGCTATTAGGTTTGAGATTATAGTTGATTATTGAATGAGATTATGATTTTTAATAGTCTGGTGCGCTTCAGTGCATTCTCACTTGTACAAATTTGTACTAAACATGTTTTATTCTGTAATGAAATTTTAAGACTGAAAAAAATCCAATTTTTCTTTAGGTGGAAGCAGTATGAAGCATATGTGCAAGCTCTGGAGGGCAAATATACAGATCTTAATTGTAAGTTGAAACTGCACTGAATGTCTAAGTCATGAAATACATCCTGAAAAAAATAGAAATGTTGAAGGAAAGTTTCTGGAAATGAATTTTCTAAAATCAGTAGATAGGTGGGTCCTTGACATAAACTTTTGCCCACTGACCCACAAAATAATTGAAATCATACTTCCCTTAAAGGGCTAAACATTAGCCACCTCTTTTGGGAAAGGGCATGTTCATAGCATCACAAAGAAAATCATCCAGGGTGAAGAAATCATCAATACTGTGCTTGGCTTGTATGGTTTACATTGCTGTGTCCTAATCTACATTTTATTGAAATCCTTTGTATAAAGGGTTTTTTCAACTTAAAAGTAGTATGTATTCAAAAATAGAAACACAGAAAGAAATTGTGTGTGCATCACTTGGAGAAACAGCTATGTATGTTCTATGCTTCTTGTTCTTGGGTTACTCCATTTGGTTATCTAAATCCTGATATAGATTTGAGAGCGTAAGCTGGTATTTTAGCCATAAACCTTTAACAGTACTACATCTAATTTTGATATGGCTACATTTCATATTTTTTGAGTTCTGGTATGTATTTTCATGGAAGTATAAAGTTGCATTTACTTGTAAGCTAGGGTGCCACTACACAGCGGGGAAAAATGCAAATAGATCTGCTGTGAAGTTGCACCCAGTAAATTGAGTTTTCCCAGGTGAGTCAGCAGTGTAGTTGCCCCAAGTTCTAATTTGTCATACCTTCTAATAAAGTACTGTTAAGAGCTGGTGATCACAGTTCCTTAATTAGTCTGTGGGGCATCACAATTGCCAGATACTAAGTCTGTTTAATCTAAATAGAAAAACAACAAACGGGTTGTTTTCCCATGTGCCATGTGTTTCGGCAGCTAAAATTACAGTTTTTCTGCGTCCTTATTTTGTTTCTAAAAATATTTTAGAGTTCTATTTTCATTTTCATTGGCCTCCTCTTTATCATTGAAATATGTTTTGTTTACTGATATGCAAAGAAACCTTCACAGCATAAAGGGTTTTAAAACTCTTCTATATCATTAGGACTTGACTTTCTGATTTTTTTTTAATTACTCTCAAAATTATTTTTGTCTTTGGAGGTAAAGACTTGTCTTTGTCATACTGTCAAGAGATTACTTTTGGAAAGGATAATAGGGACTAGCAAACAGGATGCCTCTTAGTGTTACAAGCAAATCTTTCTCCTCTAGATACACCTAATGGAGCTATGTCTTACGTTTGGCTTAATTAGTATGCAGTTGTTGACTGAAGTCAAAATGGAATCCAGTTCGTAGACCAGAATTTTCTTCCACTGTCATTTCAGAATTTTCTATAAACAGTAATTTGTGCTTTCATTGTTGTAACGGGAAGTAGTGTTCTAAAAATTATCAGACTTCACTTCTTTCCATGTTGACACTCTGTAGTCTGAATTCTAGAGTCATGTTCCAAAGATGTGAATGTATCCACTGCATGAAAACAGTGTTTGTTGTTTGCCTAGATACATGCTTTTGTAATAATAATTCTGTTTGTTTGATGAACACCCATAGAGCACTTCATTCATGGAAGAAGTAGCTGACTTTGCTTCTTTAAGTTAGTGTAAAAATCTGCTATATATGTTATATGGTGTCAGTGTTTGTTGAGTCTTCAGCTAAACCTGAAGTAGGCTTCAGGTTGTGAAAATGTATACCAGAATAAATGTGTTAATCTATGAGATGTCCCTCAAAATTTTGAAGTTCTTATTACGCATGAATAGTGAAGAATTGGGTGGACTCTACAAATAGAATTTCAGATTACTATTATTGCCTATCCGGTGAAAGCACACCTAACATGCAGTAACATACACCTAACATGTACATGCACTATAGTAGTATCCATGGTTTGTGTAATGAGACTGCTGTTTTGGCATTCCCTCAGTTGTCTACTTTTAGCTTTTGTAGATAGTTGGCAAAGAAATTAAATATGGTAGTGTGGCTGTAATCTCTTGTCTCAGTGCTGCTGTTCTCCAAGATTTGTCAGGAAATTAGCCATTCTGTTCCCATATATAATTTATACATCGCTGTGGCTAACTCAGAAGGGGAGGAGAAAAAAAAATTAAATCATTTTTCAATTGTTCTGTTCAGAAGCATTTAGTTTAAAATCTTGAAAAGCTTCTGCTAACAAACTCTGAAATTTGTTTTCCATCTAACAATAGCTAATGATGTAACTGGACTGAGAGAGTCTGAAGAAAAGCTAAAGCAGCAACAGCAAGAATCTGCTCGAAGGGAAAATATCCTGGTGATGCGTCTGGCAACTAAAGAACAAGAGATGCAAGAGTGTACTGTAAGTGATGTTTAAATTCTTGGGAATGAACTTGTCTGTATTGAGAGAGAAAGTGCTTTTCATCCTTGCAGAGCCTGGGGTGGCTTACAACATAATTTTTAAAAGAAGAGATGCAGTTAAAAAGCACAATAAGTACAGTCTTAGAACAGCACAAAGTAGGTTACCGCATTAAAACAGATACTGAATTAATGTAGTTTAAAAGCCATTGAATGATTTTAAAAAATCTTTTAATCCTACATATGCAGTACTGTTACATCTTACACTGTTTCAGCTATTATGTTTTTTTTTAAATGGTTGAGAGTTACGTTAAATCATTTTTATAGAACAGCTTTAAACCTGAGGAAAATCTAATAGTTACTAAAATGATTACAGAATAGGTACAAGAGGGATTTCTGCCATACTATAGTATTGTCACTGAAACAGCATTTACGAAATTATACCAGTAATCTTTACTTATGTGTTTAATTCCAGTGCAATGGAACATAACTTAATCAAGTAAACACAAAATGTTCAGTGCAGCCAGTTTTGATGGTGCAAGGAGAATATGACCTCAGTACAGTGCAGCATAGTTTTTGTGTTCGCTTTACTTCCAAATGAGTAATAGCTTTCCAGATATAAAGTTAAAAGGCAGGGCCATTCATCATTATTTTCTGTAACGCAGTGACTGTAAAGAAAACTAATACTTTTATTCTTAGTGGTGAACTTCCTTCAGGTACTAGTAGTTTTATTTAATTCACTTACTGATCATGTAGATGTATCTTTATAAATGGAGAAATACATAGTTAGTCCAATTTGTGAACTAAATTAGGCAAGATGTGGGTTGGCTTTTCTATGTTGTAGCATTACATTTTATTGTATGTTACCATTTAGTCGTCAGGCAGGTGTTTGTCTTCATATGCTTGTAACTTCAGAGTTGATATATGCTAACAATTATGTGTTCACAAGTATTTGTAGTGTAAAAATATAGTCTGTTCAAAAACTACTCAGTAGTTCTGGGCCATCCTTTCTGGAACCTTAATTTTATAACTGCTACCAAGTTATCTGGGTTTTGCAAGGTTCATTCATAATGATAATGACAACAGTCACAAGAGTATTACTAAGAACTACTTAGTTCCTTTAAGATAGTTCACATTTATCTTACATTGTTCTTAACAAAGTCATATAAAGTAGCTATTAGTATTCCCTTTGTGAAGTGAAGGATGCTGAGTGGTCTAACAGAAAATTCTTTACAAAATTTTGAACTGAACATGCGCGTTTTCACCCTCTAGTGGCCAAAACATATTTTTTTGGGGAAAAACTAAACCCATTTTGGGCATGTTGGTGGCAGGGGTGCAGGGAGGTCTACAAAACATGGTAAAATTGTTCATTATTCTCCAGTAAAGTAAGGGGGGACTTTTTGAGCCAAAATTTTTATTTAATAATAAAAATTATTTATAGCACTGCCTTCTGATAATCTAAAATTTTATATTATAAGCAAAACATATAAAATGTACATTTAGATTCCTCACGTGCATGCCTTTCTATGTAGCAAATAGAGCAGTTTGCAAATGTATGCTTCAGCATTCTCTTTGTGCCTAAGCCCTTTGTTTATAGTGACAATTGTTTAAGCTATTTTCACTTAATTTGAAGATGACATGAGTTAAAATTGGGAGTAGCTACCGAATGGTTATGCAGCCATTATTAAACATATGCAGACATTGGAATACTGGTGGAGGAGACACATGATTACCCTGTTCCGTGAAATGGTATTTAATGTCTAAATTTAAATACAGTATTCTTGAGGATTAGATGGGGGGTATCAGGCTAAAATGGCTTAAATATGTCCATGAAACTATGAATATATGCTTAATATTTTTTTGTTTGTGTGCAGAATCAGATCCAGTACCTCAAGCAAGTCCAACAGCCGAGTGTTGCTCAACTGAGAACAACAATGGTGGACCCAGCCATCAACTTGTTTTTCCTAAAAATGAAAGGCGAACTGGAACAGACTAAAGACAAACTGGAACAAGCCCAAAATGAACTGAGTGCCTGGAAATTTACACCTGATAGGTAAACAAAACATACTCCCCAGTCAAGACTTCCCTGACAGAGAATGCTTTGGTGGGACAACCACGTACTCGTTTCCACACCAAGACTCAGACGTTTTGAGCCAAAAGCCACATTCTTATACTGTCCAGCTTGTATTGCTTAATGTAAAACTTACCAGATGAACCTTGTGTTTCAGCTTTTCCCCCCTTTTGCTTCAGAGGCCTGACAGCGTCGGACTGTTCTGAAGAAGTGGCCAACTCAGAAAAAATGTCCTTTCTAGAACATTTAGACATTTGCAAAATGGTTCTGTTTGAAGAAAATAGAGGGAGAAGCAGAAGTCTAATGTCTGTGGCACACTGTGTCTACAGACTGGTTGGAGGAGAACCTAGAGATTTTAAATCATGAATTGATCATGTCAAATTCAAGTAAAACATAAAAATGGAATATACTTCGTTCTTAACCTTAAACCTAGACTGGTTAAGTCAGTTTTGCCATTAAGACTGTGGACTTCCTTCTTGTTCACTGAACTGCTGGGTCAAAACTTGAGGTGAATTTTGTTTAAATCACATATTTGATAAACAGCTTTGAATAGCTGTAAGAATGTGCACACAGTCAGTGTTGATTGATTTCTTAGCATTTGGGCTCCATAGGACTTCAGTGAACCTTGTCATGGTTTTGAAAAACAAAGTGTTCTGTGGATGGCTGGTTATATGTGAACTCTTAAATCTAGTGCTGTACAAACATTTAGCTGCAATTTAATTACATCTTTTTATGTTGTTAAAGCAGTCATGTACATCCTGGATATCAACTAGGAAATATATTCAAAAGCCTAGTTGTGATTCTAACACTGCCCTTCTCAGACAAGAGGTGCCATTTAAAATTTTTATCCTAAGAAAATATATGCAGACTATGCAAGTCACATCAGTAGCAGGTGCCTTCAGAGTTGTCGTGGGGCATTTTGTACCTAGTCTTTGTATTGCACTCTTTAAAAAATGTGCCTTGAAATAGTTGTGTTGCATAGCTCAGGGAACGCTACTGATTGTACTACTGTATGTGAAACTTGAGTGGGGTGTGAGTATAAAAGAATTGAGAATAGGCTGCTACTTTTGTCGTGACCTATTCTCGCAAAGTTGAAGCTAACTGCATACATCTCATTGGTTGACATCAGTTAAGAAGAGTTGATAACATATCAATGCCTTTTCACATCCCAAAGGATTTTTAGGAACAGTAGCATTCAGCAGGTTCTTGTACATTCTTAAGAACACAGTGGGAAATTTTTCTGAAATTCTTTGAATTGGTGTATTTATAAAGTTCCAGCCAATAAACCTAGGTTTCAGTGAGAAAATTAAAGACTGTTCCATAGAGGGTAAAATTTCGGAAGACCAAGGAAACAAGTCAGTTATAGCATTCAAGATGACAGTATTCATTAATTTGAATTAAATTAAACACAACCCATGAAATACATTTTAGTTCTGATTTAGGCAATTATTGCAGCATTTAAACTTTCATAGTATACAGATGGCATAAAAATAAATCATGTGTTTTGGAAAACCACCTTTTGTGACGATATGGAGCATCTTTCAAAGCTAGGATCACAAGAGAGGTAAGATTTCTGCCAGGAAAAACAAAAACAAAACAGGTGTCTTAATATGTTGCAACTTGCTTTGTAAAACTTGTTGAATGTATAATCAGCAAATCATTTTTCATAGGTATGTTTTAATTGTGGTGTGTCGTACATGTTGCTTGTGATCTCTCAGTTTTATCAAATGAATTCATGTTTTGGTAAAGGGTGCTAACTTCAAATGTCTATGAGTGCTTAAAGTTTTGTTTTCCTTGGGACAAATTTATTTCAAATAGACATGCAAAAAAATTATTTACTTGATTTCTAGAAGCTAACAATTTCATAGTATTAAAAGCAGGTCATTGATATACACATTTCAAAATTTAAAAATTAAATTATGTGAAATCACCTACCAGAAACTATTAAAACCTTATTTCATCTTCCTTATAGTTGACTGAGATAGTTCTTATGAAGGTTTAAGTAGCTTTCCCCTGGTGCCCTTCAGGTGGTTTAGACTGCAATTCCCATCAGTCCCATCCTAGTCCAGTAAAATAGCCAGGTTGGGGATAGTGATGAGTAGGGGGAGGGTTTCTATGATATGACATATTCTTTTCTGTAACCTGTTTGAGTTTATGGGTGGGTTTGAACATGTTTATGAGTAATCTGGTGAGAAAGGCCAGATTACTCATAAACATGTTTGAACTTGCTTATTGGTTCAAATGTAGGTTGCAGAGAAAATGTGAAATGTCATAAAATTCCTCCCCCTAGTGATGGCTGTAGTTTAAAACATGAAGAGCTGGCAGGTTTGTTTTAAAAATGGAATCTTTTAAATTATTTGTTTTCCATGTGTTCTCACACAGTTAATTTTACTTTACAGTTTGTTTTTCAAATGTATAAGAAATAATTGTATTTACATCTGTGTCTGCCAGATCGGGCTCAAAATCTGACTATTTCAGTGGTATTTTAAGAATTGGGTTGCATTGCCATTCTTAAGGGCTTTCTTGATTGCAGCAGAGGAGAAGTCACTGGGAGCTTTATCACATTGTATATTGTCACAAATATCAATTGTAGTATCAAATAAGTAAGTATTCACTTATATCTCTGCCTAAACGGGAATGACATCACTGGCAGCAACAATTGCAACTAATTAGAAAGTTCCTTTAAGGGAGAGGGATTTATGCAAGTTCCTTGTATTATGTGCATTCTGAAAAAAAGAACTATTTGATTACAGCAATCAGCTGGTGATAATATTCTGGTTCCACAATAGAATACAGGCTACAGAACTTAATTGATAGAGGCAGGACTATGGGGCCATTTAATAATGGCTGAAATCCCGTTACACAAGTGAACCTTTTGCTTTGGGGAAGCTTTTGGGAGCCTCAGGACGGGGAGTCGTTAAAGTCTGAAAACCACTGCAATTTTTGGACATGAAATGCTGCCTCCCAAGGCTTTTCCAGGATGAAAGAGATCACTAAGGAGCCTTGAAATCTGAGCTGGGTGAGCAAGATAGGAAGTTTTATACTAGGGATAAAAGCCCACTGCTGATATCATCACCCTTTGTGTGGGCACAGCTCTCTCAACTGGATTCCAGCCAAATAAAAATTTTATTACAACATCTGTCATTGCTAAATAGGTAGCATTTGCACTGTAGTAGTGTCCCACCTATCAAACAGTTCCTGTGCTTGCTTCTCTGAAATAGTTCCTCAATTATTAACATATGACAAACCTTTGACAAAATATATCCTAAAACAGGAATTCATATTTTGTTGGAGTGGACATCTAAAAATACGAACATAGAGGTTCTAAAATGACCAGAGTTTTTGGAGATGCATGTTACAAGCCAAAGAGCTATCGAGTTAGTGCAAGGAGTTGGAGGTTTAGACATTTTGTTAAACAGGTTTTTTATGCCCAATGGAAACATGCTTTTAAAACTGGGAAGTGTCAGATATGAATGAGGGTTGCCATGTAAAGAAAATAAAATCCTACTAGATACATTCAAGCTGTTTAGCAAACTTAACAGCTTTCTATTTCTGGACATAGGATTCATGTGACAGCCCAGGATGCTACATAGTTAGTTTATCTGTGTGAAATGTATAGACGTTACTTATGTGAAGTGCTCTGTTAGTGTTGTACTAGAAAACACTTGCACATGCACAGTATTTATTTAGTCATGACTGCATTGCGAATAAGCAGAACAACAACAAAACCACCTGGAAATTGAGTGGTAAAGCTATTGCATATATGTTCACAGTTTGGCAGCAGCTGTGTGTTAGATTTGCAAAGAATAAATATTTCTCAGGTAAAAATAAATATTGAAATTAACTGGCTTGGATAGTATTGGATCCGTTAAAATTCTAGTATGTAGGAAACAGCAGTCATTTTTTAAAGGTTGAGGTTTCTCTGAAAGGGATTTTTAAAGGACAGTAAATGGGTCATTTTTCGCCAATCTCTTGTTTTGGTCTAGTATTTCTGTTTTGCTCTCCTGTCTGTCAAACTTTTTATAGTTTATCTTATTCCAGAAACTAGAAACTCTGCTATTTTAATCTGGCCCCAGTATTTTATGTAATATAAATTATGAAGCTGCACTTAAATGCCCCAGTGACAGTAGCTCTTCCTTGCATTGTTAAGCCTCAAAGAGAGTGGGGAATGTTGTATAATACTTATATCTACTGGTCTGTAATTTCAAAGGGATTTTTATACCAGACTGTTGTACTGCGTCAGGCCATTTGTCCAACGTTGTCTGTTAGCAGTAGGCGCTGTCCTATATGCCAGGTGGAAATTCACTCAATCCTGCTGTCTGAGATCCTTTTAACTGATGATTGAGTGTGGGATCATCTGCCTGAAACACATTAGCTCAACCATTGAACAGTGACTCCTTTTGCTGTGTACTGTCATGAAATGTTTGAAATCATAATTTTAAATGTAAAATAGAACTGTGTATTTTAGTCTGACAAAACTAAATTTCTCTGCAGTACAGTTCAAGACAAACATGGATAACACACACTTAGAATGTGTTCAAAGAAAGGCAGTAAATGTGGGAGGTGTCTACAGATACAAGTCCTGGATGGAAAGATCAAAAAAATTGTGTATATTTAGAATTGGGATGAGGGAATATTATAGGTATCTTCAAAATACTGAAGGAATATCATGTGGATGATGGAGAAAATTTGGGGGGTTTGCTGCTACTCTTGTTCAACTTACAAGAAAGCATATATGGGCTGAATATTACAGTTTCATGATTCTACAAGCTGTGCAACAGTGAAATAGATTGCATTGCAAAGTGATGGACCCATATCTTGTTAAAGGTTTCAAAGTAGAGTTTGGATGACCACCTATCAGGAATGTTGTAATAGTTCTCCTTGGATTGGGTTGAATTAGATTATTTGAGGCACCTCCCAACTCCACGTTTCTAATTACGAAAAATGCCTTTCAGCATATTCTGGGCTGTTCCCTAGACTGAAATAAGATTAAATACTTCCTGTCAGATAAGCACATGTGTCTAAAATTATAGTGCCCCTCATGTTTCTGTATACTTTTTTTTGTAATTTTCCTTACAAAAAAGGTCATAATCAATCAGTAACTGCCAGTTGAGCTAAGCAGTATTCAAATAACCAAGACAATAGACATGAGCTAGCTACTTACATATTGTATGTTGTAATTATTCCATGCTAGCACACTGCTAGCTGTACTGCTGCATTTCTGCTTATTTGTAATAGACCAACATTCTCCATTAAAAGTATAGAGTCCCACTGCTCTCTAAGTCATGTGTGTTGCTTCCCTACTGGAAGTAAACTATACACTAGAGAAGTTGTGGGTTGCTAGGTATGTACAAGTGACTTGTAGGAGGCCTTGACTTCCCAAAAATAGTAAAGTTGTATTGCAGAACACTTTTGTATGCCACAACAGAATATGCAGTATGAGGCCAGTAAGGGAGGGTTATGATGCATTCACTGGGGAGCATCATCTACTCTACTCTGTTGAAGGGGTTGAATCATCCAAAATCCCTTTCCTCCTGTAGTGATGTTCTGCTTTTATTGTATATGTTCCAAAAGTTTTTTTCCTCCAGAAGCTAAATTTGATTGACAAACCTAGTTTTTTTGTACAGCTAGTAAACTATGTGTGTGCACCATAAGCATGGAATTATAAATGTAGTTGTAACTGTAACTTTCAGTACATAAGCAAAGTATTAGGATTATGAAAACATGGTAGTGTTTCCAGCACTTTTCATCTCGTCCTCCCTTGCTTAGAAATGTCACTGAGTTTGCTGTCTTTTGGAAATTATTTAATGTCACAGAGTATAAAAATAGCAGAAATGCTTGGGTTGTAATTAATGTTTTGATCGTTTAAAATGTTCCGAACTCAAGAATTTGCCTTTCAATTTCAGCAACAGGATCAGAAGATCAACATGATGGATGAGCCTATGGTATTTGTAGGGGTTCTTTGGACTGTTACAACTGCAGTAAGATACTTTAAAAAAAAACATACAGGAATATCACTTTGAGTGACATCTGTTATCAAGGGAGATGAGAGAATTTATCTTCATTTTGTGATAGATGGCTCTTTCCTTTACAGCCAAACAGGCAAAAAGTTAATGGCGAAGTGTCGAATGCTTATCCAGGAGAATCAAGAGCTTGGAAGGCAGCTGTCCCAAGGACGTATTGCACAACTTGAGGCAGAGTTGGCATTACAGAAGAAATATAGTGAGGAGCTTAAAAGCAGTCAGGATGGTAAGGGATTGAGCCCTATATCTTTTAAAGTTAGCTTCATTTTAATGTTAACCTAGTTTCGATGTATAAAACTAAATTGGTGAGGACTTAAATGAATTTTTAGTAAGAAATTAGTTGTGCACATGACATTTGCATATGTGCATGACTAGTTATGTGCCCCCCAAAGTGCTTTCTTAAACACCCCTCTTTGCTATATGATAAAAGGCTATTCTGAAGCTCAGGGGAAGTGCAAACCTTTTTAATATGTTTTTGTGATATAGTATGATTGGCTTTTCAAGGGGAAAAAAATCATGAATCCTGTTGGCAAACTCCCAGAAACTTAGATAAGTTCACAGATTCAAGTATACTGTTTGGATTTTAAATTCAAACTTGTTTTATTTGTTAATGTATGACATTGCCATTTGAGGATTTAGAAGGACACTTTTAGAAATTGTACAGAGTTATAGTTAATATTGCACTTGCCCTGAAACAAGAATGGTGCTTTCCTTTAGTAATAATTAATTGACTAAAGTTGGACATGGTGTTGGGGAGCCCAACAGTATAATGCTGTCTGCCTTATAACCCTATGTAACATTGCCCACAGAACCTTCCATTAAGACCATTGTATTAGGAATGTGGACAATCTAGCATTTAACTTTGTTTTGGCTTACATATTCTTTGGAATTTGCATTTTGGGCAGGCATTTTCTTTGTGATTTAAATGTTACAGATTTGTTTGCACACACAAAAATGCACTTGAACATATTCAAAGTTTCTTCCACTTGAGAGTATCAAAAAGGTGAACAATTAAATAATAATCAGCACATAACCAGCACATTTACAATGTATGGTCACCATAGAATTGATACATATTTTGGCTACACATATAGCACTCTTTAATGTTTTATTGTTTCTGAAGGCTATAAAGTTGGATAAGCTGTCATTTCTAGTTTGGGTAATTCGTTAAAATGAGATCACTGCAAAATCTTTCAAAATATATTTTCTGACCAGTGTTACCATCATGATCATGACCAAGCCGTAGAATTGTAGCTGTTGTTTATTTGTGATCAGTATTAGCATAACCTTTGTACTTAATTTATAGTTATTATAATTTGGGCTGGTCTGCAAACTACCAGAGAGAATGGCTATTTCAGTGCTACTGAGGTTAAATATTGCAAATGACAAGAAAGTTAATGTGGTCATATGCAACATACATTACAGAATAGGAGTTGTAGCACAAGGATTTTTTATTTGCATAGAAACAGAAAACTAATTGCTGTAGAAACCCAGTTGCTGTCCAGTTTCTATACATAGTTCAGATAAATATTCCAATTTGGGTGTCGTACTGGACACTCAACAATTTTTAAATTGTTTATTTATAGTTAGCATGTATAAGTAAATTATGAAGAATATGTGGTTAATAGTTCAGGACAAAGTGACAAAAAGTGGTAAGGGAGGCATCTATCTAGTCAAGCAGGTCAGAGGTCCACTCTTAACCCTGAGGCTTGTTTGCATATTCACGCCTTTTCAAACAGCTATAACCGCAGCAGCTTTTTTTCTCTAGCATTCCTTTCCAGAGGAACTCAAGCCTACCCACAGAGTGTTGTGAACACTGATTTGCAGGGCTTCCTGTTTAGATTACAATACTTTTGTAAACATAAGGTGCTTGCTTAATTTCAGTATCCGTATTAACTCTGTATTACTGTTTTCCTTTTCTTTCTGTGTGTGTGTGTGTGCTGTCACTTTCCCTGATAGTTTGGGCTGTCCTAACACCAAGGATCTGAATGTAAATAAATATGATCTTTGTTATATTAGAGTTGTATCAGACTTTGATATAGAAACCTGAGTATGTTACTATATATGCTCAGGTAACAGCTAAGATTTTGAGGATGCAGATACAAGCTATTAAGTGTATGCTCCGAATATGTTTTTCTTGATACAGAACTGAACGATTTCATCATCCAGCTTGATGAGGAAGTAGAAGGTATGCAGAGTACCATTCTCGTCCTACAGCAGCAACTGAAGGAGACTCGACAGCAGTTAGTTCAGTATCAGCAGCAGCTGTCGCAAGCCTCAGCCCCAGGTACTAGCCGGACTCCGACTTCTGAAACTACAGATCCGGGTGAGGCCATGAGCAAAGACTGCAGTCGTCTGGCTAATGGACCAAGCAATGGCAGCTCTTCCCATCAGAGGACAGCTGGGCCTGGTTTTTATAGAGAGGGTAGTGGAACAGAGGATGACTTTCCACCATCACCAAGCAATGGTAATAAGCTTTCCAACCACTCTGAAGATAGAACTGGCAGAGGATCTGGTAGCTATATAAATCAACTCAGTACTGGGTACGAAAGTGTAGACTCTCCCACTGGTAGTGAAAATTCTCTAACTCACCATTCAAATGACACAGACTCCAATCACGATCCTCAAGAAGAGAAAACAGTCAGTGTGAAAGGTAACAGAACTGCGGGGTCTCGTCATGTTCAGAATGGGTTGGACTCAAATGTTAATGTACAGAGTTCAGTTTTGTAACCTTTTTCTGCAACATTTTTATATAGTGTCATTTAAATTGGGAGAAGCAGCTGTCCAGAACTGTTCAAATTAGTGCATATATGTCACAATTCTGCCTTTGTGGGTTTTTTGCTTCAATACCTCTGCCACTTCTGAATTTTAACAATTACATTGAATGTTGCTAAAAGGATGTTTGTGTAGGCTCAAGGTATTTTGAGTTAATGTGAAGTGGAAAATGGAATTTTATTTCCAGGTATAACACAATGATGTCTGTACAAATCTGTGTGTATCTAGAACTTGTGCTGTGTAAAGGCATTTGTTACTCATACTGCTATAACACTCAAAATTTGTCATAATAGCTGTGGGTTAATGACTGCCATGTTTGCCCAGTACAGTAGTTTTCTAACTAAAATGAGCTTGGTGAGGGAGTCCTATAGTAGTTTGTGTTCCAGTTTTGCCACCATGCATCTGTGCGTTCTCTTTAGGTGACCGAATGTTTAAGAATTTCGTGTGCATAGTTACTCAGTTAACTTAAACTGTTGTATCCTGTTAATACATATTGCTCTGTGACTCCACTATTATCTTATCTGTACTGACCAAACCTAAATAAATTTTTTTTAATAATTATTTCGTCCTCTTGCATTTGTCCTTTGCAGACCAGTGTTGGTGGTTTTACCGCTAGTTATATAAGGATCATAGAATCATTAAGTTGGAAGGGGCCTATAAGGCCATCGAGTCCAACCTCTTGCTCAATACAGGAATACAAATCAAAGGATATCTGTCAGGTGGTTGTCTACATTTCTCTTGAATGCCTCCAATGCTGAAGCATTTCTGTTACAAACAAAAACATGGAAGTCAGATCAGGGTGTGTTTGCCCCATTTCTTATAGCAAGTGGTATATTTTGTCTGTTGCCCAGTGTTCACAGCTGTTTCAGAAATGTTATAGATGATGATGAGATAAAATCTAGATATTTGTTGTTAAAAAATTGAAGGTATGTTTACACATGTTCTGTAGAGATAAGACAAAGAATCTGACTTTCTGTGGAGTCTGTACAAATGTACCCCTGTTCTGCAGATTATGATCACCGAAGTGCACATAAAAATTACCCATGGTGAAAACCATCACTGTATATTTGTTGCAAATAGTAGGAAGAGGGTTGTTTGTGCAAAAATCTATCCACAGAAGAATTGGATTTCTAAATTTGCACATTTATATTCTCTTGGATGTAGATAATTAGAAGTGACATCTAACACTACTGATATTATTTCTGTCAAGCTTTTATTAAAAAAAAATCAGAGACGTGAGGGGTTTGGCCCCAAGATGTTATTTATTCTTCAGTGTGCCCTAACACTTAAGTGGTCTGCAGTTGGCAGCATACTATGCTTCCATACACTGAGTTGCATTAGCCATGACTTCTCCATGCTTGGTTCATGGTTGCGAGCTGGAGAAGCATCTTCTTTAAATTTAAAAGCCTATGCTCCTAACTTGATAACAAAGCCTGTTTTCATAAAGTGTGGCTGTTGTAATGTGATATTAAAATCTTTCAGAGCCATTGGCTTTGGTAAACCAATGGGAAAAAACACAAAGGTTGGAACAAAGCTGGTATGCGTTATAATTGGTAGAGTGGACTGTTTTCCCCAGAGTATTAAATACTATTGTGGCAAATGTTTCTTTGCTTGGAGATGTGACTGCAGAGTTACCTGTACTATTTTGAACACAGAGATGTTTTCTTATAATTCCTGAAGTCAAATTAATGCTATCTTGCCAAGGATCTTCATATCAAAAGTACACTCTTGATCTAATGATCGCAGCACTGGCACAGTCTAAGCAGTGTTGGTAAGCAAAGGTGGTCTCTACTGAATCAGGCC
Organism: Intellagama lesueurii; assembly: GCA_037013535.1. Taxonomy (NCBI): domain Eukaryota; kingdom Metazoa; phylum Chordata; class Lepidosauria; order Squamata; family Agamidae; genus Intellagama; species Intellagama lesueurii. Next base: position 284,890,819 of record JBAJHW010000001.1, on the reverse strand, counting down.
CAAATGCTTATATAATCCAGCATCCTGTTCCTCACAGCCGATAGACAGATGCCACAGGAGGCCTACAAGCAAGACATATGAGCAATAGCCTTATGTTCTCCAGTAGGTGCCTTGGATGTAACATGGAGTCTTAACAACCAGTAGCCATTGATCACATTATCCATTAGTTAGTTTCTCTTCTAAAGCCATCTGAGCTTGCCCTCACATTTTGTAGTACTGAATTATAATGCATTACAAGAACAAAGTTAATCTCCAACCATTTAGTTTCATTAAACATGAATTTTAGTACAAGATGATTTTGAGAAGAATGTCTTATCTACACATAATTTTACCAACATTTATGTCTTCTTTATTTATTTTGTCTTAACTAAGTCCCCAATGTAACCTTTCTCTTGTAAGAAGTCTCTCAGTCCCAACATGACTTTGGTTCCCTGTTTCTGCATCTTTTCCAGCTTGATAATACCATTTTTTAGATCATGAACTACATTAGCCACTTTGGTGTTCCTTCATCCTTTTTTGGTAGATTCAGAGGTTTCTGAAACTCCTTTTTATTTTTACTACTGAGCAGAGTATCGTTAGAAAACTTAGCCATTTCATTGCTCACCTGTAATCTGGTGTTATGCAGAAACAAATTTTAAAGTACCTGTCTGAATATGAATTCAGGTTCTTGGAGGGTTTCCACTTTTTTACATTCCTCCACTGTGAAAAGTATTCTTACTCTCCTATAAGTGTTCTTTAACCAGTTACCAACTCATTAAATGGCATGTCCTATCCTACGGCAGCTAGACATAATGTTTGGTGAGACACCTATTGAAATTGTTTGAAATCTCAAGGATACAATGCCCAGGCAGTACACTGTACTTACTACAATATTTACATCCCATTTTTCTTCCTAGGAGTTCAAGGGGCTTTTCCCCACTTTTATCTTTATAATAGCTGTGTGTAATAGAGGAAACGGAGGAACAGTGTCTTTCCCAAGACACTCCATTGAGTTTCATTCCTGAGAAGGAGTTGAATGTGCGTCTCTCCAGTCCTAGTCCAATAGTAATGGACAACCTCTATCATATGTTTTTTAATTTAAAAGAGTGCTAAGCTTTAATGAGACAAAGCTTTCCTTTGCAAAAGTTATTGCAATGCTTCTTTGAGATGTCTTGCTCATCTATACATTTAATTCAGCCAATTTAACTATCACACATTAAGCTAACTGGCCTGCAATTTTCTGGATTTCTTTCAGTCTTATTTAAAACTTTAGATTACACTGGCTACTTTTTAGTATTCTAGGGCAGGATGTGTTCTTCAGAACATGAAACATGTTTTTGCAATTTCACATTACAATTTGTTAAGAATTTTTAGGTGGATACTATCTTGCATAGTGATTGTTAAATTTATTCTTAAAGCCTAGAATAAATTTTCTTGTGACTACTATCTCCTCTGTTTTTCAGATGCCACTACTGGCTAATAAGGAGCAATCCCATTTGTTGTAAGTGCAGACCACATGAACCGTCAGCACTCAGCCTGGTCAAATGAGTCTTGAAACCAGAAGTCCTCAATTTACAGAATATGTTTTGTCCTCTCTAAGTGGACTTCTTTGCTCCCAACAAGATGACCCACTTCTGTTTCTGGTTCCAGAGGCCTACACTATATCTTTTGTCAAACGATGCTCTGAAAAATAAGAGGAGAATGAGCAACAATGTTCGTGGTTTCATCACGGAACCCCCAGGAGCTCTGTTTTCTGGAAACCAGTATCACCAAGGCAGGACAATCATTTCTCCCAGAGATCTGCAATCTCTTGCCCCAGAGTACAGTTATGCAGTCTCATCTGGATTAGTTCAAATTACCAGCACAGAAGCTGAGCAAGTCCTTTGTAGCCTCAGGATACCTGCCACAGGTAGTCAATACTGTTGGCATCAGGCTGGCCATTCATAAAATTTAATCTATGAGCTGATGTGGAAAACATCCTCTACATGGTGCAGATCCAAGTCTCAACCAGAGGAGTAGTTAAGATCCTCCTTCTGTCTTTATACGCAGGCACAGAAACAGGCCTTAAGCCCATCACCTTAAGGAACAGTTTTCTCTATCATCAGTAATTTCAAAATCAGACCAACTACTTTTGACTTCTCACCCTCATGTTAATGTCCTGCTTCCCTATGGGCTGGCCCAAAGGCCACGATCTTGGCAGGCTGAGAGACAGAACAGGCCTAGCCAAACGAGTGTAGAATTAGGATAAAAGCAATGCAGAGGTCTAGAGAACCTGAATCATACAAGAAATCCAAAGGCAAAGTCCAAGAGCAATAAAAAATCAAGATAGTCCAGTTGTCTCAGAAAACAAACAGTCGAAGTAGTCTAAAAGTAATTCACAGCAAGGAGTCAGCAGGAGGAAGACAACAGATAGCAGGTTGAGAGTGGAGCAAGAAGAGATGACTCCGAAGTCCCACTCCCAGACTAAGGTTTATGTAATGTATCTTCTGGAGTCTCACCCAGAAGTGAGCTGCAGGTCGTTGGATGGCTGGGAAAATAACTCAGCAGCAGCATTTAGCTTGCTGGTCCCTTAGGGAGGAAGAGCTTTCTCCCAAGGTGACTACAGGGTCTGCAGGACCCAGGCGTTCTTTCCCCTTATCAGATTTGGAGAGTTCTGGTTCATCCTTACTAAGAACTGATGCAGTGGAGCCATGACAGTTATGCATTTTGCCTAGGCAGCAACCTTGTTCTCTTCTCCAGTGATACCAATTCCCTTCCTACAGACTTCACCTTGATCTTCAGGGCACTTACACAAGGACTGTTCAAACTCCTATGCTTAGTGTCTTAAATACATCAACTGGGGGGACGTTATCACAGCAGGGAGACACAGTACTAAAGGATTGTTGTTTTTTCAGCTTGAGAAGAATGCAGTCATACTTATCCTGGACCCATCTAAAAAATTCAACATACCATTATAGGGCTCAAGTATTGTTTTTGCTCTTCCTTATTGGACTGAAGACAAAGAAAAATTCCAGCCATGGTCATAACCTGTTGCCAGCTTTCTGATGAAGCAGTGGTAGAAGAATGGCCTATGGCCTTATGACAACCCTTGCAGTCTAGATGCAACAGCAGCTATTGTTGGGGAGACATGGGCCCACTGCATCCGCCATACTACTTCTTCTTCTATCTGGCCGAGCGCCTCCTTCCACTTAGGTGTGCCCATCCTATAAGATCATCACAGGCAGGGCGGCTGAGAGTTCAGACCCCAAGAGAGGCCCGGAAAACAACCACTAGAAATTGGGCCTTCTCGGCGGTAGCGCCACAACTATGGAAATCTCTTCCGCCTGAAGTCCGCCTGGCCCCTTCACTGGGCACATTCAAAAAGCTACTCAAAACCTGGCTATTTAGACAGGCCTTCCCTGAACAAACTACACTCTGATACAATAGTGCCCGATAATATAACTTCTATCATACTGCCATGCTCCATGTTTTTATATTTTTCTACACTTTTAATTGTATTTATTGTATTGTAATTTTATCCTCACTGCACTTTCTGACTTTTGATTCCCCCCCCCTATGTATTGATGTTGTTATTTGCTATTTTGTTACTTTGTTGTTTTATGCTACTTGTTGTAAACCACCCAGAGTGGCCTTGGCTGCCAGATGGGCGGTATATAAATCAAATAAATACTAATACTACTAATAATAATTCCTTGCTCCGTAATTGGCAAACTCTATGGCAAACAGGAAGTTTGAGCCAAGGGTCTTTGGTTTCTGACCTTAAGTGGGAAAGTCTGAATAAGCTGAAATGCAATGGCTACTGTCAGCCTTATAGGAAAGGAGGAATGTGACATGGAACTGACTGCAGTAGCAACCTTTAGCCATATGTGTGAAAAGAAGAGAAAATAGAAAAATCTCTCTGGAACTTTTAACATGAGTTCCTGAAGTTTAATCTCAAGGCATGGTGAAACTGAATTCCAGGGGCCTACTTTCTTAGAAAAACATTCATATGAAATGGTTACACGCCCTAAAGGTCTCTACGCAAAAGCCTTTCCTGTGAATTAAATTAGCTACTCCTGCCTTAGCCTCTTCTGTGACCTTATTGTACTGACAGCTTCAGCGGCAGAAATATTCCCTACCCACCTTCCTCCTTTTTCCAACACGTGTAAAAGGAGATTCTGACGATCATGGTATGGAACGGAGGGCTCGTTAAGTGACGTTACTTCAGCTTAAGCAAACCTTAAAAAACAGTTTCTATTGCTTGCCCCAGCCGGAACAGACCACTTGAATCAGTTGTGAGGGGCAAATGAAGGCTTGCGTCAACACCCTTGAGCCAAAGGGTCTATCCTGAAACAGTTTCTGGCGCCTTAGTGGAAACAGGCGCGCCCCACCCCTCAGAAAGCCATCCGGGGGTTGTAATCCTGCGAACTTTACTGACGTGCGGCTCTTTTGTGGCCCCAAATTCAATTGTGGAGACATTTCCTCGGCAAGGCGATGCGAAGACAACATGCTTCGCCAGCCGAAACCGAGAAGGCAACTTGCCATGATGGCTTCAAGTAAAAGATACTGGACCGCTGCAAAAGCAACAACACAACCACAGCCTTATCTCCTCGGCTTGACCCCCCTCCATCGTTAAGCTGACCGAGAGATAAGGCCGTCCCCCCCCCCCCCCCCGGGCCCGGGCAACAACGGCAGGGCGGAGCGGAGGCCAGCGGAGGGGCGGGGCTGGAGCTGGAGCTGGAGCTGCGCACGCGTCGCGTCGCGTCGCCCCAGGCCCGTGACAAGCTAGCGGCCGGGCGTCGTGCGGAGCCTGGCCGTGTCCTTCGTTCGGAGGTCGTTCGCTTTTGCCTCGCCTGCCACCATTTCCATCATGCTCTGCCGGTTGGTTTCCCGGGGCAGCCCCAGCAGGTGAGAGAGCCCGGCGGCGTCTGGAGCCCTTGAGTTCCTGGCCAAGGGCGCAGCGTGGGCCTGGCTGGGCAGCGGGAGAGGCGGGAGATTGGAAAGTACGAGGAAAAGGGAAGCCAGGGGCTGTGGAGGGGGAGAGGCAAACGGGGTGGCCCCCTGTGAGAAAGAAAGAGCCCGGGCGGGAGCCGGGTCGATCAGAAGATTGTGCCTAATGAAGAGTAATAATGAAAGAATAAAGAGACAAGACAAGACAGGCGGGGAAAGGTGGAAGGCAGTAGGAAAAGAGGAAGACTGGATATGAGATGGACTGACTCCCTAAAAGCAACCACAGGCTTGGGGGCTGCAAGAGCTGACATTTTGGAGATCGCTCAATTCATAGGGTCGCCATAAGTCGGAGGCGACAGGAGGGCATATAGGACAGCAGCAAAGGGACAGGAGAGTCGCTTCTGAGCTGAACATTAAAGCTCTGGGTTATTGTAGCAGAGTTCAAAATTCCCTGCTCACTGACCTTGGTCTGCCTTCGCTTAACCTACCCGACAAGATTGTTGTGAAGGTGAAACATAAAAGGGAGCTGTGTATGTTGTACCTAAACAACTTCAAAGAAGGTAGAATATAATTCTAACATGTAAATAGCCCCCCTCCTGTAATTATCACTCCCAGTTTTATCTGGGAATAGGAAGAAAATTTGCCAGATCAGAATGTAACTTCTAGGCAAATTTGAACGTTGATGTCTCTCTTTTAGGGAACCAAGTGCTCAAATGCACTGTTTAGGCATCTGGTTTGCAAGACTTGAGCAGAATGGTTAAGGATCGGGACCTCTGAGAGATCCTGATTGTACAGAGTTGTCACAGGGTAGCCCTACCCCCCAAATAAGCCCCAGTTAAGTGAAACCCCGCCTTCCACCATGGTGCAGCAGCCAGAAGAAGATGACATGACTGTATTTGAATAAATGTAGATTATTGTACATGAAAAAAAATAAGGCATCCCCTGAAAATAAACCCTAATATATATATTTTTGGAGCAAAAATTAATATAAGACCCTGTCTTATTTTCAGGGAAACACAGTATATTGCAACAGTGCAAATTACAGTGGCAAATTGCCACTAGTTAAGAATTTGTGAGTTGTTTTCCTCTTTACATACTAGTTGCATGACAAAGAATACAAGTGATGACTTCTTAAACTAGTGGTGATTTTCTGGGGTTTACACCATTGGACTTATGCTGGCATGTACAAGCAAAAGGATTCTGGCTACAGTTTACACAAATGTGGCCCATGCAATGAATGTATGGTGTACCTACCTCTGTTAGAGCTACTGAAACCTTACCGGATTTACTCCAAAAGACTGTTCTGCTAAGTGAGTTTTTAATGTGTCATTCAGTATACGGTATCATTTTGAAGTTATATCTTCTTTTGGAAGCATCAGCTGAGAGAGTTTAGATTTGCATATAATGCTTCTCTTGCTATCACAGTGTGTTCTAATTTGCACCTGTTCATCAACACAGTCTAATAAAATATTTTAAATGATTATGAATCCTGTTGAACAATTTTCTACCTATCTGTTTTCTCTTACACATCTCCCGCAAATGTCTGTAGAATTCTGGTTCAGGTAGAGATAAATTAATGTACAGTGGTGCCTTGAGTTACGAACTTAATTGGTTCCGGACGATGGTCGTAACTCAAATTGGTCGTAACTCAAAGCACCATTTCCCATAGGAATACATTGAAACCCCATTAATCTGTTCCGGCTGGAAAAAAAAACCCACCGAAAACAACAACAACACTGCAAGACCCATTGGAAATGCAATTAATCTGTTCCGGCCGAAAAAAACACACACACCGAAAAACAAAGACTGCAAGACCCATCACAGCACAGAAACATAACCCCCCCCCCCAGCCCAAACCCACGCTGCAAAACCCTGTACTCACTCAGAACAGGCATTTTAAAAAGCAGAAAGCAGTACCACGCAGTCCGAAGCCTCCTCCGAACGCACACACTCTAACCGCTGGGGCAAAAGAGCTACAGAGAAGCAGCCTCTTCGCCGACCAACGGTTAGCAGTTTAAATTCCCCGCCTTTTTTCCGGTCGCATCTCAAAGCTCTGGTCGCAAGTCAAAGCAAAATTTTGCGGCCGGAGCTGGTCGTAACTCGAATTGGTCGCAAGTCAAGATGTTTGTAAGTCGAGGCACCACTGTATTGTGTAATAGAGGTTGAAAATTGACTCACCCACTATGTGTCTTATGCTTGTCTGATGGGAACTGTCATACCTGCTAAGCATAACAGAATTTCAAGATAATACATAGAACCTGATAGTATTTTTATGATATTGGAATTATACTGTAGGAACTCAATTTACAATTAAACCCTTCATATAAACATTATAGCAGCCTTGTAGGTATTGGTAGCTGGAAATTTAAAACCATTATTTGCTAACATTTATCTGAAAGAGCCATCAATTATAAATGGTTTTTATTGCATTTAAGACCATTTGCTGTTCTTAAGTTACCTCTTAGTCTTTGTATCATATTACTATGTACAGTCACTTACCAGCATTTTCTATAATCTGCTATCAGTTCTAGCATTGGTTGAGAATTGCTTTCACAGACAGTGAAATTCTTTTCTTTACTGTTTTATCGTCATTCTTCCTTCCAAATGCATATCAGTAGTGCATATCTGACATTTGTATTTAGTATTTTCATGTAAAGGTGACAAAAACTAGTTGAAAGCCAGTATGGTCCAAGATATATGGAATTTTGTTTGATGTAAGAGATGCAGAGACTGGTTCCCTTCAGTAGCACAAACACATACCATTGGCAAAGAATTTGGCAGATTAACTGTGTTAAATGGTATAACAGGTTAAGAATCCTTCACAGTAAGTGGAAACAAAATTGTTTTTCAGTAATCGGATGTCTTAATGCTTTGTGTTCTCTTTCAGAAATGTCACTAAACTGATAGCACCGCTTGGATGTCTGGCTTCTAGACAAAAGCATACTCTCCCTGATTTACCTTATGATTATGGTGCCTTGCAGCCACATATTAGTGCAGAAATCATGCAACTTCACCACAGCAAACATCATGCTACATATGTAAATAATCTGAATGTTGCTGAAGAAAAATACAAAGAGGCTTTGGCAAAAGGTATGAGTCACCATATGTCAAATGTTACTGCCTTCTTTTCTATAACTACTACTATATGCCTGTCACTGTACATTATGGGTTTTCTTTGCACTGATATCAGCACACGGGTTCTTGTTGTGTGTTTGTAAAATGCCCAGCTAAAGTGCTTTTGTGCCAAGTCCTCAGGCTTTTAAAACTCAAAGGAGTTGAGCTTACGTGTTCTGCAATGCCAAGGCAGAATTGGTAAGGGGCAAACTGTGGTGTTGCACCACATGTGGGGTAGCTGCTTGTGTGCCTCTTTTGGATCATTTTAGCAGAGCAGAGTTCTATAAAAGCATGTAGGGCTCAAAGAGTGGTGGTGAAGATGCAGGTAAGCCCCACACACCAGGAAGTCAGGCAGACTGTTGCCTTTGGAAATTGCCGCAGTAGTAATGTAAGTGCAGTCACTCACTGCATCAGGCTTGCAAAGTTTCTGTAATCAGCAGTCCTTATCATGGGGAAGCTGTGCATGCATTCAACTCAATCCGGTTATAAATGGCCTTGTGCAACCTCCAGGTAAGATAGGGAGGTGGAGACAGAGTGTATCAAAGCCACCTCTCTTTGAGCCCTGCATGCTTGCAACCTGAATGTGTCTTAAAAGTTTCTATGTAGGCATCCTTCAGTCTCGAGAGACTGTGGTAACGTGCTCTGTATGGAGGACTTGGAACAGCGTCTAGTGTGGCTGAGGAGGCCAATTCAAGAGTGACAATCCCTTCCACACTGAAGACAAATACAATCTGTCCCCTGTCCAGCTCCCTGATTTTGCTGGTTTCAGGACTGCCTCTTTGCCTCGGCCTGCTGGACAAGGGTCTCTTCAAAATGGGAGAGGCCATGCTGCACCGCCTGCCTCCAGGCTGAACGCTCAGATGTCAAGGTTTCCCATCCTGTCTTAAAAGTTTAGCAGACTGTAAAAGTGTAGGATACTCTCTTTGGGGGCATGCTTCTGACTTTGAGTATGTGTTTTCAGGTTTGACTATCTCATTGGTTGTCTGCGACTGCCATGTGTTTCATGAGAGGTTGTTCAGGATTGTACCATAATTAGCATGTTTAATGGGAGCAACTGATTGTGGTATTTTTAACAAGATCATTGACTTTAGCTGTCTAGATTAGCCATTTAGAAGCAACATGTTTTTTCAAGAGTTCCAGCATACAACTTCATTAGACCTGGACGGTGCTTTTCTCTAATTGTTCGTACACACTGTGCAGAGGAAACAGAGAAATGGGTGGAAAGCAGTGCTCCTGTCAGTTTAATAATTAAATTGAGACAGGAATGTGGTGTTTTTTTTTTGACTGGTGGCTGTAAGGTAAGCAAATGGCTGTCCGCAGCCTTTCTGCTTATTAGACACCAAGGCCACTTCTTGATTGCTGCCAATAGGTAAGTAGTCGAGCAAACAAGACTGTCGCAGTCAGACTACATAAAAGAGAAAATCAGCAGCCAGTAAATCCAGAGCACTTCAGTTATGTTCAGTGTTGCATTCTGTTCTTCATCAAGAGAAAATTCAGCTGCAGCATAGTCCAGGAAAGTTCTTTTGAGAACTGTAGCAGAGTTTTCAGTAAATAGAAGAGAACTAGGGCTATCCCACTGCTGGGAAACCATGGCTCTTTGTCACCTAGTGGCAGTTATTTTGTTTGCATCCCCTCTGGTCACTACAAGAACTGTTACCTGAACTTGCTCTTTTCTTGATCCAGCTCCATTCTTTACTCCTTTTCTGTTATGTCTTAAATTTAGACTGCATTACCATGGGGTGTAAGAATGCTTAAATGTATTTCCTGAGCAAAAGGTGGTATCTTGAAATAGCTCTGAACCGATTCCCGCAGCCATCTAAAGCATGATCGGTGCAACAAGAAAAGCTTTCTAGGTCATAGTACCTTGCTTCTAGAATGTTGACTCAGAAAAAAATCAAATTTTGCTTCCCCTCTTGCTACTTTTAACATGATTTGGTGTTGCTGTTGTGCTTAGTTTCTGTTGTTGATTTTGATTTGTTGCTGAATCACTTTTATTATGACTTTCATATCAGTCTTGGCTCAACGGCACTGGTTACCTGTGACGTCCTGGGTTAGGTTCAAGATTTTGGTGCTTACATATAAAGCCCTATTTGGGACCTTGTTATTTGTCAGAGCGTTTCTCCCCAAGAACATAGACACACACCACCAGATCCTCTCGTGCCATGCTTTTCCATGTTACCACACCGAGGGAGGCTAGGGGAACATCTACTAGAAGTTGGGCCTTCTTGGTTGTGGCACCAAGCTTTTGGAATCAGCTCCCTTTCGAACTGTGCCTGGTCCCAAGGTGGATAAAAATCAATGATTTTTAAAAAAAATCAATTTAAATTATGTTTTTATGACACAGTGTTTTTATAGTTTATTTGGATAGATCTATGTTTATGCTTTGTAGCTATGTATTTTTTTTACAAATTGCAGTCCATTTTCTTCAGAACAGTACCATTAATGTTCTCAAGTGATACTGAAGTGTTTCATGCTAGGGCTCAGTTTAGCTACTGATCTGAATTCTTTAGTTTTTTTGCAACTCCAGGTGATGTGACTGCTCAAGTGTCTCTTCAGCCAGCTCTGAAGTTCAATGGAGGAGGTCACGTTAATCATACTATCTTCTGGACAAATCTTTCTCCTAATGGTGGTGGGGAACCAACAGGTTTGTAGCTAACATGCTTTATTGTGCTGTTTATTAATATTGATATGAATTAAACTAGATTTTCTTGGAGGTTTTACTTAAGTAAGATTGCTTTTTGTTTACAGTGCTTGAATAAGTTACTTTTTAAAAATTATCCAGCTCCCAGAATCTGCCAGCCATTGGCTGGATTGTTATTGAAATTGTAGTATGAAAAGTAAGATCATAATACCACGCTACTGGCTTGCACTCTGATGAATTATATTTGAGCACTCATATTTGATGGGGTCTGTGCAAGAAGAGAAAAGTGCTGTAGCAAAACAAGACATATATTTTTATAAAGTTGAACTTCTGGTGAACAGCAGGGTTGAGAACTGTGGGCTTAAGCAGCAATCATAGGCACCTTGATTTGAATGTGAAGGCCATACAAGTTGACTTGGATTCTAGAAAGTGAATATTATAACAGAATGCCAATTCCATTATTTTTAATGTCAGTAATGTAAACAAATTTGAAACTATGATTTATCATAATGGAAAGAATCTGTCCTTTAAAAAAAAGACTTAATACATTTGCCCTGATGCAGCAAATATATAATCCATGTACATACCGTATTTTTCCGTGTATAAAACGACTCTTTTTCCTTAAATAATTTGAGAACAAATTGAGGGTTGTTTTATATGGAAGGCAGCTCTTTACCGCTGCCTTTTGCGAAGGCACAGGGCTTTAGCAAAAAGGAAGGGGAGGCATTGCTCCCTTTTTGCTAAGCTCTGTGCCTTCTCAAAAGGCAAGGGCGCGGGGCTTTAGCAAAAAGGAAGGGGAGGCGTTGCTCTCTTCCTTTTTGCTAAGCTTTGACAGCCGCTTTCCTTGCCTTTTGCCAAGGCACGAGGCTTAGCAAAAAGGGAGCCCTTTGATCCCTGCTTTTTCTAATTTGGGGTTAGAAAAGGGGGGGTCTTATACATTGGGTCGTCTTATAAACGGAAAAATACGGTAATCAGATTTTTCCATGGAAGTGTTTGAATGTTGACATGTGTAATAACTGCTGCTGGTGATGTTTTTTTTTTCTGTGTTACTCTTGCTGCTATTTAAAATATTTTACACTGCTTTTAAACTTTGCAAAGTTTCCTCTAGGTGGTTTAAAATACTCAAACATAATGTACTAATACATGTATAATTACTCTTGATTAGAACAGCAGTCATAAAATATTGCTGAAAATGTTTTTATACTCAATGTAGGGAAAAATCAGAGTGCACCATGGGGACAAAGTTGAGTAGTAACTGTTGCAGTTCTTTAATGCAGTATGAATAGACCAGTTAATCAGTAAAGATAAATAAACTGATAAGTAAATATCAGCTCTATCCAACTGTAGTCCCAGTTTAGGATTGCTTGGGACTACAGTTCTCAACATCCCCAGGCAGCACAGTCAGTAGTTAGTGAGAATAGGAATTGTAGTTCAAACAGTTGGAACAAATACGTTTAGGGAAGGCTGTATTGAGTGCTGTAAGAACAGGCAAATCCAGAATCAATGCAGATGTGCTTCTGGAGATGGCCACTTCAGGTAAACAATTATTAATGGACCAGAGAACACACATTCACTCCAGTGAAACCTTCCTTCCTTTGGTACAGATTCTTCCCTTCCCTCGCATGCAACAATCGTAGTTAAACATTACACTGTCACCAGTGTTAACTGTTTAAGTGATTAGTATGAATCAGGTTTCCTTGTTAATCATCTGCTGCTTATGAAATCTTGGCCGAGTGATTATAAGGGGATCTGATTAGCTTCAATCATCTATGCCAGGGGTCTCCAAACTTTTGACCCTGAGGGCCACACGGGATACTTTCAACATCTTAGAGGGACAAAGGAACAGGAACGCGTGCACGTGTGTATGCACGCACGCACGCCCTTCTGCACCCACATCCACGCGTGGACACACTTCTCACACATGCACCTCCCCCCCCAGCCCCCGCACGCAGGAAGGCTGTCATACAGAGGATCTGTTCTCAATCATCCCTCAGTGCAGGACACACAACAATGGTCTCAAGTTACAGGAAGCCAGATTTCGGTTGAATGTCAGGAAAAACGTCCTAACTGTTAGAGCAGTACGATGGTGGAACCAGTTACCTCAAGAGGTGGTGAGTGCTCCAACACTGGAGGCATTCAAGAGAAACGTAGACAACAACCTGGCAGATACCTTTGATTTGTATTCCTGCACTGAGCAGGGGGTTTGGACTTGATGGCCTTATAGGCCCCTTCCAACTTCATGCTTCTGTGTGAAGCGTATGTGAAATTGAGGGAGAAACTGTAGGGAGTAGTCCTGCAAACTGCTTCCATTCAGTTGTCCATGGTTAAGATGTTTTTACTGTTGCATCTCCATCTGCTCTGTTTACTCCTGAAGTAATCTGGAATAGTTGTTGGGAACTAGGTAGAAAACTAATGATATATTTCTGACTTTTCTTTTAAGGAGAGCTAATGGAAGCCATTAAGCGAGATTTTGGCTCCTTTGCAAATTTCAAGGAAAAGCTGACAGCAGTTTCAGTTGGTGTTCAAGGCTCAGGGTGGGGATGGCTTGGTTATAATAAAGAACAAAGCCGCTTACAGATTGCTGCCTGTTCCAATCAGGATCCCCTTCAAGGAACCACAGGTGAGTTTCTCTCAGTTGACGTTGTCTTAAATGAGAAGATAGTGTGTTTGTCAGTGGTTGGACATCATAATAACTGCTGAGAAGGACTTTTTCTAGCTCCCAGCAGGCTCCCACTTTCTTAGCAATTTGGATATGACAGGAAAGAGTGTGCATTTTGCTTGTTGTTTCTGTACTTGTCTGAGCCTTCCTACAAGGGAGGAAAGCCTCTGCTTCTCCTTTCAACACTCTGGCAGAAATATATATTCTCACTGAATAAGAAAATAAATGAATGTCAGCATACACCTCTGTGAAAAGTAGGACAAAGCTTTGACTGCTTCCCACACCCTCTGTGCTTATCAAAGGGCCTTGGGAGAGAGGCAGAATCTTGTCACTTGTGCAGCATTCTAGGAAAGGCAAAATAGTGTAGAATGTACTCCAACTGGCTCTTCTTTCCTTTACCATGGCATCTATTGGAAAAACCTGTGCCTTTTCTCTAAGCCTTCTGCATACACCAGAGGATGAGGAGGAAGAAATTGGTCATGATATGTAGAAGCATTGCTTACCAACCAAGATTGTTTTTAATCATGGAATCATAGAATAATGGAGTTGAAAGGCTGCTATATAAGGCCTTCGAGTCCAACTCTCTGCTCAGTATAGGAATCCAAATTAGTGTATATGGTTGTCTAATTTTCTCTTTAATGCCTACAGTGTCGGGAGTTCACCATCTCCCAAGGTAGTTGATTTCATTATTGTACAGCTCTAACAGGAAGTTTGTCCTGATATTCAGCTGAAATCGGGCTTCTATAACATGAGCCTATTATGTGTCCTGCACTCTGGAAAGATTTAGATATTGCCCCTCCTTTGTATATAGCAAGGCATCGAGAACTGGACACAGTACTCAAGATGAGGCCTAACCAGTGCTAAATAGACAGGAATAGTACTTCACGTGATTTGGAGACAATGCTTCTGTTAATGCAACCTAAAATAGCTTTTGCCTTTTTTGCAGCCACATCACACTGTTGGCTCATATTGAACTGGCAATCTACAGCAATTCGAAGATTCTTCTCGTAGTATTCCTGAGCCAAGTATCTTCCATCTTGTAACTGCATTTGGTTTCTTTTTTTTCCCCCTAGGTGTGGAACTTTGAATTATCCCTGTTAAATTTCATTCTGTGCTCACATAACTCCTTGCTGTTTCCCATAATGGATGAAACCAATACATCAGTTTTGTGAGAATAATTAAACAGAAGAGGAAAGTTAAGTAAATTGTGCAACACATGATAGACATGGTATCTCTAGCCCTAGTTAGATGCCATGAACAGAACTTATCTGGAATAATGGGTTGGGAAAATTGTTTGATTCTGAAGACCAGGATGCTCCCACAAGACTAATCCAGCAGGGCAACACTTACATTCCCAGTTGGGAGGAGCAGGAGCAAATATTTGAAAGAAAACAGGAAAGAAAGCAAGAAGGCAGGCTGGCTGGCTGGCTTTGGAGACAGCCCACCTCTAGAAAGGCTGTGGATGAAGCTTGGCAGTTCCCTATCCCACAGTTTGGGATGCAGAGGATTAGTGGAAAAGAAGGAGTACAGTGAAGCTTGGGTGCCTTAATCAATTTCAGAGGATGTTTAAATCAGCACCTACGATTACTTCTTGACTACCTCATACAAGGTTTGTTAAGTGCCTTGTGGCACAGTGGCTAAACTGTAGTATTGCAATCAAAACTCTGCTCATGGTTAGTGTTTGATCCCAGCAGATTCTGGCAGCTGGTTCGAGGCCGACTCAACTTTCCATCCTTCTGAAGTGGGTAAAATGAGTACCCAGGTTGCTGGGGGGGAGGAGCAATGTATAGCCTGTATAATTAAATTGTAAACTACCCAAAGAGTGCTTTAAGCACTACGGGGCAGTATATAAGCAGCACACTTTGCTTTGCTTTTTTGCTTTATCAGTAAAAACAGTCTTCCTCAAACTGGTGCATTTCAGATGTATTGGATTATATCTGGCAATGGAATATGGGTGTTGTAGTCCAACACATCTAGAGGGCAGCATGATGGGAAATACTAATCTAAGTGGCTTTGTTGACTCACAGTATATTTAAAATTAAGGCCAACAGCTGATTATCAGTGAAATGCCTCACATAGTGGTGTTCCCAACTAAAAACAACAGGATCATTAATGATGTTCCAAGTTGATTGTTTAAGAATTATTTTTCTAGTTTAAAGAATTCTTCATCATCATTTTGATCAGTTACCCTCCCTGATAGACAGAGGGAATGCTGTAGACATAGTATATCTTGACTTCAGCAAAGCTTTTGACAAAGTGTCCCATGATATCCTGATTAGCAAGCTAACTAGGTGTGGGCTGGATAGATCAAGTGTCAGGTGGATAAAGAATTGGCTATAGAATCGTACTCAGAGAGTGATGATTAATGGGTCCTTCTCTAACTGGGAAGAGGTAACAAGTGGGGTACCCCAAGGCTCAGTCCTGGGCCCGGTGATATTCAATATTTTTATTAATGACTTGGATGAGGGAGTGCAGGGAATGTTTGTCAAATTTGCAGATTATACCAAATTGGGCGGAATAGCTAATACCCTAGAAGACAGAAACAAAATTCAAAATGACCTTGATAGGATGGAGCCCTGGGCGGAAAGCAACAGAATGAAATTCAACAGGGATAAGCGCAAAGTACTGCACCTCGAAAAAAAAAAAACTAATTGCATTAGTTTGGGGGATACCTGGCTCTGCAAAACTACGAGCAAGAAGGATCTTGGAATTGTCGTAGATCACAAGCTAAATATGAGCCAACAGTGTGATGTGGCTACAAAAAAAGACGAATGCTATTTTAGGCTGCATTAATAGAAGTATAGTTTCCAAATCCTGCGTGGCGCTAGTCCCCCTCTATTCATCACTAGTTAGGCCTCACCTTGAGTATCGTGTCCAGTTCTGGACACCGCACTTCAAGAAGGATGCTAACAAATTGGAAAAAGTTCAGAGGAGGGCAACAAGGATGATCAGGGGGCTGGAAACCCAGCCTTATGAGGAAAGGCTGAAAGAATTGGGCCTTGAGAAAAGACGACTGAGGGGTGATATGATAGCACTTTTCAAATATTTGAAAGGCTGTCATACAGAGGAGGGGCAAGATCTGTTCTCGATTATCCCAGAATGCAGGACATGTAACAATGGGCTCAAGTTAAAGGAAGCCAGATTTCGGTTTAATATCAGGAAAAACGTCCTAACTATTAGAGCAGTGCAACAGTGGAACCAGTTACCTTGGGAGTTGGTGAGTGCTCCAACACTGGAGGTGTTCAAGAAAAACTTGGATAATTACCAGGCAGATATGCTTTGATTGTATTCCTGCATTGAGCAGGGGGTAGGACTTGATGGCCTTGTAGGCCCAACTTCACTTTTCTATGATTCTATGATTTTGATCAGGTAACCTCCCTGATTCTGTGGTTGTTACATATTTTGACTTCAGCAAAGCTTTTGATAAAATTCCCCATGCTATTCTGATTAGCAAGCTAACTAGGAGTGGGCTGAATAGAACAAATATTAGGTGGATCCATAGCTGGTTGCAGAATCATACTCAGAGCGCTTCTCAGTGGTTTCTTCTCAAACTACTCAGAGTGCTTATCAATGGTTCCTTCTCAAAGTGGGAGGAGGTAACAAGCAGGCTCGGTTCTGGGCCCAGTGTTCTTCAACCTCTTTATTAAGACTTGGATGACAAGGTGCAGGGAATGCTAATAGTGTAGTCTTCAAATCCCGTGAGGTACTCATTCCCCTCTACTCAGCACTGGTTATGCCTTATCTTGAGTACTGTGTCCAGTTCTGGACACTGCACTTTAAGAAGGATGACAACAGATTGGAAAAAGTTCAGAGGAGGGCAACAAGAATGATGGAAACCAAGCCCTATGAGGAAAGAATGAAAGAACTGGGCATGTTTAGCCTTGAGAAAAGAAGACTGATTGTAGTTTTCAAATACTTGAAAGATCATCGTACAGAGGAGCAGCATGAACTGTTCTCGGTCATTCCAGAGTGGAGGACACATAATGAGTTCAAGTTACAGGAAACCAGATTTCAGTTGTATATCAGGAAACTTAGAGCAGTGTGACAGTGGAACCAATTACCTCAGCAGATGGTGAGCCCTCCAATATTGGAGGCATTCAAGAGAAAGTTAGACAACCATCTGTCAGATATGCTTTGATTTGGATTCCTGCATTGAGCAGGGGGTCAGACTCAATGGCTTTATAGGTCCCTTCCAGCTCCATTATTTTGTGCTTCTATGAGTACAACCTAACCCCTAGCAACTAACAATCCTATTCATTCACTTTTCTGTTTTCTGAGAATTCAGATTTTTCCTATACGCTTCTAAGACCTAAAGCCTTTATACCTGGAATTCTTTGTTTTAGCAGAAGTGTGGATCCTCAGTAGCTGGATCATGTACCCAGTATTTACTCAGCATCTTTTCTGCCTGTCCGTCCCCCATTGTGTGTACAGCTGGACAGATATACTAATATAAATTGCTTGAAAATGGAATCCTTTGTTAGAAACAGGAAACCACTGGGTACTTAATCCTGTTTGGAAACCAGCGTCTTTTCAGGCATATACTATGTAGGCCTTTGAACAGACTAGTCATCTAGTCTGGTAGTTTGATTATGTAACTTTTATTTTACATACTTACATAATTTGCTTAAGGTGGTAAAAGGAAGCTATAACATCAAATCGATTAATGAGGCAGTAGGCAGAGGTCTTTCAGGTTGTCTGCAGTCTTACAAATGCTGGACATATGTAAACATTACAGTCAAGAATAGAGAATTGCAAACGACTGGCAGTCCATCTCAGATCCAAGGGGTTCCAAGGCCCCCGTTGACTCCTTAACCCAGTAGATCAGATTGAGATGTCCAGTGCATGGTCTAGTCAGGCTTTATTGGATCAGTTTCAGTTAGTAGGATCTGAGAATATAGACAAGACACTTGCACACTGTACAGTTATTACCTCTTTTTTAGATCCTTGCCTATCTTGGCTACTAAAATCTGCCAAGAATATAATAGTAGAATGGGCCACTCATGTCATCAGTGCATCTCTTCAGGAAGGCCATGTGCTTTCCTATTTAAAAGAAGTTATAATAAGGCTCATTCTTAAGAAAACTAATCTGGCAACGTTTGATTTGAACAACTACGGACCCATCACACATATTCCGTTTTTGGACAAGTTAATCAAAAGGGTGCAGCAGGTGTTCTTGGAAGAAACTGATAGTCTGGATTAGACAGGGGCACTTCGTATTCATATCTCGGGGGTTTGAAAGTGACCTGAGGCACCACAGGTGCTGAGGAGGCCCAGTTCCCTGCCCCAGAACCAGACGGGCCACTCACTGGGCTCCACGCAGTGCTGGGGGCCTTCAGCAGCGGCAGCATCATACCATGCCCAGCAGAAGCCCAGCTGGCCCTTCCCTGCCTCCCCAAGATACGAATACAGAGTACCTGTCTCTAGTCTGGATCCATTCCTGTTGGGGTTTAGGCCGCAGCATGGTACTGAAACAGCATTGGTTACCCTGATACCGGAGCATAATTAAACTAGATTTTAGTATAACCCTTAGCAAAGAAAACACAGGCCTCACAGCAACTAGGCCCAGGCCTAGCTCAGGCGAATAGAGAAACATTCACAGATAGTATAGGATTTTCCTTTAGTTACTCTTCCCTGCACCCCCCTTCACCTTTGATCTAGCAGATGGCCAGCTAAGGAATGTGGCCAAGGAGGAACCAGGCGATAATAGTCGGCACATCACCAGCAGGGGAGCCAGAGAGTGAAGGCCATATATCAGGGCCCAGGAAAGCCTACACATAGACATACCAAAAGATAAGAGGAATTGATACTCTTTTCCCCAGACATTTAGACGCTTCCTGGGCATAAGCAAAGGACACATGAGCACACAATCTGCATATCTATAGGTAGCCAATAGGTTAACTTAATTAGCATCACTACCCAATGAGGAACTGGATCCAAAGTTGGGATATAAATGACCAATAGAATTGTAGTACTTTTATGACTCTTTGTTTGTATCATTATAAAACATGTGTACACTGTATTTTCGGGGTCTTCTCTGCTTTTAAGAGAAGTCCCAGCTGACCTTTTCTTTGCTGCTATTCAAATAAAATTGGGCCTTTGGTTCAGCTGTTGCGTCTATGCCTGATTCCTTGCCAGAGAATCTTAGAACCCAGATTTGGCCAGTAACAACCCTGCAAGAATATCTTCTAAGGGAGGCAGATGGGGAATGTAACCTTGTTGATTTTCCTCGATCTTTTGTGGCCTTTGATATCATCGATACCTGTATGCGTCTGGAAGGCTATCAAATTTAGGGATCAAGGGCTCTGATCTCTTCTGGTTCTGGTTCTTCCTTAATGACTGATCCCAGATGGTACAGCTTTGGAAAGCTGTTTCCACCCCTTGGAACCTCTGCTGTGGGGTCCCACAGGGGTTGACAGTCTCCTCAATGCTCTTTAATATCTACATGAAGCTGTTAGGAGATTTGGGGTTCGCTGTTACCAATACGTTAATGAGCAGCAGTTCTATCTCTCCTTCACTTCATCTGCAGATGATGATGTACACTTGAGCACTGCCTGTGGACTAGACGAAACTGGATCCAGATAAAACAAATATTCCACTCTTAGGAAGAGGGAAACTTATCTGGCTTTGATGAAGTTATATTCCCCTTGAAAGACTAGGTCTGCAGCTTGGGGTTTTTCTTGGACCTGGCACTCTCTATGGAGCCTCAAATATCAACTGTGGCCAGGAGTGCATTTTATGTGGTTCCACCTGAATAAGAAATGCTTGGTAATAGTGGTTCATGCATTGGTAATCTAAAAAATAGATTACTGTAATGCTCTCTACATAGGGCTGCCCTTGAAAACCGTATGGAAACTTCAACAGATCCAAAATGCGGCAGCCAGGCTGATATCTGGGGCGAGTAGGTTTTATTGTATATCCCCAGTCTTTGTGCGGCTTCATTGGCTCCCTGTCAGTTTCCCTGCTGAATTCAATTGAATGGTTTAGGACAGTGTTTCCCAACCTGGGAGTTATGACCTCCAAGGGGGGGGGGGTGTCACAGAGTGTTTTCGGGTGTGTGTGTCACGGGTTGCCTTATATGTGTTGTAGCTGTTGTTAAATAATTTCTTCCTTGACTTTCAGAACTGGATATTAAACATGTATATGTATGAGAAACTAGTCCTTGCAGGAGAAAGAAGCCTCTTCTTTCTGAGAAGGGATGGCTTTACCCTATTAAAAAGGCCTTTTTATGCAAACATGGTGGGAGGGGTACCACAAGTTTCTTGGCTATTATAAAAAGGGGGATGCAACTTGAAAAAGGTTGGGAACCTCTGGTTTAAGACATCGATACTTGTCAGAACATCTCTCTCAGAAATCAGCTACCTGTTTCACCTGCTACTCTCAGTCCATGATGCTAAAAGTAGCCACACTGAGGAAGGCCAGAAAGACGATGACATGGAATCAGGCTCTTTTGGTGGTGGCCTCCAGTCTTTGGAACAAGCTTCCAGCTGAGATACTACAGGCTCCTTCCCTCCAGATATTCAGGAAATAAATGAAAACAGAATTATACAAAGCTCCCTTCCATAGCTTATCCCCTAGATGCTGTTAATATAATTTTTTTCCCTTTCTTTCTTTTTGTATGTATTTTAGATCTCTACTGATGAACTGCCATATTGATGGTATTATTTTGTGGGGTTTTATGGGATTCTAAGTTTTAATCTGTAAAGCTGCCATGAATAGTGTTCCACTAGAGGGCGGTATAACAGTCAAGTAATTGACAGTTGTCTAAAGGAGGGGTGGTGGGTACTGTAACAACTAATTTAAGCGTCATAATACTTGAGCTATATATTGTATTTCTTTTCCTTTCTAGGTCTCATCCCCCTGCTAGGAATTGATGTATGGGAACATGCATATTATCTTCAGTATAAAAACGTTAGACCTGACTATCTCAAAGCTATCTGGAATGTGATCAACTGGGAAAATGTATCTTCAAGATATGCAGCTGGGAAGAAGTAGAGCTGAATTCTTGTACAGACTTGAACCCTTGGTGTTCCTCAAATCATTTTTCTATTAATGCCTAAAAGCTTGCTTGCTAATTGCCGCAGTACTGAAAATATGATACCACACTAAGCAAAAGCTGTTCTCAAGTTCACAGGGTTTTTTTATTCGATAAAAGTGTAGTTCTTGAAAGTACTAATCTGATATTGAAAAACAGGCATTCTTCATGAGCTACTCTGAAATGCAACTCTTTTGAAACATCAGGATAGAATTACAGACTTCCTCATGGTAGCATGTGGGTTTAACAGTGCTTTCAAGTGTGATTTTAAGCTGCAAACACATCCTGGGCATACCAAAGTTAGGGGAAAAGTTTGAGAAATCATAACAGTGCTTCAGTAGCATTTTTTAGACTAGGTTATGTGTCAGAGTGTAATGCACTTGAGTAAAAGGCAATCTGTTACAATCTTCATAATTAGAGATGTTTGGCAGATACTTGTTCATTACAAAATTAGGATTCCTAATGTGGCTCACAACTTTGAATGGTTGTGGGTTAGCTTTCACGAAATCTCCTCTCAGAAGAAGAGAAAAGTCAAAGCCAGAGAGAGATATTGCATCAAATCTGCATCAAATGTACAGGTGCTTAGTGTGCGTGTATGTTTATCTTCTGTGTATTTTTGGTGGGAAATGCTGCTTCTGTAATATAGTGCTACCAACGGGTGATAATCAAATTGTTTCTTGATATTGATCTAGATGGCTTGTTTTTTGCACTACAGTATTTGATTAGAAATACATGATTGGTTATCAGAATAAAAGTTGAAACTGACTCTGCCAAGTTATTAAATAAGAATATGGTTTTAATTGTAATAAAGCATTTAAGGCCTTTAAATATTGCATGATAGGGATAATAACCCAGCCATAATGTCTAGGAACATTGTCTTTTATTCATTCCTCAGATGCCGTATAAGAGTTCGCTATGAGACAGTTATGGCTGACTTTGACTATACATCATAAAGAGCAGTTTTTCATTTTGGAATCAAGCCAGCAGTCAGTGTAAGTGTACGAAGGATAACGTCCACCTTGGGAAGTGCTTCATTACAGACACCTGTGGTTTTGAGAATTACACATTCTGACATCTAATTTGATCTACGGCTATCTGTAAAAAAAATTGGTAATGAAAATCAGTTTTGTATGAGAACCTGAGATTAAGATACTTGCTATATTTGGTCCGGATGAATACCCAGGTAGCTTGTTCTCTTTCAGTTCAATAACTTACACAAAAACAGGTGTGTAACTGGACAAGTTACTATGACTGGGTGACTCTTAATATTTGCCATTGGTATTTGGAAAGGTCCATTTGTAAGGATCAAAGATCCAGAGCTCAATCCTGCATTAAAGATTTGATATGTGTGTAGCTAATAATTGTGTGTAGGTGCCTGTTTTGACTTGAAAAGCAGTTTGTTGTGGGGTGAAGGAATTCAGTCCAAAATTAGTGATGGTGGGGATTCAAAGGACAAGGAGGATATAAAGGTACTGGTGTTAAATGTAGTCACACTGCCTTAAAGATAAAACACTAAATCAGATTGCTAGTTCCAGCTATAGTAAATTATATGATTCTATGGGATTTGTAAGCCAGTGCTAATGAAAGTGTTATTGATTCACTGGCTCTGCTCTGGTTGAGACTAGCAGCTGGATTTAGACCATGATTTGTTGCTTTATTTTAAGAATGTTTAAGCTATTTTTTGCCCAAGTTAAAGGAACAAAGGAGAGGTTGATTGGAAGAGAATACCCTTATATCTAGTTTTTCCATTGAATTCTCAGCTAGCAACTGTGGTATGGAGTCCTAATTTAGCAATTTTGGTTTGAGCTCCACTTAGACATTTTAATGGAAGTGATTACAGAGAGTCCATTTTTATAGTAGTATCTGTCTTCAGAGCTCAGCATCCGTCATTCATTTTGTGTCCCTGAAAATACTCCAGAAACTACAGGTGGCCCATAAGAACATGGGTAGAGCCATGGTGGATCATACCAAAGCGTCCAGCTTGCCAGTCCTTTTCCCATAGTGGCCATACAGGTGTATATCCTCATCTTTAAACATTTTTTCTTCTCCAGGAAACTAACAGATCCATAGTATATTAACAGTGGGTAAGGTGGGGTGATAATTCACTTTAAACTTCTCAAGTCCAACAGGTTTGTTTCTAAACTTTTTTTTCTATGAAAGCTGGAATAGGAAAGTGTTTGATTTGTATTCCTGCACTGAGCAGGGGGTTGAACTCAGTGGCCTTATAGGCACCTTCCAA
Organism: Intellagama lesueurii; assembly: GCA_037013535.1. NCBI lineage: Eukaryota > Metazoa > Chordata > Lepidosauria > Squamata > Agamidae > Intellagama > Intellagama lesueurii. The sequence goes on along the minus strand of JBAJHW010000001.1, from coordinate 284,867,226 downwards.
CTTCACGATTCTATGAAAGCATTTCCCCTCTTCCTAATGTCTGCAGTGTTAGTTGTGCTGTCTGATCCTATCAGGCTGAACGTTCAGAGTGCTCAGCCTGGAGGCAGGCGGTGCAGCAGGGCTCTCCCAATTTGAAGAGACACTTGTTCAGCAGGCCGAGGCAAAGAGGCAGTTCCGAAACCAGTAAAATCAGGGAGCTGGACAGGGGACAGATTGTATTTGTCTTCAGTGTGGAAAGGATTGTCACTCTCGAATTGGCCTCCTCAGCCACACTAGACGCTGTTCCAAGACCTCTATTCAGAGCACGTTACCATAGTCTCTTGAGACTGAAGGATGCCTAACTGATCCTATGTACATTCACAGAAGAGAAAAAAAGGTTGATTTAAAGCAAGAAATTAGTGCAGAAGCTCTGCACTCAGAAGTAAGGAAATTCAGATCATAGATAAGCTGCCCTCTCTCTATATAGTGGTGCCTTGACTTACGAACTTAATTGGTTCCGGAACTCCGGTCGTAACTCGAAATGGTCGTAAGTCGAAGCACCATTTCCCATAGGAATGCATTGAAATGCAATTCGTTCCGGCTGAAGAAAATAATCACAAAAATATATATAAATAAATAAAAAATCACTGCAAGACCCATCGGAAACGTGATTAATCCGTTCCGGCCGAAGGGGGGGGGGGGAGAAAAGCAAGCAAAGCGTGCAAGACCCATCGGAAATGCAAAAAAAGCAAAGCAGAAAGCAAGCGAAGGATTCAAACTCAGTTCTCCTAAGCCATAGTCTTTCATTCTATCCTCTACTTCCCACCATAACCACTCACAAAAGAGACTTGCCATCTAAGTGTCTTGTCTTAAAGAGAATGTCCTGCATACCGTGTTTCCCCGAAAATAAGACAGGGTCTTATATTAATTTTTGCTCCAAAAAACGCATTAGGGTTTATTTTCAGGGGATGTTTTATTTTACAGTCATGTCATCTTCTGGTTGCTGCACAATGGTGGAGGGCGGGGTTTCACTTAACTAGGGCTTATTTTTGGGGTAGGGCTTATATTACAAGCATCCTGAAAAATCATACTAGGGCTTATTTTCAGGTTAGGTCTTATTTTCGGGGAAACAGGGTAATAATACAATTGATAGACTGCTTAAAGACTGCCCTGTGCCTTGTGTTAGAAGAGCCAGCCTGTGTGTTCGTGGGCAAGCTAAACATTTCCAGACTACCACCAGAAGAAGGGACTGAAGTCGTCCACTTCTGAGTACTTTATGCCTCAGAAATCCTGGTAACAGTTATAAGTAAGAGTCTGCTTGATGGGACATTATTGTTATTATTAATTTAAAAAGTCCAGTGTTACCTTTGGGTGTTATGTAAATGTCCTGCAGCCGTGCATGGAAAGCTGTGGTGCCAGATAGATGCAGAGAAACCATTTTGACTTGTCCATGAAAGCTCACATTAAAATGTAGATAAGTCTTTAAGGTGCCACAATATTTTTGTCTTATTTATTTTTTTGTTTTTGTTTGGTTTTGCCTGAAGTGGTTAAGTAATTGAAAAATTCTTCTCATTCTACCAACCGAGGAGAACAAAGAGTGGCAGCATTGTATGCACTGCCACCATCAGCTAGTGAAGGGGAAAGAAAGGGAACAGGAGTTCTTGAAAACCATTTATGTCCCGACGAGCAAAATGCTGGGTCCTATAATTTAGCACTTCTATAAATACATTTTATTATGTACTGTAGGAGCCTCATGGTATTGTGGTTCAGTCCCAATGGGCTCAGGTAGCCGGCTCAAGGTTGACTCAGTCTTTCAACCTTCTGAGGTTGGTAAACTGAGTACCTAGCCAATGGGGTGTGGGGGTGGAGTGTGTGTGTGTGTGTGTGTGTGTGTGTGTGTGTGTGTGTGTGTGTGTGTGTCCCCTGCATAATTAAAATTGTAAACCACCCAGAGAGTGCTTTAAGCACTATAGAGAGTGTAGCGAACACCCTGTCTTCCTATATATATAAAATGATATTGGCCTGCACCAATGGGAGCTGTTGGGAGGCGGAGCCAGAGAAACTAGAAGGGAGGGGTGAGTCAGAGTATAGTCAGTTCAGTGAGAGACAGAGAAGAGAGAAAGAGTTTGGGGGTTTGAGGCAGAGAGAGTGTTTAAGGAGTGATTAGTCAGAGTGTGACCGGTATTAATTAAGATAGAAGAGGTTAAAGTAAAATACTGAAGCTTTGTGTAACTTTAAGAATGTGCTTAAGAACTATTCCTAAAACAACTTGTAATCAATAAACCTGTTTCTGTTTAAAAGTTCAGTACTGAATGGACCTCAGTCTTTCATAGGAAATATAGGTTGATAAAGAGATCAACTGGTGGCAGCGTGTTGAAGGGCGTGTTGGGATACTCGTGTGAGCTCTGTGTTTGGTGAAACAAGCAGGGGCCACGGGGTAAATGCCACAGAGAGGTATATAAACAGCACACCTTGCTTTTTATTAAATATTAAGATTAAATTTCCAAATTATCCAGCAGGTGGTGCTTCTGTACCATAGTGGCAAACACCACTTGGCTAAAACATCAATGTTGTAACACCTTCAGGGATAACACATAATGATGTAAGCTTTTGCGGACCAGAGACCATTTCATGAAGTGTGTGGATTATCATATTGACAGATACATACCCATGAGTGTACAGAAAGTTAGGAAAAGCAATCTTAGCAGTGAGCTCAGAGGGGGAGTGAAACAAGCACCACAGACAACCATAATTAAGTTAAAGCTTAGATGTACATTAGTCATAGCAATGGTTCACAAACAAGTGTTGATAAACTGCAGAGCAGTTGTACCTTGGTTTGGTAGAGAAACCTGCCATAGAGTCATGAATATATCTGGAACTGTATTGGGACATGAGATAGGTCTTCCCTATATATATATATAATCAAGATCAATATATATAGTTCTAGTACATCTTGATTCTCTGATTATATTCCTGGCACATATTCAGAAGAAATATAACATGGTCACCTTTCTGAAATAAAGCACATCTGGCCTGGACAAAACTTCCATGGGAAATTTTGCAAAACTTAAAAACATCATCTTGAACTGCATTGTAGAAAAAAATGTGAGATATTATATATTATTATAATATATATATTACATCAATTGGCAGCCTTTTGGTCCTAGGAAAAGGTGTAAAAGTTCTAAACCATACTGTGCTGCAGAGTGGCTTGAGGCCACAGCTGCTGAGGACTTGCATCATGTACCACCAGTTTTTGGACTCTTGTGTACAATTTTTCTGCACCCTCCATGTGCTGAGCCTGAAGAAGTGGGATATTCTCCAGAAAAGCTTTCAATTTATTTGATTTTTAATAGTCCAATAACAAGTATCGCCCAGTCTTTTACATGTTGAATCTTGGAGACAACATGGCTTTAACCTTGGTTTTTTCAGGGCTAAATGTATGGACTCTGACCAATGGAGGGAGCCATTTCTCTATTTTAATCTCTAGTGCTAGCTCTCGACCTATTTATAAGTTCACTGTGCATTTCAAAGACTTCATGTGTAAAGGACATCAAGGCATTGTCTTTTTAGAAGCCTCTCATTTTGTGTTGGATATGTGGCTAAGAGAGCTTATGGATGGGTGAAGTTTTCCCTGCCCAAACTTTCAGGAGTGTCTTCTCCCCAGCTGCAGCCATGAGCAGATGCAGGAAAACAAATGGAAGAAAACTTTGGAGGTTCGATTTTCATGTAGTGGCGATGACACAGGCAAGGAAAATATTATAGGGTAACAGGGATACAGGCAAAGTGAGACAGTGCAGTTGTTTTGCTGTTTTTCTTGTTGGTTTTGTAAATATCCCAGGCTGTATTCACAACTGAGATATACAGTATGTACATGTACAGTGGTGCCTCGACTTACGACCATAATCCGTTCCAGAAGATGGACGTAACTCGAAATGGCCGTAAGTCGAAGCACCATTTCTCATAGGAATGCATTGAAATGCAAATAATCCGTTCCGGCCGAAGAAAAAAATCACCAAAAAAAAAAAAAAAAAATTAAAAAAATCACTGCAAGACTCATTGGAAACACAATTAATCCCTTCCGGCCGAAGGGGGGGGGGGGAGAAAAGCAATCAAGCGTGCAAGACCCATTGGAAATGCACAGAAAACAAACGGAGCAGATCGGAAGTGCACAGAGAACAAAGGGGGCAGGTCGGAAATGCAAAGAAAACAAAGGAAAAAGCAAGGGAAGCATGCAGGACCCATCGGAAATGGGGAAACCCCCCCAAAAAAGCAACCAAACCCCCCAAGACCCATCGGAAATGGGGGGGGAAGCCAAAAAACAAACAACCCCCCAAGACCCATCAGAAATGGGGAAACCCCCCAAAAAAGCAACCAAACCCCCCAAGACCCATCGGAAATGGGGAAAAAAAACCAAAAAACAAACCAACCCCCCCAAGACCCATCAGAAATGGGGAAAAAAAAACCCAAAAAGCAACCAACCCCCCCAAGACCCATTGGAAATGGGGGGGGGAACCAACCAACAAACAAACCCCCCAAGACCCATCGGAAATGGGAAAAAACATTCCAAAAAGCAACAACCCCCCCCAAGACCCATCGGAAATGGGGGGAAACCAAAAAACAAACCCCCCAAGACCCATCACAGCACAGAAACATAACCCCCCCAGCCCAAAACCACGCTGCAAAAACACCCAGAAGTTTTTAAAAAGCAGAAAACAGCACCTTACCTTACCAGGCAGCCCGAAGCCTCCCTGCAAGCACACACACACGCTCACTCAGAAGCAGAAATGAGGCAGTCCCAAGCCTCCTCTGACTCACACTCTCTAACTGCTGGGGCGAAAGAGCTACAAAGAAGCAGCCTCGTCGCCACCTACAGTTAGCAATTTGAATTTCCTGCCTTTTCCCCCTGCCCTTTTCTGTTCGTAAGTGGAAGCTCCGGTCGCAAGTAGAAGCAAAATTTTGCGGCCGTAGCTGGTTGTAACTCGAAATGGTCGTAAGTAGGGATGTTCGTAAGTGGAGGCACCACTGTATTCTCCACCATCTCTCTCTCTCTTTGTCTTTTACAGGAGAAACCCCCCTTTATGTATTTAAATAGAACAAGGAATTATGATTTGATACAATATAGGTCTTAGTTTATCACACTGGATAATTTTTGACCAAATTTTAATCTTTATTCTGTTTATTCAAAACTTTAGCCTGTGGTGGTGTCTCAGCTTTGGGAGATACTGACCTTATGAAAATTCAGCTTTACTGCTCCATTTTCCTTTTCAAATTAAATCTTATTATCTAGGATTTTAAAAAGAAAAACTTGCATTTTGTGAGTTCTGGCATATTTTTTTTACCCTGGTGAGAATTCTGGTGTATTGAGAAAAAGAGGCAGGTGGTGCCCATTGTGATTGGCAGGGTTTTGGGCCAATGGTGGGCAGAGACGGGTGTGACAAACTAAGCTAGGGACAAAAATAGGTTTGCACACGCGCGCGCACACACACACACACACACACACACACACAGATGCTCACACAAAATACAAAGACATACACAGTTCTCTCTCTCTTTTCTTTTTTTCCTGACCTGCTCCCACCAATTGTTCATTTTGCAGGCATGCAGGAAATGGCCAGTTCTTGCATTTTTCAAACAGTTTTAGGAAACCACCTTTAATACTCAGTGCCTTATATTGCCCTTGATCTAGAGGCAGGAGGTGATCTTCTGCCAGTGCTGGCGCGTGGGGGCTTTCTAACAGAAAAATGTTTTGGATGGCACTGAAGTGTGAGACTTACAGTCATCTACAGGCACAGAAGGGCAATTACATTTTGCCTTTAAGGTATCTCCCTGGAAGTGAGATATATAATTTACGCCTAAAGAATAGCTTCGTTGGATGCAATCTGTACTTGAAAAGCAGCATTGCCCCACTTCTCCTAAATAAGCAGCCTGCCCTGTTGGGGAGCATTAAAATGTTGCATGTCCAAAGGATTCTCTGTGTTGAATCGAGTACGTTTCACTGGAGCAAGAAAATAAAAATTAGAATACAAGTAAAAAGAAATCAGATTAAAATAAAAATCTATACTTTCTGAATTCATGAGTATTTTTACCCATATAAATTCCAAAGTCTGTGTGACTGGTATTATATAACAGATACATGTTTTAACCAACAACCTAAGTATCTGTTAAATATCGGCGCAGTATGTATGCTGTTCCTAATACTGCCGGTTTTTGTAGCTATGGTGGTGTTATTTTTGAGATCTCCAACTGCTTATAATACTGCATGAAATTTCTTGATATTGTTCTCAAAGCCCCGATGACTACGGGAACCACTTAAGTGTGTTTCATCCACAAGCGAGATGTTGCAATTGCCAGGTCGCTGGGCTTTTGCCCCAGGGCACCAAAATGTAGAGGGAATGGAAATCTAGAGATAAATCTACTGAAGAATGCTAGGAAAATAAATGGCAATGCCTCCTGGCCTTGTTCATGTTTCTTTTTTGGAAAGCAGAAAAATTCTGCATCTTTTGAGGGGTATAATACAGATCACTTCCATACAAAAATCTAGTTTTGGTTATCCCAAACTTTCTTCATTCCAACACTATAATTTACAGTATGTGGGGAAATTATTTCATTTTTGATATAGCTGAATAATTAGGAACCTTTTCTAGTTTGCTGCTAAATGCCCCCATGCCTGTTAGATTTTAGTAAGCAAAATTTCTGGATCTATCATCTGCCCACCCATAATTTAACATCTACTGCCTGATCCTTTTTACATAGAAATACAATTAATTGGACTTAGGGCCTTCTATATTTAAAATATGTTTTCTATCAGAGGTTTGGGTGTCTGGCTGTGGAGTCAGAGGTTGGGAGTTCTACCCCCCACTGTGCCTCCAGGGAGAAGAGCCAGCCTGTGTGGCCATGGGCAAGCTGCACAGTCCCAGGATGCCCCCAGCAGAAGGGAATGGTAAACCACTTCTGAGTATTCTCTACCTGGAAAACCCTGAAAAGGATCACCATAAGTCAGTGTCAGAATCACTTCTCCCTAAAGAGATAATGATCTCAGGTGAGGAGTCACTGTAGGCACAATACTACCACTTTTAGTGCCTGGGTAGGTCCTTTACTCCCCAGAGGTGCGTAGTCTTTGCCTTATGGACAAGCTTGACCTAATAGAAAACTCTTGCCTGCTTACAAGGCAGTAAATCGTTGACTGTGTGCTTCCTTAGATAGCACAACTGACTGGCTAGGTAGGACCTATCTATTATAGTAGCATTGAGTTACCTTCTTCCTCTCCACTGGATTTAGGTGCAATCCTGCTATGAGACAAGTCCTTCAGTTAAGAATAATTGTTGTATTAAGAAAATAAAGTAGTTTCATTAGAATACAGTTGTAGCATTAAAAGGCATATAGCATTAAGCATATCCAGCAGTTACCATGATTAAATAAGCTTACCATTCTTAGGTAAAATAATAAACAGCTAAAATCATGCTAAGTAATCATCTTTGTTCTCTACATCTTAGCATCTAGAGAAGATGGGCTATTCTCTCCCCCCTCTCCTACAAAAAAGACAAACCTCTCTCTCTTCACAATCTACAACATCCACCATCAATCTATCACATACATGAACAACCATTTTTCTATATGTCTCTGGACCACCTCCTTTATGACACTTCCAAGCTGTTAACCAATTAAGATCAAGTGGGTGTAACACAGTCCACTCCCTTATTTCACATGAGAAGATCCAGGTGGCTTATCTTGCCAATTAAGCGGTATGTGTTGTTTCAGCTTCCCCTGGTCTCCTCGTCCTTGCTTCTTATCTCTGTGCCAGGCAGAGCAAACTGTGAACAACAATCTCATGAGAACATTTCAGTGCTTTTAAATCCATCTTACACAGAACCTAACAGACTCCATCTTTACATGACTACAAGTCCCAGTTTCCTCATATTTCCTCACAGTCAGAATTGACCTGACACATGTTTATTGTTTATTAAGATTATCACTGGTTTATGATCCCTGCACAACTCTCTTTAAAGAGCAAACTTACGAAAATAGTGGAGAAGAAGAAGAATTTTGATTGGTAGAATTGGAAAAAACATTGACCAGGACTGACTGGAGTATATCTGCTGACAGGACAGCAGAATTGGGAGGAATCTCTCTGGAACTGCTTTTCTGAATGTGTGGAAGGTCACAGAGGAGAAATGGAGAAGAACATGCTAGGAATGGGATGTCAGTGTGATGTTGGATTCAGGCCATTTGTTTGAATTAATATTGAGGATAAAGTTTTCACCTATTGTATGAGAGGCACAGTTTCTTAGACGAGAAAGTAAAAACTGGAACAGGAGTGGAATGCACGATTTATTTATTTAATCTATTTATTCATAAGCTGCTGGTAACTTATATCCTCCTCCAAGTCTTACTGTGCTGCCTCATCATGGCATGGAGGTGACCCTGGGCTCTCAAAGGCAATGCAAATAGAACACAAGCTCTGACAGCTTCTTGAAAGCTGGTAAGTCTTGAATATGAGCCTACTAACAGATGATCTGTCTATCATATGAGAACAAGTCTAGTTAAGTACAGAGAGTGTAAGTCACCAGATATTTGGCAAACTGGTGATGGACTGGCTGCAACAACTATGAAGGCCATGAGGGAACCGTTGTGGTCCATCTGTCACAGCAGACGGACTACCCACTCTGATGAAAATATGGATCTCCAAAGGCAGGTGACATATTAGAATAAATATTGCAAACATTTGGCAGGTGAGAGCAACCCTTTATACAAGTTTCTGATGAGGATTATTGATTATTATACAGCAACAGACTTGGTTTTTTTAATATTTATTCTTAAAATTCAGACAATACAAAACAATTACAGTAGCAATTTATTTCAGTCATATAACAACAGGATTTCAATAATTAAGTGATCATTTGTGAACCTTGGCGGAAAAAGAAAGAGACTAATGAAAAGTGGCTACATCCTTCTGTCTTGCTGAGAACAGCTTCTTTTCCTTATTAATGTGATGGGAAAAGGGGCCGAAGTTGCATTGGAACTACATATAGTTTAATTTCAGCCAAATTGCTATGAAGTAGTGGCAAAGTGCAAGTGTCCATCTGTTTTATACACACAAAGGATTTAGCTACATCCTTGCCAGATGCCCGAGAGACCAGGAGGTCATGTTTGTGTGCATATACGGGTCAGAAAGTGGCATGTTTAAGAGGACAGAATGGACAGTATATCTCAAGGCAAACAGGAAAAAAGCAATTTCTGGCAAAACAAAATACATCTGCTGAACATAATCCAGCTTCACATTTGGCACGATGCTGTAAAATGAATGTTGCGCTTTCCCCCGGATACCACAGCTCAGAGCCCAATCCCACTATGAAATAAACCCTATTTAAATTGAGATTAACATGTTTTACATCGATTTAAATGTGGACATTTACACAAGGTACGTGCCTGTGCGGACTAATGTGACAGAGGTCCATTTATTTTAAGGTGGATGTGGAACTGATTCATTGAAATCGATTCCACAGATTCTATGTAGAGGCGGCAGAGGCAGCGATGAGGATTTTACAGTGAATTCAAAAGCAATGATCCTACTCCAATTTATTTCATCAGTGGGACATGGCCCTCAGTTCGCATTCTGATTTTTCAAACACAAGACTAGGAGAGCATTTTGTGACTGAAACTCTAGCCCCAGGGCCTTTTGACTTCCTTGGTCCCTCTGACCCTAGCTGCAATCCTACAGATTTTGAAAGAGAAATGGATTTTCCCTTGAACAGGGTATTGTTGTCAGCTATCCCTGTTGTAATGCAATGTATTTGAAGGTGGCTTGGTCTTGAATGGAAGCTAAGAGTCATTAAGAATAAGGATGCATCAATATATTAGAATAAGGAAGTATACAAGGGCTGTTTCTTCATTCCCTCCCCTTAAGTGGATTAAAATATTTCTTCAAAATTCATTTTCTTTCCTGTTCCAAACTCGTGGAGAGGAGGACAGTGAGCTGCCCATGCTAACCTGTCCTCTCTAGGAACGACAGTTATTCAAAGATATATTACTTTTCTTTCCTTTTTTTCTGCTTTATTTTCTCTTGGAATTTCAGCTTAGAGTTTCAGTTTAGGGCCATTTCTATTTTCTGTGTAGCATTAATAAACATTCCCTCTAATTTTCTGGGTGCTGTGCAGAGGCTCCGCCCCCTTCGTGCGGGATTCTGGCCGCGACTGGAAGTAAATGGGTGAAAACACCAACTCAGCTGTGTGTGTCCAATGCAGTGCTGCACGCCGCACACCTTAGAGGAAATGTTGGCACTAATGTTTTATGGGGATTAATTGAATATATTTGCTTAGCTTTTGGCCACCTAAGAAAAAGAGAAGAAACAAGAAATCCTTATATTCCATGTATCTTATGCCATATGTTTGGATGGATGCCGTTGTAAGAAATTGGAGATTATCTCAATTCCAGGAATGGTTCTGACCCTGGGCTATCCATGTAATCCACAAAGCAACTTATGTCAACCTAATTTCATTTCTTCTTTTTCCAGCAGGATGAAAAATTACTAAAAGGAGGAAATGCAGTAGCTATTGCATATACCAGCTTTAGGACAGCTGTTTATAGACTACCATATACATGTCTTTGAGCCATTAAGATAGGAAGAATCAGGGAAAGGAAATGCTGTTTACTGACCTCTTCATGAAAGATCAGCAGTTTATTGAAATCATTTTCAATAATGGAAAAGTAACAAAAAACAAAAACAAACCCAAGGCGTTTTAAACAGTGTTTGGTACAAAAATGTACATTTGTTATGTAAGTATATATTTGTTATATTATCACTCTAGACATTTTATTGAGGTTGCCATGTTCTCACAGAAATTACCACATTTGCCAAACCCAGGCTATGATCCAAAGAGATTTTAATTCCCAATTTTTAATTTTAATTTACTGGAGGGTTTTTGGACTTTGGAGGGGGAAAAAAAACCCTCCAGTAAATTGGAACTAATTCACAGTCCCTTTGATTCTACTCTCAGAATAATATTTTCAAACATTATAACTTTGAAATTCATTTGTTTAATCCGATTTATAACCTGTTCCCTCAAACAACTTACATTTTAAAAACATTGCAATGTGCACTGCATGAAAGAAGAACCAAAACTAAAAAGAATAATTCTGTTATGTAGCTGCAGGGCTGGACAACCTCTGAGGACTGAGGTGCCGTTTTTGTCCTCCCCTGGATCTCGGGTATTTATACAATGGCTTCTTGGTTTCTAAAAAGACTGTTTCTGGCCTGATAGAGTCCTCATAGGAGGGCGGCACTAGCTTTAAAATGGCACATCACAGACCCTGAGGCTTTTGGGAGCATGTTTTATCATGTCTTCAAGACCAAAAAAATGAGATGGAGTTTGAAGGGTGCCTGGGATGTGCATTTAGGGAGGGAACGTGACTTAGGGGGCCACACTTTGCCACCCCTATAATAAAACCAACTACACTGACAGTTGGAATAAGGTCTCCCCTCAACCAAGCAAATGTTCTTTGAAATTATGAACCCTTGTTCTAAATGCTAGCAGAGAGTAGTCTTGCTAGCCTCTCTGAAAAGAGTTTTATAGCCCCTCAACCTTGTGTTCTTTTGCCAAACTGTGGATGTTAGTGGTAGGGCCTCCTTCTGGAGGGGGTCTCTTCAGAAGTTCTTAAGGCACAGATGGACCACATACGGGAGGAGATATTCCTCGTTCTACTCTGGAGTAATGCCACAGAAAGAAGGCAGACTACTGCTTCACTCGCCTTGTGTGCAGTGATTGGGCAAGAGGTTCTCAGTCAGACATTTTCAGTAAGTCCTATTCCACAATTCAAAAACAAGAGATGCTGAATAGATGTGGATTTGCAGTGGATATCTATGGCAACAGCCTTCCAGCTGGAGGTCTTAAATTTACACTCCACCACAATTCCACAGCAGCAACAACAGTTTAGGATAGAAGCATATTGTGACGTTCCCCCTCGTGGCCCCAGTTTGTCTCACTAAACACAGAGCTCACAAAGGCAAACCAAACACCTCTTGACACGCTGCCACCAGTTGATCTCCTTATCAACTTACTTTACTCAGAAAAGATGAAGGTCCATTCAGTACTGACTTTTAAATAGAACAGGTTTATTGATTACAGTTGGTTTCTGGAACAATTCATAAGCACAATCCTTAAGTTTCATCAAGCATCAATATTAATCTTCTATATTAATTACCACAGTTCTCACTCAGACTAATCACTCCTCAGACCCCAAACTATCCTTCTCTCTCAGATTCCTAACACAGACTCTGACTCTCACTCCCTAACTAACTGACTCTCTCCTCTCAGGCTCCGCCTTTTAACATCTCTTTCGGCCCCGCCTCTTAACCACATTAACATATACCATGAATAATTCATAACTTACAATGCATAACTTAGGGTGTTCGCCACATATATATATTACAGATTTCCTCAAGATTACATCAAGATTTTTAAAAAAGATGGCAATCCCTAAAATAAAAAAAACACATGTAGATTTACAGTGGATGCCTACGGTGAGTGCCAGAAACTTTCAGTGAGTGCTCTGCCACCACTAAAAAAGCCCCAAAATGAAGCCAGCATCAAAGCTCAGTTATTGAAAATTTCTGCAAGTTTTTAAAGCGAAGGTGATTTCTTAAAGAGAAGAGAAGTGGATTTTTGAAAAGATGTTTGGATGCAAATCCCAGTATACCTCACACTCATTTGTCATGAAGCAACAGACAAGGGGGTGGTGTTGGAACAAATGCCATGTGTGGAATAGTCCAAAGATAACTGCTGATGATCCAGTTCCTTCATTTGCTTATTTGGATTCTTCAGATGCTTTGCAGAAGAAAGAGTAAATTTTCTAGACAAATTCTTCGTACCCTGATTTCTAAAATAACAGGAGTAGCTAAATATTGAAAATGATTTTAGTAGATATCTCTAGGCCATGAATAACATTTATCACTTTGATAATACTTTCCCAGTACTTTAGATTTCAAATGTAATGAACAACGTGACTTGTATTTCTTCTGTTTTCCTGTCTGTTTTTTTTAAATTTTAAATATCAGTGATAATTACTAATCTTATTCCCAATAAATTGTGTAGAAACTAAACCTGAAATATCAGTGGCATCCCTGATCCTCCCAAAGCTTTGGCTTCTGGGACATGATTGTGACTGCCACTTTTCTAAAGAGGACATTCCATTTATAGATTGTGCTGGATTTCCTACATCATCACTGAGTATTTGGAATATGTTTGCAAAGCAAAATTGTGATCACTGTCTCACGCATGTCTGAGGGAGTTCGGGGCATATATGGAAATGTCTGTGAATCTAAGAGACAGTTTTGGACTACATCAGACCAAGTGGGCCAGTATGTAGGAATTTATGGTGCTGGGAACAAAACAAGTCCCTTTTCTCAAACAGTCTTGGGGTCTCTTGAGGAAAAACATTTATTCATTTTATGGCTTTTCTCCCCCAGTCCAGAAAATGTAACCTATTCTGTCTTTGTAAAGTGAGCCATAGTAACAGTCTGAAAATACATTACCTTTGGATATGTGTGTATGTGTACGTGTGTGTTTCTGTATCAAAGTGACCAACAAAACAGAAACACTGAAGTGTTGTGGCAAGATATTTTGTTTTTTGCCTTCTTCAGTTGCTCTGAATACAGGTACCATCTATTATAGCAACAGTCTACTTAAAAACACCAAGCTTATTGAAATTCCTGGAGAAGACCAAACAAATGTGTCATCATTTTGGACCAGCCAATTCATTGCCAGTTCCTCACATCCTTCACAAGCTAGGCAATGGAATATCTGCATGTCTCTTGCCTCATTAGTCCCAGAGAAGCTCCATTTCTGTTTTAAAAACTGCTTCAAAATGGAAGTGTCTCACTCCTGAGCTGTTGGTTGCTTTGGGCAGCTTCTACAACAATCTTTCCCATTGTTTCAGATGGGTTGGACTACAGCCTCTGCCATCCTCAGCTAGAACTATATAACACTAAGCTAAGCATGGAGAAGCTGGGTGACTAGCCGTCTTTTTTAATTGAGCCAGCAGGTGTGGTTTAAATTTTGCTCTGCACTGGCATCCCTTTCCTTTCTGCCTATGCAATCACTTGATATGATGCAAAAGGGTGCTCATGGGGTGAGTGCCTGTGGTCTCCAAACAGTTTTTAAAAAGGCATTGAAATCGGCCCTGAAAGGAATTAGCACTAAGCCACTCTGAACGAACGAACGAACGAACGAACGAATGAATGAATTGGAAATTACCAATTAAGACTTTGTCAGAAGAAAGGCACCAGTGGTTAGAGTGAAAAGAAAAATGTGTTGTAGTCATCTAGATGATTCCAATGGAACCTGCAGCAGATCCAAGTGTATTTTCCCTGCTGTGCAGTTGCGCCTGTAGTCTTGTTGGACAAACATGGGTGCCTCCTTCTTTGTGAGTGGAGAGATGAGATCCTGGATTAGGGCACACACACTTGATAGTTTTCACATATGATAGGACTACTATTCCTTGGTAACAATTGCATTAGGGGATTTTTAGTGCACTTGGGGGAAAAAAGCCAGATTGGAGAAGGCAATTCCCAAGTGAGAAAATGAGCACCATAGACTGCCCAAATAATAATTATGTTGGTAAGAGTCAATGATGATAGTCTACATGCCAAGCTCTATAAAGCCCTCTGTTTATATAAATATTATTTTATTATTAACAAATTAATAATGCTAATTCAGTGAATTAATTACCTATGTTTAATGTTAACAAATTAATGAATTCATTATCAGATTTGTTATTCCAAGCTCTGCTGGGGAAGGGCTCCAGAATTTGGGGACGTCTCATAGATCAGTAGTAGAGCACCTGCTTTGTATGCTGAAGGTCCCAGGTTAAATCCCTGGAACCTTCAGCTAGGAATAATCCCACCTTAAACCCTGGAGAGCCACTGCCCGCCAAAGATCACAGTACTAGGTAAAATGGTCCAGTATAAGGCAGCTTCCTCTGCTTCCTATGTTCCAAATATTCCAGTGGTTACTGATTATTTATTCAAAATATTTACCCCCGCCTTTCTCCTTAAAAGGACCCAAGGCGGCTTACATCTTTAAAAAGACAATATTTAAAAGCTAAAAACAGTAAGTATACAAATATTTAAAAAGAATTAAACAAGTATTATATTAAAAACGGTAAATAAAATCAATACGAAAAATCCATTTGTAAGCAATAGAGCACAACAATTTATTAAAAAACCTATGACCATTTAAAAACCTATCCATTTAAAGGCTGTGGCTTGGAGACACCTTCAAATGCAACTGAATTGGAGATATACCACCTCCTATTTGTTGAAGAGCACAAGGAAGGTGATGTTGTACTTGTGTTTGTGAAATCAGCATCACTTTTAAAAATGGTGAGCATCTTTAATAAACGAGTTTCTCAGCTGCTTTTATTTTGGTTTTCTAGTGTTGGGTAGCAATGATTGAAAGCTTCCAACTGGGATACTCTCAACTTTATACATTCACTTCAAATCCACTTATCTTATTTTTTTGGAATCAAAATCTTAAAAAACAAAACAAAACTTGAGGAAATCTCACAGAAACCTTCAGTAAATAAGCTTCTCTGATGGATTCCACCATAGAATATGGGTGATAGTTCTTTCTCTTTAGAAAGCACCAGATCATACAAAATGATCTTCCAGGATCAGGATCAAAGGCCTATGTAGTCCAACATTCTGTTCCCTCAGTGGCCATAAATGCCTCTGGGAAGTCCACAAGCAGGAAAGGGGCATGACAACCTCCTCCTCTAGGTGTAGACCACCTTTGATACTGGAGAAAAGTCCATCTCCATCAGAAACAGTAACTACTGTATGGATCGTCCCATCTGCTATGTTTCCATGTTTGACATTCTGGCTTTGTCATTAGCTGTGCTACAAGCCTATAGTATAAGGACCTTTTAATGGTTTTAATGGTTTTTTCCCAAAATGGAAACTGTAGTTTGATACTGTTGCTAAATGCTCTGTCTTCAGAGAAATACAATTTCCACAGGAAATGAGGAAATAAATGTTAAAGCAGTTTAACACTATACACATTTCCCCGGCCAGAAATTTCAATGAACACAACAGCACTTACTTCTGAGTAAACACATATTAGTGAAACTGTATATACATCAAAATCCTAATTTCTCCCCTGAAATGTTTAATTCTGTTCCCGTTCCTGCATTGGCACCAGTCATCCAGTCATCCTTCCCTTCCCCTGTATATTCCATTTCAGTAACACCACCTGAATTTCCTTTTTTCTTTTCCAACTCTTAGCACTCTATAACTACAGAATAATTATACAAACTATGTGTTGTTTTACATATCCAAACTTTGGGGCATCCCAAGCTTGCAGATGCTTCAGTTTTATCTGTCATGTTGGCTCAAATCCTGTCAGCACTCACCACCAGAATTTGCTGTTAAGAGTACTAAGACCAATTCAGGCATTAGGGCAACATGTGAGAAGGGTCTGCTAGCCCTACTCGCTTCCATTGATGTTTTGCTCATGTGAAAACAACAGGCCTGAAGAAAGGATATTCATGTGTCTGGGATCTGGAAGGCGGGGAATTCAGTGTTCTGGCTTGTGTGGTGAGCTTTCCGGCATCATTTAAGTCTCCCTTCCTCAGTCCTGCCACTTGCATATGAGCAAAGCAATAACAGTGAGATGCAGGGCTAGTACACTCCACTGCTCACATTTATTTTATTTTATTTTATTTACATACCACCCCATTAATGCAAAGCACTACTCTGAGTGGTTTACAACATATATAGACTAATCATATTTTCCTAATGCCCCAAAAGGGTTATAGTTACCTCTGCATTCAGAATATCAGAATTCCATGATGAACACTTATTTGGCATAGGACTATATAATATACTTCACTGTCCATGATAATTTCTTAAACAAGTCCCACTATTTCTTTTGAGTCTAACAATGATATGGCCTAATTTTGTTTTTCAGTATTACCTATACAGATCTTTAACCTTGTTATTCCTTTCTTGTAAAGGTATATCATCTTTTTCTTTAATGTGATTTAAAAGGACTAATAACATTGGCATTTCTGAGTAACATTTCCTAAAGCAGGTGTATATAACATGGGGCGACTGTCTAGATTTGTACAGTGAAGACTACAAAGATTGTCCTCCATTTGGAGATTAATTTGAGCCAAATTGTGTTCTTCCTGGCTTTTCTAATCCATTCCTTCTTCAAGAAGAAACATCTGCTATAAGTATTTCTTTTTCCTTATGAGGCTTTAAATGGGTTCTTGGTAGTAAATACACTTTCCATATGATTTTGATTTAAACACAGAGAATGGCAGCTTTGTGGCCAAAATACTTTCTCATGTGTGTGTTTGTATCTGTTTTTAAAAAGCTATCATGCGAGGTCAAACAAATAAATTATCGAGGCCTTGAACTGTGTGAGAGGCTGAACTATAGTTGTGGAAAACAGGATAAGCAAATAAAAACAGCTTTAAGGGCATTTTTGTCACTGCTCAGCAAGGGCATAGATATGTGCCTTCAAACTGTTGTTTATATTTAATGCCATAATTTTTGTTTTAATCACTAAAGGAATTAAAGAAGTCCGGCAGTGTGGACTTTGTTGACAGAATCTATTGTGCAGCAGATCAAGCATGGCCATGGGCCCTATTTTACAGAGGATTGTCCTTCATTTGAAAGTGTTCTGTCTTTTAAAGGCTGTCCAGTCAAAACCCAGTTTAAAGATAAAGAACCACCAGAATCTAGGGCAAGGGGTCCTGAAATTTCCCATTAATTCTCAGCATCTTGACAGAAACAGACTGAGAAAATACACAAGTCCCCTGATCAAAGGCTTCTTGTTACAGTGTGATATATTGTATTTTTAGGCAAATTGTAGCAGTTGTGCCAAAATTTGCTCCTATACATAAAGCAGTATATGGAAAGTTTATGCAAACTTGTGACCCCATTTTGAGTACTATATTTTTTTGAGACAAAAATGGCATATGCATGGGACTGAGAGATTAATCTATGTACTGCTAATTCCTCCTTTCAAACCTTGCCTCTGCACAAATGACAATCCACGATATTTCAGCCTCTGTCGAATCGCACTATGACACCAGCAGTGCATTGACATACAATCCAATTTCCACCGCTGTGTTGGTTTTCACTCCCTAGGCTACAGAAGGGGTCCCTAGGTGTCTGCTTACTGACATTTTGTATGTTGTGAACCTGGGGTATGGTCTTGACCTGGCTGTAATTCCCCTAAGGCACATCAAAAGAACAAAGGTTCCTGCTGCTGAGGAACAAAACCCTCAACCTATTTAAATTTACTGGATTTACATGAACAAAGATATACATCTGATCTCCTTTAGTTTCTCTAGCTGTACTCTACTAATGCACCTGTCAGAATAAAGTAGCAGAGGCAGGGCAAGGCATGTCTATCCAGTAAACCAACTGGGGCAAACTCTTGGCTGTACAAATTTGTCTGGTTAGAAATATACATTTAAGATAAATAAAACACACAGTTGTTGTAGGACGTAGCTTCTAAATCAGGGCCAGTGAGTACAACTGATATGTCCCACAGCTCCTAGTGATTTAACTTTTGTGCTTTGGGGGCTGGTGGAATGGGGAAGACATTTAGCAGTTTCCATGGTGTTTGCCATAAGGTGATGTGTCACTGGAAAAAGATGCTCTATGCTGTGAAATAGCCAGAGACTTGAGTAGTAAAAAATACATTGTCAAAAGGCTCTTCTATATTGCCTCTTCTCAGGCATATCAAAAAAGGAAAGTTCAAGGACAAACGAGAACATGAAACTGAAAAAGATGCTCAGAAAGTTAGAACTTCATTTATTTGTGACTGTAAATGTCAAAAACCCATTTCTTCATTGTTTAGTCTCAGTCCTCTACTTTATAGCATTCTGAAACAATGGACTGAATGTTAAATTATCTTTGTCACTTTTTCCGTAGCTTTTTGGAATGACACTCCTGTAGCGGCAAAATGCTTGGCTCTGTCTCCAGTTAACCAGCCCATCTGCAAAAAGAGTTTCATGCTACATCTTTTCTCAACAGATCCAGAGGAAAGACAAGACACAAACTGTTTTCATGTGGATTTATATTAGGCAGTATCTGACATTATACAGATGTTCATACAACTGGACTTCGTTTTCCTTTCCTGCAATTTCTCTGCTACTCCAAGTCAGCCCTGGAGAGTTCCTCAGCCCTCCAGGACCAACTTTAGGGGTATGCAGGAGGTTCAAGGCTCCTGCTACAAAGCATATGAATTCCACTGATGGATGGGCATAGTTTGATTTCATGATACTTCCAGATCTCAAAATATTTTACAATTCATTCCTTTTCTCCCAGTGATTCCTTACTATTGTATCCATTATGTTTAATATCTCACTTTAAAAGGGTACCTGAAATATGGGAGTGAAAAATGCATTGTAACATTGAGAATAATGGTCACCCAGTAATTCTAAGGCTTGAAGTCATACTAAAAAACCTAGGCTTTCTAGATTTAATGGCTAAAGTGCTGGGCATTTTCAAGCCTAAGAGATCTGCTGGATCAGACCAAGGGCCTGTCTAGTCCAGCTCTTGTTTTCCACAATGGCCAACCAAATGCTTACACGTAGACCACAAGCAAAACATGGCGGTAATTGCCTTCTCTTGATGTTGTTCCCCAGCAATTGCTATGCAGAGACAGGCTGTATCTGACCGTGGAGGTAGCAGTCTTCATGAGCTGCTGGCCATGGATAGGATTATTTCCTGTCAATTTTGTAATTCCCAATAAAGCCATCTAATTTGTTGGTCAAATTCATCGTATCTTCTGCTACTCAATGCCTTCCTTCTCACCCAAAAGTATTAGGGATGGTCCTCAACTTTTCAGAGCAAATTTGGAGGGTGCACAAGGGACTGCCGGGAGGAGGAGAAGGAGAAGGATAAATCTAATTTGGGATGCTGGTGAGCAGACATTATTGGATACAGCAGTACCACAGAAGGTTAGTGTGAATGGGCACTGGCCATAGCCTTAGCATGCAGAATGCATGTTGCCAGGGGGCATAGCCAGAATACCATGGAAGGGGCATGGTTAGTAGATACATTCGTGCAACCCTCTCATATTTTCATTAAACACACATGGGAGAAAGGTTGTCTGAACATTCTTTATCTAACACATTATTAACAAAACACAGGGAGAGGAGTTCTGTCATGTTCCAGCTTATAATAGAAGGCTCTCAAATGTGACAGTTCTACATAAGCAGCTTCCTTCAACAATGTCTAAAGTTTAAATTAGACCTCTTGTACCTCTTGGCCAAGACTATTCCTTCCAGGCTCCACCCTTTCACACAATGTGGGGACACTTAAGCAATATGCCTTTACTCTTCAAGCATTCATGCCAGGCACATTATCCAGGGATTGTGACACTCTTAAGGAATGGTGCTCTTTCTAATTGCCAGAGTGAAGTAGAGTAATTACTGGAGAGATGGCCCATGCTGTTCTGAACCAAAATGTTTTGGGTGCCTGGTAGTCTGAAGCTTTAAATGTTAAATTTACTCATAATGGGGGTGATCCCTGCATGCATTACTTGAAAGTAAGGGAAAAAAGTAATAGATGGATGATGGGAACTGATGATCCTGCTATGGAATCATTCTGATGTGTGAATAATGATGTGTTTTGCAAAATTACTATTCAAATTGTTGACATCCTATACTCTTAGACTGCTTAGTATCTTTCAGTGTTAATTTTCTATAGACAACTTTTTGATAAATGTGGTAGTCTGAAGCTTTGAATGTTGAGTTTAGTTGTAATGGATTGCATTGTCTTGAATGGGTTTTCATGTATGTTAAACCATGGCAACTTTATATGTACGACATAGCAAAACAGAGATGCATATACCTAGCATGGTACACAAAATACTACCATTTGTCATTTATCTATAATAGTGCTGCATCAATAGGGAAATATATTGTTAAAAAAATTTAAATGGTAGAGTAGATGAAAATAGCACGTGCGGGGGTGGGGGTTCTTCATTGTCCCTTTCAATGCCACAACCCAAGAAATACATTACAGGGCTGTCACCTCAAATAACACAGCCCACAGCTCTGTTCATCCACATAGGCTACAGAAGGGGTTAATGCTCCAAATTGTGCCAAAAGACCTGTAGCACTACTGCTGTGCCAAAAAGGAGTGGGGCAGCTCTAAGGTGGATCTCTCTAAGTCAAAACACATGTGGACACCATAAACCAAATAGCACCAAAAGTGGTCCGAATAGTGAGCTATGTTGCTGGTGCAGATGTGCCCTGACCGGACTGGCAGTTGCTCTTCTCTTCTGAAGGTGTTTAGGATTTCTGCCTCAGGCAAAAAAAATAAAATAAAAATAAATAAATAAATAAATAAATAAATAAATAAATAAATAAATAAATAAAAAAGATTAAAAAAAGGAGAAATACATTTACTAAAATTCAAGGAAGAATTATTTTAGGCTGAAATCCTATACTCCTTCAAGAGTCAATCCCATTGAGATTCATGGGACTCACTTCTAAGGGGAAATATACTGGAGTGTGTTTTTAACCAGTAACTTTGGCTGCGTTTGAACATTCTGCTTTCCACTGAGTAACAGAGTTGACTAAGGGCCAAACTAGACATTACTCATGCAATTAGCTATTCTATAAATGTTTTTGAGAAGTAAATAAGAAGTCAAGGTGTGTGATTCCCCCCCCCCCCCGACTATTTACTTTAAAAAATAGTAGAATTTCCAATCTCACAAATAACATCATTATCTAGTTTGGTGCTTTGAGTTATGACCATTTTCTTGCTTGAAGTTCCTATGTAAGCAGACAAAATGAGAGCGGTTACTCCACACAGAGCTACATTTCAGCCAGTTCTCCTGTCCAAGCAGATGAGACCTAATCCAGGGTGTCTGAGCATGGAAGATGCTGCCTTTAAATTCATCGTATCTATTTGTACATGAGAGGAAAAACAAATATTTTCAAAGCCTAGGATGGTCTGCATTGTCACTTTGATGTTCGCATGCCTGGCACACTGGAACTGTAGCTGGATCTTCCAGTAGCCACTAGATCCGATTTAATCTGATTCAACTCTGAGGGATGATGAACTCTTTGGGTATTTTCACACATGCAGCTTGAAAGATCTTTTGCTTCAATCAGTTCATAAAGCAAAAATATAATATCTACAGTAGCCAGAATGTTATTTCATACTGCAAATCAGTTTCTTTAATGTTCTGCTCCACAAAAATCATGACCAGCTGTTAGCACAAATAAGGTAAGCTGTATATCTCAACGGAAAATGGAACTTCACATCAGCAGATGCTCCAAGTGGAAGAGATGCAAATTGTGACAATGGGTGGATAGATAATCAGTACAAGTTGCCACTTGGCCCTGTCATGTGTTTGGTTTTGAAGCTCAACCTTTTAGTCCAAGCATGACCAGCAGCCCAAGGACAAAATTCAATTGTCAAGAAAGTTTTCTGGGGCCTCATTCCAGGGATAGGCAGGGTCAAACACACAAGGGTGACATTAAAAAAAAAATCCAAGCACATTTGACCTGAAAGCTCTTATTGCCAGTATTTAAATTTACTGTCAATAACTATTTGATCCTTCCAGAACTGGAGGAGGGAACTTGTTGGTGTTTTGGTTTAAAAAGTTTGTTAGGGTTTTGATTATTCCTTTTGTAAGCAAAGCATAAGGCAAAAGAACACAGGCATGTGAGAGACTTAGCCCCATCTCACAACCCCCCCCTTCAAGATGCAAATTAGTGCTGTTGTAATAAAAAGATTACTTCAGATGCTTCTTTAGAAGAAGGGTAGTTTATTCCCAGTTTTCAGCTGTAGTTTCAATTAGAGGAAGAAAGTTTAAAAAAAGGAGTTTCTTGCATGGTGGAAAGCTATATGATTGCTTCTCGAAAGATTGTCAGGGAAAAAGACCAAACAACAAAGGACCAAATAGTCCAGAAGAAGAGACTGGCCTGATGCCAGAAGTGGGGAAAACTCTCTCAGGCAAACTTGAGGCAAGTTGTAAGAATAGCAATAGGCCATGCCCCCTCCCATTGGCCCTCAGTGTTCAGGCATGCAAGGTTGCACTTTCTCCAGCAGAACCAACATACAAACTGGGAAACCACCAAGCAAGTGTGTCCCAAGGAAAAGGATGTCCCTTTTTCCTTGTGATACTCAAAAAGGAGGGAGGACACCACAAGGTGATATAGGGACTCCATGTGGGCTAGATTTGGCTGCAAAGCTGAAGGCTCCCCACTAGGTATGGGATTTTTGAATTAAAGAACTCCCAGACTCATTATTCAGTGTGAACCCCTCAGGCCAAATTATGGGACAGGGAGCCCTCAAACTGGCAGGAGGTAAAGCAGCTCCCTCATCTCCATGCTGTTCCTGCACCACTTCTTAGAACTGTTAAACAAGTACCCCACTCCACTGTGGGAGTAACAAGGATTCCCTGCGACTCACAAAGGTGCCTACGGGAGCAAGTTCCAATAGAGATTGCTCCATACACTCAAATGTATGGGTTTTAGTCATGTCATTGATATGCCAATGGTTCTGGAACCATTGGTTTAGGTGCCATTGAGAAGTGTTGCAATTTGGGGGGAAAGAGTGATTTGACTAGTCCAGGCCCATGCCAACTGACCATTGAAACATTCTCCAGCTGTGCCAGAGACATTACAGAAAATGGCTTCCATGTGAAGTAACTGTGATAATATCACTTTCATTACAATTAGAATCTTTACATCCAAAGAAAGCAGGTCAAAGGATTTATTGTTGGACAAGATTTTGGGACACTTCCCAACCCTCCTCTGCCAACACTCCTCTGTAACCACAGAAAGAAATGACATCAACAAAAATGACTGCATAATATTAAGAATGCCAGGAGAAATGAGATTAGCAAGTATTTCCAATGAAAGTGTCACTAGTTTAGGATTAAGATATATAAACCAGGGCCACAGTCAAGACTGCTTAACTTCATTTAAGTGAGACATTATAGTTTTAAAGAGCTCACCTCAGATGGCAGTTTCATGCGCCACAAAGTAGGCACATGCAACTAAAGGACCAGTAAGGCAGAATGACACAAAGTTGTAGCTAAAAGGGACTTCATAAACCAACTAGGCCAATCTCCTGATTTGTGGTAGGACTCTCATACTTCCAGTATTCCCAGAAGGCATATTTTTTCAGTCTTTTCAGTGGAAGGTCAAGACTACTGACTGTCATGAGACCTTTGGGGCTTTGAACCAATTGTTTAGCTACTCAAGACTAGAAAGAGGGAAGAAGTGACAAGAGAACCAGCCCAAGACTTTTTGCTTCCTGAGGCAAAGAACAAGATCAAGACCCTCTCTGTTCCATTTACGGAAGCTAAATTGGCTGGCAATTGAATCTTACTTCAGCATGGAGACTGGCAATGGGACAGAGTTATCCACCACACCTAAGGAGTGCAAACTAGTTTGCAGGTGTAGAACAGAGCAGTGTGGTCTATTTTAAGGGGAAGGAATGGCTGGTAGCCTCAAAAGTAAAAGCTGGGATGTTTCCCCTTCTGACCTGCAGCATTTACCACCTGAGATGGTTAATTCACTGTATCTAATTATAGGGATGGCCCTGAAGAGCAATTATCTTCAGAAATCCAGTGAATGCATGGACAGAGGCAGGAGATTGCATCTGTGGTTACCACTCCTGACTTCCACATGATCATTGAATGGTCTGAACAATATGTATGCCAGGGTTTGGACAGCTAGCTCAAAAAGTTTACTTAGGTTATCATCTCATTAGTTCTACTGTGTGAAATAGCAGGTGGCACATTAGAGACAACTCTTGCATTTATCTGTAAGCTATAGACAAGATGCCATCCCCTCCTGCTAGAGCTATCTTCCCCACTTTTGGTGTCCTTCAGATGTGTTAGACTACAACTCCCTCCTCTCCCAGCCAACATGGCAAGGGATGGTGAGACAAGCAACAGAACAACATCTGGACAACCAGACATTTCCCATTCCAGTTTAGATCCTTGCCTACAATGCATATGAACCATTGGCTTCCTTTGGTACTCTGATGCAGGCCTGCTTCCTAGGCCTCCCTGTGCATCACAATCTTTACACCAGCCCCGCTGGGATTTTCATATCTCTCCTTTGTGTGCTTGGCTGCTGTTGGAACTCGGTAACACTGCCACATGGAAGGAAGTTGGGGGAAATAAACCAGATGGTTATGCATGTATTGAAATATGGTTCAGTTAAATAAATAAATATATCACTGTGCCAGCTTTGCCCCTTTGAAGTGGCTGTCCTTGTGATTACGATCCACATGTTGAGGATAAGTCATGTTCAGCTCATCAGTCCTATTTTCATTCTGTGGCTTGGGTGGTCATGATTGAAATCTGGCCACATTCCTAAAGTGGTTTTACTTATATATTTTGGCTTTCTCCGTTCATTATGTCCAAATATTAATGAATCTCATAAATGAACAGGCCTTGTCAGTATATTTTAGAGAACATCCTGGATCTGTCTGGCAAAAACAAAAAAAAATCTCACCTTTTCTCTCTCAGCAATTGATTTAAAAATAAAAAACTATGCTCTGCAGTCCTATGTGTTCTTACTCCATAGTAAGTATGTTCAGGACTTAATTTTGTATTTACATAAGAAACATGCTCCTGAATTATCATTTGCTGCATATTTTTACTTTAATGGTGGGGCCAGGGAAGGAAGGAACCAGAGATAATATTCATAGCGTTTGGGTTCACTTCAAAATTATTCTTGCTGTAAGATAATAAATTAAACTAGCTTTGTCAGACTGTATACAATCTACAGAAAACTGGATATTTCAGTATATTGGCAATAGTATATGTTAATTCATGGAGAGCCATTGTTATTTAGAATCCATTGTTATTGCAAGAACCAGGTTCTGTACTGATTTTATTGCGGTTTTCCCCCACCATCCACATGACATATGGCTTATTTCGCTTACTTCAGACCCCCCCCCCCCCCAGATTCTGTGCTTCTTTGCTGCTGCTGAGGGCAAAGTTCATTTTTAATTTTCAAGGCCAAATTTAGCAGCAATAGGGACACTTTCTGTTGTTTGAAGTTGACCTGTGGCGAAAGCCTTTCAGATGGAAGCTTTTAATTTAACAGTAAATTTATTTAACAGTTAAAAAAAAGAAGAAGTCAATTCCTTTAAAAAGAAGAGAAGTGGATTTTTAAAGATACATTTGGGCATGAACACTGGCAAGCTCCGCATTCCTTCATAATCAGCTGAGGGAAGGTGGGGGAATTTTACAGTATAGACAAGAGGCATCCCTATAACATGAACAGGTCAGTCTTTGAACAATTCAAACTATTTAGAATTCAGCCCTACTGAGCACAATAGTTCTGATTCTCCATTATACAACTGCAGCTTAATGAAGTTCCTGGTCCATGCTGCAACCCATATATGCAATTTATTTTACCACAGAGACAAATACCCAGCCCATACACTTCTAATTGCAGATTTGTCCCAGCAAAGCCCCGTGGCACCCTTTTCAACTCCTGTTTTGCCAAGTCATCACAATATCTCATGGTCTATGGATGAAATGCAAGACGGCAGTTATATATGGTGCCCAGTTAATGCGTCCCACTGCTTGCTGCACATTTCATTGGCGTTCTCTGTTCATACGCGTGTCTCAGCAGTTTATATACTTTTTCTTTCACTCTTTTCTATGCACGTTTGGGTCCAACAGGATAATGGATGTGAGTTGGCCAGTGTGTGGTGGTGACAGTTTGCATCACACCTGGTGACAGTGGAGCTGTTTGTCACCATCACTGACTGACTTTAAGATCCTCTACTAGTGAAAGCCCCATTGTTTCAATGAGACAGTGCTGGCCCAAGACATTTTGTTGCCTGAAGAGGAGCTGCAAAATGTGTCCCTACCCAAGGCAACCTGTGCTTAATATCTAAACCCAGCCAAAATATTTTGGTGCACAAGGGAGAAAATGCCATAAGTGTGATCCCTATCTCTGGCAAGAAAAATTCAAGAGTAAGCGAGGCACCGTCGTTTTGAGATACTCAAGCTTTGCTGCCTCCGTTGGTCACCTTCCTCTGCCTATGGTCAATGGCGTGATGAGTGTATGAGGAAGAAATACTTGTGAACTAGAAAGCATCTTGGAGTGCCTTTTCCTTTTTCCTTTCCTTTTTTCTTTTGGTCTCTTTACAGGGTCAGTTTCAGGTTTGCTGAAATCATGGACAAAATGTCTGCTTGTGTCCCCTTCTAGGGCATGTGTTGAGGTCTCTGTGGGGTCTGGTGAGAATTGGAATCCATTGCTGGGTATTTATCCCTGTGCATACCATGTTGAAGTGGGCCAATAGATTTTACATTTAGTTCAGTAGTCCCCTAAATTGAAACATTCAGCTTTTTCTCCATAGTAGTGAATGGACACAGCTGACATGTAAAACAGTAGACAGTAAAGTGTGGGCTCGCAGTTGCTTCAGGTGAACAGGACCCATGCAGCAGTTTCTTAAAATCTTATTGGATGTTGTCTCTAATGAGGTCCGAAGGTAGTAATCTATGGTTATATAGCTAAACTCAACATTTCTACATTTTTTCTTGCCTGTATTTCCAAGTGTTTGCAAAGAGTACTAGTGACTAATCACTATGGACTTAATTGTGTGTTTGAAAACATGAGGTAAGGCTGAGAGCATGGCCAAGGTGATAGAGCTCTGATTAAGATGTGTTTTGTGGGCCCTCACAGACATGTATGATTGCTCTTCCTCCCTGGTTTCCCCTCCATTGTCAGGAGCAGTTTCCCTTTCAGCACCCGACGTTGAGAAGCAGCAGCAAGACCTGGCTGTAACCTTTATAACTGCCTGTGGACTTTCTGAGGCATCTGGCTGGCCACAGGTGAGTAAATAATCTTAGAACTGCAGAGATGGAAGGGACCCTATGGATCATCAAGTCCTACCCCTGTCAAGGAGGCACAGTGGGGAACTGAACTCCCAAACTCTGGCTCCACAGCTAGATACCTAAATCACCGAACTATCCAGCAGTTCTAAGCAGTTCTCACAATCTTGTTCCAGTTTTGATGTCTTTGTTTAGAATTTTCTCCTGGCTATTTGTGCTTCTCATTCAGAGTTAAAGGCCTCACTTTCAGTTCTGTACTAGGAACTTCACTGCAGAGCTCAGACAAGTTCCTGTTTTAAAGTACAATTTCCAGAATGTACAACTGGCCACAGTAGCAAGGGGATTCTGGGAGCTGTAATCCAATTTTTTTTTTTTCCTGTGCAAGGCCTTTCCAGTGTCTTTTCAGATATGCTTCTGTCTCCTGAATGTAATCTAAATGCAAAAGCCATTCATGCCTGAAACCAGTAGCAACACAGTCATCTTCCTGAGCAGTTGGGTATCTATAGTCATATTTATCTGACCTCGATAAGCCTGGGAAGACAGGGACTCAGAAATATGGGGAAAATGTGGTAATATCAGGAAAATCCAGGCACTCGGGAAGAGATTAGCGGGCCATTCAAAGGAAAAGTACAAAGAGTTCGATTTCTCTGATCTGCCACCAAGTTAGCTTGATGGTGGGCTTACAGGAACTGTGTTCACATGATTCAATGGCAACCCTTGAAATAGAAACAATAGGGTACAGAATGAATTTGGATCCCCTCCCCATGCTCTCATTTGTCTCTCTGGCAGACTCTCAATTATAGTGAGCTGAAATAGCAAGCAGGCTTTGGTTAAATAAAGTTAACTAAAGTCTCTTTGTCTCATTCCAAAAACGACTGAAATGCCCAGCATAGTCTCACTATCTCTTTTTCCTGTTTTTTTCGGCTTGCTAAGGCTGATTAATGCAGTCCTGGCCATGGTGTGGAAGCTGCTGCCATGCAGCTTCTCGTGCTCCAAACTCAGGGCCAGCCCCACTGTGAGACAGAATGAGGCATCTGAGCTGCCTCAGGCTGCAGATTTAGGGTCTCACCGAAAGATAGCAAATTGTAACTATAATTAGAAGAAAATATTATCAATTTGTTGTGTTGGGGTTTTTCTGGTACAAAGAGGAAGAGGTATTGTTTGGGAATTTCCACCTCAGGTGCCAAAATAACTTTATTGGCTTTGGATACCGTGCATCGTAACATGGCTGGGATGTCATTTACTGCTCTGCCTCAGGCAGCAAAGGGGCTCGGTCCTGGTCCTTGTCTACCCTACTGGAAAGTTTGAATCATCCAGGCTGAGATCAATGATATGCCATTTTACCACCCAGGTAGGAGGCAGAGACATAGTCGCTCGTGGCCAATGTCTCTGTAGTTTTGGCCCTGGATTTTATGCATTCTTTTTAAAAAAAAAAATCAAAACTTTAACTATCAGTAATAAGGGAGGAATCAGGATGGAGACTTTGATGTGAGTAGAGGGTTGCGAGGGGGTGGGGGAAATGGGATCTTTTCCCTAATGGTTGTTTATGTTGGTAGGGAAATTACTATTGGCATCAGGGGAGGCTGATTCTGTACCTTTATATTATGTCTGGGACAAAATGTTTCACTCTTATATGTTTGAGTAAGTGGATTCTAATCCAGGAGAGCTCACAATGAAATAAATCTATTAGCCTATAAGATGCCACCCTAGTTCTGTTTTCATTCTTGTTTTTGTTTTAGTAACACATGGAACAAACATAGCCATCTTTTTGAAAACCTAAGACAAAACATTTATTAGTTTATTATCCCACTGTTCTCCTAATGCAACATGATTACAAAACGTATACAGCTAAACACACAGTAAATTATAATAGTAAAACTATTAAGCAAATGATCATTAAAAAAAAACCAAATTGAAATTGCCTTAAAACATATCAGGGAAAAATGTTTTTTATAGCACAGCCCCCTTCTTTTCAAAGCCCCTTTCTCAGCAGCCAGTCAACTGCCAAATCCTGCCTGAATACAAAAATCTTTGCATGCTGGTGGAAAGATAACCAGGAAGGGAGGTTATCTACACTTCTGCGGAAGGGAGTTCCATGGCCTGGGAGCAGTCACTAAGAAGGCATGCTAGAAGGCGCACTCTGTTCTGGCCTCCATTCTTTGTCTTCATATATGATTAAAATGGCCTCCAGAGCAGAGGGAATAAAGTTTTCATTTTACTTCAGAAAGCATTGGAGCAGGCTGAAGTGGGCTAAACAGGGTTGCTTGGGACTGGGTAGAGGTCCAGGATGACATCTGGTGTGATCCTTGCATCCAAATGGCATACACACATCAAGCAACCTTATTTAGTTGGCGTCTCTTTTGAAAACAACAACAAAAACCTCTTCCCTGACCATTCCTCTCTCCTCCCACTTCCTGGAAGAAGTTTTCAATTTTTATTTTTATTTTCCTCATTGGTATAGCGCATCAGTGCTGTCACAAAGACATACAAAAAAAATTGCTTCTTTCCTCTGCTCCTCCAGGGAGGAGCAGAGAAAGTGTTCTCTCTATTGTGAAATGGCTAACCTGTTTTCTTAGGACACTTTACAATAGCAAATTGCAAGGAGAAGAAACATGTAAAGCTGCAAGCTGTGTTTTGGCTTGTTTCCGGCAACCACACATACTAAAACCAAACAAAAACTGAGCGATTCTAGCTGCACATAAAGAGAAAAATGAAAAAAGCTTCTGACAGGGACCCAGAAATGTGCGGGTAGGAATGCTCTGGGGATGGGATGGTTTACTCTATGAATTACATCATCTAATCACTGGGAAAAGGAGCAAACCAGTCTGAAGTGGACCAAACAGTGGGGCAAATGCCCACCTGATTGCACCCTAGGATTAAAGTGGACATCAAGCCCTCCACATTCAAACCCACCTAATTAACACAGTCATGTTGTACTTTTTATAAATCCTTATTAGACAGTGCATAAGCCTTTTATAAATTTTGTAAAAGAGAACTATGTTCAGTAGATTTAAAAAAAATCTTAGGGTGAACTTTATCGGAACTTCCACGACTAATCAGTGAAAGTGGAAGTCTCAACAATCAGATCATAGAGCATTCATAGCATCTCAAATAGAGAGCTTTTTGGTGGAGACCAGAAATATATTCTGACTGGTGCATATACATATACTGAATACGCTTCAGAATGTAAAACTAGTACATCAAAATGCATCTGACAGAAAGACATTGCCTGTGAGCAAAGAAATAACAAAATACATGAGTGACTCACAGGTACTGTGGCTTGTTTTCCTAGCATTGTGGAGTACAGACCCTGACATTACATTTAGACTTTCTATAATTGGTTTGTCTCCTGCACCTCCTGCCCTGCCTCACTCTGCCAGCCCTGATATTTGGCCAAGTGGAGACCTAATGCTTCAGAAGAAAGCTTTTCATTGGGCTACGCCAGGGGACTGAAGGAAGCAGGACCACCACCAGCTCTGCTGAAAAGCCAGCTCCACTAGACCTAACCCTTCTCCTCTAGCTATCATCCAGTATCTGCTTTTTATCAACATATAATACCTTTCCTGAAGTAACAGCATTGGTTGTCTGTTTGCTATTGTGCCAGTTTTAAGCTAGTGGTGTTGGCTAACAACCAGGGACCCAAATATCTCAGAGCAGACTTTTTTCTTTATCAACCTGCCTACCTAATGTCTTGAGGTAGATGAAACAGGTACTCTTTTTAGTCCTGTAGGGGCCTGAGGTCTATTTGAAGAGCACTTAGATAGTTTTCAGATTTAGTTTCTAGCCTGTCATGCACTGTGTAGAATCTCCTAGAACAGTGGTTTCCAATCTTGGGTAACCCAGGTGTTCTTGGACTGCAACTCCCAGAAACCCTGACCAGCACAGCTTCCGGGAGCGGCAGTCCAAGAGCAGATGATTTACCACTGCCCTAGAAAGTGATGGCAGGTGGTTGTATTGAAGTAATTTTTTCCAGGTCTTTATAGTAGTATCAGTTTTTTTTCTTTATATTTTCATAGTTCACTTGTTTGTACAGTTGTGCAGCAGGAAGCTTTCCAAGTTGTTTATAAGTGTCAATGATTTAATGCAACGTGTTCTCCAATGACTGGGCATAGGATTATAACAGATGCCAGTATTTCACCAGCACAAACAAGAAAAAGTACCCAGTGCCTATCCATGAGAAAACGGATGAATGTGTAGCATTCAGATTCAGAATATATGCAAAGGAGATCACTCTGGGTCACAAAGTGAGCCAAACTCCAAACAAATCCGGGGTAGCGAATTTCATAAACTGCAGCTTATGATCCATACAACGCTGTCCTTGAAGAAGGCCCCCACTTTGATGTCTGAGAGAAGTTTTGAGAAAGTTTCATAACAGAAGGCTCCCAGTTCCAGCCTGAGCCAAGAACTAGGAAGAAAGCTCACTTGCTTTAATGTGGGAAGTTTTAAAGAAGTGTTTTAAACAAATTGAAGTGACAGCTCCACACTCCTGATCACCTCAGGCTCCCAAGCATATCCTGAGGAAACCAAACCATTGCCAGAGGATTCCAAACACACATAAAACTGTATTAATTAGTGTATTTGTTTAGAAAAGTAAGATAAAGAAAAAATGAAGAGAGAGAGAGAGATTTGCCACATGTATGTCAAGATAAGCTAAAACACTTAACAAAAGCAAATTAGAGTTGCAGTGCCAAAAAGCAGCCGAAGCAAACACATAGTACTTCCTCAACAATTGTTTGTGAAGATTCTTAACTCAGTCTCAGAAGAATGTAACATCAGTGGACTGAGTTAAAATAAAAGTAATTATACTAGAATCTAAATACGATGGGTTCATTATTCAGTGTTGTTCCATCCTTTTCTTGGAAAAAGAGCATTTCTAGTTATGGTCATTGGTTTCCTCAGGTTTGGAGAGATCAAGCTGACCTTTGCTTGGCACCTAAAGTGATCAGTGTGGCACAACATACTAAAAATTGGGCATTATTGCTCTAATTAATACTTAAATCTTCCCAGTGACTGAGATCCTGAAGAAAGCTATGGACATTAGAGAATAAGGCATTTGTCACCATCTACATATTGTCCCTTTTCCTTCTGTTTTCAAGCAGGGATGATGAAACTCAGGCCTTTGGGCGAAATCTACCCATCCTGGCCTTCCAAATGGCCATGCCCTCTTCTCCATGGAATGATCATTTGGTGGCTTCATTTGTATATGTTTAGCCCATTCTAAAAGTCTGAAATGTTTTTCCTAATGCTGAGGAGAATTATGGCATATTTGGCCAACATTTCTGTCCCTTCCTGCTGTGTTTCCTTTCTGCATATTTCAGCCACTACAGTATTTTAATTTACACCAGAATTTTCTTAAGTCTTTCCTGTGTTCAGCTTTATTTTTTCTGCTGACAGACATCCATTAGAATGTTGTTTTATAGGTGTCACTTTAATGGAGAAGATGTCACTTGAGTATTCTCAGCAAACACTGAAATGTTCGTAAGTTCACAGAACTGAAGCTCTTTTAAAAGAATGTGGCATGCACAAGTTTCAGCACCAAATAAGATATTAATGAAGCATCTGCTTCACATGACTGAAGATCAGAGAGAACACTATAAATTTAGAGTAATGGGAATAATAATTGCATAGGCAGCTGATCAACAGACAGCAGATGTGAGGAAACGGAGACCCATCCAATACATTTTTCCCAGCTGAGCACAAAGGAAAAAACATGTGATATGGCTGTCCTGAAATATTGTAGGCAATGTTACGGTTTTTGTGAAAACTGGGGGGAAATACCTTTTTATTGTAATTCTTTTGATTGTAATTCTTTTGTAATTCTTTTTATTGTAATTCTATTGCACTTTGGAGCACTCAGAACATGCATAAAGCAACTAAGTGTTAATGTTAAAGCAATTTCTTTGCTTCTGTGACATCTATACCTCTTCTCTCTGCTTGAGGCTTGCAGCCCTTGTAATTGTAACTTGAGAAGCTGGTCTTGCCCTTTTTGGTTTTCTGCCAAAGCTTCTGGACTGTTTCAGATATATTGTGGTTGGACACAGGCCACAGAAGGCCACCCTGGCCACATTAACTAGTATTTGGTGGAATAAGTCAACAAAACATTCCCTCCCTACACGTGGGCTTTTCCTGAGAACAAAGGGGAAAGTTGCATTGCTGGTCATCGCAAAGATATCCTGGCTATCCCTTTAGAAACCTGAGACTTCCTGGAAAGCTGCCGCTACCTGAAGCACTTCCTACCCAGGTCCCGCACGACACTCTTTCCCACCTTCTCTTACAAAGAAATGTTGATGTGCAGGAAGTGCATGTTCAAGTTGGGTGGGAAGTCTTTCATTGGATAAAAACCATAAAGAACAATAGGAATTCCTGGTGATCCTACTTCCTGGGGTTGTTGTGTGGCTAAAGAAGAGAAAGATAATTCCATGTATGCTGCCTTGATCTCATTGGAAGAAAGGCACCATATAAATGCAATCAACAGCCACAATTCAGTAAATAACACAGTGGCAATCTGCCCAGACAAATATATCACTTGAATCCCAAATTCATCTATGAATAAAGATGAACCTGTCACTTTTGCTTTTAACCAGGTTCTTATTTTCAAACTAATATGGACCGGGGGTGGGGAGATCACATTCTTTGACTACAACTCCTAGAACTCTACCTCCAGCCATCCCTTCTAGCTTGCAATATTTGCTTTTAAAAGTCTGCATAAAATATAAAATAAAACTTCATGTGCATTTGTGTTCATGTTCACATTTTTATACACACTTTTGCCTAATATGCACATTTTGGGGGAACAAATTTCCCAGATATAACTCATTTTACACCTTGTTTTCATGAATACTTTCCCCTAGTATATGTACATCCCTGTGCATTTTTAAATCAGAGAACTGCATCAACATTATTAGTTGTATTGTTATGATTAAAATATTTTTAATTTTAGTTTGCATTTCAGTTCAGGGAAGCGCAGATCAAGTCAGTTTGCATCAAAAAAAATGAATGAAAAATTTCTCCTATCCCTATGATGACATGTATATTTTCTCATATCTAATATTTTACTTAAGGGGGTTCCTAAAAATTAGCAATCAGAATACATTCATTATCCAAGCAGATTTTTGTATTGAACAGTTAAAGGAATATTCATTCTCTCTGGTGAGAATTTTGTAGGAAGGAACCTTTATAAAACACTTAAAACACACACACACACACAATGGAAACTGAAGTGCTGCTGCTCTCAGTGGACTCTGACATAGTTAAAGCTAAAACTGCAGTGCTAAACACATTGATTTTAGAGTAAGCCCTACTGGAGTCCAGAGATTACATCTGAGTAAACTTTCATGGGATGGCGGATCTTAGAAGGTCTGC
This sequence comes from Intellagama lesueurii, assembly GCA_037013535.1. NCBI lineage: Eukaryota > Metazoa > Chordata > Lepidosauria > Squamata > Agamidae > Intellagama > Intellagama lesueurii. The sequence goes on along the minus strand of JBAJHW010000001.1, from coordinate 284,832,037 downwards.
TTGTATTTGCAGTTCATGTCTTTTCTAGTCTTTCATGTCTTTGCATCCATAAGAGTTCTAAAAAGAGGATAAAATTTGCTAAGATCTTAAAATTAACAAGTTACTCTCTGTTGCTTGCAACTCATAAATGAAGGTGAAAAGAATGCTTTTGCAAGTAAGTGACAGTGGATGTCAGATTTTCCTAACTTTTACAAAAGGAAATGTTACAGTCATTTTGAAATAGGTCCATTGACTTCTGAAAATATCCGTCTTTGGGCAACGGTCATGGAAAAAGTGCTAGAAAGAGCAACATAATTTTATGAAAAAGAAATTAAGGTGGCTGCTTATGAACGGCTCTGTCCTTTAACAAAGCAAAGATTTGTTTAACAGACACATATGTGCATACGTGTGCAAGTATAGACGCACAAAACTGGGGGAGGGAGACCGTGTGTGAGGGAGAGAATGACTAAAAATATAGTTTTCTACAAAAGGAATAATAACAATAATGAATTGTTTAAAATCCCTTTCAAAAGGCAGAAATGACCCAGACATTTTGCTGTCTGAGGCAAAGCAGCAAATGGCATCCTTAACCACACAAGTCAAGAGGCACAGACTTTAAAGCCAGTCTAGTTGTTTGGCAAGAGGCAAACAAGTGTTTTCCCCTAGGTTGGACAGTAAAGTAAGGTAGCAGCACACTTAACAAACAGTTTGCTACTTTTTTTTTTTTTTTTTACAACACCCAGAATCTACTGCAGGAGGCACCTGTCTCAAAGTCTGCCTAATGGTAGGGGTAGATCCACAAAAAGGAACAGATTGAAAAATAAGAGTTTGATCTTGGAAGCTGTGCTTTCACAACAGTACTCACTGATTTTGAGATCCAAACATTGGATAAGAGGAGCGCACACAATATTTATAGGATCTAACACAGACATCTCATGCAGCTCAGGACAGTCATAATATTCAAGAAGCATTATGCTATATATTTCAGTACTTTTGCTGTAAACCCAATCTATGTACTTTGGCACATTTCCAGCCTGTACAAAAATCTGCCTGGGCCTAAAGGTGGGAGAGAAATAAGAGGAATAATAAAAGAAATAAATCAGAGGCTTGTCCCAGCTTCCCTCTGGATATTATGAGAATGAGATAGGTCCTATTTTAGAGGTCTCTGAAGAACAGTGCATGCTTTGTGTAGTATAGTAGGAAGTGGTATTTCCTGGAGAAGCCCCCTGTGATGAATTCATCAGGCAGAAGATTTAGCATGGTCTGCTTGCTGAACTTCTTTGTGAAAGCCAAGAGGCACTTCATTTTGGAATAGCCAGAAGTATATTGGCAAAGGACATGGATGTGCAGGTTGTTAAAACACAACATTTCTCTTTTCCAGCCCTTCAGGATGATGTTTTTGACAGAAACATAGGCATATTCTTTCTCCCCTCATTGATGTAGGCCCCTGAAAGATTTTTGCCAGTACCATAAGAAGCATCTTAAGTCAGAGCCGTCATATTATGTCCATGCCACCGATTTCCCATGATACATCCCTCGGCATCATAGGAATGCAGAGTGCATTCTATGCTTAACCCTATAGGGCAGGGGTTCCCAACCTTGGGTCCCCAGGTGTTCTTGAACTGCAACTCCCAGAAATCCCAGCCAGAACAGCTGGTGGTAAAGTTTTCTGAGAACTGCAGTCCAAGAACAGCTGGGTTACCCCAGCAGTGGGAACTACTGCTATAGGGCATCCCTGAACAGACCTTCCTACTTTGTGCAAAGGAAGTGAGTACACACTAAAGAGATATGGACTTGTCCAGAATAATCCTCAGGAGGTCTCAACAGATACCCTGAGCAGAACTTGGAAAAGCCATGATAGATGAGGAATTCTGGGAGTTTCAGAGGCTGACTACATGAACATTTAGCCTGCTGTTTGGTCCACTGCAGGAACAGGCTGGTTTGCTCTTGAAGATGGCAATCAGATGATGTCTTTGTTGGAGCAAACCAGCCCACCCCCAGAGCAGTCATATTCATATCTTTCTGAGTGCTTGTCAGGGTTTCTACTTTTTTTTTGGTGCTGGTAGGTTCTCTCTGGTATGGATTGTTTCCAATATCTGTGATCACTGGAACCTATCCAAAGCAAGACTTCCAGTCTGAATTTGTGAATATCGTGAAGTGGCTTAATAAATGAGCCATTTCAGCATATTGGCAAATTAATCACTGCCTCTGCTCCTCGGTAGAGGGGCAAGGAAGTGATTTTTTTTAAAAAAAAGACTGTGTCATGGAGTATCACTGATGACCTGCATCAGTTATTTTAAAAATTGATTTTTTTTCTTTGCCTTGTCTTAAAGAACTGATCATGAATCCACTTTCACAATCCACAGCCCCTTAAGAGAAGGCAAAGACAGGCTTCAGGACAACTTCCATGTGAACTGTTGGGACCACTCTAATCGATCCCATTCCAGACCATTCCAAAGTGGCCCACTCTAGCTCGCTCCCTGCCACTAATGTAGTCACACTCTTAGTCCCAAAAAGTAACTTTTCCAGACATTGAACCTTAGCTTATGCAAATAAATTGTTCCTTAACTTATGCAAATTAAACCTGGCAAAGAAACCCAGTGCAGAGACACCATGACTTGTGAAGGAAAATAAGAGATGTGGGCCTTCTTCTTGTTGAGATTCCTCTTCTCAGACCATCAGTAAGTTTCATTCTTTCACTGGCTGGGTGATGTGTGGGCCTTCTAGATGATGAACTACAACCATAGGCTCCATTGCCTAGGACTGATGGGAATTGCAGTTCAACAACATCTAGAGTCCCTCTATAGGAAGAAATGCAGGGTAGAAATAAAATGAATGTCTAAATAGATTAACATCTGGAAGGCCACATATTCTCCACCCATTCAATATTTCTGTCATCCAAAGTTCCTCATGCAGAGTAGGCTAGTTCCTATATTAACTCATGACTAGTACTGAAATATTGTGCTAGTTAGGACAAAACAACATACAAAACCCGAAAAAAATTCTCTTGAGTCCACTGAGGCTTTGTTCCCTTTTCTCCCCTCCCCTCCTTCCCCGTGTATAGACACACATATACTAGACCAGGGATTGGCAATATGCTGTATGGAATGGTAGCAACATTTACCTCCAGATAGAAAATAATAATAAAATATATGGAACTTAACTTGTTTGGCCGCACCCCTCCCCATATAGTCCTCACCTTGCTATGTGGCCCTGTAGCTGCCAGAAAATTTGGAAAATGGACCTCAGCTCAACATAGGTTGCCTACCCTGCACTAGATATATATGTAAACTATATGTAACTAGACAGGTCAATTAGACAGGCTGGATCATGCTAAATAGGGCTACACAGGTCAATTAGAACAGGCTGGATCATGCTAAATAGGGTTGCTTAAGGTCATGTAGAGGTCTGGTGTGCCATTTGATGCAGTCCTTGCATCCACATACCATTTGTACCTCAAGTGACCCTATTTGGACTGCCTCCCTTAAGAAAAGAAACAGAACAATACAAAATGGGTGGTGCTGGGGGACAGTTGTTCTGTCCCATGGCGTTTATGTCATGGGGTTCCTCAGGGCTCGATACTGTCCCCCATGCTGCTTAACATCTACATGAAACCACTGGGAGAGGTCATCAGGAGGTTTGGGCTGAGGAGTCAGCAATATGCTGACGATACTCAGCTCTACCTCTCGTTTTCCACCAATCCAGGTGAGGCGGGTTTCTGTGCTGAACTCGTGTCTGGACCTGATAATGGACTGGATGAGGGTTAATAAATTGAAACTCAATCCAGACAAGACGGAAGTGCTGTTAGTGGGTGCTTCACCGGACAGGCTGGAGGGCCATTTCCCTGCCCTGAATGGGGTTACACTCCCCCTAAGGGACAGGGGTCCGCAGCTTGGGGGTGCTCCTGGACCCCAGTCTAACACTGGAAGCCCAGGTGGACTCGGTGGCCAGGGGCGCCTTCCTTCAGCTGCGGAAATTATACCAGCTACGGCCCTACCTGGACGAGCGGAGTCTCATGACAGTTACACATGCACTGGTAACATCTCGCATAGATTACTGCAATGCGCTCTACGTGGGGCTGCCTTTGAAGACGGTCCGGCGACTGCAACTGGTCCAGAATCGAGCTGCGCGGCTGGTGAGTGGTGGGGCCGCTAGGGAACACATCAAGCCGATTCTGTTTAAATTACATTGGCTACCAGTTGCTGCCCGGGCCCAATTCAAAGTGCTTGTTTTGACATATAAAGCCCTAAACGGCTTGGGCCCTGGATACCTGAAGGACCGCCTCCTTCCATATGAACCTACCCGGCAGTTAAGATCTAGCCAGGGGGCCCTTTTGAAAGAGCCGTCCCTCAAGGAGGTAAGAGGGATGGCTTGTAGACAAAGGGCCTTTTCGGCAGCTGCCCCCAGACTATGGAATGCCCTCCCAAGGGAGATTTGTCTGGCACCGACGCTGATGACATTTCGGCGCCAGGTCAAAACCTTCCTGTTCCAGAAGGCTTTTAATTGAAATAATATCAACTGTGGGTCCTGATGGCAATTTTTAGAGTATATATTTTAATTGCATTTTAATTGTTTTGTCTTTTTATTGTATTTTAACTGTTGTAAGCCGCCCAGAGACCTTTGGGTAGTGTGGGCGGCATATAAGTTAAATAAATAAAATAAATAAAAAAATAAAATAAAAAGCCCCCTCCTTGCCCCTCCCGTCTCCTCCTCCTTTTGGGAGGAAGCTTTCAATTTTTAATTTTTTAAATAAAAGGTATAATGCATCAGCACTGCCCTAACAGGTTTTTAAAAACAACAACTTTGCTTCCTTGAGGGGCAGAGGAAGATTTTAATTTCCCAATATTATTAAGTGGGTAAGTTTAAACTGAAACCCTACAGGAAATTTAAAACAGTAAGCTCCACTTTGGCTCAGTCCTAGTGATTGCACATGCTGGACATGAACCAAAACTGAGTGATCCACTCTGCACCTAAAAAAGTGTAGCCCCTGGCATGGAGCCAGAAAGTTGCGAGTAGGGATTTGCTTGGAATTGACTGGTTTGCACTGACACTTACATTGTCTGGTTGCTGGCAAACCAGCCCGTCCCCACAGCAAACCAAATAGTGGGACAAATGCCTGTGTAGTCACTTTCTGAAGCATCTAAAGAACTAACTAATAACTTATTTCAATGTAATTCTTTGCAGACTAGAATCCACTTCATGAAGTTCCAATTAGAAACTGTAGTGAACTATAAATATATTTAGTAGTCATATGTCCTTGGATGAGCAATTTTGTATTCAAATCTGGTTCCATTCTAATGTTTTTAAGGTGATTTAATGCATATGCCTTGTGGATGCAAGTGATCAGTTGGTAAGTTCTCATTTTCTTAAAATGGCTTTTCTATCCAAAATGGCCGGGATGGGTGGGGTTGAAATGCATTTATAGAAAGCAAATTGTGCTTTATGAGGTTACTTGGGCATAATTTGCCATTTTGGGATTGAATCTTTTTTTCTGGGCCTGGGAAGTGGGAAGGCATGGAGAGGTCTGTGAAGCTACACTGGGGACCCGAGAACCCATATGTAGTTCATGGGCTGCAGATGACCCATCCCTGCCTTCAAAGATCAATCACATTTCTTGGTTTTTTTTTTCTTTTTTAAAAATACAGAATTGAAATTAGTGAACAGATATGTGTGGAAGCCCTAGAGTTTTTGTCAAATGTTGTCAGGAGCCCAGTGTCAAGCCTGGATCTTTGGAGAGTCACCTCTATGTTCTACTCGCATATCTCCTGTGTCTTCAGTGTAGGTTTGGTTTCTCTATTACATCCATGCACTCTTTGAAAAGGTCATTTCCTCTTTGAATTTTGAAGAGCCATCAGTATAAAAAATATCAGGGCAGACATATTGCCTTTGAACCCCGAGGGAACGTCGCCAACTGTCTAGCCATTTCTTGGAGCTCTTCCACTGAAAGCAATGGAAGGACACATTGGCTGGGATGGACTTTGTGGCTCCTTTCCCATGTTCCCAGAGTTGCTGCCAAGCCTAGGGTCATGAAATGTGATGTGTGATGTGTGAACTAAGCTGGAGAGTATTGTGTCTGATAATCTTATCCTCATAGCACACAGCCCAACTCACAAAGGACATGAATTAGGAAGAATTTCCATTTTAGCTGATGACTTGAATGTATTCCAAATGCAAGCACTGTCTCCATCTCATCCCACTACCTCCATCACATGAGCCCATCTGCTGTGCATACATCTCTCTCTCTCTCGCTCGCTCTTTCTCTCATTCTTCATAAAGAGCATTTCCTTCCAGACACACTGACATTTCATCCTTCCTTGGAAGAACAGATGACTCAAAGAAAATCGTTCATCAGGGAGAGGTTAAGCTGCTCTCCTCAAATGAACAAATCTGAACATAGGAAAGAAACCTTTAATCCATAGGTTCTACTGCAGTAGAAAAAACTTGAAATGTTTATTTCAATTGAACTATCACTGTCAAGATGTGAAATTTGTTATGGAAATTTAGTGGTTCCCTTTTTATAATTAGCAGAGCACAAAAGTACAAAAACAAACTCCTGCAGCACAGGGGAAGAGTTAGGAGAGGATGATGATGATGATGATGATGATGATGATGATGATGATGATGATAATAATAATAATAATAATAATAATAATAATAATGTAAATTTAAAATCCCAGCCTCCATCCAACCCTTTGTTATCACTAGTCCTTTGTATAGAAAAAAATGACTCAACATGTAGCTTAAGTAGAAAGAAAAAATCTTTATTTACATTTGATCTTCATTTACAGTCAGAAGAGTAAGAAAGGGTAAAAAAGGATAAAAGGGGAATTGGATCTCTCAACCATCTGGAAGGAGGGAGAGATACCTATGACAACATGGTCCTGAGATCAGGAGCAGAGAAACAGGTCTGTTTTCCACAATGGTCAGGGAAGAAGAGAGAGGGGAAAAACAAACAACTAGAAACAGACAGGAAGAGGGAAGGGGCAAGCTTCAAGCCTGGGGGGGGGGAGGGAGAGATTTTGTTCATTGGTTAGTGAGAAAGGAGATAATTCCTTTATATTCTAAAAACCTCCTTTCCACTTATACCTGGTGTTACAAAGCATGCAAGTTTGTTATTATCCCAAAAATTTTTTGCATATAGAGATGTGAGGATCCCGTGAGTCCCCTCCCAATCCTAGACCCACATTCTCAGCAGAAACATCAGTCATTACTTCAAGTTTGAAATCAACTGGTTTATTAAATGAAGTTAAAACAGGTCTTTCTTTCCATTTCTGTCACCAAGATATTATCTCTTGGGGTCAAATGTTCTTTTTTTAGAACATCAACATCCCCCTCAGGGGTCTTAACTATATTTGAAACTGGCAACAACATATTAGCACCATAAATCGCCAAGGCTACCTCCATGCCCAGGTTTAAGGATGATACACCCAGCCTATGTCTGGCTCCCAAACTTTCTTGCCTGGGGCTCTGAGGGTTTGGGAGGGGAATGGTCTGTTCCCAAGATTGCTCCCAGGGGAAGTTCGACATGTTCGATTCTCTCTGTTCTTTGCCTCTCTCTCAAAATACTCTCCTTCCTTCCTTCCTTCCTTCCTTCCTTCCTTCCTTCCTTCCTTCCTTCCTTCCTTCCTTCCTTCCTTCCTTCCTTCCTTCCTTCCTTCCTTCCTTCCTTCCTTCCTTCCTTCCTTCCTTCCTTCCTTCCTTCCTTCCTTCCTTCCTTCCTTCCTTCCTTCCTTCCTCCCTCCCTTCCTTCCTTTAGTTTCTCCCCAACAAGGGGTTTTCCACACATTCTTATTTCTCCACTCCCTTTCCACCACATCTCTGGGAATTCTCAGTGGGACCCAATCTCCCATCCAGGGATCTACTTTATGATTTCCACCCAATCCTCTCCTTTCTTCTCCACCTCTTCCTTTGTCCAGCACTTCTCAGCAGCTGTCCCAACTGCCTCTGCCACTCCCCATTCTTTTCCTCTTGCCACCTGGCAAAATGGTCTCTTCCAAAGGTTTTTTCCCCTCTGAACATTCCAGAGTTCCTATATTCAAACCAATCCTCCCTGCCCTCAAGTCTGTTAATGTCAGATTGTCTTCAGCCAACCCTTCAGGTTTTGGGGTTGGAAGGGACGGTGCACCAATTAGTTCTCTCTCTTTCTCACAATAGAGTGTTAAAATGATCAAAGCAGGATGTGGAAGAAGTAGCCCTGAAAATGTACATTGTATTTTTAAAATGAGTTTTGAATAGCAGTTTACTAAAAACCAATGCAAAACAATTAGCTGTCCAGCTAAATCTAGAAGCAAGGTAATTGGACATAAACATTGCCTTACAAAAGAATCTGTTTCACACCTGTCAGTTGAATGGGTTTGCAAATGACAAAAAAATTAAACAAATGAGATAATTGAAAGTGTATTGAAATAAGCAGAATGTTGCTATGTGTTGACATGACTAGCAGGTGGTGTTTGCAGGTTCTGTGATTTGCTCTGTTTCATTTTAATAGACCCCAGTAGTTTCAACCCATTTAAACCCATTTAAATGTGAATTTTAGAATAATAATGCTTATTGTCGTGGTGAGAGCGTTCCAGATTCTGATTAGAGGCACTGTAAGATAAGAAATAGCAAATGCAATAGAAATGTCTGTTTAAAAACTTTCCCCTGGTGAAACAGGACACTATAGCGACAGGTCCAGCAAAAGAGAATGTTTACAGTTATATTTCTGAAATAAATATAAATATCGGGAGGTAGGAGTCAAACACACATCGACACAACAATACAACACAACATGCCACACTACATACACACCCCAGATACTAACAACACTGATAGCAAAGGGCAGCATAATGTAACAGCAATAACAGCAGCCGATGAGGACAACATGTTTTTTCTCCATAGATTCAAACTGGTTTGGCTGGGTGAACACTTAGAATAATTTTTTGTATATCAATTATATTATGCTTAAAAGCTAGAGATTACTTAAAGTTATAATTATGCTGTTTACTTTTAAATGATACATTTTAGAGATGTATTCCCTGCTTTTCAATGTGCCTAAGACTATAAGCTCTTTCATTTTTAGAATGTAACTACAACATTATTTTTGGTATTTTATTGTATCTTTTATGATCCTGGATTTTGGATTGAATTCTGATTTAAGTATTTGTCTGCAACTTTTTTTATGGAGGTCTATAAAATTCTGTAGGGCTCTTAGGGAGATGTCCAGGCATCAGACTCTCTGACCTCACATTGCTAGAAACAGATTTATGTCCAGATGTTACACACTGCTCTGTACCATGGATGCAGTTCAAGAAAAAAAAATGTATGCACATATTTAAAAATGACAGCCTAAAATTGTGTAGCTCAAAGTTTCATGATCTAAGGGTCAAACTTCACTTACCGTATTTTTCCATTTATAACACGCCCCCGTTTATAAGACGCCCTCCCACTTTTCTAATCCCCAAATTAAGAAAACTTAAATTTGAGAATTTAGCCTCTGGGCTCAGAACGTCGGACATTAGGAGTCCCTGTTGAATCTGAGCCTACAGACTCCACCTCCAATGAGGTGTGTTCCAATTGGTTTGTACAGCATCAGCTGGCGTCAGTTCCATAAGGCTCATGATTGGAGGACGCCAAGACTCCTGACTGTAGGAAGCTAAGCCTCGTGACTGAAGGAAGCCTGTTTACAGAGGTAAGGTATGTGCTGTTTTGTTCTCTCCTCAGCTATCTCAGCTTACGTCTGTGTAAAAGATGCCCCTCAATTTTTAGTGTAATGATTTTAGGAAAAAGTAGCGTCTTATACATGGAAAAATACAGTACTTTAAAGATGCAGCTAGTGGCTATGTCTTCCTTCCTTCCTTCCTGCCTGCCTGCCTGCCTGCCTGCCTGCCTGCCTGTATGATTTTTATGGGATTCCTCCCACAAATGAAAGTATTTAAAATATATATAGTTAAGACCCATAGCCACATGGGAGAAATGACAGAAAATACTGTTAACATCATAGCTCCAAAGCAAAGAATTAAATTTCACCTCTCCCTGAAGAAATAGTTAAAAATAAATAGAGGGGGAAAATAAATAAATAAAGAACAATAAATAATGGCTGAAATCCTGTTGTGTAGCTCTGTTTGCCAATGGGCATATTGTCGCAGTGGCAGCTTGCCACTGATTACAGGCTTGCTATTATGATATTGCAGTGTATGTGGATCACACAGAACGGGATGAAGTTGGGTGCATTCCAAAATTACAAAACCCTTTGATCAGCAGCTGTCTGTTGCTGTCTCTTATATTTTTCCCATTGTGCAGGTGGACCACACCAAACAGGATTTTAGCCAATATATTGTTTGATCCTAAATTACACATAGGAAGGAAGGAAGGAAGAGAGAAATGAATCTATTTCTATGTATCAGAGCTTGGAAAAATCACTTTTTAAAAGTGTATGTCTCCCAGAAACTTCCCGCCATCATGTTCACTAAATTTTTCAAGCTTGACCATATAAGGGCGAAAACAAAATTCTTAAAAAGGGTCAAAGATGTTGTGGCACCTTAAATCCACTGCCATGACAGTTTCTTGACCACCCCATTGAGACAAGGAAAAAAAGTGTATTTGTGTATTATAGTAGGTATGTGTATCAGACTGCAGCAAGTTCTTGACTGGACCTTTAAGAGAACTGCATTTCCTAATGCACTTCTCTGAAAGATAACTTGTAATACAGATACCTGACCCTTTAAAAAAGGGGACCAAATAGGATTGCTTGAGATCCATGTGTCATTTGGATGTGAGGGTACTATCAAATGACATAGTGGGCCTCCTAAAGACCCTATTTGGCCTACTCCAGTCTGCTCCAACCCCACTGTGTGGACAAGCCCCAGATCAGTTAAGGCCTATACACGGGCAATTTCTAATTTCAAACATGGGGAGGGCAGTGTCTTGCAAATCTGAGGAAACTCACTTTCTACTAATCTACAGTACAGGAAGGGTATCCTGTGATTAGGTCTTTCTTAAGATATATCTGATTCCTGAAATAGCTTTTGGGCAATGCTGTTAAAAGAAGCATCCAAGTAAGAATAGATAACTTAAATATGATCCAGGTGGAGAACAAAGATGATCTTGAATCGTTACATAAATTGAGTTAAAAGAGTTCTTGGCTCATGTTTCTGTCATCACACTACATAAACTCTTTCTCAGAATGTGTCTGATATTGCTATTCTTTTAATAAATAAATGTCGCCACTCACTGTTAAAAGGAAAATGCCTCTAATATGTTTTTCATCAACTCAGAATATGGAAAACAGGACATTCCAGACCTTCCAGTGCTGTTTATGTTTTCTTGTCTATGTGGCAAGTGGAGAAAAAGAGATTGTGTTTATAAACTATAATATTTGAGGCAATTTTTATTATTCTGTTGTTTAGACTTTCTGCAGAAAAACTGGAATCTTCTAAGCCAGTTCAAACTTTGAAGAGACAGAAGAATATAGATATTTTATATAAACAAACAAATGAGCTTATAACTAACAGAAATGTAACAATGCCAAAAATGGATCCCAAAACAAAAATGTTCAAATCCCAAATACATTACGAGATTTGTTTTAGAAGATTTATTTTAATGTATTTCAAAATCCAGTACAGCCAACTTATTGTGTCTGTGGTACTTACTGGTACAAAGAAAGTCATAGTGGTTCACCCATTAATGCAAACAATTGCCTAGCTTTGCATATAAACTGGAAAGAAAAGACTCTTAATAGTATATTTTTTCTTGTTAATCTTGTACACAGAGAAAGAAACCATGGCATCAATGTGACCTGGACAGTAATTTCATTAGTTGTTTGTAGAAGCAGATTTTGCTTAATTGTTCAGTTAAGAGAACCAGTTTTGTGCTGTGGATTGATTGTCAGACTAGGAGTCAGGAGACCTGGGTTTGAATCCCTGCTCGGTCATAAAACTCATTGGAGACTGGCAAAGGAAAACCATTCCCTGAATATCTCATGTGTCTCAAAAACCTTGTTAGGGTCTGTGTTCAATCAGAGGTGAGGTGACAGCACATAGCAACAACCGCCACCTTCCCATTACACTGATCAAGATGACCTGATCAAACCTCCACTTCATGGTCTTCGTGAATCCCAAGCACCAGATAGATCATTTCAGGCTGGGTTCTTCTCTAACAGTCATTTCAGCTTCATTCCTGTTGACTTATTTATGCCTTACTAGGGTTCCACTAGCCTTCCTAATTTAACTTGTCATGATTTGTAATAGAAAGTCTTGGTAATAGTTGTTGCTTTTCATCAAGTGGTTACAAATCCTCCGTCTTGTTTATGGGCAACCAAGTTTGGTTTTACCCTTGGCCAGGGTATCTGTCCATGGTTCTGAAGCTGGATAGCCTTAGTTTGAAGGACAAAGAGATGGGATTTTCCATTGCACTTTGGAAGCTTGTCTCCCTCCCCCACAATACTAAAACTTGGGATAAACCAGTTAAATTAATCAACAATAAACCCAGCAGAGACAAAAATAAAATATTCTGCGATGTGGTGTTAGCCTAACTTATGGAACTCATTGCCAGATGCAGCCATGCCATTTAGGTGGTTTTTAAAAATGGCTTGTTATGGGCCATCAAATTACATAACCTATGGCCACTCCACTATGATTTTCAAGGTATTTGAGATATTTAAGGAGTTGGTTTTACCAGTGTTGCTCCACCCTGCATCCCCAGTGAGTTCTCAGGGCCAGGTCCTAGCCTGTCACTCTACCCATTACATGATACCGTCTCTCAAAGAAAGCTTAGGTGGATTTTAAAGAAGATTAGAGAAATTCATGGAGGACAGATTTGTTAACAACCATTTGCTATGTTGCATTATGAAGCTATAGTGGGTGACTGGCCATTGCTTTTAAGCCATATTTGTAGGCTTTTTTGAGGTATCTGATCAGCCAATATAAGAAGGATATCGCATTAGATGGAAACTTCAGCCTACATCCAGTTGCTAGTCCCAGCCAGAGTAGATCCATTGAATTGATGGGATTTACATAAGTGTTGACATACCATTCAGTAGTAGATTGACTGGGTCTACTCTAGTTGGTACTAGCAATTAGAAATGTGCCATTTTGTTTATGTTTTTGTTTTAGACTTCAGCTCCAAGAATAATCCCAAGAATTCCCCAAACATAATTCTGGGAGTTCTAGCCCATAGATCCACACCGACAGACACCTACATTTTGCTCACCTGGATGAGAGTCTACCTCAGAGGCTGTATGGCTGTCTTGGGCCTGCGCTCCCTGTTGTTAATGTACAAAAAAAGAAGCTGCTGCAGTTTTTCCAGGAAGTGGTAGTCTTGATCCCCTTTAAGCTCTATATAGGGCACCTCCCAAAGAACAACCTTTCTCAGGAAGCACTTTGGAAGCATCTTTTTTGTACATTAATAACAGGAAATACAGGTCCAGGACAACTATGCAGCCTCTGACATAGGTCCTCATCCAGGTGAATAAAATGTAGGTGTCTAGAGGTATCTGATGTTGTGGGCCATGGGCTGGAGCTCTTAGGCTTCCACTTGAAGAATTATTGGAGAATTCTGGCAGTTGGAGTCCAACACACAGAGAGAAAGCACATCCCTGCTAGCTGTTGTTTTCAGGCGACTGTCTGATACAGCAGGACTCAAATGTTTTTATGTTAGTCATGAACAAGGAGATTGCAAGGTTCTTCTTACACAGTGGGGGTTGCACAATACAACAGGCAATTGGAAAGAGATTTACAAAATCAGATTTTATTATTGATTTGACCTGTGCAGGGCTTAGAAGTATCCCTATTGTTCAACAAGCAGCAGTATGGAAGCATGAACATAATTGTAGCTTCAAGCAATCCCTGTCTTTCCCTTGTTAAGCCAGCTCATGAGTCTGGAACTTGGTTTGAAGAACTGGATGGAATTTGGCTTGGGTGGGGTTAGAAATGTGTGCCTTCTGCAAATGAACTGGAAATGAGAGTATTTTTTGGCAGTCTGGATTGTTATTATATAGAAGAAACCCAGTCCCTTCCCTCTGAATCCTGGAAGGTAGGGAGAGGAAGAATACGTGCCGTTTCATGAGCCTTTTTTTGTTTTTTTGGCATCAAGAACATTGCTTTTGAGAAAGCAATCAGAAAACTAAAGAAGTCAAGACCTGTGTTCCTGCACAGTGGTTTTTGTGGATTTCAGCGTATGAAAACTATGTGAGCAAGTGTTTTGTTTTTGTGGGGAGGAAATAGTATAAAATACACTGCTTCCCTTGTCTTGAGATTCTGTAGGCATATTCTTGTGCAAGTATTCTGGCTCTTTGACTGCTATATAATCCATGAAGTGTGCCTTGGTCTCGAGAGATCAGTTCGCAAAATTAGCTGATAAACAACAAAAACTGCAGACAGTAAGAAAGCATCTGCTTCTTTGCTTGGAACTGATTTAGTCCTCCCCACCCTTTTAAATGGGGCTATTACATCCATAGGAGACCATGAAGTCTGAAACCCCTTCAGGGGCCCTCCAAGTCCAAAGAGGCTAGCTTTGTTTTCTTTGTATAGCTATCCAGCAACTTCCTGTTAACTACTGTTCATTTTAAAACCTTCTCACATATTTAAGCTACAATCTTAAACACACTTAACCAATGGGTAAGCCATGCTAAACATGGTGAGAGGTGTATCTGAATAAACTTCATTGGGTTGGACTGCCAGGCTAATACCTAATATAACTGAGTGGGTCAGAATGGTAGCAGGGCATTTTCACCACAGTGTCCAGGGCAGTGAGCTGTTGCACCAAGAAAATTTGGGATTGTCACTGCACCACCTAATCCAGGATGTGGCAACTCAATGGAACTCCACTGCGAAGGGCACTCCATGATTTGGCACCGGAGACTTCCATTGGTGTGGCTGCTCCTTTGGGGAAAAAAAATTATGGGTCAAGTGGTCTATGTCCTCTGAAGCTCTGAGACTGTGATACAGGTCTTAAGTGGGAGACAGGGCTTGGCTGGAATGATGGAGGGCCTGATGAGGGGACAGTCCAGGTGGATGGGGGAATACCATAGAAGGGAGCTTAGGGCATGTATTTTGGTGCCACGCAGATATGACTGATCCCCTTTGCTCGCTCTTGTGCTTCCCCACCCTTTCTTTCCTTTGAGCCTTTTGAATATTGACCTTTGTAGTCAAGATTTAAATTTAAATTTTCAGTTGGGAAGCCTCCAACATCATTTCCACCAGTCCCACAAAAAGATTTTGTAGAGGAAGACGACTTAGTGAGCCTTCCATTCCATTCCAGATCAGCACTACTTTGCTTTTTCACAGCATGAACACATGCAGATTAAGTATTGTGGTGAATACCAAAGGTCATCTCTGAAACCAAACACTGTACCAGGGTTTCCGGATATGCCAGGCAGAAAATTCTATTGTTTTATGCCACTTTGGAGAAATATTGTTGGATCTGAGAATGTGATGACTTCTGGAATGGGCCTCTATATGAAGGACCTTTAAATACAGAACTAGGCACATTGATATCTGCAAATTTATCATGCCATATGTATGTAGTATCTTATAGCTGAAATATGTCAAATGTGTCAAGTGACATTATGTCTGAAAAGGTGCCATCATAGGCATCCTTCAGTCTCGAGAGGACTATGGTAACGTGCTCTGTATGGAGGACTTCGACGCTGTATGTGAAGCTGGAGTGTCCTCTCCAGAGCACGAAGCCTGGGTAAGATAATATGGAGGATAGGTTGTTACCCAAGCAGCAAATTCCCCCTCTCCACGTCGCTGAAATAGTCCAATGGAAAGGCAAGAGCCAATACAACTGGTTCCAGCGATGTCGCAGGAGTTGCCAGAACGACACGAACTGCCTCTGGGACTCCGGCTCCGGATTTTGCCTCGAGGTTAACTCCTGAAACCTTTTCCATCAGTGGATATAGCCACAAGGCAGTGGAGGTTTGGAATCGGAGTTTTCCTTCTCCTAGATGGGCTGCCTTCCCAGGCTAACGAGCCCCACCTACCCGGGCTGCTCCCTCACCGCATGGATGATGGCGGCGCCTCCTCCTCCTCCTCCTCACGGCATGGGGGTTTGAGATCAGAGTTTTCCTTCTCCTAGATGGGCTGCCTTCCCAGGCTGACGAGCCCCACCTACCCAGGCTGCTCCCTCGCCGCATGGGTGATGGCGGCGCCTCCTCCTTCTCCTCACGGCATGGGGGTTTGAGATCAGAGTTTTCCTTCTCCTAGATGGGCTGCCTTCCCAGGCTGACGAGCCCCACCTACCCAGGCTGCTCCCTCGCCGCATGGGTGATGGCGGCGCCTCCTCCTTCTCCTCACGGCATGGGGGTTTGAGATCAGAGTTTTCCTTCTCCTAGATGGGCTGCCTTCCCAGGCTGAGGAGCCCCACCTACCCGGGGAAAAGGTGCCACTTCCTAACCATAAGGATAGTTTGGCCTTCATATTCTTCATTTCTCTTCCATTTTCTGTTTCTAGCTGCCACTCTGGGGTCAGTGTGCTTGTCAAAAGTGACTACATGCTCAACTCAAATACCCACTTCAGCTGGAAGGAAGATTCTGTGAGAATCATGCTGTGGGATGAAGAGTTGACTACACAGCTCCCTTGCCATGGTTTTGACAGTGACTCCATCCTACCAGTGGACATACAAGACTAGACCACACCCTTACCTAATGGATCTTCTTCTACACAGTGTCAGACAACTAGTCCATCTAGCCTGATATATATTAATCCTTGCTGGCAGAAGCTATCTCCAGAGCTTCAGGCAGTTTTTCAAACCCCAGCTACAGATGCTGGGGAAGGAGCTTGGGTCCTTCTGATGGCACAGTGCTTAATCTCTGCAGTCTAACATGCACCTTGAGAGAGCTAAGAACTCAGAACTTTCTATGCCATCTCCCTTAATGCAAGACAACATCTTCTGCATTGCAAATTGCCAATTTAGATCATTATCTTTTTTGTATGCTGTCTCTGAAGGAGTGGTAACTTGCTCTCCACAGCAAAATGCATCAACTTCAGAGCATTGCCTCGAGGGCTTGAAAACTATATTCAGTGGCCAGGGATCTGCAGCTGAAATCAAGAGATTCTCTCTCTCCCCCCCCCCCCCCCCAATAAGAACCATAAAATGCTGACCTAAAAGGACTTACAGAGTTCCAGAAATTATGTTGGATTTTTGTGGGATAGGGAAGTTATATAAGTACTTCAGGGGAAAAGCTACAGAAGGATGGAGCAGCTGCTGATAGGAAAGGGAAAGTTTTGAGCAAACAGATAAGAACATACAGTATTTCTAGTGTAAATCTTCAGTGTTCCATGGTTAGTTCAATAAGTGGTATCTTGGTGATGAGAGTTACACAGTTTGTAAATAACATACATAGGAACCCTTGGTAACCGTGCTGCTTGGCTACATTCTTTCTTACAAAGGGAAATAGTCATCTTTGAGCAGTAGGACAGTTGTTTATAACAGAATATTTGGTATGACGTACCTTCGTCTGAATTTTAAAGCACTTAATCTCACTGTGGATCAAGATAGTCTCCAAAAGCCAAACCGAGAAGAAAAAAGTAGCTGATTTAGACAAGAAAATATGTTAATTTCAGGAGTTGTGAGGGGCAACCTATTGTCTTTTGATAATTCTGTAAAATAAGGACATTCCTTAGTTCCTTGAGCAGCAACCTCTTGAACATTTAAAAATTATTATTATGTATTTGTCAAAATCCTGTTGCTTAGCATAGTAAGTTGGCCTGTTGAAGCAGTGGGGGTTTGGTGACTGAGCTCCTCTGTAAGTTTCATTGATTCAGTGGGTCTACTCTAGTTGTGACTTACTGTCCTAAGCAACAGAGTTTCAGTCATTGCATTTTTAATCCACCTTGAAGCAAAAAGTAATGGGCAGACTGTATAATACAAAAAGAATTAAAAATAAAAACACTTGGGACTAAGTGTGGCTGATCCAATGAACTTCTTTCACAAAATCAATGTGACTGGCTTATTAGCAAACATATATGAATATAAGATCACACTCCATTACTTTTCATAGCAGGTTGTAAATATATACTGTTCCACTTGGATGTCTACTAAGTAGCTAATGTGTTTTTTGTTTTAGGACAAACACAGTTTCACATTTCTTCTAAAATTTCTTTGGTGAAAACTTGTACTGTGTTCTCTCTCCAGTACAATTTTCAGAGAGGACAAATGGAACAATTCTTTTTACAATTTCCCTGTGTATTTATCTGAATCGAGTGTTCCTCTTAAAACAGAAGGAATTAGGAAAAGGCTGTGTGGTTCAGGATTACACAAATGCAAGAGTAGCATGATACTTTTATTGAACCACAAACACAGAAAAATCAAACAAATTGAAAGCTTTTGTAAATAAAATCCCACATTACTGTATCAGGCTGGGCACCACCCATTCATGGACAGTGTAGAAAAAATGTAGATAAGTCTCAAAAACTCATGGCATATGCCCGTGCTGAATCTGCTTGTATGAGAGGAGTTCAGATTTATTTTATTTTATTTATTTATTTATTTTGTACCCCACTCCCATTTGTGTCGAGGCACTACTCTGGGCAGGTTACAACACATGTAATAGAAAACAAAAATAAAGATAAAAACATTAAAAGCAGCAACAATAACCCTAAAAATAGATGGCACCGACTAATAATAGAAACCCAGAGTTGACCAAAGAAAGGGGGAGGGAGAAGAGGAGGGAAAAAGGGGGGAGGTGGTCAGCTGGGGCCAGTGTGGAAAGCATCCCTGAAAAGCAACCTCTTTAATTGCTTCCTAAATGTCAGCAGGGAGGGGGCTAGGCGGAGCTCCTCCAGAAGCTGGTTCCATAAAGTTGTAGAGTCAGCTGGGGTGTGTAGTTTCAAAGTTTCAAGCACCCTCCCATTCAGCATGGTTGGAATTTTCTATCCCAAACCCGAAAAAAAGGATTTGCTAATTACTCTTTGATTTGCCCCCCCCCCCCCAATCATATTGCTTGCTCTTGAAACACGAAATTTCTTCTGGGCTGGAGAATGGGAGGGGGAAGGTTCCCTCCTCTAAGATGTGTGCCTGTGCCACTCGCAACTCCGCCTCCCTCCGCACAGTTTTCGACCTCCTCCACACAGTCAGGTTCTGGTCATGATGGAACCTCTTGCGTGCATGGGGGGGCGGGGGGCGGAGTCATGTACGCACGCAGGGGAGAAGTCATGTGCAAGAGAGGCAGAGCCCCGCCGAGCAGGGCTGAAAATTAGAGGGTACGTTGGGGGGAGCAATATAAGGACACAGCAACCTCTATTAGAAGGTTGGGATTATAATTTATTCACCAGGTAGAACTAATTATAGCCAAATTAGTCAAATTAATAGCTTTAGAATGTGTTGTGTACTTACAATTAACTTTCCACCATCCATGCTGTCTTCAGCTTCCTGTTTTTGGTTTTGCTTCAGCATCAGAAAAGAGGCCATTCTTTTTGCTTTCCTGTAAATATTTTCTGCCAAAAAGAAAAACACAATGGAAGGGGGGGGGGGGGAGGGAAGGCTGCAAGCCAGGATACATTTACCTAGAGGTAAGTTTCACTTGACCCAATTGGACTAGTGTCTGAGTAGAAACATACAGGATTGCATTCATTGTCTGCTAGTTAACTGCTGTTTCAGGCACAATTTTGGTGAATTTCCTACAGCTTCCAGAACTTCTAATATGTTTTGCTGTTCCACTCATTTTTCAGAGGAAGAAGTTTGCTTTATTAAGTAACTTCTAAGTTTTGTTCAGTTGAAAAAAAAAAGTTCCCAGGAATTAAAATTCCTGTGGATGTTTCTTTGTTTTCAGCATCTTATGAAACTCATTGAACTTCACCACAGCATATGGTCAGAGACTGGAAACCTCATGGGTGAGTGGACAGGAAGCAGTTTGTGGGAAAATAATGATATGGATTTATTTATCTTATATATATGCTTTTCTTCCAAGCATTTACTTAAGGTGGCTCATAATAAGATTGAACGTTATCCACCCAGACAGCACATTTTGCTGCAGAATCCACACAGAAGTGGATGTGCAAGATAGCAATTCAAAGACATTGTTTCCCAAAGTATTGCAAACAAAGGCCAGAATCCTGTTGGTTAGTGTAGTAGATCACACTAGAGTAGGCCCACTTGAATCAATGGAACTTACAGATGAGCTGACTCACTAAATCCCCATTGTTTCAATGGGCTTACTCTAATGTGATTTACTGTACTAAGCAACAGGACTTTGGCCAATCTCTCCCAAGTTGTAGCTACTTGCCATGTACAGTTTGTTTACTGGTCTAACAGATGAAGAAACTGGGACAAAAAAATTTACTCATTTTAGCTAGTGTGCTACCTTTTTTGTTCCAAACAATGTACATATTGCCCCATACAAATTTTGGAGAACTATCATGCCAAGAAGGAGAAATGATACACTCTAGTTGTCAATGTGCAGGCCACAGAAGGGGAGGGAGAAGGCACCATGGTGGAATTCTCAATGGGTTGGGGAAATGCGAGACATCTAAATGTAATTCAGTCTCAAACTCTTGAGTGCAACCCTAACTTCATTGAAATTGCCATGGGATCAGATAATACCCCAAAATTCCCTCAGTGCAAGATTTTGAAGTTCATATAGATGGGAGATGAAAACATATAAAAAAACCCCACCCAAGCCCTACCCATTGAAAACCTTTCCTTCAGCCCTAGTCTATTGGCCCCTTGAATAAAAGGGTTTTTGCTACCAGCAAAGAAAAGGGAAAGACACGACACTGTCAAATATGCTAGGACCCAGTGCTTATCACCTGTGAAAGAATCTGCTCTTTGCCTCAAAAGTTTAACTTGTAAATAGTAGGGCTCTTCAGTAATAATTAAGTGGATTAATAATGAAATAACTATCAATCGTTATCTTTGTATGAACATCTCTTTAAAGCAGCGGTAAGCAAATGGTGGTCCATGGACTGAATGCCACCTCCAGAGTCCCTTAACATCCCTCTAGCTTTTTGGACCTCAAATAGCCGATCATTCCTGGAGAAGCCTGTTCTGTATTGTTTAGGATAAAAAGGGCCTTCTCTGGCCCAAAACAGGTGGTGGATAGGAACTGTTATTAAAATGGCAAACTGTCCTCAAAGGATTCTGTGTATAAGATATGTCAATTTTGCTATCACAACATTTTGGAGGGAAAATGTGGAAAGTATGGCCCTCTAGGGCTTGGGAGACAAAAACAATTGTTCATGCAAATACTTCTGATTTAAGGGAAAGGGAAAAATGCCCTCCTTGATTTACTTTTCCTGCACTAGCTCTCTCTGGCCCAGATCAGCTGGAACATGCTTAAACAAATAACTTTCTTGCCTTCTAGAAGCTTCTAGATCAGTGATTCCCAACCATGGGTCCTCAGGTGTTCTTGGACTAAAACTCCCAGAAGCCTTCATCATTAGCTGTGCTGGCCAGGACTTCTGGGAGTTGTAGTCCAACAACATCTGAGTACCCAAGGTTGGGAACCACTGTTCTAGATATTTACCAAATGTATTTAGAACAGTGGTCCCCAACCTTTTTAACACTGTGGACCAGTTGGGGAAGGCAGGGCACCCCCTGCGCTCACGCGCATGCGTGAAGGAGCAGGGGGCGCTCGAGTGGACGCACGCGTACTCGCGCGCATGCATGAAAGGCAGGGGATGCTTGGGGGCACTCGCATGCATGCGCAAAGGAGCGGGGAGCGCTTGTGCGGGGTGTGCACACACTTGCGCACATGCGCAAAGGGCAGGAGGCGCTCGGGGGCACTCGTGCGCATGTGCGAAGGGGCTGTGCGGGGGGGACTGTGTGCAGGGTGGGTGGGAGATCTGTGTCCGTGGCCTGGTCCGGCCCAGGCCACGGACTGGCCCCAGGCCGCGGACCGGGAGTTGGGGACCCCTGATTTAGAAAACCCAAACATTTTGCAATGTTGTATCCAGCCAGCTGTGCTGCCTGCTTGCTCACTCTCTGTTATCTTAAATCCTTAAATATTACCACATGCATAACACATTTTGTACAGCTGTGTTACATAAATACAAAGAAAAAAATGTCATTATAGACATCCCTTACCTAATCTTTCACATGGCTATTATTTCAACATGCTCTTTTAGCATTATTTAAGTTTATCCATTTTAGGACTGATTTACAGCCACACTAGACATGACTTTGATTGCAATTAATATTGCAATAATAATTAGTTAACAGCTATGAGGTTCAGACATGAACAATGGGACCAAGGTTTGACCCTTTTGTAATTGATAGGTGCCTGATAAAAATCTCTTTTCTTTGTGTGCTATGCTCCTAGTCTAGATTGTTGGGGGAGAGGACACAGTTATTTACATTTGAAACAAAAGACATGTTAAATTCCAGCTACACAATTAACAACAAATCAGGTCTGTCTTTCAAAGAGCTGCTGGTCAAAAACAGAAGGCACTCATTTTCAAAATATTTCCCCATTACATAATGTGGAAAGTTACATAGAAACTATGTGCTCTGCCAAAGAATGCTCAGTTGAATTAACTCCCAAATTAATGTTTCTTGGATGCACCATGTTCCAGATGGATGGGGATGAACTATTATCTTGAATCTTAAATACCTTGAAGGTAATTCTGTGCTGGTAGTTCCTTTACCAAAGCACACTGCACCTATTTTACACTGCCTTTGTATTCAGACAAACTATGGCTCATTCACAGCTCTATGCCCAATCTTCTGATGCCAAGCTTCTTAGTGCTAAGCTAGGCTGGTCCTTGAGCAGCAGATATCCAGCCCATCAGCTATACAGTACTTAAAACCTTACTAGCTTGGGAAAACCTTCAAGATACTGGGGTTACCTCCATTCCACAAGGAGGATGTAGAATAGTAGTATCTCCACAGAGTTTGTGGACTTGTTGCATTATTAAATTATTTAAATTTTGTATGCATATTATTTGTCATAATTATAAGATCTTTGATGATTGAACACATTCAAGTGAAAGCTATTTTGCATTGCTCCCCTAGGCCTTGACTCATTATGGCAGTGCAAATGCCTTTGTCAAATAATGGTATTTTTAGATAGTGTCTAGAAACACAAGCTGTATTTGTCAAAGGTGTTCGAGGCAAGTCCTCAAAGGTTTTTCTTCAGTCCAACAGCAAAAGCCATTCCTTGGCCTACATAATAGTGCACGGTCCTTCCTCGTCCAAATGCATGATGTAATTTTTCCAAAGGCAGCTGTAGGCTGCATCAAGCCAAGGGTCATGAGAACACCCGATCTCATTACCAGCTGGCGGTTGCATTGAAAATAATCTACGTGCATTCTACGGCCCTAATTAGAATGCAAATCAACATAATCTAACAACACTCAAACAACAGCTGGTTGTGTTTAGAAGTGGATAGCTCGGTGAGTTAAGGTATCTGGTTGTGAAGCCAGATGTTGGAAGTTCAATTCTCCACCGTATATCCTAGAAGAGTCAGCCCATGTGGCCTTGGGCAAGCTGGAGAATCCCAGAACACCCCCAGAAGAGGGGAATGGTAAACCACTTCTGCATACTCACTACCTAGAAAGAACTGGAAAGAACTGCCAGATAGCTCAGTGGCTTAGGTCTCTGGATGTGGAGCTGGAGGCTGGGAGTTTGATTCCCCACGGTGTCTCCTTGACAGGGGCTGGACTCGATGATCCATAGGCCCATTTCAGCTTTGCAGTTCTAAGATGATAATGATGATGATGAAAACCCTGGAAAGAGCTGCCATAAGTCAGAATTGACCTGATGTCACACAATTATTATTATTATCTGGAAGAAAAAGAAAAAAGAATGCTTTAATGCTGTGTATGCACCTACAACAATGTTCTAGGTACGTCACCTCTGCCAATCAACCCTGCCATGCTT
This sequence comes from Intellagama lesueurii, assembly GCA_037013535.1. NCBI lineage: Eukaryota > Metazoa > Chordata > Lepidosauria > Squamata > Agamidae > Intellagama > Intellagama lesueurii. The sequence continues at coordinate 284,808,262 of JBAJHW010000001.1, read as the reverse complement.
TTGTCCAGTTCATATGGCATATCCAAAGATATGTATATATAAATGGTGGTCTTTTACTGTCTATGCTTCTTTCAGAAGCTGCGAGCAGAATCTATATCAGCAGTGGGAAACTGTGGCCCTCCAGATGTTGCTGGTCTGCAGTGGTTGAGGGGTTACGAGAACTGGAGTTCAGCAGCATCTGGATGGTGCTGGGGCACAGTTACCACCCATGGTTTGCATGAATGAAGCATGATTATGGGCTCTCTACAGTCAACAGGCTAAATCTAATTTTGCATTGGCAATCACAATTTAAGTTTTCCCTCCCCCACTCCCAATAGCAGGACATAGGGTATCTGGAAATCATACCTTGATGGGGTCTAAGATGGCAATAGCTCAACAAACTAGGAATCTTGAAATTGTGGCTAATGGTTCCATGAAAAGATTAATAATGAATGGCAATCATGGAAAAAGTCATATTCCATGGGCAGCTGAAAAAAGGAACTATAAAAAGCCCACTAGGACAATATCTGTATAAAAATCTGTGGTGCAACTGTCCGTCTCAAAAAGAATAAAGATGAACAACGTTATTTCAGTGTGAGCTTTTGTGGATTATGATCCATTTCTTGTGCCAGAAGAAGTGGATTATAATCCAGAAAATAAATTTGTTAATCTCAGAGAAGTAACGAGGGCAGAGTAACGAGGTCTTTGACCCAGGGCACCAATATTTAGAGAGCACAAAACTTTGCTGCAGGAAGGATGCAAAGCTACCTGTCTTGCACTCATATACTGTCTCCAACCATTTTTCCCAGGACAGAAGGAAACACAAACAAGTGGCCTAGGCATGAAACCACTATGGCTGTCAGATGCTCACACCCAGATGCTCCTCCCAATCGTCCATCCTCTCCCTGCGTATGACAGTCTCATATGACTCAAGCTTGATCAAGCCCCAGGAGTCAGAATTGCTATTTACAGCTCTGGTTAATCTTAAAGGTGCCACAATACCTTTGTTTTTGTTTTGTAATTGATAACAAATGTATACTGCCGGCACACCTTCCTCACATAAAGTTTGTTCCAAGCTCTGCGGAAATACTCCAAGTACAATACATCCATCTGAAGCAGACCTGTAGAAAGAAAGAAAGAAAGCAAGAAAGAAATGTTCCATTTACAATAATTGTTTCATGATTGATCAGGGTGATGATCTCCACAGCCAGCCTTATTGGCTTTATAGTGAGGCAATTGCTTCTTGTACCAAGTTATATCTTTACTGTCTAAAGGCACCATGTATCTTGGCTGGGGCGGGCATTTACTGCTCTCACTCAGGCCACATAATGTTTTGGGCCGGCCTTGATTACCTCTGTCGTTGTAGCCTTCTACTCTGCATTATGGTGGGCAGTTTTTTAGAATACGTATTATTGTTAGTCACATGAGAGGCTGTGAAAGACAGGCCTGTAATGATCCAATAATTTTTACCATATCCACATCATTTCCCTCCTCATAAATTTCCAAGAATTATGTTGCCTGTCGAGAAGCACTGGGTCTCCATACTGTATGAGAAAGTGTTACTGAACAAGTTATTCATTTTTCCTGTAAATAAAGCCGCAGACCCTGCTCTGTAGTTCAGCAAGGCCATAAGAACATCTCTAGCCATTAGCAACTGCAAATAAAGTGCCGTTTCTCTTTGAAAATGTATTAAGAAGTTGCTTCCTGTCACCCCATCTGTTTCTTCTAAAGTAAGAATAATTTGAAGAATTAGCATTTTTTGCTGCCTCACCGCCTTTTCTGGCATGAACACACATTAAAAAAAGAAGAAGGAAATTTTGCCTTGGGTATTTGCAAGTTAGGGAACATTTCAGAATTGAGACACTGTCAATTTATACTGCACATTTAAAATGACTTTTAAAAATCTATGATTTTATAGGAGACAGACATTCAGAATTAGTGTGTTTGGATGGGTTTCCTAATCTGCATATGTTTCCAGACAGGGGTTAAGGTAATTAAGTATCTTTTACTGGTCAGCTGCTGTCTTTGTAGTCACCACTGTTGCTTGCCCTCTTCAGCTGGGCTAGACACACCTTACCTATCCAGGTTGCCAGGCCAGTGACATCCTATTTCCTGGGTTTTCAAGGCCAAAACCTGAAACTATTGAGCTAACCTCTTGTGATGTCACACAAATAGGATATTCAGGGAAGAGGGACTGGAACTACTTCTAGACCAGTGGACTGTGGAAATGGACATGGGAGAAATCCAGATAAATGGGGATGGTATTTGGGTAAAATATAGCCATCCAAGGGTTACCGTATTTTTCTGTTTATAAGACGACTCCCCCTTTTCTAACCCCAAATTAGAAAAAGCAGGGATCAAAGGGCTCCCTTTTTGCTAAGCCCCGTGCCTTCGCAAAAGGCAAGGAAAGCGGCTGTCAAACTGACTGCTGCTTTTCCTTGCCTTTTGAGAAGGCACGGAGCTTAGCAAAAAGGAAGGGAGCAACGCCTCCCCTTCCTTTTTGCTAAGCCCTGTGCCTTTTCAAAAGGCAGCGGTAAAGAGCTGCCTTCCATGTATAAAACGACCCTCAATTTTTTCTCAAATTATTTAAGGAAAAATTGTCGTTTTATACATGGAAAAATACGGTATATGGCAATGCACAGCTAAGTGGGAGAAACCTATTTTCCATGGGTAAGCTCATGTAAAAATGTACCCAGTAGCTATAATAGTGCTATCATTGGGGTTTACATTTTATATGGTTTTACCTTGGTGACATGAGAGGTGCTTTTTCAGGCCCTGTGCTGCTGCTGGGGCTTGTGGAAGATCCACTGCCAGCCCCAGGGACCTGTTTTCAGGTCCTGCCCTCTGATTCTAAGGTTTGGACTACAAGATTCATGAGTCCTGATGTTGATGCTTCACTCCCTGCCTTGTTTCAAATCCTATAACGGGCCATGTACATGCAAGCAACAGCATTTGCCGCAATCCTCTTCCCTCCCTGCTCTGGCTGTTCGGTGCCTTTTAAGGCATTCATATATTGTGCTGTAGCATAGTTTACTTCGTGATTGGTCACTGGAAGGTAAACATAAGCTTAATTTGCCAGTGTGATTGTCAGGACCTGTGTTTTTGAGGAAGTTGCAATGTGGGTGGTAAAATGGGGTAGTCACTGAGATGCACATTTCCCTGAAAGTTCAGTTTGACTCTTTTTTTCTGATCTTTGTTGGTTGCTTTGACAACCTTTTTATCAGCTGCTGGTGAAGAGGAGAGGGGCAAAAACATGCCAAATCATAATAAATATAAGTGCCAGATTTCCTCAAAGAATAAGAGCACTGCAATTCAGGCTCTAATGAATGATTTAGCTGACAATTCCTGTTCATATTTCTTAATATAATTTGGATAAAGTTGGGCTGTTTGACACTAGCATTCAACGCTTCTTTCTGTCTGCAGAATGTAATGTTATTAGCTGAATGACGCTCCTTTTTCAAGTCATTATTATCCACTGGAACAAATCAGGTAGCCCCATTCTTCTGGATTTCCGAATTTTTTAAAAGAAACTTAAAAAAACACACCTTCAATAAGTGCAAGATTGTTTCATGTCTTTTCTGGGACTGATTTCCTTTGTAGCTTATTTGTATTCAGAGTGGGATTTTCTGTGCAAGACGCTTATGGACATTTTGTATATTATCCATACACTCCATAGGTATGTTCCCTTCTTTCAGCGATAATCAGTTGCAAACATTCATGCTGTGATGACGTCTCTGGTTTCTTCAAGCTTTACAGTCATAGCTGCTGGCTAAAGAATTCTGGGTTATGTGGCAATATGTCACATGCCTTCAGATGCTTCACAGGGTAGAAAACAACCCCCCATCTTGTGTACTGCTTCTTGGCTGTTCTTGATGCCATTTGTTAGGAGCAGTTACCATGTGCCATTTTAAAATACAAGCTGTCTATAGAATGTGTAATAATTCTGGCCATATATGACTGTAATACAGGCTGTGTGTCCTATATTACAGGTGCACATTTCTGTTTGAGGATCTTTCAGAGGCCTGTGAGTGGATGAGGTGGTGTAGAATGGTGGAATAAGAAGACGGGTTCAAATCCCCTCTGGGCCATTAAAACGCATGGGGGTAGAAAAGCGCTCGTAAAGCTACTCCTTCAGTATCTCATATATGTTTAAAACCCTACTAGGGTCACTATAAGTTGGAACTAACTTGACAATACACAACACAGGGGATGCTCTTCTATTTGAAGCATAGCTCAATTTAAACATGGTTTTACACCATAGGAGGGGAAATCAGGGACCATTATATTTCAAGTTTATTTATTTATTTATTTATACATTTAATTATTTAATTCTAATTATTATAACCTTTTATAAATTTGCATTTATAGATATAAATCCACACATACACATCTTATATAAATTTCTGCTTCATTGACTGAATTCCTCCACAGTCAGAGAAAATTTGTCCTGTATCCAAATAGCCTCATTTTACTTGATTATTTTTGCTTCAAAGTCTATTAAGTGACTTTCAGATGGTCCAGCTAGAGTCTTGTCTTGTTGGGAGACACACTTCAACATTCATCCATTTGGCAAGGTGTGCTGTTTTTGTTCTTCATAGGTTTAGCCTTGCCTCTTCTGGTTTAATATGTATAGAGTTTGAGATGTGTGCAGAAAACATTTCCCTGATTTTAGCCATTGTCTAGGGGTTAGTGTCTATGAAGAAGATGGGTTTGGTGCGGCATTTCCTTATTTTGTTCATTATTTGCTATCATCTCTCAATGTACTTCCAGAGGGGTAATGCAAAACAAATAATATAATTTTTCAATGAGAGTAGGTTTCAGGCAGCCAGCAATAATCCTGCATGATTTATTATGAGCTATGTCCACTTGTTTGGTATGTGCTGATCTATACCTTATGGCACTAGCATATTCTGCTGTTGAGTAGCATAGGAACAAAGCTGTTGTTCTTATTGTTGTGGGTGTGCACAGTTTACTAATTATGTTATTTCTGGCAGCGACTTTCTGTTTGGTGCTTAGACAATGTGTTTTGTAGGTCAGGGTTGGATCCTGAGTGAAGTCCAAATACTTTGGTGTAGGGCAATGTTCCAAAATCTTGCTCTCCAGCTAACTCAGAGCTTCCTCTCTGCTTCTCTGTTCTTTCAGTGGAAGGCACAGATCTTTGTTTTTAAAGGATTTCAGCTGGCTGTTTTTATAATTTAAGGAAAGACCCTCTAATTCAAAGGTTAGCTGGTGCTCAGTAGCCTCAAAGGTTTTCTCCTGGGTTGTCATTGCAAGGTCATCAACATAGGTGAAACTCCTGAAGTATGGGAATGCTGGTTGATTACTAGTGTAAATGTTAAGAAATAATGGTGCCAGGATTCTACCCTGTGGGATACCATTCCTTTGATTTCTCCAGCAACCATGCCTCTCTTTAAATTCGACAATGAATCTTTGGTTCTGAAGTAGAACAGCTACCATTTCTGTTAGTCCATGATCTTTAGTAAAGGAGGTAGAGTTTTTGGGGTAGCCATTGATGGTGGAAAGCATCACATGTCACTGCAAGACATATGATAAGGCTGTAAGGAGCCTCCTTGAAGAGTGGGGAAACACTGCAAGTACACCCAGGCATCCCTGGGCAATGGCGTGCCGCCAGCTGGTCTTTCACTTCCAGAAATTTTGCGCTGTAAATTTGTTCATGAGCAAAATACTGGACTGGAATATTTTCACAATTTCCTCTGTTGTGCGAATAGAGCATAGTGCTACAGACCAACTGATCCAATCCCCCCATCAATAGTTCAATCAAACCCAGAATACATCAGAAACCAATATCTCTACCTGCTCCCCTGCCACTATAATCCTTGTTAGCAGATGAATCGTGGTGTGATTTTTCAAGGACACAATTTAAAATCCAATCTGCATGTTAAAGGAACACACAGGTGCAGCCAACAAAAACAGAGTAAATGTCCTTTAGGATTAGAAAATTAGGTTTTGCATTGTGTTTTAATAATATTTTTATTGTGTCTTTCTTTACAAATCATGTTAGCCTATTAGAACATACTTTCTCACAGGAAAAGTAGATTAAGTATTTTTATGGTATGTAACATGTATAAATAACATTTTACTTGGAGGATCTAAAATGCCATTTCCCCAAGGCATCAGTGCCCCAAACTATGTTTTCTGATCAATAAATTCAAACTGTACTTTGCTTATGTTGTAACTTGCATTACAGCTCCTCACAAATCTCCACCACTTTGTCTAAAACTTGTAGTGAAAGAGATTTTGAATAGTGCTGTGTATCCTGGGAGAGATGTAACACTATTAATAATCTTTAGCAGATAAAATAGAAGAATGTTTAGGATCATATGCAGTTCTGGTACTATGTGTATCTGTCACCATGAAGATATATTTGTTCCTCTTCTTAATACAGTCTGCTGCCATGTTTATACCTAGAAAACCCTGAGAAAGGTCACTTTAAGTCAGAATGCCTGATGGCATGCTGTTATTATGTATGTGTTGAGCTTGATGCATACATCTCCTCTTCCATGTTCCAGTTACATGTGCCATGCAGCTGCAGACTTTCACACCTGTGCAGCTCAGCAGCTGAATATCCTTGAATCTAGTTGCTTCAACAGAAACAGTGCTGTTTATGCCTCTCTATTTTCTTTTGTCTTCTCATAGGTTTTTCAAGATACAAGTATTCAGAAGTATCTGCTTCAGTACATTACAAACAAGAGGTACCATGAGTGTCACTGTTTCTCTGCTGGTATCATGCATTCCACTATTGCGGTTGCCCAGTAGCTCCCCTTCAAGAATTTTTCCATCCCATCACCAGTAGAACTATCTACTGATGCAACCAATAATTCCTGAAGAGGATGGATGCATCTTAGTGTGTGATGACACTGGAAAATACTTTGCAATTTTCTCTGGAATTAACATGGGTAAATCTGAAGTATTTTTCAATGGTCATATGACGTAAAGGTCAATGTGAATCAGCCTGACCTTTTTTCTTTCCAACCCAATCTACTTTTTTCTAACTGCAACAATTCAAACAGTGTTTTGCCTCTGTGATTGTTTTGTTCTAGAAAAGGACCAGGTGTGTGTGACATATTTTACTTGTGACATAGTAAGTTGGGAGGCAATGTTTCGGGACAGTGGGAAAACCCACCCATGCAGTCTTTCTCCATTTGAGTCACCCTGAAGTATTTTTTGTTTATTTTAAAAAGCAAACTCTTGAATCTAGTGCTAGTTTGCCTCCGTGCAGACAAAAAAGAGAGAGATAAAAATTGATATAAAATCAAAACAACCCTGATGAACTCCAACAGACCACACTGTTTCCATGGTGTGGAATGTGTGTATGTTTGTACATGTATGGAAAACTTTGGAAAGTTATCCCTTTTCCCCTACCACAATCCAACTCTTTTAACAGTCTCAACAGCTTAATGGCAGACCATAAAAGGAGAGCCAGGGATTGGCAGGAGGATGGTATCAAAGGAAGGGGGTTTATGGGTGCAGATTGAACCATATTGGATTGGGACAGCAGTGTGGAGACTCACACTGAAACAGGGGTTTTGTGTGATCACCTGAACTGAATGCAGTCACAAAAGAGACTGTGAATCAAACTGATACAAAGCCAAATCATTCCAATTCTACTTGCCAGTGTAGTCATACCAAGAATCCAGTGTCTCAGTTTTGACCATTCTGCCTTGGGTGCTAAGAATCTAGACTTAGTGGAGTCTAGCCTCTTAATGGTACTGTTCTCAGGTTCTCTGGCTCAAAGAGGTCCTCTCTCTCGACTCTTCCTCCTTACAATCATCACCATCTCAGAACTGCAGAGCTAGAAAGGACCTATGGATCATTGGGTCCAGCCCCTGTCAGGGAGGCACAGTGGGGAATTGAACTCCCAACCTCTGGTTCTGCAGCCATAGACCTAAACTGCTGAGCTATCCAGCCAGCAAGCAGGGCTAGATCCCAATTTATATTAAAGCATTACAGGCATGGGGAGGAGAGAACTTTCTTTTTCTAATTCAGTTGCTTTAATCTGTACATAAAGCCACAAGTTCCCTATAAGATGGAGAGTGGTAAACCTCATTGGTGGCACCGATTCACTTGATCTTAATGTGCTGCATTGAATGAAAAGCTGTTTCATGTAGGTGATTTAAATTCATGTTAGCAAAAGTTGGTTGTTGTTTTTTTTTAAGTACAAGAGAGTTGGAAAAGGGGGCAGTGGACAAAAATGCAAGATTGGGGATCTTGAGCCTTCTGTTATCTATACACATCCTGTAAATATATTCTACTCTCATTCCTGCCTACAAACTTGTAGCTGTAGCCAAAATAAGACATAAATCATTTTACTGTATTTACACTAAATCCAAGAGTGTGCATCTGTTGTGTTTTTGGTTAGGTCATCTCGTGTGTCTACATGAAGTTCCATTCCCTCTCCAAATAACTCTTATCAAATATTAGGAGCAATGAAGCATTTTTCTTAAAAAGAAAGGGAACAAAAAAAGAAATCCAGTTTCCAAATTCAGTTATGAATCAAATTAAAGATGTTGACATTGCCATAGGCAGCAAAGAACAGGCAGAGACTTCACGTTCTTCTCACACGTATGTGATGTCAGAAGGAAACTTTCCTTTGGTTTTCCAGAGGGGAAAGAGGGCTGGCCTTTTAGAGGAAAAACTAATCAGATGGACTAAAGGGAATTTTATAGCAGCAGTTCTTTTATCTCCTGTAAAGAACTGGTCGGAAAGAAGGAAATAACTGAAAACCATAATCTGCGATAGCTAGGTGTTCTAAATAAAAATTTAAAGCAGCATGACAGGACACTTTCTCTGAACATCTGGTCTGAGTAGAAAGTAAGAAACATGACAAAAGCTGTGACGGCCTTGAAATTTTTCTTCTTTCTGAAAGTTAAATTAGTTGATTTTTTTTTAGCCCAGAATCCTGTTTGTTCTGAACTACCTGTGAAATGGTCTGTTCCATTCACAATTTCTACTCCAGGGGTGCCCCTTAGGTAGCTCTGTAGGCATTACTTCTCCATGCTTGATCTGCATGATCTCCAGCTCCCATTTCCATAAACCCGCCAATGGCCTGGGGTTTACACCAACATGGTTTTTCGTTTGTGCAAGGAGTCAGTAAATTCCCCCATGTGCAAGTGGGTGGGAAAATAGGTACCTAGAATGGACCATTCGGCCCCCAGTTAAAAATAAACAGGGTTCTGAGCCTAGTCTCAGTACAACTAAGAAAAAAGCAACAGCAACAAGAGAAATTCATAAAACAATTAGCAAAAAACCCACAACCATTGGCAGCAAACGGTTACAAGTATTACAGAAAAGTTTTTTTTTTGGGGGGGTAGTCAGCAGTCTCTTGTAGCAAAAACAGTCAAGAACCTTGTGGTACCTTAAAACTAAGATGTTTAATTTGGCATAAGCATGTGTTGAGAGCAGTCCACTGCTTCAGAACCATAAAAAAAAATTAAATTAAACTTATTTGTCTCATTTATAGGCTGCCTTTCTCCTGATGGGGAGATTCAAGGGATCTCACCGTTTTAAAAATAAAAATTAAGAATACAATAAATTATACATTCAAAACCATTACTCTATAATAATAATTAAAATATATTGAATGATTTAAAACATTTAGAACTTCAAAAACAAACTTAGATAAAAACAGCATTTATGGACACAGTTATGGTTATTAAAAGCCTGTCTGAAGAGGTGGGTTTTCAAATGTCAGTGGAAGGATAAAAGGGAGGGGGGCAACCTCACCTCTCTCGGGAGGGTGTTCCACAACCTAGGAGCAGGCACAGAGAAGCCCTGTTCATCTTTAAAATGTGCAAGACTCCTCATTGGTTTTGCTACAAAAATATTACAGAAGAGTTACTGTAAACTCCTAGCATAAATATTGTTCAGTCACCCATGATAACATCCCATGTCAAGTTGGAGGAACAAATATAGATTACATACACCAATGAAAAGGTGTCAGGCTTTCCAGAAGATATCATAACTTCGAGCATTTGTTGTTCACTTAACTTGTTGAATCAATTTTTCCAGAAATACCTTGTTTTTCCATCGATCTTTGAAGATTCTTGAAGCAAACAAAAAACATAGGGATTTTTCTGTTGCTTCCTACTTCTTGGAAACAGGCTGAAGGACTATGGCTCCTGCCACTATCAATGTAGTTGTGTGACTCAAGGGTGTGATCACATGGGGAAATAGATCACAATTTGATCACCTGTGGAGTGGTCCAGACAGAGCAATCTATTTTCCAGTGATCATATGACACATGGGGAAAGACATTCCAGCCTGACTCTGATCCTTGCCAAAGCTGGACCTTTCTGACCCAGCGGCAAGGCTTCTATTTTTGGGGACAGGGCTGGAGCATTTCTTTGGCAGATGGAAGAGTCACTTTAAGGAAGATCACTCTCATCAAAGCAACCCTTTCCAGTGTGATCAGACACATACTTTTGCAGCCATCTGATTGCACCCTCATTGTAGGAAGAGACAGCAAAAACCTTGACATTATCCATCAACAGTTGACACCTAGCCAGCAGACTGGGCATACACATGGTTCTCCTGGTCATAGTCTTGCCCACAGTAATGAAATGTATGGTATTTCTATTAAAGTTTAATTGGTTATTTCTGAAACTGCATTTCTGAAAGTGCAAATTCTTCAGTTCTATATTTTCTAAACCTGGATTTTTCAACCCAAGAAATGCAAAAAGGTCACAGATGCATAATGATGACGCCGCTGCGGGGGCAGGACTCCAGCAGCGAGGCGTGCCTTTGCCCCGCTTTCCCGGATGGCACGCAAGACCACGATGCTGTCTCGCAAAAGCGGCTGGATTAGGGGCGTCGGCCTGTTTAAGGGTGAAAATTCTGTCGGTCACACTGGCGGGTAGTGCGGATTAAACAGGTATTGGAACAGGAGTTTTAATGGTAAGGGTAGGTAATTAGAGCTCATCTGAACTCCCAGCACTGCGGATCGGGCGATTACAGTGCTTGGAGGAAAGATGCGCGGGGGACACACCCGGACCCTCCGTTGGCACAGAGAGAACAGCATAGGGTCCGGGGTGGAAAAATTGGGGCCGGTAGTTCTCCCACTGCCGTCAAGAAGGGGAGAACTGAGGCCAGGGGTTAGCCCATTGGCTGTTGGAAGGGTCAATGTTGAACCCAAGATGGAAACCTGAATCCGCACTACAGCAGGACCCCCCTTTGCCAAGGATTGGAGATAATGATGATAATTGAATACAGTCGAATAAAGTGTGGCAATGCATGGAAGGCATGTCAGTAGGACTGAAGGAGTGTGAATCTTTGGAAACAGTTATGAAACTCATGCACCTTACTTCAACTGCTTCTCTGTGTCAAGAATAATTGCTCTGTTTGAAGAATGGTCCAATCTGAGTCTTATTTAGAAATTAAAGGAGGAAGGAGGAGGGACCTTGAAGCTGGATATCTAGAATTGCCACATGGATAGTAGACTCAGCTACCGTACAAGTCACCTGCTCTTTGTCCTCCCCACCCAGGTGAGATGTATTAAAAGTGTGTTTGAATTATGAAAATCATTTTGTTATTTGTATGCATAGACTAGCATATGCAATTTTATTCAAATTAGTGTATCCTACTGTATTCTGTATTGCTGATGCATGCCAACATGTGTGTATGTGACGGATATTATGTGTAAGTGGACACCTTAGTCAGTAATGCAGTCAGGTACGTATAGTGAAATATGCTTTCTTCTTGTCAGTACTGAGGTGAGATTCGACTCTCAGACCAGCTGGCTTCTGTACATGGAAAGGAGTGGGTGGGGTGGAATCTCAGTGAGCAAAATATTTTGGACTGGCTCTGTGCACGAAAAACTTTCTTTCAGCAAGAAATGAGGAGAAACTGTAACATTCCAAAAGGTTTAAAAGCAGGCAACAAAAAATCCCAGTAACAGACTGCATGAACTGAGTGTGTTCTCTAGACCAGCCATTCTTACCCTTTTTGTTTTTGGCCACGGCCCTTTTAGGAGCTCTTCTCAGTGTCCAGGCCCCCTCTCAAACAAGGACACAACATGAACAGATGAGTAGAAAAGCCCCTTCTCACATTTTTCAGTCTGAAGCCCCCCTCAAGTATGCCTGGGCCCCTGTTGAGAATGGTTGCTCTATAACATATGTTCCAACTCCTCATTGTCTTTCATGCAGTCCTCTTTGTTCTGTGGGTTCCGAAGCAGAAAGGTCCCATGACAGAAAAAGTGAGGTACAAAGTATTCCTTGAATGCATAAAATGTAAAATTTAATTCTGTCCTACAGCACTGTGTGCCAGCTATCAGTACTATCACATACTAAATGTCACTGTTTCATGCTTTTGAGTGAGAATTGTTGAGGCAAGGCTCTTATTTATGGCCACAAACCCACACACTTTGTGCCAAGCAAATCCTATTTAATTTAGCATTGGCTATACATCAGGTATATGACTGAACACTAATGACCACTGAACATAACTGGAAGAAGAAAAGAGAAAAATCTATATGCCTCTTGGATCAGCCCAGGAAAGCTGTTGTCTGCTTTGAACAGCTATGGGAGTAAATTAACTCCCTGGTTTAAAAACATGTGGATTTATCTGTGAAGGATACTGTTTGTCTTAATTGGATGCATCAGTTCAGGTCTTTGGATGGTAATTTCCCACCCCCTCCTTTATGTATGTTCTAGTTGTTTTCGTTCCTCTTTTTCTGTAGCTCTGGATATTTCCACATCTGGAGATAAGCTGTTGGAATGGATTTGTCCCAGAGATGTAAGAAATTTTTTTTTAGTTAATTGTTCGATGAGTTTTTCTTTAGACTCCTCTTGTAACAGATTGCCACCACTGATCTTGTTTTCCATATTGTTAAAACCATAGAAAGAGAATCAGAAGTTACTTTTTTGGACTCTAATTTCCAGAATCCCATAGTTAGTACTGTAGAATTCTGGGAGTTGTGGTCTAAAAATATCCCCCCCCCCCCCAATTTTGCCAACTCTACCCTTGCCTTTTCCGCAGGCTGGTTATGTATATCACAACTTGTTAATCAGGTCCAACTTTTAGAGTAAGAGTGCACTGGACAAAAGGCCTGTGGACATATGGACTGAAGTAGCCTTTAGACATATGGCCTATGGCCTGGATTCCCAACCAGTGGAATGGCCTGCTTAAGGTATTTGATCAAGGAAATCTTTGGTTTGTTTCATAAGATTTCACAGATTGACTGTTTCATGTTGACAAAAAGGGCTGAGAATTTGCCCCAGCCTGGGCTTTTGCACATTTGCAAGATTCTTTGAGATTATATTGTAAAATTCTGCTATGTAGTTTGCCTATGTCACTTGTGTCTTAAACTTCTTGTACTTTTCTACACTGTATCTTGTGCTGTCGTGGTAGATTTTGCAGAGCAGTTACTCATCATGTCTACTCCCCATAGTCTGACAATGAGAAAAGTGCAAAAGTGTAGGCATCTCTGTTGATCCATGTCCATGTTATTCATGCATAATCTTTATCTCTTCTTTATCTTTATGTTTTCACTTCCTCCTCCTCCTCTGACTCTCTTACCTACCTTTGCCTTTGGGAGTGGCAGTTCTAAGCAACAGTGTTGTGTTGCTTCCAAGCAAGCCTCTCAGGTCTTTCCAATAAGTTCTTCCTTCTGTGCCTTTCCCCCCATGAATTTTTACTATGAAAAGTCAGCTATAACACACCCCATATTTTTGTTCCTCATCATGTAACCTAAGTACTGTTGCTTTCTGTGTTTTGTGATTTTTGATCTTTATTCATTCTCCTTAGTATATCTTCATTGGTCATCCTCTCAGTACAAAATATTCTTTGCATTCTTCATTGAATTCACATTTCAGATACTTCCAACTTTTAAATAATAATCGGTCTTAAAATTAATGATTCCCTCCCCTACAACAATACCACATTGGTCTCTTCAGGATATAGGCATCAAGTTGAATCAGAAGGGGCAGAATTTATGAATGCATCTAAAGCAAAATACCGCATAAACTGAACAATTAAAATGTGGAACAAATAAAAAATTGAGGTTTGTACACATTTTTCATTTAAGACCACTTGAGATTTTTTGTTTACCATAGAATATGAAGGTGGAAAGACGTCACAGTTTTATTTATTTTGAAACAATAATTCATGAGATAATTGCAGTAAAACAATTTGTACAGGGACCCTCTCCAACCTGGTATTATTCAAATGAGCTTTGTTGTCATTGTTGTTGACTGGGAATGATGGGAGTTGTGGTCTAAGACATCTGGAGTCCATGAGGTTAGGGAAGGGTGTTATACAGTCTAACAGATTATTTGGTTATTTTTTACATTAGCACTCATGCAGAAATTGTTCTGAGGCTCAGTATATATAACACAAAACACATGGCATTTACCAGCTCCAGATGAAAGGTGGGTTATACACTTTCCAAACCCTGCACTGAAGCTCGTTATGCTACATCACATGAGCTTAGTAACATCACACATACTCCATGAAGCTGTTTCCATTTATAAAGAACATGTATTATTCTCACGGTGGAAACCTTACTCCTAATACAGATATGGCAATAAGAAGCAAACTGAGATGGGGGAAACAGAGAAGGAGAATATGTTTATTAGCTGTAAATATTATTGCATTGAGAACATTACCAGTAAGTGTAACATGACCAAGAAAAGACAGGCTGTGTGTGGTGGTTTTCCAGTTTCCCCTGATGTATTTGTTATTTCATTTGACCTAGGAAGGAAATGTGAAGGGGGTTCTGCCTCCCACACAAAAACCACACTTGTATCAGCTGCAGCTCTGTTATACTGACCCCAACAGTCATCACTGGGAGGGAGCAGAAGAACAGAACAAAACACAGTAGAGGATGTGTATTACATTTGGAAGAAAAGACTATCTTAGACTGTACAGAGCAGGGATGAGCAGAAGGTCAAGGCATTAGTTCAGCCACGGACATTTCTCTTAAGCCAAGAAGAGAAATTCAGTGTGATTGGTTAGTGAAAAGCAAACTCTTGATTCCTGAGGCAGTATCTCTGAGGATATCTTGATGTAGGAGGGGAAGCTGGTTGACTTGAGGATCAATCCATATACATCCTTAACATCTACTTTGACTTTTCGACTTAAGAAAATGCATATTTTCTCTAATTTGCATATTTCCCCCTCCTACAATGTTCTTTCTTAGGAGATGTGTGCCTTAATGATCAGGTTAGCAAATCAAGCCCATTGTTACCTCTCATTGACCAATTTTAAAACAAAGCTCACTAAATGCAAGATGCACAACCTAAGAAAATTATGTGCTATGACAAACAGATGTTTTCATGACATGAGAGAGGACCTGTTCCAAAAAGCACAGAACATGTAATGTCTGGTTTGACCCTGTATCTGCTCAGTTGAGCTGCAGCAGGAAATTAGTCCCAAGCATTTTTTATTAAGAAGCTGCAAATAAATTTAGAGTTTTGTCTCTCCTCTCTCCTGAAACACATATACCAATGGTTGTCTCCTCTCTGCCCCTCTAGATCCCCAAATATGTGGTAGCTGTGAACTTTTTACTAATTGTGAACTCTAATAGTAATTATTCTTCATAAACAGACAACATAATATCTGAAGTGTTCTGGGGAAATGAAATAGCAATCACCCTGAAAAGCTGCTAAAATCAGTACCTAGGGGTATTGATTTTAGTGGGATTTGTAGTCCAGAACATTGAGACAACAACACATTGAGAATGGCCAGATGATCTGGGTAGGACCTGCAGGAACCCTTGGAATGACTGGCTATTTCAACTGTATGTATGTTCATTAATTTGGAATTTGTGCGCGCACACACTTGTTTTCACACATGGATCTACTCTTATGTGCATCTGGCGATGAGTTTGCTCCCAAGAATGTGAAGTAATTTCTGGCTTCCAAACTGAAGACAGACACTCTTACTTTTTAATTCCTTGTTCTTTTTGGCTGTGGAGCATAACATAAAGAACTTACATTAGTAGCTGGAAAAGTTCTGGGAAGCACAGTCTCTGATCTCCTGTTTATCCTTAGAAGGTCAGCCTGGGACATATATCCCTTGAAAGTTTAATTATTAGTTTTGGAAACAGCTTTCCATTATACAGAGTACTAGACCTTAGTAAATTGCTTTCATATGTATCATCTGAGTTAAAATTGGGAAGGCAGAATTTTAGTAATACCAAAACAGTGCATCTTCCTAATGAAGATACGGAGCTATTTTAAAATAACAATTTTTCCAGAATTTTCTAGTTGTGCAATGGAGCATTTAGCTCCAGAGTCTTGCTTTACTCATAGTCTGGCAATAATCACAGACAAACAGGTGTTTGTCTCATAACCACATGTCTGATGATAATGGTCCATCTCTTTGGAGCTTCCAGCAGCCTTTCACTGTATGTTAAAACATAGACCACTTCAGCGAACCTGTGCAATCCTAAAAGCAGAGCAAGAGATTCTGGAGTAATGCAAAGCAAACTTGAAAGGAAGAATGTGGTTGACCATAGCCAACATCTCTGTTTTGTTTTGCAGATGCTAAAAGAACTGAAATTTAATGGGAAACTGGTTTTTATGTCAGCTTCACATTCCCACAGTTTCTTGGAGCTACGTTGTAAAGCAAGCAGATGGGATAGTTTGGTCTTGATAGGATTAAATTATAGCTGAGAAAAGAATGAAAGAAGCAGAGAGAGAGAGAGAGGACAGCAGTCACACTGAATATATATTCAGTTCCAGGCATTAAAAAACTCAGTGCTCTTTTTCTGCAGATACAAAAATGTACAGTTCTAAGACCTATGATATTCATGAGGGAGTAAGAGATCCTTCAGTGCTTTCTATAGTACCATAGCAAAACTGAAAATCATCATCATAACCCTGACCCAGTTAAGTATTATCTAGGTAAAGAATCTTCTGATCTGAATGGCAAATCACACATTCCATCAGTTACTTTTTAGGAATACAGCTCCAAGAATTTGCCAACCAATATGGCCATGGCATATTCATTCAGATGTGAAGCAGATCGATATTTTAATGGAAAGGGAAAATAAACCAAAACATTTAAAATGATTTTGCTGGAAGAGGCCCGGGCATATTTTTAGAAGTGGATGGTATGTAGCCCTGAAGACTGAAGTGCCATTGGACCAGAGCTCCCATTAACCGGAGACCATGCCACCAATGGAGATGGACGAATTCTGTGATGTCTAGGAAGGCTGCAATTTGCCCACTCTCGGGAATATTCCTTTCTGGACTACAGCTTTCTGGACTTTTAGCTCCCAGAATCCTTCAGCTAGAGTGGTCATTGTGGTCCCCAAAAAAGCATTTTTTCCCAAGCTCTGAAGAAAAATCTGAAATGGGAGCAAGATAGGCAAGGAAGAGATCTGAAGAAATTGCAATGAGTCTTTTTTTCATTGCATTCAGAACCTCCTAGCCTCCTACAGGATATGTTGTGTGGCATGCTGGGTAGGGTGATGGACTAGGACTCAGGAGACCTGGGTTTGATTCCCCACATGGCCATGGAAACTCATGAGGAGGGATGGTAGAACTGGTAAAACCACTCGTTAAAAATCTCACTTAAATTGAAAGCCCTGTTAGGGTCACGTTAAGTCAGTTCTGACCTGATGGCACATAAGAACAAAACCTCCTACAGGAGAGTTTACAGATTTGTTTTAAGGTATCGCGGCTAATTTATCAGTTGACATTTAACTGGAAATGATAGCACTGCCTTCTTGCATCTGGTTCATTCCATGGAGTTTAGCAGGATCTCAGCAACAAAAAAGACATTGTACTCTTACAGACCCATCCCAGGTTACAGTGTGTTCCCAGGACTGCTAAACATTCCTTTTCTTCCCATCATAGTGTTCTACATCCAGATGACTGTGTGGCTTGACAAGACTCAAGAGTATAGACAACACAGTATATATTAATTCTTGTAGTGTTCCGCATATCTTCATAATAACAAAGTGCATTTGTTTCATTGCAACAGAAGGTCTGTGTCCTGGCAGATTACATTATTCCAGCTGACAAGTGAGTTATGCTGGAAAGAGTGAAGCCCAAAAACAATAATAATAAGCATGATTTTGTGGTTTCAGAGCAGTGCTCCAACTTCAGTTTTTTATAAAAGAAATGAGCAGCTATTCTCTTAGAGGTGAAGGGTGATTCCAGGCCAGCATTGCAGCAGTGTATTGAGGGCAGCCAAATGCAGAAGAGGACAGGGTTCCTGCACCATTAAGGATTTTGTAGAGGTGGGGATCCAGCAAGTGTCACTTGCATGAGATGCTACTGCTGCTGAAATCTTCTCTTCTGTACAACTATGAGAGGTACCGGAGTCAGGAAATAAGGAGGAGCACAATTCCAAGATTCTTCACGCCAAGCAGGAGCTATGAATTTGTTCACAGTCATGCCCAGTTACTGATGGACTCTCCCAACTTTGAAAAGGGAATTGGGAAATAAGGCATTTAAGTTTTACCATAATTTGTAACATTACCCCGCCCCCCAAATTTCAGAGAATGAGGTCACCTCACTATTCTATGACTGTAGGCTAAACCTATAAATTGAGTATTAAGGCAGGTATTATTAATCTTTTATGCATGCACATCTGTCTCAGTTTGGTAGTCATTTACTACACTACTCACAAATTAGTTCCAAATAGGTTGTGTTAGCTGGGAAATTGTAGGAGCTTTAGTGGCAAAGAATTAGTTGTCCAAGCTGTGTCCGTACCACAACGGGCTGTGCATGTAGGCCTCCACACAGGTGTCTGGCTGTTCAACTGCCATGAATGAAGGAAAGAAATACTGAAAACATTTGAGGCTTATTTATAGGGGTTATTAATGTTTTTCAAAGAGGGCTTGGCCTCCTTTCCTATTTGTGAGAGCCAGAGCAAAGAACAAAAGGAGGAAGAAACGAAATGGTTTCTCCCTCAGTACTGCAAGCTTTCCAGACGGTGGTGTCATACAACCTTGTTGCTATTCTGGAAACCTTTGGGGAGAGGGGGAAAGTGATGGGACAATCAATTTTACATTAGTAACATCTGTGCAAATTTCAGAAGTTTATGTCATCATTAGACTCCTACTTGTTCTCTCCAGAAAGAACTACTCAGGGGAAGTTACTTGAGATCTGGAAATGTCATTGGCAGCCTGGGCTTCTTTGGTGTTGCTCTGTAAAATCAAGGTTATCACCCTAAATGCTGCCTCTTTAATAAAGTCCTTCACAGTGTTCAGACTTGGGTGCAGAGGTTTGGCACTGCGCACCTAACCTATGCTGCAGAAAGAATGGGAATGCTGCTTTCCTTTGGCCTTTAATTATCAGCTTTGCTAGATGACATTTCAATTGCCTGTACTCTTGCTATAGGGTGGTGTAAATGTATTATAATGGTTTAACATCTGAGCAGGGCTAGCTGTAACATGGGATAAAATGAAGCACTGCCTCAAGCAGCAAATGCCAGTAGGTAGAGAAAAGCAGTGGGCTGTTGGAGGACAGAGCTCTGTGGGTCTATTGCCTGCCCGACATCCTATAAGCAAGCCCTGTGTGCTCAGATGAAGAACGGTGGCCCATTGCTAGTGTTGCCTGCCTATCCCATCTGTGTCTGCGCAGACTATGGGGTAGAGAATAATTAGGGATGGGACTTTTGTGTTTTAATGATAGGAACCCCCCCCCCCCCCCACGTACACATGTTTTGGTGTTCTTTCCCATATGGGAGCCTCTATTTTATTTTTCTATTTAAATTATTTATATGCTGCCTTTCTCCCCATAAGAGAGAAAGATGGATGAGTCATTATAAAACACATATGACACAGATGTCATTATTATTGAAAGAGGGATACACAAAAGCTTAGTATTCTTTCATGTTTCCTTCCTTTGTTTAACCATTCTTTCACTCTTTGTCTATAAAATTACATGGGAACGTCTTCATTCAATAGCATCGCAAGGGTTGCTGTCAGTAGACCATCAGAATGTCCAGGAATTGAGAGCAGGAGTCTTGAGTCTATAAAAGGCACTGGATTGGCTTTTGTTTTGTTTTTATTGTCTTGTTTTTTCTTGTATTTCATTCTAGTTCAATAAAGAAACAATGCAGGCTTGCAGATAAGTCCAGATATCATAATAGCCTATACATTTTTTTCTGAAAACTAGACCACCTGTCCATGAAGACCTATGGAAGTCACTGATTGCTGATAGACAAGGGAAAGAGACGTGCCACCAATTCTACTTTACATAAATTTTATTGGCTGATTGACTGGATGTCACTCTTACTTCCCAAAGGTGACCAGAGAAGTGAACATTTGCAAGCCAGCAGCATCTGAACACCTTTCCTACCAGAGAGATTAGCCTTTCCTGAAACTGGAGTGGATATTCAGTAAGTGTCACCATCCCATACTGCTGGATACTTATTGTTCTCCTCCCAGCTCTCGGTCTCTTGGGAAATGTGCCATTGTGCCAGGCCTTGGTAGAAGTCTGGCTTTAGGACCCAGGGGATCTGGCTATAAATCTAAATTGGCCAAAAGAGGTGCAAAGTCCTAAACAAAAAAGGATTATGTTGAAAAGCAAAAAAGAGTAATCAGAAGAGCCAGGAATAGGTGTATTTACATCTAGTAAAGCTTCCTTTTTGAGCAACGCCCAGGATCCCCCAGCAGTCATGTTGATTAGGGGATCTGGCATCCACAAAAGTAACTTTTCCAAGTGTTGGCAAAACTAGTCAGGGATGGGTCATGTTTCAGAGCCGTAAACTCAGTTCAGAAGGAATTGCATGTTCAAAACCAGACAGGAATCAAGATCCAAGATAGCCATTAGGTTAAAGGAGCTGGCCTTTTGGTTAATGTCTTCACCCGACAGAGCAGTTGTCCAAATGAAGGAGGACATTCCTGGATCAGGCTTTACAGAGCTTGGTTGGTAGGGACTGGTCCTTGGGAGTCAGTTCAGGCTAGCCCTGTCTCCTAGACAGTGACCCTGAGATCACTGACCTTAGCCAACTAGGTCTTCTGAAGTGGAAGCAGAATGTTGGTAGTCGCAGCTGTGGATCCTACCAGCCAGACGCTTCTTGATCATAACAAATGAGATGATGGTCACCTCAAGCATCAGTGCTGGGAAGTGGCAACAAGATGTTGGAGGAGTGAGCAATGTGCCCTGCACCCCCTCATCTAGCCTGCTGCCTTCTGGTGTGCTGTTTAAGGACACTTTCCAATCACTTGGACTGAAGGCTAGCATCAGCCGCCAGGCCACCAGGCTTTTGGGTGTGGCATGGTGGGAGGCCCTGCCTTATCCTTTGCCTGCCGTGAGCAGAATGGCTGTTTATGGAAGCAGTGATGTCAGTAGGGAAGCCTGTTTGCAAAGCACTGTAATTGGGATGTTTATGGAATCAGAAAGATATTCTTACCCACAAAGCTGCAGTATTTTGTTGGAGTGCCTTGGAGCGTGAAATTCAAAGAAAGTATGTGCCTGCAGTGTAATACATTTAAAGTTTCATGAGAACAGGGTTACATGGAGTATTGTTAGGCTTAAACCGCTGAACATTAAGGACTTGTTGACATCAGACAACTTTTGAATATACTTTTTAAAAGCATTTACAGAAATGGATGCCTGAGATTTCAAAGGAAGCCACACACAGGCAATTACGAAAACTCTCTTCTTCCACATAATTGGCCCAGTTCTGTGAATGTAATAAATGCTAAAGAACAAATGGGTTGTACAAATATTGCTACGCTGTGTGACAGCCATATTCATTGCAACAATCCCACAGATTTTATTGATGCTGGCATGGATAGCCAAAGTTCTCCTCAGTCCTTGGTGCAATTTTTTGGAACTGTCAATTCTAGCCCTTTCTGCTCGATACTAAATGGTTGCAGAGCAAAGTCTATCATCATATGGCCACACTCCACAATACACAAGTTGTACAGATGTTACCTCATTAATAAAATCACCAGTGTGCAGGTTCAGGCTATGGTCCTTCAAAAGTTGTTGGTCTCTAAGTCTAGTCAGCACCACCCAGTCTGGCAAATGATGACCGCTGATGGAAGCTGTAGTTTCACAATGTGCAGAGGGTCACAGGTTCCCTACCCCTGGTGTAAGAGGAATATCGATTAGAGTCCAGAACCCCAGTTATATATCTGCTGTGGCAGCAATACTGAAAGTATGTGAAGGCCAGCCACATATCACATTTTGTTTCTAAATCCTTCCAGTTTCACTTTCTAAATCCTTTGACTTTGTCTTATAAAGCCAACACCACATTGGCATTCCAAGCAAGCTACCCTTGCTGCCACTTGCTTTATTAATCTAATCTAAACTTTTCCTTCCTACGTAACTAAAATGAAGCTATTTTACTTTGTACATATCATGAAAAGACAAGACTTACTGGAAAAGATAATACTCTAAGAAGAGTAAAAGTCAATAGGAAAAGAGGAAGATCTAACATGAGTGTCAGGTTCCAGGTTGTGCATGGTTGCCTTCAACAATGGGAGCAAGGGCACCAAGACCAAGCCAACAGCACAGAGGGCCAAATCCAAACTCACACACAGACCAACTAGCCAGGGTGGGAGTACAAGAGCAGAAAACAGAGCACCGGGACTGGAACCAGGCTGCAGGAGTGGGAGTACTGAGCCAGAGCAGGAATGCAGGACCAGGAAGACCAGAGTTCAGCTCAAGGCAGAGCACAAAACCTATGTTGCTGAGGCAGCTTCTGGAAGGGAGAGTCCTTCCTTAAGTAGGCCTTTCCTCAGGACTCCCAGGTGGGCCTCATGAGAGCCTCAGCAGCTGCTGCCCTAGCAGGGCTTGATCCTGCAAATGCTGGGCTCTTCCAGGGACCAAGCTGGCCCTGATCCTGCAGCTGCCAGAGCTGTGGTTCAGGGGAAGCCCTGCTGCCACCCAGATCCTGACGCATGAGATGAATCAACTCAATAAAAGGAACTACTGTACTGCATTCAGTTTGCAAAACCTAAGAGTGGTATTGCTTGAATCTTTTGGAAGTCATGGATTCATAACATTCATAAGCCAGAACTCAGAAGTGACTTGACAGCACATGACAACTACCGTGTTTCCCCGAAAATAAGACAGGGTCTTATATTAATTTTTGCTCCAAAAAACGCATTAGGGCTTATTTTCAGGGGATGTTTTATTTCACAGTCATGTCATCTTCTGGTTGCTGCACAATGGTGGAGGGCGGGGTTTCACTTAACTGGGGCTTACTTTTGGGGTAGGGCTTATATTACGAGCATCCTGAAAAATCATACTAGGGCTTATTTTCAGGATAGGTCTTATTTTTGAGGAAACAGGGTATCACAACAAGGTTTTGCTCCAGCTGTCCTATGAACTGGCCCATAAGCTGAATTTCTAATCCTAGGGTAATTGTGGAAACTCATTTTCAAACAAATCTCCTTTAATGTCACTCTTCTGTGACATTTTGATTGGTCCCCTCACAAAGCACTGACTAGCTATGGATTTTGGAGTCTGGGTAAACTTGGTAACAGAACATGAGGTCTAAAATTATTATTCCCATGTAAATCAATGCCAGAACAAGTAAAGTTTTATTTTAGGTCGGTGATCTGTGGCTTAAAATTCAAAGGACTTGTCACAGTTTAATTATTTTCCCTAGAGTAAGGTAGAAGATAACACCAGTTTGAGCAATGTGAGTGTGTAGGGCTTAATGGCCAATTGAACAGTTCTGGCTGATCCCAGAAGAGGGAATAAATACTCACTGCTAAATACTTGAGCCAAGCTCATTAGAATTAATCATGAACATAACATGGTGCTGTGGGCTGTCAACTACATAATTTGTTGCCAGTTGCCAAATGCTGACAGCTATTGTTTTTAGTGTAATTATATCATACAGTACAGTAATGGAAAGATGTCTGCTAAGATTGACAGTTTGCAGTGGACTACGAGGAGAATGTGCTTCTGATGGGTGTCTAGCAACAAGAACAACAAGATGCAACTGATACCTTGTGCTTAATTTTGAACTGGTTAACATTTAGAATGTCTCATTTCTAGAAGTATTATTTGCTATCACCACATCCTTTCCCATAAAGATGGTCTGTGTTCTTATGGTCCCTACGCTGACTATAAATTTCTCCTAACTCAACAGCCAGTGCAAGTAATACTTAAGCCTCTTTAATAAGTCAATGCTGAAAATGACCAGCTTTTGCTAATTAAAAGTACAATTATTAGTCCCAACTAGAATAAACCAATTAAATCAATGGAATTTACTTAAGTGTTGTCATACTAAATTCCCATCAGTTCAGCAGGTCTACTCAGACTGGGACTAACAATTGGATTGAGGCATAAACAAAAGAAAAAATTAAAAAAATAAATAAAGAAGCTTTGTGGTACCTTAACGACTGCACTACCATCAGCATGGCAGAAAGACCTGTAGCAAGTGAGACTTCTCCAACCATCTTGCTATTATGATGTTGAGCAATTACCAACATCCTTCCTGCTTAATAACTATGTAGCAGGTAGTGGCATTATTGAGGTTGTAAACACCTGAGCACTCACAAGGGGGATTAAGGCAAACATGGCTGCATGTTGTAATGAGCAAGGTGAATACTGAGTAGGGCACTCTGGACCAGCATTTTCATAGTTATGGAAAGGGGGAGCAGAAATGGTGGCAAGTGCTGCTCAAGTTCATGCGGACCATCTTCTGACTGAAACAACCAGTCCCAAATGTGAAATTTGATGGCATGTGTATGTGTAAAGCCATAGGGAAGGCCCCTCAGGCTTCCAGCAGGCCTCCAATTCCACCTCTAGAAAAAAAAGTGGAAGACCAGCTCGGCTGAACCAGGAAGGCATAGACCACCTCCTCCTGCTGCATCCTGAGGGGTCCTAAACTCTATTTGGATGGGCAGGAAAGGTCGAAACAGAAAGAAGCCTAGAGATGACCTTAAACATTATTCCTACCTCATCTAGCTTTAGGCTGAGGAAAAAGATATGAGGAACATTCTACTACTACTTTAGCAGCTGTAAAAAGGGCTTAGCCTCAATCCTGTTGTTTTCTTCCTTCCTTTTTAAATTTTAAAGTAAATGTTGAGGACTCATATTTTGAATTCAGTTCTCTTCCACTCTCTCAGACCCCGCTTAATTCTGCCTGTCTACACCACATGGTTTAGAATCATAGAATCAAGAAAGATTTCTTAAATGCACATCACCATGTACAAGTTACGTTCTATGAGCTGTGTCTGGACAATACTGTGCCTGGACAATACAGCCACTCCACCTCTCTTCATTTTAAATTTTACATATTTGTGCAGGGACTTTTAAAAGCTAAAAGCAATGCATCAATAAATTGACTATTGAAAAGGTACTGGCTAGTGAAAAGGAAATGGTTTCTAAATTCAGCGATGACAATTGACCAGCCAGACTCCAACTGTGTGTCTGTAACATAGCACTAGTTCTAGCTCATGTATTAATTAGGATAAAAGGGGGTCAGAGAAGCAGAAACAAATGTAAAGTTTACTGTTTTGATGTATCTCACCCGAGATGCAATACCAGTCTCATTTAGCATAGAAGAATTTGTCAGTTTTGCCTTCTCCCACATTCCTTTTCTTTCTTTAACCCTCTCAAATACTTTGTCTCTAACTTTTGGTGGAATGTGCAAGTTTTGGGGAGTTCTTATCAAAAACAAACAGAATCACATTCCCAGCCATCTGCACAGGTTAAATACAGTGCAAATGAGCCCAGTATGGAAAGGATCATGTTGCACCTGCCTGAGATATATAGCTGCTAATGCGTCTTCTTCTTAAAAAAAAGAAAACAATGAAAAGAAGAGAGGTAGCAACCCTAATTTAGCACGGCACATGTTGGTCAATGCATAGCTAGAACTTTTAAGAACTAGGCATTTAAAGAATCTCTTGGCTTGATCGAATGAACCTGTAAGGATTAAACAAGGTGATTTGTTTGGATTGTATTTCTAACCCCTACAAATACAGGAACAGGTGATATCTTTAATCAACCATTAAGAATATATATATACATATATAAAAACAAATAGCAAGCTTTCGATGGCAAATCATCTTCTTAAGGCTGTGCATCAAGTTTTTGTGGGTAGTTCCAAGCTCATACACTGTTATTAATGCCCCAGATTCACATGGCTGATGATGTTGAGGCCAGGTTTGGTTCTTAGATGGAGACTGTACAGTATGCAAATTGTTTTACAAGCTCTCCCTCAGCTAGCAGTTTGGAATTTATGGCCCATCTCTTAAAACAGAGGACAGTCTGGCAATCTGGGGCCCCCCACTCCTCTCTTTCTGCCTTTTTGAAACTCAAAGAATTTCTTTTTGGCTAGAGGAGGAATGTGTTTTTCTTCCCTCTATATCAATATGTTTTCTTTATTGATTGATCATCGGAAAGTAAATCCAGGCTTAATTTGCAAATCTGACTGTCTGGGCTCATATATTGGAGGAAATCACACTGTGGAAGCGAAAATGATCTAATCCCAGGCATACACATTTTCCTTTCATCTTAAAATTAATTGATTGCTGCCCCTCATGTTGAATCTTTGAAAGTTTCAGGTGTGTTTCATCCCGTTCATAAAGACTGAAAGAAATATGAAGGTCAAAATAAAAAACCCCTGAAATTCATGGAAAGAATATGTTGAGTTCTATCTGTCTTAACACTCGAGGCAAAACAAAAATTATCACCACGATCTCCCACCCTTAATACATAAGGTCAAAGCTAATGAAAGTGCATCTCCTTCTACATTCTTTCAGCTTTGTCAACTGTCAGCTATGCAGCATATAAACAGTGGCCTGATTAACTGGAAGAATGAAGTGATGCTTAAGAAAGGACCACACAATGTCAGATATACAAATGAATATATAAACCAGTTATTCAGAGGCAGACACTTTCTTCCTGCTCAAGTGAAATATTGTCAAATGTGGGGCAGATCCTTGGCAGCCAAGGGCAAAACTCTCTTGAATTTGCTTATATGATACACTCAAGCCACAATAAGCAAAGCCATCTTAGAATCCACAGGAGAAAAGCTTCAAAAGGCTCAGACTGACATCATCAAGAAGACTGGTAAATAAAAGGAGCCCCGTCTGGCTGTGTTTCTCTACCACAGTTTGGAAAGACTGGTTGGCCTAACTGTTGTAAGCTGCCAAGAAAAGATATACAAATGATACTGAAAGATTCCAAGCCCAGCACAAACTGAATCAGTTTGGTGCAGTTGGCTTCTGTTTCTGTCATTACGAGTAGTCAACAGTAACTACCCTGTTTCTCCTAAAATACTGTAAGACCTAACCTGAAAATAAGCCCTAGTATGATTTTTCAGGATGCTCGTAATATAAGCCCTATCCCAAAAATAAGCTCTAGTTAAGTGAAACTCCACCCTCCACCATTGTGCAGCAGAAGATGACATGACTGTATTTGAATAAATGTAGATGGTTGTACATGACAAAAATAAAACATCCCCTGAAAATAAGCCCTAATGCGTTTTTTGGAGCAAAAATTAATATAAGACCCTGTCTTATTTTCGGGGAAACAGGGTACGTCTGAGGAGTTACTGTTAGGAAAAAGGCAAACCACATGATGATAAACCTACCTAGGCTGCATTATTAGTGTGATCTTGACCCTATGCAGCATTATGTGGTGCTCAATGTGGTGCAGTGGACAGACTGAGAACTAGGGCATACTGTAAGAGACCGGGGTTCAAATTGCTGCTCAGCCATGGAAGCTCACTGGGGGTGTGGAACTCGTAAAACTATTCCTTGAATATCTCTCTTACCTTGAAAACTCTGTAAGTCAAATGTGACTTGATAGCACATGGCATACACATAAAGAGCATTAGAAGTAATTTATTCTTTACTTTGTGGTTTTCAGAAGTAGATGTGATGCTGCATAGAACAGCTTTTCTCTGAATGCTCACTCTATAGCGGGGAGCAAGGGTGAAGAACCATTTCTGAACATTAGGCAAGATAAATAGCTTGAGCACTGATCAGCAATACAGTTTCCTGATCACTTTGTAACCAAGTGGCTTCTTTCCCTCATGCTGTATACAGTTTTAGACATGCTTCTCTCCAATAATACTGTTCACTGCTGTGAGGACGGAGATCATTCTGCTATGCTGGTAATTCCTGCCTGCCAAATAGTTTTCTTATTTGCATTTGAAAAGTATAACATTCCAATTATACCAATGTAAGGCAAGTCCTATTGCAGTATATACATTAGGAGTGGGCATGGCGTGACCATCTAGACACGGGCCTGCAACTTCTCATCAACTTTGGGCAGCATAGCCAATGGGGTGGGGCAATGAGTGTTGCAATCCAGTGGCAGCTGGTGGATTACACATTCGACTCAGTGTAAACTCCAGTCAATTTTGTCCTTGTGCAGGTCCTTGGATAAAACGGTGACAGTGAATAGCAGATGTGACTTCGACACTGCAGTTGCCTATGTCCTATTCCAGAGTCTTCAGACTTGTTCTATATTTGCTTTCCCAACCTAGCATCCTTCAGATTTGTTGGAACACAATCCCCATCGTCAGAACACATGTGGTGTTCACACCAGCTTGCAAAAGTTTGTTCTATATCCAGTGTAGGCAACTCTGGCAGGCCTGGAGACCAAGTGTGGGCTACATCAGGCCAGGAAATGCCCAAAAAATGGCAAAGAGAAAGAGAGAGTGGGGAGGAGAAGGAGAACAAGCCTCCAGAGATCAAGTGCCTGAACTATTACTTCTACTTTTGTTTTTTGAGCTTGGGGGATTGGAGGGAATTGGAAGACCTCCTGACCTTGTGAGTGCAGAACCTGTTACTCTTAGAGGCCTCCAGGATCAGGGAATCCCATCACCTCCCCATCCCAATTGTTTTTATTTTGCACTAAGGGTATTGGAGGCTTCTAGGGGGCTCATAGCAATCCCATATACTTAATGGGCCACACTTTGACCCCCCTTCGTATGTTGCAAAAATAGTCTCATGAAAACTGTTTTAAACAGCTTTTTTTTTTTTTTTTTACTGTAGTCGTTTTACATGATGTGTTCTTTAGCAATGATATCTGACTCACCATTATCAAATGGTGAATCTCCGTGAGTTTGGCAGGGGCTCTTTGTGACTTCTGGCAGTGTTGTGGAAGGAAAGGGTTGTTACATTCTATAGCAGCAATCCACAGGGGAAAATCACATGATACCTCCACGATGTGCAGCAGCTGACAGATGGATGCTTTTCCAGAGAATTTCAAAAGATGAAGGAGGAATTAGCATACTAATTAGCTCTTAGTCCTTGATGTTACATGCCAGAAGGTTAGTCTACATACAACCATAATATAGAGATTGCACATTGTGTATAACTTACAGTTAACTCCCTTGTTATAGCATGAGCTCCATTGTCACAAGCCAGCATCTCCAAAGATTTGGTATGACAAACTGTTAGGTTGGGCGCTCACAATCTGCTGACCCTCCCTTTTCCATTTGTGGTGGCATGTAGTCTATGAACATTGACTCAAATAGCAATGTTTGTGCTCATAAACGTTATGGTGAACTTTTGGGCATCCTTAATGCAAAATGTGCCTAACCTTCATTTTCAACAAATGTATTATATTCATTGCTTTGGCGAAAACAGAAGCAACTGCTTTGCTGGGATTTTCAACTAATAATACTCCCGTTACCAAGTGGAAGTGAGTTCCCCAGTTTAACTTTATTGCTCTCTGTATATATTCCTCTTTTTAAAATCCACATATTCTTGCTTTGCCCTGCTCTTGTTGATCCAGGGATCTGGAGCCACTCAGAGCAGAAACAGATGTTACAGATAAACCATCTTTAGAAGAATCTCTGTACCTCTTGCTTTCTCCCTCTCCCTTTTCCCATCTTTTCTCTCTCAAGACCTGTTCACCTTTCCAGAGGTTGATGGATGCCTGGTGCCAAATCTTGAAGTAATTTCTGTTTCTGCAGGATGGCTGGAGAAATGTGCTGTTCTAGTGCTGGACATCTTACAGACCATGTGGTTGGAGTCATTCTTTGGACTATGTAACACAAGCTGGAGTAAAATGACTTGAAATTTGTGTGCATAATGACTCCTGTTTCATGTCTAGCTCTTAGCTAAGCAGTTCAGAAAGGCAAATCAGTGTAAGTAATCCTGTGTTTTCCTATTGTGGCTGCTCCCTACGTTGGACCCTGACTTAGTCATACTTAAGCAAAACCAATTGAAATCAATGGGAATTAAGTTAGCCATGTCTATTTTAAGTCCCATTGATTCTAAAGGACCTACCGTAAATCTGGATGGAATCCTATAATAAATCACTTCACTTCATCACAGTTCCGTATGACTAAGTATCCATATGATATTCTCCTAGTTCTACTCTTCCTAGTTCTACGGGTGAAATCCAACTGTCTGTCTGCTGTTGGAAGAGATACCATGGGTAGAGTAGTTCCTCTCTACCCCGAGGAATGCCATGAGAGCTTCAAATGTACAAAAGAGGGTTTGGAAAATGTCCAGAGTTCATTGGGTGGGTGGGTGTGCATGGCATACAGTGGGTAGGAAACAGAAGAGTTACCCCATTATGAGAGCAGTGATTTGCTTGTGTGAGATTTGAGTGCCATTCTATACATTACCAGAGGTCTATGTTCTGAGCAAGAGGAGGCACCTCACTCCACTGCTTCAGGATGAGCCTCCCAGTTCAGACCACAAACCACCCATTCTGCACTTGTACCTATAGTAGGGAAATCACCTGTGACCAAACAATTCACATGAAGATTACACAATCCGCTTACATTTCCATCAGCAATAATTCCAAAAACCAGCTTCGTTGTATCTGGAATTAAAGGCTAAAACTTGAGCTCTGGCACTTCTCTATTTAAAAACTTAGTAATAGCTGTTATCCTTCCCAAATTTTCAAAACAGAGCAGGATTTCCCAAAAACAGACGCTTAAATCAAATCCTATAATCAGGAGCATATGCCAAGAGTCGTAAGTATT
Organism: Intellagama lesueurii; assembly: GCA_037013535.1. NCBI lineage: Eukaryota > Metazoa > Chordata > Lepidosauria > Squamata > Agamidae > Intellagama > Intellagama lesueurii. Next base: position 284,777,440 of record JBAJHW010000001.1, on the reverse strand, counting down.
GTCCTAGAAAATAACACTTTCTTCCACTGGGGTCTGAAAGAAATGCTGTTCTGAACAAATGGGTTCAGTCACCATAACTCTCTGCTGGGTTGACTGGGCTGTCCTGTCACCATGACAAATCAGAAGGCTGGTCCAAATCCAGGATTTGATGGACCTTGGACGATGGACGTGGAAAAGCAGCCCTAACAGCCATTCACATTGACAGGCATGGGCCCAAGATGAGAGCAAAGTCAGCCTGGCAGTAAATGACTCAGACTCTTCCTTTTGTGACAATGTTTCTTTCATGTCAGTGTCGTCAGCTCAAAACTTGTACAAGAGCATGTTCGAAGGACTTGCTTGGAGAGAAAAGTGCTGAGTGGCACCAACAGGATTGCCAGTTTTTAATTTTAAAAACAATAACCCCCTAGGTCATGGCAGGACAGAACTTAGTGGGTTAGCAGTGGAGCCAGAGCAGAATCAAAGGTCAAACCATACATCACAGATAGACTACCATTAGAAACAGAAATCTGTTAGCCTTCCAAAGAGGAGATTTCAAAGCAGGCCTTCAGGATTGAGCAATCATACCTCCCAATGATCAACCATAAATCAAAGCAAGCTAATTTGTAAAATAAAGGAGGTGTGGAAAGCTCTTGCTGTGACAATCAGATGCCTTGCAGTGGGTAAAGAATTTCTTCTTCTAATGAAGTGTGAACCCTGATGTGTAGCTTGACTTAACAATTCAAAGGTCATGCCTTGATGCATCTGACAGGTCAGGAGTGGAATGTAGGGTACATAGACTATTGAATTTTATGACAGGACTCAGGCTCTGCACAGATGGGTAACTAATATGTTGATTCAGTAGGGTTATATATAAATACCTCCTTAGCATGACTCTGGAATCAGGCCTTGAGAGAGGATTTCTCCTAATGGAAGACTAGGTTGTATGTAATGGAACAAAGCACATTAATTGTATCTGAAGAGATACAATTGAGAGAATTGCAAAGCAAGGCAGAGCTACAGTGGAGTCTCCTGGGAGCCAAGAAAGCATCTGATTATTTATGAAGGGTGCCTAGCAGGATATGGAGTTTTTTTGTTCTTCATAATCCTATAATAGGTTCACCAGAAAATTCAGTTTTTGGGCTTCAGTTTTTTGGACTTCCGGCTTGACGCTGTGACGAGACAGCAGGAGGAGGACAGAGCTCCATCCCCCGGGCTGAATTCCGACCTGTTTGGGATCCCCCAGGAGGTCAAAACCACCCTGAAGAGGTGGTGAAATGGGGGAGAAGCCTGTTGATCATGGGGGGGGGGGGGACGGCGGTTACCCCCATTTGATCCGGGAAACTCCCCAATCAACCAGCGGGTGGAAACAAGCAGCTGTATAGCTTGCTTGCAAGTTGTCGGCAGCCGGCAATGGAGAAGCGATAAATCAGCTAATTAACATCGCTGTTACCACTGGGTGAGAAATATTTTTATTACTGCTTTATGACTATCCCTGGACGAGACAATCTCTACGGCAGAAATAGTGTCTCCTATACCTACCACTTATAGAGCAGCGGTGAATTTGGAGAGAGGGAAGAGACGCAAAGAGATGCAAAGAAAATAAATTGGACATTAATTAGACATTTAATTATACTTCAAGGAAGGAAGTTTGGTATTATTTTGCCGTTAGAAACTTAAGAAATCTTTCTCTTAAAATCATCATTACCTAAACAACTCTGGGGAGTTAAACTGGCTATGTTATGGCTACAGTTATTACAGCTATCTACAGCATTGGCAAAAAGCCCAGAACAATGACCTTGAACACTCTATGGAAGTTCTGACTTCCTTCTCCCCCCCCCCTTTTTTCCTGAGGACTGAACTGAAGTATAGACAAATTAACCCTAGAAAGCCTAATCCTGCCAAAGTGGATTTTTAAAACTGTATCCTGGGTTTTGAACTTGACTGGAGCACAGGCCAGGACAGAATTAATACTGGAATGGATTGCCTCTGGGGCTGGATTACAAAAGACATCAGGCCATGAATACAAACATCGAGTGAACTATTTGGTGAGCAAGTGTCCTTGAGCCTTCAAGCAGGGGAAAGCCTTTACGTCTGAGACTGGATTCAAGTTTAACCCTAAAGATGACCAATCTATTAAAGTGGACCTATGGAAGCAAGTATTGATGGAATTGGACTGATTACTTTAAGCTTTCACTTGGAATACAATTCCAACTTTCACTTGGAATACAATTATTTGATATCTGGGACATAATGTTACGACAAGGAAAATTTTGGGATGAAACAAAATCTACCCTTCAAGCAATTTTAGAAATAGTGAGATCCCACAATGAAGAGGCGAAATTATTCAATGAGCAGTTAAGGAAGGACTATAGTAAACAGGAGACAGGGAATAATGAACAAGGAAATGAGAGGGTGGTGGATGATGTATGCCAATCAAAGGAGGGGCTGGAGGAAATCAGAGGGGAAAATTTAGGAGATCTAATTCTAACCCTGGAGCCGAGGAGAGTTTTAGGTGTGCTAAGGGAATATAAGGGGAGAGAACCAGCAGATTTAATTAAAAATAGCCTGGAAGATCTATTGGAGATAGATCAAGTGCATAAAATGATCTCAGATAGTACAAGGGATGGCAGAATTTTTAGAGAGACAGAAATAAGAATTGAGAAAAGACAAACAAGAGAAGGAGTTACTTACAAAGATGAAAAGGAAAAAAAATATTAAGGTGGCCTTTAACGTTGAAAACATGTATACACCTAACTTCTGGAATTGTAAGGGAACACATCTTATATATTAGAAAAGGGAAATTAACTGAAATAAGGGATCACTAATCAGGATAAAGGCATAACACGGTGGTTCTTAAGGCAAATTGAAGCTTGACATAAAGATGAGGTAAAAAAATAGTACTTAATTAACATATATTAGATATGATATTGATATAGACATGATAAAATGTGGAGACAGAAATGGCTAAACAATTATATAAAGAAAATATGTATAAAATGCTTTAGATAACATCTATTATGTGTTAGGAACCTATTTAGTTATTATTGGTATAAAATACAAAGTTGGTTGGTTAAATTGCCTCAAAACTATATAGATTTGAAACCAGAATTGCTTTTATTAGGTATTTTATTAGACAATTTTGAGAACATTGTATACTATGAGAGCAATATTATGATAGTAGCCAATATTGTACACTAAAATACACACATGAATGGTTTAAATGCTTTAAAAATGTATAGATTTTGAAGGGACAACTAAGAAGACAATAAGATGCAAAAAACCCAAATAATTATAAGCAACCCATGTAACATGATGTTGAACAAGTATGAACTGAATGTAGATATATTGAAAAACTAATAAAATGTTATATATATAAAAAAAGAAAATTCAGTTTTCTTGTTCAGACCAAAAAAAAAAAAAAAAAAAAAAACAAAAACCCAGGTTGTTGGCAATCTTAAACACTATCCTGAGCTAAGAGGGTTTTGTGCAGGTGGAAAGATCTGATAGTCCTGAATATGGACCATGAGTATTTTTAAAAAGTGTGTATCCTCTCAAAAAGGCCCAGAAAAAACAAAACTCTCTGGACAGAAGGAACATGAATCTTGTTTGGAATAGGGCATTGCATGGAGTGAAAATTTCCTGAAAATCGCTCATAAGGGAGACCTTGGTGAGTATGACTGAGACATTAAGTCTCCATTTAAAAAAGAACATTAAAACAATCCACTGGAAATGGACATTTCCTCAACACATTTAAAAAAAATTATAGCAAGAAGAAAACTTAAAGGAAAAGGAAAAGATTTATGTGTCCGGTTTTTCCATAATTCATTAAGCTAGGAATGCAACTGGGCATGTGGAAATGGGAAATAGGGGGGGAAATCACTTCTTCTAATGTTAGACTCGTATAATAAAGTTTTAAAATCATGGCGTTTTTCATTATGGGAGAATTATGTATTTTTAAAACTGCATTTCAATTTCACAAGCCTCCTCACTCCTTTGCTGGTGACTGAAAGAGTTGAGAAATGAGAAGCTAAGCGTAATCGGGGAAGTTAATACTTGTGAACAGAGTTCGGATGAGTGGGGAGGTTGGCCATGTTTGTATTCTCAAAGGCTTTCACGGCCGGGATCCGATGGTTGTTGTGGGTTTTCCGGGCTGTTTGGCCATGTTCTTAAGGTTTTTCTTCCTAACGTTTCGCCAGTCTCTGTGGCCGGCATCTTCAGAGGACAGGAGTCAGAACAGACAGAACAGACAACCGGGAGAAGCATACCAGTTCCCTGAAACTCTAGCCAGCTTCCTGAGAATTGACCAGCTAAGATATGACAGAGCTACAATATTTGGGCTAAGTTGTTAGGCACTCCCAACATCGCATGACCCAGAAGATGCAAAAAAAGAGATACTGGTAAATAAATAAATGCTTTCTGTGGAGGAATTTCAAGATGCAAAGGCAACCAGCCAGTTGTTTTCTTCCCAAGGAAAATGGGGAAGCACAAGTCTAGGTTTCACTGTATTTCTAATTTCCTCTACTGCAAATTTGTTTCTGCATGCAGTTATACATGGTGAGATTAATACGAATCTGTCCTATATTCTTATTAATACTGAAAGAGACTTGGCTAACAGTGATCATGGCACTCAGTTGGTAGTTTTGAAAGGTAAACATTGATAATGACTCATATATTATCAAAATGACTCCCCTGCATTTAGAGTTCATGATCATTCAGCAAGTTCTGGAGGGAGTAATCACATGACTTAAATGGTTCACCACTCATCATGGTCTGGATTTCAAGTGCTCATCTGAAAAATATTAGAGACAATCTAAGTATTGAATGCTGCTTTTGTTTCCACTGGCACAAAGCCAACACGATATATACCCAACATGGATCTTTACACATCCATATATGTGCTACATGCAAACAGGAGAACATAACATGACTACAAAAGTATTCATAATGTTTACTGCCTAGTATTATACATACAAATTTAAACCTATCTTTTTAGTTGGGGTAAAAAGACACAGGTATACCTAGTGTGGTATAGTGGATAGAATGACTAGGCCTCAGGAAGTCTGGGTTCAAATTCTTGTTCAAATTCTTGCTCATGTTGGTTCTGACTTGACAGCACAGAAAAAAAAAAACCCCAAAAGACAGAGGGATTCTAATGTTCTTACCTATTGAATTGAATATTGCTGCATATAAATACTTTCTTTATGCCCAGGAATCCAAGGCAGCCAACTCTATCTTAGAAAAGCGGATTAGGGACATTGACTTTCAGTATTCTATTTCAATGGCTCGCAAAACATGCTCCATCTTGCACCGTGGCCTAAACTATAATTTCTCCCAAAGTGCTAGGTATTTAGAGAATTTGATTATCCCAAAATACAGGCACGTCTTCTCAAGAGCCCGATTTAACTGTCTCCAATCCGCAATTTTAGATGGGCGATATTCTGGCACCCCTAACGAAAAAAGATTGTGTCCTTGTAAGGCTAGAGAAATTGAAACTTTGAAGCACGTCCTTTTTGAGTGTAATTTTTACAGAAATGAGCATATCAAATTCCTCAAGCCCATAATGAATGTCTTCCCAGGTAGGACTCTGATTTGGCATACAAAATATTTATTAAGCAACACAAACAAGATAACTACTGAATCAGTGGCCAAATTCCTTCTCTCTGCCCAAAGCATACGAAAGACAATCTTGACCTCTACCTAACCCCGTCATAAAAACACACAACAAAAAACAATGTATGGGCAATCTATTTTATCAATTTATACTGTTTTAGCTATCTTGAAATGTTTTAATTGCTTCCATTTATTTTAAATATTACATGTATGTATTTTAATGGGTTGGAGACCGCAAAATAAAGATTGATTGATTGTATATAATATTAATTGTATATAATATTAATATTAAAAACAACATATGGGTAATCTATCTTATTAATTTATTTATTTTATTTATTTTTATTTATTTATTATTTGATTTCTACCCCGCCCCTCTAGACGAAGTCTACTCGGGGCGGCTTACAAACAGTAATAAAACATCATAAAATACAATCATATAAAAGCATCACTGTTACTTATCAAAAATATATCATAAATATACTGTTTTAACTGTCTTGAAATGTTTTAATTACTTCCATTTATTTTAAATATTACATGTTTGTATTTTAATGGGTCGGAGACCGCAAAAGTAAAGATTGATTGATTGAATCTTGTTAATTTTTTTAAAAAATGCATTGTTTGCTCTTTAAATCTACGCAACAAAAGTTTGATGTAGATCTGGAAGAATGGAAGGCATATGATGCAGAAGATCTTGAGTTTTAGCTGAGGATACTTGTGTTCTAGTTTCAGTTCACCATATACTCACAAGATCATTCTGAGTACATATTTCTCACTTCATACCTATGATGATAAAATGAGGCAAAAAAGAGAGATAAACAATTAATGTGGACATCAAGATAGATCAGATTGTTGTGGCAACTCGCATGCTTCTTTAATCATGCAGTGTTCTTTTGTGCATAATCATTCAAGGCTAGGCTGCTACCAGTTTAAACTAGTGTTTATATTTTCCCAGGAGCTGTGAAGTGTAATTTAATGCTCAGCCACCTTGTGCATGGATGGCTGTGCTTAATTTCCCACACAGAAGTGTGAACTGTTGGAACTTGTGTCTTCAGTTCATCCCAGGTAAATAAAAGAGAAAAGGGCTAAGCTGGGGAAGGCAGTACAGAACTCACTGAAAGTCATTTTGGAAATTAAAGACATCTGGCACTGCACCTTAGAGAAACTGGAGTTAATATGGAACATATGAAAGTTGTATGAGATGATAAGAATCCAAAGCTTTAGAGCAGCTGATGAGAAAAAGGATCCAAGCCCAGATTCGGACTCTCTTGGTTTACAGAGAGTCAGAATCTGAGCTGTAAAGGCTTCTGGTTCAGCCCTGCCTTTCCCCCCAAGACTTTCCTCCAAGATTTGCACCCTGTAGACACCCTGGGAGATAATTCCTGTGGTTGTTTCTGTTCATGGATTGGAGACAACAGCAGAGATGGCTTCATTTATCACTCATGAGCCCAGCTGGGACGTTGAGAAGCATATTTCTTTTCCTCTTCCTTTCCCCCACCCCACAGAACGGGGAGGAACAGCAAAGCCATCACATTGAGGCCCACTTGTCTCTACCATAACATTAAGATCCTGCTGGTCTGTCCTACAGGGCTGCCAGTTAGCTTGCCCCAACTGGAGATGATCGAGTTCCAGAGAGACAGCTGCCAGATATTTCCTTCTGGAAATGGGATGAAAGGAAGACGTGTTTCTGGTTCAAAAGTCTAACAAAGGATTTTACTGAATACTGAAAAAGGAACACAAGTAAATACATAGACATACAGACAGCAGAGAGTATAATGACCCAAGGGATTTAATTAGATTCCCAGGAATGAGAGCCAGTTGGAACAATTCAGGAACTGGATCTCTTCAAAGTAGAAGTAGAAGTGGGTCCATTTCAGTTACATATCTTTCTCAGGTGTTGTCTCCCATTTGGGTGTCCTCCCTCCCTCTGCTCTTTGACTTAATTTTGGCAATGTTGTAGTCCAACAGGATGACAGATGCAGCACGAAACTAGGGACCTGCCCCCAAAGACTGAACATGCCACTGAAGTTGGCCCTTCATTGTTTGGTGGTGCAGACAATTGTGTTCTCACCAGAAAAGGGTGAAATCTGATCTGACTTGTGTATTTATATTTTATTTGCATTGGAAAACATTTACCCTTCTTACTTAATAAAAATAAACAGATAACATTAAAAAAAACATTTAAAAGGTTGATATCCATAACAATTAGGCAACTAAAACGTCAGGGGAAGGCGCAGTTTAGCTTTTCCAAGCACTGAAAAAAAGTAGTGCCATGTCAGTAATGATTAGGTGTGTCTGTAATGCAAGGTGAAGGGGCATACTAGAGGATGTAATTGCCCCTAATCCCTTAATGACCTCTAAAAGAAGAAAAAAACAACCCTAAATTCCATTAATACACCGTATTACCATTTAGATAGGAGCTGAAGCACAACGTGATGGCAGTGGCACATATAGGTCACGTTCCTTTTAAGCCTTACCCTATGATTATTAACTCAGCCGGCTATATACATCCAAAAGACATCTATGGCAAATGGATTGCCAGAGTATTTCCACTGCATTTGATGATGTCTCTTTCAGAATCAATTTGACTCATATCTTCAGCATATAATTACTATTTCAAAATTTAACAACTCTCAGTTTGGGGGTGGGTGGGTTGTCAGAAAGCGAACACAGGCAAGGGGAGGTGTCCTTGTGCCTTCAGGCTCTCAAAGTGTAGCTTGATCAAAAACTGTGAGGTGATTGAAGATGACATCAAGCCTTGTTGGGACTGGCAATGGGCCCCAAGCAGCAGTCGCAGGCAGCAGCTGCCTCCGCCACAAACTGTTTGTTGTGAATGTTTGTTGAGGGGAGGACTGATGGTCCTTATGTGGTGTTTATGGAGACACATGATCATTGGAAAGAACAGTGGGAGACGAGTGTGAACATGCAAGATTCACAGCAGTGGATTGCAGAGAATTCCCCAGTGCTTTAGGGTAATCTGTGTTAACAATTCTGCAGCACACTCCCATGTGTGTCTTCTCATACGTAGCTCTGAAAGCTTTCAACACAAACCTCTATCCCAGGAAAGCGTACATAAGATTGCAAGCTTGATTTTAATATTTTTAATTTCTCATCACTAGGTAGGGACCTTTTACTCATGTATAGAGGTCAAAGTGCAGCCTTCTAGCAGTTCTCACAATTGCCCATGCTGGCAAGGCTGGATGGGAATTGGAGTCTAACAACATCTGGAGGGCCAGACTTTCCTCATCATTAATTTATTTTATTATATTACTGTCCAACAACTACAGAATTCTACACAGTTAATGAAATAGTACCCAGTGTGGTATAGTGGATAAAGTGACAGAGTAGGATTCTGGAGAACAGGGTTCAATTCCCTGTTCTCTAGGGAATGGCTAGGCCATGGAAGCTCACTGGGGCAGTGGAACTAGCAAAACCATTCCTTAAATATCTCACTTACCTTGAAAGCTCAGCCAGGTTTTGACTTGATGGCACATAACAACAACAATAAAATAGAGCCTAAAACAAATCTTACTTCCCTTTTCTCTTCCTCCTCCTCATGTCCTTGATATTATTCTACATTTGACAGTGAACAGACCAGAGAGAATTGTCATGGAATTTCTGTACAGCAACACACACACCCAACCCGCCGTTCGTTGTACGTTGCTTCCATTGTATGGCAACATACTTAGTCATCATCGGTGCCTCGAGTAAAGGAGTGCTCTAGCTATATTAAGAGGAATGGGCCATGGTATGTCTTTGTGAAAAAAACAGAACAATAACCCTTTCAAGGCAACTGGCAGGCACATCTCAATAGGCTTGGCATCATGCACACCAAGCTCAGGAATGAGCCATCAAATGGGAAACAAATGGGACACTGTATGAGGGTCCCATTCATGTGCAGGTAGTGGGAAGAAATGGATCAAGCATAGCTTGATCAAAAACTGTGAGACGATTGAAGATGACATCAAGCCTGTAGGGACTGGTAAAATGCCCCAGGCAGCCGTAGCAGGCAGCAGCTGCCTTTGCCACTGTGATGACCACCTCTATGAAGCACCTACGTTTTGTGCCCTCACAAAGGTCCCAGTTTTTGTTTCCCTCACTGCCACCAGTGGATTACCTCTATCCACAATATAAAAGACGTTTGTCAAAACACTTGTCTGGTAAATGCAAACAGAACTTATTTATTGAAGGGGAGGTGTAATAATAAAGTTATTAATAATCACAGGTGTTCTTCAGATGTTCATTGTACACAAGCAAATCATTCACAGGTCTCTCTATACATCCTTTCTTCTTGCCATATAATTAATTACCTTCTCTATTTATCTTAACCAGTCTCTAACTCAATCTCTATCTCTTCTGCCTGTGACTCTGACTAACTCACTCTCAATCTCTATCACTCTTGACTCTTGACTGACTCTCCTCCTCTCAGGCTCCGCCTTTTAACCTCTCTCTCGGCTCTGCCTCTCCACCACATTTGCATAGACATGAATAATACATGACTTATTTTGCATAACAAGGGGTGAACGCTACAGCCACCAACTTGGTGTATTTTATCATAATTATGCTCATAACTGTGCTATGATAATAACAATTAAAATCAATGGACTGGTTTAATATTAAATTAGTAAGATAAATTTCTACCATTCTTCGTACAAATATTAAAAAGAAAAAACAAATGCCACTCTGAGAAATGGAAAGCAGAAAAATTGAAAACACAAGTAGTACTAAAAGTCCAGTCAATATAATAATAATCCATGTAAAAATCTCACATAGGTAGCTAGTTACTGAGAGAAGGCTTGCCTGAAGAGAAAGGTATTTGCCTGCTTCCAGAAGGACAGCAAAGATGGGGCCAGTCTGGCTTCCTGTGGGAAGGAGTTCCAAAGTCTGGGAGCAGCAATAGAGAAGGCCCTTTCTTGTGCCTGAGTCCAGATTGAAATGGGCATAGATAATCTGTATCATCCAGAAACCTCTGGATCTGAGAGGCCACAATCTTTTCTAGCTCCTTCTCCCAGAATAAGATATTATTCTGGGAGAAGCATTGAAGACCTGGCTCTTCCGCCAGGCTTTCCTGGAGCATTAAGATCTCGGCCTCCCTTTTACCATCTTTTTTGCCATCCTCTCCATCAACCCTTTTTACCACCTTCATTACCGTCTGTTTTAATTTACCCTATTTGGTTATGTATTAATTTATTTTTTATCATGTTTTAATATTGTTGCTGATATTGTTGTTAGCCGCCCAGAGTGGCCTGGTTGCCAGATGGTGCGGGATATATATTCAATAAATAAATAAATAAACAATAAATAAATATTAGATACTGGTCAGTAGTTATCCAGTACTGTGGGGTCCAAACAGGGCTTTTTAAACAATGGTCTTACTATTGCCTCCTTTAAGCATAATGGGGTCCTATCCTGTTGGAAGGAGGTTTTCACCACTCCTCCTACCCAATCAACCAGTCCCTTTCTGGCAGCTTTTATGAGGCAGCAAGGGCAAGGATCCAGCGGGCACGTGGTAGCCCTGATCTCCCCAAGGGTCCTGATCACATCATCAGACTGCATACTAGAACAAATGAAGCCTGAACTATCTCTGGAGGCAAAAATGATGAAACTGAGATTGTCATACTTTGGGCACATCATGAGAACGCAAGATTCTCTGGAAAAAACAATAATGCTGGAAAAAGTTGAAATCAGGAAAAGAGAAAGACCAAATATGAGACAGATTGACTCCCTGAAAGAACCCACAGGCTTGAGTTTAAAAGAGCTGAGCAGAACTGTTGAGGACAGGACATTTTGGAGATTGCTCATTCATAGGATAACCATAAATCAGAGGTGACATGATGGCACCTAATAACAGTAACATCCATAAAGAAATCAGAATTGAATCTTGAAGCCCAGATATTGTTCTCATTCATGGCATGTGGGTAGACAGGTCTCTGTGAGGGCCCCTAAAGATTAGTCATGAAAAAAAATAAAGGGAAATTATGTATCTCAACTCTTTGTGCAACTTTGTTCTTTTGTTTACATTTTTTAAAGCCAGTTCATGAAGAGACAACTATGTTTGCTCAGATTATTTGACTTAGAAAAATGGTATTTAGTAGGTGTGAAAAATTTACCTCCAGCCAAATTTCATAAAGAAATGCTATGAACCTTGGTACCCTTCATGCTAATTCCAGCCTTAGCAAAATGGGAATGAAGCTATGGAATCATGCCAGGAAGGTGTCAGGTCTGAGATGTCAGTTGTCATCAGTACATTGTGTTAGCTGTTAGAACATCACGCTATGCATCTTTATAATCCAAGCCCACAATCCCGTGTACAACAAATAATGTCTATGCTGATTTGCTGCAGTTCACCTCCAGAAATGACACTGTTTAAAGTTAAATTGGTAAAACAAATTTGGATGAAGGATTTATTTCTTTGTTAGATTTATATTCCACCTTTCCTCAAGTGAGCTCAAGGTGTCATCCATGGCTTCCCTGCTTTCTATCCTCGTAACAGCTTTGTCAGATAGCAATTCACAGCATTCCCATCAAACTATAGTCCGTATGATTCCTTCTGGAGGAAGCCGTACAGGGAATTAAACTGTTACAAAACTTATAGAAATTCATCCCAGGTATATTTTTATTGTTCTTATTTAAGGTTAAAACTTGAGGTGAAATCAGATGGGTTTATAGACCACTTTTTGGACCACTGGGGACAGGCTGGTTCACTCTTTTTAACCACAATCACACAGTGTAATTGCCGGAGTGAACCAAATCCTCCCCAGAGCTTAATTTCACAACAGGTTCTGCTCCACTGCCCTGATACACATTTGTTTCCCATTAGTCTTTTAGGTCTTTAAAGTGATGCAGATAATATTCACTGTCCTCATACACACTTTTTTCCCCACTTCCTCAGTCCCTCCACAGATCTGAGGAAGTGATTACTTTGCCAGTACGGTGAAGCAGCTCTCTTCTTAAGCCACTCCACAATACTGGCAAATTGACAGCAGGCTGCTGTGGACCAAATGGAGTTGTTTGAGGTCTGTATGCCGTTTGAATGTGAAGACTGCTCAAAATGGCATTTTGGATCCCCTAGCGACCCTATTCAGCCTGATCCAGCCCATTCCTAATGCCACATGTAGACAAGCCCTTGATTATAAGCTTGTGAAATTGTGTGTTCTAAAGTTTATCTTATGTGGGAACCCAGCCACACATCATAAGGAAAGAAAAACAGTTATACCAAACCCAGCGTTCAGATTTTTTTTAAAAAAACAAAACGTTTTGAACTGTAACTTCTAGAATCCCCAGCAGCAGCCATGCTGGTTAGGAGATTCTGGGAACTGGAGCCCACAAAATAGTTTTTGCCCAAATGCTAGAGATTGTAAATAGCATTTAGCTGTAGTCTCACAAATTTGGAAGATCCCAAGTTGGGGAAAGGCGTGACAGCTTGGTTGGTTAATTGATTAGAAATAGCATTACTTCTTCAGTCCAATCCAGAGCAGGCTAAGGAAGATATAACTATTACTAGTGGAAATTATACTCTTTTCTATGAGGGACAGAATGAAGCAAAGTGAGCTAAATAAGCCAGTCTCTATTAGATAGAAAAATAAATAGCAGTGCTAAAGTTAGCCTTGATGTACTCTTAAACGTAAACTTCTCCTTCCTCTCTTGCTAAATTATATTACCTAGTTTAGGATGGCTTCCCACGGTTATATATGGCTTCAGCTAAGTGGTATTTTCCTGTCATCTGTCAAGCCCACATGCCTCAGAAGGCCCAGTGTGGCACATAAGGTGGCCAGGCCAGTTCCAAGATTTAAAAGTCAAAATTTGACACCAGGAGGCAGGCTGCTGAGATATTGCTTAGGAAGCAAGGTTGGGGGTGGGGGGTGGGGGGCTGGAACAACTTCTGGGCCAATTGGTTGTGGAAATGGGCATGGAGGGAATCTGGGTGACTGGGCCACAGATTCAGGTAAAACCCAGCTAACTGGATAATATGGAGATCCAGAGCTTGGGAAAAAAAGTTTTTATTGTTGTCGTCTGTTTTTGTAGTTCGGAGGTGGCAAAATGCACCCCCTTGTGGTTGTTTTTGCCATTCCCAGTACAGCTGGCCTCCTGTGTGACCTTATCCATAGTACATTTGGTGCATAGGAATTTTTTCAAGGCTTTATGCTGTGGCTGAGTCTTATGAAAGGGTGTCTGCCAGCTCATGGGAAGGTGTTTTTTTTTCTCCTCCCCAGCCCTGCACTGCCTCAGATGGTGGTATGCTCTCCTTCAGTGGAGGTTTTAAAGCAATAGATTGGATGGCTGTCCATCAAGAATGCTTTAGCTGTGGATTGGCACAGCATTGGCTGCAGAATGGACCAGATGCCTCTTCCGATTCCCCACCACTTCTACAGCTCTCTGATTCTATCTCTATATGGAAAATTCAGAGGCACGTTGCTGACAGTTGTCTGAAAATCCTTTGATAATGTTGCTATAAAATAATTTAATGCGACCTACTACAGTATTTTCCTAGAAATTGATATGTTTCTTTGGCCTTACATCAGGGAAAGAGAGAGAACAAGCCGGAGGAGCACATGACATCTATCCTCATTGCTTCCCCATGTGTTTTATGCAGGCACTATTTGATCAAAACAAGCTGTTGTGCCTAGAATCACAGTGCTGGGATATGAAAGAGTGCTGGAGAGCATCTCATTCAGACTCCTAGACTTTCCCTCACTGGTTAACTGACCTAATCCAGGCCACACTGGGCTGCTAAAGGAAGAGAAGCAATAAGAATAGCACCCACTGAGGTGATCGGTTGTTAGCCCCATGGCTCTCTTTCCCCCTCACAAAGCTTCTTTGTACCTTATGCCAAAGACTGTTCTCGTAATTCGTCTGCCCGTGTCCTTTGATCTTCCTCCATCCTTCTCTGGCATTGCTAGGGCCCTTCAGTGTAACAAAAGAGGAACAGAATATAGTAGAAAGAATGCTATACGATTTAAAAATAGAAAATGGAAAAGGATGGGAAGGTTCTTCAGAGTGCAGAAGATGACATAAACAGTAGAAGTTTCTGTTCTGTTTTCAAATGTCACCCAGACCTCAAAACATATTGAACAGCAAGCAGATGCAATCTATTTTATCAACAAGTGCAATACTACTTATCCCAAAAGATTAGCAATGGCAACAATATTCCTTTTACTTGCATGGGAACCCTGTGAGCTACTCTTTCCAGTTTAGAGACAGGGATGTGCACAGTGAGGTAAGTAACAACTGACAAACAGAACAAAACAAGGATGTATAACATTTTCTCATCCTTGTCTGATCTGGCTCTGGACATTAAAAGACCATACCACTTTTTCTAAAAGATACTCAGCTTTGGATTTGATCTGTGCTTAGAGGGAGTTCAAAAACTGGGTTCTGGTCACTGAGAATGCATCTCTTTTGTGCCTTTGCTGACAATGATACATATCACAGCTCAAATATATCTTCTATCAATCATGAGGTCCAGGTGAGAAACTCCAAAATACAATAACAATGATATCCACTGATAGTTTCTGACAGGATAAAGACTCAATGAGCTCCGAGCATATAGTCTAATCCAACTTGCTCGTTTCACTTTTTCAAGAGTCTATCCCTCAAGTGCACTGTCTCTGGAACTAAAATGTTACAACAAACTCTTATTTACATACAAAATTACATAATGCCAGCACTCAACCATAGAATAATTCTACAAGCCATCTCCCAAAAGCTGGGACTCCTTCCTTCTCTTGTTGGTATTGTCAATTCAAGTTCTCTGCTTGAAAGCACTCCCTAGAGGTAAGCTACAAAAGATAGATCTTATCTCATGCAATCACTGAGACAAGTTCTTAAAGCAATCTCACAAGCCTGGTCTCAAACACAGCAGGCCTAGACGTATAATGATAGATCCCAGTCAATATTTAAACTTGTTGGGCTACATGAGCATAATTTAAAAATCCAAAAGGACTACTTTCGTTGCAGGGATCTCTGTATATCTACACGACAGAACTGAGTTGCATTATGTTTGTATATGACACAAAATTTAAAGTCATCCTTGGAGTGATTTTGGGAGAGAAAATGTTCAACTAGAGGAGCCTCTTTCACTCAGTTTTTAATGCAGGAGCGATGTTCTAGAATTCTAACTTCAATGGGCCTAAGACTAATGCCCACATAAACTTTAGGACAGAGGCATATAATCACATATACTATGTTATTTGAATTACATGTACTGAAATGATTGAGCTCGATGGTATATATGCCCACTGGACGTATAAATTCCTTAGTATTCAAGGGCAGAGTACAAGCCTGGCAATGGCCACATTTAAAGTGACCTCTCAAAATTGGTGCTAAGGGTTTCTCTATCATAAAATCTGAATGTATAAGGAAATCTTTAATATTTTTAGTTCTTGTGTAACTAATCATGAGACGTGATTGGCAATCTGGTAAAGCCTTTATAACAGTCCAATGTTTGTGTATAATTTGTTTGATTTTATACGACAGTGGAGAATACTGGAAAGACCAGTGAATTTTGTCAGCTGGTGGCCTCCTTGTAGTTACAAATAACTGGTGATAAACTAGACTATTAGCTTTACATTTGGCTGATCTTATGATGCTTGCAGGGTAGCCACAATCCATGAATTGAGAGTATAATGCACTGTTCCCCACCTGCCAATCCAATAAAGTAGTGGAATTAAGTTTGATTCTCAACATTTGACTCAATGGAAGATTATTCTTAAAGTGAATAGGGTGGAAAGATTGGTAATGTAAATACAAATTACAGTCTGTTAATTTCTTGTATAAACGCACTGCCAATCTATTAGGTGTTCTATAGTATCAGAAAAAGGAATACTATGCAAGTAATGTTGAGTAGAGAATTTGATGGTGTTGTCATGAGTATTTCTCCACTGGCAAAAGTGTTTGACTGTAAGACCATCAGAATAAACCATAAAGATGTTATCAATGTACCTGTAATACAATAAAATATTATACCTGTATGGATTGTCTGTAGCCTCCAGTATGTATTTCTTTTCCCACTTATCCATAAACAGGTTGGCTACCAATGGTGCAAATGTACTGCCCATAGCCACCCCACAGATCTGTAAGTAACAGGTATTTCCAAATCTGAAATAATTCTTCTCCATGATAATATCAATTAAGTCCAAGAGAAAATGGGTGGGGGACTCCTTAATCACGAGTCTAGTATATCCTGAAGTGATAAATGGGCCTTTTCATCAGGAATATTAATGTATAAAGCCGACATGTCCATGGTCACTAATACTGCCTGTTGAGAGATATTATGACCCTCAATTTTCCGGATAAAATCCGTAGTGTCCTTGATATATGATGGAATCAAAGAGACAAAGGTTTTTTTTTAACAAACTATCTATATATTGTGAAAGGGGTTCTAGGGCAGAGGATGAGGAGGACACTATAGGACAGCCTGGAGGGGGGAACCCTGGTTTGTGAATCTTTGGTAACACACAAAAAACAGGAACCCTTGGGTGTGTATTCACCAAGAATTTCCCTGTAGGTTCAGGGATAATACCTTCCAGCACTGCTTCTTCCACTGTCACTTTAATGATCCTCATGATATGATCTGTAGGGTCTTTGTCCAGTTGCTTGTAATAAGCAGCTACATTCAGCACGTTTTGGGCGATCTGTAAATAATCTGCTGTATTTAAGATCACTATAGCTCCACCTTTATCTGCTGGTTTAATAACTATAGATTTGTCATAGCTTAAGTTTTATTATTCTACATATATATATGCATGCATACTGGTTATATTGATTTGTGAACATATCATTACAAGTTGTATTATATAATCACATCTAGTGTTTAACTGATTGTATGGAGTTTGCTTTAGTTGTATTAGTTTTATTCCATACTCCCCTTTTTGTTAATTTGCTGACAATGGCCAGATGGTGTGATGAAGATGGTATCCTCAGTGGACCTCTATAACTGAGGGGAACAAGGGAGGAAGTTGACGCTCATACAATGATCTCCAAACTTAGGTTCCAGGTATTCTTGGAATGCATCTCCCATAAGCTCTACCTGATACAGCCAATTGTCATAGCTTCTGGGAGCTGTAGTCCAAGAACACCTGGAGTCTCAAGTTTGGGCTCTAAAGATTGGATCGAGATGTAGTCTTACTTAGAACAGTCCCATGGAGTTTACAGTCTCCATGACTAAGACCTACTGATTTCTACAGGTCTACTCTAAGTGTGACTGCATCTGGATCCACCCTTAAAGTCAGTTGTCATCAGGTGAAATGGAGAATCTGTGGTCTGCCAGATTTTGGTGAACTATAACTCCCATCATCCCTGAACATTGACTGTGCTGGCTGGTTGATAGGAGCTGAAGTCCAATGACTTTTGGAGGACCACAGATCCTGCATGTCTGGCCAAAGTTGTTGGAGTCCAGCCTTGTGCGCTGTTTCCATTATTTCTGTTCACTAATTGTCAAGTATTCCCAGAGCATAGCTTTGGTTAATTCATCCTTCTGTCTGGATCAAGAGCATTTGAAAGGCTTGTATGGGACTTTTTGTTCTTGGGTACAAGTGATCTTTAATGCTGCTAATCCTCATTTCATTCAGCAAATTACCTCAGTTTATAGCATACTTTTTTGTACTTTTTTGTATTTAAAAAAATAAACAGAGAGATCTCCTAATCACTAAATGCAACTCAAATATAAATTAATATTTAAAAGATCTCATATACACACCCCATGCAGCTGTAACTATCAGGGAGGTGTGAAAAATAATGCATATTTATTTTTAAAATGCTGCAATAAGCAATGGTAGTTAAAGATACAGCTTCAGTAGGTTTTAGAAGTTAGTTAGCAATGTGCTGTTAGGTTGGAACCAACTTATAGCGACCCTAATAGAGCTTTCAAAGTAAGTGAGAGATTTAAGGAGTGGTTTTACCACGGTCTTGGAAACCTGATGGTAATTGATGGCAATGCAGCTCCTGTCATTCACTATTATTGCATTCATTTATAATCTGAATGCATGTGTTTATGGTCTTTATCAGTAGTGATAAAAGATCATTATCTTGCAATTCTACAGAGTGGGATGAGCAACTTGGTGTCCTCTATGTTTTGGACTACATTATTAACCTTAATTATTGTTGCATTGTTTTGGGATATCTAAAAAACCTGTCTGTAAAGTCTTTAAAAAACTCTGGAAGGGGTGCTAGCCTCTCCCACTAAACAAGCTCAGTATGTATCTTCTGCTGATTTCAGTTTACATGTCTTGAAGCAAGATTTTGCCAACCACAGAAATCATAGAGCAGGTGTACCTCACCCCATTTACTAGATAAGAAGATCCCGGGAACGCTCATTGGCACCTAAGAATGACAACGATGGGAAATGGCAGCAGGAATCCACATAGATTGGGTGTCAGAGGGCAGAAACCGATGAGATGGTGGCTATGTAATTAGTAGTAGAGCTTCCTTAACACTCAGTAAACTTATACTTATTTGGGATGGGAAGAACTTGAGTTTTAGAATTTTGAATGGGAAAACTGCAAAAATGACAGATACCTCCATTTCTGCTGAAGATCCAAGTTGTGTCTCTTGGAGGTTAGCCATGTTTTCCTGTTCATTGTTTAGTTTGTGAGTAGAAGCAGTCCTAACATTTTGAGTAGAAGCATTTAGAACTGTAATATTTGTTCATCTCCTAATCAACTCTTGCCAGCTACCTACTTGTCCCCACTGTAATTCAGAATGTTATTCTTAGTAATGAATGATGGGTTCTTAAAAGAGGACCCACAGTTGTTGGCATTAAATGGCTTCAGAATTGTGAACACACAGTAACTTAGTAACTTAACACTTCCTTTTGTTCATACTGGCAGTTCTTCATTGCTTCCAAACCTAACTGATTTGTGTTGTTTCTATGTGGCTGCAGGATGCTTGCTTCCCAATCGCAAGGACAGCTTGTGTGAGTAACAATGACATTAAGTTCAGGAAATGCATTTCTGGAAGTTAAAATTATATTTTTAACTGATAAGGAACATAATTAGCATTTTCCTCTTTCTTGGAGCACAATGATATTAAAAATAATATTAAAAATATCATTGTTTTATGGCAATGCTTCACATGCGTCTGTGTGCTAAATATCAGTACAATGGACACCTGTATCAAAATGGAACTCAACAGCTTACTCGACAATTACATGGGAAGAAAATCTGCATACTAACCGTCAGACAGACATATACCGTGTTTTCCCGAAAATAAGACAGGGTCATATTAATTTTTGCCCCCAAAAACGCATTAGGGCTTATTTTCAGGGGATGTTTTATTTTACAGTCATGTCATCTTCTTCTGATTGCTGCACAATGCTGCACAATGGTGGAGAGCGGGGTTTAACTTAACTGGGGCTTATTTTGGGGGTAGGGCTTATATTAGGAGCATCCTGAAAAATCATACTAGGGCTTATTTTTAGGTTAGGTCTTATTTTCGGGGAAACAGGGTATTACAACTTGGAAAAGGTACTTCTTGGGTCTTCTCAGAATCTTGCCAATGTGGCCATACTCACTGGGATATTCTGGAAGCTGTTTTTTTTTTAAGGAACTTTTCCAAGCTTTGTAGGTATTTTATTGGGTCCCCCCCCCCCCACTATAGTCCCATTACACCTTCATTGCAGAAGACTATGAATTTATAGGGTGTAACTGAGTGGGGAGAAGTGACAGAAATCAGAAAGGTGGCTGTAAAAAATTTCATGTTGTAAGTCTGAGACAGAGACTTTCTCCCTGCTCACACTTTAATAGAATCACAGAATAATTGAGATAGAAGGGGCCTATAAGGCCAATGGGTTCAACCCTCTGCTCAGTGCAGGAATCCAAGTCAAAGCAGATTTGACAGATGGTTGTCCAATTTTCTCTTGAATACCTCCAACATTGGAGTGCTCACCACCTCAAGAGATAATTGGCTCCATTGCTGTACAGCTTTAAAAGTTACAAAATTGTTCCTGATGTTCAGCCTAAATCTGCCTTGAGCCCATTGTTATGTGTCCTGCACTCTGGGATGATTGAGAACAGATCCTGCCCTTCCTCTGTATGACAGCCTTTCAAGTATTTGAAAAGTGCTATCATATCTCCCCCTCAGTCTTCTTTTCTCAAGGCTAAACATGCCCAGTTCTTTTAGTCTTTCCTCATAAGGCTTGGTTTACAGCCCTCTGATCATCCCATTGTCCTCCTCTGAACTTGCTCCAGTTTGTTGGCATCCTTCTTAAAGTGTGGTGTCCAGAACCCGACACACTACTCTAGATGAGGCCTATCCAGTGCTAAATAGATGGGAACTAATACCTCGTGGGATTTGGAGACTATCCTTCTATTAATGCATTCTAAAATAGCATTTTCCTTTCTGGAAATCACATCAAACTGTTGGCTCATATTCAGCTTTTGATCTACAACAATTCCAAGATCTTTCTCACTCATAGTATTACTGAGGCAAGTATCTCCCATCTTGTAACTGTGCATTTGGTCCCCCCCCCCCCAGGTGTACAGCTTTGCACTTATCCCTGTTAAATTTCACTCTGTTGCTTTCAGCCAGTGCTCAAACTTATCAAGATCTTTTGAATTTTCCCCCTGTCTTCCAAAGTATTAGTTATTCCACCCAATTTTGTGTCATCTGCAAATATGATAAGTATTCCCTGCACCCCCTCATATAAGACTAATAAAAATATTGAAGAGCACCGGGCCTAGGACTCAATCTTGGGGTACCCCACTTGTTACCTTTTCCCAGTTTGAGAAGTAGCCATTGATAAGCACTCTCTGAATACGATTCTGTAACCAACTGTGTATCCACTGGACACTTCTTCTATCCAGTCCACAGCTAGTTAGCTTGCTAATCAGAATATCATGGGGCACTTTGTCAAAGGCTTTGTCTTTCAAATTAACCATTCTTTGAACACCTGATTAAGTGTTCAGTATTTTATCCATTCGAAAATGGTTGGCCAGAATCCTATAAGTTGCGCCCACTAGCATAACTGAATGGGCATAAATCTCTGCGGCCATTTGCCACAAATTAAAAAGTTAGCATAGACATTTGTTGTGTGCATGATATAACAAACACCTAAGATGATGTCTTGAGTTGGTGCAATTAGCTACTGAGACTTTATGCTGATTGAACTATGTCAGCAGGGGGGAAAAACCACAATGGGTTCTAGTCATTGCTTTTTAAAAATTCTGCAAGCTTTACAGTTGCACCTCGCTATTTGTTTTTTGACCCTTAGGCATCTTATAAAAACATTCAATAAAACAGATGTCCTCACATAACCAGCCTTGGTGCTGTGCCCACTAGATGTCCAAAAAAAACAAAGGAGGTCATGGCACAGATAACGGACAGTGGAAGGTACAGTTGCTGTATTGGCATCACAGCACCTCCCATCTGCAGCCCACATCCTCTTCACCTCTCCCCCAAACAAGAAAAAAGGAAGCAGTTGCTGTAAAAGGTGCAGACAGCCCATCACATGCCTGACATGCTGTCTCGCACATTTCTAGGAAATAGTTAAAAACTTTGGCATTGTTTTTTTCTCACCTTCCCAGAATTTACCATTTATGAGAGCTCTATCAGTCAGCTGCCAGCGAAAATACTGGGGAGTTTTCCTTTCAAAGACAACTGGGCAAAGTAAAACAAAAAAACTGTCACAAGAGCTACATTTGAATGTAATCTGAAAGCTATAATTGATGCAGAAATGCAACTGCCCGGCTGGGGCAATCAGGTGATTTGTTCATTCAACAGTGATTTGGTATCAGTTGCTTGCCTTCGCTTTTGAGGTCAGTTTTAAAGTTTTCCCTTCAGAGAGCTTCTAAATGCTGGGGACAAGGTTGTTGGAAGGACTGATTGTATCCTTACAGTCCTACCTGGAGACTAATATGAGCCAAAGAAGCTCTGCGCCTGGTCCCTCATTTAGAACAATGAGGTTGCCAGATAACAGGGATAGGACCTTCTCAGTAGCGGCCCTACATCCTTGGCGCTCCGTCCCTAAGAACTTCATTTGCTCCTTCCCTTCAGAGTTTTAAGCAACCCCCAAAGACTTCTGTTTTGCCAGGCCTTTTGACCAATCTCTTGCTGGATTTTGTCCTTTTAAAATTTTGCTTCTGTTAGTTATTATTAGATTTTGCAATAATATTAGTAACAACAACTACATAAAAGCTTAATGGTGGAAACATCGTCAAAACTATAAACATCTGGGCAAAGCCAATTATTTGATATGCTGGTGCCATAATAGACTGGACACAAGATGAATTGGGTACTTTAGATCAAAGAACTAGAAAACTTATGATCATCTATCACACACTGCATCCATGTAGTGACATGGAGTGGCTATATCTTCCACTGAGTGAAGGTGGAATCAGAATGCCATAAACCACACAATTGATTGAAAAAGAGAGGCCTAGCAGAATATATTAGGGAAAATCAAGAGGAAGCATGGGGAGAAGTTGGTAAAGCCAGATTACTGTATTGAAGACCAAAGAAACAAGAGAAGCCTATCAAAAAGAAGAGTTAACTATGTGATGTAGGGGGAGGATTTCTATGACATTTCACATTTTCTCTGCAACCTACAGAGAACCCATAAGAAAGTTAGGACATGTTTAGTAATCTGGCCTTTCTCACCAGATTATTCATAAACCCACCCATAAACTCAAACATAGGTTGCAGAAACAAATATGACATGTCATAGAAATCCTCCCCCAGTAATAAGAATAATGGCAGAACAAAGTACTCTGTAGCCAAATCTTAAAAACATCCAAGGAAAAGCTGACAGTGCGAAGATGTAGCACTGGCTGAGAAAAGGAACATTGAAGAAAGAAACTGAATGGCTTACCTTTGCAGCACAAGAACAAGCACTCTGCAAAAAAATAAATAAAATAAAAATAAAAGCAATTAAAACGTGGATTAAGAAATCATAGAATGACAAAAAATGCTGGTTGTGTAAAGAAGCAGAAGAAACAGTGGATCCCTTTATCAGTGGCTGCAAGAAGATTACATAGATTATTTGTAAAGGCACAATGAAGTTGCAGCCAAGGTGCCTTGGAATACTTGTAAGACAAGATAATATATTTGTGACTGAAAACTGGTAGGACCACAAAGCTGAAAAAGTTGTTGGAGAAGTCAAAATGTGGGGGGACTTCCAGGTTCAAACTAATAAACATCCGGCTCACAATATGACTCATTTTATAACTGTTGAAAGGAAGTTTGGATAGTAGATGTGGCAATACCTATGGATGCTAGAATCAAAGAGAAGAAATTTCAAAAGGCTGTCAATTACAAAGACAATTTAAAATAGAGCTATTATGGTGGAAGAAAACTAAAATTGTTCAGGTTGCAACTGGCACTTAAGGTGCAATACGAAAAGACCTAGAAAACCATGTATGTACTCTAGGCATAGATGACATCATGCTACATCCACTTACTTGGAATAGCACGCATTTTAAAGAAATACCTATGAATATCCTAGGTCCTTGGGAATGACCCAATATTCAAGCAACTAAATCCAGCCAACATTTGGTGGACTGTGTAGAACAACAGCATTGGCAACAAAAACCCTTGATCATAAAGCATTTGGTGGATCTTTTTATTAAATGTGTCTAGAGATGGGCATGAACCACTGGTTTGGCGGTTTGGTGTGGTTCATTTCCTGGCAGAACAGCTGATCCACAGTTTGGTGCCCCACCCACTCCAGTGGGCATCCACTCAGCAGCAGCACCCTGCCCTGCCTTCTCTGGATGCTGCCTCTGAGTGGATGCCTGCTAGAGGGGGTGGGGTGCAGAACCACAGATCAACTGCTCAGCCAGGAAATGAACCCCACCGAACCACTGGTTTATGCCCATCTCGAAATATGTCATATAATCTGTGACTATGAGGTCCCTTCCTTTCAGCTGTAAACTAATTAGTGTTTCTGTTGTCAATAAGCTCTCTTCTCTTTTCTCACATAGCAATGCATAGTTTCATCAGTGTTTCGAACAATTGGCTTGAGTGATAATTTGCTCTCCCAACTCGAAAATCTTACAAATAATTTAGGCAGAAAGTACTACTATTTGAAGTGTTATAATTGGATGTACCTAACTGTAAAAACAGTATCCCCAAACATCTAAATAGGGAGCTCCATTTCCATGTGAGTAGAAGTGAACCCTGGTATGATGGGGGAGGGAGACCAATTTAGGGAAAAAACTTGCATTGGGAGAAGAATAGAGTATTGGGATGGGTTGTAGGTGTGTTGAATTAATCAGAGTGGGCCATGCTGACCACCTTTTTATAATTCCTCACTCACTCCCTTCCTGGTGATTGCTATCGAAACCCATTGGAGCTTTCTTCTGGCAACTGAAGAAAAGAAGGGGAGAAATAATAATAAAATCAAAATACAGTGTCTTGCTCAGCCATTGCTACTGCCCTGACCAAAAGCCCTTCTCTTCTTCCTGAACCATTCAGCACCGTGGTCTTTTCTTTTGTATTTCCTAATTTGCAGAAATGGAGTCTTGATGAAGAAACAAACATGCACAAACACCATCGTGGGCCCAGACACTGATTGGGCTGGAGCATCTGCTAAAGATCACAGTGTTGATTGGCCCTGATCTATGCATCTTCTATTCAGACACACAGCAGGCCAGAGGGCTTCCAGACATCCCTGCTAAACACCCAATGTGTGTTCATTGTGCGTTTGACGGTGGAAATACCTTCTCATCTTGGAAAAAGTCCACTCTGTAGATTACGCTGAAATCCAAGCCAAGCCATTAACTTTCATGGTAGTGTTGTCATGAACCTTCCAGTCCAGATAATTATATTGTTAATACAATAAGTTTTGCATAAAATGTATGAATAATTGTTTTATTAGAATTAGGAAATTGCATATGGAGAGAAAATCTTTAACTCTCAGTGGTTTGTTTTGACATGTTATGCTTACTGATTAAGCCCCTGGTTTTCATGAATACAAAAGTATTCAGTCTGGACTTCATACTGGGTAACAGAAACAAATGCAACTGCTCTGAAGTAGCATATATTTGCGTTTCTAACAAACAACAATTTTCCTTGATTTTTCTTGGAACATTTCCCTTTGATTTCCTAGAATTATGTCCATGTTATACACTTAGATGACCATGCTATAGCAGTTTGAAATTCTGTTCTCCCTTATGCAAAAATATTTACTCTGGAACAGAGGCCAAATTGTACTCAATGATTATCCTTGTTCAAATCTATCAATGTTAATGGAACAGAACATAACAAAGAGGAGTGACTGTTTCCAAGTTTGTGCTGCTCTGAAGCTCTTTTTAGGAAGAAATCTGATTATCTGCTTTTTTCCATAAGCCCTGGAATGCACTACAGTCGAGTGTGTTTTCTCCCTGCCATTTCTATGGCTGTTGTTCCTCTTAACATTGCCCTGGGAGTAATAAATCATTAATGGAAATAAGGATTTGTGTCTGATTTATTGTTCAGCTATAGTTGAAAAACCAAAGATGTTAGCTTGATTTTGAACCCCTGCTCTTAATTTCTTCAGAACACAGCTGCATTATGTCGTACATTGTCAAGCAGGAAAGATGAAAAAGATAGACATGTTTGCATCCCATTGGGACAAGTTCCAAATTCACCCAGCCAAGTTTTCATTAGATACGCTGGAGAACAACACATGTGTAATATTTGATCTCTCCATGACGCATCATACAACCTGGACAATAGTCCTTAGTCCTATAATGCCATAAGCTTAGTAGTTTTATTGGTCTCGCTCCTTTTTAAAGAAGTGAGACACAAGTATAAGAATAACACAGCTTATTTCATATATATGGCATGTACTCCCACCCATTTTTCCAGTCGACATACTGGGTCTCCAGCCAGTAAATTAGTGAAAGAGTGCATGATTTTCATCCAGAAAGTCTCTCGCATCATCAGTTAAAAGACCAGGTAGCCTTAGGAGCTACTGCTAATCAAACATAGAGAGTACTGGATTGGATGGATGAATCATCTAACTTGGTATAAGGCAGGTTCAGTTGTGTAAAAATATTGTTCAAAGGCACTGAGAACTGGTGTGGTACAGTAGCTAGACCAGTGGTTCCCAACCTTGGGTAACCCATGTGTTCTTAGACTGCAACTCCCAGAAATCCTGCCTGGCACAACTGATGGTGAAGGCTTCTGGGAACTGCAGTACAAGAACACCTGGGTCTCCCAAGGTTGGGAACCAGTGAGCTAGACTATTGGATTGGGACAGGTTCCTGTCTGAGATCTGAAATTCATGGTCACTCATGGAGTGACTTACAGTCATGGCCAAAAATATTGGCACCCTTGCAATTCTGTCAGAAAATGCAACCCTTCTCTCAGAAAATTGTTGCAGTTGCAAATGTTTTGGTACTCACAGGTTCATTTCTTTGGTTTGCATTGGAACAACACAAAAACACTGAGAAGAAAAGTCAAATCTGATACAATCCCACACAGAAACCCAAAAATGCACTGGCCAAAATTATTGGCACCCTGTCTAAATTGTAAGAAATAATTGCTTTTCAAGCATGTGATGCTCCTTTACTTTGTATTTAGACACACCTGTCGCAAGTAAGAGGTGTGGGCAATATAGTAATCACACTTGCAACCAGTTAAGATGGAGAAAAGCTGACTCAACCTTTGTGTTGTGTGTGACACTGAGCATGGAGAAAAGAATGAAGTGTAAAGAGTTGTCTGTGGATTTGAGAGAAAGAAATTGTGGAAAAACATAGACAATCTCAAGGCTACAAGTCCATCTCCAGAGATCTTAATGTTCCTGTGTCGACTGTGCGCAATATCATCAAGAGGTTTACAGCCCATGGCACTGTAGCTAACCTCCCTGGACGTGGACGGAAGAGCAAAATTACTGAAAAATTACAATGAAGGGTTGTTCGAATGGTGGATACAGAACCCAGATTAACTTCCCAACAAATTCAAGCTGATCTACAGACACAGGGTACAACAGTGTCAGCTCGCACTATCCGTCGCCATCTGAATGAAAAGGGACACTATGGTAGGAGACCCAGGAGGACACCACTGCTGACACAAAGGCATAAATGAAATGGTTACAAACAAAGCGCTGGAGAGTTCTGAAATGGCCAGCAATGAGTCCAGATCTGAATCCCATAGAACACCTGTGGAGAGATCTCAAAACAGCAGTTGGGAGAAGGCATCCTTCAAATCTGAAGGCCCTGGAGCAGTTTGCAAAAGAAGAATGGTCCAAAATTCCAGTAGAGAGGTGTAAGAAACTCATTCATGGTTACAGGAAGCGATTGATTTCAGTTCTTTTTTCCAAAGGGGGTGCTACCAAATATTAAGGTAAGGGTGCCAATAATTTTGGCCAGTGCATTTTTGAGTTTCTGTGTGGGATTGTATCAGATTTGACTTTTCTTCTCTGTGTTTTTGTGTTGTTCCAACGCAAACCAAAGAAATGAACCTGTGAGTACCAAAACATTTGCAACTGCAACAATTTTCTACATTTATACTTCTTGCAGAAAATTAAGGGTAGTTTTTTAAAACAATTTGAGGATTCTGTCCCCAAAAGCTCCCTGAAACCAGAGCTCAGATTCTAGAAAAGATCTGCATAGCCAGATGGCCTTTTTTAGTGGTCTGTACCTATACTGCCCGAAGTGACAAGCATATAAAACTAGAATGGTTAAAGCACTGTAAATAAGAACAATGCATAATGTGTCCAGTTGACTTTTTGTCTTCACAGAACTAGAAATCTTATTTTTAAAGTGCTTTTTAGTTGCTAGAGGTGTTTTATAACTTCCTGAATCTAGAAGTCTTTTGTTTCCAGTCCTTCCATGTTTCTTTCTACTCATACACATCTCTCAGTGGGGGTTTAATGACTGGAAAATTATTTGGTCAAAATAATAGAAATAAAGTAGAGGGAAACAGAATACAAATGACAAAAAGATTTATTAAAAAAAATTCCAATGTTGCTGAAGTCCAGTGAAGAACTGGCTGAGGAGTGACCACATTCATTAAAAATGTGGGAAATATTATGGGTTTGGGATGGGCTGATTCACATTTTTTCCATTGGTCACATGACGTAAAGGAAAATGCAAATCAGTCCAGAGTCCACACACATACACACCACCTGTAATCCATGTTTTTCCCCTGCACTGCTCAGACTTCTATTTTTTGAAAACTGGATCCTTTCACATCAGTTGAGATGTATGGTCACTTGAACCAATGCAGAAAGGGACAAGCTAAGTGCACGTGCACACATGCACCCCCACCCCACCCTCCATACAGTGGTGCTTTGCCAAAGCACCTTTCCTCTCACCTTTTTAAAAATAAGACAAGGAAATGAGTAATTGGGGAAGCATAATTGAGTTGGAAGGGGCCTAAATTAGTGGTAACAATTACAGAGCTCAGAAGAGTTATTTTTATGATTACAGTTCTTCCCCCCCCCCCACTTTTTATTATTATTATAATAATATACAAACTTAAAAACATTAACAATCTAACATATAATTAACGAAACAAACAGACAAAAAGAAAAACTACCAACTAAACATCCTTCCTTCCCCTATGGATCAGAGATTTCACCGTCGTCTGGACCTCAAATGTCTTCAAGAGGATTCTGGTGAGCACTGAATTCGCTATAGATTAAGCTTTCCCCTAAGCTCCTGTCTTTTTCTGGGCCCAATTATGTATCAGCTTCCAGCTTTGCTTTACAAAGTCTCTTGGTTGATCCCGTAGTGCCTCTGAAAGCATGTCTAGTTCTGCAATGTCCAGTAGCTTCTTTATTAGCTCATCCATCGTTGGTGTCTCTTCATTCTTCCATTTTTGGCCCAGAGTAACCTAGCAGCTTTGAATACGATATATATCGTATATACAGTAGACTATATTTTATTTTCTTGTCAATAATTTCTGGCATTATATTCAATAATAGCATTTCAGGTTTAAAATTTAATTTTTGTTGAACAATTTCTTTTGCCATTTCCCAAGCCTGTATCCAATTTTTTTTTGCTTTTTCACATGACCACCACATATGATAGTAAGTCCCTGGATTTTTTTTTTTACACTTCGAACAAACATTACTGTTACCTTCTGACATTTTTGCCAATCTTACAGGGGTAAAATGCCATCTATGAAACATTTTAAGGATATTCTCTCTAAGATTCACTGGCTTAATCATTTTATGATTCTCTTTCCACATCTTTGTCCATTCATCAATATCAATATTGTACCCAAAGTTTTGTGACCATTTTAGCATTGTCTCCTTCACCCTCTCATCCTCCAAGTCATATTCCAATAAGTATGTATACATTTTTTTAATTATTTTCTCATTAGTGTAGATTACAGTTCTCAGGATCCCACCCACCCCCGTTGCTGTGGGAATCTAGGAGTTTTAGTCCAGAACAGTAGCATTTCCAGGGTCTGAAAAGCAGTTTTTGGGAATGAATCATGCAAGGAAGGAAGGTTTAAGTCTTCCCTCCTCAACTACAATACTGATGAAACTCTCTTACACACCTGTGGGGCTAGGAGGCCTGAGAAACAGCTGAACAATTCAATGTATTGGTGATTGCCTTTAAAACCCTAAATTGTTCATGATCAAGATGTCTGGAGGAGTATCTTCTCCTATACACACCTGCCTGTCTATTGAGAGTATCTTTGGAGGCTTTCTTGTATGTCCCAACAACCCTCCAGATATTTGGATTTGGGATTAGGGATCAGGAAGAGCTCCTTTTAGAACCTAGACATCCAGTCCCTGTCTCATCTCCTCATTTATGTCCTGGAAGCTGGTAAAGACAGTTCCTTCAGTGAAGATGTTTAGTATGTGATTTTAATTTGCTCTTTCTAATATTGAATATTTTCAATATTTTGATTATTGTTGCATAGTAGTTTAATGCATTGTTCTTCTGCAGTTTGATCTCTCTACTGTTACCTTGTAAATGGGGATAATATTTTTAATAGTTAAGTTACTGACTTGGATGTAAATTACTTTTGAATTGGGGGGGGGAAAGGTGATCCGTTAACACTTAAACGTTTTGAAATAAAATGTTTCACATTCATTCTGAAGTTTACTGTAAGACTGATTGGATAATACGCTTGTTAGAGACTAAAGAAAACTATGAAGTGTTTTGGTAAACCGTGTCCTTGGAAATGTTCCTAGTTAGCATTTCCATAATGGGAGGAAAAAGTTATTTCGCAATATCAGCAGTTATGATCTCATTATTTTCCTATGTTAAGGTCAGGTTAATTTTATGACCTGGACTCTAGCTGTTAGATGATCATTACAGATCTTAAACTCATCACACTTTACCTCCAACTGAAATAAAATCTAAGTAAGACTGAGTCATGTTACTTCATAGTTAAAAATTTAATTCAGATTTGGGTAATATCTTTATTAGGCTAAGAAGTATGCTACAAAAGTGTGTAAGCTTTGAGTTCTTTCGATGTCTTCATCGGATTAGATGGTGCCAAATCATATTACCAACAATTTAAAAGGGAGTATTAAGAAATATAGATACATAATCCAACATCTGCCAGGGCGGCAAGACAAGGTCTGGATCTTGTTCAAAAGTACATGGAAGATATGGGACAGGTTAATCAGGAGTGAATTTATGGAACAGCGCATTACATCACAGAACATTCCACAAGGCACATTTGGCCCAAGGCTCACTTTACTAAAGGACATTGCATCTATTGCTGATACATTTCAAACATAATGGAATTTGTAGACCAAGTGTGGGGTTACCAGGTGTGATGCAGTATATAGAGTGATGGACTAAGATTCAGGTGACCTGGGTTTAAATTTCTGCACAGACTAGTTCCATCCCACTGGCAGGGGATGGAACTAGTAAAACCACGTCTTAAAGGTCTCATTTACTATGAAAGCCCTATTAATGTCGCTGTAAGCTTGGTTAGCAGGGATGGCCTTTTTAAAATCCTTCCCAAGATTGGATGTCCACCTCGACTCCTTAAAATCATCAGGTCCTTCCATGAGGGAATGAAAGGCACTGTAGTTTTTGATGGTTCAACATCAGATCCCTTTGACATCCGAAGCGGAGTGAAACAGGGCTGTGTCCCCGCACCAACCCTTTTTGGGATCTTTTTTGCTGTCATGCTGAAGCACGCCTTTGGAACTGCAACAGAAGGTGTCTATCTCCGGACTAGATCAGACGGAAAGCTCTTTAATCTCTCTAGATTGAGAGCGAAGACCAAAGTCCAGCTGAAATGCATGCGGGATTTCCTCTTCGCTGATGATGCAGCCATTGTTGCCCACTCTGCTCAAGACCTCCAACAACTCATGAATTGTTTTAGCAAGGCCTGCCAAGACTTTGGACTAACAATCAGCCTGAAGAAAACACAAGTCATGGGCCAGGGCGTGGACTCACCTCCCTCTATTACCATCTCCACACAAGAATTGGAGGTTGTTCATGACTTTGTGTACCTTGGCTCAACGATCTCTGACACTCTCTCTCTAGATGTCGAGCTGGATAAACGCATTGGCAAAGCAGCTACCATGTTTTCTAGACTCACGAAGAGAGTATGGCTCAATAAGAAGCTGACGACATATACCAAGATCCAGGTATATAGAGCCTGCGTCCTGAGCACACTCCTGTACTGCAGTGAGTCCTGGACCCTTTGTGCACGGCAGGAGAGGAAGCTGAACACCTTCCATATGCGTTGCCTCCGACGCATTTTTGGTATCACCTGGCAGGACAAAGTTCCAAATAGAGTAGTCCTAGAACGAGCTGGAATCTTTAGCATGTATACATTACTGAAACAGCGACGTCTACGTTGGCTTGGGCATGTCGTGAGAATGGCTGATGGTCGGATTCCAAAAGATCTCCTGTATGGAGAATTAGTGCAGGGAAATCGCCCCAGAGGGAGACCACAGCTGCGATACAAGGACATCTGCAAGCGGAATCTGAAGGCCTTAGGAATGGACCTCAACAGATGGGAAACCCTGACATCTGAGCGTTCAGCCTGGAGGCAGGCGTTGCATCATGGCCTCTCCCATTTTGAAGAGACCCTTGTCCAGCAGACCGAGGCAAAGAGGCAGTCACGGAAGCAGCAAAATCAGGGAGCTGGACAGGGGACAGATTGTATTTGTCTTCAGTGTGGAAGGGATTGTCACTCTCGAATTGGCCTTCTCAGCCACACTAGACGCTGTTCCAAGTCCTCCATACAGAGCACGTTACCATAGTCTTTCGAGACTGAAGGATGCCTAATACTAATACTAAGTTGGTTCCAACTTGATGGCACATAATAGACAGAAACCACCCTTAACCATATGGGATATGTTTTACAGCATATAGCAGTAGCTATTTTGTGACGTGTGCTATTCAGTACTAGTGTCAATACATCTATGAAGGAAAAGCAAGAAGATACCTTAAAAATAACACAAGCAGGTGAACATCCATGTAACATAAGGAGCTTTTCTTCCACCCCCTCTAAGTGCTGCAGGAAGCGACTGAGTGCAATGAAGCTTATGCTCAGGAAGACACATGTCTTTGCACGGGGACGAGGAGAGAGAGGATCTTCTCAGGTTTCCTAGACTGTCCTTTACTTGCTCTGACCTATGCTGACCTTCCTTCGACTTTAAATTGCTATTCTTTGGGCCTGTGGTATCACCCCATTCCTGCTCACACCTTTGCCTTGTCCCTCCGAGGATCAGCTTGTCTTTATCCTCTGGAGATGAAAGGGACAGCCATGGCTCATGATATCTCCAACTTAGATAGTACTAGGACTTCTGCCACCTTTCCCATCACAAATACACTTTTCTACTAAACATACGTTTCCATATTTATTCATTTGGAAAGAAGTCCAGTCATGATTTCTTTGCAGTGGGGAAGTGTGTTCAGGTATTTAATCTGATTTTCCAAAGGCTGGACCCATAAGTTAACTTTGCTCCTGTGCTGCTGCTATTCTCCACCAAGAGCAAGATCTAGAGTTTTTCCAGAAAAAGTCTTCCACTTGTTCCCATCCTGGTCGTAACCGGATAAAAATGCCTTTGAATCTCAGTGGGATGCTACACACATCTCTTGCAGGCAGAATAAAATTCATAATCTTCTATTCACTTGTGTCAGGTTAGAGAGTCTGACACCTGGATATCTCCCTAAGAGAGCTACAGAACTTTCTAGACCTCTAGGGAAAAATCAGAAGCCTATGTTTGTCATCCCAGAAAAAGGGTTAATTCCAGAATGAAATCAGACTATCATTCCCAATCATCATCAAAATTCATCTGAGTATCAAGGTCTTTTTAGAAGTCTCACAGCTATGGAAAACTGTAGGCACAAATGCTAAAAAAATAATAATATGAAAACTAAACTTATGTTGCAGGCAAATACTTAAGTCAGAATTCAATCCAAAATACACATGCATAAAAAGAATAATAAAAATACCAAAAATAATGTTTTAGTTACATTCCAAAAATACAAGAGCCTTAAAAAGCACATTGAAAAAGCGAGCATGCATCTCTAAAATGCAATAGTTTTAAAAAGTAAGAATATATTTTAAAAATGACTTTCTTTGCCTTTAAGCATATTATTAATATCACACAGAAAAATATTCTAACTATCTTGGCTGCATACCCAGCCAAGCCAGTTTGAATAGATGGAGGAAAATTCATGTTGTCCTTGTCTGCTGCTGTTACTGATGCTACATGATGCTGCTCTTTGGTATAAGTGTTGCTGGCATCTGGTGTGTGTGGTGTGACATTGTGTGATGTGATGCCATCCATGTGTCTCTTGCCTCCCAATATTTATATTTCTCTCTGATGTTTACATTTACCTTCCAACTATAAACACTCTCTTTTACCAGACCTGCAACTATAGGGTTATATGGAAAATATTATAATAGAAATTTTCTATCACCTTTTCTACTTGTGATCTTATGTTTCCTGTAAATGAGAATCCATCAAGCTGCCATGATGATAAGAGGCATTACTAATTTGACTACCAGTTTCAGAGTCTACAGATTTCAATGGATTGAAAAAAATGGGGTCTAGTAAAATAAAGTAGAGCGAATCACACGACCTGAAGCACCATAGGCCTGTCATGTTAATGTTTTACATTGTAAAACAATTCAATGCACTTTCTATTATCTCCTTTGTTTATGATCATGGCTTTTTAAATCACTGTTTACCTCATGCTCAACCGTTAGGTACTGTCAGGCACAAAAGGCAATGTGATACAGTGATCTTGTTCCCAGACCTGGCTGCAACTAATGGTTTTTCAGTGACTTTTAGTAAACTGGGGTTCAAACCTCATTTTTAAAATATAGTGTACATTTTCAGGATTGCTTTTTCTACACCTCCCTTAATTGTTTTAGCACTCTCTCTCTCTATAACATTTCACAACTTGACACTTGTATTAGTCACCAATTGAGTTGGTTTGGAGAATTCCAGTAGGAACATCTGCAGACTTTCTTTTATTGTGTGTGTGTACAGCTACTTTAATATAGTGCACCAGTAGCTGAATATGGATACACATTGTCATGCTTATATAAATACATTGATGCTTTGTCTCTGATATATTTTAATAGTCCCTTGAGTAAGGCTTTTGAATATTGATAGGTTGAAATGTATCACATCTATTTCCAGGCAGAATTCAAAATGATGGTTCTAACCTATAAAGCCCTAAATGGTTTGGGCCCAAGCTATCTCAAGGACTGCATCTCTCTTTATGGGCCTGCTTTAGTGTAAAGGACATCAGAAGAGGCCTTCCTCTCAGTCCCACTACCTTCACAGATGCGTTTGGAGGGTACACAGGAAAGGGCCTTCTCTGTTGCTGCTCCCGGACTCCAGATCCACTGGCCCTATCTTTACTGTCCTTCTGCAGGCAGGCAAAGACCTTTCTCTTCAGGCAAGCTTTCCCTGAGTGAATGGCTGCCAAGTTTTAAAATGGATTATTGCACCTTACTGCATTAAATGGGTTTTGGTGTTTTTTGGTATTGCATTCATTGATCTTTTTATCATTCTTACTAACTTAAATACTGTCTTTTAATTGTTGTAAGCCTCCTTGGGTCCTTTTTTTAAGGAGAAGGGTAGGTTAAAAATATTTTAAATAAATAAAATAAATAATGGCAATAAACATTGACTGAAATCCAGTAGTAAGTTGCAACTGGAGTAGGCCCATTTAATCAGTTGGGATCTGGTGAGTCAGCTCCTCCATAAGTTCAGTTGATTCAAAGGGAGCCTACTCCAGTTGTGACGTACTATTGGATTTCAGCCACCGTCTCCCAGCATTTTGAGTTTGGGTTCCAGTTGGATGCTGTCCAGTTTTTAACTACTTGCTGATACCATACACTGTGGTATATCCTTCTAGAATGTCTCACAGTGGAGGGACATAAGGACATACAAACAATAGTGGATCCCCCCTCTTCTTTTAACATGGTCACATATGCATATCCCTGGCTCATCTGCCTCCTTGGGCCTTTTGAGGAGAAAGGTGAGGTAAAAATATTTTAAATAAATATAAAATAAATAATAAATATCAGGGCAAACTCTATAGGTCAGTTAGGATAGCATTTCTCCAGTTTCTTTTGCTTAGTCTCCAAGGGACCAGTGTGAGGGTGTTAGCTGGTGGAACAGAGCATGTGAATCTATTTCTCCATGTCCAGTTGTACAATGGAAATGCTAATATCTCAGAATAATGCACTGCTCTGTGTGTGAGAGAGAGAAAGGAAGAGAGGGTTGGAGGGTTGGTTTGCAATGAACCCCAAACCATTGTTTAGTTTGGAGGGGGAAAGAGGAGGCAAAGAACGCTTGCTTTACGATGCCAAGCCACAGTCAGCTTTTGCTGAGTGAGATGAACAGAAACTATTTCTAGCATTAATAAAGCCTGCATCTGGTTGCTTTTTCAAACATATAGCTATTCCACGCATGATGCCCTCCAGATGCTTGGGCCATGCTGGTGAGGATGATGAGATTTGAAGTCAAGCACATCTGGATTTGCATCCAGGCATTCTCCACAATGCTCTTGCTCCTTATTTCCAGGTTTGCTTGCTTTCCTGTCATGTGCCTTCCCACCAGCTGTGCAAAACACTGGGCATGGAGCCCAAACCATGTTGGAGACTGCAGGAGCTCTGCAGGTGGAACCTTAGTCTTCAGTCACAGTGAACAGGATACTAATCTTAAAAAGGTAACCAAGGGTGTGACTGCACAGCAGGAAAAATGTGAACAGATCCACTGTGAAGTCGCACACAAGAAGTTGGGTTTCCCTGGGCTAATTTGCTTTGTCCGACCACACAGGGGTCAGCACAAAGGGGAGTGGAAACTGACACACAAAAGCCTTGTTTGCAGCTTGTTAGGGCAACTCTGCTCTGACTGTCCAGATTTGCAGGAGGCATGGTTAGAGCAAAGCTACTTTAACAAGTTGAAAACAAGGCTGATTTATCACTTACTTCTCTCTCTCTCTGCCAATTCCTTGCTCTCCCCCCCCCCCCCCTTTGGTCACCTAACTGCCCTATTGCTAGGGCAGCAAGCCTTTAAAAGGGAAAGAAAGAAAGAAAGAAAGAAAATGGAATATATTATATAGAAGATTTGTTGGTATGATCTTTTTGAATACAATCACATTTTTTGTATGCCCTCATCACAGTATTGATGGCTATAGATTGCACTGTTTCCAGTATTGGAGCAACATTTGAATAATTTAGAGCAACTTCATTGCAAATCCCATTTAGAATAAAATGGAACAGCCACCTGTCTTATTTACCAGGCCTTTCCAATACAGGCCTTTGTTCATTTTAAAAATGTTAGAGGACTGATATATAAAATGGGTTATATTTTAAAAGTATAAAATCAAGATAAAAACAGTGACATAGAATAAAATGTTCTGAAATAGAAAATCAGAAACTCCAACAGGAGGATAAAAGTGAAAAGTTGTAAAACACCTAAAATAGTTTATAAATGCCTGGGTCACTCCTCCATTTCAATTTCAATTCAGCACTCAAATGTTATGTTAGGATGATGTCCACAGTGTCTTGTTTTTGTTGGGGTTTGGTTGGTTCCTGTGTTTCTTGGTTTTATGATGATTTAAGATTTAAAGATACTTGTATTATACATTGCTTAGTCTGCCTGGTAAGTGGAGGGCGAGTGATATGGCTATAGATATATAAATGTGTATTTTTCAGCTACCTGCCTACTCTAGGACAAATCTTTCCCATTTATTTAAACAAAGAAGTCTATGCATGAAAAAGGATTCACGGGAATTTTATGCATCAAACACCACATGGGCTTTAATATAATAATTCTCTCCTTCACTGTTCTTTATCGTGATTTCAGCCAAAAACTAAAGATAAGAGTTATTGGGTATAGTTTCTTCCTCTCTTCCTGCTCTTCTGTGCAAAATCAGCAAAGGGAGGCCCCGGCCAGGTTGCTATTATTCTTTGACTGCATGTTGCCAGCTATATCGTTTTAGAAAAATAGGCATGTTCACAATGTTTCTGAAATGGAATCCAGCATAGCTTGTTGCTTTTCCTGGTGGTTTCTGTAATCATCTGTCATGAATATGATACAACACCTCCAAAAAGTTGTCTCTGAATAGAAGCCCAAGCCTTCATCACAGACCATCAGAAAATTATTAACACTCAGATATTTCACTCTCTTGCAGTTGCTTTGGGTGGAACATGCTATTTTTCTCTTAATGAGGAAATGGCTTGCAGGAACCATGGCAATGACTTTCTTTAAAAATAATAATACAGTAATTTTTATTTTTAAAAAGCTGAAACACCCAAACTGGCTGAATGCTTGCTGTTGATTTATTTAGTAGCCCTTGTTTCCAGCCAAAAACAGATGGGATCACCACAAACACAATGTCGTTATGAGAAGCCAAAAACTGGCAAAAGCTGTTGCTTTGTTGCCACGAGAGCAATTTTAATACCTTTATTTAAAATAAAAAAATTAAAGTCTGACTCTTCTAGTCTTTCTCTTTAAAGCCAAATATTGCATCAAACAACTGTTACACACTTATAAATATATTATGCCACTATACAGCATATGTTTCTTTACTCATGTGAAATAATCTGTGTGTTAGAATCCAAAATATTTTGACCACTTGGGATTGATGAGAGTACAGTATGAAGAAAAAATAACTCCTGTCCAGAAATCAGTTGTTCCATTATTCTATAAAGCCAAACTGATTTTTTTCCTTTGTCTTTTGGAACGTCTTCCTGAAATGAAAAAGTAGCTGATTCTGGTAGCTGATTAAAATGAATCGACAGACTCATCTGGGCTACAGGAGATGAAATTGCCTTCATATTCCCCCAGAACCTGGAAACACTACTTTCCTAGGACTACAGCTCCCAGAAACCCCCATCTAGCTTAGCCAATGACCATGTTAGGTGGAGATTCTGGGGATTTAGTTAAAAAAAAAACCTAACTGGAAATGGCTAGAAAAAGAAGAACAAGATTGGAAATGGCTAGAAGTCCACTTTCAGTTTTGAGAAATCATTATTTTTTGGTGTTAAATGGTCTAGGCCCTCCTTCCCTTCCAGCAAATTAAAAGGTGAATTATAGATCCTGCAGGCTCCCAAGAAATGCACTGTGTTTTTTGCTATAGGATTTATTTTTGTTTCCATGGGACAAGAGAGTTGGGGACCCACAAAAGCAGCCTTGAGGTAATGCACACAACCCCGGGGCTGCACTTGCCTATCATAGTTGTACATTTCAGCTGACATGACTGTGCCCGTGAAGTCAGTTCTGGGATTATGTGGGAAATCCATGTGAAGGCAGAGCCTGAAAATGTGATTTTGGGGAGAATATAACTCCATGAACGCCCCAGCCAGTGTCAATACTGAATGGAAAATTATGGCAGCTGTAGTCCAAAAATTAATTTTCCCAAGATTTGTGTGAAATACTGAAATTTCAGCTCCTTGTCTACAAATGATAAAGT
Organism: Intellagama lesueurii; assembly: GCA_037013535.1. Taxonomy (NCBI): domain Eukaryota; kingdom Metazoa; phylum Chordata; class Lepidosauria; order Squamata; family Agamidae; genus Intellagama; species Intellagama lesueurii. The sequence continues at coordinate 284,738,054 of JBAJHW010000001.1, read as the reverse complement.
GATAGGACTCCCTTCATAGATGACATTGCCCCTTGTCACACCACATTGTTGTGGTCATGATTTACAAACTCTGACTGCTTTCCTCCTTCAAGTCCTAACGGGATGTGTGTCATTCTTTCTCAATCCAGCCAAAGAAACTTCCCAATATCCCTGGGAAGATGTAGAGCTAGGACAAGAACTAGTTATGAAGAGCTCTAACACCAAAATAATCCCCTCAGATTTTCAGGATTTCCTGAGCATATTCCCTGTAGAGGGAATAACAGATTTTCCATGATGGTTGTGGAATCACCACCACTCATCCCTTAAGCAGACTGACACGTTGTCACATCAGGGTAACAAGAGCTTACAGCTGAAGCATGAAGACAATTTAATATGTCCTGTTTTGATAACAAGGATAATAAATATCTCAGCTAGAGTCCCAAAAGACCATAAGGTAATGAGTTCCTTATTTAATTCAGGTGGAAATCCTAAACACAGTAGGTTTTACTGGGTGCAGCACAAGCTATATTGCTCTTCAACAATTGCACATCACATGTCTTTGTTACAAAGCCTGTCCTAGACATTTTGCTACCTGGGGCAGAGTTCGGTCCCACAACCAAGCAGGTTACTTTGCCACCTGAGGCAGAAGATCCCCAAAATGTCTTTCTCAGAGAGAGAAAAAAACCACAACCATAAAAAGTGCACAATTTATTGAACTTTCATGACACCCAATATCAATTGCCTTAGAAGGCTGCCCCATGTTATCTAGCTACATTGTACCATGACTACTGCAATGTGCCTTACGGAAGGCTTCCCTTGAAGAGAGTCTGGGATCTTTACCTCGCACAATATGCACCAGTAAGCTGCTCACTGGTGTCTGGTATTGTATTCAAATGACCCTGATACGAAAAGACTTGCTGATTGCAAGAAAGAAAGAAAGAAAGAAAGAAAGAAAGAAAGAAAGAAAGAAAGAAAGAAAGAAAGAAAGAAAGAAAGAAAGACCATTTTGATTGACTTGTCTGGTATAACTTTGTAAAATTCAGAGCACTCCTTGGACTTTCTTCTTGTGAGATGACTTTGTGAAGTCCCTTCTGTGTCTGAAAAGGACTACAAATGTCTCCACAGATGCTGATGTAGCTTAAGCCAGTCATTGGAACTTGGGAAGTCCAGGAACCTGTCAGCTGTTGATTGGCCTAGTATGGAGCCTAGGGCATGTATAACACTTTGAAAGAAATGTGTGTATTCATCTTCTTAGATATGAAACTGATTTGCAGGAATTGTCACATTTCTTGTCAATATCATACAAGAAAATGACTTCCTTTTCTACAAGCAGTGACACTTCAAGTGGGAATGATTTTTATCATGAAACACGTGACAGGACTGGCTCAAGTATTTTGTTGCCTGCGGGTCAAACTGTACTATACAGTCAGAGCATCATTCAAAGTGGAGTTGCACCTTAATATACTAAATAACTACCAAATAGCTATCCTTTCATGTGGCTCCAAATCAACAGCCTAACACAGCTGCTTCGCTCTGTCCAACGGTAGAATTGGTGGACTAACAGAACATCCAGCCTAGAAGGTATGGGAAAAACTAAACAAAAACAAGAGCAGCTAAAAGAGTAACAGATTATTTTAGGGTTATCCACCATGGCATGGTGACTCCACTGCCTGAGGTTTGGTGCTTGGACTCATTCATTTACAAGATAAATAACAAGTGAGATTCTCCCTGCTGTTTTCCACACTTAATTGATGCAGCGCTTAACTTGAAAGAGATATTTTAGAATAAAAAATGGTGAGTTCAGAATGCAGGATATCCTGCAGTTGAAAACCTGTTGTCTTGGCAACAAAAACTTGCCAAATCCCAGAGACACAATAGGCCCCAACTGAGGCAATCGTAATGCAAAAATAAATTTTAAAAAAACCATGACCAGTATTAATTCAAAATAAATAACCCCTGAAGGGGTAATTGAAACCTCCTGCCCCATGTGCTTGTCATAAAAAAAACCTGTATGCTTATTTGTACATTGTGTAGTCAGAGATTTGTAAATTGATTTAAAGGGGGGGGGGCAAACCCAACGCAAATCAAGGAGTATTTTGAAGTGTAATCATGCCCTAATATGGCTTTTTCTTTGGAAATAGCCTAGAAGGTATATCCAGGAATATTGTAAGAAGGTATATAAAGATAAACAAAAAATCTAGATGTTTTGCTGACTTTTGATTTGTAATTAATTTTTCAAAACTTTTTCACATATCTCATCAACAAAGATAATAGCATAAATGTGGATGGCAACAAAAATTAATAACTGAACCTGTAGAGAAAGCAAATGAGCAACGGCATTTCACACAAAGAAATCAGTATTATAATGTAAATAACGGATGTTATGGATGAGTGATGTATAAGGCATAGGCTGATGAATGCCTATGTCCCCCATCTATATGGTAGAAGAATACAGTACAGAAAACATGAGCATGATGCAGGTTAGTGTGAGAAAGTGTTCTGTATACATATAATCCCTCTATGGACAAGCTACAGCATTCCAGAGACCAAATCTGCCCCAAGTGGACTCCCACAGGATTTTTCTTTCTCTTTTTAATATATATATATTTATTAAAGGTTAAGCAATAAACAATATACAAACAAAACAGAAAAAGAAAAATATATAATATACATAGGTAAAGGTAAAGGTAAAGGTTCCCCTTGACAATTTGTCCAGTCGTGTCCGACTCTAGGCGGTGGTGCTCATCTCCGTTTCCAACCCATAGAGCTAGCGTTTGTCCGCAGACAATCCTCCGTGGTCATGTGGCCAGCATGACTAGACAAGGAACGCCGTTTACCTTCCCACCGAGGTGGTACCTATTTATCTACTCGCATTTTTGCATTTTGCATGCTTTCGAACCTCTAGGTTGGCGGGAGCTGGGACAAGCGACGGGGGCTCACTCCGTCGCGTGGATTCGATCTTACGACTGCAGGTCTTCTGACCTTGCAGCACAGAGGCTTCAGTGGTTTAAACAACTCATTAAACATAACTAAAATTAATGCACCCATCACTTGGACCAATACAAATATATTTCCTTCAAACTACTGGTTATGATGCCCCATATGCCTTCCGAAGGGTGATTGGCCTTCCCCTTTCAATAATACAAAATCCAAGAAATCTTGCCATATATCAACAAACTTATTCTCCTTTAACAATTTTGTTAAAGGAATTTAACAATTTTGGCTGCAGTACAGCAGTTTAACCACTGCGCCACAAGGCTCTATATGAAGGCCTTCTGTTTAGTTTACCACCATTACACATTGAAAATGTATTATTTCATCCTGTACAGAGTTCTCTTGAAGTGAGTCATACAGTGTTGAATGCCAGCACCTACATGAAACTACAGATGTGTCACAACATCTCTGTGTCTGTTTGCTGCTGGCATTTTCAGTACCTCATTAAGAAAGTCAAAAGGTTGCATTTTTGAAAACATATGGTTGACTTTTTGCTTCAAATTTAATTTGTGAAATCTGTACTTAATACTCTAGTGAAACAAAGGTGTTATTAAGCTAAGGGGCAAAGCTCTGGTGGTAAAAAATAACAGAACAGCAGAATATTCTCTCTCTGGCAATGGAGTTGAAAGACTCACAGGACACATGGAGCAAGACAGGGAGGACTGTCTTAATAATAAGCAGAAACTCCAGTATTAATGTGGCTGAAGTCCTAGTTGCTTCTAAAATATACCTTGAAGGAATGATAGACATGGAAAAGAAATCAGAGTGAGAAAAATGCAGTGGCAAAATGGATGGTTTTAACACTCCCTTAATGGAGAGTGTTGGTTCACAAATCGTTTTAACAGGAGCTTTATTCTACAATGAAAAAAATGCCAGCAAAGTCAGCTCTGCCTGTTGTGCTAAAGCCAGTGTTAATCCTACCTGGAATAGAGCACCGGAATGCAGAGGGCCTGCTAGTCACAAACCAAGCAAAAGCTTATGTGTTCTAGTGGGTACAGTTGGACTAGGACTTAGGAGACCTGGGTTCAAATCCAGCGTTGGCCATGAAACTCATTAATAGCTGGAGCATTTATCTGTGCAACTCAGCTGCTGGTTCCTGTGTGTGAGCCAAGATACGTCAAGGCAAACAAGACTGAGCACTGGAAGGGAACATAGTAATGGAAGGGATCTGTGAAAATGTCTTTTCCTCAGATGAAGAGTCCTTTGTGCACATCTTAGTTTTCACAGGCAAAGAGAGTGAAAGCGCATCTACGTTACACAGGTATAGCAGTCATGATTCCACTGTAGGGGAATAAGAGATCTGTAGTTTGGCAAGGACGTAGAATTATCTGCTAGAGAGCTCTAGTGCTATAGATCAAGGAAGCTCTCCAGCAGATAATTCTAAGCATCTCTCCAAACTACAGATCGCAGAACCTCATGGGGTAGTGACATAGTATAGTATGAAACTGCTACACCTGTAACATAGACACACTCTATGGTGCCTAAAGTGGGCATTTAGGATTGGGAATTATTCTGGGAAGCAGATGAGAGGCCTTTGGGCAGTGCTGGATTTCAAGAGAAAGCAGGCCAGCGTTCAGGATTCTGAACTCGGGTGGCATGGATATCTATTCAACTGTCCATCAACAACCCGTACAAGTAGGACAAGGCAATTCATCTTCACTTTTGAAGTTCCCCATTATACAGCAGTGGAAAAGCTTAGCATCATCAGTGTCATTCAGCAAATGGTATGTATATGAGCAACTGTGGCTAGGTCCATGCATATGAATTGATGAGCAAATGACAGGGATAATCGTGCATTGAATTGAAGTGGGTCTACAGTACCATTAAAATGAGATATTCAAAAGGTGGAACAAATGAGCAGCATGTTTAGTAGACCATCTCTTTATTGTTTTTGAGCTTTTGTTTATTATTATGGTCCTTTGTCAGGAAAATACACAACAGAGACACAAATCACTGTTATAAAACTGAAATAGGTTTTTGCAACACATATTCTAAGAGATACATTCTTACCATTCTTTTTGCCATCCTCTCCATCACCCTTTTTACCACCTTTATTGTCATCTGTTTTAATTTCCCTAATTATGTATTAATTTATTTTTATCGTGTTTTTAATATTATTCCTTATATTGTTGTTAGCCGCCCAGAATGGCCTGGTTGCCAGATGGTGCGGGATATAAATTCAAATAATAAACAAACAAATAAATAAATAAATACAGGCCAGAATCCTGCTCCCAGTTTATGTTTACCTAAAGGAACTCTCCTAAGCTGTCCATTAATGAATTGCTGGTTGCATTTCTGGCCACAGGCTGAAGCCATCAGAAACTTAGAACATGATTATACGCAGGAAAAAACTGTCTTTGAATTTGGGTTTAGCATGTTTGAAATCTATTTTTAAAAAGATGACTACATGATGCATATGGAAGTGTGAATTTTTGGGGGAAGCATGTTTTTTGGTTGGAAAGTAAGGTATTTTACTTGGCTACAAGAGGGTCATTAACTTTATATCACTGGTGAAATCGATTTACTTTCAGTTGTTTTGGCATATGTGAATGCCTCTGTTGGTGTAAATTGTATCTGTGCCATCTGTACTCCTCCTCCAACCCTGTTTGTGTGTGTGTGTGTGTGTGTGTGTGTGTGTGTGTGTGTGTGTGTGTGTGTGTGTGTGTGTGTGTGTGTCCCTCCTTTACAAGCCTAGTCAATGTCTCTGGTCAGCTCCAGCCCCGTTCTATGTCTTCCTCTCCCCCCACCATCATTCTGCGTTAGCCCTATGCCAGATATCAAGAAATTTAAAAAAATTATTAAATTTAATAGCACACCACCGACAGCTAGGGACTGTGAAAGTCAGCTGGTGCAAGGACAGGCAGGCTCAGGACAAAGCCTCAAATGCAGTGACCCAAAAAAACCCGTGTAGCCTCCTTGACCAATATACAACACCGTTTAAAAAGTCATTAAAAGTTTTCCCAAGAGAACGCACTCACTGACTCAAAAACCATGTGACTACCTCATGATTTTAAACCAAATTCAAAAACCCTGATGCATCACCCATTTCAATAATATAACCGCACCCTTAATCAGCAGCAATTTCCCACAGAGGCTTACCCAATCTCCCTTACTCAGGTGTACATCTGCAGTAGCGTTCTGGCCCATACACTTAAACATACATACAGTATCCTTAAAAATGAAAAAAAAAAAAAACTGCACTCAAAAGTATTATTTTCGAGTCATTAAAAATATTTTTATAAAACAGATTTCCCACTCACATAATACCATTGAATAGAAAAGAAAAGCACCAGTTTTCAAAAATCCAGTAAGTTCTGTACAAACTATGCAAAGCAAAGGCATGTATATCAAACATTATTCCCCGGGGTTAAATAAACGCACTCTGGATTTTAAAAATTATCTCGTTTCACTCTCCTCACTCTTCAGTCTCCTCTGCTACCAAGAGCAAAAGAGAAGAAGCCAAGTATATATATCTTCCAGTCCCAATAAGAAACAGCTGTGCCTCCAAGCAATGTTTCAAGGTTGAGAGATTCATTAAGGCCAACCAGAGTCATCCTTGTTAGCCTTAGAATCAACCTAGCTTCGTTTTCCCAAAGAACTGCCCCCCCTCTATCTGGGAGCTTTCTCTACAGTCCCAAAACAGAGATCTTTTACTTTATGGGACTCACTTTTCCTGGTCCCAGTGTGGTGTGGTAGATAGCATGCTGGACTGGGATTCAGAAGACCTGGGTTCAAATCCTACCTTGGCCAGGGAAACTCAGTGGGAGGTGGCAATGATAAAACCACTTCTTGAACATTCCACATACCTCAAATGTCCTATTAGAGTTGCCATAAACTGAGACAATTTGATGGCACATAACAATAACTTATCTTTTTAGTATTGTACTAATGGTGCTCTCACATATTTCTTATGATCAATGTATTATTCCATTGAGATTTTAGGCATAGTTTCGCCTATATGCAGCGTGTTAGAAGGAAAATTGTGGCATATACGTATCACAAATCTGCAGCTGCATATTGTAAAATTTGTCATGATATATTCCCATCTATGAACAAACTGTTTCAGGGCAAAAGCAGATCAGACAGCCCTTGAATACAAGAGGAAAATGTTCATTCACAGCAGGAACTTGTGGACCTAGGTGAGACAAGCAGGGCACTCCTCAGCCCCTCCTCCACAAATAGACATGCACATCTTACTACAATTAAGCAGAGATGTCCGGCGCTCCGCCTTGCCTGGTGAGATTTGAATTCTTTCAGCCTGTGACGCCAGATATGGTGGACAAAGTGCTTGATTGCTGTCGGGCCACCACCTCCTCTCTTGACCCTTGCCCGGCCTGGCTGATCAAAGCAGCCAGGCCTATAACAATCGAATGGGCCACAGCAATAATTAATGGAAGAAACCGAGTTTGGCGGCAGACGACATTGGCAATTACAGGCCCGTCGCCAATGTTTCTTTCCTTAGTAAAGTGGTGGAGAGGGTGGTGGCTGACCAGCTTCAGGCTCTTTTGGATGAAACCAATGCCCTGGATCCGTTCCAGTCGGGCTTCAGGCCGCGCCATGGCACAGAAACGGCATTGGTCGCACTGTTGGATGACCTGCTGAGGGAGGCTGATGGGGGCAAAATGTCCTTGTTGGTCCTCCTCGATATCTCAGCCGCCTTTGATACCGTCGACCACAGTATCCTCCTGGGGAGGCTCTCCGAGTTGGGAATCGGTGGGCTGGCGCTTCCCTGGCTCCGATCCTTCTTGGAGGACTGCCCTCAGATAGTACAGCTTGGGAGAGTGTCTCGGCCCCGTGGAGTCTCAATTGTGGGGTTCTGCAGGGCTCGAGTATCTCCCCAATGCTGTTTAATATCTATATGAGGCCGCTGGGTGGGGTCATCAGGGGGGTGTGGGGCTTTGTGCCATCAGTACGCTGATGACACTCAGCTCTACATCTCCTTTTCACCTACTTCAGTGGATGCCGTTCTGTTCCTTCAGCGCTGTCTGGAGGCCGTACTGCAATGGATGCAGGTGAATGGGCTGAGACTGAACCCGGACAAAACGGAGGTCCTGAGGGTTGGCGGCCCCTCCATTGGTGGTTTGGGAAACTCCCTCTCTTTCTGGGGGGTGACTCTCACCGCGAAGAGTGAGGTTCGCAGCTTGGGGGTCCATCTGGATCCGGTGCTCACCATGGAAACTCAGGTGGCGTCAGTGGTCCGCTCCGCGTACTTCCATCTATGGCAGATTGCCCAGCTGCGTCCCTATCTTGATGGCGGGGCGCTCACCACTTTGGTCCATGAGCTTGTAATCTCGAGATTAGACCACTGAAATGCGCTCTACATGGGGCTACCTTTGAGATTGATGCGGAAGCTTCAAATGGTGCAGAATGTGGCAGCCAGACTTCTTAGTGGGACGAGAAAACATCAGCATATTTCTCCCACTCTGGCTGCCTTGCATTGGCTGGCCGTTCGTTTCCGCATTGATTTCAAAGTGTTAATGATGACATATAAAGCCCTAAACGGTTTAGGACCTTGATATCTAGCGGAATGCCTTCTCCCACCTAGATCTACTCGAGTCACTCGCTATAGCCAGGAAAGACGGTTGAGGGGCCTAACGCCGAGGGAGGCCCAGAAAGAAAGAACAAGAAACCGGGCCTTCTCGGCAGTGGCCCCTCGACTCTGGAACAGTCTCCCGCCAGAGATTTGCCTGGCTCCCTCGCTGGGTGTTTTTAAGAGCCAGCTTAAGACCTGGCTCTTTAGGCAGGCCTTCCCTCCTGTCACTACTTGATCTTTACTTTTCTATTTTTATTTATTTTTTATTTTTATTTTTACCTTTCCATCTTGAACGATATCATTATTGTTCTTTAAATTGCTGTTTTCAATTGCTTTTATGCTATCTTATTGTAAGCCGCCCAGAGTAGACGTGGTCTAAATGGGCGGGGTATAAATTTAATAAATAAATAAAATAAATAAATTAACAGTTTTATTAGAGAAAGATACATAGTGCATAGCCAGTGCTTAGGTTGGCTGCAGCAATACAGTGTTGGTGCAGCATAAGAAGCAGATCCCTAGACTAGATATTCTGCCTGCCATTGGATCTCCACCATCCCAGGGCATTAAATCCCCTGCCAAGCCTGGAGGGGGGGGGTTTCCTCCTCCAGGTGCTGCCAGCCGCATCAGACTGGATGGCCAGCAGCACCTCCCACGTAACTTTGCTGCCACTCAAGGGTGGCTGGGAAGAAGATGCCCCACATGGCAGTGGCCATGAGTGCCCCTCCTCCCTGGCCACAAACTGGGACCCCAGTTTGGAGTGACCACAGTGTCTCTCACCATCCAGAGTACACAGATTAGCTTATTCTGTTTGGTGACTGGTCATTATGATTTAAGCACAGGATTCATTTGAAGTCTTATTTTGTAAACCCAAAGCACTGTCTCAGTCACTTCTCTCTGGCACCAGCATGCTTTCAGCTCTGATTATGGGCTATTTAGAACATCTGTTTTCTTCCTCAGTCTTCAGCTGGCATTAGAGCTGTGTAAAAGCATGCATAATACCTTCCTATTCTCCTTTCTACTGCTGATAGAGGAGAAGTCACAGTGGGTAAGTTGCAAGTGCAGATTTTGCCCCTCACGTCCCTGCATCAGGTTTTTTTTTTAAATCCACATGCACAAGCTGCATAAACTTCCAGCAAGAAGTGCCTCAGAATGAACCACATTTACACTGTGGTATGTCCATTATATATATTAGACTGGACACTGGCCCATTAATTAAACTGTCCGTAGACATATTGTCTCAGTCTTTTTATTTTATTTTCCACTTTAATCAAGTGAGAGACGGCAGCCTGAAGATAAATATGTTTATAGACAGGACTTGGGCTGATGTTTCAAATTCCTTTCAGCTGTGAACAATGACATGACTTCACACATTGGCCACACTGTAAAGAAGGGAAAATAGAGGTTGCCAGAAAAGCTGCACTGAACAATGTGCACTCAGGAACTGTTCCAGTGCGTATGGAAGATTCACATTGTCCACACTGGGAATACTTTTTCAAGAGACATCTACAGTACATTCATTTTGTTCGGAAAGCTCAGAGAAGTCCATGTCTTTGTCAAGCCAGTGGCTGGCTGGTCTGAAATCTGCTTATTCTCAGGACAAAGAACTTCTAAAGCTGTCCTTTAAAGTTCTGTGTAAACTACAAACCCTTGCAAGGGAGGGACAGAGGCAGGTGGTATCACCCAAAAAATGCACCAAGAGTTTGCTCAGAGAGTTTGCTTTCAAAGCTCAGAACCCTAGTTGGGTATCCCATTGCTAGGGAAAAAATGGTTCTATTCAGCAATTAGGAGTTGGTTAAGCACATTACAGCAGGGGTCCCCAACCCCTGGTCCACGGACCGGGCCACTAGGACAGAAGAGCGGCGAGCAGGAGGTGAGCGGTGAGTGACGCTCCACCTCCTGTCAGCGCACTCTTCTTAGGTTCTAATGCCGCTGCTGATCTAACAGGAGGCGGAGCTTCAATTGCTTCTCCTGCTCCTGCTCACCATTTCCTTTATGAGCTCGATTCAAAGCTATCCTCCAACAACCTACTGCATAACAAGTCCTTCCCCCCCCCCGGGTCCTTGGGAGAATGGTTTTCAACTAAACGGGTCCCTGGTGTCAAAAACGTTGGGAACCACTGCATTACAGGATGTAGCAGCAATAAAAAGATCCCATAATAAATCACAAACGGATATAAAAAAACCAGAGGTATAATTTTTTCAGCAAAGATTACAGACAAATATATATGGCCTGGGAAATACAAACTGGTAAATTGTGATGCATTATGATGCATTATGATGGTGTGATATTTACTTACTTACTTACTTACTTACTTACTTACTTACTTACTTACTTACTTACTATTATGTGGTACTTCATACTAAAAACATATTAATAAAATAGTGCTTCTTCAAATAGGACAATTGTCCTATTTGAATGGCCTGGAACAAACATAACCCTGGAGCTTGCCTAACTGCACTTAAAGAATCCAGTTTCCTTTCAGGAATTAGCCTTGGGAACTAGCAGAGACATCAAGTGTATACTGTATAAGGTTGAGCAGGATGCCACTTCCCTTTTAACCAGGATCTACAATTAGAAGTGAGCCTCAGATCCTGGCTTTACACCTGGACATTTTATCAAAGTAAATGATCTTCCACATTTATTAAACAGTTCAACTTTTAAACATAAACACTTTACTAACTACATACAGTAGTTATAATTTCAATAAAAGAACTTTGTCTTGAATAATAGTTCTAGTTGTATTTCTTTTAATGTTATTGCTTTTCACTTCTTTTTAATGTCTGATGCCCCCATCGCTTCCTGTTTCATAAGTGGGTTGCAAGGGGTTCCCCAACTTAGTGTTTTATACACCCCCACTTACTAAATTCTACATTTCCAAACTTCTCTTCACCAGAAACACCCTTGTAGATTTATAGTTTGAGTCCCTTTCTCTTGAGTATTTTGGTAAAGGGACAAACTGACCTTCACTTTTAACAAGAGAAGGCTTCCCCCCACTTTTATCTTTTCCCTAATAAGAAGGTTTTTGTGGGAGTTGAAAAGACATTGTTCGTTCTGCAACCCTGCTCCCGATTTAGGTAGGTTGAAAGCTGTTGTCTCCCCTGTCCACGGATCTACCTTCACCATGTACTCCCATTCCTCTAACAGTTTTTCCTCAACCATCCTCTCTATATCTACCAGCCATTATTCAGCTGTCAAATCCTCCAGCGCATCATTCCAAATCTTCCCCCTCCCACCTTGACTTTCTTGTTTGAATCTTCACTTTGTCCTCTTCCACTCTCTCCCAAATGGGTATCTACTATCTTTCCTATCTTTGCTCTCTCCCTTTTCTTATTATATTTTCCCCTCCCACATTATCACTGGTTTCTCCCAATCCACCATAGTCTCTGAAGTGGAGAGGGTGTTTCTCTCTAGGGAAAGGTGCAATGGGCCGCCCATCAGGGTCCTCTCTCTTGACTCTTCCTCCTTGCAGTCATCATCATCTCAGCACTGCAGGGCTGGAAGGGACCCTATGGATCATCGAGACCAGCCTCTGTCAGAGAGGCAAGTGGAGAATCGAACTCCCAACCACTGGCTCCACAGCCAGATACCTAAATCACTGAATTATCCAGCAGTTCCAGCCAAAGCTAAATTTTGAAGTCCTATTGATATTGCAGCTTGTTGGGCTTTCTCTTTTTCAAAGTGACTTAGGATCAAATGAGATACTTCAGATATGGCTGTTGACTTTTTTCTTTCAGTAAAAGGAGGAGACATGATTTCATGTAGGGCAAGATGGGTGTTGACTTATTTCTTTTGCTGTGGTCCTGATCCACATTGGGGTACCCACTGCTGCAATTTTTATTCCCATAAGTAAGGATGGGCAACTGAGATGGGTCCAGGAGGCAAAATTCACCCCACCCCCAGGACTGCCCAGTAGCAGCAAACACTGCTCAAGGTCAGAAAAAAATGGAACCAGAAGTAGCTGCCATTTTGAAAGTTTGATATTTAAAAAAAATTAGAGTGCAGGCGGAATCTTTGAGTTATTTAAAAGGTGTTTCACCATGCCAGGAGGCCTCCAGGAAAATAGGAAACAGGGAAGCTGAGGAGTTGGAAAGGGCCACAGAAACAATGTTGGTGGTGCGCTTTTGCATTTTACCTTAAAGTAGTCTGCTTGTTTTAAGTGTCCCTTTGGCAATAAAAATTGCAAGGGCGGGAAAGACTACAATGAAGGATGTGGGATGAAAGCTTCATATCCTTCACACTGAGTTCCTTTATCATCAGAAAAAGGAAAAACACAGGAATTCTTATTACACATATATGTTGGTCCTATACTATCCCAGAAAATCTCAAAAGGAGCTCAGTCTATGCTTTGTAGCATTACAGCAAATCCCTTGACCATCTGGATAATGAAAGTTATGAGGTGTTCTTAAACAAATGAGTGTGCCATCACTCTGGTTGTTCTAATATGGTAATCTGTACCATTAGAACAGAATATGGAGAAACAGGATGGTTTCGCATCAATAAAGTGTTATTTTACCTCTGTATCTGTTAAATTTATGTGCAGGGTATACCGTACAGAAGACTGGATTAAATGCAGATGAAGGAGGAGTGAAAATTGGCTGAAGAAACATCAGTAATTTATGACATGCAGATGACACTTTATTACTGGCAGAAAATTGCAATGTCTTGAAACAATTAAGTGAGGAAGATCAAAGAAGACAGTGCAAAGCAGGTTTACAGTTGAACATTAAGAAGACAAAAGTTATTGTAACTGCAAAAGAATTAGAAAACTTTAAAGCTGACAATAATGAAACTGAAACTGCTAAGGATTTTTAAAATTTAATACAACTATCAATCTAAATGGAGACTGTGCCCAAGAAATCAGTAAAAGCCTGAGACTTGAAGGGGCAGCTATGAGTGAACTAGAGAACAACCTTGAGTGTAAAGGATGAGTAGCTGGAAACCAAGGCCAAGATCATCCATCCTATGGCATTCCCAATTACTATATACAGATGTGAAAGTTGTACAATGAAGAAAACCGGTAGTGGTGCTGTGGGAATAAATGCATTCAATATGTGGTGCTGGAGGAGAGCTGTATGGTTACCAGGGACCACATGAAAGACAAATAAATGGGTTTTTGACTAAGTCAAACTGAACTTTCCCTAGAAGTGAAAATGTCTGAACTGGAGGTACTGTACTTCAAACATACCATGAGAAGACTCATAAAGCTCACTGGAAAAGTCAATAATGCTATGAAAAGGCAACAGGAAAAGGGGGAAACACAGCGTGAGGTGGATTGACTGACTAGAAGTTACAGCCTTTGGTTTGAACGATTTGGGCATGAGACTTTGTTACTGCTTTGCTGGGCCAATAGAGACTCAAAGGGACTGTAAACACTGAGCAGCCAGTATAGCATGTTATGATATTCCTCCCTCCCCCATGTTAATTTCCTGTTTCATGTGAAGATAGGAAGCTACCTTGGATTCCAAAACTCTTTTCAGCAAAGCAAGCATATTATGGTTTGCCTACACAAGTGACCATAAACCTTAATCAATCCACTTGCTGTTCAAAGAGAATTGGAACAAAGTGAAATGAAAATTGCCAAGTGGCACTTCTAGCTTAACCCTTGAGGGAGTTCAGAATAAATGTCTTACTGTATTTTCAAACTTAGTATGCAAGCGGCTCTTTTTAGCATTTTTTGGATAGAGGCTTTCGTTTTGCAGGACATTAATAATAATCATGTGCCGTCAAGTCAATTCTGAGTTATGGTGACCCTTTTCAGGGTTTTTAAGGTAGAGAGTACTCAGAAGTGGCTTACTGTTCCCTTCTTCTGGGGGTACCCTGGGAGTGTGCAGCTTGCCCAAAGCCCCACAGACAGGCTCTTCTGGGATGCACTGTGGGGAATTGAACTCCCAATCTCTGGCTCCACAGCCAGATACCTAACTCGCTGAGCTAAACCCTAATATTTTCTGTTCCTGATCTGAGGAACTTGATTGACTCCCAATTAGAGATGGGGATATTCGTATACAAATATGAATATCCCCCCAAAGGTGCAGATAACGAGGGTCCGCCCCCCTAGGGCCTGACTGACCACTCACCATTCCGCTGCTGCCTTCCTATTGCTCCATTGCTCGCGATGGATCAGTCACTCTGCAACCTGGCAGAGAGGCTCGTCATCCCGCCTTCTTCCAGGAGTGGCTAATCCATTGCAGGCAACGGAGCAGTAGGAAGGCTCCGTGGAGCTCGCAGCAGTGGCAGAATGGTGAGTGGTCGGTCTGGCCCCAGGGGGCCGGACCCTTGTTATCTGCACCTGTGGGGGGGGGGGATATTCGTATATGAATACTCCCATCTTATATTGTCAGTGTACAACACTGGGCTGCAAGAACAGGAGGGGGAGGGGTTGAATAAAGCTGTTGGGAGTGGCCATCAGAAGAACTGCAACAAAGTGTCATCAGTAGGCTAACAATACCAAATTCTGTTATATCAAAATCAGTTGCAGCTGTACAGGTTGTAGATGAGTGCGTGGATGCAATGGTAGGCTAGCTGAGAGCCAATGGATTTAGCCTGAATCATGGCTAGGCAGAAGCCTTTGGGTGGTCTAGTTATCTCCCACATCCAGGAGATAGACTACCTGTTCTGGATGGCTTTACACTCCCTTTAGGGTGGCCATATTGCAGTTCTCCAAATCTACTCTTTGTCAGGGTTGCAGATTTTGTTTATCTAGTTGATATATGCAAGTATATTGATTTTCCCCCCATTTTTTCTCTCTCTATATATTTCAGCTTTGATATTCTTTACATAGTAACCAATGTTCTGAGAGACCCAGCATAATATAACAGTTAGCATGTTACATTTGGAGAACCAAGTTCTAATTCCCGATTGGCCAAGTTTACTTAGTGTCCTTAGGCCAATCAGTATTTCTCAGACAAATCTACTTTACAGGGTTGTTTGGGGGATAACATGAGGGAGAAAGGAATTATATAACGCAGCCTTTTCATTGTGACATATTGCCACACCCATCTTCTTCTAGTCATACTCTTATGAAGTGGCTGTCATTTTTGTCACCATATTTTGCTGATGACAGACAACCCCTACAGATCATGAGAATGCCACAGGAATCCCTCACAATGGCACTCTGTTATCTGGTCGGCAGGGAAAAAAATGCAGGGGAACATGAGAACAAGTGGAAGGAGATTCAGAGCAGAGCTTGGACAGTTTTTGGACTACACCTTCCAGAATCCCTTAGACGAAACAGTCACTGTGCTAATTAGCTGGCTGATTCTGAGAATTAAAATCCAAGAAAGAAACTTTGGTAATCTCTTTTTTGTAGTAAGTACAAATATATCAAATATATGCACATTTACTGAAGTGCAAGACCCATGTAATTCAGTAGTACATACATCTGTGCTTCTCAATCTTGAGTCTACAGATAATATTTAAACATTTATATATGTTCAACTTCTAACCCTACAGTTATTCAAACTAACCAGCATTTCAGCCCATTTTCCAATTATTAATATTATTATTATTAGTATACTATAGGTAAGAAAATTATTGGAAGTGTAACTGTACAGTATTTATAGGTAATTATAATTTTTTTCTTTTTTGTTATGTGACTAGAGGATTGTAACTTATTAATAATAATTAAAAAATTAAAAAAATATTGAGTCTACAGATGTTATCAGACTACAACTCCCAGAAATCCTGGCCAGCACACCTAGTGGTGAAGGCTTCTGAGAATTTTAGTCCAACAGCATTTGGGGACCCAAGGTGGGGAACTACTGATGAACTGTATACTGAGACAAATGCAAGTTGAATTAGTGGTATGAAATGGATACTGTGATTTCCGTATCTTGTTTGAAATCTCTTTTCAGAAAGTTGAGATTCAATCAACCATAATCATACTAATGATGATGATAATAAAAATATGCAATCATCATGAGCACAATAATTTTCCTTCTCTTCCTTTTCCTCCTCCTCCTCCCCTCTTGTTTTTCCAAGTCCTTCTTTCCTCGAGGTAGCATCAGACAAGCTCCCAGAAGCCTGAAAGATAAAACAGAACTTGATTTTTCTGGAAGGTTTGTGAGATAAATAATATCAGAGCATGGATATATTTTTTCTTTTTTAAGGCTACAGCCTCCCAAATTCCAAAGCCAACATTTTTTCTAGGGGTTTAAATGCTTTCTATGAGTTGCCTATAGGTAGTTCTGTAAACAGATTTTGGCTGTCTGCAAATCAGCTGGAGAGCAGACTTGCCCCTGTTTACCCGTGAAAAGATAATATTTATATATATACTGTATGTAAGATTTTGTCAAACAAGTTCTTGGATGATTTCCTCCCATTGTCCAGTCCCACTGAAAGGCCTGTTTCTTCCAGATCAGTTGACCAAAGCAGTGACTGCATGTTTTCCCTATATTTCCAGTTCTATATGGGCTAGAGATTATGAGGCTTCTTTTACTGAGCCAAGCCATCACTGATCTTCCTCTTTTGCTGCTGCCTTCAACTTTTCCCAGTGCTATTGCCTTTTCCAGAGCATTATCAATTTTCTTATGATATGTTCAAAGTGCAATACGAAAGATTGGAACCCAGACAAATCAATGATCTAATTGGACACTAGCAACAGGGATGAGAATTTGAGTCACAAGACTTGCTGTCAAGTCGGACTTAAGTTGCACTGGCAACTTGACTCACACTCCACTCAGGTTTATTTTTTAAAGGACTCAGACTTGACTCATGACTCGGAACCCACCCACCCTCTTTTTTCCTACAGAAAAAAGCTTTTTTTTAAATTTTTTTTTAATTGACTTGTGACTTCGTAGCAAAGATTCAGATTCACACTTGGAACTTCGACCCAAAGACTTGCCAAGTTTTACTAGGCATACTACTAATCCCTGACTAGTAGTATGCCTAGTAAAACCTAACCAACCTGATGTTACGGTAAGAGCAGTCCTTTCCATATGTCCAAAAATGTGGTGCACTTTGATATTTTTAAACTTAGCATTTAATGATTTTATGCCCCCAGAATCTTTAGGTAGCAATATATATCACTTCTGTTGCTTCATAATATGATAGGCCAGCCGTACGACCTTAGGGAGCTCTCCCACTCACTCTGTGGAGTGATGCCCTGCACCTCTGCCCCAAATTTCTTCCCTGTTGGTGCTGCTGGACCTAAGCTCTATTTACATGGAATCTCCACCATCTTCATATGCAGTGTTAAAATACCAGCACCGTGTATACCCACCCAAGAGCCAAACATTTTGTTCTACTGATATTTGCTTAAACAGTAGCTATGCTCCTATGGATTGTCAATGTTGTTGTTATGTGCTGTCAAGTCACCTCCGACATAAGGCAACCCTTTAAATGAGTGATTTCCAAAATGCCCTGTCTTCAACAGCTCTGCTCAGCTCTTGCAAAGTCAAACCTGTGGCTTCCTTTGGGAGTCAGTCCATTTCGTATTTGGTCTTCTTCTTTTTCTGCTGCCCTCAACCTTTCCCAACATCATTGTCTTTTCCAGAGAATCCTGCCTTCTCATGATGTGCCCAAAGTATGACAGCCTCCATTTCAACATTTTTGCTTCCAGAGACAATTCAGACTTGATTTGATCTAGGAACCATTTGTTCATCTGTCTGGCAGTCCAGAGGATCTGCAAAGCTCTCTTCCAGCACCACATTTCAAACTAATCAATTTTCTTCCTGTCATGTCAGCCTTCTTCACTGTGGAGCTCTCACACCCAGAAATACACCATATAAATTTATCATCATCATAAATTCATTGTCAATTAATATCAATTATCATGTGCTGTCAAATAAACTCTGACTTATGGTGATCCTTATGAGAGTTTTGCATGTAGAGAATACTGAGAAGTGTTTTACCATTCCTTTCTTCGGAGGGTGCCCTGGGACTGTGCAGATTGTCCAAGACCACACGGCCGGGTTCTTCCGGGATGCACAGTGGGGAATTGAACTTCCAAGCTCTGGCTCTGCAGCCAGATATTTAACTCACCCAGCCAGCAGATGGCATCTTTGTTTCAAATCAAAGAAGTTGGAATTGCATGCACTTAAGTACTGCATTGATTGAATTTCTCCACAGTCATAGAAAATTTGTCCTTTATCCAAGTAGCCCCATTTTACTTGATTGTCTTTCATCTTCCTACTTTGCTTTGAAGTCTATTAAGTGACTTCCAAATAGTCCAGCTAGAGTCTTGTCCTGGTGGAAGATACTCTTCAGCATGCATCCATTCGGCAAGGTGTGTTGTTTTGTTCTCCGTAGGTTTAGCCTAGCCTCTTTTGGTTTAATATGTAGAGCTTGTTGTAATATGTACAGAAAACCTTTCTTTAATTTTAGTTGTTGTCTGGGGGGGGGGGGGAGCTAGTGTCCATGAAGTGGATGGGTTTGGTGCCATATTGTCTTATTTCATTCATTGCACTGCACAGTAAACTGTCACTTAGTGTAACACACATAGTCCAATCCTAAATTCTCCCAGAAACAAATCATATCAAGTTACAAGGGACAAACACGTAGTAAATGTACATGGAATAGCAGGTTTAAAATTCCGGCCCAGCATGTTTCAAAGCTTGGAATGTAACTTTTGAATGTGTTTCTTCACTCATTACTTTGCAGGAATCAGTTATCATTACTGTTGCCGCTTTAGCAAAAGCATTTGCCTCAGTGCACACTCGTGTTCTCTGTTGCTGCTCCCAGACTTTGGAACTCCCTCCCACAGGGGGCCAGACTGAACCCATCTTTGTTCTCCTTCCGCAAGCAGGCAAAGACCTTTCTCTTCAGGCAAGCTTTCCCTCTGTGACTGGTTACATGAGTGTGACATTTAGATGGATTGTTATGCATTACTGCTCTGACTGGGTCTTTAGTACTGCGTGTTTTTACCATATCTCAGAGTGGTATTTGTTTGTTCCTTTTAATATTTGTTTATTTTTTGTTTTAGATTTAATATTGTCTTTTAATGATATAAGCTGCCTCTTTATACTCATTGTTCTTAGCTTTAAATATTGTCTTTTAATTATGTAAACCACCATTGTGTACTAATTGTTTTCAGCTTTAAATATTGTCCTTCAATGATGTAAGCCGCTTTGGCTCCTTTTTATGGAGAAAGGTGGGGTAAAATATTTATTTTAAGCAAGCAAGCAAGTAAGCAAGCAAGCAAATGTATTGTGTTGCTCCTACCAGTTTTTTATGCACATAAATGTTCTATTGTTCCCTCTAGTGGCTAATTCTGCTATTGCACTTTACAGAAATCCAAAAGGCAAATAAAATAATACATCCCCTGCTAGTTAGAGTTGATGAGGATACCATGAAAGTTGAAGAATACCTGTCTTAAAACATCCTTTAAAAGTAAGCTTTGAAAATAAGGAGCAAGCATTATTTGTTACACCAAGAAGTAATGCTGTAACAGCTTGTTACAGTACTTTTGAAACATAACTTAGTTATACCTTCATTACCCCAAACATAACCATCTGCAGGTTATTACACTACATCTGAGTAATTTCTTTCAAGCTCTGCTGTTTTTATTACTAGTAGTCACTCACACCGGCTTCATTACCATTATCACAGTCTGGCCAATGTTAAGAACATTTAAATCCCACTGACTGCAGTGGAAAACCTTTAACTACATCTCCAATTGAAATCAATTGCCACTTTAAAATGCTTGAGCTTGGTTGGATTATATCTCATGGCAGTCATTCTGAAGTATTTGATTTGTCAGGTCTATTAATATTGTTCTGGAGTGTAAAGCCTTCAAAACTGTATTTCATACACTGTTGACCTAGTGGCAAAAAGAAAATATCACAGTAGAGCAGATTAGGATCTGGACTCCAAAATCAATTAACTGCCAGTGTTTTCCTTGGTGCTGGCTGAACAGACATGACCTCATGCTATTGACTGGCATTTGCAAACTGGACAGTTCCAAAACTATCAAACATATTAACAAGCACTTTCCAAAAGTATAGGTCATTGCCTTAGTTGGCACAAGGTGGTCCAAATTGCCAAGAGCCTTGTAGCACTGCATGTTTGAAGGAGAATGGCCTCATTTGAGTTGTTTCTCAGTCTCTCCACTTGCAGTCAGTGCAGAAATTCCCCCTCCTCCCCCTCCCATTTAAAAATGAAGAAGCTTCCATGGAGCATAGTTTGCCTGAGGAAAAAGAGGATTAAAAGCCAATGCAAATCAGCCCGATATTCCCCCACTCATCTGTAGTTTTTTCCTCTGCCACTGGGGCTTCTGCTTTTTTTGACAGTGGATCTATTTAGGGGAGATGGTGGGTGGGAGTGGAGATGATAGACTGTACACTATGTGCACTGCAACATTCTACATAGATAAGTAGGAAGGTATGTTGCAACAGGTCTGACCCAGTGTTATCTCATGGGAGGCCCCAATGTCTCATGTTTTATCCTGGTCCTTTTCAAAGTGCAGGTGGTAGGGGCTAAAATGGAGGACTTAAACATGCAAAACACATACTCTGCTGCTAAATTATAGTTCCTCCTATCCGCCCCCTGCTAACAGGAAGGGCTGAAGTAAATTATGCCCATCAATCAGTTAATGTTGCCTTATTCATATTATGATGCCCATCCACAGCCCACTGCACCATCTGGCTGCTTCTTTCAAAGCTCAAGTATGTGTGTGTTTCGGCCAAGAGACCTCAGTGTTCTTGCAGGTCTCTAGTTCCCTGTGATGAGAGCCCCACAGAAGGCTAGGTTTTAGACAAAATAGGAGATTACCTTATACTGAGTTATATCATTGGTCCATCTGGCCCAGTACTGCTAACTCTGACTGGGAACTGTTCTCCATGATTCCAGTCAGGCTTCTTTCCTCACCCTACCTGGAGATCCTTGATATTTCCTGGATGCCTCCCATTAGTTAAGCAGGCCTGACCTGCTTGGTTTCCAGAATCAGATGAGATTGGGTGTTTTCAAGGGGGTGTAGTGCATAGAGTGACAGACTTGAGAGATCTGGGTTCAAATCTCCACTTGGCCATGGAAGCTCACTGGGGGAGTGGAACTGGTAAAACAACTCCTTAAATATCTCACTTATCTTGAAAACCCTATCAGGGTTGCTGCAAGTCAGATATGAGTTGACAGCACATGAGGACAATGCTAGTATATCTATGCTAGTATATCATTGGGGTGGGGAGAATGATTTATTAAAGCATTTAAACACAGAAGAAAAAAAGAGAAGCAAAAGAAAAAAGAAAAATGCAGAAAAAGTACAGTGCAGCCAGTTTCATAAATTTGCAACATATTACTGAAACTATGAAATCATTCTTCCTGTTGTTCTCAGCCCCCCTCCTCTTTTCCAGCCCATACTTCCTGCCAAATCTCTTGGAGCAAGAATCATCCCAATACTGTATTAGACCAACCCCCCAGGGGAGTCATGCTATAGAAAATTTTACTTCTTTGCAGAATTATTGTCAATGTATTAAATCAGAGCAGGGTGCAGCTTCCTGAGCTGACAAATAAGCTCATTTACCTCCTCTAGTTGAAATGTATATACCCTACCCTGTGATAGATCGTACCATCACACATGGTCGAGAGCTCTGACAGATGGCGCTGTGCTCTGAATGTGGAACAATGCTCACATCTGGCACGCACATGATTGCCGGGTGCAGGTGTCTCCTGCACAACATAGCTGCTCTCTTAAGCTTTTTGAATACAGGTGCCTAGATCTGCCAGTATGTACAAGCCCTGGGGCAGGAGGCATTTCCTTCCGATCTTTTTCCATGCTACTTCACCGTATTGTACCTCGCCTTCTCATAAAGGTCCAGTCATCGGAGGGGACGGAACAACCAGGCTTGCAGGTCTTCTCTATCCACATTATGCTTGTTAAAAACAATACAATTGCACAAGCCAGCCTGTGTATCCTTGGGCAAAATGCACGGTCCCAGAGTGCCACCCACAAGAAGGGAATAGTAAAATACTTCTGAGTACTCTATACCAAGAAAACCCCGGAAAGAGTAGTCATATGTCAGAATCACTTTTACAGCACACCGTTCTATTATGATTCCTATACGATAATTCTTCACTGCTAGTCATGGTGACTGGAGAACCTTGGCCTTCAGCTGGAGGGCATAAGTACTATAGTTCCTGGGAGAAACAGAAATCTTGGGATTAGTGGCTTCTTAGCTGAATTTAGAATTCTTGGCTGAATTACAAATGGCTGATGAAGCATTGCAAAACTCTGACTTCTAAGGCAGGAGTTTCCAGAATGAAGCAAACCGTAAGAGATAGCTGATGGGACTGAAGATAAAACTGAAGATTTAGTTGAAGATAAAGGATAGCTCAGTTAGTTAGGTATCTGATTGCAGAGCTAGAGGTTGGGAGTTCGATTCCCCACTGTGCCTCCTGGGAGAAGAGCCAAGCCTGTGTGGCCGTGGGCAAGCTGCACAGTCCCAGAGCAACCCCCCTCCTGAAGAAGGGAAAGGTAAACCACTTTTGAGTATTCTCTACCTAGAAAACGCTGGAAAGGATTGCTGTAAGTCAGAACTCAACAGCAAGGAATTATTATTATTATTAAATCTATCCTCTCAGTGTGGAGGATAGATTCTGCTAAGATTCTGGACTTGCTTATTTCATTAGTTGCTTCAGGAAGTAGTGACTTGGACAATTGTTTGCATGCTTGCATGATAATAAGTCCTAAGTTCTGTTACAAATTCCCAGTGTGGTGTAATGGATAGAGTGATAGACTTGGACTCAGGAGGCCTGGGTTCAAATCCCCACTCTGCCATTGAAACTCACTGGGGAAGTGGAACTGGTAAAACCAATCCTTAAGTATCTCTCTTACCTTGAAAGCCCTATTACAGTCATTATAGGTCAGTCCTGACTTGACAGCACAGAACACACAAACAATTCTGTTACAGTACAAGATGCACAATTCATGATATCAGGTGCTGGTAGATCTCACAATCCCTTTGCTCCCAGTAACCATATAGTGTTTCAGAATAACCAATCACAGAAGACCAAGTGCTAATTGGATGCCAACAAAATACAGGTGTAAAAGCCCTGATGGCCCAGCTTCTCAGTATCAGTCTCATGTGCAGGGATTTCCTGTTCTGCATACTCAGTGTTCAATGGCTTATGGGAGAGAATGTGAAAGAGGAGGGTTGCCAGCTTAGCAAAGTAAAGTGTACTGCTTATATACCACCCCATAATCCTTAAAATACTCTCTGTATGGTTTACAGTTTTAACTATGCAGGCTTATGTATTTTAACACCCCCCCCCCCCCCAGCAAGCTGGGTACTCAATTTATTGACCTCAAAAAGATGGAAGGCTGAGTCAACCTTGAACCGGCTACCTGAGCTTTTTGGGATTGAACTCAGGTCATGAGCAGAGTCTTGACTGCAGTACTGCAATTTAGCCACTGCACCTCAAAGCTCTTTAGCAGCGTCCCATTCTCTCAGATTTCTACAGGTAAGAACAAGTTGAGATGACTTTTAAGTTACTTGCAACACTTCTCCTCCTCTAGCACAGTTCATCTCCAGATCAGTCTCTCTGCTTGGAGACATGAATATGCAGAGTGATTCCCTGAGACCTGCAATTATGGAAGGAAATGATTCTGAGCATGGCTGCCATTGTATCATAGAACCAATTTTATTTCCTCCCTCTTCTACAGGACTGGGTTTTGCTCTGCTTAATAAGTGCCATTCATTTTAATGGACACTAGTAAAATAAACTATATAATACCTAACAAAGATAGGGAAATCCCACCTCCTTTTTTTTCTTTTTGGAATCGCACCAGTTAATTTTGTTCAATGTTTGGACAGCTAGAGTATATTCAAAATACTCAACCCATTTTGCTTTGTATTATATATGTCTGAAGGGTTTTAAGAAACACATATTCACACCAAACCTGACAATTTAAGCTCCATGGCACATTTAAAGAAGCCCTACCCATGAACTTTATTAGAGCTCTCAGGAAAAAGAAAAACAAAACCCGAAGAAGTTATTTGCCAAACACATGTTATAGATTACCCATATTTCTTCACTTTTATCATTGTTTTACTGTTAAGAAGCCATAGTCTCAAGCTGGAAATAAACCTTATGACATCTGGGCTCCGAGACAAAGGAATTACTGTATGTCTGAGACGTATAAGTATATATATATTTTTGTCTTTGGTCTTAATATACTTACTTAGCTTTGTACCTTAAATGCCTCTGTCATAAGCAAATCTCTCAGAGGCTAGGGATGAGTAAGGCAAATAGCTGCTACTCTTTTGTGACCCGAGGGCAAGTGTGGAACGGCATAGGAAGAGAGGGATAAGGTTCAGCTGGGATGGGAATGAAAAGTATCAAATGACTGATGCAGGTTGCTACTAGCAGCTAATGCTGGCGCTCAGCCACTGCACTGCTTCTCACTGTGTGTCCCAAGTTTTAATGAAACAAAGTCATAACTGATATTTCAACTTACTCCTGTTAGTACGAAGGTTACCAATTTCCCAGCTTATCTGCCCAGCAAGGAAATGATTCCTCAGGCTTTTCACACGAGGTTCATCTCAGGGCTATAATTCTCATCTGCAAGGCATGATCCAGCCAATGTTATGAACTTTTCAGGTAGAAATATAATATTCCCTCCCAATATTCTGAAAGCAAATAAAAGCATTGCTTTTGCTTAATGGGATTTTGCATTACAGAACTACAGAGCCCCTCAGCTTACTAGCACAGTGGTTGGGATTGCTGGGACCACAGAAATGAAATGGGAAGTTCCATAGCACAAACCTCCACCCATCCTCTGGATAAACAGAAAGAAAATAAACCATGCCAACAAAAAACCACTGATAGAGATGGGAAATGCTGGAAAAATGTCGACGTGCTAACGGCAACAAGGACAACATCATATGGACAGCGGGGATGGGTGGGACTGGCAACAACAAAACATGTAGGGGAACAAATGTTCTGTCTGGATAGTCTCTTAATCTTTGTATTGCTGTGTTTCTCTAAATAGGACTTGCATTCTTTTGCCTTGCTCTAGTTATGTATCTGGTAGGAAGACCTGATGTTCTCTTCTCACCTATGAATTCATACAGGTTTCTCTCCCACTTTTAAAAGCATACCTTGTAAAAACTGGACACATTTTAATGTCTTCTCCCATTGAACCTATGGCAAGTTTAGCAAAGGCAGGGAGCAATGAATCTCATGAGGATGTCTCCAGAACGAATACTTTCAGTGAGAATTAGATGCCAAACCAAACTCTTTTTTCTCCCTAGTGTTAAGAACACTCCCATCTGGAAGCACTCATTTCTTACACATATTAGAACATGCTGCTGTAACATTTCTACCGTGTAAAAATATTATTTCTTGCACTACAACTCCCAGTGGCCATATTGTCTTGGCAATTCTAGAAAGTCTAGTCTAGGAACAGGTTTAGCGAGCTCCGAGCCTTTATTGGCGGAAAAGCTGTCTTTCCTACCGGATGAAAGTCTTTACCAACACGTTTGGAGAGGGTGATGCTTTGCAATGTTCCATGAATAAAAGGCTAGCTCACCCCTGGCATGGTGCAGGAAAAGAAGGTGAAGAGGGCACTTTCTGACAAAAAAAATTCCTGTCACTCTTGAAGACCACCCGTTCCCAAGGTGATAACAATTGGCTCTAAGTGATCCAGCTAGCAGTGAACAAGGGTGCTGACAGCCATCTCACTGGATAGCGATAAGATCCACTGAAAACAGGCCTGGTTTCCATAAGAATGCAAAACATTTAGTGCTTAACATAGAATGGGACTCAGGCCAAGGTTGGTTTAACTGAACCCGGCTTAAGTGGAAAACAGTATGCTTTGGTCATTTCCACAAATGTTAACAGTTGTATCTTTTCTTCTGTGAATATAAGAATGGCAGTTGACAGAAATAGATTATGAAGGAAACAACAAACTTTGAAGTCTAACTAAATCTGGACAAAGTGAAGAAATTATCAAGTATGAGAATACGATTATATTGCTGTTTAACACAGCATAACCAACTAAGAAGACATCCAAAGGATGTAGTTACAAATAATTACCGTATTTTTCCGTTTATAAGACGACCCAATGTATAAGACAACCCCCCCTTTTCTAACCCCAAATTAGAAAAAGCAGGGATCAAAGGGCTCCCTTTTTGCTAAGCCCCGTGCCTTGGCAAAAGGCAAGGAAAGCGGCTGCCAAAGTGACTGCCGCTTTTCCTTGCCTTTTGAGAAGGCACGGAGCTTAGCAAAAAGGAAGGGAGCAACGCCTCCCCTTCCTTTTTGCTAAAGCCCAGTGCGCCCTTGCCTTTTGAGAAGGCACGGAGCCTTGCCTTTTGAGAAGGCGCAGAGCTTAGCAAAAAGGAAGGGAGCAACGCCTCCCCTTCCTTTTTGCTAAGCCCTGTGCCTTCGCAAAAGGCAGCGGTAAAGAGCTGCCTTCCGTGTATAAAATGACCCTCAATTTTTTCTGAAATTATTTAAGGAAAAAGTGTCATTTTATACATGGAAAAATACGGTACTTGCAAATCATTACAAATAATTAATTGTAATAATAATTGTGTGCCATTAAGGCAATTCTGACTTACGGTGACCCCTTCCAGGGTTTTCTAGGTAATGAGTACTTAGTAGTGGTTTGCCATTCCCTTCTTCTGGGATTGCCTTGGGACTGTGCAGCTTGCCAAGATTACACACGCTGGTTTTACTCTCAGGAGGCACAGTGGGGAATCAAACTCTGAACGTCTGACTCTGCAGCTGGATTCCTAACTGAAGTTACTTTTAAGTAATTTCTAATTAATGTACTTGAGTTATGTTGCAGTTGTAACTTAAGTGGGGGTAGCTACTCCTTTTGTGATATAACTGTAAATGTTACTTTTTGTTCTTACAGACTGTAACCTTACTAGGTGGTGGAGGAGAAAAATTTAATGGTTCAACTGCTGGTGACCATGAGTCATCAATGAAGTGCACGGGAGGAATGTATGATTTGTACACGCTTGTAGCATTCCAGTTGTAGCATTCAATTTAAAAAACAAAACAAAGATTACCTATTTTAATTGCTTTTTGAGAAATTAAAAGCGTACCATTTTTTTTCAAACAAATGGAACAATGAATTTAACTAATTATTTTTTGGGGTCCTGGAACTAAAATTGTAATGAATCAGTTTTTAAAAGTAGTTTTCCAATCTTTGATGAATCCGAGTTTCAAATTCCTGCTCAGCCATGGATGTCTCTGCGTGACCAGGGCCAGGTGCTGTAGCTGTCAGTGCAACTCACCACAGAACGCTCTTACTACCTGTGGGTTCTCTGGTGTGCTTCATGACCAAATGAATGCCAGGTATGATTGTAATGTGCATTTTCAAGCTCATTGTTCTTATTTGTAGTGTCCCTGAAAAGAATTTTAATGTGAAACTTATTGGGACGATAAAATATTTCTGTACACAGGAAACATATGGAGCTCCTTCCTCAAGACCCGTATGAAAATGCTGACAAGTAGATTCTTTATTATGGGCTGGATATGGATTGCTTCTCCTTTGCTGAAATGTCATTGGCATGACCACAAATGAAAAACTTCATATGCACGCAGAGAGAGAGGGAGAGAGGGAGAGGGAGAGAATGAGAGAGTTTCATTTACATACGAATGAAGGTAGTTTGGTCATTATTTTAACCTCTTGAGACAGTATAGTAGCCTCCTATCCCTGTTGACCAAAGATTAACAAGTGAACTAGTGTCAAAAAAGGAATAGAATAATAATTCTTATAAGTGATTACAGGCAAAAACAAAATAAAAATACAAATCAAAGAACAAGTTAAAAAAAAAGAAAAACATTGTGGAACCTTAAAGACTTTTATTTTAATGTGAGCTTTCGTGGATATAAGTGAATTTCACTGTTGGCAGGACCATGATGGGCATTTGAAACATTTTTCTTGAACCATAGCAATCACATTTGGGGTGTTGTGGTGTGTGCCTGTGTGCCCTTTCAGGCACACACCACATGTGTCAGGCCACATGTGTCGGGCCACATATTACTGCATTTTTCTGTGTATAAGATCCTACTTTTTCCTAAAATCATTACACTAAAAATTGAGGGGCGTCTTTTACACAGAAGTTAGCTGAGGAGAGAACAAAATGGCCCGTACCTTGCCTCTGTAAACAGGCTTCCTTCAGTCACGAGGCTTAGCTTCCTACAGTCAGGAGACTTAGCTTCCTCCAATCACCAGCCTTATGGAAGTGATGTCAGCTGATGCTGAATAAATCAATTGGAACACACCTTGTTGGAGGTGGAGCCTGTAGGCTCAGATTCAACAGGGACTCGTAATATCCGAGTGTTCTGAGCCCAGAGGCTGAATACTCAAAGCTAAGTTAAGATTTCTTAATTTGGGGGTTAGAAAAGTGGGGTGGGGGCATCTTATAAATGGGGTCGTCTTATAAACAGAAAAATACGGTACTTGCCATTGAAAGTACTTGGGTTACAATAGCCATTAGTTTGATTCATTGAGGTTTTCAAGCTAAGCCACACACCTGTCAGGTGTGAATGCATAGGGTCTGCCCCATCTGCGTGAAGTGGTAGCTGCTGCACCCCTGGACATGCTGTGATTTCCTCCCACAGCCCCTTGAAAGAAGGGTTTGCTCACTCTATGCCTGTGAGTCTCTCTGCCACACAGCAGGGCCACCCAATGTATACATCTATGCATGAAATACAAACCTATATATTTTGTATGTATTTTATCAAAATAATCCTGTGGGCATCCTTATGACCAGTATATTTTTCACCTTATTACTTCCCTTTATACCAGAGTGGCATGCCACAGCTCACTGGTTTTTTATGTATAGATAGCAGATCTATATATTTGAATGTACTTAGTGCTTCTGACCTGAGACCTCCATCTTCCTCCATTTTAATAGGTCTAATTGCAAAATCTGTAGATAAATGAGAAGACCTGATGCTGCAATCTCACAATGTGTCAGGATGTGTTCCAAGAGTAATGAAATAATGGTGGCTTCTACACAAACTTTTGAAGGAACTGCCAAATCTTGGCTCATATGCAGGCTGCAGTGGTTCCTGTATTGAGAAGAGAAACATTTATCTATATCCTACTTCTATGCTCTGCCATCAGATAATAAATGAAAAAAGTCTGTTGAAATTGCAGGCTTATATGGGAAATCCTTGCATCACTATAACATGTGCAGCTCATTTAACAGACATTATCAGGGCTATTCACACTCTGCCAAGAGAGAGCGAGAGAGTGAGAGAGTGCATATCTTGCCCCATGAAAGTTCAGATTCAGTGTTCCAACTATAATCTGCACTATTTGTATAAATGCACATACTTGCTATAAAACTGCATGCTTTATTCTGGGGATATAGACTGCCAAACATGGTAGTAAATTCCATCATATATTACCAGTCTTGGTGCACCTTCACTGGCAGTCTCCATGCTCAATTCAAGGTGCCGGTTATGACTTCTAAAGGCCTTAATGGTTTAGGACCTCAATACGTGTCTCTCTCAGAAATCAGCTACCCATTCCGCCCACTCTTCTCAATTCATCTTGCTAAAAGTGGCCACACCGAGGGAGGCCAAAAAGGCGATGACAAAGAATCAAGCCTTGCTGGTTGGCCCCCAGTCTCTGGAACAAGTTATCAACTGAGATAAGCCAGACTTCTTTTCCCCTCCTTATGTTCAGAAAATTGGTGAAAAATAGAATTATTCAACGCTACCTTCAACAATTGGATCTCCAGGATGCTGTAATTTTCCCCTCTTTTTTCTTTTTATGATTTTAGACTTTATAATGGTCTGTTGCCATATTGTTTTAATGTATGGTATTATGTGGCGTCTTGTGGGTTTTAAGTTTTAACCTGTAAGCTACTCAGAGTAGTGCTTGTGCTAATGGGGCAGTGTGTATATATATTAACTTCACTCTTCCAAAAGACAGGGCTAACCTATACATATATATATGTATAGGTTAGCCCTGTCTTTTGGAAGAGTGAAGTTAACACCTCAGGAAGATAGTGCTAGAGAGCACCAGACAGTGGCACAGTGGGGGGGGGGGAGGGGGCCAGTGTTGTTTATGCTACACAGTTTGCCACGAACGGCATAATCTTGTCTCCTATTCTTGAGGGCAGTGATGAATATTATTCTGTCACCAAGATAAAGGAAG
This sequence comes from Intellagama lesueurii, assembly GCA_037013535.1. NCBI lineage: Eukaryota > Metazoa > Chordata > Lepidosauria > Squamata > Agamidae > Intellagama > Intellagama lesueurii. The sequence goes on along the minus strand of JBAJHW010000001.1, from coordinate 284,707,491 downwards.
GAAAACCCAGCTACCAGTCCCATTGGCTTCTCCATATGGAATGGGATCAGGAGGTGTCATCTTGCCCTTTCCTTCAGGCAGCTACATGTTCTGGGCCAGCTGTGCATGATGTGTGGCTGTCAGAATAGGATTACTATGAATGACAGAGAGTTGGTGATGACCTACGGATCCATGTAGGCTCCACCAAAGCCAGAAGTGGTGATGTTTTGCTAGCAGAGTTTCAGATCCTGAACATTTATTTCCTGCCACAACAGCTAGTAAGACTGGGCCAAGAGGGAATTACGTGTCACAATGGATGCCACACAGAGAGATGAATTATCCTACTTTAAAAGATTCTTGGATGCAAATAGGAGTATACATTGAGAAATTTTTACACCTTGAAGCAATTTGTGAAACAATCTCATATTACATATTAAAATATTTCAAAGTAGAAAGAATTTGTGCGAGAGGCCAAATAACTTTGCTAATTTAGAGATCAATTAGCTGTTAGTTAGAAATATTTTAGAGAAAGATTGTTTCAATTTTTTCAAAGAATTTGGAAAAAGACCCATTTGAAGGGAATGTTATATAAAAAGAGTGTAGCTCTTTAAAAGTGAAGAGAAGAAAGAGATGGCAAAGTTATAGTTTTTATACTTTTTATGCTAATATTCCATTGGCTTTCATGATTCAAAATACCATTTTTTTCATTACCTATTTATTAAAATCATGTGTAGTTTGTTATGTAGTTAAAAGTAGTTGTAAGTGACATAGGGTTATTCTAGAGAAGGTAAAAGCCCCCCCCCCCTCAAACCATTCTTCATATGATCAAATATTGTGGGATTGACTAGTACAGATCATTTAAAATATTTTTTTTCTGATCATATAAGCAAGCCATGACTCTCTAGCCCTGGTCTTTTACTTCTTAGGACGCTGCGGGAAAGATTGACATTTGCAAACAAGAAACAGCTGTTTTTTCCTCCTTCCCCAACCTTAGCTTTTGCAATGCAGAAACAGTGTGCTCCTTTGCTTTTATGCAGGAATCCAGTCATAGGGCTAAACGCTGCCCTCCCCCTCTACCATGAATCGTAATAAAAATAAAGCCATGCCTACTGTTGTCCCCTAAGGGGACAAAAAATGATGGCAAGTCATGTGTTATGTCATTGTTTGGACCGAGAGATGTGTCACGTGGATGGCAGGAAGAATGTCAATAAGATCAGCAACTGTCTGGGTGCATTACAGAGAACAAATGCTCCATCTAGAACAGTCTCCAGTTATCTCAAATGATACTCCTTCTGGTAACAACAGCATTAGGAAGTTACATTTCAAAAGGAAAGTAACGTGCCATTTTGTTTTTGTGGGGATGTGTGTGTGGGAGATGTGAGCAATGTTTTGATTTTGCCCTTTAAAAGTACTTTTAAAGGACTTTTTTGAGACATTTTGAGCAGATTTCCCCCAATTTTATATCATTCTGTTTTTAATCTCAAGGTTTTCTTAAAGTAACAAAGATGTAACAAGCAAAGTAATGAGTTATTTTGAAATAGATTACATGAATGTAATCAGGACCAGTGATCACTGCACACAAAAGGCCAGCTAACGACACCCATCAATCACAGTGACAGATAATCTCTCTCCCTTATCACAACAATGCACCCACAACAAAAAACACGCTGATCACCATAATCACCCAATCTCCTAAAAAGGACAAAAAGCTGATCCCACAGCTATAAATACTCAACTATCCCACAAACTGCACCAGAGCACAGACAGAATTCTGACTCCTGTCCTCTGAAGATGCAGGCCACAGAGACTGGTGAAACCTTAGGAAGAAAAACCTCAAGAACATGGCCAGACAGCCCGAAAAACCTACAACAACCATCGGATCCCGGCCGTGAAAGCCTTCAAGAATACAAAGTAACAACAAAGTACAACAACCATACTGTTACTTATTTGCTGGAAATTGATGGCTCAGTTTTTAAACATAACACTCCCCCTTCTTAATAATAAAGAAGAGAGCAACCTTGGGTGTAGAGATTATGTTAGAGGGGCAGATGAGATGTTGCCAGAGGCCAGATTTGGCCCCCAGATCTCCATTTCCCTATCCTTATTTTATGTTCATCTCTCTTTTGAACTGCATTGCTAGGATACCAGTAATTTCTGTGAGGATACCCCAGGATAGAGTCATGAAACTGTTACTATGAGATGCCACCAGCTTTATTATAGAGTTTGGTCACGTGTACAGGCACGGGTGGAGGAGTCTGTGCAGCAGCTTTCACTTCCAACACTCCACCTACTGTCTAGAGAATAGATTGGCCCTCAGTTTACAGAACCTGGCCATGCCTCCTGGCACAGAGCACAGACATGGTTCCAAATATATTTGTGAACAATTTCTTGCTCTCCTCCCCATTATTCCAAGTAAAAGTATTAAAATCCTGGCCAGTTCAGGATCTTTTGGTGGCGGAAGTGAAGAGCAAATGAGGCTCACCCACCCACCCTAAATTCAGCCAAGTTATTTTGGCACAGGAGGTAGAAAATCCCTGAATTCTCTCTTTGCATCTCTAGTAATAAAAATGCAAAACAAATTAAATACATAACAATCCTTTACTTGAGGCAGCTCCCACCCTCTGATCATGGTAGGGCTTGCTCTAATGACATTGATGTTATTATTATACTCCTTCAATGCCTAATCAAATTTTTTTTAAAAAATTATAGTGGCAAATCAAGAGTTATATTGGATTTTGAAACAAGTGAAGGAAAACTGTAAAGTGCAGCCATCTGGCACTAGGAACCTGATCCAAAAATATTTTTTAACTATGAAAACAGGGTGTTCAGCCCAAATGGCAAATCTGATACATGTTCATTAAGAAGAATGTAATAAAAGGAGAAGAGAGAGGTGTTGTTCAATTTAATCCCAGAGAGACTTGAGGGATAGGGTCAGAATAACAGCTAAATCAAGGCCACTAGAGGGAGGAAATAGCCATCTACATTAGCGACATAAACGTTGTGCCCCTACATAGTCTACTTTCATGGGATACACTGAAAACCAGCTGCCATAATCATCATAATCACCACCACCATCATTCATAACATTAGTGTTCTTGGAAGTCATGCAGAGAGGTAAATATTACAGATACAGTCTGAGATAAATATTCTGAGGTAAGTATTACACATACAGTTGGAGGTACAACTGCAGATCATACTTAGAAAATTGCAACCCACAGCTTAGAAGTATCTGTATGGGAATTGGAATGGTATGTTCCGTCTTCAGAAAATAAGTATACACTTCAGGTTAAGATGCCAGCAAAGCAGGGAGAGAGATGAAATGAGGAATTGATGGAAGCAACAAATTTATTAATGCTGCTACCTTGTTTGAATACATCCATGATGCCAGATTCTTACTATTTTGTTTTATGCCACATTTGAAGAGTAGCAGATGCTGTGAGTCATATTCTATGTACGTATGATGGGAAAATGTGATTTAATGGAAAGTGGATGCATTGTTTCTTAAATAGCATGGTTCCCTTGAGTAAATGTATCTTGGGGAAAAAACTAGATTGGTTTATATCAAGAAGACAAAAGGACTGTTGGATGTTAGAGGCAAAGGAATGATCTCAGAATTATTGCTCCCATGTGGAACCTGCCAAAAAGCATAGCCATGTCAGCATCCATGTGATTTTAAAGAAAATAACCAAGGTAGTTCTCTTTGGGGAAGTGTATGGATTGTATAACAGACTTCGCTGTTACCCATTTAATACCTGCTTATGCTATACTCCAGTTTGAAGAATTTAGGGGTTTAAATTGATATACTGTATAGGGCATTTTAATGTTGTGAGGTGTCCTTCCACAGGCTTTGTATAAAAGTGCCCTTTGGGGGTTTAGTTCCTCTTACATTAGTAGGCCTCTTCCAAGAGGCTCACCTGGCCATATGCTCCAGGGTGCAATCTCTCTGTCACGGACATCTTCCACAAGATTACAGGCAATGCTTGGTTGACTTTTCACTGAAATGCAAATGTTAGACAAATCCTGTCACCAAGCACTAAGTGAAAAAATGTTAAACGTCCTGCCACAACATTTGTCAGTGATGGGCCCCACACAGCTTTGGCAGGTGCCCAAGAGTACTGTGATTGACACCAGGCCTCTTTATTTAAAAAAGAAAAGAAAAGGGGGGGGGGAAGGTTCCCAGCCACAAGGCACACTCACCTCTGATGTCAATATGAATGTGTAATGCAATGCTGGCATGGATGACAGTGCTGTACACCTATGACCCCGCACACAATAAAGACATAAACATTACAACTGCCCCATGGAGCACCAGTAGGGCTTTTTGCAAGGCCTTTTCAGTAGTTGCTTCCAAGTTGTGAAATTTCCTGCCACGGGAGGCAAGGCTGGCCTACTCCCTCATGTCCTTTCTGGCAACTGTAGCAACATCCTTCCTCCTCAGGCAGGCTTTTGACAACTGCCTGGCTGCCACGGAAGGGGTTTTGACTGGGGATGTTGTACTAATAGGAATCTTTTCCAATATGATATAATTGTTTGTAGTTTTTTTTTCCCACTGGTTGCTTTAAAGTTTAATCACACTTTAATATTGTAATTTGTTATATTTTAAGCTTCATTTGTTTTTAAATATTTTGCAAGCTGCCTTGAGTCCCTTCATTAGAAGAAAAGTAGGGTATAAATAAAATGAATGAATGAATGAATGAATGAATGGCACTCTCCATATGGGGTTATAGTGCTTCAGTTGGCCTTGACTTACAGAGACATCAGTTGTCATCAAGAACTAAAACTTCAGGCCTGGGGGATTCTGGCAGTCTGAAAAAAGAAAGAAAGACAGAAGTCCTGCATGGGTCTCTGGTGATGCAGTGCCTTTTAACTGTCTCTCCATTAATGCAGGGAGATGCAGCCACCAGGTTCAGATGTGGCATCCAGGAAGTTCCACATCCCTTTTGATACAGTTTGGTAGTTCCCCACCTCTTCTGGTGTCAAAATGAAAGAGCTTTGGGGCCCTTTGCAGATGAAAAGGGAGATGTAATCACTCAGGACCAGCACTAACACCACTGCAGCTAGACCAGTGAAGATTTAAACTCCCAGGCAGAAGAACTGGCAATCATAGAGCTAGGCAAAAAAACCCAAAACAAAAACAAAACCAGATGCACCTTAGGCTAGAATGAAAAATGTTACATTTAAATATATCAGTTTGGTGGTTAAACATAACTTTACAGTTTCAATACATCTGCATCTGGATTGGGTAGTTCCCTTATATACAAGAGGCTTCTCTGTATTTATGGGCTTCATACAAGCACAGGCTATTGTATTATTCCAAAAAATCTGGGCATACAGGGTGTACAGAGGATGCATATACCTGACAAATCAAGACAGCTCCTATGCTGATGGGGCTTCACGTGTATGCTGAAAGGCTGCAACATTCTGGCAATTATATCAAGCCCTATTCAAAGAACATTTGATTTCTGTGTTGTATTCAGGTAGATCCAAAGCAAGAGCTATCATCAAGCAAATAGTAGTGGACATAAACTAAACTTGAAAATAAGTCTTGTATTTCTGCCACCCAAAGAGATACTTAAGATCACGCAAGGGACTTGAGCTAACCAACTGCATGACTGGACAGGTCAAACCAAGTATTTGACCTGCATGATGTATTATAAGTTGCCTTTGAAATTATCTTATTCAAAACGAATTCAATAAATTGCTGGTCAAGAAAAATAAATCTTAGGTTGGGTGCAGAAATATATTTTTTTTGTTTTTCAATTTTAATGTTCAGGTTGCAGAGAGAATGAGGGGAGTTCACAGAGGTCTGAGGGCTGCAAAAATAACCTGACTCTGCATAGGACCTGTGGGCAGGGGTGGATTAACCATTAAGCACAATAAGCACGTGTTTATGGGCATCAAGGGAAGAGGGGGCACCACAGAAATTTTCCATAGCCGAATTTACCATGGGCCATATGGTGCAATACTGCAAATGGTGCAGCCATGAAAAAATTACATACAGATATATACAATAATAACAAGAGCACTCAGAGAGTGTAGACCTCCGCCAAGGGTCATTAAATCGAAGGGGACCCCCCCCCCCATAAATGAAAGCAGGGGAAACTTTGTATGCTGTCTGTGAAATTTGTATACAATCTGTACAACGTCAGTAGAAAACACACACACACACATACTCCGACAAAAAATAACCTCGGTGGAAGTAAAAATAATAATAGTAATGATAGAGGTTAATGATATACATTAATCTTGGGAATACAACAAAATTAGAATCTGGTACGTTTAACTGCCCCACGGTCCACGGAGGCTCACGTGATCGTTCTTGTCTAACTTCTAAGTCTTGTTCATGTCGGGTTTCCCGTTCAGTTGTCCACTGAGAATGAGACTGTGCAGGGGCGCTAGTAGCTCACTCAGCGTCCAACGTGCTAACAGGCAACAACACACGTGCTAACATTGTAACTTTGTGTCAGGATCTGGCCTACATGGTCCTGGTAAGGTAACTGCAGGATCAGGGGCAGCGTGACTCAGGAATTGCCTGGTGTTAGCAGGTTCAGGCCCTGGCCTGAGCAGCAGCTACTAGGTCACTCATGAGGGGCCCACCTGGAAGCCTGGAGGGAAGGCCTATTTAAGGAGTGGTTCTCCCTCCCAGACTTTGCCTCAGCAATGCAAGTGTCTTCTGCTCTTGTGTTTTGGCCTGTGTGTGTAGCCTTGCCTGGTTCCTGGTTCCTCCTTCCTCCCCTGTTGTTTCTGCCTTGCCTGCCAGCCTTATTGTCCCAGCTCTGTTACCCTGTGTGGTGGATTGGGCCCTGATGCCCTTGCCAGGTGGCAAAAGGCCACCTAGTAGCTTCCAGACTCTGACACTTCATAAGTAAGCTGATTCCTTTATATATAAAGGAATCAGCTTACTTATGAAGTGTCAGAGTCTGGAAGCTACTAGGTGGCCTTTGTTTTATATATATAAAACACTGACAACAAATAATGTAATTAATGTTTCATAATTTTGTGGAAGTGCTTATGAAATATTGTGAAACTCATGAAAATGGCCAAATGGTGTTGCTTTTGACTATGCATGCATTTTCTATTTTTTATTCATTGCATGGTGGTGGACTGGTGGTGATAACTGAATATGTATTTCATTATGTCTATCAATTTACGTGACAGACCCCAAGAACCAAGATGAAACGTGTTCAGTTAAGTGGTGCACAAAAGCGAAAACTATCAAAAAAGAAACAAGAGAAGACTTTGGATTTAGAGTCCAAGACTGCAAAGGTGTCTGATTTCTTCACACAAGTTCCACAACATGATATACCTATTCTGGGTCAAAACCAATCTCCATCATCAGAAGTGGACACAAATACAGTAAATACCACTTTGATCACTTCAGAATCAAAATATGATGTTAGAATCACTGAGGTGTCACGAGCAGGTTCATCTAGCACATGCCTCATTACTGATCTCAATTTGCCTGTAAATTCTCTTGATACCTCTACTGCAAATGTTGAATCAAGTTACTTTACAATACATTCTGGGGCTGAAATAATTGCTGAAAATGAAAGTTTAGTGGACCATGGTGATGGTGGTGAAATTATTCTGTCTGCAAAAGATGAAGTAAATCACAATGTAGCAAAGGATCCAGGGTTGTGGCTTGATTTCTCTGCTGATGATGTGGCTTATTGGATTGCTTGTGGACCCAGTGACTGTTAACACCACAATGGGCCATTTGGCAAGTCTTACCGGCACTTCAGTAGTGGCAAACCAGTAAGGTATTGTTCGCAGAAACTTTTTGTTGGGACAAAAGCCAATGGTGAGAAATACGAAAGAGAGTGGTGACTGTATTCACCATCAACAGGATCGGTTTATTGTTTCGTTTGCAAACTGTTTCCTCCTAAAAATTTCTTGAATTTTCTTATAAGAGAAGGGTTCAGTGACTGGCGAAATACTATTATAATTGATAATCATGAAAAAAGCACTACTCACCGAGACTCTATGCTAACATACTTAACAAGGTGCAGGGTTGGGGCAACAGTTGGAGAAACAAATTCAGGAAGAGTGTGATTACTGGGAACATGTCTTGAGGCGTGTCATAGCTGTTATTTGTATGTTAGCTGAACATGGCTCGGCTTTTCGAGGAACAGAAGAAAGGTTTGGATCATTGCAAAATGGGAATTTTAAAGGGCTGCTTGAACTCATAAGCCAGTCTGATCCATTTTTAGCAGGCCACATTTCGAAATATGGAAATTCAGGCAAAGGAAATCCTTCTTACCTTTCCAAAACCACCTGTGGTTTTAAGAAAATTTAAGAATTTAAGGAAATTCTTAAAGGTTGTATTGGAAATGAAAATGTCTTAAAATCTGTCTCTGATACCAAATGGGAGGCACATGCTATGGCAACAGCAGCAATTTTGAAATATTTCCTTAAAATTTTAGAAGCATTAGAATATATAGCCAAAGACCAGACACAAAAGGGAGACACTAGAAGAGAAGCAAATAATATTGCAGATAAGATGCAAGAGCTAGAATTTGTTTTTATGTTGAATTTTTGGAATGAGATTTTGCGGGATTTTCACAGAGTAAGCCAAGTTCTACAAAATGAGGATGTGAACTTGGAAACATGTGCAGATCTGTACGTATCATTAGCTGACCAACTGTGCACTTCACGAGATAAATTTGAAAGATATGAAGCAGCTGCAAAGGAAATGCTACCAGATGTTGATTACAAGGAAGCTACAACTCGCAAACATATCAGAAAGAAGGTACCCAATGACGGAGATGCACCAGAAGTATATCTGAATGCCAGAGAGAAATTCCGTGTCACCACCTTTTACACAACTGTTGACAAACTTGAAACTGAGATGAAAAGAAGGAGAGATATATAAAGAAATAGCAGAGATATTTTCTTTTCTAAGTGGTGTGCCACATGATGTCACTTCATCATCTACTAACATTGAAAGATATTCTCAGTGCTGTCAAAAGCTGATTGATGCTTACCCAGAGGAGCTTCAGCAGTTTCATTCATATGTGCGCCATAAGTTCAGTGCAACAAAAAAATTAATAGCACCTTTTACATATCATAAAAACAAGATTCAGTTCTGCTGAACTTTATAAAATAATTGTAGAAGACAATATTGAGTGTGCCTTTCCAAATGTAGACATTGGCTTTCGTATATTTTTAACATTAATGGTCACAAATTGCTTAGCTGAGCGTTCATTTTCTCAGTTGAAATATATTAAAAATCCTATCAGAACAACTATGCAACAAGGCAGGCTGGATGCCTTATCTCTATTAAGTATAGAAGCAGATGTGTTAAATAAGATTAGTTTTGAGGATCTGATCAAAGACTTTGCAATTAAAAAAAGTAGAAAACTTCTCAAATATAAATAAAGTGAAAGTATACAAAAATAAACATTATTTTCCATCTTACTGTACGTTTTGTTTAATTTCGATAAATAAAATTTTATTTTATGGTTTATCATTGTTCATATTTTGAATTACATATATATGGGGGCACCAAAATCTTTTAAGTGCTTAGGGCCTCTAAGGGTCTTAATCCGGCCCTGCCTGTGGCCATGCTTTGTTTACCCCTTACCTAAATGAATAACCAGTGAAAAAGACTGAAAGGCGGTGGACACCATATGAGCTGACAGCCTGGACCTCAACCCTACTAAGATGGCATTTGGAGATTAAAGCAAAGGGGCATATCCCAATCTTTTCCACTGAGGTTCAGTTCTAAGCATAATCATAGAATCACAGAATAATTGAGGAAGAAGGGACCTATAAGGCCATTGAGTCCAATCCCCTGCTCAACACAGGAATCCAAATCAAACAGATCTGACAGATGGTTGTCCAATTTTCCTTTGCATGCCTCCAGTGTTGGGGCGCTCACTACCTGCCAAGGCAATTGGTTTTATTCTCATGCTGTTCTAACAGTTAAGAGCTTATTCCCAATATTCAGCCTAAATCTAGCTTCCTGTAGCTTGAGCTCATTATTGTGTGTCCTGTACTCTGGGACGGTAGGGAACAGATCCTGCCCCTTCTTTGTATGACAGCCTTTCAAGTACTTGAAAAATGCTATCATATCTCCCCTCTGTCTTCTTTTATCAAGGTAAAACATGCCCAGTTCTTCCAGTCTTTCTAGTCCCCTGATCATCCTTGTTGTCCTCCAGTTTTTTTGAATTCATGTTGGACTATTAAGCATGGCAGTATATGTAGCAAATAATTCACCATCACTAAAACATCACTTGCTAGGAACGCAATGTTGAATTCTTCTATTTTATACAAATATCAACATCATTACAGTTCAACAATACTTGCAAAAAGAGAAGCCTGATTCTTACATGGTTAATGTATTGTGCATAATATTTTTTTTCACAGAATATTTTTTAGAAAACTTGTTAATTAATAGCACCTTTTACATATCATATCACCCCATAGACATATTTATCTAAATCAACAAGAATACCTCAGTTCTAAGAGGTACTTCTGCAAGCATACAGTACTGGTTGTTATTGGTTGCTTTTTAAAACTGAATTTACACAGTGACCTGGTATTATGTTCAGCAATGTGCAAATCCACAGGAGAAGTCTTGAGTAACATTGATCGGCTTTCAAGAGTGTTTAGTTAACACGGCATGACTGAATAGCAACATTCTGGAGCAGAATATTTCAGAAGGCAGTGGAAGGCAATAGAAAAGTCCATTAATAGCAGTGGCAAGTGGTTAGCATTCCATAATGCAAGCACAGCATGCTTAAGTCGTTCCTTGCAAAATATATCACAATTCCAATTTTTTGTGGCTAGCCAAATATATCAGGTTTCATTGAGCACAGATTGCTGCTACATCCCCCTGTCTTTTAAAAGGCAAAGAGAAAAAGGCAACACACCCAAACTGAATTCTGTATGTGGTCTCAAGCAGAGTAATCAAGCAGCACCATAGACTTAGACTGACAAAAGCTTATACAATACTGAGCTTTGTCAACATCTATAAAGTTTCCTGAAGTTTCTTCCTTGTCTGTGTTCTTGTTTTCCTTTCCTTGTCAAACGAAACTGCTCAGAGTCCTCCAGCAACAGTCATTCAAAAGGCACTGTTCGGTGCTCTGTGCTTAAAAGTGGCAGAAATGTTGCAGCACCATTACCATTTCCCTGGAATGGGTACACCACACTCATACCAGCCCACATAGTAATAAGGTGTCATATATCCAATGCGTCCAAAAGATACAGGCTCTTGTCGGTATTGGCGATAATAACCTGTAAGGAACCAAAATATCAATATTAGCACTCCAGCAGCAGCAAAAGAATCCTATTATTATTAAGGAAACAGAGTTGCCTGAAAAGGTATCAGGGCCAACTCTTGTTGTCTGGGCAGTTATCTAAAATATCATATATTGCCCCACTGGTCTGCCATTGTGTTACTGCGTGTGGCACAGAAAGTAGCCCCTTCTGTATTGCTGTGAGAAAACACACTCTAAATGCACTTCCCTCTGGCCTATGAGGTATGGAAGATGCCCAAAGAGAAAACTGCATACTTCTGCTTGGTTGGATTGTGCTGTTTTTCATAATAAAGCAAAGAAAGAGCAAAGTGTGCTGCTTATATATTACCCTATAGTGCTTAAAACATTACAATTTTAATTATGCAGGCTACAATTGCCTTCCCGATGAGCTGGGTATTCAGTGTACTGACCTCAAAAGGACAGAAGCTTGAGTCAATCTGGAGCCAGCTACTAGAGCCCAGGATTGAACTCAGGTCATTGGCAGAGTCTTGACTGCAGTACTGCAGTTTAAGCACTGTGCCATAAGACTCCTGAGGGTTAGGGTTAAATATATAACTGAATACTTAATGATCTAAAAACTGGATTACCTACAAAAAGTTTTAATCCACTAGTGAAGAGCAGTGGGTTCATAGATTCTGAGGTCTAGGAATTTACCTTAGCCATGACTGTAGAGTGGAAGTAGCCCCCCACCTCCCAAGAAAATCCATGTACATATAGGGCAAAATCTTGCTGCATAACTTTACATCAGCATAACCTGGATCAAGCATGGAAGCATTGAATCTAAAGCAATTAAAAGTTTCCTGTCCCCTCACTTCAGGTTCCAAGGCTTCCTAGGGCTCCATTTTGCCCTGGGGAAGCCTCTAAGAATCTTGGGATTGGGTGGGAAGGTGGAGCCTTTAAAAGCAAAGAAATCACTGCCAGATCAGCACCACTAAGATTGGCACCACCACCAGCAATCCAGCAGCATTTTTCTACTATTAAAAAGCAAAGTGTGTTGTTTATATACCGCCCCAGAGTGCTTAAAGCCCTCTCTGGAAAGTTTACAACTTAATTATGCAGGCTACATAATATTAAAGGCTTCCTGCACCAAAGGCAGCCCTGGGGAGCCTTGGAACGTAAAAGGAGGGGGATAGGAAACTTTTAATTACTTTACATAAAATGCTTCAGGTGCCTGATCTGGTTTATGCCACATAACGTTATGCCAACAAGATCTTGCCCATAGAGATATCAAAAAGCAGGAACACATGGTAAAACCCTCAGATTATTAGGAGTAGAATCATGAGCTGTCGGGGAGTGGGGTGGGGGAATTACTGTTGAGGCTGTTGTAATTTTCCCAGAAGGCTCAGGTTCATAGCTCTGATTATCCGTAGAGTTCCCTGAACAACCATGGGAAGGTAAATGCTTGGCAGATGACACTCTCACCACTTGTGAACTAAAAAGTGTCCTGATGCTATTGTTCCTTGCAGTTCTGGTTCCTTCTCCCCTACACTAATGAGATGGAGCAAAAGGGCAAAAGAGGAAGACAGCAAAAGTGAGGCTGAATTATCAGCCCTAGCAAGCAAAACAGAAGCCCTCCATCAAAACATGAGCTACAGACAGTTAAAAGGTTGAAAGCGAACTTAATTTAAAAAAAATGTATGAGGAAAAAAACTGTCTGCAGAAAGAGTCTGACTGCTCAAAGCATTAGTAGGCTCCCTGCATTCTTTTCCATGTATGTGGCATCATATCTGAAATGCTGATTATTGTGCCAATTCCACAATTTCCTTGTGTTTCATATTTCCGTTACTTAAAGCTGGTCATGCACATCTGGATTAACCACTCTTTGTTTAGATAGCAAAGCACAATATGATCTTGTGACTTTGGTGACTGAATATTTCATTTTCTCCCATTAAAACTGTAGGCTTTTAAAAACCCCACCACTAACAGTCTACATTTCAAAAATCACTGAAGGCGAGTTTATAATTTACCGCATGGAACAAATTCAATGCATTTGGTTTCTTTGCTTATGATCAGAAGGCACAACTCGAGACATGTTAGTGTGAGGACCTAGATGTAAACTGCCTAATTTCTGATTCACAACAGATGTGCAATAGAAATCTCAAATAGTCTATATTTATTTTATTTATTTAAAATATTTTTATCCCGCCATTCTTAAAAAGTACCCAAGGCAGTATGATTAATACTGCTTGCTCCCTGATTTCTTTCTTCTTTGTTTTACCTGGAATAGGTGGCAAGGCTTCTACATATGACTGTGGTCCTGTTCTTCCATCAAGGTGTGAATCCACAAACTGGCAGTGATCTTCGCCTCTTCCCCAGCTGTCTCCTATGCTGTAAAATGTATCTGAAAAGGTTGCATTTGTGGTTAGAACTAACAACTGCTCCAGTGCAGAGAGAAGGATCCCCCCCCCACCATCCTGCAAGAGATGTCTGCTCATAATGGATGAGGCACCTTGCATGAAAAGAGATATTCTGTATAAGAAAACCGTAGAACTGTGTTGTTATGTTCTCATTTTTAAAAATCCAGTTCAATTTGTGGAGAGTAGAAAAGGATAGTGACAGCAGCAGCAAGAGCAACATTTTTTCCTTAAAAAAGGGGAAAATACTCTAGTGGGCCATTTATGGTAGCAACGAAACAATGTCATGCTTTTCAAGAGAGATCTAAAATGCTGCTGATGCTATGACTATCCACAAAGCCCCTACCCTGAAACATAAGAATCTTGACTGGGGGAAAAGTTAAGACGCTCCTCTCAATTTACCTTAGTACTAGAAAGTTGTGTATGTAGCATCAGGCACTATGTGTTTGATACTACAACACCTCATGAACAACAACCCCAAAATTGCAACTGCCAATCAACCAGCTCAGGATTGGAAGAAGGGTTGGAAGAAAGTATAATTACAGGCCATCCTGAATACCCACAAAGATATGAATGAGATAAAAGTTGACTCTATGGAGGTCAGAAGCAGTAGCCTTTTGAAGTAGGGATTCATGCTGATTAGGTAGAAATGCATACAATTTCTGCTTATATACACATATGGAAGATGAGGAAAAGCTTTGAAAATTCATTTGAAAATTTCAGAAGGCATCCTGTTTAAACCTTTTGCCTTCAACCAGTGGGTCACAATGGAGATTTCCATCTCATGAACGGGCCAGTAAAGGCTCAGACAGACATAATACTAATTTAGAAATGATGGGTGAAGGTCTCAAGAGTGCACTTGTTTATTATTTCTATAGATTTCTGAAATAATAGGAGCATTATGGTAGAAGAATCCACTGGCACTGTATGAAAGCAAGCTAGTGATCCTTGCCAACATTCCTGAACTCAATGAAACAGATTTGTATATCTGCTATTGGCTGAGAATCACAATGTGGTAGATCTCATGCTTTCTGGATTCACACATTCTGCCACTGTGCCAGCAGTTGCTTTCAGAAACCAAGAGACTGAATGGTAATGGAAATGTTTTGGATCGAAACATTACTACCACCAATCCGTAGGCCAGAGGTAACAACCGTGGCCCTCCACAGCTACAATCATGGTCAATTTACTTATATACCACATGATCCACAACATATTTCTCACTCAAAACTATAATGGCAGTTCTTGTACATTGTTATATTAATTCAATTACAAATCACTTAAAATATTAGCTGACTTAAAAGAGTAAATAAGAGCAATATGAGCAGTCAATAGGCCAGTTAAAAGTAGTGAATGGCAAATAATCACATGGCAGGGAGCCCAGCTCAAGCAGGAGAATTAGGCTCCCATGTGCACCATTATCCCCATGGTCACTCCTTTCTAGATGCTGCTGGACTATAATTCCCAGGGTCCTTCATCTTGACTATTTGCCTAGGACTGGTGTGAGTTGCATCCTAACATCTGGAAGAACAGAGTTGCAATCCCATCTTGTAAATAAAATAAAATAAAATAAAATAAAATAAAATAAAATAAATAAATAAATAAATAAATAAATAAATAAATAAATAAATAAATGCATAGGGACTGTTTTCATTAAGCCTTTGCTCCCTACCTGCAACGAGCAGCCCTGTCCTACCAATTCCTCTACAACTGTTGTGCAGATTTATATTTTCTGGACTATAGTTCCACAAATTCCCCAGGCAGTGTCCAAAAGGCACTGTCCAAAAACACAACTCTACTCATTTCCATTTCCCTCTAAAATGCCCTTTATATCAAGAGTTGAGCCAAAAATGCCACCTCACTTCTGCAGCTGCACTTACAGGCCCAGGGCAGCAGGGCACATTTTCTCTGAAAGGTAGGGAAAGAAGGAATTCTTCACATTTTCAATGGTGGGGATGAGTTCATATGGAACAAAAGGCAGAATTCCATCACAAGAACACCACCTCTCAAGTTACATAATGCCAGAACACAGCATCTTTCAAAGTGAGACATTATGGGAAAGCATTACAGCCCCCTGGGTCTGTCAAAAGGAGAGCCACCACTCCTCCATTTGCAGCAGCTGCCAGGCACATTTTTAGGAAAATTATAGCCACCATTTATCACTGGTAAATCCCTTGCATTCCGAAATACAGAGCATCTCCCTCTACCTCTTAAAAAACAATGGATTTTCTTTTTTGTCTCTCCTTGCTATGCCGTGAATGTTTGTGAATCAACTCCAATTAAATGAAAAGTTTGATGGACCTCTATCACCAAACTCTGGTAGCTTAATGTTGTGATTAAGTGTCTTCACATTGTGTTTGACTTATGATTACTCTATGTATTAATGGAACTGGCTGGATAGCCCAGTGGGTTAGAGCACCTTACAATTTCCCACTGTGCCTCTTGCCTTCCAGCCTATGCAGCCTTGGATAAGCTGCATGGTCCCAGAAGACCATCAGAAGGAGACATCACTTCTGAGTACTGTATGCATAGAAGGCCCTGGGAAGTGTTGCCCTACATGTGCTGCTAAGAACTCACTTAGCAGCACATGATAACAACAATGATAACGTCTGATCAGATCTTGCAAACCAAAGACTATGACTACATTTACTGAGCCAGTACCCTAATAGCACTGTAGAAAACAGCATTGCTTCCAACATGCACACCTGGAATGGGATTAAGAATAATTAGAATGGGGTTAGAACATGTGTGGGGTTAGGAATAAGTGAAGTAAATCCAATTCACACAGTCTTGGGCCATGTCTTTTTGTCTCCCAGCGCATGGCTTGAATTCAAATATTCTAGAGCAAAGCATTATCACTTGTCCCTGGAGGTTTAGCAGATTGCTCCTAATAGTCTTTTGTATCAAACCAACTTACAATGAGATAAGCCAGATACATACCTCTTAGATCATCACTGAGGTAAATTTTGTATCTCAATGAGTTACAAAGGACAACTCCTACAAATTTCCGGTACCATGTCCGTTTCACATACTGTTTGCCACTGCATTCAGAGTATGTGGGATCATATTTAAAAGAAAATGGGATCCAGATTGGTTCACCACCTAAAAAAGAATGGGGGAAAAACTAGAAGTTCACTTCACCAAATTTGCTTGTTCACTTATGGGTTTGGAGTCACAGACTAAGTCATAAACGAAGCAAACCTGATGTTCTCCACAAATGTTCTTTAGAACATTTGTCAAAATCTTGGAACCAAGTAAAAATACACTGTGAGACAGGATCAAGATGTTGATTTAGCTAATAGGATACATTTGATTCTATAACAAGTGGTATATAATAATGAATTCACCACTATCACCATGGAATACTCTTGACTTCTTAGAATATATTGGCTTTCTGATACATCTCCAAGGTTAACAAACCATAAAGGGATTGTTGACATCATGGGCATTACAATCTTTTAATATGACTGTGGTGTTTGCCCCGTGGCCCCTGCTTGTTTCACCAAACACAGAGCTCACACGAGTATCCCAACACGCCCTTTAACACGCTGTCACCAGTTGATCTCTTTATCAACCTATAATTCCTATGAAAGGCTGAGGTCCATTCAGTAATTAACTTTTAAACAGAAACAGGTTTATTGATTACAAGTTGTTTTAGGAATAGTTCTTAAGCACATTCTTAAAGTTACACAAAGCTTCAGTATTTTACTTTAACCTCTTCTATCTTAATACCGGTCACACTCTGACTAATCACTCCTTAAACACTCTCTCTGCCTCAAACCCCCAAACTCTTTCTCTCTGAACTGACTAGACTCACCCCTCCCTTCTAGTTTCTCTGGCTCCGCCTCCCAACAGCTCTCATTGGTACATGCCAATAATCTTCTACCTGAGCCAAAGCAGGGTGATCACTACAATGACATTTTAAAATCAGCTGAAAAATAAGGACTTTTAAGGTTTTGTTTGAATTTAAATTCTGTGGTTTTTTTTTACATAAATCAGACAGATATACTTTCAGTTAAATCAATTACAAAAACAAAGCAAATCTTTCTGAACTGCAATTCTTAAAAATATCTTATTGCTTTATAAGAAACTGCGATACTGAAAAGCCAACATCTATCAACAGCCAAGGCCACAATGAAATTAAACGGAAGTACTTTAACACTGAAAAATAACTGAAAGAGGCAAAAATGGGGAGATGACAAATAATCTTAGTCCCATGAGTTAGAAATCTACTTGCGTGTATTTGGTATTCATCATGAGTCTGGCAACACACAACCTCCCCTCCTAAATGGAGGGTTGTGGGAAATGGTTACCATTGACTTTGAAATCAATTGTCCTAGTCCAAATTCCATTTGGTGTGGTGTACAAATGTAAACGCCAGTGGGCTGACCTGATCATTTCAATGATGACAACAGTTTTCTGAACACAAAAGTATGTACACAGGGATCGCTCCCCTCAATTTAATTGAACAGGGCAGTCCATGTGGGTGGCAGAGACTTGTGGCTGCACCAGCAAAGCAAATCACTTGATCATACAATAGGCACTAAATGCTTTTAAATCAAAGCATTGGAGCTTAGAATGCTGTCAACTGATTGGGCTTTATAATACATTGAAGAGCATTTTCCCTATGAGCTGTATGAGCTGTAAACAGATGAAACAGAACTATCTGCCTTGCTTCTAAAGCCAATTTGTCATTCTAGCCATACATGAAACAAGGGAAAGTTACACTGTGAAAGCTGTTGCTTCACTTCTTTCTCAATACATTTCTCTATGTGGGCTGCCTCTTTTATACTAGTGGCAACTGTGTCATGGCATGAGAACCACGTTTTTGAAAAGAGAAAAGACAAAGTAACATTTTGTCTTTTCTTCTATCAATTCTTTTGAAACACCATCCCCAAAAGAAGCAAGACATAATCCTTCAAACATACATAAATTCATGAACACCCCACAGAAATAGCCCCATTGAACTGTGCTGAAATGGGCTTCAGTATGACTGACTTCAGCAGAATGGGTCTTCTTTTGTATGAAAAGGTTCTCACGTGGGCTAAATGCTTCCCAGCATTTCAGCCTGTGCAAATAAAACAATGAAGTGTTCATGGAAAGAAAACTACTCAGTGAGTCTGAATCAAAGCACTCAGCATTCCCATGCTATTCACTGACATAGTGGTTCCTTATGAACAAGTCTCAGTGAAATCGACCATACTTGACCAAAACTGCTGTGATGAAGAATGCCGTATGGTTTCCGTTACATATTTCAGCCCCTGCTAGAGAGAATTATTTGGCATTTTCAATACCTTTTCAATATCAGATATGAAACTCTGGGGCAAATTATCATTCCAAATTATCAGAGTAACCCACAATATCATATCATATCATATCATTGGAGATGGGCATGAATCAGAAAAATGACAATTTGAATTTACTATTTTTTCCTGATGAATCAATGAATCAATTCATTTTTCCTTTTAAGACCCTGTAAAACTGCCCCCCAGGCACCTAGATACTCCAAAAGGGCAGGGAACTTGGGTTTCAGACATCTGAGTTATACACCCACAAAGTGGGTGCCCCCAGGAAAATGCCCTTTAGCAGCTGACTTGGAGAAATTCGTCCCATCTCTAAATATAATATAATATAATATAATATAATATAATATAATATAATATAATATAATATAATATAAATGTAGGACTGCTACAAGTAGATATCAAGCTGCTTTGAACTGTATGAAGATTTAAATCTTAAATCTTTTAAATCAACCTTGTAAATAAGACCACAAATGTTATAAGCCTGCAAAATATTCACTAGCCTTTTGGAAGCTAGCAGAGGGAGGACAAAGAGCTCTGCCCCTCCACTAGCAGCTCTCTAAATTTTCTTGTAGAGTTACAAGCCCGGAGGGGAAATCTGCTCCTCTTTTTGTTTGGGAAAATTCCTTTTCCTTTGTTTTCTTTCTTTCTTTTGGTGCTACAACTCCCAGAATCCAGCCATAGATGATTCTGGGAGCTGTAAACTTTCCAAGTTCTGAGACTCTTCTTTGGCAGCTTGATTGATTTCCATGCTGGCCACAGAGGAGGGCTGGAATACTTTGTCTCTTTTCTATCAGTCTGCTCACTTATTTTCATGGGATTCTCTGCCACATCTACTTATAGCAATTTTTGAAAAATCTCAAGAGAAAACACTCATCACAGCCAATGTTTGATACATGAATGCTCTGTTGAACTGAAGCCCTATAAAGATGAAACCTAACATTTATACACCCAGTACTGTACCTTGAAGATGTGTGATTTCATCAAGGTAGGCTGTCCCTTCATTTTGTGAAATCTTTAAGTAAGGGAGCTCATAATTTTCATAATGTAGTGAAAACCAGATGTACGCCACAGCATGTACCTAGAAATGGAGTGAAGAACCTTTGGCTTTCCTATAGTTCCCCTTATTCTCTTATCATTGGCCCTATGACTGGATTTTGTAGCTGCAAAATCCAAAACATCTGGAGGGCCAAATGTTCCTTACTAGTG
This sequence comes from Intellagama lesueurii, assembly GCA_037013535.1. Classification (NCBI taxonomy): domain Eukaryota; kingdom Metazoa; phylum Chordata; class Lepidosauria; order Squamata; family Agamidae; genus Intellagama; species Intellagama lesueurii. The sequence continues at coordinate 284,687,385 of JBAJHW010000001.1, read as the reverse complement.
CTCTGAGTTGTTCTAATTCTGTGTGTCATCTTTGGCATTAGTCATCTCCACAATCAGCAAATGACACATATAGCTGTATAAGGCAAGAGAACTGTTGTCCACAGCTTGTTTTCAATAGTTTTGTCTTTCTTTGTCAATTACATGGAGTCTATCAACTCCAGTTTTTACATTACTCTGGACAAAATACAAAAAATTCAATAAGACTTACCTGGCGGTCTGACAATAAGTAGAGGATTATCTGCAAGGAGGGAACAAATAATGCCTGAGTGGGTTTTCTGAATATTTCTATCCCCTAAAGCCAAACTGAAATGAGAAGCTACTCATCAAAAACATTGGTGGGTAGAATATGTATGTTTTGATTCGTGTTTATTTTCAAAGTAAAACACACCCACAAGATTCCATTTAAGATTCTTTTTTGTTGTGCAAGCTATATTCCTTTCAAAGCCTTTACACTGTTCTACTTTTTATAAAACTATGTTTTGATTTCTTGGAGTGAAATTTGGAGACTTGCCATTGCATAAGTAACTTGAATACAGAAATAGGTTTCTGAAGACTTAGTGTAGAAGATCCATGAAAAAAAAAAAACCCCACACACAACAGAGAACAAAAAGAAAACAGGGCAGACTTTCCAATAGCACAGAATCATGAAGGTACAAAAAGCCAGAATCTATTGTGCAGTAGCTTGGCACCAAATGAAATTGCAAGCCAGCCAACAGTTGGAAACTATGACAAGTAACAGCCCAGAATTAAGCAAATTGTATTCCCTCCAGCAGTCTGGACAGGGAATAATGCTGAGAAATAGACTGGCATCCTTTGGAAAAGCAAATCGAAGGGGGCCTAAAATTAAAATAAACTGCCAAACACCCAGCACAAGAGCAATCTAGAAAGCCATATAAAATGGTGAAAGGTGATAATATACAGAGGCAATCCAAAGCAACAATTTAGAAAATCCTACTCAAAAAATTATCTTTTCAGTGAGATGTGTGCGGAACATGCTCTACTGCTTTTTGTTAAGGCAAAGATATCCATCAGACTAACTGGGAAGCAAAGTCTGCTTTGAAAAGTTCCACATTCTCTATTAAGAAAACTCTGCTTCTGGACTCTCAGCCTTGTAAAGAAGTCATAATCTATTAACTATATGGATTCTAATCCATTAATCAATGTATGCAAGAATCAAACATTTGGGTAAATCCAATTGTAAATTTCAAAGTAAAGTAGATTTAGAATAGGTAGATTCATTTAACTGGTTTGCTTCTGGTGGGTCTAACAACTGGATTTAGCCCTTTGTTTTTTCATGTGCATCACCACAACAGAGCCATTTCCTTTTAAACAAGAAAAATGAGAGTTATCTCATTTAGAAAGCAGTTGACACCTTCCTTTTTTCCAAAATAATCTGCTGCCCAGTTAATCAGGGACACCTTTTTACTCAATGGAAGGTGCTTCTCCCCTCCCCCTCCCCCAGTTAATTAATTTAACAAACTGGCAATGCAATGCTAACTCAAACATATGCTAGCTAAAGGAGGTTAGGAATAGGCAAAAATCCAGTTAAGGCTGCTGAAATGCTCTTCTACTAGCATAGGGTGGGTAATCTCAACAGGTTTGGGGAGCAGACTGTAGTCTCCAGACTCCCCATGGACCACATCAGATTGAGAAATAGCCATTTTTCAGCGATTCACTTTGGGGTTTAAAGGGGTCTCCAGTGCAAATCCCTCAAACTCCAGAAGCCTCCAGAAGGGAATGGGCTTTTCAGTAAGAATAATACAAAATAATGGGGGCTCTGCATTGGTCTTTGGAGGCTGGAAAAAGTCCTTGGTAGGCCTCCTGTTGCCCATCCATGTGTTAGGAGACCCCCATTCTGTTGGCTGATCTCAGAGATCTTGTAGCAAAAAAATCTATGGGTGTGCCATCAGAAAAACCCAAAAAAGTGGCAAAGAAGGGTGGAGGGAGGGAGGAGCTGAAATAAGCCAGATCCAGCAGAGGAACAAAGACACGGTAATTTGGAACTTTCCTAGAATTTCCTGTTTCCGCTTACACCCAAATCTATTATAGAGGACTCTGTAATCCTGTTGGTTTTGATTCTAAAGTTTTTACCTTCACAGACAAAAATTTTAATGGTTAAAAATGCATATGAATTATAATGCTGGAAATTTAGAGTCAGATTAAGGACAGGAATGGGAATGTTTAACAAGAAAAAACTATTATAGGACCTAAGCCTACAGAAGAAAGGGAAGTGATTATCCTGAGTTAGTTAAGGGATCATCATACTGTATTTTGTTATTGTTAAGTCAGTTGACCTATGATCCAACTAATCAAAGAAAAAATAACATGGAAAAGACATGTTTTTAGGCAGCCACATTTGAAAATCTTGTAAAAGCCTTTAACCACTACAAGCAGTATCAGCATTATGAAATGGGAACAAGACGGAGGGAAAATGAAATGGAAAATAGTTTCCCATCTTCCTTCCAGACACAATTGCTTCCAAATGTTCATCTGCTTATAATTAAAAAAAAACTAATTCGAAGTGTCTCGCCAAAGTAACAAAAATGAATTCAGCTTCCTTATTTTCTTTTTTAAATTTGACCTTCTTTACTTTCCATTTGTCAGGGTATCAAAAACCAAACACCAGGCAGCTCTGAAGACTGTTGGCCTGCTTAAGTTGCTATTTAGAAAAATTAGTTAAGAGTTGGCTTTCTGTAGTAGAAATAGCAATATACCCAATTTACTGCTGTTTGGCTGGGGACAGAAACCTTGAAATATTGTTTCTGCTAAAACAGTGCCCAACCCCTCGATTGTGTAAAGTTACTGCTTCCCTTACCTCATGAAACCTCTGACTGATCCTTCCAAACGTGTATGCTTACAATGTTTGCAAGCAGGCTGCTTGAAGAGGTCTACAGTTGTAACCTATGAATAGTCACATGCTCCTGTATAATTCCAGTACCCTCCTGTTTCTATCCTGTTGTTACATACCACTAAATTATTCATTTCTACATCTACTTTGTTCCTCTCTCTGTTTTACCTCTTCTCCAATATTCCATCTTTTGTTCTTTCCAGTCTTACTCCATCCTGAACTTTGTTCATATTTAGGAATATTAGAATCCAACATGAAGTCTGAAATATTATTTTCAAGTACTGTACCTGATTCTGTGACATAAGAAATTGAAGAGCTCATAGGTCCATAACCATAGGGATTCTTGGCTTGGATTTTAAAGTAATACCTATGGGGATGGGAGGAGAAAGGGAGTGAAAGCAAGAGGGGTCCATTAAAATCACACTAAATGCATATCAGCTTATAATAATAACATGCAGAAAATGTTTAGAATACAGTTAATGTACATGATGGCAATTTTGCTGAATGCATAAATTATACCACATATTTTGTGTCAACTCTGCTTGTTATTCCATCTACTGTTTCACTTGGTTCTGAGGCAATGAGGAAACCAGTATGGTCAGGTTGTGTTCATTACAAAATCACTGCAGCAGCATCAAGCTATAATAAAGATGCATCAACAAGCTACCACCAGTAACTAACACAACTAACACAACATTTTTATCACTCAACATCATCCCAAGCACCATGCTTTTCACGTAAGTTAGTTCACTTGGGCAGGTGTCGGTCATCCATTGTTATGTAACCATACCAGAACATGCAACATAAGGGCATGAATAGATTAGTCCTCATTCTCAGAAAAAGATATCAATGTCCCTACACAACAAGTTGACACCACAACAAGGAGAAACTGAACAAAGAAGGTCTGCTGAGTCCTCAAAGGGGACACAAAGGGCACTTTGTGAATGTGTCACCTCATATTTGCAGACTCAGGTCTGTAACTTGGAAAAGTTACTTTTTGGTTACAACTCCAAGAATTTCCCAGCCAGCATACTACAAAACTTGTAGTACAAAAAGTAACTTTTCCATGCTCAGATTTGGTCTAAAAGTGATCATGGACAAGTAAGAAGAATTTGTCAGCATAGTGTTGCACATTTGTTGCACCTTCTTCTTTAAACAGGCTCCTTGACTACTCAGTGAACATTGTTAGGTCAGTGGTGCCCTGCAATACTCATGCTATACATCGGTGTTGTGGGCTAAACAGTAGATAGAGAGGCCAGGAGGCCTGGTTTAAACAAGCTACCAGATGCATGAATTTAATTAACTGAAGACATACTCAACAGCCAGTATGGTGTAGTGGATAGGGTGATAAACTATGATTCAGGAGATCTGGGTTCAAATCCCCGCTCAGCCAAGGAATCTTACTGGAGGGTTGGCAATTGTAAAACCACTGCTTAAATATCTTGTATACCTTGAAAACTATCTGAAAGTCTCCATATGTGGAATGCAACTTGATGGCACATATTACACTTACAAAGATGTAGCCAAAGCTAGGGAAGAAGCTTAATATAAATACAAATTACCCTGCCATCAGATGCTTGTTTTAACAAATATAAATATAATTCACATTTCACTGTAAGTACTGAACTGAAAAGCTTCAGACTAAATACTGTGGGAAAAGATATCATCTTGGCAAACAATCAGCATTTGGTGTCATTTCCAGAGGCTGTGGGAGGAAAAATTATTATGCCAGGATTTGCAAACAAGTACTGGAAACAGAGAAACACATACACCATCTCAGACATATGAGCAGCAATAAACTGAGCAACAGTTCACACACTCATGTTCTTTATATTTATGACATGCAAATCACACGTGCCATGGCAATAAGATCAACTATTACATTTGTATTGGTAATGTCTTGGACTTCTGCAAGAAACAGAATTCTGCTGGTTGCCCAGGGGAAAGCAGCAATGGATCTCTCTCTTGTCATTTCTGTTAGTGTAATAGACTTTGTGCTTGTGCAGTGACACTGTTGGATTCAGGCCACAGATTTGATCACTATAATGTGATCTAGGGGAGAAAAGTGACCCCCCCCCAAGTGTATAACAGTACCAAACATACAAGACGGAGAGACAAGATAACCTGTTAAAGTTCCAGTCTGTAAATTCCCAAGGGAAAGCCTGTTTCTCAGCATATGCTGGCAAGCAGATGTAATGAGATTTTAGCAAGGATCTCGAAGCATTCATGGATGATAAGCATCTCAAAATGAATGGGTCTTTTCACCTGCTGTGGCCTTTGAGAGGGCCTCTGAATCCAGGATTTTCAAGTCTCTTGGCAAGGTACATTCAAGGTCTACATAAACACTGATGCGAGTATTAGAGGAAATTAGTCTGCTTCTAGCGGTTGACGGCAGCACCTAGGCCTATGGGAATATATTTAGAGTGGTTTCCTCCCCTAATGACACAGTGGACATAACAAGATTTAGTTATTAATTTAATGTCATGGTATTTATCCAAATAAGGAAATACAGGTTGTACATTTATATATAATAGCTAAAATCCTGTTCCAGTGTAACAAGCTGCAAGTAGAGCAGGCCCATTTGAGTCAATGGAACTTATGGAGGAATTAACACCAAATCCCCATTGATTCAATAGGCCTATTCTAGTGAGACGTACTATGCTAAGCAACAGGATTTCAGCCATCGTATTAGTACTTGTATTGTGGAACACTGATCCAAACGTAAGAACCAAATGATCGGTGAACATTTTGACAAGTCTTCCTGCAGCTATGCAGATATTTTATTTATGTTTATATTCTTGCCCTAAATTTAATATTTCCTATTCAAGTATAGCTAACAGTCTTGCATTAACCCTAACCCTGCCATCTCTGTTATGTGGAAAGCAACAGTCTGAGAGGGAAAGCCTCCTGTTCATAGTTGTAGTTTTTGAAGTGGCAGCCGTGTTAGTCTGTGTAAGCATATCAGACGAGAAACAAAACAAAGGAGACAAAAACAAAGACAAAATGATTAGTTAGTCAGTAGACACAAGTTGCAAATTGAGCAACTCAATATTGCTATCCATAGCCTGATGTTTGTTTATCAACAAACCATTGTCAAATTTTACAGAACAATGCTTCAAAGAACTGAATATCAATCAGGGGTCCTACATCATGACCAAGTGTGAAATGTCACACCGACTCACATAATTTGCAACTTGTGTCTACTACATTAATCAACCATTGTCCCCTGTATCCCCAATGGGTCATGAGACCATGTATAAATGATTGACATATTGTATCACTCTTATGTGTGAGGAAGTGGACTTGATCCACAAAACTCACACTAAAATATAGCAGTTAATCTTTAAGGTGTTATAACTTTTTTCCCCTTCCTTTTTACAATGTATTTTGTTTTGTTTTGTTTCTCTTGTTCATTGTTTGCTTTGGTGCCAAAAAATTCTTTAAAATATATTAAATAATTTTTAAAAATCATATTTCCAAAACCAGTCTTTAAATGTACCATCTGCAAGTTCAACACAGATGGAGCCATGGGGTGGAGGCATTTCCTAGAAAACTAGGAACTGAGCCTTCTCGGTGGTCGGCCCCTGACTGAGGAACCAACTACCTCCGAATATCTGCCTGGTCCCTTCACTGGCAACTTTTAAAAAGCTTTTTAAAACCTGGCTGTTTCAACAGGCATTTTATTCTGTTCCCTCAATGGAATCCCAATGAATTCATCAACCAGTAAGATCACTATACTGCCACTTTAAATGCTTATATGTTTAAATGATGAGATTTCCAACTATGTATTTGTATGTAGTATTTATTTTTATATTAGTAAGGATGTTTTTATTGCTTGTTGCTTTGTTTTGTCTCATGTTGTAAACCACCCAGAGTGGCCCTCAGCTAGATGGGTGGTATATAAATAAATAATAAATAAATAAAATTTGCTTCTTTTCACACCCATTACCCTTATGTTGTTCTGTCTGATATCAGTTTCAAACACATCAAACACAGCACATACCACTGACAAAAAAGAAACAAAAACCCAAAGAAACTTTATTCTGGCTAAGTACCAAAGCAACATACCCTAAAAAATTACAATAACATCTAAATTTAATCAAACAGTTGTGCAAATGAAGAAAGATAGTTAAGCATGATGGTCACAAAGAAACCGGGAAAGTTGCTTTTCCACAGACCCAAGCAACTGAAACAAGGCACTGTTAAAAACTCAGTAGTAACTCACCACCTGATCTTACTAAACTATGAATCTTACTTTACTGGAGGAAAGATAAGGACTAGATGAGAGAAGCAACTATCTAATTACTTGTTTAAACCTAGAAAACTATTACAGATAGTTGAGGAATAAAGTCTCAAGTACATAAGAACATAAGAAGAGCCTTGCTGGATCAGGCCAAGGGCCTAACTAGTCCAGTTTCCTGTATCTCACAGTGGCCCCACCAGATGCCTCTGGGAGCACAGGAGACAACTAGATACCTGTCTCCTGATACCCCTGCCCTGCATCTGGCATTTTGAGGTACATTCCTTTTAAGCCTGGAGATTATACATCCCCATCATGGCTTCTAACCTGCTTCTACTAGTAGGAATCAGTATCACAGTAGATGGCATTTCAGCATATTAATATGGACCACAGAAACACACAGTCATAAACTCTTACACAAAAAGCAAGAACAGATGAAGTTAATGAAAAATAACATCCATACAACATCCTCCATTTAGGAAACGATGAGGGGCACTGAATTAAAGCATGAAGCTAGATCTTGAAAGCTGAATATTGTATAAGTGTCCATAAAAGTCAGATAAGATGCTACCACTCATTATGTAAGGGGAGAAAGTGGGCAGCAAGTTCACCTGCTCACTTTCATTATCTCTAACACAACCAGATGATGTAACATAAATACAATGGCAGATACTGCCACTGAAATGATATGGCTTTCACTTATGCAACAAGGTCTTGAATGCAGACTTCAATGTCAATCCATTCATACCAAGGTCCATTGTACAAGTGGCTTCACACACTAGGAACCTGACTTATCTGTTCAACATGTGTGTTTTGAAAAGTTACGCAGAATTCTTTGTTTCTTTTGTGCATTTTCTCCAATAAATCCAAGACCTCTCACCCAACATACAGAACTGCAGCAGATCTGTGTGCTGACATATAAGAAGGATTTTGATATGCAACGACAGGTCGCCAAGTGAAAACATTGGGAAAGGACACAAAGCAGAAATTAGGATTGTTTTACAACTAGTTAAAATAGACTGATAGCTTATGATTACCCATAGCGTGCATGTTCATGTCTTTTGTCTTGGGCTGCAACGACACCCATCCCCATTATCCTTCTCCCTAGCTGCCCTGAGGTACATATTAATTTTTAAAAACAAATTCCTGAGTTTAGATGACCTTACCACTATTTTGATATACTAGTTTAGCACACCTTTGCACAGACAAAGAAAAAAGATTGAAAAATTCAATGAAATAGAAACTACTCTGACAAACTACAGTGGTGCCTCGATTTACGACCATAATCCGTTTCAGAAGATGGGCGTAACTCGAAATGGTCGTAAGTCGAAGCACCATTTCCCATAGGAATGCATTGAAATGCAAATAATCCGTTCCGGCAGAAGAAAAAAATCACACACACAAAAAAAAATCACTGCAAGACTCATTGGAAACGCGATTAATCCCTTCCGGCTGAAGGGGAAAAAAAGAAGAAAAGCAATCAAGCGTGCAAGACCCATTGGAAATGCACAGAAAACAAACGGAACAGATCAGAAATGCACAGAGAACAAAGGGGGCAGGTCGGAAATGCAAAGAAAACAAAGGAAAAAGCAAGGGAAGCATGCAGGACCCATCAGAAATGGGGGGGAAAAACCCAAAAAGAAACCAACCCCCCCAAGACCCATTGGAAATGGGGGAAAAAAAACCCCAAAAACAAACAAACCCCCCAAGACCCATCAGAAATGGGAAAAAACCCCAAAAAGCAACCAAACCCCCCAAGACCCATTGGAAATGTGGGGGGAAGCAAAAAAACAAACAACCCCCCAAGACCCATCGGAAATGGGGAAACCCCCCCCAAAAAGCAACCAAACCCCTCAAGACCCATCGGAAATGGGGGGGGGAACCAAAAAACAAACAAACCCCCCAAGACCCATCGGAAATGGGAAAAAAACATTCCAAAAAGCAACAAAAAACCCCAAGACCCATCAGAAATGGGGGGCAGGAAACCAAAAAACAAACAAACCCCCCGAGACCCATCACAGCACAGAAACATAACCCACCCCAGCCCAAAACCACGCTGCAAAAACACCCAGAACAGAAAACAGCATCTTACCTTACCAGGCAGCCCGAAGCCTCCCTGCAAACACACACTCACGCTCACTCAGAAGCAGAAGTGAGGCAGTCCCAAGCCTCCTACGACGCACACTCTCTAACTGCTGGGGCGAAAGAGCTACAAAGAAGCAGCCTCGTCGCCACCTACAGTTAGAAATTTGAATTTCCCACCTTTTTCCCCTGCCTTTTTCTGTTCGTAAGTGGAAGCTCCAGTCGCAAGTAGAAGCAAAATTTTGCGGCCGGAGCTGGTTGTAACTCAAAATGGTCGTAAGTAGGGACGTTTGTAAGTCGAGGCACCACTGTACAGCTGATTATGTTTCTGTGGTAAGTGTATATGTGTTTGTACATTATGGAGAACTTTGGAAAACTTTCCCTTTTCCCTAGCACTGGCAACACTTTAAAAAGCCTTCAGGCTTTACAATGAACCATAAAAGGAGAGCTGAGGACCAACAGAGGGTGGGGCCAAAGGAAGGCTGTGGGCTGTGGCATGGATCAAACCACAACAAATCTAAGGGCCAGTGTGGGCACTGGTACTGAAATAATCCACAGTCCCTGTTTGATTACTTAATCCAAACAGAAGTGTAAAATAGGCTGCAAATCAAGTCTCAGCAATGCTGAATCACTTCAATTTGATTTGCCAGTGTAGTTGCAGCCTCAGCAATGTATCATTTCAATCAAGTTTGCATATTCAACAAAGATCTGAGCTGCTGTAGCAGCTTGCATGCTATTTGGAATTATGAGGGCCTATTAAAACAATCTTGCTAGATTCCACACTTGCAAACATGCACTCACTTCCCGTCCCTGGCAAGAAAAATACTGACATTCTGTAATTACTAGCAATGGTTTGGCCATTTATTTTGCTTCCCATCCAAAAGTGAGTCTCGCCAAAAGAACAGTATCCCCTAAAACCACATGACCTTCCTAAGTAACTGGCTCAGACAAGTAAAATGCCACCAGAATTTGGATTATTTCCCTTGGCAATATTCCTTTCAGCTTCTAACTAACTTAAGTGCTACGTTGCACAGAAAAATCTACAATGATTACTACTCCAAGAGTAAGAGCCTCAGGCTATAACTATGACTGGTGGCAGACAACTGGATCTAAACCTACTTGTGATGTGTGCTGCAAAAGGCCTGGTTTAAAAAAAATATTAATGAGACTGTACACACACACGGCTTCCATGTGTATGCTTGTACACACATTTTCTTGGTAAAAAATGGTTCTATCAGCTATAGTTCTGTTCTTTAACTACATGACAAACTAATGTCTGTCTGGTTGTTGTAAGTTTTTCAGGCTGTTTGGCCGTGTTCTGGAAGTTTTTCTTCCTAACGTTTCACCAGTCTCTGTGGCTGGCATCTTCTGGTCGGTCCTGTATTTCAAAATACAGAAGTACTGGACAACACCAGCAATCATTATGTTAGACTACACAGGGAAGCCACTGAAATCCAGAAACATCAGCAAAGCTTCAACAAAAAAGAAGAAAGTCTTAAACTCAACAAAGTCTGGCTCCCAGCACTGAAAAAATACAGCCTGCAAAAAGGTCAACGGACTCTACCCAGCCACAAGGACCGGTGATCACTGCACACAAAAGACTAGCTAACGACATCCATCGATCACAGTGACAGATCATCTCCCCCCTTATCACAACAATACACCCATAACAAAAAACACCCTGAACACCATAATCACCCAATCTCCTGAAAAGGACAAAAAGCTGATCCCACAGCTACAAATACTCAACTATCCCACACGCTACACCAGAACACAGACAGAGTTCTAACTCCTGTCCTCTGAAGATGCCAGCCACAGAGACTGGCGAAACGTTAGGAAGAAAAACCTCCAGAACACGGCCAAACAGCCTGAAAAACCTACAACAACCATCGGATCCCGGCCGTGAAAGCCTTCAAGAATACATTAATGTCTGTCTCTTGCCTAAGGTTATTTCCCCAAAGAAAAAGAATAATTTGTTTTAACAACAGAACATTCCAGTGTGTTGCTACCAGGGCCAAAGGAAATATGACAAAAAAATCCACAGGGATCTGCTTGAGCTAGAAGTAACTGCTCATGATTATGAGGTAACTTTGGGAAACCTTGGCAGGGTGACTTTGGTGGTCCTACCTCTCATATGAGGATCTTCCCTGCTTATCCTCCTATGGTCTTGTTCCTTTTTTATCCTACTATATTTCCTCTTCCCTTTCTGTCACTCTAATCCCTCAAAAATTTGCCCAGATCCTTTACTGAATGTGCTCTGAAAGCTAGTCTATTCAGATGTTCAGAATATAAGAAACTAGCTTATCCCAATGCAGATTATTGGTCCATCCTGCTTAATTCTGTCTATAGTGGCTGGCCAGACTTCTCTGCAGTTTTAGAAAGGAATACTTTCCAGCCCTATTTGGGAATGCCAAGCACTGAATCAAGGACACACTGGTTGTAAAATCAGTGTTCTACCACTTAGCTATGGCATGCATGTGGCTATCAGAGATACATCCCTCCTTGGCATCAGCACCCCAGATGCAGCCTATTCTGCCGAGGTGGTCATCTGGTTCATACTGCTCTTAGCCTTTACACCATGTGAGAACAATTTCACACTCCTGAACATATATGAATAACGGGATCAGAATCCTATGGCCAATTTACGCTTGAATAAGGGAAATAACTTAAAAGCTGAAATCCTGTTGCTTAGCAATAGTAAGCTGCACTTGTTGTTGTTGTTGTTTAGTTGATAAGTCGTGTCCGACTCTTCGTGACCCCATGGACCAGAGCACGCCAGGCCCTCCTGTCTTCCACTGCCTCCCGGAGTTGGGTCAAATTCATGTTGGTAGTTTCGATGACACTGTCCAACCATCTCGTCTTCTGTCATCCCCTTCTCCTCTTGCCTTCACACTTTCCCAACATCAGGGTCTTTTCCAGGGAGTCTTCTCTTCTCATGAGATGGCCAAAGTATTGGAGCCTCAGCTTCAGGATCTGTCCTTCCAGTGAGCACTCAGGGTTGATTTCCTTCAAAATGGATAGGTTTGTTCTCTTTGCAGTCCAGGGGACTCTCAAGAGCCTCCTCCAGCACCACAATTCAAAAGCATCAATTCTTCGGCGGTCAGCCTTCTTTATGGTCCAGCTCTCACTTTCACTGCACTACAGTAGGCTAATTAATCAGTGGGGATTTGGTGAGCAATCTTTCTGTAAATTCCATTGATTTGAATGCGCTTACTTTAGTTGCGATTTACTATGCTAAGCAACAGGATTTCAGCGATTGTTTTGGCAAATTCCCATTCATTAATTAATTGCTAGTTGTGTTCCTATGTCATCATGTGGCCAGGATTACAACCAGCACTTCATTAGTAAGTGGGAATTTACCACCAAAATTTATGTCATTTCCCTTATGCAAATGTAAATTAGGAATAGTTTTCTGGCTAATAATCCTGGCATTTTATTATTTATTACTTCTACATATTTTGTGGCTGGTCACTGTTATGTGTATGTTCTAAAGTTCTATTAACTGACTGCAATTATTGTTAATTGTGTTTGAAGATTCTGTTCTTTCTTTCTGGAAGACAGGATAAAAATTGTTCGAACAGAATAAAATAATTGTATGCTATGATTTCTATGCAAATTTCTCCATGCTGAGCAGGGCTTGGGTGGTGACTGTTGCTGCACTGAAAATGATCAGGGCAATCAGGGGACCAATATCTGTTTGGAAATGAAATGTCTAATGTGGAATACTGTCACACATTATACCATTTCTATCTCTGCCCTTTATGCTCAGAATTTGCATAGACTGAACTGGAGGACAGGAAGAAAAATGGTTTGATTTGAAAAATGGAAAACAGAAGCCTCTGCCTGTTTATATATACACATAGAAACAGAACTCTGGAGGAACACATTAAAGGTAATTATGTTACTTCTTACTTTTTTTCAGTATAAAGGGCACCCTGATTCATTTTAATCACATAAATGGCTGAAGGTCACTGTATTAGATGACAACTTTCATTCAAAGCAGCAGCAACTCAAAAAGACACAGAAGAAATGACTGCTCAGTTTTTAAAAAATGAATCGTGTCGTTTGAGTTATTCCCGTTAATAATCGAGATTACAATGAGTTCTGTATGTGTGTTATATTTCTTTTCCTATCTTCTTTACTTCTTGCCATAATTTAACTTTTCAGCTTGTTGTTGCCTGCAAATTGCTCTGAATGCAATTACGGATCATGTGATGTCTAAAGGAAGGGAGAGGGAAGAAAAACAAGACTCTTTAAGCTTTTCCCGCCTCCTAATACTGGTTCTGGCAGACAAAAACCACATAAAAGTTTGGCATTTTGGAGAGTTACGTTTTCTTTTCTTTCCTTTATTTCCCTGACACAGTCCTTCACAATATGGAAATATTTTTCAGTGGTTTATGTATAGATTCTCATTCTGTTGTGTGGCTGATGAGGCATTCCACAGCTTAAGGGGTACAGGGTAAATTTCAAAGCAACTAGCTACATTCCCTTAACACTAGAATAAGATCCATCACACTTTATTTATTTCTCTATCCCACTTGTAGGCTGCTTTGTGTCCAAGAAACGCTCAGAGGGCTGTATATTCTGTATACATCACACATTATTTCACGTTATCTTCACTACGTATAACCTCATGAAGTAGTTCAAGCCAAATAAAGAGAAGACTTGTCCATGGTTGCCATCTTTCATGTTTCATAAATCTCATCTGGGTGATGACACAGCTCTATGCACTTTTGCATTTGAAAGTAATCAAGAAGGAAACTCAAATGGAGTGACCCAGGAGGACACTCTCTGCATGGAGTTCAGCAGTTCTTACTGCTTGTCCATCCTGATCATTGCAACTAACCTACCTGTAATAGAAGAGCGAGACAAAAGCAGTCCTACAGATGTTGCTGGAATGCAGCTCCCATAAGCCCGAGCCAACGTGGCCAATGGTAAGGAATTCTGGGAACTCCAACCCAGCAACATTTGGAGGGCCAGTCTTGGCTCACTCTTGCACCATAGGGAAGTTACTTGCAAGGATATGGGTCAATAGACAGTAAGAACAGTTGAAATATCTCTTCAGAATGTTTTAAATGGACCAGAAGAGGAGCATAGAACATTGGTCCAGAGGGTGACTCTATGAGAAAGCTGTCTGGCAGCTACACAGCTGCCTGATTTTCATGCATGACAGCACAAAATTAAGTGGTGAGATTAAACAAACACTCGGGTTTACTTAATATTAAGAGAGCATTCCAAATGACTTGCACACTAGAAGTCTTCAGGGCTGCCAGGAGAGCAACCCAGAACTCTTAACTTCCAAGTCCTATGACTTGCCCACAAATCTATACTTCAAAACATGAGTCTGAACAGCCAATAAACTTTCCTTTTTATATATATACAGAAAGGGCAAACAAACAGTGATCTTGTGCTGCTTTCTAGGCACCCATCCAGGAATTTATTTATTTATATTCCTGCTTTTAGTTCATTACTTAAGGGAGGAACTAGATGTTACATGAGACATGGAGAGACCTGCCACCACTGTCTCTATTTCCCTCTTTCACAACATGTAATGTAGTACCACTTGTGACATGACAGTGTTGCACTCTCAGCTGCCCTGCTGTGACTCACATCACTGGCAGCTGGTGGGAAAGCAAACAATATACAAGGTGTTGACAACTCATCACACATTTTGTGAATGTAAATGTTGGAAGGAAGGAAAGGGGGCAAGAGGGCATTTGCAGCCCAGTGACAGTGAGGCACAGTCTTTAGAATGCTGGAGCAGGACTTTCAAGATCCGGATTCCAGTCTCCACATGGCCGTGAAACGCTCTAAGTGATTCTCTCAAGCTGACTTACCTCACAGGGTTGTTGTGAAGATAAAGTCAGGAAGAGGACAGCCATGTATATTGCCTTGAGCTTACTGCAGGAAAAATGAGTTATAAACAAAACAAACAAATAAACATATAGTTCCACTCTGAGAACCTCTTCACACAAAGCTTCACACATCCAAGTAGTCAGAAGCTTATATGAAGTGTGAAAACCTATGTGTACTGCACGAGTGCGTGCACAGAAAACACTGCATGTGATATTTATGCATTGTAGGATATAGAAACATAGTTTCTCCTCTACCTTTTATCCAGATAGAAAGGACATAGTCTGATAATTCCACAGACGCACAGACACATGCCAAGATGCGTCACCTACTTAATCTACTGAATTCTTTTCACTGACATTTGGTTATGTTCACACTGATAAGGTCTGCATTCAAACCTTAGGCAGCATCTGAGATTATGATGGCAGAATTTATGGAAGAGATATCTGCCTCCTCCTTCATGTGGCAGTCCTCAAAAGCCCTCCAAAACCTTCTCTGATAGTTCAAGGATGCTTCCTAATAGAGTTGGCTGTGCAGAGGTGCTCTTCCCAAAACAAGCAACAGCATGGCAGCACTCACACACCTTCACAACCTGTATCCAAATGACAACCACCTGAAAAAACACCTACACTTAGTTTGGGCTTGTCGTTTAAACTTGTGAGGGATTCCTCTGGAATTTTCCCTATCACTAACCAAGGAAACAGCCGGCATTCCCGTTTCCACAGATGCAACAACTGTGCCAAAGCAAAGAGCTAATTTCATATTGTCCTTTTTAAAAAAAGAATGAATTTCGTAAAACTCAGTTTTGTTTACTTTGGTGATATGATGTAAACCATATGTCATAACACTGACCAATAGTATACAGGGGTATAATAACTTATTGTTGCCATTTATAAAATAGTTAGCAGGGTTTATAAAACAGAGTTTTATTTTTAAAAACACAACAAAATAAAAATATTCAATAGCGATGAAAATAACATGTAAGAAAAATGTTTCGAGCTGTCAGTTTCTTTAGCATATAACCATAAGCCTTTACTTTTCTTCTTTTCCATTTAAATATTTTCTGTTCTTTACTTATAGAGGGAGAGAGTTAATTTGGTTTTTAAAAAGTACTAAAAAGGCATATATTTTATCCACAGACTTGTCACAAAGCAGGCAGGCTCATGACCAGACCTTTAAAAAAAAAAAAAAAGTGAACCAAAGTTCTCTTCAAGCTTTCCATTTGTCTTTTATTTTTTTCAAGTGGTGCAGCAAATATTTGGTGCCCTAATACACACTTTAAAAAAAACCTTTCACTTCCTCAGCCCCTCAATGGAGCTGAGGAAGTGATTAATTTGCCAATATACTGAAGTGGTTGTAACCTGTAAGCCAGTTCATGATATTGGCAGAGGCTGTGGACCAGCTATGGTCACTTGAGGTCTGTCTGCCATTTGGATGCAAGGATTGCACCAAATGACATATCAGACTTGCTAACAACCCTATTTAGCCCAAACCAGCCCATTTCTTTCACACCATGTAGACAAGCCCTGTATGTTTTCTTTTAGCACACATTTAACTTCACAATCAAGATTTTAATGAACGAATATAGTAAAACAGAGTGCTTGGTGCTCTGTCCTTTAGCCTAATCAATAAGCTTAAAAAACACTTTGAACAGGTACAAGTGTTTTGACTCTGAGATCTGCTGTACAGAAGACATTTATTCACTACTTCATGAATGTTGCATCACCAGCTAAGTGAGAACTATGCACATAGAAAGAAACCTATTGTTCTGAAAACAGCTTGTCTTATCCAGGTGATAACATGTCGACCTGATGAAAGACATCTTCCATCTTCTGGATGGGCTGGGTGGCTATTGTCTTCCATTCTTCCCTGCTAGTTTCAGCATAGGAAGGCTAGGATGTAAAGACCTTTGCTTGACCAGATCAAGAGGTATATGGTCTCAGAGGGACATCTCAGCATGTGAGGGTATTTGCACATTTCCTTTTGCTATACCGTCTCATGCTGCATCCTTGTGAAACATCTTTTCTAAAGCACCAGTAGTTTTCTGTCTTCACCAGGACCCAGATAACAGATGGGGGTTCTGGCTCGCCCAAAAGCTCCAATCAGCACAAATATGCCTCATCTTAATTGGTGTTCTTTGGATCAAACCAGACAGGACACTACTTTTGCAATCTGAAGCTAACAGAAAGCTGCCCTTGCAGCATCACCATTCCATCAAAGCAGCATACCTAGGCACTGCATGTGAATCTTGTGTTTACCTCTCAATAACAAATCATAAAAGAAAAGCATGCTGGTTTCCAATATGCAGAGGTGACAAAAGCTCATCCAAGGTTAAATAAGACATCTTTTATCATGCGAGAGAGCTTTGTTTCTAATAATGTGCTAACTGTATCAACTAATTCGACTCAATATTACAAGAAGCCTTAGAACTGGTCTGCAAGTAACTCAGGGCTTAACCAAATGCTCCGTTAAGGCACACAGTTTAAGATCAGTTTCTTCTTTACTCTTGACTAAGCATATGCAGTTCTGATCAGAGCATGGAGAAACTGGATTAAAACTCTTAGGAATCCCCGGCCAGCATGGCCATAGCTAATAAGAATAATATTTCCAAGTTCTGGTCTTGATCCAGATCAGGACTACTGTGCATATACAGGAAAGGTTTCAGTTCTAGCCACTCAAAATCCTTCCCCACAAATGGTGCCCATAAATTGAAATCTCCCCAGAATGCTGCTTTAAAAGAAAAATCCACCGCGGGGGCCAAAAGAGGTTTCCCCCCCTAATTCCTAGAAAGGAAGGGGATGTGGAGAGATTTAAATCTTTCCCCACTAGTGTACAATAGTCCAGTCTGGACCAGCACCATGAATTTGAATGTGAAATAAAAGTGGCATACAATGTATTTAATATAGTATGTAGTTTAGCCTTCACTCCTGAATCAGAGTTTTTTGCAATCTTCACACAATTGCTGACACATGGTTTTACTCTGGCTTAATCTTTCAGTTAAGTTTGCCCAATTACAGAAATTTTGCCAGTGGTGAGGAGCTATTTATAAGTCACGAGATCTGCAGCTATTTCAGCCTGCAAGATCAGAGAGAACACACTACTGGCTGAGGATCCACATGACATTTTGGTGCCAAAGAGAAAGAACAATCCTCAGTCCCGCCTCCTGTATTTTTCACTCTTGTTTCTCGGTTATGAAGCACATTATGGGAGCCAATCAGTTTGACAACAGTAATCCCTGACCGAGCTAATGCAAAAAAAGACGACAGGATTTCAATGGAAGTGTCAATAAATCCAGCAGGTTAGAACTGAATGTGTGTTTCACAGTTTTGTATCTATGTTATTTGCTGAACTTACCAATGTAAAATGAATTGGTTTGCCAAAACCTAGAGTCCTATGCAGTGGTTTGGCAAAACCAAGTGTCCATTCTGCCCTCTGGCATATGAGTAGGGCTGAAGGGCAAAATGGACACAGGGTGCATTTAAGCCCTGGACCCAACATCTCTGTGGGCCAAACTGCCTTGTAGATAAAGTGGAGTTTCTCAACACAGCAACTCGGCAAGCTTGGCTGAAGAGAGTCCTTCTCATACACTTACAACATTTCTTCTGAAATTAATTGTTCAACCCAAAACATTTTAGTACCTTGTATTTGGCTTCAGGTTTTCAATGGGTAAATTAGTGCTTCCTGCAGTCTTGGTCGACCATCTGTTTTTTATAAAGTCATCATAAGATGCACTATAAACTAAATATCCTGTTAAGAAAAGGAAATAACATAGTCATCATGAGATAATAAACTAAGTCTACAGTTTAATGAATTGCAAGAAGCTTCAATGGAATGATATACAGTAACATTGGAGAGTGCCACAAAGTTGTCATAGGGTCTTTTTAGTAGCTGCTCCCAGGCTCTGGGAATGACTTTTGAAAGCAGTAGGTTGGCTTCTTCTTTGTTCTCACAGGCAAATATCGTTTTTATTCTGGCATGTAAGGTAGACTGTTACTGGAGGGGATTTTAACTGGATGGTGCTGCCTTTTAAAAAAAAATGTTGGCCAGAATCCTATTGCAGGTTTTGTGTATAGTACAAACTGTGATGACAAACTGCAGTTCAAAGTTACTGGTAGCATTCCTGGATGCTATGTACCCAGGAATGCAACGAGGACCTTGTTGCAGCAATTTGATGCCAAGACTTACATGACTTACACATAAGCATGAATAGGCAATAGCATTCTGGCCATTGTGTTCTTAATTACATCTCATTTTCATTCGGTTTTATATTTTAATTAACATTTTGATTTCAGTATGTATTTTATTTTTGGCAGCCTGTCAGAATATAAATATAATAAATACATCAACCAGTTCACAAACAGAGACACTCTCTGGACTGGGGTGTTCCAATTGGAAGGGAATTTCTATCCTTCCCAGAAACACATAGATAGATAGATAGATAGATAGATAGATAGATAGATAGATAGATAGATAGATAGATAGATAGATAGATAGACAGACAGACAGACAGACAGACAGACAGACAGACAGACAGACAGACAGACTTGTCAGTTGGTTGTATTCAATAGTCCCATGAACAGAGGGATCTCTTTTGTGTTTGATCTTTGATCCATGATCTTGGAGATGGCTCCACTAATAGCAGAGGAGTGAAGGCAATTTTTATCCATCTCCTTTCCTTCTTGCAGCCCTCCCCAACCACCTTATGTGCTGTTTGGGAGGGATGCCCATGCTTTCCTCTGGAAGAGTTTCTCAGTGCTACAGAGAAGAGCAGGAAACAGGAAAAAACACACACCATTTTCTCATCTGTTTGTGAAGCATTTGATTAGATTACTGCCCTTCCATTGATAGACAGGCACAAGGCTTCAATTTTTAATTCCTTATTAAACACACAAGATAATTTGGGATGCTAAAAGGAAATGTATTGTCATTGTCATTCATGTGCCATGGCAGTTTTAAGAATGAGTAGGTGGACTAATTCCCTGTTATTCTCAGAGATAAGAACTGAAAAGTTTTTTAAAAAGCAATTATGAGAATGACATTGGCCAGTATCTTACTGTGCATTAACTAGAATGTAAATTGGCCACAACTATTAGGCAAAATGTCTCCTGTGGGTTTGTGACCCAGCCTATTATGTAATAGGATACCAGCCAATACACTATACACATACAAATGGGTAAGCAAGCAACATTGTACTTGCTCTCAAGATGAACTGGGACCTTCAGATGGGGTAAAACAAGAAGACAATTAGGGGTGCTGGATTTGTTTGTTTTTCTTCTGTTCCTTTTGGTAGCAGAAGTTCCTCTTCTTCTTATGTTTGCATTGTTATTGTTGCTATTTTTATTACTATTTTTATTACTAGCTTCTGTTCCTAACAAAAGTATCTGAGCTGTTCCCAGAGGCTGAAAGTCTCCATCTACCAAAGTGCACCTCAAATTATGCTGTATTACACTGAAATATTCTCCAGTCGCCATCTATAAACAGGACAGTAAATGAGTTTCAGGTGTCAAGTTGCTCCACACTACAAATATCCATGAATCACACACTACAAGCCAAAGGATTATCATCAACAATGCTAACTTCAGGCTGTATTCAGATGGCAAAAGAATGTCAGCTTGCAAAACACACACCTCATTGTACCTTTTTTTCACCAGTACTGCTCCCCATACTTTTGTTTCTGCAGGAATGGACAAAACTAAGCTCTGTGAAAATTCCCAAGTAAACACACCCTAACTCAACTTTTCAACACAAAAAAGTGATTATCTGATCTGTATGTGCTTTGCTTGTTCACATCAAGTAGCAACATTCACAAGTCACAGTAGACTTTTCTTGCAATAAATCTAGATTAACCTGTTCTGAGCACTGTTTTCATTCCATGCTGCATCTGGGTTACATTATCTTTTCCTTGTCTGGCTCTTAGCCAATGCACCTGGTAGCTCTCCTTGAGATTTTGAAGAAGGTAGACGTTATCAAGCCAGTAACCCAATCTTAATTTAGATCAATCTGTTTTAATTTTATAACAACAACCAGCAACCTTGGATTTATGGAGCAGAGAGGCCTTGTATGTTTGAGGAATCTTTACATTCCTCAAACATATTAAGCTGCTGTCCGTACAAAACTAAAGAGATCAGGGATCTTCATCCAGCCTTTTAAACAATCCAAGACTAGGAGCTGATCCACATACCCTGTTTGCACCTGTTTAAAAGGCATTTCCTCATTCACTGACTCAGATTATGACTTATTTACATTTACATTTGCCTCACAATAAGCTCCATTCTAAATGGAATCAATTTAGAAGTCACGTGGTGTCACATGGTATTTGGATTGGTGTGTGCATCCTCTTGGGAAAACTTTTAATCCGTTTTTAAGATGTGTTGCATCTTGTTTGAGGGGGCTACATTAGCTTTTAGAATCATTGAATTTGAGGCTTTGTTCTGTGCCCACCTGCCCTGCTCTCATGCTGGCCACTCGCCCCTGCTACTGTGGTGAGGTGATGGAGGGGGAGGGTCTGCTGGAAAAGCTGCTTGTCCCTTTAGGAATGACTGCTTCTGTCCCTTTAAGAATGTTGAAGCAGCTGTCAGCTGCCCAGTTTCCCAAGCAGCCCCACAGGTTTCTCCTGGGTTCTCTCTGACCATTTTTACCTTTGTTCCATTAATGGCTGCCTGGGGAGGAAAAGTAGGGACAAGTAAGGCAAGGGAAGGACGTTTGTGCGCACACACTGCTTGCCAAGGAGGGAAATAACAGCAGCAGGAGGAAATGGCTATGAGAGAAGGACTGGCCATGTCTTCCCCTTCTCTCTGCCTCCCAGGGAACAGCAGGAGCATTCTTAAAGAGACAGAAGCAGGCAAGCTTTCTAAAGAGACAAACAGCTTTGCCAGCAGACCCTCCCTCTCCTGCACTCATCTGTCCCTGCTTCCTTCCTGCTGTCTCTTCCACCACCTTCGCTGGTTACTCAAAGGTGCAATTTGCAGCAACAGAGGGATGCATATATGTAGAAACTATTGAAATAAATTGGGTTTCACTTGCATACTAAAATAATTTACCCGCTGGCAGAACAGTATTTTAGGTTGCTTTTCAACCAGAAAACACACTTCCCTGGCAAAACAATCCATGCTTCTGTTTACATCATGGAGATACCTTATGTTAAACTAGGTTTTAAAAAGCAGAACATGGTACATCATCAGTTTTTATTGTCAGTAAGATCAAGCTCTTAGATTTATAGATCTAAATGACATTGCAGTAAGGAATTCCCACATTCCTTCCATTTCAGGATTATTTTGCCTTGCTTGGAGACTGAATTTTTTCTTTTCTTTTCCTTTCTTTCTTTTATTTTTTCTTCTCCTTTTTTCCCTTTTCTTTTTTGGTAGCCTGCTTCCTTCCAGATCTGTCACTCTCGGGTGTTCTTTTGTTTCAAGCAAGCCCAGTTCCTATGGGGGAACGCATAACTATAGCGCCCCTGACATCAGCTGTGCTATCAGTAAAAAACAAAGAATAAAAACAAGGACCTCCTTCTCCCCGCCTTCTGCCCCTGATTTGACCGCCACAATGGGACACAACTGAAATTGATAGACATAGTCAATTTCACCAAAAAGTGACAAGAAGTTGCTAAATAGGAAATCTCCTTAGCTACCTGTTGCCTTCTGCTTCCTGCCTAGCATTATCAATAGAAGCTGCTTCACCATGCAAGAATAATAAAAGAGCTAACAGCTCTAAGATCTCCTTCTATGATTTCTTCCCCAAAGAAAAGAAAGTGATTTGACCCGAAGCAATGATTAAACCCCCACCCCACAGCCCAAAAGAGACTTTGTGTTTCAGAAGCAGGCAACATGATGGTGTGTGAAATAGTCACAGAATAATTAACAAACCCTTTGAAGTTTGGGATAGAAAATTTCAACAATGCTGCAAGGGATGGTGCTTGAGACTGCAGCATCCCAGCTTACAGTTTGCAACCTAGGTCTGAACTCACCCCATGCAAGCAGACTTGGCACAGATAACTGCCTTGATGAATTTTTGGGATTATCTACAACTTTTCTGCATTACCCATGAAGAGGTGGTATCCAGCTTGAGGAAGTGGAATTTTCTTCACAAAAGCTTGTAAATTGTTTGATTTTTTTTTAGTGGTTCTATAAAGGTAGCACCCTATTCTTGCATTTGTGTAAACTTCTCGGTTCTCTGATAAGTGGAATATTCTGCCGTCTCCTCCCCACTCTCCTTGCATATGCTTAAAAATGGCATCGAAGCAATCAAAATGAAGGTGTACTGTTAGCATTCTGCGATAAAGAAAGGAGTAATTTCTGCTACGAGCCATTTCTTGTATCTCGTTTGCAAATCTTTCTTGCAGGGCATGTTTCCTGCATCTTTTCTTCAAGTTCTGGAAGGGATTCCTCAGTCTCCCATTGTTTATAAAAGAGTAGGCTTAGTGCACATCCCTCCCAAGGGGTGGAGACAGGGTGGAGAATGGGGAGGACATGAGAGGGAAGGAGAGAGGGAGTTGGAGGAGGAAGGGAGATGTGTGGAAACACAACTTGAATTACCTTCAAGATAATATTGAATCAGGTGAGGAAGCTTGGAGTGAGTCATTTTAGATGAGGAAAAGGGATCACAGTTCCAACCCACATCAGCATGAGCCATACATCTAATTTGGATGAGCCCTAAGAGAGCACATTGCTTGCTACTGCATTCAGCTGCACTATAATAGCTATCAGATTTTAAGACCTTATTAACATGGAGAAAGAAGAAGAAAGAAGACTGCTTTGTCTGTCAAACACATAGTTCTGATACCATGACACCTCAAATCTACTAGGGGTCCTAAAAGTGTGTACTCCTGGATTATATGATTTGAAAAATTCACCCATCTATTTTAAATAATTTTGAGGAGTCAGTGCATTTGAAGTCAAAGGCTATCTCACTCTGCTGCTGTACAGCAGTCACCTCACAGTCATGTGGTGTGCAAATTGCTCCCTCAGGGGACTGCAGAGAAGCATCATGATCATAGCTCAAATATGTGAATAGCAAACTTTTGCAAATTCTTTGAAAACAGAGAGAAACAGATAGACTTGGAAGCCCCAGGAAAGTATTATAGTGACAAGATTACAAAACCAATTGATTCAGTGGGTCTACTCCAGCTGGGACGACCAACTGGACTTAAATCAATGCATACAGTTTTGACAGCTTCACAGCTTCCTTCAAGGCTACATTATAGCAAACTAAGGCAACCTGCATGAAGCAATCATATTTTTTGTGTTCTGCAAAGATCTTGGGTTTCTCAGGATTCTTTCTTTCTAGACCATAAGTGAGCTTTGCCATCCACTTTTCAAAATTGTCTTTGCAAATTTCCAGTTATACCTTTCTTCTGAAATTTCCAATGATGGATGAACCTACCTACCTACCTACCTACCTACCTACCTACCTACCTACCTACCTACCTACCTACCTACCTACCTACCTACCTACCTACCTATTTTTACCCTGCCTTTCTCTTTAAAAGGATCCAAGGTGGCTAGACCAAAGACTGGGAATTTCCACTCAGATTATAATGTACATTTTTATATTATTGTCATCTGTTTTGTGGAATCTGTTGGCATACCCTTCCAAGTTAATGAACTCTTAGGATTTAATAAGTAAAGTATGTGTTTTCTCTGTGCAATTAATAATCACTAATTACAAACCCAATGCAGCCTGTATAAGTAGCCTGTATTAGCAGTACCTGTGACCAGATCCCCATGTATCGGCTTAGCCCAGTCAAGAATCACAAAGGAATGGCAGCCTTCCACAGCTACAACAGTGATATTGCGAGGGACATTCTGAGGACTCATCTCTTTGTTCTTTAGATCGTTGGGTATGATTTCATCCAGGCTCTCTACTTGGAAGTGGTCTAATGCCTCTGTTAATGAGCATGGAGCTCCCGGATCTTTGTTTAGATAAGTCACATAAGGAGCTGAAAGAAAACACAGAAATACAACATTTGTTCTAAAAGTCTGATTTTTAAAATCCTGACATTCAGTGAAACAGCAAACCTAGATAAAGTATACATTTTTTTCCAAACACAGCAGATTCAACATTAATTTCCTGGATTCAGGATTTATATATTTTCTTGCCATTTGCTAAAATTTTCACATCTGTAAACAGCTGCCATCTGGAAAGCTTCTAGACTGGCATTAAAATCCACATAAGCCAAGAATTTTGGAAATCAGGAGCATGACAAATATTCATTGCAATGTCAGTGATGGGCACCATCTACTGCATCCAGCAGCAAAGCAAAAGAAAGATAAGTATATGCAGTGGGTGTGACCCTTGCAGTATTCCAACTTGGTAAACAGTAGTGGGAGCAAACACCAGGGCTGGTCTAAAATATTTTGCTGCCTGAGATAGAACAGCAGACCCACACACACACACTTATCCGCCATAAAAAGTAACGAATAGTAAAAGCTGGACAAATTACTTTGGCCTAAGTGACAGAAATTCTTAACAGTACCTCTTCCATTACAGACAATAAAAATACAGTAATAACTATTTAAATAACTAAAAAGTTGGTGCCCATTTGATCCACCCAAATTCTTTTGTCAGAGGTCACTGCCTCACTCATCCTTATAGTAGGGACAGTACCTACCTAAATGTTAAATGTGAGTCACAAGCTAAATATGAGTGTGGTATAGCAGCAAAAAATTCTAGGTTACATCAGCAGAAGTATGTTTCTTGGGCATAGTAGTCTTGCTGCCCTTTAGATTGTATAGAGGTTACCTCCTGAAGAACTACTACACCCAGGAATCATTACAGCAGTTTTCTCCCAGGAAACATTACAGCAAGAAATTAGGCCCAGAATGCTATACAGTCTTGGAAAAACTAGGCCTTGCTACAGGTGAGTGGAATACAAGTGTCTGTAGGTATGGGTCTGTGGGCCGAAACTCCCAGAATTCTGCCTGGGGAATTCTTGCAGAACAAAACAAACATGGAAGTCCTATCCCTAAAGTTCACCTGAAAAGATTAGTAGATGAATGGTTGTTGTAGGTTTTTTGGGCTGTTTGACCGTGTTCCGAAGGTTTTTCTTCCTAAATTTTCACCAGTCTCTGTGGCTGGCATTTGAAGATGCCAGCCACAGAGACTGGTGAAACGTTAGGAAGAAAAACCTTCGGAACATGGCCAAACAGCCCGAAAAACCTACAACAACCATCGGATCCTGGCCGTGAAAGCCTTCAAGAATACATTAGTAGATGAACTTTGGCACAGCTATTTGACTATTATTCCTAGTATTTCTATTTTATAGAACCAAATAAGTTCACTCAATCTAAACTCATAAATTAATGAGAATTTCATTATTGGAAAGGTCATCCACACATTGAAAGAGATTTTATTGCTAGTCATTGGAAATGTTTACAGTTTACAGATTTTGTCAGAAGGGTAGATTTTCCCCTCTCCCTTGAATGCCATTAAGTGTTTATAAAAACGATGGTTTTAGTTTATCTCTTCAGGGAGTTATTCTCTAGCATATGCCATGTATTTATCTTTAGACACTCCAAGCACTTTCTATTCCCAAACAACTGAGAACCTCAGTCAGTGAGAGGAGAGGGAGGCCATTCAACAGCATGACAGAAATCAGCTGACACTGAGGCAAAGTCTAGACTGGCATAAAAGCTCTTTACTTGATTTTTAAAAATTGGACAGTTAATGGTGCCAGATGGGCATCTAAGGTCTGGGGTTGGAGATTTTACATCATTGCCTACCCCCAGTAACCCTTTTATCTGTTACCAGGAAGAACTAGGAGCTGCAGACTGTCCTCAGTCTGGGCAAGAGCAGCAGATCCTTGCTCACTCTAGAAACAGCACCTCAGAGGGTTGCCACTCAGTTTGATTGGAAAAATGCCACAATTCACAGCACCAGTAGGTGAACAGTGAAAAACAGGGCCGACAGCTGGGCATTTGGTGGGGAATTTCCAAGATGATAAGAGGAAAAAGATAAAAAGCCATTGGGCGTCTTGTTAGCATTTGACCACAATACCTTTTCAGAAACATCCTTCTTCTGCTTCCTTACCATTCATTCTTTGGATATCATTTGGCTGAATTCAACACCTCCAGGCCATCACTTCTAGACCTCTTATTTTTGCTGCACTTGCTTTCTGTTTCCCTATTCTTTGGTCACTCAATATGTTTTTCATGTCTTTTGTCAATTCCACTCCCTGATATGTTGAAGGCCAGCATTTCTACTCTCTCCCTGTGCTGACTCCCTCCCAGTCCTCTGATTGCCTTTCAACTTCTCCCTTTTGCCTGTTTGTTTTCTGGTCCGTGCCTCCTTCTCTGCCAACTTTCTCCTTTGCCCCTCTCTATTTGTGTTCATCAGCTCTCTCTTCTTTTACTCTCTTCATTTGTTTGGCAAAATCTTCCTTAAGGTGGATGATGGTAATTTTTATTTCAGACTTCCAGAGGTGTGACAAACAATATCTGACATCAACTACTTTTCTCAGCTTCATTCTGCTCATGTATTACATGTTAGAATATGAAGCCTGCTGCCAAATTGCTCTTACGTGATTTCACTACAGCCATGGCCATCTTTGAGAATGGATGGTAGCCCTCAGGAAGCGGCCCAGTACACATCCACAAAGCATTCTTTAAGCTTTATATAAAAGTCACCTCCCTAGGGACAAACTGCACATGATGTTAAATAATTTTACAACTAATATGGAGGGATTTTGAAAAATATTAATTACATCAGCTTGTGCAGAATTAATTGAATCACAGCAGGCATGCTGACAGGATTTTCCTCCCCTGCTTGATCTTGAGGAGAGTCCTTCTCAGGAAGCTAGCATTTGCTTTGGGGCAGAATCTCTAGTTGGTGGGTTAAAATACTTTTGTACACAAAAACAGTACCTGTACTACACAGTTCTATAAGTTTGATATCACTGTAACCACCATGAATTGGTTCCATCCAAAGGAATCCTGGGATTTGTACGTTAGAGGAAATACTTGGGAGCTGTGGTTCAGAAGAGTTATCCAAAGCTTTCTAGAAGATAATTATGAGTACAATATACAGATCCCAAGAATCCTTAGGACAGAGCCATGATAGCTGGTATGGAAGTGATATAACTATATAATGCAGATGCCCTTCTACTCTAATCCTACTTATAATGACCCCACTCTACATGCAATTTCCTTCTTTAAAAAGTCTCTGTCAGATACAGACACATGTAATTGGATGTAATTTAATTTCCCTGATTCTTACTTCACACAGGATAGAAGGATCATTTCATGTGATGGGAACCATATGAATCGCCTTTTTAAAATATGAGAACTTCTAACTGTCATCCCTAAAGTTTACTTCTTTCTCTGTTTCTCCAGTTACTTCTGGTGTTATACAACTTTCTTTTCCACACAGTGAGATTTTTAAACAAATACAAGATTTGTACCTACTATGGCTGGAAAATGTTTATCACTTTTTTTCTTTGTAATCCTAAACTAAAAATTCCAAGTAGCCCTCAATTACACACTTCATACCTAGTTTTAAAGACACAAGTGCACACTGTTTCATAAAGCAGGAAATTGGATGTCTGCAATTACATCAAAGTGCAAAGTGTCATATACTGTTATCTCTGGGTCTTTGCCTTCCATCTCTCTCTTCTTTACAGGTTGGCTCCTATGAAACTGAACATTTAAATAAATCCAGTTTATTACTTTTCTGCCCCTCCCTTTAGGAAACCCTGGAACAGAGGTACAAAAATAGAAAGCCATTAATCTCACTTGTCTATATGAAGCTAAATCAGCTTCAACATGAAGGAGAGTGACTTTCATCCCAGACAGTCATTTTTGTGGTCAGTTACTGCTTTGGTTTAAAAGAGGTTCTAATTGCACTTCACTCTGCCGGAGCAATATTTATTAGATGAGAATGGCAGTTAAAAAGAAGCTATGAATTAAGTACTTATGACACTGAAAATGGTTCACATTGGGAACCATAACTCAAGGTCTCTGTGATGTAAGCATAATAATTTGCCTAAGTGCCTCTTCAGTTCAACCATTACATTTTAAGGCTTCCACAAATGATTTTTAAAGCATGTATCAAATAAATGAAAATAAAAATAAAATAACAGATGTGTGGAAGAGTATGTTACTATTACATAGGTCTATGAAAATCAACAGGCATCAGGTGGATACATTAAACATTTTCTTATGGTTTATTGGAATGTAATAACAAGCAATAAATAATGGCCACAATTTGTGGGGAGAGGAATATCAAAGATGGCTCTTTGTCCATTTTAACATTTAGTCAATCCTGGATTAATCTATTCATGAGCTTAATCTGCCAATATTTTCTTAATAACTTCTCAACTGAGAGTTATTAAAACTACAGCTTCCAACTCTCAAATATCAAACCCAGGCTTGCTGCCACTTAATATGCAACATAAACCTCTTTGTAGGGAAATACAGTGATTTCAGTTGCAGGAGGAGTTTGGCTGTTTCAATAATTCAGCTGCTAGACCTCAAGAAAACAGTGGCTCCCTTTTAATTCTTCATGTTCATTTTCCCTGTATTGCCAAATGGTTAGCAGCAATGCCATGGAATCCAGTCCCACCTGATATCCCATGATATAATCCTATAATCTTCTCTTCCACTATACAGTGGTGCCTTGACTTACAAACGCCCCGACGTACGAACATTTCGACTTACGAACAGCTCTGTTCGCAAAATTTTGCTTTGACTTGCGAACGGAGCTTTGACTTACGAACAAAAAAAAAACGCGGGGAAAGCGGGAAATGGACTTTGGACTGCCTGGTACTGTAATTTTAAAATGTAGAAAATGGTTTAAAAGGTGCTTGGTTTGGTTTAAAGCTGCTTGGTTTTAAAGGTGTTCTGTTTAAAAGGTGTTCGTTCCCTCCCCCCTTTCCTGCCCTTTTTTTTTAACCTAAGTCATCTTAGGTTAAAAAAAAAATTCTCCTCCTAGTGGTAGAGGATGGATTAACCGGTTTTGCATTAGTTCCTATGGGAACTAATGCTTTAACTTACAAACGGCGCCTCGACATAAGAACAAAAAACAGCTGGAACGGATTAATCGGTTTTCAATGCATTCCTATGGGAAATGCTGATTTGACTTACGAACGTTTTGACTTACGAACATCTTCTGGGACGGATTAAGTTCGTAAGTCAAGGCACCACTGTACCATGTTTATGCATCTGTTCATTTTTGCCTTTCTCTCTCTCTCGCTGTTGATGCTATCTTTTTAACTTCTGTGAAATAACATGGTGGCCAGGAGTCCATCTGCACAGTTACAGCTACTACACCACATGAGTCGGCCATTAGAAAGTGTATGGAATCTCCAGTAGGTTCAAACTGTTGTAGCTAGGCTGTTGACAAGAGCCAGTTATACTGAAAATACTAGTTACTGGTTTGCTTCCAGGCAACTGCCAAACCATTTTTTTTAACAATACCACATGCATGGATAAGTTTTTATCTTTCTTTTCCCAGCCACAATCTCCACAAACCCACCCCTTTACCATTATTTGGGGGCACCGCTTTACAGTGGTTCCGCTCCTTCCTGGCTGACCGTGTCCAGAGGGTGGTGCTGGGGGACAGTTGCTCTGTCCCATGGCGTTTATGTCATGGAGTTCCTCAGGGCTCGATACTGTCCCCCATGCTGTTTAACATCTACATGGAACCGCTGGGAGAGGTCATCAGGAGGTTTGGGCTGAGGAGTCAACAATATGCTGACGACACTCAGCTCTACCTCTCGTTTTCCACCAATCCAGGTGAGGCAGTTTCTGTGCTGAACTCGTGTCTGGACCTGATAATGGACTGGATGAGGGTTAATAAATTGAAACTCAATCCAGACAAGACGGAAGTGCTGTTAATGAGTGCTTCGCCGGACAGGCTGGAGGGCCATTTCCCTGCCCTGAATGGGGTTACACTCCCCCTAAGGGACAGGGTCTGCAGCCTGGGGGTGCTCCTGGACCCCAGTCTAACTCTGGAAGCCCAGGTGGACTCGGTGGCCAGGGGCGCCTTCCTTCAGCTGCGGAAATTATACCAGCTACGGCCCTACCTGGACGAGCGGAGTCTCATTACAGTTACACATGCACTGGTAACATCTCGTATAGATTACTGCAATGCACTCTACGTGGGGCTGCCTTTGAAGATGGTCCGGCAACTGCAACTGGTCCAGAATCGAGCTGCGCGGCTGGTGAGTGGTGAGGCCGCTAGGGGACACATCAAGCTGATTCTGTTTAAATTACATTGGCTACCAGTTGCTGCCGGGGCCCAATTCAAAGTGCTTGTTTTGACATATAAAGCCCTAAATGGCTTGGGCCCTGGATACCTGAAGGACCGCCTCCTTCTATATGAACCTACCCGGCAGTTAAGATCTAGCCAGGGGGCCCTTTTGAAAGAGCCTTCCCTCAAGGAGGTAAGAGGGATGGCTTGTAGACAAAGGGCCTTCTCGGCAGCTGCCCCCAGACTATGGAACACCATCCCAATTGAGATTCGTCTGGCGCTGACGCTGATGACATTTCAGCGCTAGGTCAAAACCTTCCTGTTCCAGAAGGCTTTTAATTGAAATAATATCAACTGTGGGTCCTGATGGCAATTTTTAGAGTATATATTTTAATTGTATTTTAATTGTTTTATCATTTTTACTGTAGTTAAATTGTTGTAAGCCACTCAGAGACCTTTGGGTAGTGTGGGCGGCATATAAGTTAAATAAATAAATAAATAATTACCAATAATTAAAAAAAGATTCCTTCAAACACACCCTGACCCTAACAGGATAAGAGTAATTACTGTTAAATATACAAATTCCTACGTTTAGCATTAATTTCCTCTGTAAGGAAAGGGATGTTCAAGCTTTTTCAATGAACACTTTTACCATGTATGGAGCAAGCAATGTCAGGTATTCAATCTGCATTAAAAAAAAGTGGGGGTACTAAAGAGCATATTGCAAATGTACACTGGAGCATGCCAAAGAATTTCAGAAAAAGGCCAGTCTGTCCTAATGTTCTGTCCCAACAGCAGCTCTTGTTCAGTGGCACACCCATGTCTTTTATAACATTCCTAGTTTTTCATGATCCACACAGTCAAAGACTTTGTTATTATTATATACAAATTTCCCACAGTACAGTAACTCAATTTTCTTAAGGTACTTTATCAATCTAACGGCATGAATATCAACCAGGTTTCAATTAATACAAAATTCATTCATTGAAACAAACAGATCCACAAGGAAGCCAAAAAGTATTTCAAGGAAGTGCTCAGTTCAAATAGTCCAATTCTTTTATGTGCAAAATTTCAGTAAAGGCTTTAAGTCTCACAAATAGAGATGGGGACGAACCGTCAAAATGGCAGTTCATCGTGAGTCATGGGTTGTCAAGGTTGATGACCCACAACCCAGGAATTTCCCCAGGAATTTTCAACAAAACACAAATCATCAAAAAACCTGTAGCTGTCTAAAAATAAATAAATACTGAGTCCCCTGCCCCCTACCCC
The DNA here is from genome assembly GCA_037013535.1 of Intellagama lesueurii. Taxonomy (NCBI): domain Eukaryota; kingdom Metazoa; phylum Chordata; class Lepidosauria; order Squamata; family Agamidae; genus Intellagama; species Intellagama lesueurii. The sequence goes on along the minus strand of JBAJHW010000001.1, from coordinate 284,654,911 downwards.
CTTCCCACTGCCCTCTTTTGCCTCCTTACCTTGACCTGCTGGTGATGGTGGTGGCAGCGGCAGTGGCGCTGGAATGGAACCCGCGGTTCCAGCAGGCAAAACTGCTCTCTCTGCCTCTGTGGGTGCCAATCAGCTGATCAGTGCTCGCAGAGGCAGAGAGATCAGGCTAGCCAGCCGGCACGGTTCCAGATGGCTAGCCTGCTCTCTCTGCCTATGGGCCCAGACCATAGGCAGAGAGAGCAGGTTAGCTGGGCAGAACTGTGCTGGTAGGCTCTCTCTGCTTCCGCTGGCACTGATCAGCTGAGAAGCACCCACAGAGACAGAGTGTTCAAGCTAGCCTGCCCACACGATTTTGGCCGTCTAGCCTGCTGTCTCTGCCCATGGGCCCAGACCATTGGCAGAGAGAGCAGGCTAGCTGGGCAAAAGTGTGCAAGCAGGCTCTCTCTGCTTCCTGCTGGCACCGATCAACTGATCGGCACTCTCAGAGGCAGAGCAATCAGGCTAGCCTGGCCGCGTGATTCCAGCCATCTAGCCTGTTCTCTCTGCCTATGGGTTGGCAGCCTAGCTTGCTCTTTGGGCCCAGGTTCAATGAAGGGATGAATAAAAAGGGTAAATATTCATCTTTGTGTTCATCAAGGGCCTCCTGAATTGACGAATACAAAGTGATGATTATTACACAAATCAGCGATTTCTGAGGAATATTGTGATTCGTTTTTTATTCATCCCCATGTCTACTCACAAATTACTTTGAAGTAAATTTTTCTTTGATATTGGTTGTCCCAGCTTCTTGGTTTCAGTTCCTTTGTCAAAGCTTAGGACCAAAGCACTGTCAGTAAAGAATAATTCCAGTCAAAATGGACTTCCCAGGAGAGAAAGCTCTCCTTTCCCACTATCCTATTGGCAAAGTCATTTTTCCTGCCTCTGAAAAATTGCCTCTCCTCTTCCTGTTTGTTTGCTTAAATTCCTTTTTTTTTTTTTGGTCTCTCTCTCTCTCTTTTCCTGATCTCTCAGCATGCAGGAAGCATGTCTGGAGACCCAATTTTTCTTATTTTTCTACTGACTAACCATAAATAGCAAAATATACATTTTTTTAGATTTAAAATGCTTCCAGATTAATTTTTAACATATAAGGTGGTAGTCACCGTGAAAATGGGTAGGCTGCTGAGACTTAAACTATTCCCTCATGCTCTCTCTGTACAGTAGTTGTTTGTACCCGATACTCTGCGACTTATAAAAGGAATTAACTAAATTTTCCAAAATATACCAGATTACTGTTAGAACAGAATATTTATTTATTTTATTTATTTATTGAATTTATATCCCGCCCATCTAGTCAGTAGACTACTCTGGGCGGCGAACAACATATAAAATAAAGCAATTTTAAAAATAACAATGATATAAGACATCATAATCAAACTGGTTCAAGATGGAAAAGGTGAGAAGGATAAATCAAATAGTGGTTGGAGGGAAGGCCTGCCTAAACAGCCAGGTTTTCAATTGACTTTTAAAGATGCCCAGCGAGAAATATGGAGAAACAGAATGGTTTCCCATTGCCAAAGATGTCAGATAAGGGTGATATTTTATCTCCCTGTTTGTTCAGTCTCTATACAGAATATATATGGAAAGTCGGATTAGATTAAGATGAAGGAGGAGTAAAAATTGATGAAAGAACATCAATAAATTAAGATAGGCATATGATAACAAATTGCTGGCAGAAACAGCAATGGCTTGAAATGACTACTGAGGAAGACCAAAGAAGAAAGTGCTAAAGCCAGATTTTTAAACTGATACTTCAGATCATGACTACTGAAGTATTATATCATCTTAATGCTGAGAATGAGGAAATCAGACTTGTTAAAAGATTTCCTATATTTGGGTTCAATCACCAATCCAAATGGAGACTGCACCCAAGAAATCTGAAGAAAGCGGAGACTTGTAAGGGCAATTATAAATGAACTAGAAACAAGTTCCTAAAGAATGATATATCACCGGAGACCAAAGCCAAGATTATCCATACTATAGCCAAAATTCTCTTGTGTAATTTTCAGAAGCATAAAGTTTTTGGAGATGAATTGCCTCACATTAACAAATAACCATGGACATTATTTATTGAGTACTAAATTGTGCAATACACAAAAGATAATGTTTATGCTGATTTTGTATCTTGAGGCCATTCATTCCAAAACGTTATGTCATTATGCTGGCATAATGTTAATGGATGGCCTATGGCATTCCCGATTGCTACGTATGGATGTGAAAGCTGATAGTGAAGAAAGCTGACAGGAAACCAATTAATTTGAAATGTTTTGCTTGAGGAGAGCTTTGCAGATACCATGGACCACCATTTCAAACTGCAAGATCAAGTCAAGCCTGAACTCACTCTTATAGAAGCAAAAATTCTTAAACTGGGGCTATTATACTTTGGGCACATCATGAAAATGCAAGACTCAATAGAGTAGAAATAATGCTGTGAAAATTTGAAGGAAAAGAGGAAGCCCAAGCTTGATTTGACTCAATAAAAGAAGCCACAGCACTGAGTTTGTAAGAAATAAACAGAGCTGTTAACAAAAGGATCTTCTGGAGATCACTAATATAAAAGTTCATCATAAGTTGGAAGCAACTTGATGGCACATAAAACACATTTAGTACCACATACTGTTAAGCCCCTAAATTATACCATTGCTACTTTGGAGCAGCAAGTTCAGACTTACCAGTAAACCGTTTCTTTCCTGCAGCATCAAATTCTGACAGAGGATCTGAGCCTGTAACACTGAATTCTGGAAAGGTGGTTTCAGGCAGTTCTTCTGTAGTGGTGGTCGCAATAGTAGTGGTGGTAGAAGGAGGCAAAGTGGTTTCAAAAAACTCATAATCTAGACAAAAAGAAAAACTGTGAGCACTAAGGCTTAACAATATATACACTGGACCACTGAGTTTTAAAGTGCACATGTTCAGGCCAGAAAAATTGAAAATGGCCTGTCACTGGAATTGAAAACACAACGTTGCAGACAGGTGATCAGGGCAGCCTCTTCAGGTTTGTGAAAAATTAGACTTCAAAGAATTCTGTGCTTAAATCCCGAAGATCAGTCACCAAAAGAAGCTAATATTACAGCAGGAGTTGCTCTCAACTTGGCTTACTCCCAAAAGTGAGAGAAACTCCTGCTGTAACATTCAGACACTGTCACTAATGATTTTTCTTTTCCGACCACCAGCTCTTTCTAATATCTATTTCTGAACCCATTCCAGTGTCACTCAAAGGGAGAACAGCCTTTTGACATAGCCTTATGCATCTGTACTCTGTTCTCACGCACCATTTCTAGAAATAAACTATCAGCACAGCTTTCATGCCAGAAAGTCTGATGTTTGAACACCTTCATCTTCAGCAGGCAGGCCAAAGGATTTACCACTATGCTAAGCATTCTAAAGATTAGGATTAAGATTGTAATATATGATTCTGAGATTTCCTAATGTGAGAAGAGTGCCCACTTTCTTCCATGTGCTCAGGTTCAATTGTTTCTGTGAACTAAACAGACAAATTTGGATGGCAGGTCTTTAATATATGAAAATTATCAAAAGGCCAAACCTCAAGATGGCACAGTAAGATATCTGTACAGCATCTGCAAACATGTTGCTATCTTTTCAGAAAAGGTGGCCTTTTGGTTTCTCTTATATTGGATTCAGGTTCTTGGGTACAGTGACCGGGGGGACATAAAATACAAAAGATTAAGAATTACAGTTAGAGCTGACATGGCTAGATTTGGACTAAGACATTCTGGCTCCATATATATATGGGCTTGATCACACCTGCCAAAAGAAGCCCAGTTATACCGATTTGGCTGGTTTTTTAGATAATTTCATAATTTTCCAGTCACACGATGCACGGCCAACATCAATTCATTTGCCCTAGCAATTGGTGTATTTCCCCCTTGCCTGGAGGGTTGTTTTAAATTGTACCAATGATGTAACACTTCAGCGTGTGTGAACGTTGCTGTTGATTTATTTCCTTTGCGAAGGGGTCAGGGTTTTGGGTGCTGCGGCCACTTCATGGTCACTGCACTTGTACCCTTTTATATATATTATTATCAATATCATAATATTATATATATTATTAATATTATAATGTATATATATATGTGTGTGTGTTATACACACACACATTGGTACAATGTAAAACAACCCTCCTGGCAAGGAGGAAATAAACAGCCAAATCGGTATAACTGCGGTGTCCACCTCTACCACCAACCACCTGCCTTTATCATTGCAGGTGATGTGGATTATCTAGGTGGCTGTGGGAAATGGAGAGACAACCAGGCCTGGCAATGGTGCCAATCAGAGTACTACAGATACTCACAGTGCATCTTAAGCTGGGGCTATTATACTTTGGGCACATCATACTTTGTGTCATAATTACAATTGTACCAACATGACCATCAGATGTGAAACTGGTGAAATAAGGTTATGTGACACAAAGATTAAACAGGATGTACCTTCTACTGGACTAGACTCTACTCAACACTGCCGCAAATAGGCTACCATGATCAAGTGGTACCAGCAGAGAGGTCACTAAGAGTCACTTGTCCAGTGCCCCCAGGTTCGGGCTAGCATCAACTGTCTATTCCCATAAAAATCTGGTCCACAGTTGAAAAGGTCATTGGAGGACCTCTTGTGGGTACAGAAATGGCACACCTCTACTGGCAATACTATGGCAATGTGTCATTGGTTGGCTCTCTTTTTTTCTTACATCCTGATGTGTTTCATTGCTTGACACTGTTGCGTTTACTTGTCTTAATGACAATTTTCTGGCCATGATGAATGTCATTCATACAAAATGGTATATAAATGCTCAATATTACATTAAATTACCCAATTTCATTTAATTAGGATACTTCCCTTTATAATGCTTACTACCCCAGAAAGAACAAGATGCAGAATTAGGACACAAAAACTGACAAACAAATGGGGATCAATCTAGGGATAATGGAATGTGCTTGTTTACAACTGAACTGCCCTCATCTTGAAGGAAGACAGTGTAGGTCAAATATTGACCAAAGAGTATATGCAGGTCAAGAAAGCTACTCTTCCCTCTCCCACAATCTGCAAACTTCTTCCTTACAGGTCTGTCTTACTTGGTTATTTTTCCCACCAGCTAAGCTCCAGTACATTAAATGAGCTAAGTTAAAATACATTGGCAGGGTGCTGTGGAGGAATAAGCTATGGGTCGAGGTAGAATTCAGTATTCCTCAATCATACACTACTCTTGATGTTAAAATCAGCCCCTATATTCACTTACCTCTTCTACATGATTGGAGAAGACACATGTCAAAACACATGGATCTTTCCATATTAAGACATTGTTAAAACCAAAATAAGGTACCCCAATATTCTCCCAAATACTTTGAACAACAATGCAGATAAAACCTGAGTCAGCAAGGACAAAGGTCGGGGACTATGTGGATCTGCCACTACAGCTTCTACCAGGACCAAAGGTACAAAGAATGAAAGAACAAATCAGCTTTTATTTTTTAGATCCACTGAGCCTGGTGTAGGATCTAGACTCTCAAAACATTCTTGGGAATGCATTCTGAAAGACAACAGAAAGAAAAGTGACAACATACACCAGTCGGAGACTTTTACTGTCCACTCCTACCTTCATCGTATATGATATATGACTCTGTAGTTCCTGCCACATCTGCGTCAAGCCCTGAGAATATATCTGTGGAAGAAAGAAGACATTTGAAGTATGCAACTAACTGCCTTTTCTCTGGGACTTTATTAACAAGCATTTAAGGAGCAGTCTAAAGCAAATTGCATATATGGTAATGATAGCACCAGTCATTCTGTACGTTACAATCAGTTATGGAGATGGATTGGTTAATTAATTAATGCAAAAGTTTAGCAAACCAGTTACATTTTTTCAGGTGTAAAATGTTGGCTTTAATTACTTTTAAAATGTTGGATGTATCTATTCTTAAGAGTGTAAGTTAACTGTTTCCACATTCTTAATTATTGCTTATCCAGCATTTTTTCTCACACAGCAACTCTCCAGGACTTTGTACACAACAATGTTTCTTTCCTGAATCTCTAGGATTTCTTGTCTAGAGCAGAATAGTGCTCCTTCCTCTGAGATATGGTCTTTTAAGAACTGTTAAGTCCAAGCTGCCTCAGTTCAGTCTGGCATTTTCTGCATACCTGGAAGAAGTCAGCAAAATAGCCTGCTGGCTGCAGGAGAGGAAATGAGGATAAGTAAGCAGAGACACTGATTCCAATACAAATAGGAGGGAGTCATTGCTGCTGCTAAATTTACAGGCCCCAGGAGTAAATAAGTTATCCTTACATTACAACTTTACTTCCCCATTAGATATTTATGCTAGTGGGCTTTTGCAATAAATATTATTTCGGAATTCTTTACTTTTCATTTTTGGAATATTTCTCAGTTTCCTGAACTATTTCATATTAAAGAACATGTGTAAGAACTGTTTTAGATGTATATACTAAAAGTGTCTCTTTCCATGATTTTAATATGCCCTTTTAATTCAACTTTCCCCTTCAATTAAAAGTGATTCTGAAATGTCCTGCGTCTCAGGTCAGGTAGCCTGGTTTTCAAAGTCCCATTTCCACACCATAGACAGCCTGGGACAAGTGGCACATATTTTCAGACATTAAAGACTTCCCCCCTCCCACCCAAGATCTTCACAGGCTTTCCCTGTGGAGCCTTGGAAACGGGGGATTGGAAAACTTCAATAAGTGAGATAAGGCTGTATCTGACGATGCCATCAGCCTTGCATGAATGGAGCTCTGCCAACAGGACTTCAGCCATTGTTTAAAAGCAGAATAAATCACAGTATTTGAATATTATTAAATAAATTATATAATTAAAACTGTATAGAATTAATAATTGAAAGGCTCTTTTAAGAAACCAAGTAAAAATAAAATAAAGATCAGATGCACACACACTTTAGCAAGTCTCGTACCACGTATATATGAAATAATTTACCTAATGTTTATTGTACCATGGCCTAAACAATGAGCCACATTTGAGTCTTAAAGATATGTGTTTTTACGATGACATATATATTCACTTACTTGTGTGACCATATAAGCAAGCATGTTTAATATAATACACACATGCACACACACAGGCTTTATTAATTTTCTGTAAGGTATCTCTGTTTTGTGTCATTATGACTTCCAATTTAATTTGGAAAAACATTGAACTAAATTTCAGCATTGGCACAGAGACCAATGTGAACTGAAAACTATGTGCATAAAGCAGATTGAAACCTGGAAATCAGAAACAGAAGAATAGAGTCTCTAACTCACCTCTGTAAGTAAGATCAGTGAATTTAGATGTGGAGAATTTTTTAATCTCCCAGCTCATGAAATTCATATCCTTATAGTAGACAGCATGTGCGTAGAAGGGGTACCGCAGAGACCCCTTGTCAGGGGCATTTACTATGGGCAAACTAAAAACACTCAGCTGAAGTAACTGCTGACTTTTTGTCCTCAAGGTTTACTTTGGGATGGAAACTACAAGTTATGTTTTTAAAGTTTGAAAATATAATGGCACAATCAAGAGACAAAATGATATGGACTGTGCTTGGACATGCTGCTACACATATATACAGCTATGCGGGCATAACTCAAAGTTATGTCCACAGTAGCTACAACAGCGCCAAAGTGGAAGCTTATTCAAGAATCACTTCTGCCAGTGCATTGTGCAATTGGTCGTGACAGGAGCCACATGACCAACTGCAGGATCAAACTGCACAATCTGCTGTGCTTGGATGTAATGCATAGCAAAGTTACACTGATATAATTTTATATTATGCCACAACAAATTGGATTCTGGCTTATCGGTACTATCCTGTAAACCAGAAGTTGGGAACCTCAGGATCTGTGGCTGAATCTGGCCCTCCTGGGGTCCCAATCCAACCCTCTGGGCTTCTCTAATTTACTGGTTTCCAAAGCACAGTATACACCCCCAAAGGGGGGGTATGAAAAACTTCTAGGAGGGAGGCACAAGACTGTGAGATGCACATTGCTCTTCATATTAAATTTGCCGCTAGAAGGTGGAACTGATAAACTACTTCTGAGGACTTTATAGATAGAAACCTTGGAAGGGTTGTTGGAGTGACTGTGGTAGCACATAATTATTAATTTAGTGTAGTTACTGGCAGGAAGATCATTAAGAAAAAATATGCTGACATTTGTGGTTCCAGCCCTTTGCCTCCTCACTACTGGAATATGGCTTCTCTGAAATCAAATTTGATCTTCAAAAGGAAATGTTTGCCATTTTTCCGATTAGTAGCTTAATGGTGCAAAAGATAATTTTTTAAAACATCTGACTACAGCAACCTAGCAGTGCATATAATCCATTTTACTTTCTAATGTAACCACATTGCAGGTTTTAAAGCTTCATCTGTCCAACTGATGGCAGCTCTTCACAAAATTTACCAGTTTTCTCAGATAGAAATATATTAACTTCAAGATGACTGGATAAATAAATATATCAATTTATCTATTTGTTAACTTTAAACTTAAAATTAAACAGATAAATGTTATTCCAGTTCATGGTAAAGCCAACAGTGAAAATCTGGTTCATTGAGCTCAATTTTCAGTAGCAAATGAGCAGATGCAAACAAGACCTGAACAATAGCAGCATGTCCAAGCACAGTCCATATCATTTTGTCTCTGATTGTGCCTTTATATTTTCAAACTTTAAAAACATAACTTGAGTAACATGACTGGTGGTTTCCATGCCAAAGTAAACCTTGAGGACAAAAAGAAATAGAAAAATGGTTCATTCTTCTACGAATGCATTGCCAGCATCTTCTCTTGAGAGCTCACTATTAATTAAAGCACTTTTATTTGACGCCTGTCCATTTACTGTGTGTCCATGCACCAAACAAACTTACAGAAGACCTGCTCAGAATAAATCCAATGGAATTCTGACAGCACCTGCATGCAGGTAATTCACAAAAACTCTGTCAACCTACTTTAAAAGTAATTCAGTCCAAGAACATATGGAAGCTCAGATAGGGGAAAAAATAGAAAGGTTATTCCTTTAATACTTGCAAGCTTATTATTGTTCCTTAAATTTAGAGACCTATATTTTCCAGTAATGTGATAGCAGCAGTTATAAAACATGACTTTAATAGCTTTGTTGACTATAGTTTGTTTTTTGTTTTGTTTTTTTAATTTAACTGTCTGGACTTTCAGTGCCACATAAGCTTGGGATCCTCCTGCATTCTCTGACTGTAAAACAAATCTGTATCTGGTGAATTCATCTTTCTAAATCCTAAAGCGGAAATTAGACCAAAGGGTTAGCAGAACCCACAGCAGCATTCTTTTTCCACACCACATTTCCTTGAGCCCATTTGGAAACAGCCGATAGATCAGATTCCTGACAAATAACAGTATATTTGACTGAATATGCCACTGTGTTTTTCTACCAGGAGAGAACATTCTGGAACATTCTGAGCAGGCATAAATTTACTGCATTTGGTAGCCATATATGTCTGCTAAGGTATTTGCTGTCTTTCAAAGTCACATAGCGATCGCCCAGCAGGTATCGTTTTTGTACCGTTCTCCTCATTCCACTGGCAGTTCTTCTACTTTCGCCAGCCAGCCCAAGTTCTGAAAAGCTTCTTCAGACCAATGTTCACAATAGGATGGCTGTGGTGTTTCAGTGAGCAAGTTGTAAAAATTCTGAAGGCAGCTTTCTTATCCTTCCACATTTCCATCTGAATTACTGGCAGAGGAGGCGCTGAAATCCTGGACCTTTGAAGACGGACAGCTGTTTTTATGCAGTGCCTCAAGTCCCTCTATGGATTTGCTTGACTCCATGAATGATATTGTGTGAAGAGCAATGCTAGGGCCAGGCCAGCTGGAGAAGTGGAAGCTGGAAAAGAAAGGGAGAGCAAAAGAGGGGGTCAGATTTCAAAACACTACTTAGACAGATATTTTAAGCACATGCATATCCTAGGTAGGAATTTTTAAAGTGCATATTCCTTGATTTCAATTTCAGGAATAGCTCTGTTCATCCATATGTTCATTCCTTCTTTCATACACACAGAGACCCACTAGAAAAAGGTAAAACCCAACAGTGAAATATAGGTGGAAGGATTCTCACTGATATTAAAGTCCCATGCATGCTTCACATGGAGCTCAAGAGCAGAGCCAGAGGAGGGAGAAAGTAAATTTGACATTTCATTTATGAGTACAGTATAATGCTCCAGCTGGGCTATGGAGTCCTAATCAATAACTTCCAATATTCTTACATAACTAGCTCTAAAATCTGTATATCATATATATTCCATATAATTTGGAAAATGATACCAGGAACTTCCAAATAAGTACTATAACATATTTTTAGAAAATTCTCTTTTTTATATATATGTACGTACATGTGCTCATCATTTTGAAAAACCATAAAATCACAGTGAAGATCCATGAGAACACTCTCTGATCAGCTATTTCCAATTATCCCCTCACACAGTCATAGTTGGCTTCAGTTCTTCCTACAGTCATTCCACTAATAATGGGCATCTTCTCATAGTCACCCTTTGTTCGTTGTTTTTGGTCTAGGAAGGCCAAAAATAATGAATTGCTACATCAAAGCAAGGATGCTGACAGTATTGCTAATAATGTCTGAAATCCAGATCCATTCATGGCAGATCGCTCTATGCAACCTGTTTCCTGGCTATTCTTTAGGAATCCCACCCATTCCTGTGCCACATTACACAGTAATTTGGAAGTATCAAAAAGCAGTTGTAATGCAGCACAGAAGGTCAACTCCTAGGAAAAATAGCAAAATGCTATTCTACATGTACAGAAGCGTTAATTAGATCACAACCAAAGGCATTAATGAACAACAATTCCATTCAGAATTTAAACGAAAGGTTCAAATATGGATACTCACCTAGCACAATTCTGGAAGCAAGGAAGCAGAGATTAGCTCCTTCTAGTTCTTCTTGCTGAGACTCTTGCATATCTTCCAAATTCATTGTTTAGCCCATTCATTCCAACCTCTCCTCTGCTGCCCAGACGTTTCCTCATCCCATGCTTCTTACTCATTACTTAATCTGTTCACTGGAAATTTTGATAAATAATGCCAGAAAGTATTTCATCTCCCTGCTAAATGCAGGTAGCCATTTCATGATGTGGTATTCCATGGTGATGTTGATATTAGAAATGAAAGAACACAAGTGACAGCAAGATAATGCACATTTAATTCCCCAACAGTTGATCCAGAAAATATGCAACAGCTAGTCAACACAGAGGTTAACCAACTAATCTCAATGAGCCTGAGCAGACAACTATTTATGACGTGATAACTTACCATAATGTACTCATATAACCACTTGTCTTCTACTGAACCTACCACACTTCTAAACTGTGGGAGGCATCTTCTTTTCCATCTGGCAAGTAGTTACATGCACACTGTGGTAAACGCAGTCTGTATACACCCCATGACAGGCAATAATGTTACCCTTATGGCAATGGCAGAGAATGGAGAAATGAGCAGGATGCTAATAGTTTACGTGATTATATATTAATTCTTATTCTAAAGTGCATGGAGAATCTGTGTGGACACAGGGGGCTTTCTTCTTCAATGAGCTGCCTTCCATGTTTAGAGGCTAATGAAAGTAGCTTCTAAGTGTTGGCTTAGTGTAGCCCTGTTATTTGTACATTTACTGCACATATTTTCATATTGCTCACAACTCTACATCTACTCTTGGTTTGTCTTATCCAAACAGACCAGAACAGAAAGCATAAATGGTTGCGAAAGAATAATGGTGCAGCTTTACTTGTTTTGTATTCCACGGCAAGAACTAATTTGAGGCAACTATCATCTGAATCTTACCTTTTTTCTGAACTGAAACTGGAAGCACTTATTGAAAGAACAATTATCTTTCCCCATAGCACAATATTTGCCATACAGCAAGAGACAACACTGATGCTTAGCTAGCATAAAAGATGGTACCTTCAGAATTGCATTCAGGACGACCGTCACGACCTAATACAAGATTCCCCTCTTCATCATACTCTGGATAGCTGCCAGGTGGACAGGTAGGCAATGGTTTCTCTGTTGGTGGCTCAGTAGTTGTTGGTTCAGGAGTGGTAGTAGTAGTAGTTGTAGTGGCAGTAGTAGTTGTTGTAGTAGTAGTCGTTGTAGAAGGCGTTGTTGTCCTTTTAATCATTTCAAGGCCTATCAGTGGCTTCCCTCCAAGACTTATGATAGGTTTATCTTGTGCATTTGCTACAGGCTTGCTAAATCTTCCATGTCCAAACAAAGGCAAACCTTCTGGGCTCACAATTGGAGCACCTTTAGAATCTTAAATAAAATGAAACAAGTTGTAATTCTATTTCAAATACAGTTATTATCATAAAATATTCCTCCAGGAACCAGACAGACAATTACAAGGAATAGAAAGAATATCAAAAAGACACTTCTGTGACTCCAAGGCTAGCAGGTTTGTGGAGACTATCAACACTCTTAATATATAATCTAATTTCTTGAAGAATAATTCTTACCTATGAAGTATGTACAAAATTCTTGTTCTTTCAACAATATTCTTTCCCACCACCTCAAAATTTACTCATCACTCCTACAGAAAAAAAATAGTATAACTAGATCTATTTGGCAATTCCTTTGAATATAGGAAACACTAGGTGAAATACTGTTGCCTAGAGTAATAAGTCTCACTAGAGTAGGTGCATTGAATCAAAAGGAATCTGGTGAATCAACATCTTTATAAGTCCCATTGATTCAAAATGGGCACCCTATAATGCAACTTACTATGCTATGCAATAGTAAACTACTATTTCTACTCAGGAGCCATACATTATATCTACCAATATACAGATTTCGTCCATGAAAATCCAAATTAAGGATGTCTGAAAATTTTGTTCAATTCATTTTTAAAAAAATAAGGACTCATCATGATTTGCAGATTTCCTCCCAAATAGAATGGAAAAAAATTGATATTTCAATAGTTCAAATGTAAGAGAAGGCCACACTGGCATTTATTCATCCAGGCAGACAGCTTTTAGTGCTTAGCTCGTAATCATATGGATTGGAATCTCTATACATCCAGCCATGTTGTGGTGCTAAATGAAGATTATCAGTTCTATTCTAAAGAACTCCTCACCTTTACCATACATGTCAGGCAGGGATAAGAAGGTAACATTCATAATGAAAAATGGGCACTTATTGAATTTGGCTAGTACAGATACCCCTTCACGGATTGCTGCCTTGTCGTGGCGAAGGGGCTTGAGTAATTCAGAGAAGCTATGGGCTATGCTGTGCAGGGACACCCAAGACAGACAGGTCATAGTGGAGAGTTCTGACTAAACGCAATCCACCTGGAGCAGGAACTGGCAAGCCACTCCAGTATCTTTGCAAAGAAAACTCCATGGACAGAAACAAAAGGTTAAAAGATATGACGCTGGAAGATGAGCCCCTCAGGTCGGAAGGCATCCAACATGCTACTGGGGAAGAGCGGAGGACAAGGACAAGTAGCTCCAGAGCTAATAAAGTGGTTGGGCCAAAGCCGAAAGGACGCTCAGCTGCAGACGCGCCTCGAAGTGAAAGAAAAGTCCGATGCTGCAAAGAAAAATACTGCATAGGAACCTGGAATGTAAGATCTATGAACCTTGGTAAGCTGGATGTGGTCAAACAGGAGACGGCAAGAATAAACTTTGACATCCTGGGCGTCAGTGAACTAAAATGGACGGGAATGGCGAATTCAATTCAGACAATTATCATATCTACTATTGTGGGCAAGAATCCTGTAGAAGAAATGGAGTAGCCCTCATAGTCAACAAAAGAGTGGGAAAAGCTATACTGGGATACAATCTCAAAAATGATAGAATGATTTCAATATGAATCCAAGGCAGACCTCTCAACATCACAGTAATCCAAGTTTATGCACCAACCACCGATGCTGAAGAGGCTGAAACTGACCAATTCTATGAAGACTTACAACACATTCTAGAACTGAAACCAAAGAAAGATGTTCTTCTCATTATAGGGGAGTGGAATGCTAAAGTAGGCAGTCAAGAGATAAAAGGAACAACAGGTAAGTTTGGCCTTGGAGTTCAAAACGAAGCAGGGCAAAGGCTAACAGAGTTTTGTCAAGAGAACAAGCTGGTCATCACAAACACTCTTTTCCAATAACACAAGAGGCGACTCTACACATGGACATCACCAGATGGGCAATACCGAAATCAGATTGATTATGTTCTCTGCAGCCAAAGATGGAGAAGCTCTATACAGTCAGCAAAAACAAGACCTGGAGCTGATTGTGGCTCTGATCATCAGCTTCTTATAGCAAAACTCAAGTTTAAACTGAAGAAAGTAGGAAAAACCACTGGGCTAGTCAGGTATAATCTAAACCAAATCCCTTATGAATACACAGTGGAAGTGAAGAACAGATTTAAGGAACTGGATTTGGTGGGCAGAGTGCCTGAAGAACTATGGATGGAGACTCGTAACATTGTACAGGAGGCAGCAACAAAAACCATCCCAAAGAAAAGGAAATGCAAGAAAGCAAAGTGGCTGTCCAACGAGGCTTTACAAATAGCAGAGAAGAGAAGGGAAACAAAATGCAAAGGAGATAGGGAAAGTTACAGAAAATTGAATGCTGACTTCCAAAGAATAGCAAGGAGAGACAAGAGGGCAAGGAAAATAGCAAAGAATAGCAAGGAGAGACAAGAGGGCCTTCTTAAATGAACAGTGCAAAGAAATAGAGGAAAAGAATAGAAAGGGAAAAACCAGAGATCTGTTCAAGAAAATTGGAGATATTAAAGGAACATTTTGTGCAAAGATGGACATGATAAAGGACAAAAATGATAGGGACCTCACAGAAGCAGAAGACATCAAGAAGAGGTGGCAAGAATACACAGAGGAATTCTACCAGAAAGATTTGGATGTCCCAGACAACCCAGATAGTGTGGTTGCTGACCTTGAGCCAGACATCCTGGAGAGTGAAGTCAAGTGGGCCTTAGAAAGCATGGCTAACAACAAGGCCAGTGGAGGTGATGGCATTCCAGTTGAACTATTTAAAATCTGAAAAGATGACACTGTTAAGGTGCTACACTCAATATGCCGGCAAGTTTGGAAAACTCAGCAGTGGCCAGAGGATTGGAAAAGATCAGTCTACATCCCAATCCCAAAGAAGGGCAGTGCCAAAGAATGCTCCAACTACCGTACAATTGCACTCATTTCACACGCTAGCAAGGTTATGCTCAAAATCCTACAAGGTAGGCTTCAGCAGTATGTGGATTGAGGACTCCCAGAAGTGCAAGCTGGATTTCGAAGGGGCAGAGGAACTAGAGACCAAATTGCTAACATGCGCTGGATTATGGAGAAAACCAGAGAGTTCCAGAAAAACATCTACTTCTGCTTCATTGACTACGCAAAAGCCTTTGTGTGGACCACAACAAACTATGGCAAGTTCTTAAAGAAATGGGAATGCCTGACCACCTTATCTATCTCCTGAGAAATCTATATGTGGGACAGGAAGCAACAGTTAGAACTGGATATGGAACAACTGATTGGTTCAAAATTGGTAAAGGAGTACGACAAGGCTGTATATTGTCTCCCTGCTTATTTAATTTATATGCAGAATACATAATGCGAAAGGCTGGATTGGAAGAATCCCAAAATGGAATTAAGATTGCCGGAAGAAATATCAACAACCTCAGATATGCAGATGATACCACTCTGATGGCAGAAAGTGAGGAGGAATTAAAGAACCTCTTAATGAGGGTGAAAGAGGAGAGCGCAAAAAATGGTCTGAAGCTCAACATCAAAAAAACTAAGATCATGGCCACTGGTCCCATCACCTCCTGGCAAATAGAAGGGGAAGATATGGAGGCAGTGACAGAGTTTACCTTCTTGGGCTCCATGATCACTGCAGATGGTGACAGCAGCCACGAAATTAAAAGGCGCCTGCTTCTTGGGAGGAAAGCGATGACAAACCTAGACAGCATCTTAAAAAGCAGAGACATCACCTTGCCGACAAAGGTCCGCATAGTCAAAGCTATGGTTTTTCCAGTAGCGATGTATGGAAGTGAGAGCTGGACCATAAAGAAGGCTGGCTACCGAAGAATTGATGCTTTTGAATTGTGGTGCTGGAGGAGACTCTTGAGAGTCCCCTGGACTGCAAGGAGAACAAACCTATCCGATCTGAAGGAAATCAACCCTGAGTGCTCACTAGAAGGACAGATCCTGAAGCTGAGGCTCCAATACTTTGGCCATCTCATGAGAAGAGAAGACTCCCTGGAAAAGACCCTGATGTTGGGAAAGTGTGAAGGCAAGAGGAGAAGGGGATGACAGAGGACTAGATGGTTGTACAGTGTCATTGAAGCTACCATCATGAATTTGACCCAACTCCGGGAGGCAGTGGAAGACAGGAGGGCCTGCTGTGCTCTGGTCCATGGGGTCACGAAGAGTCGGACACGACTTAACGACTAAACAACAAGTACAGATAGGTGATAATTTCATTTGGCTCCTTTTGGATAGGAACTTAGGAACTAAATAGGATCAAGTAACCAACCGGATCACTTTGCTGGAAGAACTCCACATTTGGCCTATGTCCAGATTTCTATTAATATTCTTTTGCTTATTCAGTATTAATTTACAGAACGTTTCTACCACTCACTAAATGAAGAGTCTTCTGGGCAATTTACCAAAAATATAATAAGTCATACTACATAAAAGTAAAAAACATTAACATACCAACAATAGTACGGCCATCTCCTCCTAATTTTACTCTGAGAGGTTTTCCTTCTGAATCTTGGAGGTATCTTCCTTCGACATTCAACACCAGTCCTCGGTCAAGATCCACAATCTAAAAGCAATGTGTAGATTGAAAGGCTCTCCAACATGAAAGATTATGAAATTAAATCTTACAAGCATTTTATATTTTTAAATAATGTCACCCTACCCACTTTGTTCCTTGTGGACCATTTATCAATTTCTGTCCATGTCGTTTGCCATTATTACCAGGAGATATTTTATTATTTTGATCTGGTTTTGTTGTTAGATTGGGCCGACCACCATTACCTGAAATACACATAGGACAAACACATGATATTCCTTGTCTTGTCCATTCAGTGAAATTGCAGTGCTCAAATAAACAAATCCCAAAAAAATATTTAGCATAATGCATTGAATCTTTGACTTCAGTTAGCACACATACAACGACCAAACACATATTGCTTAAACTGGTTTGGTCTAGTGAGAGTCCACTAGTTACTATACAGTAAATATGGCTGCACTGAAGATTTGTGATTTTCATGGTCATTTTCATTATGAGACTAGACTTTTGTGGGAGAGGGGGTAACCCGAGGCAAAATGGTCAAAGCTGAGACACCAGGCTTAGACTCATCCACCCCTTCTGGATTAACAGTCACACCAGCAGTACAAAACTGATAATTCCAATGGAGATAAGAGAGGATATCTCTTGGCCTATGTGCACCAAAGCAAAAGACATATAATTAGAACATGGAATTTGAGAACTTTGAATAAAGGTAAACATAAAACTCTAAAACAATAAATGCAATGTTTAAACATTGCAGTACTCAATGTGAATGAATTAAAGTGGACAGGAATAGGACATTTTCAGTCAAATGATTACAGTGCTTTACTCCGGATATGAGAAAATCAGAAGAAATGAAGTGTCAAGGCAAAAGTCTTTTCACTATTGCAGTGTTTCGAGGCAACATCAGCTTGTCTAACTCAATGTACCTACAATCCCACAGAAAGGTTACACCAAAGAACACTGTAACTATAGTAAAGTGATGTTCAAGGTGTTGCAACAAAGACTATACTACATGGAGTGAGTAATGTCCACTTTAATGAGGAAACTATGGCCTTGAGTTTGCAAAAGCTGAGTAGAGCTTTTGGAGGACACTAATTCATATGGCTGTCATACGTTGGATGTGACATGATGGCACATAGCAACAAAAGATTTTCACACACAACATTTATGAGTGAAACAATATTTTCTAATAGTGAATTAGAGATTCATTTTATTTCATTTTTAATTTTTCTTTGATTCACAATTCTATATACTAGGACTGAAATGTAGTTGAATAGCGTAGTAAGTCATACGAGAGTAGGCCCAATCAGTGGGATTTGACGAGTCAACTCCTATGAAAATGCCATTGATTCGAATAGGCCTATTCTAGTTGCAACTTACTTTAAGTTGCAACTAGAAAAGGTGTATTTGAATCAATGGAATTTACGGAGCAGTTGACTCACTAAATCTCTATTGATTCAATGGACCTACTCTAGTGCAATTTACTACACTAAACAACAGGATTTGGGTCACTGAATAAAAGTGGTGCAATTCTGAGGGAACTGGCAGACTGCCAACAGGAAGACATGGGGGATGTTAATGCAAAGAATAAAAGAGATCCACTGATTCATTCCTATTAGCAGAATGAATGGATGATTCTAGAACAGAGCAATATCCACTGATGGGGACCTCATGATAAAACTTTTTTATAACAAAGCATTTTCTTTGTAAACCAGTTATGGTGGGAGTTAATGGCCTGATAACAACCATTAGTAGAAACATCAAATGCACATTACCTTGTCTGTGAGGAAGTCTAGGTTGCTGTCGCTGAGAAAGGTTGAATAATCTTGAATTTTGTATTCGCTGATTAGAGAACACTGAGGAAGTTGAAGACCTTGTTGGAGAAGCAGCATGAGTTGGATGAAGTTGAGAAGATATAGAAGTAGATCCAGAGGAACGTGAGGTATGAGGTTTGTTAGAAGACTGGAAAGACCTGGAAGTTAAAACAGACTTGTCCAATGTAGCAGTATTTAATGTTTTGGAAGTAGTGTATTTCCCTTCCTCATCTTCTGCCTCCTCTTCCTCCTCTTCCTTGTAATCTTCCTCATCAACAAGTTTTGCTTTGTGAGACAAAACAGTGCTTGGTGATTTACTCTTTTCCCTACCTGTGTTATTATTTAAGTTTTTACTGCCTCTTGAAATTGAGGATGATGGCCACCTTGCTGCTAAAGATGCTGTGGGATTTTCCTCTGTTTCTGACTTATCATAATCTTCATCATCATCATGGCTTGGAAAAGACTGGTGTGTTTTAGAGGAAGTTGTTTTTGGAAAATGTTCAGTTTTTGTGGAGGCTGGCTCCAGGAGTCCATATTTTTTGCCTGTTTGGGATGCTGTCCTAGAAGGTACTCTGGAAACAGAGGGATAACGGGATAATGAAGGATGGGTTTGTCTAAGTGATGTTGAGGGTGGTTTTGAAAATAAAGCAGTATCCCTACTATGTTGATGGTCTTTTACTGTGTCTTTTGAAAAGGTAGATTCTGGCTCAACATATTTGGATTGATGGGAAGATGCAGGCAATTTATATATATCAAACATATCTTCACTAGAAGTAATAACCTTCAACCCAGTACGTTGTCCTGGTGGCAAAGTTAACCTTGTGGAGGAAGTTAAAGGCTCATGCTGAGCTGGAGACTTTTCACCAGATTTACTAGTATGAGAATCCAAATGCTCTGAAAGAGCACTGGTACTTTCTCGAGACAAAGATGTAGATACTCTCCTACGTGTAGAAACTTCCTTGGCAGGGACTGAATGAGAATTCTTCTGTTTCTCCATATCACTTGCCTCTTTGTAATAGTTTCCCTCTAAGTTGCCTTCATCTTCATCCTCCATGTTTTCATTACTTTGGAGGGGTATCAGCGTGGGTTGGGTTCTCGAATTTAAGGAGGGCTGGGATTGTGAATGATGGCTGGTTTCTGGATGGGGAGTTTTACGTGACAAAGCATGAGAACCTCCCATTAATATTTTTTTAGGCAAAGGTGAAGACTCTTTGGGTTTAGAAAATATATCTTTGCTCTCTAGATCATCAGGTTGATATTTAGAAGCAGGAGACCGTAGAGGAGATGACTTTCCCACAGATGTCCTTGGAACTGAGCGAGTAGATGGGGATGTCCCTCTAGACCTTGAATTCTGACCATTAGTTAACTGATGAGAAACACCGGAATGATGTTTGCTCAGTGAGGGAGATTGGCCAGATACTGAAATCAGTGCATCAGAGTGCTGAGCTTCATGTAAAGAATCAGTATTTGTGGCATCCTTTTCTTCACTATGGATTTCTTCTTGTGTGTTTGTGGGACTGGATTTTTCAGTGGTCATATCTCTGTGATGGCTCTTAGATTCAACCTGAGTATTTCTCCTTCTGGAATACTCTACTGAAGATTTAGGAAAGGATGGTGAATAGCCATGGGAAAGAGTTGATGGAAGTGGAGTTTCATCTGCATCTTGCAGATTTTTATCACTATCACTACTGGAAGTAGATCTGCCAGTTGTCTGATGAGAACTGGCGTGTGGATGAACCTTAGAGGACTCAACAATGGAGGAGTCTTTAGAAGGTTGAATCCTGGTATCATGAGTATTACTTCCCCTGTTTGCAAGTCGGTTTGTAGTGAGAGCTGATCGATGTTTCAACAAATCAACTCGTTCAGATACAGTCTGGCCCAAAGAGGCCCTAGAACTGGATCTTGATGACAACAAACCACGTTTGTTTTCTTTGCCTTCTTCATTTTCATCACTTTCATTGTCCTTATCATCAAAATCCTCTCTTCCGCGAGGCCTATGTTTGGTGGAAGATGGGCGATATGAGTGAGGCAATGTATGGGTAGCAGCAGCAGAAACTGCAGAGGTGGCTACTCTTGGATCTCTCACTGCCTGGCGATTGGAATGAGACAGAGGCCTTGCTTGCATAGATGGAGATGAGCCACCCTGAGGCCTTGAACTTGGCTTTTGCTCTCTTTTTAACAAATCTCTGCCACTAGACTTTTCAGAAGGATCACTGGTATCAACAGCAACTAGTTTATAAGAGGGATGGTGTGGATTACTTGCAACTGCAGGTAATGTAGGAGACTTGACTGATACAGAAAGGGTAGGCAGTTTGGGTGGACGACTCTGAACCACCTCCCGAGATACAGAATGCTGCTCATCCGAATGTGAAATGTGCTTTTCCTCTGTGCTGTCAACTTCATCATTACTTTCATTATCAACAGGTGGATTATCTAATGTGACTTCAGAGGATGAAGGAAGGTTAGAACTGTCAAGTCTCAAATTCTTTGTTTCATTTTCTGTATATTTGGGAACAGCAGGGGAGGAAGACGAAGAGGGTAATGATCTTTGCTTCCCAGTACTTATCTGCCCTGTATTTACAGGTGTTTGTGAACTATGAGGCGTTTTCCCTGAGGAACTGATAGCATGTGATGGTTTAACAGAAGTGTGAGACTTAATGCTGCTCTTAATATCCTGAGTTTTTGGCTGTGCTGTTGCTATTTCTTTTTTGGCATGGTGGCCAACAGTATCCCTTGTGGAATGAGAGTCTCCTTTCAGCTCTGCATCTTTTCTGGAGGACAACTGTTTTTTGGTGGGGTTTCTATTACCAGCTGGGAGTTTCTTCTTGAGATCAGAAATAGAACTTTTTGAATCTCTGCCACCAGGCAAACTGGATAGATGGACAGAAGTATGTTTAGAGGAGAAAGTTTGTGAGAGATCCTGAGAGGAGGAATTTGGTTGTGGTTCTGAATCTTCAGTATTTGTTTGTTGATCAACATTCGGTTCATCTGTACTTTCTACAACAAAACAAAAAAAAAGAGAGATTAATACAGAAATATATTAAAATATGTAACAACTACAGAACGGAAAGGTATTTTAACTGTGGTGGGGGGCACAGTAAACCAAAGGTACTTATTCCTGTGGCTAGCTGTAACATATTCAAGCCAGTTTGAGATTATGGTGATGAAAAATTACTCACAGATCATAACCTGAAACTAAAACTCTGGAATAGAATTTAAGTTAAACTGAATGGTCGCTAATGTCCAAAATTTGAACATTTTAAAATCTTGAACACTGAATTTGCATTTTGGGTGTGAATGTTTGCACAAAACAGACTTTGAGGCTTTTTGTTTTGATCCATATTGTTCTGCCTCTGTTCTATTGTTATTACATACAGTCAATTTGATTTATTTTCTGTTTCATTCTGGAGCCCCAAGAAAGGCTCCAAAGTATATATGGGGCCACAATGCATCAGGTTCATTCCAATACCAGAATAAAACATTTCTATTTCTATTTTTAGGGACGTGGTGGCGCTGCGGGTTAAACCGCAGAAGCCTCTGTGCTGTAAGATCTATAGATCTGCAGCTGTAAGATCGAATCCACGCGACGGAGTGAGCACCCGTCACTTGTCCCAGCTCCCGCCAACCTAGCGGTTCGAAAGCATGCAAATGCAAGTAGATAAATAGGGACCACCTCGGTGGGAAGGTAACAGCGTTCCGTGTCTAAGTCGCACTGGCCATGTGACCACGGAAGATTGTCTTCGGACAAACGCTGGCTCTATGGCTTGGAAACGGGGATGAGCACCGCCCCCTAGAGTCGAACACGACTGGACAAATTGTCAAGGGGAACCTTTACCTTTACCTTTTTATTTCTATTTTTACTTTTTGAGATCTGAGTCCTATTCAATCATGTTTTAAAGTCAAGAGGTGTTGATGGAGGTTGGCACCCCTCTCTCTTACCCTGTGGCTTTAATCACAGAAATACAACTGTTGAACAGGAGGATGTTCCTGTATTTGGGTGGTCTCCCCATGTGAACCAAAACCCAAAGAAATCAGAGCTCTGACTCTTGTGGAGATGCTCCAGAAGCCTCTCCCTCTTAAACAGATACCTTTCAATGATTAAGGAGGCAACAGAAGCTAATGTTCTTCCCTCACTGCTTCCACACTCTTTGAAGCACAACTGAATTGGGCTTTGGTCCCAGCTTGTTTTCAGTGATGTCTGCTAGCTTTTTTTTTAATCTCAAGCTTTGAAGGTCCTCCATTTCTTAGAGATAATCTGCTGAGGTCACAGGCTAGTGGTTGCCAGGCACAAAGCCACCAGTGGATAGGGCCCTAGCCAAAATGTTCAACATCCTTCTCTCTCATTTCTACATCACCTCATTCTCTCTCTCAAACACTGCCACACCCAGAGATCTGAACAGGCCAGTTGAAGAGAGATTTTGAAATTAGGCTGACCGCATGTGGCTCTAGGGTTGCCCACCCATGTCTTAGAAGAGTGTAACTGTGTTTATTGTAAAGCAAGGTGCTCACATCTATATGTAATAATCACTGAAATGGAAAAGCACCACTCCAAAGCAATTCAATTGTCTAAATGAAACAAAGTGAAAACACCAAAGAAGAAAAAAGAGAAGGGTTGAGGAAGGTACAAAATATGCTTACCTGCTGGCAAGACCACACTGAAGGCTTTAGATTGAGGCCCCTGGCCCCTTCTGTTTGCTGCACGGATTTTGAAAATATAGCGCTCACCAGGCTGCAGACCGTCAACTAGGGCGGAGGTAGTATCTCCCGAGTAGGAAATGGACTTTGCTCCAAAGGGCTTGAGAGCGGGGGCATATGAGAGAATGTATTCTGAAATGATTTGGCAGACGGTTTGAAGGAGGAAACTGAAAACTATCCTGTTTCCAGCGGACAGACTGTATGGGTAGGATGAATTAGAACGTGCATTACTAAAATTAATACACTGGCAATGCACGTCAAGTCAACAGCTGGGGTGTAAAAGACATTATATAGATGTAGTAAGTTGAGTTGAGAACCAACATTTAGTTGGACTTTTAGGACATATATGTCCAATATTTAAATGAATACCCCCAGACAGTATAGACAATCATTGCTACCTTGGATATCAAAAGATTTTGCATATACATAAACTGAGAGGATCATCAGTTTATGAAAATAATGAATTAACAAAAGGCACACTGTATTGCTAATGCACCAAGAAAGAGCCCAAGACAATTTATATTTCCTCAATAGCTATTATTATAAAGGATGGATATCCATAAATTCAGTCCTTTGCTCTGCTCCTGTCTTTCGCTTTTGTCCACATATGATGGCTTTGGTATATAGATTCTGGCTTGCTTAGACCAGATATCCCCTCTTCATTCAAAATTGACTCCAGTATAATGTCAGTTTACTAATAATGTCAGTTTACTAACCAATGATATTAATCTAGGATCTGTAAATCAACAGTAAGATGCAGTTCACATTTATTTATTATATTTATATCCTGCTTTTCCTCCAACAACCATGTACGTATATTCCTTCTCCCCACTGCGACTTGTGAGGCAGTTCAGGCTAAGACAGTAAAACTAGCCTAGGCAGAGTTGCCGAAATTGGATCTGAACTTATATCTCTCAAATTCAAGTTCAGTACTCTAACTACGTGCTGATAAGTATTGAGCCTTTCCCAGAAGAAATTGAGCCAGGAAGCTATAAATTGCAGGGTGTATTGGCCAATTTGTCTGTATTCAATGGTGCAAAAATCAACTACCTATGATTTTAACTTATCTTTCATTTTCAGCTCCAAAGTAAACATGGCAGCACCTCCAGAAAAGTTCAATGTGGAAGAGCATAGGACCATAATCAAGTTCCTGTTTCTCCAAAGGAAAGGTGCAAAGCAGATCCATGATGAAATGTCACAAACTATGGGTGACAGTGGCCCTTCATATGCAACAGTTAAACATTGGGTTGTCAATTTTAAAACTGGCCATTTCGGTGTTGATAGTGAGAAACCCAGTGGAAGGCCTGTTTCTGTCTCTGTGCCTGCAAATGTGAAAGCCATCCATGACATGATCATGGAGGACCGCCGAATATCAGCCAAAAGTATTGCTATATATCTGAGAATATCACGTGAGAGAGTTGGTGCCATTATCCACAACGACTTGGAAATGAGAAAGCTGGCAGCAAAGTGGATCCTCAAACTTTTGACAACCGAACAAAAGAGGAAACGTGTGGAGTCTTCGGTGGCTGTTTTGGAACATTTTGCAAGAAATGAGTCAGATTTCCGAGGCAAACTGGTAACTGGTGATGAGACATGGATCTACTGTTATGATCCTGAGACAAAGGAACAGTCTAAGGAATGGAGGCACAGTGGTTTCCCCAGGCCAAAGAAGTTCCGAGTGCAAAGGTCGATGCAGAAGCAAATGGCAACAGTTTTTCGGGATAAGAAGGGAGTTCTGCTGGTGGACTACCTCCAACAGGGTTCAACCATCAATGAAAAATATTACTGTGCTTTATTGACAATGTTGAGGCAAAACATCAAGGAAAAAGCTCTCCAAAGGTGTCATCCTGTTGCATGACAACACCTCGTCACACACTGCAGGTGAAACAATGGCAAAACTGACGTCCTTAGGCTTTCAAGTGATGCCCCATCCACCCTATTCTCCCGACCTGGCTCCTTCTGACTATTATCTGTTCCCCAAACTCAAAAAACACCTAAAGGGACAATGATTTGGGAGTGTTCTGGAGGCAACTAATGCTGCAAATGAGTGGTTACACCAGCAGTCGGAAGAATTTTATTTGCAGGGACTTAAGAAGCTGCAGGACAGATGTCGCAAGTGCATTGACTTCCTGGGGGAATATGTAGAATAGTGTGGCAATTACAGCTTTCTAACTCAATTTTTTCTGGGAGAGGCTCAATACTTATCAGCACCCCCTCGTATTACATACTGCTTCTATCTCAAAAAGGGAAATGTGGCTGAATAAACCAAAGTCTCTGTATCAAAAGTATCAATCAAGAGAAAAAGGGGAAAGAAAAGGAGAGGGATGGGCACAGTAGAGATGTTGATCAAGGAGGACCCAATTTTCTCTTTAAAGACACTTTTAACATATTATGGGCAGCTTTGAATATTATGCTTGTAGCACCAAAAGAAATGCACAAATTCCTGCACAACTGAAGTATGGTGACAAGCTACAGGATATACAATATGGGCTGCTCCCAGATCACCCATAGTTGCCTCATTTAAAATAATATCAGGGCCTACAGTAAATAGCAAAGATTCAAGACATTCTATACAAAGCAGTACCCAAATATAACTATAATTATGAAACATTCAAATATAGGATGTACTTGGTTTATTTTTAGCGTTCGAATATATAGATGACAAACAGGTGACCCTCTAGATTATGTCAGATTACAACTTCCAGTGTCACTGAGCACTGTCATGGAAAGCTTCTCTGTAATTCTGGCATCTCTAGGTTCCTGGGGAGAACTTTCCTGGGGGGACCCTCTTTGTGGGTGTATAACTCGGACATCTGAAACCTAATCTTCACCAAACTTGGAAGGATTGTAGAGCAGAGTCAGGGAAAGCTTTTGGCATCTCTAGGTGCCTCAGGAAAGTTTTATAGTCAAACAAATTAAACTAATCAAAAATCACTGTACCCACAACCTTTTCTGTTTGGGTTGCCTTTCTCTCTAAAATGGGTAAATGTTTAAATCATGAGAACAAAGCATGCTGATGGTTGTGAAAATCTGGAGCCAAAGGTGGCAAAATCTACAACAAAGAGAGTCTTAAGAATGGTAGTTTGGCAAGAGTGTCAGGGATCCTTCCTTAGAGAACCCTCAAAGAACTGCAATCTCCAGTATTTCACCAGGGAAAGGAAATGCCTATTAATACCAGATCAGATCTGTAGTATATATGACCAAGATCAAAGGGCTGAAGATAAAGTCACAACTGAAGGTAAAACAGTATTCTGTTTGTTCTAGCATAGCTATGCCCCATCAGTGTTTGCAGCCTAAGTGATTTCAGTTTGCCAACAGACCATCCCAAAGTATAGCACTAGGATTTTAAAGCAACATATAGCACTTTTCTTTGTTTTTCTCTTTTGTCTCGCAAGTCTATTTGGTCTGGAACATACGTCTCAAATTCACCACCTACCTTTCACTTTCCCCTCACTCTCTGAAAGAGCATCCCAAGAGGCAGCCACAGATGGGGTATTGCCTTTTATTGGCCAAACATTCAGGTTTTCTGGTGCACTAGTGGGAGCTGTTGAAGTATACAGCAGAACCAAAAAAAGAGAAAGAAAAAGGAAGAGAATAGTAAATAATATTAAATAAGTAATAGAGCTGCATCACACACACACCAGGCCTTTTGTTATGGAGTCCCTCAGAGCTCAATCATCTCCCCTAGGCTTTTTAACATCTATGTAAAACCACTGGGACAGGTCATCCAGAGGTCTGAAGTGTGCTGTCATCAATATACTGATGACACACAGCTCTGTCTCTCTTTTACTAAATCTGCAGTGGATGCTGTCCAGCTTCTGGAGCACTGCCTGTTTTCAATAATGTACTGAATGAGGGCAAACAAGTTGAAATTGAATCCTGACAAGATAGAGATTTTGTTGTTAGAGGGTCTCCTGCTTCATTATGGGTAATTTACCTGCCCTGGACAGGGTTACATTCCTCATAAAAGATGAGGTCCACAATTTGGGAATATGTCTGGATCTGGCGCTATCAATGGAACATCCAATTTCTGCCATGACCAGGACCACCTTTTTTCATCTTAGGCAGATTGCCCAATTACACCCCTATCTGGATGAGAAATCCCTGAATACTTTGATCCACAAATTGGTAATCTCAAGAATTGATTACTTCAATGCTCTGTATGTGGGTTTTCCTTGAAGATGGTACGGAAGCTCCAGCAATGACTTCTGGTTAGCTCCCATGGCCAGATTCAAGGTGTTGGTTATGATTCATAAAGTCTTTAACAGTTTGGGACCTTTTTACCTGTCAGAGTGTCTGTCCCCAAGAACGTCTACCTGGTTAAACTGATCTTCACAGGCCTTACTATTGAGTGTGCCTACCCCAAGAGAAATAAAGAAAAATTCCACCAGGAACTGGGAATTTTTCGTAGTGGCACCCTCTTTGTGGAAAAGACTTTCTTTGGAAGTGAGACAGGCCTCCTCCCTCCAAACATTTAGAGAACTTGTTAAAACTGAATTGTTCAGGGAGGCCTTGACTTGTGTGACCTTGTATTTTGTTATGTTTTGTTATATTTTATTTAATTATTTTATGTGGTTTATTGGTTTATTGTGAGTTTGTTAGGGATTCTATTTTATACCATGTGCCATCAGGTGTTCACCTTTTTATTATAGTTATAATGTCTCATTGATTTCATTGGGGGGGATGATTGGGAATTCTATTCTTGTTTGGCTCCATACATTTTTTGGCTTCTTTCATGTAAACTGCCCCAAGTAGTGATCTTACTAAGTCGGGCAATACAGAAGTTGAAAGAAAGAAAGAAAGAAAGAAAGAAAGAAAGAAAGAGAAAGAAAGAAAGAAAGAAAGAGAAAGAAAGAAAGAGAAAGAAAGAAAGAAAGAAAGAAAGAGAAAGAAAGAAAGAAAGAAAGAAAGAAAGAAAGAAAGAAAGAAAGAAAGAAAGAAAGAAAGAAAGAAACTTTTCCCAGCTCTGGTTTGCACTGCACTCCTTTGTGATATGAACTTTTCAATGAAGGTCAATCCAGTTCATCCATGCACTGTAAGTAACAGGAAGCTTGTGTGAAGAATGACTGAAGCAACTGCATGCAGTCATTTAGGTAATTTAAAAGGAAACTGGAGACAATCTGAAAATCTCTAAATCCAGGTGGGCAACTGTGGCCCTCCAGATGGCTCTGCAGATGTCATTCGACTACAGTTCCTACTACGGCCTCATCATGAACTCTGCTGGCCAGGCCTGAAGGGTGTTGCAATCTCTGATCTTAAAGAGTTACAAGAAAGAAAAATAATAAAAATAATTGCTTATCAAGTCAGAATAAGAAAAGAAAAAATAAAAGTTAAACGGTGCTCCCCACTAAAAAGAGCTACATCCCACACTTTCATCAATTGTATTATTCAAAAATTTTCTAAATATATAGAAAGCTGAGAAATGGACTAAAAGTTCCAGGACACAGAAGAATCTTGATTCCTGACTTGTACATATGAAATTACCAAAGGAGATGAGTTTGTTTTGTTTTGTTTTTTGAATGGAACATTCACTTCATTTCAGATCAAAAGCAGACATTATAAAAACAGGAATTATGCACTTAGGCTTCCACAGTCCTATCTCATGACATTCCCTCCTTCTACCAGACAACCAATAAAACAGAACGAAGTATGTTGGGAAAGAAAGCTGTTGTGACATCAGAGTATGAGGTGAGTTCTGCTAAGATAATATGGAAAAGAAGAGGCAAGCAAAAGGCACATGGATTCTATCTGGGCAGCAG
Source organism: Intellagama lesueurii (assembly GCA_037013535.1). Lineage (NCBI taxonomy): Eukaryota > Metazoa > Chordata > Lepidosauria > Squamata > Agamidae > Intellagama > Intellagama lesueurii. Next base: position 284,625,814 of record JBAJHW010000001.1, on the reverse strand, counting down.
GTGCCATGCACATCATTTAGTGTAGTCTCCTCTGACTGTCAGGTACAATTCTTCCCCATAAGGGCATTTATCCATTCACTGTGAAAGTAATTAACAGCTCAGACACTGAGTGGAGACATGGTGAGATAGGTGTATGTTAAGTAATCTGAAGGCTGTAGCACATTCACATGAGAAACAGATCCAATATCTCTAAAACTGAAGACTGAACAACTGGCAAGTACAGCAAATACACATTCAGAAACAAAACACGTACCAGCTTCTGGGGTTCTTTGGTAAACTGAGGCACTCCACTTGCCTTCCCTTTCTCCCTCTGAGATCTGAATTGCAAATTCATACATAGTGTCTGGAATCAGTTTATCCACCAATACTCGTCTGTTAGATATTTTCTTGTAATCCCACCTTGCTGATTCTCCTTTCTCCCTATAACGGACAGTGTACTGCCTAGAAATAATACAGAGAAGAATGTATTGTCAACAAAAATCACAGGAAATGTTGCACAACAATAACCGTCAGACTTTTCAGAAGCCACTCCATATCTAAGTAATGCAAATAGACTTATCTAAAATACCAAATAAATGATTAGGGAATAGAAATCAAAAGAGGAAAACCAAATGCAAGATGGATTGGCTCAGAAGCCACATACTTGAGTTTACAAGAGCTCAGCAGGGCTGTTAAAGATAAGACATTTTGCAGATCACTCATTCATAGGCTTGCCATGAGTTGGTAGTGACTTGAAGACATGCAACAACAAGAGGAATCAACAACTCAAACCCTGTTCCACCATTCTATAAATATGTGAGGAAGGGAAACATTTTCCTGCACTATGGCTTTGATCTTATAAAAAGTGACAAGTCTGAAACAGAGAGTTTACTTTAAGTGCGGATGCTTCTCCATGTGACTCGCATCCATGATTTTTTAGGGTACTGGATCACACGGGGAGCCTCTTTCTCAGACTCACTGGTTTTTATGACAGCAAAGCAACAACAGGGAGACTGGTGGTAGCATACTCTTCTCTTCATGTGTTTAATATATTAACGTACAATTATGTCAGTTCCAACTTACGATGACTGTCCTGGTGTTTTCTAGGAACAAAGAACTCAGAATTTGCTTTTGACAAAGTGCCCCATGATATCCTGATTAACAAGCTAACTAGGTGTGGTCTGGATAGATCAAGTGTCAGGTGGATACCCAATTGGCTACAGAATTCAGAGGGTGATGATTAATGAGTCCTTCTCTAACTGGGAGGAGGTAACAAGTGGGGTACCCTAAGACTCAGTCCTGGGTCCGGTGCTCTTCAATATCTTTATTAATGACGGGTGAGGGGCTGCAGGGAATGCTTGTTAGATTTGCAGATGACACAAAATTGGGTGGAATAGCTAATACCCTTGAAGACAGAAACAAAATTCAAAATGATCTTGATAGGCTGGAGCACTGGGCTGAAAACAACAGAATGAAATTCAACAGGGATAAGTGCAAAGTACTGCACCTCAGAAAAAGAAACCAAATGCACAGTTACAAGATGGGGGGATACCTGGCTCAGCAATACTACAAGCGAGAAGGATCTTGGAATTGTCACAGATCACAAGTTAAATATGAGCCAACAATGTGATGTGGCTTCAAAAAAGGCAGATGTTATTTTAGGCTGCATTAACAGAAGTATAGTTTCCAAATCCTGCAATGTGCTAGTTCCCCTCTATTCAGCACCAGTTAGGCCTCACCTTGAGTATTGTGTCCAGTTCTGGACACCATACTTCAAGAAGGATGCTGACAAATTGGAACAAGTTCAGAGGAGGGCGACAAGGATGATCAGAGGGCTGGAAACCAAGCCCAATGAGGAAAGACTGAAAGAATTGGGCATGTTTAGCCTTGAAAAAAGAAGACAGATATGATAACACTTTTCAAATACTTGAAAGGCTGTCATACAGAGGAGGGGCAGGATCTGTTCTCGATCATCCCAGAGTGCAGGACACACAACAATGGGCTCAAGTTACAGGAAGCCAGATTTCAACTGAATTTCAGGAAAAACTTCCTAACTGTTAGAGCAGTAAGACAGTGGAACCAATTACCTCGAGAGGTGATGAGTGCTCCCACACTGGAGGCATTCAAGAGAAATGTGGACAACCACCTGGCAGATATCCTTTGATTTGTATTCCTGCATCGAGCAGGGGGTTAGACTTGAGGGCCTTATAGGCCCCTTCCAACTTCACTATTCTATGAGTCTATGATTCTATGAATTAATTCATCAGTCTTTCCTAGTGGCATTCTGGCCCACATAGCCTACTCAAGGTTGCACAAGCGGTAAGGTTGCACATAGCCCATCACTCTCACATCCTGGATGATTGTAGTTTGCCCCTCTCCTAGAATACACAGTGGGGATTCAAACTCCTGACCCATAGCTCAGCAGTCAGGTGCACCAACCTAGTAAGCTAGAGCAGCATTTGCTTCATGTGTTTAGCTAAACCTTATATAGAATGACTTCTTAATGTGGGAGGAAATATAGTTCTCTGCATCTCCTCCTGTGTAGAATGCCCTTATATTTGTATTGTGTGTCGTATCCACATTATAAAAGTAAATTTTGATCCAAGAGGATAAGAAAAATAATTGTAAAGATGTTGCTGGGGATGCCTGCAGATATGCAGGAGGAAGAGTCTCTGTGTGCCTGGAAGAGGAACATTCTGTAGCATTTCTTGTGCTTCTGCAAAAAACATTCTTTCCCCCCCCCCCCAGTAATTCTTTTTTTTCCCGATCAAAGTTTTTATTTTCATGTCAGGGTAAGGAACGGAAGGGAACAATGGGGAACAATGGGGATAAGGACAAAAAGGGAGTGAGATTGAAAAGGTACCTTGCAAGCAATTAATATATTTCCCATATAGTATACGATTCTATATATGGAATGCTAAAGTAGGGAGTCAAGAAATAAAAGGAACAACAGGCAAGTTTGGCCTTGGAGTTCAAAACGAAGCAGGGCAAAGGCTAATAGAGTTTTGTCAAGAGAACAAGCTGGTCATCACAAACACTCTTTTCCAACAACACAAGCGGCGACTCTACACATGGACATCACTAGATGGGCAATACCGAAATCAGATTGATTATGTTCTCTGCAGCCAAAGATGGAGAAGCTCTATACAGTCAGCAAAAACAAGACCTGGAGCTGATTGTGGCTCTGATCATCAGCTTCTTATAGCAAAACTCAAGCTTAAACTGAAGAAAGTAGGAAAAACCACTGGGCTAGTCAGGTATAATCTAAACCAAATCCCTTATGAATACACAGTGGAAGTGAAGAACAGATTTAAGGAATTAGACTTGGTGGACAGAGTGCCTGAAGAACTATGGATGGAGGCTCGTAACATTGTACAGGAGGCAGCAACAAAAACCATCCCAAAGAAAAGGAAATGCAAGAAAGCAAAGTGGCTGTCCAACAAGGCCTTACAAATAGCAGAGAAGAGAAGGGAAACAAAATGCAAGGGAGATAGGGAAAGTTACAGAAAATGGAATGCAGACTTCCAAAGAATAGCAAGGAGAGACAAGAGGGCCTTCTTAAATGAACAATGCAAAGATATAGAGGAAAAGAATAGAAAGGGAAAAACCAGAGATCTGTTCAAGAAAATTGGAGATTAAAGGAAACTTTTGTGCAAAGATGGACATGATAAAGGACAAAAATGGTAGGCACCTAACAGAAGCAGAAGACATCAAGAAGAGGTGGCAAGAATACACAGAGGAATTATACCAGAAAGATCTGGATGTCCCGGACAACCCAGATAGTGTGGTTGCTGACCTTGAGCCAGACATCCTGGAGAGCGAAGTCAAGTGGGCCTTAGAAAGCATGGCTAACAACAAGGCCAGTGGAGGTGATGGCATTCCAGTTGAACTATTTAAAAATGATGCTGTTAAGGTACTACACTCAATATGCCAGCAAGTTTGGAAAACTCAGAAGTGGCCAGAGGATTGGAAAAGATCAGTCTACATCCCAATCCCAAAGAAGGGCAGTGCCAAAGAATGCTCCAACTACCGTACAATTGCACTCATTTCACATGCTAGCAAGGGTATGCTCAAAATCCTACAAGGTAGGCTTCAGCAGTATGTGGACCAAGAACTCCCAGAAGTACAAGCTGGATTTCGAAGGGGCAGAGGAACTAGAGACCAAATTGCTAACATGCGCTGGATTATGGAGAAAGCCAGAGAGTTCCAGAAAAACATCTACTTCTGCTTCATTGACTACGCAAAAGCCTTTGACTGTGTGGACCACAGCAAATTATGGCAAGTTCTTAAAGAAATGGGAGTGCCTGACCACCTTATCCATCTCCTGAGAAATCTATATGTGGGACAGGAAGCAACAGTTAGAACTGGATATGGAACAACTGATTGGTTCAAAATTGGAAAAGGAGTACGACAAGGCTGTATATTGTCTCCCTGCTTATTTAACTTATATGCAGAATACATCATGCGAAAGGCTGGACTGGATGAATCCCAAACCGGAATTAAGATTTCCGGAAGAAATATCAACAACCTCAGATATGCAGATGATACCACTCTGGTGGCAGAAAGTGAGGAGGAATTAAAGAACCTCTTAATGAAGGTGAAAGAGGAGAGCGCCAAAAATGGTTTGAAGCTCAACATCAAAAAAACTAAGATCATGGCCACTGGCCCCATCACCTCCTGGCAAATAGAAGGGGAAGATATGGAGGCAGTGACAGAGTTTACCTTCTTGGGCTCCATGATCACTTCAGATGGTGACAGCAGCCATGAAATTGAAAGACACCTGCTTCTTGGGAGGAAAGCGATGAGAAACCTAGACAGCATCTTAAAAAGCAGAGACATCACCTTGCCGACAAAGGTCCACATAGTCAAAGCTATGCTTTTTCCAGTAGCGATGTATGGAAGTGAGAGCTGGACCATAAAGAAGGCTGACCGCCGAAGAATTGATGCTTTTGAATTGTGGTGCTGGAGGAGACTCTTGAGAGTCCCCTGGACTGCAAGGAGAACAAACCTATCCATTTTTCAGGAAATCAACCCTGAGTGCTCATTGGAAGGACAGATCCTGAAGCTGAGGCTCCAATACTTTGGCCATCTCATGAGAAGAGAAGACTCCATGGAAAAGCCCCTGATGTTGGGAAAGAGTGAAGGCAAGAGGAGAAGGGGACGACAGAGGACGAGATGGTTGGACAGTGTCATCGAAGCGACCAACATGAAATTGACCAAACTCCGGGAGGCAGTGGAAGACAGGAGGGCCTGGCATGCTCTGGTCCATGGGGTCACGAAGAGTCAGACATGACTAAACGACTAAACAACAACAATACGATTCATTCAAATTATACTTTCAATATGTTACACAATCCAGTTCAGACATACTTAGTATTAATCTAATCATTAGTTACATGGCTGTCTATATTTTTATATTATCAGTTGCTTTTTCTATTTTGAAACCATACATATAGTTTTTCCCAACATTTCTGGTGGTTCTTTTTCTTGTTTCATCTAGCCATTCTGATAATTTATCCATTTCTGCAATTTCAAAATTTTGGCTATCAGTTCCTCTATTTGCGGTATTTCAGGCTCTTTCCAGTGTTACATTTAAAGAGAATATTTTAAAAATGTTTTATAGATGGTATATGATGCCCATAACTTTAGCTAAAATGAATGCCCAAATATCAAATTTATGTTGGAAGTGCAAACATTCTATCATATGTGGTGGATTTGTAAAAAAGTGCAAAGATATTGGAACAAAGTGAGGCTGTTGTTACAAGAGGTTTTTGAAAGTCCAGTTCCTATGAAACCCAAATTATTTTTATTAAATATTTTGCCGGACTCAATGGAAACATACTTAGGCATTCGTATAACAGCCACAAGATTAGTTTTTGCAAAAAACATTCTTAAGCAGAAAAATAAGCTCAGAATTACAGTACATTCACTTTCTTGTACGTACAACACTCTGTCACAAAGGGGAAAAACAAGTCCTTCCATGGTGGAAGACACCTTTCTGCATGTGGAAAGGCAATGGTTAATTCAAACTGTCATCTATAACCCAAACTCCAAGGAAAATGACAACTGTATATACATGTAGGTACATGTACATGTATGCGTGAGAAAGGCAGAAGCCAGGATAGCTGGGGGTTGAGTGGCAGGACTTTAGCAGAGAATTATAAGCATTCTTACCATGGCAGTTCACAAATTCCCTTTGAATAAGCCCTGACTGTCAAATTGCACTTTGTCTTGGAGAAGATGAGATGGAATATTTCAGTGTTTGAATCCTGTAATATTCCCAATTGCCTACCTTCACATGCTCAAAAACATATTAGATGTTATATCTGTATTAGCATTATAGAATGCTCTCCCTCAGGAGATCAGGATGGTTCCCTCCCTTTTATCCTTCTGCCGATAGCTGAAGACCCATCTTTTTAGGCAGGCTTTTAGCAATCATGATTGAGTCCCTGAATGCCTTTTTAAAGTTAAGATAGTTTTTAATGATTACTTGCTTTTAATTATTGAATTATATTTTAATTAGCATATAGTTTAATTGGTTTTTTTTTAATGTTTAACTAATTCTGTTTTTAATCTTATTCTTTTTAATATTGTGAGCTGCCTTGCCCCCTTATTGGGAGAAAGGTGGCCTACCACCCAACCACCCACCCACCTGGGCTAATTTTAAAAGACTAGGACTAATGTCAAGCATCAGTCTTATTGGGCAGCTGCCAAGGGCCAGCAAACAGCAGGGATTGGCTTCTGGAGCCTTGTGACCCCCCATGTTCGCCGCTTTGCTATGACTGCCTCTCCGCTGGTCCTCTTTGAGGAAGGAGACAGAGCTGCATCTTGGCCTTCCACTCTCTCTCTTGACAATTGTGCAGACTAGGATCAAAGAGAAATGATGAGTGAAGTGTAGTAGTGAGAAGAGTGAGGAGGTGGAGGAGGGCCACCAAGAGAAGGCCTTCTTACCCAAGAGACGCCCTGCACGGAGCTAACTATGAATAAGGGGGAAATGTTAGAAGGCAAGTTTTAAAAGCCAGGTTTTCATCTCCTTTTCAATTCAGTGTGCTGAACTGAAAGCAGAAACTTAAATCAATTTCCTGTCCCTCAAACTGGCCCGCAGACCAACCATACCTGTCCAACACTAGCTATACAGTGATAATTGTGGAGGACAGAGATACAAAAGTGCACTAGACTCTGTAGATTGGCGCAACTACAATAAAAATCATCTAGTATAGTGAACAGAGTGTTAGACTGGGCCTTCGGATATCCTAATCCCCAGTGAGCCTTGAAATTCCCTGGGCAATCCTGGGCCATTCTCTGGATCAGTTATTTTTTAAGGTTGGTTGTGAGGATAAGATTTAGAGAAGGAGAGAAAGGAATGCTAAACTGAGCGATCAAAGAACAGGCATGATATAAATTCAGCTAATGAACAAAATAAAATAAATATTGTCCATGGTCTACTGGGGAATAAAGGCATTCTTTTACATTATTTTTATCTTACATTGTCATGCCATACTTCAGCAGTCACATATAGTAAGTTGGAATTGGGACACCTTTGGCATAATGGTACAAAAAGGAACATAATGCCTAATACCTGGAGGTGACAGTTTTCTTCTGTTTCTCATAGACGGGATCTGTCCATGTAACAAGTACTGATTGAGAAGACATGACGCGAATAGTTATGTCTTTTGCCTCCTCCAGTTCATCTTCCTCTGAAATGAGATAATGACAGTGAGCAATAATAAGAATTTTAGATATATGATCCTGTACAGGATGAGGTGAGTGAAGGGTAGCCTGAGGTCCTCCCCATTTCCTTCCAACCTTATGAATTACATCTCGCCTCCAACACCATTGTTGCTAACCTTCCAATCCCCGCCCCCCCCCCAAAAAAACATGCTACTGAAAACAGGTGGCAAATTGCACTGCTGAGGTTTGGTAATAACCAGGAAAATCTCTATTTAAAGCAAGCAAAATGCATGTTATAACTGCCGGTGTGCTTTGCTACTGAATTTTCATGACAGGGCCCAGTAATGGAGAGGGGAGAGAAAGGGGCTGGTCCCTAGACCTGCTGATTTTGTCCACACTGCTGGAGAAACTTACAGATTCATCTGAGCAGGGTTGCAGCTGAAGGTGCACCATACAAAGAACTAACATTTGTATTTATTTACTTATTTTATTTATTCATTGAACTTTTATACTGCCTTTCTCCTGGCAGTATTCAGACACTTTAGAAAACCATGGTGTGTGGCAAAAATAATTCTTGAATTGTTCTTTCTTCACCATCTTCAAAGTACAAAGGAAACAAATACCATTGAACCCTTCTCTAAGATAGCAGATGTTGCTAGGCCAGTGCCGCAGATTTAGCATTCCTTGATTCACCATGACCTGTTTCTCCCAGGACAGACATATTTTGAACATGTGCAGCAGCATTTACATGTTTGCTGTTCCAAATTACCATTACACATTTAAAAGTGCAAAAACATTAAATAAAAAAGTCTTCAAAACACCCCATAGCCCCATAACTAACATTGTTACAAACTGTGTGTTTGTTTGCATATGTGTATACATAGCAGCTTGTGCAGTAATGTTTAAAATGGGTGGGAAAGACTTTGATTTTCACACATGGAAAAGCAACATGGCTCAGATTTGAACTGATCCATTCCACACCCTATCATCAAGAGCCCAAGCATTTTTTTCTTTTGGAATTTTCTTGATGATACCTTCATTCTAGGCTTTTTCGATTGCTAAACCACTTCCAGACGTCATTAGCATACTTCCCTATTCACTGGTACTGTCAGCCAATTCCACACAGTATACTCCATCAATATAGGTAAAGGTAAAGGTTCCCCTTGACATTTAGTCCAGTTGTGTCCGACTCTAGGGCGTGGTGCTCATCCCCGTTTCCAAGCCATAGAGCCAGCGTTTGTCCAAAGACAGTTTCCGTGGTCACATGGCCAGCGCGACTAGACACGGAACGCCGTTACCTTCCCACCAAGGTGGTACCTATTTATCTACTCGCATTTTTACATGCTTTCGAACTGCTAGGTTGGCAGGAGCTGGAACAAGCGACGGGAGCTCATTCCGTCGCGTGGATTCGATCTTACGACGGCTGGTTGTCTGACCTTGCAGCACAGAGGCTTCTGCGGTTTAACCCGCAGTGCCACCATGTCCGTATAAATCAATGGACTAAAACTAGAATCTCTGCTTCTTATTTTACACCACCTGCTCTCAATTCACCATTAAGCAACCACAATTTCATATTTGTTCCACTGACAAATTAGATCAGATAGCTTAAAACTGTACCACAAAAAGATAAGATTATTCCATTACATATACATTGTGTATGCTGCAGCCAAGAAGAAGTTGGTTTTTAAGATTAAATTGATTGACATTTCCTTCCTTCAGGGCAACCTCCCTCAGCCTGCCCTACAAATTCTGACATGCCTCGATGGATTGGCAGTACAGCTATCTTGAGGTTAGAACTTGGAAAATAACCTCTAGCTTTCATTTCCTACTCCTTGCCCCTCCCACTCCAACTCAGAATGGAGGCGGTGACCTCATTTGTCATTGCTGGTTCTGTCTTCAGGGCTAACAAGCTACAGCTGGGTTTCCTGTATTGTTTATATGAAAATTAAGCCACTTTCCATTCTGAATCTCTGCTTAGATATGAAGGAGTTGTTGACAATCCTCCATGAGTCATAAGAACGAATCACGGGAATCAGGACCATTTAATCAGCCCTGCTTAAAGCCTACTTGCTTTCCCCCCCCCTTTCCTCCTCAACCCCCTTTTATGTTTGCTCCGTCTTTTTAGGTGGAAGCTACAGGCAGAGACTGTCTTGTTTTTGCCAAGCATACACAAAGTGTCCCAGGTGGGTTTTTAACTTGAAAATAGAATAAAAATGGTGCAGATAAACAGTATCACACATCACATGAAACCTTGGCCTTTCCACACCAGTTCTCTTCTTTGCAACATAAGGGTCAGTAACAGGTAGCCCACAAGCTATGGGCAGGCCCCCTAGCCTTTTGTGCAGGCCCTCTAATTGTCTGCTGACATCAAGATTTCCACTATTCCAACCCAGCCACTCTGCTAGGAAACATGGTGCACAGGGATGCAGATCTTGTTTCTCAGCAGCTCTGCAACCTCAACAACCCTAATAAGGACAGCAAGAATTGTAACCAGTAACATTTCACACATTTCTGACTGTCATTCAGTTTGGCTTCTGACATGGTCCCTCATCTTAGCACAAATCATAGTTTTGTTGTGACGATAAATTGGGGACAAAGACCATTTATTCCACTCCTTAGAGAAATGCAAATAGTAATTGTTGTTGTTTAGTCGTTAAGTCGTGTCCGACTCTTCGTGACCCCATGAACCAGAGCACGCCAGGCCCTCCTGTCTTCCACTGCCTCCCGGAGTTTGGTCAAATTCATGTTGGTCGCTTCGATGACACTGTCCAACCATCTCGTCCTCTGTCGTCCCCTTCTCCTCTTGCCTTCACACTTTCCCAACATCAGGGTCTTTTCCAGGGAGTCTTCTCTTCTCATGAGATGGCCAAAGTATTGGAGCCTCAGCTTCAGGATCTGTCCTTCCAGTGAGCACTCAGGGTTGATTTCCTTCAGAATGGATAGGTTTGTTCTCTTTGCAGTCCAGGGGACTCTCAAGAGTCTCTTCCAGCACCACAATTCAAAAGCATCAATTCTTCGGTGGTCAGCCTTCTTTATGGTCCAGCTCTCACTTCCATACATCGCTACTGGAAAAAGCATAGCTTTGACTATGCGGACCTTTGTCGGCAAGGTGATGTCTCTGCTTTTTAAGATGCTGTCTAGGTTTGTCATCGCTTTCCTCCCAAGAAGCAGGCGCCTTTTAATTTCGTGGCTGCTGTCACCATCTGCAGTGATCATGGAGCCCAAGAAAGTAAAATCTGTCACTGCCTCCATATCTTCCCCTTCTATTTCCCAGGAGGTGATGGGACCAGTGGCCATGATCTTAGTTTTTTTGCTGTTGAGCTTCAGACCATTTTTTTGTGCTCTCCTCTTTCACCCTCATTAGGAGGTTCTTTAATTCCTCCTCACTTTCTGCCATCAGAGTGGTATCATCTGCATATCTGAGGTTGTTGATATTTCTTCCGGCAATCTTAATTCCGGCTTGGGATTCATCCAGTCCAGCCTTTCGCATGATGTATTCTGCATATAAATTAAATAAGCAGGGAGACAATATACAGCCTTGTCGTACTCCTTTCCCAATTTTGAACCAATCAGTTGTTCCATATCCAGTTCTAACTGTTGCTTCCTGTCCCACATATAGATTTCTCAGGAGATAGATAAGGTGGTCAGGCACTCCCATTTCTTTAAGGACTTGCCATAGTTTGCTGTGGTCCACACAGTCAAAGGATTTTGCATAGTCAATGAAGCAGAAGTAGATGCTTTTCTGGAACTCTCTGGCTTTCTCCATAATCTAGCGCATGTTAGCAATTTGGTCTCTAGTTCCTCTGCCCCTTCGAAATCCAGCTTGTACTTCTGGGAGTTCTTGGTCCGCATACAGCTGAAGCCTACCTTGTAGGATTTTGAGCATACCCTTGCTAGCGCGTGAAATGAGTGCAATTGTACGGTAGTTGGAGCATTCTTTGGCACTGCCCTTCTGTGGGATTGGGATGTAGACTGATCTTTTCCAATCCTCTGGCCACTGCTGAGTTTTCCAAACTTGCTGGCATATTGAATGTAGCACCTTAAAAGCTTCATTTTTTAAGATTTTAAATAGTTCAACTGGAATGCCATCACCTCTACTGGCCTTGTTGTTAGCCATGCTTTCTAAGGCCCACTTGACTTCACTCTCCAGGATGTCTGGCTCAAGGTCAGCAACCACACTATCTGGGTTGTCCGGGACATCCAAATCTTTCTGGTAGAATTCCTCTGTGTATTCTTGCCACCTCTTCTTGATGTCTTCTGCTTCTCTTAGGTCCCTGCCATTTTTGTCCTGTATCATGTCCATTTTTGCACAAAATGTTCCTTTAATATCTCCAATTTTCTTGAACAGATCTCTGGTTTTTCCCTTTCTATTCTTTTCCTCTATTTCTTTGCACTGTTCATTTAAGAAGGCCCTCTTGTCTCTCCTTGCTATTCTTTGGAAGTCTGCATTCCATTTTCTGCTACTTTCCCTATCTCCCTTGTATTTTGTTTCCCTTCTCTTCTCTGCTATTTGTAAGGCCTCATTTTTTCTTTGGGATGGTTTTTGTTGCTGCCTCCTGTACAATGTTACGAGCATTCATCCATAGTTCAACAGGCACTCTGTCCACCAAATCGAGTTCCTTAAATCTGTTCTTCACTTCCACTGTGTATTCATAAGGGATTTGGTTTAAATTATACCTGACTAGCCCAGTGGTTTTTCCTACTTTATTCAGTTTAAGCTTGAGTTTTGCTATAAGAAGCTGATGATCAGAGCCACAATCAGCTCCAGGTCTTGTTTTTGCTGACTGTATAGAGCTTCTCCATCTTTGGCTGCAGAGAACATAATCAATCTGATTTCGGTATTGCCCATCTGGTGATGTCCATGTGTAGAGTCGCCTCTTGTGTTGTTGGAAAAGAGTGTTTGTGATGACCAGCTTGTTCTCTTGACAAAACTCTATTAGCCTTTGCCCTGCTTCGTTTTGAACTCCAAGGCCAAACTTACCTGTTGTTCCTTTTATCTCTTGACTCCCTACTTTAGCATTCCAATCCCCTATAATGAGAAGAACATCTTCATTTGGTGGCAGTTCTAGAAGGTGTTGTAAGTCTTCATAGAATTGGTCAATTTCAGCCTCTTCAGCATTGGTGGTTGGTGCATAAACTTGGATTACTGTGATGTTGAAAGGTCTGCCTTGGATTCGTATTGAAATCATTCTATCATTTTTGAGATTGTATCCCAGTACAGCTTTTCCCACTCTTTTGTTGACTATGAGGGCTACTCCATTTCTTCTACGGGATTCTTGCCCACAATAGTAGATATGATAATTGTCTGAATTGAATTTGCCCATTCCTGTCCATTTTAGTTCACTGACGCCCAGGATGTCAATGTTTATTCTTGCCATCTCCTGTTTGACCACATCCAGTTTACCAAGGTTCATAGATCTTACATTCCAGGTTCCTATGCAGTAGTTTTCTTTGTAGCATCGGACTTTCCTTTCACTTCCAGGCGTGTCTGCAGCTGAGCGTCCTTTCGGCTTTGGCCCAACCACTTCATTAGCTCTGGAGCTACTTGTACTTGTCCTCCGCTCTTCCTCAGTAGCATGTTGGACGCCTTCCGACCTGAGGGGCTCATCTTCCAGCGTCACATCTTTTAGCCTTTTGTTTCTGTCCATGGAGTTTTCTTGGCAAAGATACTGGAGTGGCTTGCCAGTTCCTGCTCCAGGTGGATCGCGTTTAGTCAGAACTCTCCACTATGACCTGTCCGTCTTGGGTGTCCCTGCACGGCATAGCCCATAGCTTCTCTGAATTACTCAAGCCCCTTTGCCACGACAAGGCAGTAATCCGTGAAGGGGCAAATAGTAATAGTCAACAACAAATTAAATAACTCGTAGTAACGTAGCAAACATAAAACCTTGATTTGGCTTGGTTTGAGTATAGTAGGCATGTGAAGAATACTTGCATCCTCATTCTTGGTGGTTTCCACTATCTTTGTAAGACACCTTAATAAGAATTTTTAAGCCCCATAAATTCCTAATCTCCAGCATGAAAGCAAGACCAGGTCAATTTTTTCCTCATTCGGGACTTCACAATGTGTGCAAAATGCCTCTATGAAAAATTAGCATCTTTTTAAAGCATCAAAGCACAAACACACAAACACACATACACACACAAAGAGATGGTTCAAAAAGATGCAAACAACCCATCTAATGCTTCTAATTCTTCAAGTACAAGAAAAAAGCAGCAGCCACCATAGTTTTGTGCATTTGCACAACTTTGCACTCAAAATTCGTTCTCGCTTTCCTTGACAGTGCCAGATAATATCCTAGTGTCTCTGCCAGTAAGGTGAAGGTTGCTGCTGTCTGTCATCCTTACATGTGAGGACAAGACAAATGAGGATTTAAATTCTTGCAGGTGTGCTACTCAAGTTTTGATAGGAGGAGCAGTGTTGAATGTTGAAAGACAAACATGGCAAGAAAAATACCCCAGAATGCAAAAAGTAGAATAGAAGTAAGCAGCATTTCCTGTGGCATATGTTGTTATCTTAAGTATGGCACCTTAAACACTGATGACAGAACATAGGAATCTGCAGGTAAGTTTCGCTTGTGATGTTTACTGAATTTTCAGTATATGACATGCCAGATAATCTCACAGTCTGTCAATTAATCGTATTAAGGCTACAATCCTATGCACACTTTCCTGGAATGGTTACTGAAAAGAGTGCTGTTGGTTTGTTTTTTTTTACTTCAAGGAACACTTAGATTCTTAAACACTTTTGGTAAAACTCAGCTCTGATTTATATTGACATGCCTTTCTTCACGTGGCTAAGGAAGTAATTTAAGATGCTGTTCCAAAATAGTTTCAACCCATCATCTTGGATTGCAACCTATCATCTTGGAAGGAGTGGCTCTGTTTTATGCTTGCTTCTGAGGTATATAAGTGTAGCATATATTGAATGTGGTGTAATGATTAAAGGGTCAGAAGCATTACTTGATAAATCTGTCAATAAACCAATTAAAGCAGCAACAATGCTGCCAAATTTGATCTCAATTGAAATGAGGTGGAAGTGTGATGTAACATTAGTATTGCTCATGGTCCATTTAGCTGTGTGAATTACATTACAAGTTGGGACTGAGTTATAGTGATCCTGATAGGGCTTTCAAGATAAATGAGGTATTTAAGGAGTTATTTCACCAATGCTGCCCGCACCCCGACCTATGAATTTCCAGGGCCGAGCAAGGATTCAAACGAAGGTCTCCTGAGTCCTAGTCTGCCGCTTTATCCACTGCATCACACTGGGTATCTTTTACCTACAACCTACAAAAATAATATCTTCTCTTTTCTCTGAAGCTTCCACAAATAGCTTGCTATGTACCATCAAGTTACAGCTAACTTATAGCAACCCTGATAGGGTTTTCCAGATATGTGAGATACATAAGGAGTGGTTTTACTAGTGCCACTCAGAGTGAGTTTCCATGGCCATGCAGGGATTGAAATCCAGGTTTCCTGGGTCCTTGTCCATTACTCTATTCACTGTACCACACTGGCTATCTTCCACAAATTAGCTCAAGTCATTTACTAACAAAAATGTCTGTTCTTATCTGTCTGCCCCCTATTATATAGCAAAATCAACAAAAAGTCTTGTGGCACCTTAAATACTAAAAGGTTCTATTTGCTTAAGCTTTTGTATGCCACAGCCCACTGTAGCATCCCTACTCTCCCAGTTAGTCTCACACTCCCACTGTATTTTTTGCCTTGATCAGGCTTAATAATTATAATGTTCTAACTGATATCATGGCCATTTACAATGACCACAATTGAATCCTAGATGTTACATACTTTTTTCCCCATAGGACAATCTTTTCAAATGATTAAAACAAAGCAAAAAAGCAAAGTGTGCTGCTTATATATCACCCCATAGCACTTTCTGGACAGTTTGCAATTTAATTATGAAGGCTACACATTGCCCCCACCCCACCCCAGTGAGCTGGGTACTCAATTTACCAGCTTCAGAAGGATGGCTGAATTGACCTTGAGCCACCTACCAGAGCCTGTCAGGATCGAACTCAGGTCGTGAGCAGAGTCTTGATTGCAGGACTTCAGTTTAACCACTATGCCATGAGGCTCCTGGTCAGGAGTTCCTGGTCCTACTGAAAGGACTATTCTATACACAATTTTCCCATAAAGAACTAAGCACAATGAAAATATCCACATCTCTTATAATTAGAATTTATTATAATTATAATTATAATTCGTATACGAATACCACCGCACAGGTGGACATCATGAGGGTCCAGCCCCCTGGGGCCGGATGGTTCACTCACTGTTCCGCCACTGCCGCGACCTCCGCGGAGCCTTCCAGTGGCTCCGGAGATCGCGACTGGCTCGCCACTCCTGGCAGGAGGCAGGACAACAGAGTGGCTCGCCGAACGCGATCTCTGGAGCCATTGGAAAGCTCCACGGAGGTTGCAGCAGTGATGGAACGGTGAGTGGACCGTCTGGCCCCAGGGGGCTGGACCCTCACTATGTCCACCTGAGCGGGGGTTTTCGTATTCATATATGAATACCCTCATCTCTACTTATAATCCAACAGATTGAACCAAATTACAAGGGGGAGAGAACAGAGACCATTCTTCACCTCAAAGAAATATAAGAGAACATTATTGGTTGTGAAACAATTTTTTTTATAACAAAATGACTCACTTGATTTTTTAATCTCATGATTTCTTTCTTCTTTTGGCAATGGCTTATAACTCATCTTCCTGCTGCTTTCCCCATATCTTGAGAGGTAAGATGGATATCTACGTGGGCTCCTTGCCCCTGAAGAGTGGGGTAGCCTCCATCGAACAGGTGATCTATCAGGTGTTGATAATGGTGATCGGACACGTACTCTCAAAGGTCTGCTTGGCACTTCCTTTTCTTAAAAAAATGTAAAAACACACAAAGACACAAATAAAGTTACTCTTAAGGAACTGAAAGGGAAAAAAAAGCAAAGAAATCATGTTGACATAGAACCTCTGATTCCAGCTGTTAAATGAAGATGGGGAGCTTGGTTAGTCAGTGCTAAACTAGACAAGAAAGCATTTGCCAGGTAAAACCATTGATTTGGGTTTAATTTGGCTAAAATTGGATGTTCCTGGTGGTTTAACTTTTTTTTAATCCCCACTCTGATGGAGGCTGACCATGCTTCTGAGTTCTTTTGTTTTCCGTTGCCAAACAGAAATTATTTGAGTTTCAAAAGAAGGTGGAAATGCAGGGGGATCAGATTGCTTGGCTGCCCTTTGTTTAAAGAGTTGGGTGATAAATTCAAAAACACTGGCTGGGGAGGGGTTTGAAGCCACACCCTCCCCCCACAGGCCTCTTGCAAACTTTAGCCATTTCCATCAAAGAAGCTTAACCTGGCCCCAACAACAGCCACGAGACTTATAATAAAAGCATATAATTTTGGAACCACCAACAAGAAGCATGGCCTTAAGAAGATGAATGATCACTGAAAGCTCACTGTTTGCTTTTTGTTTTATTTCTTTAGTGGTCCAGTAAAGGTATTATCTGGTTCCTGCTCTAGACAATATCGTTAGCATATTGTTAGAATCAAGGCTTCTTTAAGTATAGAAAAATATTTCTTTGCCATAGCCTGTGCTTGCACTCAATTATGTTATCTCACATTCCAGCAAGCTTTGTTTTGTGATTGGTCATTGGAATGTAAATTTAGAGCTAATTTGCAAGTCTGATTGCACAGCTTCAAATCTCTGAGGAAATCACACTACGGGAACAACATGTGCTATCACTCTTGAACTGTGAACTAAGCTTGACCCTTAGTAGCAAGAAAACCATACTGTGTACACCCTCAGAGACTTTCACATCTCCTCAAAATTCAAAAGAAGTTCTTGGCAAACCTCTGACCTGAATTTAGCTCCAAAGAAGAGCTTCCAGAGGCTTTCTTCTAACTTGATCACGCATTATATTAAGGATCAACCCAGTAAAATTCTAGGAGTTGTGTTTGATGACTACTTATCTCAGATAATTTGACTTCTATTTGTTGTCATTTCCTGTTTTATCACCCAGGATCTTGCCTTCAGTCATAAACATAAAGTAAACTGAAAACAAGACGTATCATTTGTAGGTGCCTTTATTTTATGTTATTTTTAATCAAGCAAGTCCAATCAAAGCAGGGAGACTACTTGGAACTTGATACAGTGTCTCTCCCCCCCCCCCCCCCCAAAGCAGGCACTTTCAAAGGGAAGGGTGTAAAACACCCAAAGCAAAAACACACTTTGAGGATTCTAAGCATTGGAGTGTTTCACTTTGAGAGTTCTTATTTGTTTTATTTATTTATTTAAAATATTTATATTCTGCCTTTCTCCAAAAAATGACCCGAGGCAGCTCACATCATTAAAAAGAGACAATATTAAAAGCTAAAAACAATAAATTATTACAATATTTAAAAAGTATTAAACAAATATTATATTAAAAATGGTGAATAAAACCATTACTAAAATCACATTTAAAAGCAACAAGGCACAATAATCCAATTTTAAAAAACCCTCCTGGACAGTCAGTTACTAAGGGAAAGCCTTCCTGAAGAGAAAGGTCTTTGTCTTTGGCTCTTGTCCACTGTAAAGCCAGGGATCCAACTGTCTATATCTAGTGGATCTCCTTACTTCTGCCAGAATGGGGGAGGGGGAGAGAGACCCTTCATCCCGTCATCCTCCAGGTCTCTCTGAAAGCCTGTTCCAGGGTGAGCCCCTCTTGAGCAACCTATTTAGCATCATGGAAGGCTGCAAAGGACAGGAGATTCTGATTCCAGATACTAGATAGCAGATTACATTGTTGGATTCAGTGCCACACTAGAATGAACTTAGAAGAGTTGTATAACATGCTTATCTGAACACCTGGCTACTGTACGTGGTAAACAGATCCGTTTCATTTCTCAGCCATGGCCTGTCAGGGATGTTTCTGGCATTGGCTCTTTAGCACTTTCATTACGATACTTCACAAGCATGGAGCATCTGGATATCCTATAGTTTCTGTCTCAACATTCCTGCCTGGTGAATATAGTATGTTATATGTCCTTCTTAAGCACAATCATGTGCCAAAAAAGTTACTATCTAAATATTCTTCAATATGCTTGGTTTCCAGAGCCATAACTATAGTAGGTTGAGTGGGTCTTTGAGTCAGGACACCAAACATTTAGACAGCACAAAAATCCTGTACCATATGTTTTTTAATTCTTTGTCATGGGTCGTTCTGCATTTCCAAGCCATGTGCCTCTACTGTTTTTCTTCGAACCATGTGGCTGCATACACTCAATCTATGTTTCAGGACTTGAAATACCAAGGTCAAGCCTCCCATGTCCATCTGTTGTTCCTTCCTTCCTTCCTTCCTTCCTTCCTTCCTTCCTTCCTTCCTTCCTTCCTTCCTTCCTTCCTTCCTTCCTTCCTTCCTTCCTTCCTTCCTTCCTCCCTCTTGTCTCCACAGACTTCAGTCAGGCCAGGCTACTGTGGGTGCTCCTGTGACATCGAAGTAGCAGGGGGCAGACGGCAGGCAGCAGAGAAGAGTGGAGAAGAGTGCCAGGGATGCAGCAATGAGCCAAAGAGGATGAAGACACTCATTTGCCTGCACAGGCTATGAACTGGGCAGAGGGAGCATCTGGTGAAGGTTAGTGGGTGCTGCAAGGACTGGAAACAGAGTGTGTGTGCTCAGCATGTTTCGTGCTGTTTGTCCCAGGTACCAAAATTGCTAGCTACACTTCTTAGTGGTTTTTTGGGACAGTAGTTCATTCTTCTTGAGGTAAAAGTCCTTTTTTTCTGTAATCAATTCTTCTTTGATGTTCCAGAAGTCCTTAATTTCCCCAGCTCTGAGTCTTGATTTTGAGCCAACTTCTTTTTATCGCCCTAATAAAGTTCTGCATAGTTTAATCTCTTTGTTTCTGGTCCTGTTGCCTCCAGCTCCTCTTCAATATCTGGAAAGTTATCTACTATTGTGCTCTGGACCTTCTCCCCTTAGTCTACAGCACTGTTTTTAGACAGAAACAGTTTGGACTCAAGATGTGTAGCATATGTTTCTTTCCTGGTTTGTAGGTGGTTTTTCAGATTGAAAGCTGGCTAGTGCCTTGGCTGGAGACAATATATTTACAAATCTTACAGTTCATAGAACTTATATATATATGAACTTAGCCTTCCAGAGGTGAACTTTTATATATATAACCTTCCAGAGCTTTTATATATATAACCTTCCAGAGCTATATATATACTTATATATATATATACTTATCTGCATTTCCAAGCCATATATATATATATATAACTTATATATATATAAGTTAGCCCACTGCTGTGAGTTCACAGAAACCATGAAGAACGAATTTTTATTTGAATTTATTTTTAAGCTGTCCTCCTCCAGCACTTTTGCAGTATTGCTTATAATGTTTCCTGTAGGTGAAGCATGCGCCAATATACAAACAATAATGACTTCCTCACTTAGCACCTTTTCTAATATTTAACAAGCTTTTTAAAAAAAATAGCTTCCCGTTCTAAAGAAACTGCAGAAGAACCCCAGTGATGTTTCATCAACCAAACAGGGAAGTTTGCTGAAATCTTTGCCTAATTTCAACAGCCCGGTTCCAGAGGTTTTTCCCTTTCTATTATTTTCCTCTATTTCTTTGCACTATTCATTTAAGAAGGCCCTCTTGTCTCTCCTTGCTATTCTTTGGAAGTCTGCATTCCATTTTCTGTAACTTTCCCTATCTCCCTTGTATTTTGTTTCCCTTCTCTTCTCTGCTATTTGTAAGGCCTCGTTTTTTCTTTGGGATAGTTTTTGTTGCTGCCTCCTGTACAATGTTACGAGCCTCCATCCATAGTTCTTCAGGCACTCTGTCCACCAAATCGAGTTCCTTAAATCTGTTCTTCACTTCCACTGTGTATTCATAAGGGATTTGGTTTAGATTATACCTGACTAGCCCAGTGGTTTTTCCTACTTTCTTCAGTTTAAGCTTGAGTTTTGCTATAAGAAGCTGATGATCAGAGCCACAATCAGCTTCAGGTCTTGTTTTTGCTGACTGTATAGAGCTTCTCCATCTTTGGCTGCAGAGAACATAATCAATCTGATTTCGGTATTGCCCATCTGGTGATGTCCATGAGTAGAGTCGCCTCTTGTGTTGTTGGAAAAGAGTGTTTGTGATGACCAGCTTGTTCTCTTGACAAAACTCTATTAGCCTTTGCCCTGCTTCGTTTTGTACTCCAAGACCAAACTTACCTGTTGTTCCTTTTATCTCTTGACTCCCTACTTTAGCATTCCACTCCCCTATGATGAGCAGAACATCTTTCTTTGGTGTCAGTTCTAGAAGGTGTTGTAAGTCTTCATAGAATTGGTCAATTTCAGCCTCTTCAGCATTGGTGGTTGGTGCATAAACTTGGATTACTGTGATGTTGAAAGGTCTGCCTTGGATTCGTATTGAAATCATTCTATCATTTTTGAGATTGTATCCCAGTACAGCTTTTCCCACTTTTTTGTTGACTATGAGGGCTACTCCATTTCTTCTATGGGATTCTTGCCCACAATAGTAGATATGATAATTGTCTTAATTGAATTTGCCCATTCCTGTCCATTTTAGTTCACTGACGCCCAGGATGTCAATGTTTATTCTTGCCATCTCCTGTTTGACCACATTCAGCCTACCAAGGTTCATAGATCTTACATTCCAGGTTCCTATGCAGTATTTTTCTTTGCAGCATCGGACTTTCCTTTCACTTCCAGGCGTGTCCGCAGCTGAGCGTCCTTTCGGCTTTGGCCCAACCACTTCATTAGCTCTGGAGCTACTTGTACTTGTCCTCCGCTCTTCCTCAGTAGCATGTTGGACGCCTTCCAACTTGATCGGCTCATCTTCCGGCGTCATATCTTTTAGCCTTTTGTTTCTGTCCATGGAGTTTTCTTGGCAAAGATACTGGAGTGGCTTGCCAGTTCCTGCTCCAGGTGGATCGCGTTTAGTCAGAACTCTCCACTATGACCTGTCCGTCTTGGGTGTCCATGCACGGCATAGCCCATAGCTTCTCTGAATTACTCAAGCCCCTTCGCCACGACAAGGCAGCAATCCATGAAGGGGAAAGCCCAATATAGCATTAAGCAATAGGTAAGGTTGCTACTTAATCAGATAAAGAATTTGTTCCAATTGCACAGCTAAGTTAGAAGAGATCCCTAAACTCAGATGGGAAACTTCCAGCAGGAAGGTGAGCACACTGGCTTTTATAACCTTCCAGGAGCCACAAGGCCACTTCCACCACAAAAATTCTACAACTGCCAATGTTCCTAAAGTTTCCATCAAAATGCTACAGCTACCATGTCAGCTCTCTATGATACAGAAAGGTGCCAAAGTATCTTCTCAAACTATAGAGCCCTGCGGAGCAGCAGGGCAGAGGGTTAGGGCTCTTGCTTGTGGTTCTGACAGAGGCTACACTGGCCGGAGGGCCCATGTCTCTATACCCTTTGCCCATACACCAAGGTTTACATCGTCAGCGTCAACCATTTTTCCTGGGGAGTGCAACAGAGAAAGAAAACCAGTGCTTTTTGCTCCTTTCATGTAAGCCTTATTCTTCTTGCTGACTATATTTGGATTCTGAAACACACAAGGAATATAACATGCACCTTAAGCAGCCCTTTTCCTATTCTATTTAATGGTCGGCCTATGTACTAGAAGAGTTTCGACATAAAACAAACTTTTTAAGAAGTCTGCCTCAAATACCTGTAAAACATATCTACACTGACGTTTCTATATATTCTATATATGAAAATTATATTTGTACAGCCATTCAACAGGACAAGTATAAACCCAGCTTTACCTGACACTTCATTCACAGATGCAATGACTTGAAAAGCAACCCACACTAAAATCCACCAGTGTTATCCAGTAAGTAAATAACACAAGTTGCTATATTGCTAGCCACTCTGTTTGGTTCTACCATGCAGCTATATCAGTATCTCATTATAACACACACTTAACTCCAAAGTATTTAATTGCCTCCTTTTCAAGATGTATGTCACCATATCCTGCAATCTTTCTTTGCAATATAAATGAATTATTACTCTATATGAAGACTGAACACATTCCTACTGGCCACATAATTTAACCAAACGACATGCAGCAGGAACAGAGTCTGCAGCTGATCAGTTTTCCCTCTACCAATAAGCACCACAGCTTTCCAACTGGAATTAGTACAAAGTCTTTTCACGGGACAAAGGATACAAAAGGAATCAAATCAGCCAGAAACCCATGTGGAAAATATTCTCTTTCAAACAAATGTGGCTTTAGGCAAGGAATCACTGATCTGCCCTAGTTCTCACTGTAACTAAGAAAGAAAGAAAGAAAGAAAGAAAGAAAGAAAGAAAGAAAGAAAGAAAGAAAGAAAGAAAGAAAGAAAAGAAAGAAAGAAAGAAAGAAAGCCATCTGTTTTTGTCCTATAAGACACTTGCTGTAGATTAACAGAGTGTAGATAACTCCTCTCAAGGCTACAGCACAAGGCACATACAACCCCCTAATAGGAAGAGATGGCAGTGGATCAGCAGCCGAAAGCCATGGCATGCTGTCAGAAAATAAAGGGCTTCCTGCCACCAGTTCCTATGAACATGAGAAAGCTGCAATCTTGTTGCTTTTTTCAAATTTGCACTAACAAAGGATTTAACCCAGACATTATTTACAAACCACACTGTACATCTGATACTTCTCAAATACATCTCTGGACAAAAAGAATGGCATCTTTTTCCTTTTTATATAAGAATAAAACCACCCAAACAAATGATTACACCACAGTAATTCAGTTATAATAATATTTAAAGCATCTGCCAA
Organism: Intellagama lesueurii; assembly: GCA_037013535.1. Taxonomy (NCBI): domain Eukaryota; kingdom Metazoa; phylum Chordata; class Lepidosauria; order Squamata; family Agamidae; genus Intellagama; species Intellagama lesueurii. Next base: position 284,602,353 of record JBAJHW010000001.1, on the reverse strand, counting down.
TGAAGAATTTCAAGCATTGAAATCCCAGAAGATCCTCTGTGTATAACCCCCTGCCCCAGCAGAAAAACTGGAGTTTGCAAGTTGGAAAGCTAAGCCACACATCCCAAAGCGACTAAAGTGCACCAGGTTTTCAGTATTAGAAACACTCTGCATAAGCAGGAATGAGTCCTGATAAGGCACCAGAACAGAATTAGGCCTGGGAAGAAGGGAAGGGAAATCAGACAGGGAAAGGAATGCAACTGAAAAAAGAATTTTTATCTAACAAACAGTACAGTAATAATTATACTATACAAGGCACACCAATTAATTCCATAAGAGTAGACAGGCAATGTTGTCTGTATTAGCAAAAAGAACAGACCTTAGAATCAAGAAACCAATATGATTTTAAATCCCATTGACTTACAAGTCTTCCTTTAGGTTATGATAATAACAATGACAGCACACACAATGAATACTGTATGGCTAATATAGATCATATCCTTTTTAAAAAGCCTCACTACCTATCTAACATAATGAGGGTAGCAGTTATTAAATCAAGCAAAAAATTTCCTGGAAAAAATATTTATTTCATTTATTTAAAATATTTATATGCCACCTTTCTCCTAAACCAGTAGTCCCTAACCCAGGTGTTCTTGGACTGCAACTCCCAGAAACCCTGGCCAGCACAGCTGGAGGTGAAGGCTTCTGGGAACCACGGTCCTAAAGGATCCAAGGCAGCTTACAGTATTAAAAGAAACAAAGGTAAAAACAACAAATTATAACATTTAAAAAGCATTAAACAGATACCATATTCAAATTTATAAATAGCAGCAATATTAAAAGCTCAAGTAAAACAACAGAATAAAATAATCCCTTAAGTCAACCAATCATTTAAAGGAAAGCCTGCCTGAAGAGAAAAGTAGGAACACAGGAGACTGGCTGTCTTATACTGAGTTAGATCATCTTGGTTGCCTTGGTAGTCTAATATTGCCGACTTTGACTGGCTGCAGCTTTCCAGTTTTAGGCAGGATACTTTCCTAGCACTAGCTGGAGAGCCCCAGTATTATCTGGTGGTCGCCTGCCCAGTGACTAATGAGGCCCCAAGCTGATTAACTTCCAAAATCAGATAAGATAAGGTGCATTACGAGTAGTACACCCACTTTAAAAAAAATAAAAATATTTTATTTTTCGTATTATAACAAGCAGAATAAAGAAAACATATATAACATATCATACAGATAAATTTAAAAGAAAAAAATAACAGTAACAATTTTTAAAAAGAAACCCAGTCACCAACAGCAGCCCTCCAGAGCTCCACACAGGGTTGTTTCCTAGTCCCGTCCCCCCCAGAGATTTTTTGTATTCTCAGCCATCTCCCCCCCCCCCCCTCAGATACTAACTCCTTTATCTCACAACAGCAGGCAGTATTGTGGAAGGGGGTTCATGGTGACAAGATGACCTCAAAATACCATGAAGATATTCCAAAAAGTGTTTCGGAAATGGTAGCTAAAACATAACGGTAGCTAAAACTTTATAAACATTGGGGGTTCATGTTATGACCAAAATATATTTACAAATTTTGGTAAATCAATAGTTGATGCAACTTAATTTTCTGTCTCAGTGAATTGTGTTTCCTTCTCATGGCTTTAAAAGGGTGCCGGACCTTTCCTTTGCTGTTCTCAATCTTTTATCATCTTCTTAACATTTCATCACATATTATGATGTGGCAGTACTGAGAGCAGCTGTAGAATTCCAGCTGTCCAATATCAGCCCAGAAACTAGCTGTAATTTCTCCTTTCTAAGCCAAGAGCAGCATTTCATATCATTCTTTTGGTATGTTCTCTATCCCATCCAGTTACCCCAGTCCAGTAACACAGATCTGTTTTGTGGACAGTAACACAGTTAGACACACAACATGCCTTTCTGTGTTGGAATCACAAAGACAAATGTGAGGAAAATCCACAGCCAGGTAGGGTGCCTCTGCCTCACCAAACCGAATATCAACCCATACAGAAAAACTACAGCCTGTCCAACCTAAGATTAGTATTCATGTGTCATTGCCATTCTAGTCTTCCACTGGCAGGCAAAGACCTTCTTTTTCAGGCTGGTGTTCAACTGACTTGGACAAGCAGCATGAAATGCTGTATTTACTGAATTCAAAGAGTATGTTTTTAAACTGTGGTTTTTAATATTATTATTAGCTTATCTGATTTTTAATATTATTTTTACAGTGTTTTTAACTGGGGGATCTGGAAGTAACTTCCCAAAAGAATGTGAGGACTGTGAACACCCTGGGTAATGACAGCACCCCATCAGCTGAGCCTGGAAGCACCACCAGATTGCTTTTGACACAGAGAAAAAGTGGTTTTTAATTGTGTTTACTATTTTATTTTGAATCACTGTATGCTTCCTTAAGTCCCCTATGGAAAAAAAGGTGGCAAACAAATGGATGGGTGGGTGGATGGACAGAGACGCAAATAATTTCAGCTTCATCACATGTTTGCCTGTATGATAAAGAAGGTGGGAAATGTTTATTTTGAGACCAGTTTTTCAGAATCTCAGCCAGCATAGCTACTGGACGATTACGGAAACTGTGACACCCCCCCCCCCCCCAATTACCTTTTCCAAGCTCTGGGTTATTAAACACACATGTGCTATGTGTACATGCTATGTTATTAATGGGTACCTGAAAACTTTTGAGAGAACGTGTAAATATTTAACATGCTGATCTTGTGACCTTTTGAATCTGCCCTTCCATGTTCCTACAAACTCTATCTGTACCTCATTAGCTACCCAGGCACCCAGATCGGCAGCCACTTCTCCTTCAGACTCTCTTACAGTAATGAATGAGGCGTAGTAGTCCAGCATGTCAAGCCCAACCCTTTAATATGGCCTGCCAGCAAGCAGTCACTTTCTCCACATGTCTTTTCTGTTAACCTTGTGCAGTGGTTAGGAGAATGAAGATAGCATTTCTCAGGAAACAACTCTGGATCAAGGGTCTGCTGACTTCTGCCCTAACATGCCCTTTCAATTCATTAAACTGGCCACATGATGCGATGTACACTGCAGAGTCTCTTGGAATGGCTGCTGGAAGATAGGTCTCTGAAACTGTCTAGCCCTTTGAAAAACCAGTACCATGGGAATGAACAGAAGGAACTTTCAAGTTACCCATGTATTGTTAGCAAGTGGAGAATATACTGAGCAGACCTACAGGCCAGCCTTCTCCACTATGGTGACATATACTGTAATTCTAGTAAAATCACAGGATTGTTTATTTCTATATTTGCATTTAAATGTATAAATCAGCATGCACCATTATTAAGCAATCCTATATCCCCTTGTTGGAGGGTGATGGAGTGGCCACCCGATGTTTTGTACCTTTTGCAGTTTCTGAATTGCCAGTGTACATAAACTTGATATATGATATGATATAATATCTCCATTCATAAATCATAGAGAGAATCGGAATATAATTAGCCACAATCTACTGAGCTGGTGCCTCATGCTGTTTATTAAGTTCCTCTTGGCTTTCTGTATTTCTCAAAAAGCAACATGTGTCACACATCTGTTTTGCATATAACGCCAATTTCGGATTGCCGTCTCACATTTTCAAATGCTTTGAAATGTAATTATGAAATACGGCATACTTTAAGAAAAAATACTGACATTTGCAAGCAGAACATAGTATATAAAAGTTTGTATTAATTTATGGAGCCCAATGCTTTATATAAGTCCAGAAATAAAGATGCATTATGGAGTCTATTGCCCTTTTGCAGACAGAAGAAGAATAAAATACAAGCGGACTGGTACTAAGACACATAATACAACCTATGATTAGAACAAAGTGTAGATGTTATCCATGAAAATATAAAAAAGTAGAAGCATCATCTTTCAGGCCAGATAGAAATTCAGGTCAAAATGAATGTAATCAGATCTCCTGATTCTTTAAATTTGGGCAAGCAGCAGGCACTGAGGGGTCTGATCTGCACTGAGACTATGCAATAATAGATGAGAGAGGGGTTAACCATTTCCCTGTGACACTGTCCTGATGAAGTCTTTGACTACATTTCAGGAACTATGCTGCACATGAACTCCTTTAGACCCCTTTAGCGTGAAGGCTGTGTACACCTAGATTTCCCCTAACATGCAAGTAAGATCTTTAGGCAATTGTGACTAGGGACTAGATTTTCAGAACTTAAGGACACCTAATTCCATAATTTAGCAGGAACCCCCACCACCCTCATCCAGGTTGCGAGATTGTGAGGCCTCAAACTGGCAGGAGGTAGAGAAGCCCCTCACTTCCATGCTCTTCCCACACCACTTCTTCAAACTGGTTAGAAAAGTGCTCCACTGTACTATGGGAATCATGAGGATTTTCTGCAACTCACAAAGGTGCATAAGGGGATGAGTTACATGGAGGCAACCTCCCTCAAAAATCATCCTCACACATACACATCTCTGCAAGTCACAGGGAATCCTTGCAACTCCTACAGTGCAGCAGGGCACTTCTCTAATGGTTTGAAGAACCAGAGCAGCAAATAAGATCTTTAGGCAATTTTCACTAGGAATGGGGTTTCACCGGAACAAAAATTATGTGGTAGGGACAGCGAGATAACCCTATATCCTCCCGTCCCATGTGTGACTGCTACCTGTCCTGTCTCTCCAAATCTGTCCAGATTTGGAGAGACAGGAAATCCTACTGCTTACAGTTCAGTGCCATAAAATAAAAGGTAACAAAACAAACAAATAAAGAATAAAAAGATATAACCATACCAAAAAAAGCAATAAAAAGAGAAATTAAAAAGACTCCTAACAGAATTAAATTTAGAAGCTTTCAATACCCTTTTAAAATATATTCATTCAGTTCAGTCTTAATTGTTCATGTTATTCTTCCATGGCAACAGTTGTATTAGAGAATAATTAATGTTGGCAGTTGATTTCTCTTAACTTGGTCCTAACAGGGCCATTTTGAGCCAATTCCCACACCATGTTAGCACTGGGATATTGTGCTCATGTAGCAACCAAGTGTTTATGATGAATTGACCAAATGAGTCACCACAAGGTTGGATTAGCTGAAAAGTGGCTCTCCAGGAATCTGCACTCATAGGAAATCACTAAGGTACATCTGGATAAAAACTTTTCATGTTCCTAAATATCAAATTGACGAAGTGGGATGCAGGTATCTTTGTAAAGGGATATTTCATAATTCTTGCAACATATGTGAGCGGAGTTAAACTGGCGATTGGGGAATAGTTCTGATAATCTGCATAAAATGGTTGCACTAGAGACGTTTATTCATGAACATTCAGAAGCTTTCTTGTCAGAGGAAACCTAGCCTTCTGCTGTTATCAGTGAATATACATACCAAGGCTTTAGTTTTCCACATCCTCAAGGAATTACAGATTCCAGATCTCATTTACTCTAAGGTGCAAGCACTTAGAACCTCTGCATTGACCACGTTGGGAGTAAACCTGGCCCTTGCCCAATTAAGAGACCAGACCCTCCACTATGGCTCTCAAAACCAAATCCTGAAGAACCTAAAGTGAGCAAAGGAGGGCACATGGTTGCATAAGGTTTCCTCAATGTTTAACTAGAATGGAACTTGACAGTCCTTGAAAAAGAAAAAGAAAAATTGTCACATTGCCACTGCAAATGTGCTGCAAATTCCTTTCTTCAAAAGGACCAGTTTTGGACTGACCCCTTGCACCAACACCATAAACAAAACTCCATGTCTTGCCTGTGCTCTACCTTTATCCCTAAGCATCACAAAACTAGCCTAACTGTTCCCAACTCGGTCCTCATATTGGAAAGTGCAACTCAGACCCAGTTACTACTGAATGTTGTAGCCCACCCATGTCACTTGATAAGGTGCCCGATGCCACATTCCAGGCCTAACATGGCTGTATTCAAATGAGTACTGTTGTGAGGATTTGGTAATTTCCCCTCTCTCTTTTTTAGTTAGCAGAGTATAACATAAAAAACAAAGCAATGACAGCAAAAAAATTAGAGGGAGAGGGAGAAAGTAGTAGCCCAAGTTCTCAGCATCCACCTTTTTCACAGTAACTTGGAACATGTCTGTTGCTGCCCACTGGGACAAGTACAGAAATATTTGCATATTCTAAATTGTTAACAATCAGTTTAGTGCATTGGAAGCTTCTCCTGAAATAAGCTGGAACTATCACTCCCAGACTTCTTGGCAGGAAGCCTTGTTTACCCTGATCTTGCCCAGAAGTACTGGAGAGGTTGCCTATCTAACCAAAGACTTCTTAAATGTGAATGACTCTAATATAAATGTCCTGTTCTTAACATCTGCGTTCAAGACACCTCAGCCTTCCATTCTCAATTATATTGTCATTGCAACTCATCTGACCTGACAGTGTTTTGTTTCTTGAGCTGCGTCTCTTGGTGTTTGTTTGTGTTTTGGTTACTCTCTCCTGGAGTAACTACTACTGAGATTATGAATTCAGAGGCTAAGCACCTATTCTGCAGGGTTAAGACCCTATACTGAATCACTCACAACTTCATTTGAAAGGGATTTCTGCTGGCACAGCTGTGAAAGACCTTTCCGTGAAACCTTTGCCTACCACCTGCAATAGGTAGTGCTGGCTTAAGTAGTCCAGTGATGTGACTTAATTTAACATAGCTTCAAAGGAACTTAAAGCACAAGAAAGTACAGAACTGAAATTAAACTTTACTATTAAACTTTATTACGTCATAATCATCAAGTTTAAGTTTATGAAATGGACTTAACGAATAAAGATTCAGCTCCAGTTTATCAGGAAATTACCCTAAACAACCTCTATAGCACATTAAGACAAAGCTTTCTCTCTTAGTCTTCAGAAGTTCATTTTTGTGGTATTTTGCTACAGACCCCCAAAATTTTTAGAGTGGTGAGAAAGTGAGAGAACAAATACTGTAATCTTCCACAGATTTAGGAACTGAACTCTTCTGGGGTGTAGCCCATAAGTGGTTTTTTTTTTAACCCACCAATCTTGTATAAATATTTGGCCATTGCAGTCTAGATTCTTGAAACATTATCTCCACATCCCAATATTTGTTTGCAAAGAAAAAGAAGTTCTTCCATTGGTTGCCATTAGACAATGGAAAGGATGCCAGAATTCACCATGCCTATGGTTAAGAATTTTGGGTAACATATTTGTGGCCTACTGTCATGCCTGATTTATATGAAATTGCTCACTGTAAAGCTGCAGATTAGGATACTGTCATCCCCGTAACTTTTAACATCTCATTCTGCAAGATTAACAGCCTTTGAAATCAATCATAAGTCTCTCTGAAGAGGCTTTTGAATACTAAGCACAGTAGCACAGACATTTTCGAACCCAGGTACTAAAACAGTGCAGTGCCTGCAATGTTTCTTCAAACAGCTAGGAGAGAACTGAAGAAGATCTTGCCATCTTCCCAAGGTGCAGTCCAAAATCTGTTCCAACATATAGTACTGTCATCACTGGATAAGTACCAAAATAGCAATGTTACTAGTAATGGGGGAGGAATTTACAGTATCTACTTATTTCATTTGTATTAGATTAGTACCATTTTGGGAATTCCACCGATTTCAACAGCGAGGTCTTTACCCATAGATGGGAGAGATGGTGACTGTCTATGTAAGAGTACAAAGCAACTGATAAAAATTACAGCTGCTATGATCTCCTGCTTCATTGCTTTCTTCACCTTTTGGCAGAGCTGGAGCATGTTCTCCTACTATCTGAAGAGGAAAGAGAAGTGCCACCATTGCCACTGCCACAACACTCAACAGGAGAGGAGAAGGAATACAGCAGTAGTGATGATTTCTCCCCACCACCACTCCCTGCCTGCGTACCTGAGGTGCTCCACTTGTGGCTGTGTGAATAACGTTGTGGCACTATTTTTTCAGCCACTCCTCTCCATAATGACTTGGCCCCAAGAACACTTTAAGCCAAGGCATTATTCATATAGGTGGCAAAAGACTGGCTGGGATATCCAGTCCTAGAATAAATGAGCCCAAGGTGACAAATTATACCTAAATATTGGAAAATACAGTAGATACCATCTAGACATCATGGTCCATGACCTTGATTTCCAGCATGAAATGGAACTCATGATAAAAATAGATTGCAGCCTTCTGCTTGCCAAAACAGAATTTGGACAAACAGGTATCAAAGCAGTTGAGAAGGAGTAAATCTACTACGTTCATTACTAATATTTTTTTGGAGTAGGGGAAAGCACACAAACCACTACCTGTTGCTGAATGTTGGTTCTCATGAGCCCTCACCAAGATCTACACTGGCTATAGCTGATAGAAGTTGCAATCTAACACGCACAAGGTGCCTACTTCTGCTATATAGTACAATTTCTGATGTGGCCTATTTCAGACCCTATGATTTTTGGTCCAGATACTGCCTGTACATTAACTGAAGCTATCTGTAAGTGTTATAATGTCATAACCTGGGAATATGTTGATCACCTGTGAACTAATTTCTGTAAACTACAGAATTCACATATTTTTGTAGAAATAATAACAATAGAAGCAAAGAGCAGAGAGCTAGATAAAAGGAGGGTGCATTTTACAATATTTCCAATTCACTTTCTACACACATAGCCAAAGCTGTAAATTTTATACACCTTTCTTTGCACAGTGCCAGGCATTTCTAATTTCACAGCAGACTTCTGTACAGCCATTTATTTATATCCACTGCTCAATCAGCTAATTCACCAAAAACTAGTTAACTGTGTTCCCCCTATAGTGTCTAACACACGGACCAACATAAAATGTAGGAAGTGGCAAGAAGTTCTGTAACCAAGAAGTTCAATTGGAACGGCATCAAAGTTACTCCCCTTTGACTAGAAAGGTAACTTGCACAATGGTATAGACATGCTTTAGATGCAGCATGTGGCCTGACTGTTATGCTGCATGTGTCTGAGGAAGGGGGCTGTAATTCAAGTAAGTTCACACTAAATAAGTCTGTTAATCTTTAAGATGCCACAACCCTTAAGACTTCATTGATAATAAATAATAATTGTGGGCTGTCAAATCAACTCCTACTTATAGCTATCTTTTTCAGCGTTTTCTAGGTATACAGCACTCAGAAGTTATGTATTTTTCTCTCTCTCTACTGACAGTTATACCTCTGAGCTAAAATAAGCTGGCACTTTTGGTTCCTTTAAAAAAAAAAAAGCAAACCATTGGCTCTTGCTTATCCCTAGAATGTGCTTTTCCATAAGTCATCTAAAATGAAATTAACCTTTTGGGCTGGAGCAAATTGCCCACCCTTGTGACGCATGAAGGTCCATCTAGTCCAACAGATTGAAAGACAAATACCACCCCCCGTAGATAGCATCTGGATGACAGATCAGACAGGCACACACAGAGATCACCTGATCACAGTCTTCCCACTGTTGGTGAGATATGTTGCATTTCTAGTTAAATTGCAGGAATTATATCTAAATTTGCATCTGTTCAAATCTATGCAACTCTGTGTTGACTCATTTCCTCCACCTAGTGGTACACGGATGGCTACCCTGAAGACTACAGTGGATAATGCCTTTAGAACCTCCCTACACTAAGGCATAGATCCCACATACTACCAGTTTCTTCCCCAGAGTGTATGGGCCTAGGGCAAAGAGAGGAAATATAAATGTAGTCCCACATTTCTCTGGAACCTGCTTCAAATAGGCTAACAGATGTAATCTTTCACATGGAATGCCACAGATGTACTCAGATGTGATACCCATCAATGATTTGGCATATGTGAATGAGGCCTCTCAGAAGAGCTTGAGACACACATGTTCTCTTCTTTCTTCTTTGTGCACACTGATTTTCTACTTCCTTGTTTGCAGAAAACCATAGCTTGCAATTTCATCTTAACAGACCAACTATGGTTTGTTCTTGCATGCAAATTAGGATTACATACCACAATCTAACCATAGTTTGCCTGTGCAGGGGGATGTCAAGCTATAAATAAGGAGGAAGAGGTTGAAGTGGACAAGCCTAGGGCTCCCCAACATAATTCCCATATTATCAAATTATGGTTGAGTATTATATCTGAACTAATTTCTAAAATTCCCCTATTTCACCAATTGTATACATTTCTTCTTAAACCAACTGGCTTCCAGCCACTACTGTAAGTCATTTTTCTTGGACCATCTGCTGAAATCAGTAAGACTTATTTACAACTAAAGGTTCTTAAAACTTAGGAACTGTACACCAATAATACAAATGCTTGAGCTTAAGCTGATCAGATAGTCTGTTTTCACTCCATGCTATCCATGCAATAAATAAAACTATCTGTGTTACACACATGGCTTTCACTGAATATTTAGCACTGTCTAACGTGGCAGGCAAAGTTTAATCACAGGCACTATATCTCCAGGTTCAACTAGAATGGGAAAACCAACCCTATAGATAAAGGGGTGGAGAGGATATAGCATATAACACTTAAATTTACTAGGTGAACTCTCACTTCTATAAATTTTTCATTTCATTTCATTGTGGGTTTCTGCAGCAATATGTTCAGAAAAAACTGTTCCTGGCTCTGAAACATATGGTTCACATCAAGCCACTGTTTCAGATTGTAAGAGACTTCAGAAGACTGACTTAATATTGAATAAAACATGAATTCTAATACAACTTACACCCAAGCCACAGCTTCTAATAAGGCTCCCAGTATGTCAAATTAGGATATTCTTCAAAAAGCAAAACATTTACCAGAGAATATTCTGTGTATGGAAAACTGCATTAAGCAACTCTGGCTCTTATTTTGAGAGCTGGTTGGAGAAGGCATGAAAAATTGTGACTATTATATGACTCCATTTTTAAAATTGCTTAAAAAGCTGTGGAATGCCTTATTGCTTGGGCAGGCTTTTAGTAGCCACATTACAGCAGGGTATCTTGCCACGATCCCCCTCAACTGTGGAGCTTGCCTTCTATTTGCCAACACCTATATTTGCAGCCACTGCAAATATAAGCCTCATCTTATGACATGCCAAGAGAGTTCATCTCAGGGCACAGAGGGGAAATTTTTCGTTTTTGGACTATAATTGGCCATTCTGGTTGTTGGATTTTGGGAGCTGTAGTACAGAAAACAATGGTTTCCCCTGTCTGTGCAAGAGATGGCCAATCTTGAGGGCTATATTTTGCATTTAATGGGTGACTGGGAGTTGCAGAGGTACGCATACACACTTCCCCAGAGCACTGCATGGGGAGTCTTTAACTTTGTCCCTATTCCTATTAGGTTTACCACCCAACACTCACAGGAATTCTTTCCCCCAGTCTTTGTTAACAACAGAGAACATCATTTTCAATACTCTTCTCCCATGCTCACAATTGGAGTTCTGCTCACCTACGAAGTAGCCAATTCTATGTGGAAGGAGGAAGCATAGGAATGACCCTTGCACTCTGCCCTGTGGGCAACAGCCCAAAAGGAAGATGGGAGCAATATGTAGCTGACAGATGATGTGTTGCCCACCTCTGGTTTCCACCAATTTACTCAACCTAGCTATAGTCAAGTCTTCTTCCTATTTTCACATTAGTTTTTTCAGCCTAGCTGGTTTATAATCAAGGTATCTTACTATCATTATACCAATTCAGATTATACTCAAGTGTTTTTGCTAAATTTGTCTTTGCAGTGGAGACAAGACATCTCAGACCAGTTTTCTTAATTTCAAACCTTTTTTCCTGCCAACCCACATTTAAAACCCCTTCCTGATACTCCCACTGAAGCTCTCACTTCCACCGTAACAATGAAAGCAAGAGTCCTTCCAGCTCTGTATATTATATTATATTATATTATATTATATTATATTATCTGTGGGCTTTTTATTTTAAATTAAAAGGAGGAGCCTTCTCAATTTGCCTAATGGTAGGGTCAGTTCTGTTTAGAGAAGAAATAACTGAAGAAATGTGAGCAACGTTTTCCTTGCATTGGTGGTGGTGATGCATCTACAATGGCATACGAATAAAACTATAACAACTATTCAACAATTTCCAAATGGACTGGCACTGCAGAAAAACCAGTGAAGAGTCCTATGGCAGCTTAAAAGCTATCAATTTGATTACAATAAAAACTTTAATGGGCCTCATGGTATAATAATACTGTTAGTCCTTAAGATACCACAGGATGCTTGATTGTTCTTTTTTGGAGAGGGGCAGCGGCAACAGTGTTGCACTAATGTAAAATCTAGCACTCAGTATATATTTTAGTTATTACATGAAAAGAAAGTAAGAGAATCCTGAGCTAAACAGTAGTTCCCTTATAAAAGAAAGTTTCCCTTATAAAAAAGATTCCAAGCCATCTGCTGATCCCTGATGCATGCATGCTAGAAATATACCCTTCTATGGAAGGAATGGTAAGAACAGATACATATGATAAGATGCATTATGACAGAAAAAAATGCTTCTAAGACCAAGAAGAGGTCACCTTTTGGTGCAGTGGTTCTCTGTGAAAATAATTTTTTTCATGACCTAACTCTTAAAACATGTATCAGAAAAAGATTCTAGGCTGATCTTTGCCTTTTCTCATCTTCAGTCTACACGAGACCATCGATTATTTTGGCTCAACAATAGAGCACCATGTGTTTCATGCAGAACATCCCGGTTCCAGTTTCCAACATCCGGAGGTAGAGCCAAGAAAGACTCTTGCTTGAAACCCCCAGGAGCTTATGCCCTGTAGGTGTAGACAGGATTGAACCAGATGGACCTAAGGTTTGACTTGGTGCTCTGAGAAATATGCATTTGCCTGCCTGCAACACACCAGCAGTAAGAAGCAGAACATTTATTCTATTAAAAGTAAAATGTATCTAATTCTTCAACTGACACTTAATGATCTAGCTAATCTCTTTGTTTAGTCGTTAAGTCGTGTCCGACTCCTCATGATCCCATGGACCAGAGCACGCCAGGCCCTCCTGTCTTCCACTGCCTCCTGGAGTTTGGTCAAATTCATGTTGGTCGCTTCGATGACACTGTCCAACCATCTCGTCCTCTGTCGTCCCCTTCTCCTCTTGCCTTCACACTTTCCCAACATCAGGGTCTTTTCCAGGGAGTCTTCTCTTCTCATGAGATGGCCAAAGTATTGGAGCCAAATGCGGGTGGGAGGCTGGGTGAGTATCATCAATTTTTGGCAAAATAGTCCTGCACAGCAAATGATCTCTTTCTTTCTTCCAGCTCAGTTTAAAAGCTGTTGCAGTTTAATCTTAATAGTCTACTATTTTGCAGTAAATAGTAAGCACCCACTAGATGGATCCACCCAATAAATCTTCCTCTTCCTAATAGTTGTGGACATCAAAGTTCATGAACAGTGGCTGCTGTGGCACAGGTAGCAACTTGCAACACCCTGTTCACAGTAAGCACACGCACAAACACACACACCACACCCCCATATGAAGTAGCTCCTCTTTTAAACTGTAAAAAAGTTTCATATGATAAACCATATAATTTACTCAGATAAATCACGTGGTACAGAATCCCTGGGCTATATAGCTTTACATTGCGGCCAATGAGTGCCACATGTAATGACTTCCTTATACTGTATATTATATTTAAAAATTCAGTTTGCCAGGAGACAGCCAGCATGCATCAGTGGCTTGGGAGGGAGTCACCTTGCCATTGTGGAATAATGTCTTGTATCTCCTATTTTTGGATTACGTGACACTGGTACTAGCCTGGACATCACATGTCATGCACCACTAAGCAAGTAGTTTGCACTTTTTTAAAAAAAAAACCAACACCTTTATGCACCAGCTGCAGGGAGAGAGAGAGTGGTGATGGGTGAAATTGGTTTTTGAAATACTTTTTCCCTATGCTCTACTCCTAATGAAAATCTCCCATGGCTCAAAGCTGTTGTTTAAGTTAGAAGGGAAGCTATTAATAGCCGTCAGGGAGCATGATTGGGGCTAGAGCACACTGAAAGAAGAAATTTAACCATTTCCTCCACCATGGGGTGAAGTTTCCCCCCAAATCTACTGTGTTCCCTGAGAAGGTGCTCTTAGCACAAAATAGTCCCAATCCTAAACAAGGGAGCTCATAGCAATTATTTCAGTTTATATAACTATGCACACTAACTGCTGAACACAATGTGTAATTTGATACAGAATCAAACCAGTCATTAACAAGTACTAAAATATCTCATGAATTAAATGTCTAAAAGAAAATGTTGGCCCTGGCTTTATTATTTTGCAAATATTGTGGTAAATTAAACTTTTCATGTTCTCATTATGTACTTGCAAAAAGGACAGGATATTTATAATCTTAATCTTCTAATGTCATGTGAACACCTTGGGTTATGAAGATTAGACCCAACTGTGAAATGATTCTTCCACTTTATATTGCAACGAGATTTTTTCCAATCCAAAAAGGATTCTTATGTTTACGTGAACTCTTTCCATTCCATCTCTCTATTGCAAGTTTAACTTTCCACTGGGTACTGCCAAAATTCTCTCAGAGACCAAAAAATAAATTCAGGGAACAGAAATTTAAACTTTAACGTGCACTCAATTAAGAAATCAAATATATGTCTTAGCTTTACCTTTAAATGTCAAAAACATCCAATAGATCAATAATAATAATAATAATAATAAAGTTCTACAGATACAACATTGCAAGGATAAGAATGTTGGGTTGGTCAGTTCACTATTAAAACTTCCTCTGTTATAAGCAGTCATGAAACATGTAGCTGGACTATCAAATCTGGCACTGTCAAAAGGGAAAGAAAACATCCCTTTCTCTATTTTATAAGACACAAAACTGAACTGTGTTCCTTAAACATTTATACCACCAATCTGAGTAATTAGTGTCCATATGTGCAACTTTATATAGAGGAATCTTTTCTTGTAAGGGCAGATAGCAGTCCTAAAATTAAAGCTTCTCTCTATTGGAAGGGTTATCTAGTATGGTTTATGTTTAGCTTTAAGATAAAGAATTGTGGGAGTTATACAACATTTACATGTTCTGCTACAAACCCGAAAACAAGGGTGGGAAAACAGCTTTTGGCCAGTAGTTCAAAGTAATTATTTGTCCAAGAAATTTTACTAGAGAAATAAAAGACCTATGAAAATTTATTCCTCTAGCATCTCAAAAACTGCTAACATTTTTTCAGAATTAGCTTTCATAGAGAATTAACTTCTTAGATACAGATTTAACAGTTTAAATAGTTACGGTTAATAGACTAAGAATTTCAGCTTTAAACGTGGAGGGACAGGGGAGCGTTATAACAAGAAAAAGAATGGAGACTTTATTGAACAAGAACAAACCATATGTCATTGTTTACAAGAAACTCATCAAGCAAAATAGATGGTAATTACTCTAAGAAAT
Source organism: Intellagama lesueurii (assembly GCA_037013535.1). Classification (NCBI taxonomy): domain Eukaryota; kingdom Metazoa; phylum Chordata; class Lepidosauria; order Squamata; family Agamidae; genus Intellagama; species Intellagama lesueurii. Next base: position 284,587,073 of record JBAJHW010000001.1, on the reverse strand, counting down.
GCGGGAGAGGGTGCCGGAAATTAGGTATACATTTTCACATGTGGTGGGTGGAATGTTAGTATACACTTAAATTTTGTCAATTGGTTTTTAAGCAAAAAATGAAATAAACAATTTAGATTTAGTTGTATGTCCTAAAATAGCACTTTTATCAATAATTGAAATTTTTTTTAGGCATCTGTGGCGGAATGCCCAAGTCACGCCTGTCCGTCATATGGAGCTCTAGGGCAGGAGCCTATGGAAGGACAGGAGGGGCGGAGTCAAGAGAACAGTTAGAGAGACTGAGGGAAGTTAGTGAGAGTTTTAAAAAGGGGAATACAGTTAGAGACAGTTAGGGAGAAGGGTTTTGAAGTGTTAAGACAGAGATTGGAAAGTTGGAGTGTGTTAGAGAATAGATAAGAGATAAAAGTAATATAAAATAGATAGACAGTCCTTAGATATTGTTACCGTGGTGAATGTGAATGAATACAAACAAGAAAAAGTGTAATCCTATCCAAGTTTAATGATTGAACAATAAAAGAACATCTATGACTTTACTTCTGTGATTTACTAATCAAACAATAAATAAACCTGTTATATTTGGCAGCCCGAGCCTAAGAAACTTATTTGGTACAGTGTGGATAAAGATCCACTGGTGGCAGCGTGTAAAGGGAGAAAATAGTACATCATGTCCGAAGGTGGACCTCTGGTTGAGGGAAAACAAACAGGGAACACTGGGGGAACGCGACAGCATCCTTCAGTCTCGAGAGACTATGGTAACGTGCTCTGTATGGAGGACTTGGAACAGCGTCTAGTGTGGCTGAGAAGGCCAATTCGAGAGTGACAATCCCTTCCACACTGAAGACAAATACAACCTGTCCTGTTCAGCTCCCTGCTTTTGCTGGTTTCAGGACTGCCTCTTTGCCTCGGCCTGCTGAACAAGTGTCTCTTCAAATTGGGAGAGGCTGTGATGCACCGCCTGCCTCCAGGCTGAACGCTCAGATGTCAAGGTTTCCCATCTGTTGAGGTCCATTCCTAAGGCCTTCAGATCCCGCTTGCAGATGTCCTTGTATCACAGCTGTGGTCTCCCTCTGGGGCGATTTTCCTGCACTAATTCTCCATACAGGAGATCTTTTGGAATCCGACCATCAGCCATTCTCACGACACGAGATAATTGGGCAACTAGTTTCCAATTTGCTAATAGCTGTGAGATTGATTATTGCTAGGAACTGGAAAACAACTCATTGTATTTTGTGAAGTGAATGGTGTAGGGAAGTCTGGGACATAGCAATTAAACTTACATGCAACATTCCCTCTAATTTTCTGCCATCACTGGGCAGGGGCCCTGCCCTGCACGCACAGGGTTTCGGCCACAAAAGGAACCAAATGGGCGGCAACACTGGCTGTGCTGCATGGCCCCAAAGCAGCGCTGGGCAGCCGGGCAGCCGCTTGGTTTACAGGGAACAATGCTTACATGTGATATAAGAGTTAAGAGGAAGGTAATTGACAGGGGTGTGTCTGTAGACATATGGGAGGAATTTATTGATTTGTGTTAATAAAAGGGAAGGGAAAAAGCTCAACTCAAAAATTTATAAAATGTCAGAAAGGTGGCTCCAGAAGGGTAAATTGCATTCCCCCCCCCCCCAATGTGGTGGAGCACACTATTTTCTTTTCTTTTTTCTTTATTAGATGTTTTATTGATGTTGAAATGTTTTCAGTTGTGTTGTTTCTTTGTATTTGTTTTTATGTTTAAAGTTATATAAAAAAGATACAAATTTTCAGACTAGACCACTGGCCACGTTTTGCAAAAAAGCTGCACTCTATTGCTTATTTGTATTTAGAATTTATGCCACAAAATAATTTCTAGCACTAAAGATTTCTGATTTTAAAAAAGAGGTGACAGAAAGTCTTATGTGTTTTTTAGTTACAAAAGTCATTAACTGCCAACTATTTCTGAATTCAGATTTTGACTTCTCCTTGTCATTTTCATCTTAGGCTGAAATCCTACATCCACCCTCAAAGTTTAAGATGGAAAATATATTTTGGGGCTACAGGTTGCAGAATTTCTCAGTCAGTTTAATGTAGGAAGTGCAATCCAAAAAGTAGCTTTCCAAAGTTCTGCCAACACTTACTTGGAAGTAAGGGTGTGACTAGACGGAGACTTTTCCGGCTGTTGGTCCACTTGAGGACAGTCTGGCTCACTGTTTTTCCCAGCAACCACATGACAAACATACCATCATGAACCATCCTTGATGCATACTTACCCACACCTTTTTGGATCCCTGCCAGGGGATGCTGTTTTTTGTTCTGTTCTGTTTTGTTTTTGTGCAGGTAGGATCAGTTCATTTGGGTTTGGTTCCAATATGTGTAATTGTGTAATTGCTGGAACGGAACCAAAGGACTTGGCTTAATCAGACAGCTTCCCACTTGATGATATTGGGAAATTGAAAGCTTCCTCCCACTCCTCCATGGAGGGGGAAAGAGAGGAAGCAAAGTTGCTTTAAAAAAAAAGCCCTGTAAGGCAGTGCTGATGCGTTACTTTTTTTGGGGGGGGGGGGGGATTAAAAATTGAAAGTTTCTTCCTGGAAATAAAAGGAGACAGAAGGTGACAAGGAAGGGTTTTTTTGGTTACTTTTTCTCCCCACCCACTTTACTTTCCCCCCAATTTTCCCTTTAATGGGAGGAAGGGCCAAATAGAGTTGCTTGAGATGTGATGTGGTTTCCTGACCTGAAACCACCTGATCCTTGCACGTGAATGCAAGGATCGCACCCAATGGATTACCACACCTCTATGCAACCCTAAACTACCCTATTTAGTCCTATCCAGCCCAATTCAATTTGGCCATCCAGTTGCACCCAATGTCCTATTACACACAGGGGGATCTATTTGTGAGCAGACGTGTGCATAATCCAAGCAAAAATATGCTTTACTGAAGCTGGTGATACAAACTTCTGAATTAGTCATTTAGGGGTCAGGAAATCTTCAGTTCTGCTTTCTTCCATATTTCAATTTTGATAACAACTCATCAAACATGAACTAAAACAAAATTCTTCTCCATCCCTATTTATCACATATAATATTAGATTGTAGAACAAAAGTAAGCAAATATCAATACTGCTTTGGATATTGAAATGCTGGTTGTACTCACTGTACTCTACTAAAGTTTTAAACCACTAGACAGAATTAGGGAACACAGTCAAAGGATGCTAGACAGAATAATGAAAAATAGAATAATAACCACTCTGTCGTTCTAGGATACTGTTTCATCATTCCCTCTTTCTCTCCTTCTTTTGAGGGTGAGTCTTTTCACAGTGCAGGCTAGCAGGCTGCTTCATTTTGAATCTGATGTGTTCACTCTTTCTGAACTGTACTGAGAAAGGCTAGCAGGCAAGGCGGATGGGAGGGAGAGAGAAATCAAACTCAGCCTGGCATGCCCTCCTTCGGCTTTTTTTTATTTTGGAATTCCATTTAGCAAAGATTAGATAAATGTTTCCATACCCCAAAAAAGTCATTCGGAATGATTCATCTAGTTTCCAGTACGTACCTCCACAGTTATACAAGTTCTGCAAAGGATACAAACAATAATAAACCTTTAGCACCTGGCCCTTGTTTGCCCCCAACTGATAAGGCAGAGGGTATTTCCCACACTGTAACATTTTCTTGCATGCACCACTTGTCTCCTATAATAAAGTCAATGCCTACGCATGGGGACCAAGATAGCATGCAACACACAGCTGCCTTGTAGTTCTTAAGGCATTTTTTTTCAAATGCTGATAAACATATCATAGCATAACTAGCTCTTTCCAGTACACTTCTAATGAAGCAAAAACTAAGCCTTCTTGGTTATGAATCAGTGAATGAATGAATCAATTGCATCAAGGAAGATGTTATGGAGCCTTAAGCAATGGATGATAGCAAGACCTAATGCTTGGGCAGTGATTCTTGCTAACAGCTGTCATCATGCAAGGCCCTAGGACTCAGGCAGAGCTGAGATGTGTTTATGTTTGCCTGTGAGGAGATTGCATTGAGACACTCATGTACAGTTGTTCTGCTCATTCTATAAGTATCTGTGGTCAGTCATCCACATATTGGTTTCCATCTCAGAGCATTCATCTGATTTGCATGTATCTTTTCTTCTTCCACATCACAATAACAGGTGACAACAAAGTCTGCAAAAATGTGGCAGCTGGTATCAAAACACGATGCCCTGATTGTTACTTTTTAGCTAATTTTATTATGCTAATTTTTCTTAGTTGTGTTTTATATTCCATGTATCTTGGAGCAGATGTAATTTTTTCTTAATTTTTAGCATTACAGTTTTATTATCGGATGTAGTTCTTGCAAAGACATATGGCTGATGTATTTTTTTTAATTGACACCTTGCGAACTTTCTCTGCTTTCTGTTACTCCTCAAAACCTGCCTCCACATGTGCTTGCCTATATTAAATATCATCATCATCATCATCATCATCATCATCACACATCCTTCTCCATGTTCCTCCAGCATCTGAAGCATAGCAGGCGGTTACTAAGAAAAGAGGGCCTTTGCAGTATGGCACCCCAGCTTTGGAAGGCACCTAGCAAAGTCCTCTTATTATCTAGGCTTTCATCATATAGGATCTGTTTTACTCAGATTATATTGATACTCCATTTATGATGCTTTTATAGATCTGCTATTTCAGTTATTATTTTATTGAGTTCTCAATATTTTTACGCAAACTGAAAAGTGCAATAAAAATCATAATAAGAAGTAAATCTTAAGATGCTATAGGATGCGTTCCTGCAAAATATCGGAAGGCGTGAGAATATTACCATGTGGTAGCCTAAGCATTTCCACTTTGAATGTTCTGACAAATGCAGCTTATGGTAGAAAACAGGGCTTTAACTGATTCTTCATTCCTGTGGATGTTTAGGAGACGCCTAGTGGCAACCTGAGGACAATGCCAAAGCTCATTTTTACTGAGAATTTTATTTTGTTTTGCTTTGCTTTTTTGAGCTTGGCTTCTGGGTATTTACACTCACCTGTCTTGAGCCTGCAGTTAAGGCAGACAATAAATCAAAATACTAAACTGTATGTGAAATGATGGCCCGGTTCTTGCAACTTCAGCATCTGCCTAACCTTACACAGTGCACTTAGTCCTCCAAATGACAAGAATAAGCCAGACTCACATTAGGCAGGATTCCTTTCCAAACTTCCAAAATACCTTACATTAGTGCAAGGGGGGTGGAGGAGGAACATAACTACAATTAACCTGACTGCCCTTGAAATAATCTGTGATTAATTACAGATTCTGCCTCTTAGACAGGAAGAAAGTTACATCTATTAAGTTATATAATTAAAATTAATCATTCTGTCTGTGAACCGAGTGATAACACAATGATTTTCTGTCTGAACATGAACAAGGGCACCATGTGACTTGCAGGCTGAGCAGAACTAAGGAAACTTTTAAATAGAAAATAAGAGCTTTTGTTGTTGTTGCTTAAGAAAATCCTTATTTGCTGTTATATATTTGCAGATAATAGGACTGGGCTTTTTGAAGTATTCATATCAATTTTTAGTAGTGGTAGAAACAAAAAGATACGGGCCTCAATCCAGTGTTATGCTAGCAGGTGATCACAAGAAGAATAGAAATCTTTCCTTTCTGTCCTACCCCACAAGCTTCTCAGATATCTCAAATATCCTTTCTAGGGGACTTTCCAGACCTCTGGAGCAAACCATGAGTGCACTTCGGTGGGAGGGGAACTGACCCCTAGTTCTGCTAAAAGGTAGGATGACAACAATGGATCCAGTCCTTGATGTAGACACCTTGATGTTTTATTGTCAGTTCTTGACTTTGTTATTGTGCAGGTTCTCCTTGCAGGATGTGATACTATGCATACAGTAGATAATAATAACAATAATAGATACTTGAAAATATTTGCATATGCACACCACGAGCCGAAGTGTGAAAACTTTGCTGTTGAAAATATTCTTTATCCTCACATTCTGGAACAAAAGACGTGGTCTGACTTCATATTCCGAAGACCAAAGCTGAGCAGTTTAAAAGCTCCTGCGGCCAATACACAACAATAATCCTGGCACATATACTGAGACTCAAAACCAAGTTACACATCCTCTTAAATTCTGCAATTTGCAGGTGTTCTTTTTTAAAAAAATCCAACCTGTGTCTGTTTAGAGACAGTAATAATTAAAAGGATCAGAGCAGATCTACAGGAGGAATTTAACCCTCTTCTGCTGTAGTTGTGAGGAAAATGCCTACTCAGAAACTTCTATTTGGACCAAGTGAGGCACCACCCACAAATGGAGCCCTTCCGTCAATGGAAAGTGCATAATCAATCCAACTCACTGTTACTTTTCCAGGTATTCATTCAGAAGTCCATCCCCTCCCAACATGCAGATTTAAAAAAAAATTCCTACAAAAATGCAGAAGTAAATATTTGTATTTTAACCTATTCTCTCACGTATATTTAAACATATGCATTTCTAGTGCTGTTTTATCATACAATGCATATCTTGCCTGTATTTTCATATACACACATCTAAGAACTGCTTCATCACATTTGGAGAAGTATGAAAACCCACGAATAATTACATTCTCATTAGCACAGACATCTGGGAGGTTCAAGTCAGGTCAGTTTGCATCAGAATTCACAAAAATAAAATTCCTCAAGCATCTCTAATTCTGGAAGATAACCAATGTTGGTGCCTGAGGTCAGTAAAATTCATTTCTACCCTTATGCATGAGATAGTTTGCCAGCCAGGACATTACCTATAAAAACCTGTAAGTTTCCACTCTGGTTTTACAAACCCATGATTCCTGATGTTCCTCTCTATCCCCAGCTGTCAGCTTTATCCCACTTCTAGCTGCTCTGGTTCCAACTCTATACAAGGAACCAAGATTTTCCTATTAAAAATGAGTGATACGACAGAGGATCCAGAAACTTCAAGGATACAAACAGTTTCAGCTATTTCAGCAACAGTTGACTGATCACATTGGTCAGACTGCCAATGGTCTCTCCTGCAGAAATGGAATTCCAAGTTAAATCAATGCAATATGGGCAGGTGAGGATGGGTGAGGAGTGAAAGGCACTTCTACCAGGCACATCTCTACACCAGACATCTTGGGCTAAATCCAAAGCTACATTCTAGGCAATGATCCTGCATCCCTCTTCCCTCCACAGAGCCTAAAACCTGCTCCAACTTGGGGCTGGGCGAGTCCCAGCCACAGAGAAGGAGACTTGTCCCCTTCCACTTGCAGAATCAACTTTTGCCAGAAGATACAATTTGTATGATTCTGTCCCAGAAGTACTTACAACAAACAACTAAGGTTGTGATCATGTGACCCTGAGGAAACTCCAGATATCTCATGGTAGGGAAGATTGCCCTCCCCTAAAGATATTTTTGGCATCTCCTCAAAGTCACGTGACCCATTAAGCATCTCAGTGGCATCATGGTCTGGGGGATTATCAGATGAATGTTTCTTCTTATAAAGTAACAATGCAACTTTGGCATGTGCCATCAAGTCCTTAATTGGGTTTTTATTTTTGTATGAGTTTTGTCAATTACAATCCTCTGTTCAGACACATTCATCTGAAGAAGTTGATCTTTTCCTGTGCCACTGCCAAGATTTTGCTCAAGACAGGCCATCTCAGCACAACAAAAAGTCCCTCAAGGAATTTCCAACTCCTTCACTTGAGAGCAAAAGTGTTGGCACCAAATGTTAGCTTTGTTTTTCAACACAGCTTTCAAAATTTGCACATAATGTCTATACAAATCTAAAGTCTTTATGAAGCTAAGTACATGAGTGTGCACACACATACAGAGAGCAAAAATAAAAAGCTGAATGATGACAAACAACCCAACAAACTCTACTACTTTTACTAGTTTATACAACAGGCAATAGTTATTGTTCTCTCCATCACTGTGTTTTTCACAGAAATGGGGGGGGGGGGGAACAACCCTTATCTCAAAATGCACAAAATTTCTCCAAATCCATTCTACCATCTCAAAGTGAGGAGAAAATAAAGGGTTGCCCTGTTTTCCACACAATTTCTATCCCTACCTAGGAATTTAGAGAGACTTGATAGACAGCTCCAACTTCCAAATCATAGCAAGTGTAATACAAATGTGGCTCTGAATCCCATTTTAGAGAGCACTGTCTTCTATTTGAAAGGCTGCCTGAGAACAGTCTTCTGTTTGAAAAGCAGCCCAAGACCAGCTTAAAGGAAAAGAACAATAACATGGAAAAGCAGAGGGCATTAGCCCCAATACATCACACCGTGCTGTCATACCCCTCAGCTGATCACAGACTACTGAGATACACTGTATTTCTGTTTCAATTATAATATGTATAAATTTGCACATACACATTTCAATAAGGGAACTCTGCTGGGAGTTGGGTGTTGAGAGGCTTGCTGTGGGGTACCATTTATTGTGGGGTCCTGCAAGCTGCCATGCTGCTAATTCCATCAATGATAATACCTACAGGAACTATTCTCCCTGCCCCTTCTCCTGGCACGTCCAGCGAGGATCTTTCAACTGACCCTCCGTTGTGGAAAATGACAACAGCAGCGCCATTTCTATCATTAACTCTCCTGCTACTTTTATTTCTCCTACCTACTACTGGATCATGCCTCGATTGCAATAACTGTTCTCACAAATTTAAACTTAATCCGAATAACATCTTTGGAAAGATAAGATCTTCAGACAGAGTACAACGGAACAGGTTCCGCTTGTGGGGGGTAAATCTTGGGTTTATTTTCTTTATATTTTTTATTTTACTTCACTTTTATTTTATTTATTTTATTTTATTCTGTTTTTTGTCTTACTTATCCTTTCCTGAAATAAATGTACTTTCTTACTTTTTATATTTAAATTTTTATGTTAAATTGTTTAATTTGATTATTGATTACTGATTATTGTTTAATTTAAAGGTATATTGCTACCCTATGTTTGGATTAATTTTGCTAAATTTTGATATCACTATATTGTTTAATTGTATTAATTCGGTTTTTTCCTTGGGTTTTTCTTTTCTGACATGGAGTGGAAGGCCTGCCCCCCCAGCAAGGGGTCTTTGAGCATCTGAGTGATTACGGGTAGAGGGAGATATGGCGATGGCACAGCCCCTACTCGTTTTAGAAGAACGGTGAACAGATGTTTGAAGGTTGTTCACTGTTCTGGGACTGTGACCAACCGCCAGTATCGAGGTAGTCAGATCAGCCAGCCCTCCACTCTAAAACTGGTGTTGTTGAATGCCAGGTCTGTGTCTAATAAATTCCAGATTATTCACGATCTTATCCTGGAGGAGGATGCAGACCTGGCATGCATAACCGAAACTTGGTTGGGCGGGGAAGGGGGTCCTCCCCTGACCCTTGTCTGCCCTCCCGGTTATGCTGTCCAGCACCAGGGTAGACTGGAGGGGCGGGGGGGGGGGAGTAGCCATTGTGTATAGAAATACTCTGGAGGTTACTAGGCGCTCCACGGTGGTGAAGCCAGGTTTGGAGGCCCTCCACGTGTCGATTGGGACCAGGGATGGTATTGGGATCTTCCTGGGTTACCGCGCTCCCCGCGACCCAGCCATTTCCATACCAGAGCTGGTGGACTTTGTCTCCACGGCACTGTTGGAATCCCCGAGGCTACTGGTCTTGGATGATTTCAACATCCATGCGGAGGCAGAGACTTCTGGTCCGGCTCTTGAGTTCTTGGAAACCATGGCTTCCTTGGACATGTCCCAACATGTTAACGGCCCCACACACGTGGGTGGTCATACGCTAGACCTGGTATTCTCCACTAAGTGGAGCGAGTGTGGTCTGATGGTGACTGGCCTTGTGTCAGTTCCCTTGTCATGGTCAGATCACCACCTAATAAAATGTAACCTCTCAGTGGCTCTCCTTCCCTGCAGGGAGTATGGACCTATTTTAATGGTCCGCCCTCGAAGGCTACTGGATCCTTTAGGATTCCAGGATTCCACGAGAGGGATTCCGGCTGATCTGACTGGTGCTCCTGTCGAGGCTCTGGCTGATGGCTGGTTTACTGCCGCTACCAGGGCTGTAGACACGATTGCTCCTAAACGACCTCTCCGGCGCAGAGTTCGGCCTGCGTCCTGGTTTAATCAGGAGCTACGAGCGATGAAGCAAAACAGGAGAAGGCTAGAGTGCAAGTGGAGACGGAGCCCGACAGTTTATAATCGAAAAGCTGTCAGGGTCGCGACTAACCTCTACCTTGCTAAGGTGAGGGCTGCTAGTCGAGCTCACCTCACTAACCGGATAAGCAAAGCTTCAAATCAGCAGGCGGAACTTTTCCGTATAGTTCGCGATCTATCCGGAATTGGTCTAAGTGATGGGCCTCCTCCTACCATTTCACCCGACCAATTTGCAGCATTTTTAAAATCTAAAGTGGAGGCCATCCGCCGGGAGCTCTCTCCTTTTTTGAATACAGTGGATCGAGCAGAGATGTCCAGCGCTCCGCCTTGCCCGGTGAGTCTTGATCTCTTTCAGCCTGTGACGCCAGATATTGTGGACAAAGTACTTGATCGCTGTTGGGCCACCACTTCATCTCTTGACCCTTGCCCGGCCTGGCTAATCAAAGCAGCCAGGCCTATAACAATCGAATGGGCCACAGCAATAATTAATGGGTCTCTCCTGGAGGGCAAGGTACCTCTTGCCCTCAAGGAGACACTCATTAGGCCCATTAGGAAGAAACCAAATTTGGCGGCGGATGATATTGGCAACTATAGGCCCGTTGCCAATGTTTCTTTCCTTAGTAAAGTGGTGGAGAGGGTGGTGGCCAATCAGCTTCAGGTTCATTTGGATGAAACAAATGCCCTGGATCCATTTCAGTCGGGCTTCAGGCCGCGCCATGGTACAGAAACGGCACTGGTCGCCCTGTTGGATGACCTGTTGAGGGAGGCCGACAGGGGTAAAACGTCTTTGTTGGTCCTCCTCGATATCTCAGCTGCCTTTGATACCGTCGACCATGGTATCCTCCTGAGGAGGCTCTCCGAGTTGGGAATTGGTGGTCTGGCGCTTGCCTGGCTCCGATCCTTCTTGGGGGACCGTTCTCAGAGAGTACAGCTTGGGGAGAGAGTTTCGGCCCCGTGGAGCCTCAATTGTGGGGTTCCGCAGGGCTCGATTATCTCCCCAATGCTGTTTAACATCTATATGAGGCTGCTGGGTGAGGTCATCAGGGGGTGTGGGGCATCGTGCCATCAGTATGCTGATGACACTCAGCTCTACATCTTCTTTTTTCCAACCACAGTGGATGCCGTTCTGTCCCTTCAGCGCTGTTTGGAGGCTGTACTGCAATGGATGCAGGAAAATGGGCTGAGGCTGAACCCGGACAAGACGGAGGTCCTGAGGGTGGGTGGCCCCACCATTGGCGGTTTGGGAAACTCCCTCTCTTTTGGGGGGGTGACTCTCACCACGAAGAGTGAGGTTCGCAGTTTGGGGATTCACCTGGACCCGGCGCTCACCATGGAAACCCAGGTAGCGTCAGTGGTCCGCTCCACCTATTTCCATCTGTGGCGGATTGCCCAGCTGCGTCCCTATCTTGATGTGGGGCGCTCACCACTTTGGTCCATGCACGCATAATCTCGAGATTAGACCACTGCAATGCGCTCTACGTGGGGCTACCCTTGAGACTGATGCGGAAGCTTCAAATGTTACAGAATGCAGCGGCCAGACTTCTTAGTGGGACGAGAAGATATCAGCATATCTCTCCCACTCTGGCCACTTTGCATTGGCTGCCCGTTCATTTCCGCATCAATTTCAAAGTGTTAATGATCACATATAAAGCCCTAAACGGTTTAGGACCTTGATACTTGGCAGAACGCCTCCTCCCACCTAGATCTACTCGTAACACTCGCTCCAGCCAGGAGGGGCGGCTGAGGAGCCTAACGCCGAGGGAGGCCTGGAAAGAAAAAACAAGAAACCGGGCCTTCTCGGCAGTGGCCCCCAGCCTTTGGAATAATCTCCCCTCCGAGATTCGCTTGGCCCCTTCGCTGGGTATTTTCAAGAGCCAACTTAAGACCTGGCTGTTTAGGCAGGCCTTCCCTCCGGTCACCATTTGATTTATTCCTTTTTTCCCTTATCCCTTTTTTCCATCTTGAATGATAATCTTATTGTTGTTAAATTGATATTATTTGATTGTTTTTATTTCATTTTATTGTGAGCCGCCCAGAGTAGATGCTGTCTAGATGGGCGGGATACAAATTTAATAAATAAATAAAATAAATAAGCACAGTTTACATATATTTCTGTTCCCCTTTCAATGATACATCCCATCTTCTTTAATAATGGGTAATTGTCTGTCCTACATAATGCATATATTTTAAACAACAACAACAACAGCATTAACCTGTTTCTATGCTGATTCTCAAATAGTGAAGTGCACATAAAACATATCTGTATGCTCTGTACTTTGTAGTCTTGCTTGGGCCCTGCATCTCCTGGCTTCCATATTTTTCAGCCTTTCATCAGCAGCATTTCAGGTTTAGGCACCAATGCACCTAAAGTAGGTCTATTGAATCAACTGAGCCTGCAGAAGAGTTGACTTACCAAAGCCCCACAGATTCAATGGGCCTACTTGAGTTGCAACTTACTACAGTACTGGATTTTAACCAATGTTTCTAGCCACCTGATTTTTCCAGCCTTGGGGCCAAGGTACACAATGTGTTAACTTTGAATCTAACTTTCAGCCTTTAAGAAATACAAGTTTTTTGAGGTAAGTGTCCATTTGCGGTAAAGTAGTGTTGCTGATAACAAATGGGACTGGAATAGCCAAGTGATCTCTTGTGTGAATGTGACATTTGCTTTGAGGGATGTCCCACACTGATCAGATTGAGGGAGAATCCTCCCATGGGTTCACTTCATTGAAAAGACTTATTGTAAGAAAATAAATTGTGTATCTCCCATACAAATTGCAGCTTGGCCAAGACAGGAAGTGGGAAGTTAACAGAAGCTGTGCAAAGCGAATTACATAGTGTTGGGCCGTTTTGTGTGTGTGTGTGTTGTTGTTGTTTTTTACACTAGCAGCCTCAAACAGCAAAATTCAATCATTTTAATTCTGACAGAATCTCATGCTGCCAGGCCAGGGAACATTGTCCTTCCAGATGCCATGGGGCTGCAAGTCTCATAAGCCCCAGCCACCAGGGAGAGGTGAGGAGGAGAGCTGCAGTCCGAAAACATCTGAAAATACTCCCCATCCCTGAGCTACTGGAATAAGGACTCCTTATCACCAGAGTTAACTCTCACTTGTCATTCTTAAATAATTTTCTGAAATAGCATTTATTCTGCAGCAAGGAAGAAGAGGAGTTGTGATTGTCAAGATATATGGCATCAAACTATGTAATGTTGTTTCAAGAGCCTGAACAGTCTTTTGAAATTTTGTCAGGTACAGGAAAGGGAGCCAAAGGGATGAGTGTGACATGGAGTTTCCTGACATGAAATTAAACCCAACATGTACAGGAGATACTTTCATCACTGGTATGCACTGTGTACTGTTCTTTGCCAAGAAACACAACAGCACAGGGACTTCTTTTGCTACCAGCTGCAACTAAAGCTCACATGCAGTGGTGCCATTATGGGTGCAAAGCAGTAGTAAATACACAGAGGGACCATTGCCATGGCTATCCAGGCTGTTTGAATTGGGAGATCATTTGGGGGTCACCAGAATCCTGTCCTTCCTGCCACTCCTATAATGATACAGTTGTCTCTCCTCTCCGTATCTCCCTCTATCCTGTATTGTTCCAAAGGCTGTTCCCAGCTCCCTTCTTACCACACTCCCTATTTGAAAGGCACATCCCTCTCATAGCAGACAGTGGCCTTATGAACACAATAAACTACTATTATAGTTTAACTGTTTTTAATATATAATTTATTGTGTTTTTGATTTTACTTTTTTTAACACCATAAGCCACCTTGAGACCTCATCGGGCAAAAGGCAGCCTACAAATGAGACAAATAAATAAATGAAATATGGTTGCCCACTCCAATGACAACTTCTTTGTTGGTTACTTGCTGTTGTTTTCTGTCAGAGCTCCTGTGTCACTCATTGCACCTCTCTGCCAGAAAAGGCGGCATCTGTTGAATTACCCCCTCTCCTGATGCCGTAAAAAGCACAGGGATTCAACTAGAAAAAAACAGTGGCAATCTTGGTTTCAAATATCATGCCTCACACAGTACTGATAAAGCTGAGCAATGGGCCACTGCCCAATGGCACTTCCATTAACCTGCACATTAGTTCTTGGCACACAAAACAGAATGCTTCTTAGTGTTTCTTCTAAGAAAGCTGAAATATACTTTCCTAAAAATATATTAGTTGCATGATCCAATACACATCTAATCTTTGAATTCAGTGGGTCTTGCTTATAGTGGTTTAGTATTGCAGCCTAATGCACACACAGGTTCATAAGAATTGCTAAATGATCATGCTGTACATCTGGGATGTCAAAAGAACATGAAAAATCTTTCCAAATACCAAAGGTTTGATCCAGCAGTCTTTGCTCAGGAAAAGCTCTGAGACAGCAGCTGCATGGAATACCTCCTTGGGGCACATTTCTCTTACACCTGCCTCAATTATACTGGTGTGTCTTTAGAACTACATTCCTGGACTGACTGTACTGGGGCAGCGCACAGACAGTTTAAACCAACATGCTCCAGCTTTTCATTTCAAGTAACGCTTGAACAGTTAGGTTGGAGGGAATTTCTTAGCAAATTTTCATGAACAAAAGTTTGTGTGCCAAGAAAATTTTCATAAAGGAAATTTGCTCACAATTAGTCTGTTTACACCCACTACAGATGTTTTTATATATTCTCAATGATGAATAATATTACTTGTGGCTCCATTTAAAGATGCAACATTATGGAATTTGGCAAGCTGATAATTATTAGCCAAAAAACTTAAATACAAATATGTGTGTGTTTTCAAGAATTCTTCTAAAAACAAAATTTAATCTTGCATTCCCAATAGTGAAGAAGTCAAGTTATAATTCTTACCAACTGGCCATTTCTTCATTGTTCGATCTCTAATATAAAGCATTATGAGTGTCCACAGTTGTAAGAAAAAAAGAATCAGGATATGGTTAGGTTACCTCTATTTCACATTCCCCAGTTCATGTGCACCCATTGAAACCCTGTTTTAAAAGAAAAATACTGTTTTCAAAAAATATAGTTATTAAAACTGTAGATAGTGTCCAACCTGACTCTTTCACAGCAAGAAATGCCATCTTTTTCAAAGGCAGTGTCTATTGTGATGTGTCCATCTAAAGGCAAAAGAGGTATGCTCTTGTTTTTAAAATTATTGCTTTATTCAAATCAGGTACTTAGTCTATGAATTCCCATTTAATTTACTAACATTTAATCACAAAAAAGAGGATACATTATTTAGTGACTGATCATCTGCAGTCAAATAGAACTCAGAGACTAACAATCTGATCCTGTACAGATCAGTTACAAAACTGTGGCCAAAATTCTGTTGCTTTCGCTACTCATCCAAGTAGCTTCTTCAGTCTGAGGAGAGTTGGTAGGAGAACCCTGATATATCCTCCACATTGTTTTCACTTTCCCCTGGTCTGAATAGGCTCATTAGAAGGACAAAGGACTGGGGGTGAGGGATAATCCCACTTCTGCAGTCCTTCTCCACCTATTGTCATGGGTCGTTAACAGTGGTCTTTCTGGTGTATGTGGTCCTAATCTTTCTGGGGATGGATGAAAGGGCAGCATGATAAATAGGAGACAGATTGTATCTAAGGCCTCCATCCCTGTTGAGTGAGTGATTTTCTATATGCACATGTATGACCTCCCTGACCCCTCTCTCAAATCACCTATCTTCTTGGTCCAAAATGAATACATCTTGGTCATCAAATGAGTGTCCTTTGTCCTTCAAATGAAGGAACACTGCTGATTGTGGTCCTGAGCCATCGCCCCTCCTGTGCTGGGCCATTCTCCTATTTAGTGGTTGTTTGGTTTCTCCAATGTAGAGCTCCAAACACTCCTCTTTGCATTGGACCGCATATACTATATTGCTCCTGTTGTGTTTTGGTGTCCAGTCTTTTGAGTGGACAAGTCTCTGCCTTAGTGTGTTTGTGAGTTTGAAGTGCACGGGTATGTGGTGTTTACCACAAATCCTTTTGAGCTTTTCAGACACACCCACCATGTAAGAAATGACCTTTTACTGGGTCTCAGACTGTTCCATTGTCCTCCTGGGTCGGGACATTGCCTTCTTAAAGGCCCATTTTGGATATCCACAGGCCTTAAGGGCTGTTCTCAGATATCCTTCTTCCTTCTTCTTGGCTTCTGTGGAGGTGGGGATGTTTCTTGCTCTGTGGTCTAGTGTCCTGATGACCCCTAGTTTGTGTTGTAATGGGTAATGAGAGTCAAATCGCAGGTACTGATCAGTGTGTGTAGATTTTCTGTAGATTTCTATTTCTAAGCTGCCGTTGGATCCTATGATGACTGCACAGTCCAGGAAAGCCAGTCGGTTGTCTTTGGTGTCGTCCCTGGTAAACTTGATATTTGAGTCCACTGCGTTTATGTGGTCTGTGAAGGCCTGTACTTTACATTATTAATCATTAATGTGTTAATGTGAGGCTGGGAGTACCCTGAGGGGCAATCCTCAGAATGTGCCATCTGTCTCCTCCAGTGAAGATATTGAGGGAAAGAGGACTACCCTGGAGGAGACCTTAAAGGGACTGTGCTTGAGTGAGGAGTGACAGAGAGACCCAGAAAAGAAGGAGCCACCAGAGGGTGACATTTTGACAGGGAAAAGGGAGGGAATAAAAGGAGGAGAGAAGGAGGGAGGGGGCAGTTGGAGTTGGGTGAGGCAGAGGCTTGTTGGGTGAGGGAAGAGGAAGACGAGCAAGAGAAAGACTGGGTGGAAGATCCGTGGACTGGGGGATGGACTGAGTTCAAAGTGCCCAGAGAATATGCGGAAAAGGAATGGAACAGGAAGATATATCGGAAACAACCTTACTGGGGCGAAAGTGAGGAAAGGGAGCAAAGGAAAAAGTACAGAGAGTGGCAACAGCGAGAAGTCCAGAGACAGGAGAATAGGTCATGTCTCAACCATCTTGGGAAACCCCTTGGAGCGAATCCCATCAGACGCCAGTTAAGACAGAACCCGGGCAAGAAGGTGTGGGAGCCTCAGGTGGGCTGGGTTTCCCACCCTCCCCAATAAAGTCAGGTGCTCCTGTGACTCAGGAGTCAGGCATCCCACCTAGGTGGCAATATAAAGAGTTAAGTTCCACGCCTCTGCAAGTTGAGAGGGATTTGTTATGGTCTGCAGACAAGATTCCTTTGAACAAGACGCAGAATCTGTTATCAGTGTTGAACAATACAAGTTGTCAAAAATAAAAGGAAACAAACAGCACCCCTGAGTCATCTATGGAGTGTAGATGTGAAGGGGAAGAGAAGGGAATCGGACAAGATCACAGTTAATTACTCTAAATTCATTAAGGCTTATTTAAAGGTAAACAGTTGTAGAATTGCAGACTCAGAGACTTAAGCCAAGCTTCCCCAAGGTGTCTTGATTTCAACTTCCATGAACCCTCAGCTTTGGCCATATTAACTATGCCTGATAGGAACCGCATTCCAAATATCAGGAAGGCCATTGGGGAATGCTGACAGACCATGAGTGATAATATAAGACACCTGACTTTTAGAGCAGTCTAGAGTATGGAAGTGAGTACTAAGTGCAACTGACAGCAATGGGGGTGGGGCGAGAAACACAAGTGTCCTTTCACTTGGAACATTCAATTGTCCATTTTTCCAAACAGAGCAGTGGGTTGCTTTGGAATTGAAGTTACCTTCCAAGCCTGATGATGGGCTGCTGCTTCTCGGAAAGCCAGTACATATTTTACAAAGGACAGATTAATCAGACTCCTAAATCCCATGACTGCTTCCACGCACAAGTAAAGCAAACTGTTCTCCTTGTTAATCCAACTGGTTTCCCCCAAAGCATTTTATCTTTGATCTGCCCATCTGTGTGCTGCAAATCCTGCATTAATGTGGTAAGCAGTAAGTTTGCAAGCCTCTAAACTAGAGATATCCAGCTGAAACATTCCAACTCTCTGGAGTGATTTATAGACAGCACAGTGAGTGGGAAGGGTAGAGAGGAAAGCCAACCCCAAACCTCTCCCTCCCCGCAACACACACAACAGGAGTGATTAGGCCACAGCAAACATTCCAGAAAAGCACCAGGACTTGTGGGGGTGGGTGGGTGGGCAAGCAAATTTTTGAAAGAGTTGCAGGTGCCTTAGCCATAGGCTGTCTGAATATAATATTCCTGAAATCTGTAGTAGAGATCCTGCACTCTCCAGGAACCAATGTCTAGCTATGCAGTTCCAAAGAAACAGATCTGGAAGGTCTCCACCCTGTCACATTTTTCAGTGGGATTTAGACAGCCTTCCAGAGCCCGACAGTCTGGATTGGATTATACCACCCATCATCCTCATCAGGCATGGATGACGGAGGTCCAGCATTCCAGAGAGTATGTGATCTGGTTGTGGAGGCTAGTTTCAGAAGAAAGCTACTGTAACCAGCCTCCAACTGAGCATTATGAAAAGTATCTCTTGCAATGTCCCTATTCAATACCACTGAACAATTTATACTGAAAATCCAAGGGAGAGCCCCACATATCATCTGATAATTTACTTTTTTGCCCTGACATGATAAACCAACACTCATTTTTTTTCTTAGAAGTATTTCCCATTGATTTCAATGGACCCAATTCTTGAGCAAGCTGTCTCATTTAAGGATTCATTCCTTTGTCTTGACAGTTATGTCATCCTTCTCTGTCAAGGCACTGACCCTCTGGGCAAATGTTGTGATCAGAATGCCTTCCCTTGCCTGCAAGATGAACTTGTAGCAACACATACAGCTAGTACTAGACCTTCTAATCCTGCAAGATAAGAACCCAAGGAGCAACACACAGAGATCAGGGTGAAAAAGAGGCAGAGACAAGGTAGGGAACACATTCAAGGCAAGGGGAAAAAAATCAGCTCAGGGAAGTTGCTCCCTCCCACAGCAACCGTGGCATGCCCTCCCCCACCCACCCCTCATGTGTCATGCCAAGTTTTCCTCTCAACAGCAGATGAATCTTATTTCAGGCCACCAGTGGTCCTTCCCTTCTATACAGCACCATGTCCCGTGGGATGCTAGCTATATTTAATACCAAGTAAACTCCCCTCCCCACTAAAATGGAGTGCAATTGGACCTACTCAGCACGTACTGCAACCTATGCAATCTCAAGACAGTTTCCAGACAGAGGGCTGGCCTGTTTTGCTGGTTACCTGCAACAGTTTTGCTACGGAGGAACTGGGATCAGCAGCTGTGAAGGATCATAAAGAAATAAGAATAGGAGGAAGGGGTTCAAAGGAAGTTGGATGGATTTAAGATTCCAGTGAGAATAGATGTATTGCAGGTTGTGCATTTTGGATCATGTGTCCATTTTAACACAGGAAAGACTGACGTTTATGAGTCCGCAAAGCCTGCACTTGGAGACCTTATTTTTTTATATAATAGATGTCCAGCACTCCCCAACCAGCATAGCTAGTGATCAAGCTGGCTGAGGGATTTTAGGACGTGTAGTCATGCTATATACAAGGAGATAGGGATAAGCCCCAAGGAACAGACAATTGCAGGGCAAGACACCTGTTTTCCTTTTGCAGACAAAAAAAAAATCCTGCCAGAGAAGTGACTGAGGCTTGACAGACATTTTCCAGCACAGCAGGGACACTAAACTGCCAATAAACACTCATGCCTAGTAATCCTTTTCACATGTCAACGACAAGTTATGGGGAACCCCAAACTTTATGCAGCTCCTGCTCCAAGAATGTACAGTGTTAAGTAGGCAGGGCAGGATAAAGATGATGGAAGAAGAAGATCTAGCAGAGGAGAGAAGACAAATCAACTTCTCCATTTCTCACACTGACTACAACAGTGATGAGGGCTGGTTTGCACCCCTGAAATTAAAGCCAGAGGGTGGGAATCTTCCTGCTGGGAGGACAGCTCCCCAAATGCCCCAACCAGCAGGCCCAGTCCTCAAGTCTGGGGGATTCTGGGAGTTGTAGTCCCCCCCCCCACTAACTTCCCCAAGCTCCGCTTAAAAGACGCTGCGCCCTCCTCCTCCTCCTCCCGCCCCCCCCCCTTCCCGAGGATGCCCCGAGGAGAGCCGCGGGCCCGTCCCTGCCGGCGCGGGGCAAGAACGAGGGAGGGGACATTACCTGGGGCGGCCGGCGAGGCGGCGTCGAGCAGAGCGGCGAGGAGCAGAAGGAGCGCCCAGGGAAGCAGAGGGCTCCGCGGAGCCATGGGGCCGGTGCGCGGGCGACCGGCAGCCGCGCCTTCGCAGCTGGGCGAGGTGAGGGCGGTGGCTTGGTCGGGAAGGGGGGGTGCCTCCCGGAGGGAAGCGCCCGGCACCCTGAGCAGCGACGGCCGCCTTCGCGCCACAGCAGCCCTACCCACTCCGACCCTACTGGCGGGGAGCAGCAGCAAGACGCCGTCGGTGCCGTCGGTGCCCGCCGCTTCTCTTCATCGCTGTCCTCCGTTTGCTGTTGCCGCTCGAATGCGCCTCTCCCGCCCCCCGCCCCGCGGGGCTTTCTCCCCGGCCCCCGGTTTCCTCCTGCTGGCCAATACTGGTACTGCAGCCGTCCAGACCGGGAAGAGGGGAGATGCGGTACCGGGCTCACCCTAATAGTGGATGTGCCCGAGGGAGAGGCCGACGTGCTCGGGGGGGGGGGTGGGGGGGGGTCGCATTTTGGATTGTACCAATTCAAACTGCGGGGCAGGAGGTACCATTTATGGACACACACCCCAAAAAGCCAAAACGGTCCTTGCATCCGGTCAAGCACATCGGGAAGGGAACGTGGGTGAAGCTCAACCCTCCTGCCCCCATGTTTTCTATGACCAGGACGTTTCGTTTTCTTCCATTTTTCTTCCACCCTCCATCCACAGCGCCATACATACGTCGACGCTTATCCTCTCAACAACCTTGCGAGGCAGAATTGATTGGCAGAAGCTGACAGATCCAAGGTCACCCGGTGAGCTTCAGGACAGAGTAAGGATCTGAACCGGCGACTCCTTGCTAGAAGGCCAACGTTCAAGCTCTTACAGGGCACTGCCTCTGTTTTCTGTTGGACAGCGTTCAAAAATGAAGATCTCCCCACCTGCAGCCAGACGTTGTAGGGTCCAGAAGGCTGCCCTCTCAGCCTACGTCCTTATTCCCTACCATGTCCAGAAAAACTAGACACGTTCTCGGGATTCCCCTGTTCTCATCAACTTAAGCCTTTCCCGCTTCTAACCCAGCTGGAGCAGCGATCTCTGAGCCAGCGCTTCTCTTTGAAGTCGTTACATGCATTTGACATTCTTTTTCTCTTTGATACAAAATGTCTACAGCCGGTGACACAAGATGCCGTGGTAGGCAGGATCTGGGCAGCACCTGAAAAATAGAGATATATCACAAGTAGATCTATCCATCCTACCTACCTACCTACCTACCTACCTACCTACCTACCTACCTACCTACCTACCTACCTACCTACCTACCTACCTACCTACCTACCTACCTACCTACCTACCTACCTACCCAGTTCTTGTCATGTGTATCTTGACTACATTGCAGCCTTCCCCAATCTCCAGATGTTTCATGACAATTCCCATCATCTCCAGGCAGCACAGGCAATGACCTGCAGACTGGGGTTGATAGGCATTGTACCCAAGGCAACAATACTAGTTCAATCACTCATGTTTAAGACTTATTTACAGCATTGGATCTATTTATGCAGGCGACTCCACTGAATGGTTTGATGGGCACCTGGCCTCCGCCCCAAGCCAAACTTCTGCATCTCACTTTGATTGGTGGCCCTTAAGCTTCTGGGGTGAGAAAAAAGAAAACAAATCCTACACATGAATCCTGAAATTTGCCCAGAGTTTCAGGCTCTTATGATATCACTGACTACCTTTCATTTCAGAACATCTAGACAGGTTGCCAGTGATAAAGTCCAAAATCCCCTTTCTGGCAGAAAGCAGCAATGACTTGAAACAACTTTTAATAAGAAGAAACTGCCAAAGTAAGGTTTCAGTTGAACAAAAAATGTTGTGTTTGCACTAACAGATTGCATGTAACTTTGCACCTTTTCCACTTCTACATGGGATGGGGTAGCAGGGAAGCACCAGCAAACAGAGGTGAGATATTGCCTTTTATAGATGTCACTGACAAGTTTATCACAATAAAAATCACAAAACTTTTCTTTGTGGTTACTTCATAGAAAGGTCACCATGTGGCAGTTTTGGGCAGCAGTTTTCTGCCCTCACAGAATCACAGAAAAGTGAAGTTGGAATGGGCCTACAAGGCCATCAAGTCCAACCCCCTGCTCAATGCAGGAATACAATCAAAGCATATCTGCCGGGTGATTATCTAAGTTTTTCTTGAATGCCTCCAGTGTTGGAGCACTCACCAACTCCCGAGGTAACTGGTTCCACTGTCATACTGCTCTTAACAGTTAGGAAGTTTTTCCTGATATTCAACCAAAATCTGGCTTCCTTTTACTTGAGCCCATTGTTGCGTGTCCTGCACTCTGGGATGATCGAGAACGGATCTTGCCCCTCCTCTGTATGACAGCCTTTCAAATATTTGAAAAGTGCTATCATATCACCCCTCAGTCTTCTTTTCTCAAGGCTAAACATGCCCAATTCTTTCAGCCTTTCCTCATAAGGCTGGGTTTCCAGACCCCTGATCATCCTTGTCGCCCTCCTCTGAACTTGTTCCAATTTGTTAGCATCCTTCTTGAAATGTGGTGTCCAGAACTGGACACAATACTCAAGGTGAGGCCTAACCAGTGCTGAAAAGAGGGGAACTAGCACATTGCAGGATTTGGAAACTATACTTCTGTTAATGCAGCCTAAAATGGCATCTGCCTTTTTTGAAGCCACATCGCATTGTTGGCTCATATTTAGCTTGTGATCTACTACAATTCCAAGATCCTTCTTGCTTGTAGTTTTGCTGAGCCAGGTATCCCCCCCATCTTGTAACTGTGCAATTGGTTTCTTTTTCTCAGGTGCAGTACTTTGCACTTATCCCTGTTGAATTTCATTCTGTTGTTTTCAGCCCAGTGCTCCATCCTATCAAGGGCATTTTGAATTTTGTTTCTGTCTTCTAGGGTATTAGCTATTCTGCCCAATTTGGTATCATCCACTAATTTGACAAGCATTCCCTGCACTCCCTCATCCAAGTCATTAATAAAAATATTGAAGAGCACCGGGCCCCGGACTGCGCCTCGGGGTACCCCACTTGTTACCTCCTCCCATTTAGAGAAGGTCCCATTAATCATCACCCTCTGAGTACGATTCTGTAGCCAACTGTGTATCCACCTGACACTTGATCTATCCAGCCCGCACCTAGTTAGTTTGCTAATCAGGATATCATGGGGCACTTTGTCAAAAGCTTTGCTGAAGTCAAGATATACTACGTCTACAGCATTCTCTCTGTCTATCAGGGAGGTGACCTGATCAAACAACGAGATCAAATTAGTTTGGCAGGATTTGTTCTTGACAAATCTGTGTTGGCTTCTAGTTATTACTGCACTGTTTTCTAGGTGCTTGCACAATGACTGCTTTACAATCTGTTCCAGAATTTTGCCTGGGATTGATGTCAGGCTGACTGGCCTGTAGTTCCCAGGTTCCTCTTTTCCCCCTTTTTTTTGTACATAGGGACAACATTAGCCCTCCTCCAATCCTCTGGCACCTCACCTGTTTCCCATGATTTCAAGAAAATAATGGATAGCGGTTCTGAGAGTTCTTCAGCCAGTTCCTTCAGTACTCTCAGATGCAATTCATCTGGCCCTGGAGATTTGAACTCGTTCAAGGTGGTAAGGTATTCCTTGACTATTTGTTTATCAATCTCCAGCTTCAATCCTGTCCCCCACCACTTGCACTTTCAATTTATTTGGAAGTTCATAGTCTGTCTTATGGGAAAAGACAGAACTGAAATAGGAATTGAGCACCTCTGCCTTTTCTTTGTCCTCTGTTATCATTTTTCCATCTCCATTGCAGAGCTGCGCCACTATGTCTTTTGTTTGTCTTTTGCTACTCACATATCTGAAGAATGCTTTTTTATTGCTTCTAGTGTCTCGGTAACCTCAGCTCATTCTCAGCTTTTGCCCTCCTTATGCCGTCCCTGCATTTCCTTGCTACTTGTCTGTACACACCCTTAGTGGCCTGGCCTTCTTTACACTTCCTGTACATGTCTTTTTTGGTTTTTAGGTCATCTCTGAGCTTTTTTGTGAACCACACTGGCCTTTTTTTTGCCACCTCCCACCTTTTTTCTTGTTGGAATTGACTGTAGTTGTGCCTTTAGAATTTCTTTTTTTAGATTCTCCCACCTTTCTTGGACTCCTTTTCTTGTTAGGATCTCCTGCCATGGGACCTTACTTATCCTTGTTCTGAGATTATTAAAATTAGCTTTTTTTAAATCCAGCAGATGTGTGTGGCTACACTCTGCTTTCATTTCCTTTGAAATCAAGAATTCTAGAAGGACATGGTCACTCTCGCCTAGAGTTCCCCTTACTGCCACTTCGCCCACCAAGTCATCTTTGTTGGTCAGAAGGAAGTCAAGGATAGCAAATCCTCTAGTTTCTTTCTCCACTTTTTGTAGGAGAAAATTATCAAAACAAAAGGAACTGGTACATCCATGGAAGTCCAGATTACAAATGAGAGACGAAGTCTCAGGATGTAGAAAATAGAATCAAGCTCTTTATTCTTTAAATTGGTCATTAAAAAGCTCTGGCTCAACGCGTTTCAGTGAAGCCTTCTTCAGGAGCTAAGCATAACACAAAACTACACATTAGATATCGAATCATTCACATTTTCTTTCGAAAAAATATATATACACCTGGCTTGGGACTCTCAACTTTACATAAATACATGCATTTATACTGAGCATATAAAGCATAATAAATTATTAGACAGAATATCAAACACCTACCGAGCTTCTTTATACTCTCTGCAACTTTCTTTGGTCTATACCAGCTCCAAAATTAATTGAAACTGTTTGAAAGTGCAAGCACTTTTTTAAAAATTTATTATTTCATTAACATCCATAGTATGACAATGCAAGTTAGAATTGTAGTACAATACTATCACATTACTTACACAGTCTATCAGCACATTATCTTTCTTTACACATCCACTAGTTCATATTTTAACATACTTAATTAATTCTTCTAAAATATTACATGCCAGCAATCCAAATTACTTCCCATTTCACATTCTTCTTTTCTTGAGCTAATTCCATATGTTAATACTGGTTGCCAGGTTTTCATAAATTTATCTTGTTTTATTTCCCCTCTATATATTTTAATTTGATTGGTCAACTTTTCCATGAGGACCATTTGCCAGATTCTGTTCTCAATTTTTTGTACTGAATTGGAAGGGGGAAGGAGACGCAAACACAGAGTTAAGGGTAGATGAAGCCTTACACACAATAAGAGGAATGTACCAAACTGATCAAAAGGGCAACAATAATAACATTAAAAATAATAATCACACAAAAAATGTAAGGCTTGTTAGATGCAAGCCGTCTCTTGCTTCCAGGAAACTTAGCCCGTGGTCCCAAAAACCAAATCCCTCTCGTCGACACCACCTTCGTAGCCAGTCATTCACCCAGAGGATCTTCCTTTCTCTTTTGATTCCTCTTCCGAGCACCGGTAGGATGGAAGAAAAAACTATCTGGGCCCCAAAGTCCTTGAGTTTCCTTCCCAGAGCTTCAAAGTCAGATTTCTCGGTAGCTCCTCCTGGCTGTGTCGTTTGTTCCCACTGGGACAAGAAGAAAGGGATATGTATCTGTAGGTTTTATGAGTAATGGCAATCCTTCCATCAAATCCCTTATCCGTCCTCCAGGGAGACAGGATACCTGGCGAGTCCATGGATCCTCCCGGCAAATTTTGGTCTCAATTCCACATAGCAGGGAGTCCCCTACTACAACTACTCTCCTCTTCTTCTTTTTGTAGGGCGTGGGTTCAGCGATTGTATTCTGCTGCGCTTCAGCCCTGCTCATGTCCTCCTGTGGGGTCTCCTCTGCATCCTGTCTGACAGACTCTTCTTCAAGTAACTGGAAGCGGTTTTTTAGTTCCACCGGGAAAGAGTGTCTTCTCCTTCTTTTGCTCCTAACTGTGATTCTTTTCCATGGTGGTTCCTTCACTATGTTTGTAGCGTCTACAGCATTTTCTTTCACTGCAATGTTTTGGTTTTCTTCCACCAGCAGTGCCCCCTCTGACAGCTGCTGCTGCTCAGGGGTTCAATCAATGTAGGCTTCATCTTCCCTTATAGCCTTGAGTGTGGCTACTCGCTGCTCCAGGTCTCTGACTTTTTCTTCTAACAGTGCCACCAGTTTACACTTGTTACACGTATACAGCATTTTGCACTCAGGAACAAAGACAAACATAGCACAAACTTTGCAGGTAACCACAACTGAATTGTCTCCACCCTCCATAATCCCTTCTAGCTTTTTTTACTTTCAACTGTTTTAGGATACCTGTCCCTCTTGTTTTGTTAGTTTAAATGTAGTTGTACATATACCCAAAGGAACCAAAAAAATTGTTTGGGGCCTCCCCCAGCGAACTCCGGCAGCAAACTCCCTGTTTGCGAGCTCTGGTGGCGAGCTCCCTGGGTCTGCCTTGAGCTTTATTTGTCAGGTGTGCTCTGCCCGGAGTCAGGAATCAAAAGGCCCTCCCAGAACTCACAGCTGCTACTTATAGCCCTCAGCAGTAATCAGGACACTCCCCTTTCTATTAGGCCAATCACATGGCTCTTCCTGTTAAGGACACACCCCTTCCTGTTCTACTAAGCACACGGCTCTTTAAGTAGAGTATGTGGTGCTTCTGTATGGGCAATTCCTAGGAGTTACTTCAGGCCCTTTCTTGGTGTTACTCTAGAGAAAAATCCACTTACCTCTCTGTCTTTGTCTCCTTGGTCTCCTTCCTATCTCTCCTGCAGCAAACTCCCTGTTTGCTCTCCTGTTCATGAGCTCTGGTCGTGAGCTCCCTGGGTCTGCCTTTTAAGCTTTATTTGTCAGCTGTGCTCTGCCCGGAGTCAGGAATCAAAAGCCCTGGGACCCCCTTGCCCAAAACAGCAATGAAACAAAACAAAACACACCCAAAAAAAAAAAATGAATCCAGAGGTGCTTAGTCAGAGGAAACCTTAACCCAGATTTTACCAGTCTGGTGCCCTGTAACGGTCCTTGGCCGTTGCTCACATCCTGCTCAGCCAGCAGTGCCCTTGCTAATTTACTTTTGGAAATGGAGATCATGAGAACGAGAACCCAAGGTTATCATGAAAGTGCTGGGCTGGGACAAGCAAGCTTAAAGCAAAGTGTGCATTTCATGTAGTTTTAGAAGAGGTAGCTGTGTTAATCTATACTAACATCTGGCGAAAAACAAAAGAAACATAAAAAAAGAAGACAAAAATGTTCTGGCATCTTAAAGACTAACTACTTTTATTTTAATATGAGCTTTTGTGGACAAGTTCACTTTCACAGGTCTAACATTTTCAGTCTAGTGTTATTAATTCATTTAAAATATTTGAATAATTTACTATTGTTTGCTTTCTAATATTGTGTTTTTAATTATGTAAGCCACCTTGGGTCCTTTTTTAGGAGAAAGACAGGGTAAAAATATTTAAAATAAATAAATAAGCATTACAAAAATCTTCATGATTACAGAAGAATTAACTTTAATGCCGAGAAGTAAAACATTGAAATGATTTTGTATATTTTGGTTCAATCATCAATCCAAATGGAGATTGTAGCCCAGAAATCAGAAGGAGACTAAGACTGAGAAAGAATTAGAAAAGATCATCAAGTGTAATGATGTGTGACTGGAGACCAAAGCCAAGATCATCCACACTCTTTCATTCCTGCTGTATGGGTGTGAAAACTGGATAGTAAAGAAAACTGACAGGGGAAAAGAATTGATTCATTTGAAATAGTGTTCCAGAGGAGAGCTTTGTGGATACCATGGACTGCCAAAAAGACAAAAAAGTAGCTCCTAGAGCAAATCAAGCCTGAAGTATCTCTGGAGATGGTGGCTTCCAACCTTTGGTCCCCAAATGTACTTGAACTACAACCCCATGAAATCCTGGCCAGCACAGCTAGTGATGAAGGCTTCTGGGAGTTATTGTTCAAGAACATCTGGGGACCCAAAGTTAGGAACCATTGTCTGGAGGCAAAAAAGACAAAACTGACACTGTCATACTTTGGGCACATCATGAAAAGGGAAGATTCTCTGAAAGAGATAATAATGTTGGGAATGGTTGGAGGCAGGAAAAGCAGAAGACCAAATATGAGATGGATTGAGTCCATAAAGGAACCCACAGGCTTGAGTTTACAAGAGTTGAGCAGGAATGTTAAAAGCAGGACATTTTTGTGATCACTCATTCACTGGGTCGTCATAAGTCAGAGACAACTTGATGCCATGTAACAACAACAATAATAATATGGTCCAAAATAGTTACTTTTCCCCCTCAGCAAATAGCCCTATTTCCCCTTCAGAGCTCTCCTAGAATTAGGGATATCCCAATACATTTTACTGCCTAAGGCAAAGAACAAGATGGCGCCCTTTCCCATCCCATATACCCAAGGCAGATAGTCTGTCCATTGAATTTTCTTCAGCAATAGTGTTGGAACAAGGTCCTCCACCACACATGAGGAGAGAAGGCCAGCTTAATAGCCAGAGGGCAGGCTGTGTGGCACCCACTTATCTCCTCCAACACCTTGCTGCTGCCTCCCAGAAACTGCTGCCAGGGGCAAATGCTTCATTCTGCCTAAAGACAGAGTTAGCCCTGCCTAGAATGTGCTAAACAAAAGGTGTTGTGTGCACATGAGCCCAATAGATTCTCCCTCCTCCTTCTTGTCTGTGCAAGTACTTGTCAAGTTTCTGATAACATAATGATGAATGAAACAAAAGGAAGTCCAAGGAACAGATTTCCCTCACTCCTCTAAATGAGATATATTCCAAAAAATGTATTTAAATGAACCGCCACCTTAATCCTTTGTTCAGTGTACCTTTCCAATTAGGATACCAATATTTCCCATTAGGATACCAACCTATACGGTTTTCTTCATGTTGTGCATTGTCACTCAGTATGATTTCTTCATCTATCAACATCACATAGTGTTACTGCATAGTTCAGATGAAAGTGTTCTTCAAACAAAGCCTTACCAAGTGCAGAAATACAAGGTTCAACTAGTCCTAACAATAACAGCCAATCACACCTTTGTTATGCTGCCCTATTCCAGGAAAAAGCAGGAAAAATACTCTGCCAACTTTAGAAAAGCATTAAAAATGCTTTGTAAAATGGAGTTTTTTCACATATTGAGAACAGATTTTTGTTTCAGACAATTCTGACAATTTTCCTACACCGTAGTAACTCCTGGGTAAGTGAAAGCATAAAGCAGGAGTGGGAATCATATGGACTTCCAGATTTGGTGGACTTTGATCCACATTAGTTTTAACCAGTAAAGCCAAGCACGAGGGATGATGGGAGATGCCAGACAGGAAGATCTGGAGGGCCATACCTTCTCCATCCCTGGCATAACAGATGGTATAGCTCATCATGTCTGATGATGGTACCTTTTTTCAGCAAGAAACAAGTCCATCCTGAAATTAATGATAATGTGAGTAGGATGAGTTCCCCAACACTGAAGCCTTTCCATGTGGGAAGATGGGATGTGGGCATAGACCTGGGAGGGAAAGTCCCATCAAAAGCCCTATTCAGCAGTGCTTCAAAGCATGTGGAGCCTACATGTGTCAAGGAGATGAGCTAGCCTTGTCTCTTCCTCCAAGTCTCTTTCATCATGGACACATGACTACCTGAAGTACTGAGACTGCTGCAACTGGATACCTTCTCCACATAAGCCAAACATGGATGGATCGATATTCTTGTCTTCCTTATTTTATTATTTTCAGCTAGTGGTTTTACTATACCTGTTTTTCTCTAAACCTGATGTTTTAAAAATGAAAATGGGCTTAAAATGTACTTAGTTAAATAAATAATGCTTTGTTTTAATTTCCTTGACCATCCTTGACTCTCAGCAGTGTACAGAATGATCATAAAGAAGGGTGAGAAATGTAAATGGGAGGAGATTAAGAATGTAGAGGTGGAACATAACGGTACTGTGAAGGCATGCCATTGGGGCAGATGCCCAAAGTCTCCCACAGAAGAATGACCCCAAAAACATAGATCAGAGGACAGTACCATGCAGCCCTCCAGATGTTATTGGCTTACAATTCCCATCAGCACTATCTAGCATAGCCAGTGGTGAGGAATGCTGAGAGTTGGAGTCTAACCCCAAGTCATACACTCCTAACCTAGAGTCTAAAAAGCTAGAACTGCACCAACCATTGGATGAGGCAAAGAGATCAGCCTTTTGATTCAGAAACTGTTGTTGAAAGAGGTCCATGAATGGTTTCCAGATCAAGCAGAAGACACCAAGGACCTGTATATACTTGTGTTTATTCAGTGTTAAATTTTCTTACACTTTCTTCTACCTGTTTCTTTTTTAAAATGTAACATCTATATTTAGGCTTTGGTAATGTACAAACTGACTTCCATTGCATTGTGTAAATAATCAGAAGACAGTGGGTTAGTCAACCAATCATTCTGTAATCAGTTGACAACCTAAACATTGCTGTGTGGTCTTGGCTTAATACTTCACGTACTGTAACATATATAGGGAACAAACCGTAGAATTCAGGGGTGGAGTGCTCAATCTGTTGGACATCTTTGAAGCTGCTCACTTTAGCAAACTTTCTACCCTTGGGGTGGGGGATGATAAATGGAATTCTTCACATAATGGAAATATGCAGTGAATCAGCCTGGGTGCCATGTTTCAATAAGCACAGACTTGTATCCATGGTTATGTGGAATTTGTTTTGCACTGTTACCTTAGTTTTTCCAGCAGTGGGGTGTGTGATGGGGGATGCAGGCCCAAATCACTAGCATAGTTTAGAAGGCTCCTCTAAAACTGATATAACATCCAGGAAGAGGAGACATATACAAACTTCAGATTGCTATTTGGCATTGTTAGCTCTCTTCTTCATTTTGTATAGAGCTATTTCTCTTATCACTGTATAATAAATAAATTATTTATCTTTTAACATGGCACAATACGTCTGCCTTTCATAGTCAATGAAAATACTCAGATTATCTTCAACAGGAACTGGATTAAGTTCATACACAGATGGCTTTCAGATGTGACATGGCTGCATGCCACTAATCCTCGCATCACATCTGCTTTCTTCTGGATGTCGCTCCCCCATTAGATGCTTCCCACAAGACTTTCTGTCTGTCTTGTTGGTTTGTCTCCACTTATATCTAACAGCACAAAGAAGGTGCTTGAGGCACTGTAACTTGCAACAAATGATCTCCAAAAAGGTCTGTCTGCATGCTATTCCCAAATCTAACCTCCTTGAATGCGGGCACCTTTGGGGGGGGGGCACTTAGAAGTTCTACAGATGCAGAATTCAGAGTTTGGATCGAAGGACAGAATGGTTTTTAGCTTGGTGATAAAGGACATCATTTGCATGCAGAAATTCTCAGATTCAATCCCTGGCACTTCCAGATACTGCAAACAGACTTCTATCTGAAATCCTGGGAAGCTGCTGCTAGTTATTGTAGAGTATACTGAGCTATGCAGGCCAGTAGTCTAATTTGATATTAAGGAGTGTCCTTTGTAACTGTTAGGTGAATATAGGAGTGGGTTATGGAGGACAGATGAAAATGCCTGATTGATTTAGAATTTCATAGTCTTTGTTGCCGTTGAAAAGCCGTTGAAAAGCACTGAATTCTCCCAGCCACTCTCTATTTACATTGGTATCCAATTTGGTCGTCAGAACTGTCTTTGGACTCATCCACACATCCTATTTGCTCTTGTTAAGGAGGTGGTTCCCTCGTGTGTATTGATTCAGATTAGTTTAGCAGAGTTACATGACATTACTAGAGAGTCGAATCAATCCTTCCCCCTTGTGGGTTATTTTCCTTCACTTGGGAACTAGTTGGTTGGTTGGTTTGCAGCCCAAGTTGT
This sequence comes from Intellagama lesueurii, assembly GCA_037013535.1. NCBI lineage: Eukaryota > Metazoa > Chordata > Lepidosauria > Squamata > Agamidae > Intellagama > Intellagama lesueurii. Next base: position 284,555,028 of record JBAJHW010000001.1, on the reverse strand, counting down.
TCAAGAGGTGTTGGCCCCATCTGTTTTCCCCTCAAACAAGCCCGGTTCCTATGGGGCATGCACAAATTGAACTCTCCTAACATCAGCTGTGATGTCGTCTGTGGGAGTACCTTACCTGTAGCTCACTCTGTGAGAAGAAAAGAGACAAAGAGTGGAAACAGGGTGGAGAAGAGGGGGCATGAGATGGAAGAAGCAGGAGAGGTTGAAGGAGGAAGAGAGGAGATGCCTGATGCTGTGGAAATTTGAATGGGAAACATTCAAAGGAAAATTAGAACAAGTATGGAAGCTTGGAGTGAATGATTCTGTACCTATGGAGAAAGGGGACTAGTCTTCCAGTTTGCCTCAATCTGAACTCAGTCTGAATCTTGTGTGGATGAGCTATTTGTTATTAAGACGAAATCATTTCCTATGCATTATTAGCTGACACACAGTGCAGTGGCATACACCATGTTTCTGTGCTACGTATTTTCATGGTTTCTTCCACATATGCCAGGCCCTCGGGTCTTACAAAAGTGTTCTCATGATAAGAGGATAGTGTTTAATTGTCCATTCACTGCACATTAAAAAGGTTCACATTTCAAGGGGAAACATATCCACACAACTTCACAAAGGCAAATGAGAGTACTTGTGTCTTTTGTTCCTCCAATACCATAAGAAACTTTTGAAGGTGAGATTAGAAGAGAAAGATTCTCTTTTCCCTAATGGCTGCTAGTTGAGTCTCATTAAAGTGTGCAGATATGTTCTCACAATTTGTGAAGTTATGTGAGGAACAAGCAGATGTTTGGCAACATCCACCCTACACTGTCCTAATGATGTGGCAAGATAGAGCTTTACTCTTGAAGATAATCAACATTGGTTCTAAGGAATTTTATTCTGTCCATATTAATTTGAAAAATATAAAACACTGATGTGAAGATCTCACTGCCAAAAAGCAATGTATGTTCTTTGGTCCATGGCCTGCCAATATGTACTTATATAGTGGTGGAGAGATGTGTAAGAAAAATATTCATAGATGACAATGCTCTTGATGTTCTCAGACTTCAGTCTAGATCTAAATTTATGTTCCAGCACCTCACAGCCTCATCCTGTAAAATAACATCTTAACAACTTGTAATGCTCATCTCAAATTCAAAGCTAAGATTATGACCTCAAATTTCATTTCTACCTCAGGTCCAAGCCAGACAAAAAGTCTTTGTATACTTCTGAGCATTTCTGTAGCTAAGGGCTACAGAAGCATGCCAGTCATAAGAGCAAGAAGAAATAATCTCCTCTTCCTTTGTCCCACTGCCACTGTACCCAGAGTGGCAAACCCAAATGGCTGACAGGTAAAAAGAAGGGATGCAGACAGCCAGTGGACATGCTGGTGGATGAGAAGAAAGAGGGAATAGGTTGGGAAGCATAGAAGGTGCAAGGAGGAAGGGAAACAACTCAACTGCATCATATTCCCATATTCACTAATGGTGGTCTGAGCAGGTCTGATTTGACTTGGAGTTGTGCTGAGGGGCAAATTTAATTTAGTTTTCTAAGCCTTTTCTGAGGGAGTCTACTCACTATCATCCATCAAAGGAGGTATACTTTTTTACTGCACTCTACCTTACATTGTGCGCCAAAGCAAGGCCCTTGACCCTACAATTGTAAAGGAGAGATAGGAGAAGCAACTTTTCCAACGACAACTCCCAGAATAGCCTGAGTATTACAAACACAACGTTTGAAAATTGAGACATTGGAATGTTCTAGAAAAGATTCTGGTTCAACACCCAAAACCACAAAGAGAATGTAATTATAAAGAGCATTGGTGGGTTATTGTTGCTCTCCCCAGTAGAGACAGCAATGCCAACCTGTTAAGATCATGGATTCCATCCTTCGCCATATATTCCAGACTTCCTGCTTAAACAAAATAATAGCAACTGCAGAGCTAGAAAGATTGATTGCTTCTCAATGGCCAGTGATTTAAATTGCCTGTCAATGGTCTGTCTGCTGTTTATATTAATTCCATTGAAGGTGCAAAGGGAATCATTTTTGGAAGGCCTGTGGTCCAAATGCATGGTTCACATTTGTGGCCACTGCCAAACAAAAAAATTCCACTTGATACTTCCATAAATTAAAGGTCAGTGATGATGATACAAAACAGTTTTTCACCAAAAGTTATGTGGAACACAGCTACACGTAGGTTAGTGCATGAATGCCCAAAGATTGTGGTTCCCACAAGCTTTACTGGAAGAAATAAACAGAAGTGGTATAACATTGGCACTGGCAGGCAGCACTTTCTTCCAAAAAGGACTGCACTCCAGGATTGATCCTTATGAGACTGATAGGCTGACTTACAGAAAAATCAACTGTGAAGAGAGAGCAAAATGAACAGCAGGTCAGTAGGTAAATTCAGAACAACTGATTTTTTCATCATTCATGCAGTCATAATCTCATTAGTATGTTTGTAAAAGAGGTCAACAAATACACTCAGAGTTTGGAAATTTTACTTTACTCTTTTTTTGGCTATACCATCCCCAAATGTTCCAAACAGGTAATGGCTGGTAATCCCCCAAATAGTACTTCCAAACTCTTCCAAGAACATCTAAAGTGATTTTGATGGAGTTGGTTGACAGGTCACCAATCATTAGCTTCTGTCCTGGAAAAAGAATCAGAAGAACTCAGCAATTAACTGGCAACAGGTTGAGTAGAAATCCTCCATATCTCTGGAACCAACTATGTATGTAGGAGCTGCAAAGCAGTATTGTGGTCACTCCATCCCGAACAAAAGGACTAGAAGATACCAAGTCTGATCGTGTCAAAAGCCTCTTAGAGATCAAAAGGAATGAATAGAATTAACATTGTTAAGTCAACAGCTTGGAAGAGCTTCTGCAAGAGTTGTACAAATGGAGCAAATGTGTATGATGCAGTTCTAGACTGTAAGAGGGGAGAACTGGCATACATCCTCCAAATCTAACTACCCTTTCCCCTTGCAGCTCAAAACGGATTCTTTCTGCAGCTACTATCAAAGCGGCTGTCTCAGAACAACTCAACACTAAGACAGAGCCCATGCAATGTTTCTCAATACCATGAGGAATGTAGTGACCTGGACATGGACACAGAGGCTAAAAAAACAGTGGTTCTAGTGGAGGAGGTACCAGACTCAAACACCATTTTGTGAGACTGGAGACCCTCTTGTTCAAAACATCAGAGGCTCCTGAGCTGCAAACTCTTGTACCAGGGCCAACAACTGTAGTCTCTAAGTCCAGCTCCAACATTAGGCCCACAAATGCCTCTGAGAGTTCTACAGTCCATTGGGGAAGTACACCAACACAGGCATCATGGCTGGCATGAGCATTGGAGAGACAAAACAATAGTAGGCTCCAGGCTCCAGCCCTGCCCCTTTAAGATTTTTACTTTTTCAGGGAAATGGTGGAGCCTAGGGATCAAACTAAATGTTAAGGGAACTCCTTATTCCTCATAACTTCTACCTCCTACAGAAAAAATTCCTAAAAGGTAAGTGCTGTAACAACCAGATTTGCAAATTACATTTACCATCCAATGATCCATCACAAAGCAAAGTACACTAGAATTCAAGATACAGAAGTGAGAAAGCTTGTCCTAGAACAAACAGATGCCTTTTTACCACCTAAAAGAGCACCACTTCTAAATATGAGCTAAGCATATAATCAAGTTTGCCATTAAGATTAAGGTTTCAGTATGGCCTTGCATCTTCCTGGAGTAGGCTGCTCATCAGAATCTCTCCTTGGTGGTACCTTGAGTCCTAAGGGATCAGAATGTGACAAGTTTATTTTCTGTTCTTTTAAATATTTTGTATTAGATTTGGGGGGGGGGGTAAGGTATTGAGTTTTGTTGTTGTTGTTGCTCTGTTAATAACTGCAAACGACCTTAAAGATGCATGGCAGAAAAATGAACTATGTCTTGAAAGCTTTAGAAAATCTTCTTCAGGCTGATTCCTTCTCCAGCCTGGCACCTTCAAGCTCATGGCTGGCTACTTGTGCCCCTTTAAGTATAGCTGGATTGCAGTCCTCGTCATTCTATTTGCCATGTTGGCAAGGACAAGTGCGGGTTGCCTTGTGACAGCATCTGAAGGACTATATCTGACTGATCCCTGCAGTATAGCATGTGGGATGGAGATGGGGGTTGTAGCTCAAGACATCTGAAGGGCACTAGTTGGGGAAGGTCTGTCTTGAGTCATCAACAAAATAAGAGTGCAAACATTCACTTTTAATCTATCTAGATGTAGCAACTAACCGGCCCCATAAAAACACACCACAGGTCTGCAGATGGAGCCCCAGGATTCTGAAGATACCTGTTGTGCAATGTACCTGGTAAGCTTAGAAAAGAGCATAGCCTTTGGACTCTGAGGTAATTATATTCAACCATCAGGTCACCAGGTCCAACAAGCTGCTTTCTACAATGTCAAATAGATGCCTCCAGGAAGCGTGTGAGCAAGGAATGAGGGCAAAAGCCCGCTCTGGCTAACGCTCTCTGGTAGCTGCTACTCAATAGCCTACTGTCTCTGAATAGGGGGGGGGGGGAGGGTTCCATAGAGCTGTCATGACTAGTAGCCACCCTGACTAGTAGCCATTGGTAGGCCTATCCTACAAGAATTTGTTTCATTCCAAGCCATTTGAGGCGAGTTAAGCCAATACCCATCACCAGGTCCCTGAGTTCCATAAACAAATTCCACCATAAAGAAATTATTTTCTTTTGTCTGTCCAGAATTGAATGCTAATCTGATTCAGTTGCTGATCTTGAGCCTGACAAGGATGCATATTGTTACAGCACATATAACTTTATACACCACAATCATGTTCCCCATTAGTCACTGCTTCTCTAAACTCAGCTTTTTCCATTGTTCTTTTCTTTAACGCTACAAAATGTCACATAGCAGCCATCACTTTCCCCAGAACATTAATGTCATGATGTGATATGAGTAGTATGCCATGCTATGACCGGGAAGAGATGCTGAATACAATGATCTCCAAATCCAAAGGCTTCAGCTAAATCTCTTTTTAAAGATCAGAAAGCTAAATAAAAGATATGGATTAGAGGTGTCCAGGTTTGTGTTTTTTTGGACTGTAACTGCCAGAATTTTATGCATTCCTAGTATGAATATCTATGAGTACACAACAAACATAAGATAGATTCCTCTCCATACCCTCCTATTGGTGGAATGTGTGTCTTCTTTTGTTGTAACTTGTGATCCCTGAGGCGGCATCCTGGGAATAATTTGGGGTATTCTTTACATATCACCAGTATACACTGGTGCTTGTAGCCACAAACTTCTACTCCGTATTTGAAAGAACCGAAATGAATGATAACATTTTAGTCACCAGGGGGCGTTGTAGTCCACAGAAACTCACAGACCCAATACACAAGATAGTTTAGTGGGGAGAACAAAGGCCATGCTGGTGCTTTTTAATTTATTAATGAACACCAGTAAAATAACTTTCAGGCTTCTGAGCATCACGAAGCACTTGCTCAGATACAGGAGAAAAGAAGGAACGGACATGATCGTTCAACTAAGATATTTATTGTGGTGGTGAAATAGTAATATGGATATAACTAAAACCAAAATATAAAACATTGTAATAGCATTTCTTCAGTCTTGTTCTCAGCGGATTTACACCACACATAAAACCCCCTCAATCTTATAAAGTTACATAAACAGAACATCCACATTGATCATTCTAGGAAAGCTGTATAATAATAGACACAGCACCATCCATTTCATAGTAATATCAATATGTGGTGAGAGGAATATCTGCAATGGTCCTGTAAAACCGAGCACCTCGGAAATGGTAAAGCATGCCTGTACAAGGGAAGATTTAATACTAAATATTTTGCCTCATTAATCCCACATTTGTGTTCCTGCTCTAGTCTGAAAAATCAGATAAAGATTTTGGGGGGTAGGGTATTGAGTTTTGTTGTTGTTGTTGCTCTGTTAATAACTGCAAACGACCTTAAAGATGCATGGCAGAAAAATGAACTATGTCTTGAAAGCTTTAGAAAATCTTCTTCAGGCTGATTCCTTCTCCAGCCTGGCACCTTCAAGCTCATGGCTGGCTACTTGTGCCCCTTTAAGTATAGCTGGATTGCAGTCCTCGTCATTCTATTTGCCATGTTGGCAAGGACAAGTGCGGGTTGCCTTGTGACAGCATCTGAAGGACTATATCTGACTGATCCCTGCAGTATAGCATGTGGGATGGAGATGGGGGTTGTAGCTCAAGACATCTGAAGGGCACTAGTTGGGGAAGGTCTGTCTTGAGTCATCAACAAAATAAGAGTGCAAACATTCACTTTTAATCTATCTAGATGTAGCAAGTAACCGGCCCCATAAAAACACACCACAGGTCTGCAGATGGAGCCCCAGGATTCTGAAGATACCTGTTGTGCAATGTACCTGGTAAGCTTAGAAAAGAGCATAGTCTTTGGACTCTGATTGCTGTTGTTGCCATTGCAGTCATTTGGAACTGAGGGTTGCAACTTTCTGGCTGGTCATGTAGTCAATTTTCTCAGTCATGGCTCAGTTAAAATAGAGGAACTGGCATTTGCCCTGCTGTTTGATGCATTGCCGGGACAGATTGGTTTGCTCTTTTTTCTGGCGATCACATGACAAATGGACCAATGTACCTCAATTTGCACCCAGAGGAACCCAAGCTGCAACTTTCTGAGACCCTTTCAGGGGTTTCTACTTTTTTGGTGTGGGTCAGTGTGCTCTAGTTTAGTCCGTTCCCAGTGAGTGCCATTGCTGGAAATGGATTAAAGTTGAGGCTTGCAGCTATCAACGCTTAATAAACAAGCCAGTTCAGGTTATTGGCAAATGAACACTTTCCCTGTTACTCTGCAGAGGAGCAGGGGAAGTTAATTTTTTGCACCTGCTAGACCATCACTGATGTGCTGAATCACTTTAACATTTTTTAAACAAATTCTACTATGTACAGTGCTGATTGAAACTGCGACTGTGGGCAGTTTCTCAATTGGCACTACACAAAAGGCAAAGAAATTTTTGTTGACATATAATCTAAGTGATTCAGCACATCAACAATTGTCCAGCAGATGCAAAAAATATATTCACTTCCAGTGTCCGGGGAAGTTTTCAATTGACAGCAGAAGGATCTGGAGAGTCATTTGAGGTTGTCGCGTCCACCCAGTGTCCCTTGTTGGTCTTCCCCAAACACAGGTCCACCCTCTGGATGCGTTTCCTCTTTTACCCCTGCCACCAGTGGATCTGTCATCCACACTGTATCAAATATGTATCTCAGACACGTGCTGCCAAATATAATTGGTTTATTTATCTTTCAGGTTTGTAAATCACATAAGCAAATCACAGATGTTCTTTTATTGGTGTTTAGGATTAATCATTAAACTTGGATTGGATTATACGTTTGCTTGCATGTATTTATTCACTATAACCACTTCAACAATATTCTTTGGCTATCTATCTATTACTTATTACTTTTAACTCTTTCCTATTCTCTCTAACAATCCAACTTTCCAATCTCTCTGTTAACTCATCAAATTCTCCTCTCTAACTGTCTCTAACTGTCTAACTGTCCTCCTGATCCTGCCCCTCCTGTCCTATCATAGGCTCCTGCACTTGAGCTCCATATGATGGACAGGAGTGACGTGGGCATTCCGCCACATAGGTTGATAAGCCATTTGGATGCAAGGATCAGGTCAAATGACATACCAGACCTTTTGTTGTTGTTTAGTCATTAAGTCGTGTCCAACTCTTCGTGACCCCATGGACCAGAGCACGCCAGGCCCTCCTGTCTTCCACTGCCTCCCAGAGTTTGGTCAAATTCATGTTGGTAGTTTCGATGACACTGTCCAACCATCTCGTCCTCTGTCGTCCCCTTCTCCTCTTGCCTTCACACTTTCCCAACATCAGGGTCTTTTCCAGGGAGTCTTCTCTTCTCATGAGATGGCCAAAGTATTGGAGCCTCAGCTTCAGGATCTGTCCTTCCAGTGAGCACTCAGGGTTGATTTTCTTCAGAATGGATAGGTTTATTCTCTTTGCAGTCCAGGGGACTCTCAAGAGTCTCCTCCAGCACCACAATTCAAAAGCATCAATTCTTCAGTGGTCAGTCTTCTTTATGGTCCAGCTCTCACTTCCATACATCGCTACTGGAAAAAGCATAGCTTTGACTATGTGGACCTTTGTCGGCAAGGTGATGTCTCTTCTTTTTAAGATGCTGTCTAGGTTTGTCATCGCTTCCCTCCCAAGAAGCAGGCGTCTTTTAATATCGTGGCTGCTGTCACCATCTGCAGTGATCATGGAGCCCAAGAAAGTAAAATCTGTCACTGCCTCCATATCTTCCCCTTCTGTTTGCCAGGAGGTGATGAGACCAGTGGCCATGATCTTAGTTTTTGTGATGTTGAGCTTCAGACCATTTTTTGCACTCTCCTCTTTCACCCTCATTAAGAGGTTCTTTAATTCCTTCTCACTTTCTGCCATCAGAGTGGTATCATCTGCATATCTGAGGTTGTTGATATTTCTTCCGGCAATCTTAATTCCGGCTTGGGATTCATCCAGTCCAGCCTTTCACATGATGTATTCTGCATATAAGTTAAATAAGCAGGGAGACAATATACAGCCTTGTATAGTATACCAGACCTTTACCCAACCCTACGTGACCATATTTAGGCTGCTCAATCTGCTCCAGTTGAGTCCGTGTAGAGAAGTCCTGTTGGTTGCACAGCAGCTCCAAGCTATGTATGGTTAATTGGAATAGGTGGAATCCAAATGTACCAAACAATAATTATAATCCTGATTGACTCAGGAACCCTTTTCACTTAGAGGAGCTGTACATGAGTACACATATAGGGCCTCTTCTCATGCACACTGAATACACAGGGGGTGTAACTGCTGGGACCAACTCTACTTTTCCTCCTCAATAAGAACCTCCTTTGTAGCCCTTCCAGAATTAAAGTAGCAGCTTGTGTGATGTGGTACATTCTGGTCTGTCTGGATGTTAATCGACAGAACAGTTTATCTGGATAGGATTTGGGTTTTTCTCTTTCCCCTCCCAGCAATGAAACCCTGCTACTTTTGTTTGTTGACTCACAATGAAAGGACCACATATTCATAACAAATCTTTGGCAATTGCACCTACTTACTTGAAGCTTAGCAGTTTTATCCTTTCTTTCTTTTTTCTGATTCTGCTTGATGCATGTTTATGGTCCAAGCTCTAAAATTAGAAGCAGGTTGTCAGTTTGCTCCCCTCTGATGACACTAGCCTGATAAGCATGGCCCTTCTCAAGGTGGAATGACAGCTAAGTGTCAGAAATGTGATCTCCTTTATCTTTAATCTTCTTTGGCATCATTAAGAAGACATGAGACTCACTGTTCTTGCTGTCAAATAATAAAGTTCAGCTCAGTCTTTCAACACTCATGCCTTTTTCTAGTTTGTCTGACATCAAACAGTTAATCAGAAGTTAATCACCATTTTAAATTTTAAATGGTGATTAAACAGTTAATCACCATTTTCTAAAACAAACACCCTCCATTGAATAAATGCTTTGCAGGCAGAAAATGAATGGATATGGTTTCTCCCATGACTTTATCACAATGCAAAGGAAATATGTAATGACTGCATTTTTACTGGTCCTGTAGATGTGAAAAACGCAGGAGCTGTGTCAGAGGTGGTGTGGGTGCAGTAGAACTTGTAATACAGTACCTGTATCGGTTTCATGATTATGATTGTTATTGATTGATTTGATCCTATTTGATTTGTACTCTTGCTTTTCTCACAAAAAGCACCTTGCAGTGTAATTTAAAAACAAGTACAATTTTAAAACTATATATAATATTAAAACAGAACATCTTTAAGAAACAATCAGCTAAAATAATAATTACAGTTAGAAACAGAAAAGTGCAGTATACCCTTAAAATCCCCAGTCCTTAGGAGTCAGTTAGTAGTGGAAACCTTGCCTCAACAGGAAAATCCTTTGTGTGTTGGAGGAAAGACACCAGGTAGGTGGCCAGCCTAGCGTCTGAAAAGTCCCTCTCTTGAGTCCTTGTCCATTCTGCTTCTGGAGATGCTAGGACCAACAGAAGGACCTCTTCTGCAGATCTCAAAGTCTAGGACAGGCTAGAGAATCTACACTCTTTCACATATGCCAACACAAGCAGAGCTTATTAAGCCAAACTGGAAGTTGTAACATGAGACACATACAGGGCTGCCTCAAGACGTTTTGCTACCTGAGGGGGGACTGACAATGGCACATTGTACCCACCCAAAGTAAGGAGCACAGTACTCAGAGCCCACCAACTTTGTTTCATTATATAAGACAGGAAAGCCTGCAAGCACCTCTCCACATCTCTGTGAATAAACATGCAAAAATAATAAAGTATAATGGTAAAATTATTATCATTATTATGTACTGTCAAATCAACTCTGAACTGACCTGACAGCACATAATCAGTACTCAGTATAGAGTACTCAGAGGTAGCTTACCATTCCTTTCTTCTAGGGATACTCCAGGATGATGCAGCTTGCCAAGGTTACAAAGGCTGATATTTCTCCTGGGAGGCACAATAGCAAATCAAGTTCCCAAGCTAACTTACTGAGCTATCCAAGCCAGCCACATCATTAACAATTTGCTAGATTTTCATGACACCCCAAAACACTGCACAGACTATTATATCATTATAAAATAGAAAGAGATTTAATAAAAAATAAATGTGCTTCTCTTATGGACTTTTGAGTGAATTTTCAACCTTGTGGAGTTACATACTACTTTTTATTTCCTCTTCAAATATATTTAAGGTGTTGGATGAGTTAATTGGCTCTTTTGGCTATGCATCCTCTTGCAAACTTCAGGTTGTTATTTTTATTCATTTGATGGATGTTCTAATTAGGCAGAACAGTCAATCTTTTGAATCTGACACAGGTGTGAAGTAACAGAAGGGAATAACTGATTTATAAGACATGTTACAAATATGGTGGAGCTTAAAATAAAATGAAAAAGAGATATATTTTGATTCCAAGTTTCCACTGGATTTACCTTCATTACTTCTATTTTGAAGGCTACATTTTATGAGTTTGTGTACATGTACACATGCTTAAGTCAATGTCCAAAACTTCTAGACCAGGCTATTTTTTTCACCAAATTGCCATATTTTCTCCATATAGTCACCAAGTATAATAAAGAATAGGTAAGATTATGGCACTCTTGTAAAGTGTATCTTGGCTTGAGACAGAAACTCTCAAGAGCTGTTTCATCAGTATATTTAGACAGTATGTCTTTTAATACAAATTGCAAGAATAAGGATCTAGCAAGCGCTGCGGGTCAAACTGCAGAAGCCTCTGTGCTGCAAGGTCGGAAGACCAGCAGTTGTAAGATCGAATCCACGCAACGGAGTGAGCTCCCGTCACTTGTCCCAGCTCCTGCCAACCTAGCAGTTCGAAAGCATGCAAATACAAGTAGATAAATAGGTACCACCACAGTGGGAAGGTAACAGCGTTCCGTGTCTAGTTGCGCTGGCCACGTGACCACGGAAACTGTCTACGGACAAACGCTGGCTCTACGGCTTGGAAACGGGGATGAGCACCGCCCCCTAGAGTCGGACACAACTGGACTAAATGTCAAGGGGAACCTTTACCTTTACCTAACCAGTGTGGTGTAGAGCAGAGGTCCCCAACCCCCGGTCCGCGACCCGGCAGCGGTCCATGGCCTATCCAGGACTGGGCTGCGGACACAGATCTCCGCGAACGGCCCCCGCAAGTGCCGTCACACACATGCGCGCGAGCGCGTTCTGCCCCCTGCAAGCATGTTGTAAGCGTACGCGTGAGCGTCCCCTCGCAAGCGCAACATGCGCATGCGCACGAGCGAGCTTCGCCCCCCTGAGGGCGCGCCACACACCCACAACCGGTCCATGGTTGGGAAAAGGTTGGGGACCACTGGTGTAGAGCATAGAGCAGTGGTTCCCAAGCTTGGGTCCCCAGATGTTCTTGGACTGAAATTCCCAGAAGCCTTCACCACTTGCTGTGCTGACCAGGATTTCTGGGAATTGCAGTCCAAGAACATCTGGGGACCCAAGGTTGGGAACCATGGGCATACAGTGATGAACTAGGACTCAGGATACATGAGTATGACTCCCCACTTGGCCATGGAAGCTCATTGGGGAGGAGGTGGCACTCCTTAAATATCTCACTTACCTTGAAAAGACTATTAAGGTCGCTATAAAGTCAGTTCTGACTTGACATAACATAACACACAAAATTGAAACATATGGATAACGTGGAAATGAGGGAAAGAGTTTGATTATGATAATCTGAATAATAATAACTTAAACACATTTGTTTCTTTTTTAAAAGATTAGAAATTCAGGGGGATGGGCAAAACTGGCAAAATGCAGGAAGATGTTCAAAGGCATCTATCCAAACTGTTTAGAGTTGTTCACTGAGTCTCAAGAGGTTTAGAAAGTTACTTTTTTAGACTACAACTTGTATCCTCCAATGTGGCCAGTGTCCATGCTGGTGGGGATATTCTGACCACTGAAGTCCAAAAAAGTAACTTTTCTAAGCTTATACCAAATAAGAATGCTTGAAGGTAAACTACAACAAAGTGTGGACCAGATAGCCTTCAGCAGAGAAGTCATTCATTAACCTAGGTGCCACCAAAGAGTAAAACCGGATCTGTACCAATCCATGGTTCTTAGAAGACCAAAGGAAGAAACACAGAACAGGATTTTCCCCCACATTAGACCATAGGAAGCCCTGCATGGGAGGAGGCTGTTCCTAAGGATCGCTTTTATAGGAAGTTTTGACAACTAAAAACAGTAACATTTCTGTGATTTTGGTAAATTTTTCCATTTGAGACGGAGGAGGGGGACCTATGCCACCCCATTTTGTTAGACTACAGCTCCCATAATCCACAGCAATGCTGGCTAGTGCTGATGGGAATATGAGTCCAACAAAATCTGGCATTCCCCAGTAATTTCACATAGTAAAAGTAGTGACACCTCTTCTCTCTAAGAGGACAGCAAGGAACTTGGGTGTATTTTGGGTTTTTGAACAATCCCTGCCCATGATTCTGGCTGAAAGGGATTATGAAAGCTTGGAGCCATCCGGTGACCTGTCATAGCATCTGGAGACATCAATTTGAGGAGACAGCAGTGGGATAGGGGCTCATCTTCACAATCCAAGCGCAGGTACCCCACAAGCGAACAAAATCCATGCATCTTGGATTTAATCCTTGAGTACAAGTTATATCAAATGTTTCCATCTTCTTTTCTTTACCTGTAAAAGAGCTGTAAAACTGGCAATCAGTAAGTTAGAGGCACATCTATTGGTTAGGAGTCAGTACTTTTTTTTCAGAAGGTTTTTTTCATAAGCCCCAAAACAGGGGTAGTTTTAAAAGACCAGTATCTTGTAGGAAATTGGCAGACAAGGTTCATTGGACAGGACAAGCTCTTTCACTGCCAAAACACGGAATTAATAGGTTTGTTGTAGTCTTGTGTGCATCTGTGACAAAGCACATGTTCTCAAGAGGAAAATTGTCCACATGCTCCACAAGGCACACCAGGGAATGCATTTAACTATTTGTTTCTTCATCAGAGATGCATCTGCTGCCCAGAAGGTCTCATGAAACCTATTAATAATTATTTGATTTCAATTATAATTTATTCTCCAACTTTGCCCAAACTCTACGATACCCAGCATGGTGTAGCAGACAGAATGATGGCCTAGGACTCAGGAGGCCTGGGCTCAAATCCCCGCTCAGCCATGGAAACTTACTGGGGGACAGGAACTGGTAAAGCCACTTTTTAAATATCACATAACAGCCAACTTCTTTACATGAACCCTATTCTATCATTACCTATTTGGTTGTTATCAACTCAGAGGAGCCACTTGTCCTTCATCTCTCTATTGTTGCCTTCCCTATGTGGAGACTGAGGGGGTGACTATATCGACAAATAATGCATTAAATGCTCCAGGATTGAGACAGTCTGATTCGTATTATTTCCCATTGATTACACAATGTGCAGGTGAATGTGAATTAGCCTAGAGTCCCCCACCTCCCACAATCTGCATGTTTTTCCTCCACTGCTGGGCTACTACTTTTTAAAAAATGGTATGAATTTGCATCAGTTCAGGCAGTGTGATCGCTTGAGCCAATGCTGCTTCAGGGCTGAATGGATAGCCAGAAGTTGGTTTTCCCAGCTTCATGGTTCAAAAAGAGGAGAGAGGAAGCCAAGGGGCACTTGCAAGGGTGTCAGACTCTGTCAGTTGAGCATCTCTTTTCTCCAAACTCGTTTTTCTAAGGGATTGCTGGAAGTGCTCCATCTGCTTTTCTCCCGTTGTGTAGTTGCACCCTCACATGCCTGAAGAGGAGAAGCTCCTGCTTGCATGAAAATGAGAAAACTGGAGCTCTTACTAATAGGTAAAGCTTACATGTGAAGAGGAGTTTCTCCACATGGAAAAGCAAAAAATGGGGGGAGGAGGAGCTAGCTGTTTGTCTTCAGTGTACTGATAACAATCCCGTGGATAGTGTGTGAATAGGGCCACAAGCTTAAAATAGCTCACAGCAATGTCCTTATATATCTCTCAGTCCCCAAATGGTAAGTGCTGATGTGGTATCTTTCAAGGTTTATACACCTGAAGTAAGCCCACTGGTGATTTCCACAGCCCCTTTGGCCATGCTGTTCTTTTTTATTTCCTCTACCTCTTTGAGTGTATAAGGAGAGATTAAAAACATGTAGAAGGAACAGATGTTCTCATTTGTTTTGTTCTCTCTTTCTGGGCAGTAAGAGGGCAAGTGAATGGGTAGAGTTACACGTGCTCCCCACCTCACCCATGTGCTGAAGAAATGAATGGACAAACAGCCAGGAGACCACTCATAGCTGCTGCAGTCTTTTGCCTATGGAAAACGGCACCACAATGAGTGGTTTTTCACCAAGCAAGGGTCAAGTCAGCCTTGGCCATATGACTATTTGAGGCACCTGAAGCAGCAAAACCCACAAGAGTCTCTCCCACTCCCTGGCAGTAAAAATACCAGCTGCTGCCTTTTTCAGTCCATCCAGAATCTGCTGCCAGAGACGGAGGCTTCACTCTGCTAACAAGCTCTGCAACTGACAGTTATTCATTAAAATCTCCTAGAGCAGAGGGCACCATCAGACTTTCAGGAAATGTAAATTCTTGACTGAGCATGTTTTCTTCAGGCCTATAGGCCCTGATTTGTATTTGCCTGAGGAACTGCTCCTCTTTAGCTTCTTCCCAAAACTAAAAGTGTTCCCTTCAAAACTGAAAGGTTATTAGATCTTTTATTGTGATTTGAGTGAAAGCTTCAGGCACAAACAAGCAGTTATCAAAGTTCAAAAGGTCCAGAAAAGATACTGACTTTGAGGCAGTGGGTTCTCTAGCATACATTAACTAGCGGTGAAAAGAAAATATAGCTCTATCAGGCCTGGCTTGTTTCTTTTTGGCACATGACATTTTGAATGTGTTACATAAAAGGCTACCCCAAAATCAAAGGTGAATTTTAAAAGGAGATTTCTTTTTAATTAGAGCTTGATTGGGTCCTTCTGATTAAGCCAAAATATGAGACAGTGTGTAGCTGCACGTCCCAAGGCTTAGGCAGGAGCCTAATCAAAATTCTGAAACCAACATTTTGGCTCCTGGTGGGACGTTATTACTTCAAAGCATACAGGAGACATGCCAATGCTTTTCTGAAAGCAACTTAATTTTCTCTGTCAGTTCAGCAGTGGCCAGCAGATGGTAGTCAAGATGACAGAATGAGCTATCTCCTGCAGTGCAACCCCATGTGTCTCTCTCTACAAAGAACAAGAAGACTAGTGTGTTTAGGACTGTAACTTGACATAGCAATCCTAAATAAAATGTTTGTTTGTTTAGATGATTGATTGATTGATTTAAAATATTTCTATCCCACCTTTCTCCTTAAAAAGGAGCCAAGACATCTTTATATCCCATCCTTCTGCCTCAGGGCAATCTTCCAAAACAGCTGACAATGCATGAGAATGAATGCATAACAACACATCATAAGATTATTTTAAAAGGCAATGGAAATGTACTAAGACTTTGGGTAAATGATGATGGGAAATGTTGATTCTCCAGGAGTGAGATGCTGCCAGCAGTAATGTGGAATGAAATAGCAGATGATCTACCACTTTCCAAGCAGCGCTGACTGCAATTTGAGATGCTGGGGCTGCAAAAGACAAGATACCATATGCTTAAAACTATGGGGAGAATATATCTCCCCTAATGGAGCTTTCTATGAGTATATTAGGGATCTTAATGGAAGAGGGTCCTCCCTTGTAGTAACATTTTGCTACCAGAAGGGTACTTTTGCCCTATTCTAACTTTTCTCAGACAGCTGCCCAAAAAGTTAAGCATCAAGGCCACTCCTCCCATGGGGCAGGTTAGGAGCCTTAACTCTGGTGGAAGACTGGCAAGTCATGTACCAGTTGCCACCCCACCCAGAGGCGACTACCCACTTCTGCTAGCCTACTGTCAGCTTGGTCTAATGCCTGACTCCCTTCAAAGGCACGTCCTCCCCTCATACAGCAAATGCCACAGCTAGCAAGTAACCAGTGAAAGCCACTGAAGTGGCAGGCTTGGTGCCTCATCTGAGGAGATCTTAGGTAAGGCATCAGAGAGTGAGCCACTCCAGAGAGGCTACCAGACCCAAGTGTCTTACTCTTCCTTAGGAAGAATCACAGTCGGCCGGACAGTCCTGCAGACAGCCTGCACTGCGGTACAGACCTTCTCCAGGGCCACATCAGCCCCACTTACCCTGAGGAAGGTCTCTCTGAAACTGAGGCATGAAATGGGGAGGCAATAGAAGTGATGATGCACCCTCCCACCTCAGACAACAGGAAATCTGGAGCTTCCAACAGTTAGAACTGCATTCTTAGTCTCTCTTGTGGATGGATCTTCCACCTCACCTATTTTCTTGCAGGAAAGGAACAAATCATATAAGCATATCAGTAGTTATGCTGGCTATGAGAATTTTTTATCCAATTATTTTGTGAAGCTCTGTATAGCAGTCCATATTTACGTATACCCAGGAGTTCAGTTCCAGGTGTGAAATGGTTTCCATTTCTATACATGTTTGCAAAATCCCTGGTACTTTCACATGAGGAAGTTGATGAGTGTAGAAAACTTGTTTGCTTGTTGTGAAATTTGGAGACTTTTCTGCCTCTTTATAGAGATAAGCTCTCAGACTCTTGTTCCATCACTAATAAAGCATTGTATTTTGTTAAGAAGATCAGTGGGATATGGTTTGATATAGTGGGTGGGATACAGCTGAGGCACTTTTAAGTTTAAAAGTAATCTGGCAGGCTAGTCCCATGAGACATCGTGACACATCAGAGGACTTCCTGCCTTAAGAAGGAAATAGGAGTATCTACTTGAGGTTGTCTGTTTATTTTTCTCGTGACACACTCTTTCCGTGCACATTTGGGTTGCTACATCATGCCTCCTCAAGAAAGAAAAGCAAACAGAAAGAAACTGACGTAGGTAAAAAAACGAAGGTATATCTGCTCTAATCCAGACTTATGGTACTCAGAAACCTCAATCTACCTTGATATAAATCTAGCTTGCCTATGATTGTCAGCTTTCTCTGATTTGTGAGTGTTAAAGTTCACTTCAAGGTGCTTCAAAATGCAAGAACTGTGTATGTTTTTAATTACCTTCCCCCATCTTTCACTTCTACTTTTGGTTCTTCTTTCTTGTATGTAACTCTTTACATTTTCCTTTGTCAAATATTACACTACTGTAGTGGTCCCAGATCTTCATTTCACTGAAATTATTTTGATTTTTTTTTAAATCTGCAAAATGTTTTAGTTGGCTCTTATATGAGATTCCATTATGTTGGAATATTTATATTCCTTCATCTACGGAACTGAACAGATAATCAAAGATTATCCGATAATCGAAGCAGATTGTTCTGCAAGCAATTTACATATACTTACAGGAATCCTTCCATGAACCTCTTAAATGCCTATAGATCACTTGTGCTTTGAGATGCTCCAGCTCTGACTTTATGAGGGCCAAAGCAGATATCGGGATGAATCTTATTAGTATTCACGTAAGGTTTGCATAACTTGCTGCAGTTGCATCATGTGCCTGGTCAGGTCCCTGGCTGTGCTGCAGCCAAAGTGCACTGAAGCACTTCAACAATTAGCTGCAAGTAGCTACATGAACATCAATAAAGATCAGGCTATTACCTGTTCATTTTTACTCTAAAGTAAGCACGAAGAACCAGTAAAAATTGAGACACCAGTATGGAAAAGTAAGGAGAGCTTAAACGCTCCCCTCCACTGTGGTCCTGATCAGGATTAGGCTTTGTACTGCCAATTTATATTATGAAACAGCAAACCACTGAAGCAAATTGATCACTAGTTTGCATTGTAAATTCCATGTGGGGAATACAATCTGAATTGGAGCCACAGAAGTAGGAAAAAATTGGCTAGAATGCTCTTAGTTACACCCACCAGCACAACTCCATTGGTGTAAATTTCAGTCATGAATTGCCACTGGTTCAGAAGCTGTCATTGTCATTTGCTGTTGCACAATAGTCACGTGATTCAGCACATGATAGCAAATGCCTATGCTGACTTCTTAACTTGTGGCAATTTGCCACTGAAATTTACTCCTATGGAGTTACACTGCAGTAAGTTTTAAAGTGGGTTTTAGTCACAGCTGCTAACTTCTATTTAAGTGATATATATTTTGGCCCTGAATTATCAGATTGCCTTAGAACCATGAGTTTTCATTTCTCAGACATAATAATAAGTAATTGTGAGAAATAAGGAGCAAGTCAAAACTAACTTAAGGCCCATTGAGTTCGGTGAGTCTAATCCAGACGTGCACAACATGTGGCCCCTAAGAAATGGTTCCCCTCCTGCCCATTTCTAGGACTCCATCACTTAATTTTGGCAGTGCAGCAGCAGCCCCCCTCTCCACTTTGCCCTCAATCAAATGTATGGTGAGCCCCCCAGAAACTAAACCAAGCTTTGAATACAGGGAAGAGGTGGCTTCCTGTGGCTCTCAGTCCTCACATGTCCTCACCCCACTATGACTAATCATTATGTACCACTAAATGTATATCCAACCCAGTCGATTTAGTTTCTAAACTGGATCTAATTTGTTCCAATGGATATGATTCTGACAGACCCTACCACCAATAAAAATATCATTTGTGTCCTTATTCTGCCTTTGCACAAGCTCAGTTACTAGAATCCCACAGCAGACAGGGTCTTTTTAATGTCAGCAGCTAATACTGTTATGACAGAATCTTAGCAATCTGCCCACTCTGCTATGAAACTAAAAAGTGTAGGTGAATTTGGCTTTGGCACATCTTCCACTCAACAACAGTGGCTGGACTTGTCAAACATTATGGTAATAATGAGTCAATAACAACCCCTATGCTCGGAAAAGTTCCTAAGTCCTCTCATTTACTGAAAAATTGAACATAACAAAATTGTCTTAATTGTTAAATCCTCTATGTTGGCAACATGTTACACATTTGAAAATGTCAGTGATAGGAACTTGCTAAACTCTTATGTTGTTGGAAACTCCAGGACTTGAACCAGGCATCATTCCTGATCCAAATACCCTGCAGCTACTTGGACTCTGCTTTAATAGAGGGGTTTTTTTTGAAGAGCAAATTGTAAATTGCAAGCATGACCCCCGCCTGATCAAAATCAGGACCACAACAGGGGCCAAATGGTTAAAGCCCCCCCCCCCTCAATCCTAGGGTTCTGAACCTGATCTATATTGTGTCTCCATGCTTTCTATTCCTCTTCCTCAAAGTCTTGTACAAAGTCAGAGTGATGTGATTAATACCATGTGTAGTTTGCAAAGGCTGGAAAAGTTGTTGTTTTGGAAAAGTCATCTGCCTGGGGTCTGGTTCTGTTGCAGTTTTTTTGCAACCTTGCATGTTGCCTTTATTGGGTGTGGCTGGGAAGGACCTTTCTGGGCTAAGGTGACTGTCAATTTATCCAGGACTAACCAATTGTTCCTTCCCTGCCTCTGAATTCAAAGAGAGCTCTGCCTCTTTGCTCAGTGTTTTATCCCTCTGTTTAGGCCTGTTGCTTGAAACAGTCATGGTTGTCAGTTTGCTGTTTGATCTGTTCAATTGTGGGCAATTAAACTTTTTATTCTTTCTACTACTAATATCTCAGAGTGAGTTGTTGAGAGAGTAAGTGTCAGTTGTTTAGAAAATGGGATGGACTAATCTGGGGAATCAGAAGCTATTCTGCTCTGTGAATCCCTGCACTTCTGCTGTACAGCTAGAGAAATTTAACCAAAAATCCAAAGGTGTACAACAGGTTCCACTGCCAGAGGATGATAATTTTCAATAAGGTGAGGAGTGATAATTTTCAACTTCAGTGAGGAGTCCATCTCATGTGACCACTAGGTGTAACTACCAATTTGGGTTTGCCAGGGATTTGATTTCAAATACCATGGCTACTACATCTAGACACAATTTTTTGTACATTTTTGTTTCTTCCCCAGTTACTCTAATTCTATAACATCTATGCCTAAGAAAGAATTCTGGAGGACTTGGAGGCTCACTGTGTTTATAGGTTTTTAGTGATCCAGTAAAAATATTACCCAACCCAAATTTGTGGCCGTAACTCTCAGAATCCTTCAGCCACCAAAGCCAGGGGGGAAACCCCACTTTTCTAGCCTCCAGTCCCTTCACATCAGTCCTCCGGATGTTGTTTGACTGCAGCTCCCATCATCCCTTCCCATTGGCTATGCTGGCTGGGAATGATGAGAGTTGCAGGTGAACAATATCTGGAGGGCCACATGTTCCCTGTCCATGTTCTAAGTCCATCACACAAGGATGCACCTGATATGGACATGATATTCATTTAGGGCAAAAAATAATGCATAAGATTGGGCTAAGGAGAAAAATAGTATTCATTTGAGTATCTCTTGTTACCGAAGAGCCTCAGTCATTGCCAAAGTTAATCTCCTGTACTTGTGTTCAGTAAAGCTCTGAGCAAAACTTGGCATAGTCTAGTGAGTGAGTCAGCCCCCTTAGAATAAGAGCCAAGATCGTATTCTGGTACAGGCACTATGAATTAATGAAAAGAAAGTTAAATATCACTAAAGAGCTGTAAGATATATTGAACTTAACTTGGTGGCACACTTCTCCCTGAAGGTATCTTGCATAGTGTTCTTCCTCAATCCCACTTTCCTTTTTGACATTAGCCCTATTTCTCACTGTGGAATGCCTTCCCCTTGTGGACTTGACTGACAGTGACAATGGCATCATTTCAACACCAAGTCAAAACATGCTTATTTATTAGAGCCTTTGGGGATGAGGATCTTAACCTGCACATATTTTAATGCAACGATTTTAGTGTTTTGATATTTTGAATTTCTGTGTTTGAAGCTGTTTAATTTTAAATTGTTTTTTAAAAGGTATGTTTTTAAATTGGTTTATATAGCTCCATATTCTTCCCTGAGATCTTGCAGTATAGGGCAGACTATAAATGTTTAGGTTGACTGGATAGCTTATGGCACACAATTATTATTTTTATAAGTATTTTAAACAAACATATTTACTCGCCTGGGTCAATGGGATTTTCTCCTGCGTAGAAATGCAAAGGGCCACTCTTTGGAATTATCCAAAAACAAACAAAGCTATTTTAACCATGTTAGCTGCTATTGCTCAGTAAAGGTAAATCAGTTACTAACCTGCCCTCTGCTTCTTGCTATGCTTCAGCCAACCCCCCTCTCCCCAAAAAAAATCCCATTTCAGTTCAGAACAGGCTGACCACAAAATGCAAAAGACGACAGGACCGTGCAGAAAAAGGAATTTCCAGAAGTTGTACAGAAAAGGGTATTTTGATAAGTGAAACTTCCTGTTTTACTCAACTATGAAAGGTACCGGAGCCTTGCTAATTTTTGCATCCTCTGGCCATCCTAGTCCAGAGCTCGTTCACAGTAAATTAGGGCTGAGGCAGTTACTTAAAATGATGTTGATTGGAAGTTATGGGTGAATAGAATTTCACTGCTAGAAAGGAACCCCACAAAGTTTTTCTGGCAATTTTTCAAGTTCCAGGGAAGTCTCTCAGTACTGAATGCAGAATTGCTCACCATTACCAACACCTCCATTTTGAGAAGGCAGATGTCAGCTCTTCAGGATAACCTATTAGCAAAGCCCCATAGGGTTATGATGGCTACATGTTGTCTCCTGCAATATCACATGCTAGAAACATGGGAGATTGCTATGGCCCTGATGTCCTGCCTGTTTGCTTTCCAGAGATATCTGATTGGCCACTGGGGGAATAGAGTGCTTGTCTACATAATCCTTCAACTTGATCTGGCTGGGCTGTTTTAATACTCTTGAATAAGCCTCACTGAGAGCACTGGGACTTATTTTCAGTTAGGTTTGTTGAGCAGCTTCCAGGTGTACAGGGCCACATCTTCCCTCATCCTTCACAAGTTCCTCAGATTAGTCCACCCCCTTTTCTCATCAACTGGCAGTTACATTCTCAATAACTCACTCTGAGACATTAGCAGCAGAAAGAATGAAAAGTTCCATCCTCAGCTAGTATGGTCAGTGACTGGGGATAATGGGTTTAAATCCAATGCATCTGGAGTGTCAGGTTGGGAAAGGCTCATATAAGATAGCAGCTTAACTCTCTCTACCTTTATAGGTCCAGAGAGCAAATGACCTGTTAAGACTTGAGGTCTACCATGTTTTGGTTAAAAATAACAATATGGGGGGGAAAGAGCGTACTCCAGCCAGGTAAAGGTAAAGGTTCCCCTTGACATTTAGTCCAGTTGTGTCCGACTCTAGGGCGCGGTGCTCATCCCCGTCTCCAAGCCGTACAGCCAGCGTTTGTCCGTAGACAGTTTCCGTGGTCACGTGGCCAGCGCGACTAGACACGGAACGCCGTTACCTTCCCACCGAGGTGGTACCTATTTATCTACTCGCATTTTTACATGCTTTCGAACTGCTAGGTTGGCAGGAGGAGGTAAGCCAGAGGTAAGTTTATAATCCACTACTGACACTGATCAGAAATCAAAATATTGAACTTTGGTTGGATCATAGCTAGCACGATTGTTTACCCAGAGGTGGCCGAAGACATTTGGGGAAGCAGAAAATCATATTCTGTCAAATACACCTCCTGGTAATTATAGGGTTTATGTCCTGACTGTAGGAAAGAGAATATACAATACAGCAACATTCAATATCTAATAAAATCTGTGGACTACCTGTTACCTACTCTCATATAGATAATAATTTTAAACATACATCAGAGGAGCTTGGGTTTCTGTCGCTTGGTGCTTCTCCTTCTATCCTTCCCAGTTTCAGCTCTATTGAAACTGTTGCCCAGTTTATACAGCCGAGCCACAATCTTTCCAAAGACATTTACTGATAATATTTCTAAGATGTTTGTGTTTTATCATTGTATCCCTTCAAGAAATTAGAAGAAAATTTGCAGAATGTTCTCCAAATATTGGCTATTCCATTCATAGCTTCCCAGTCCCCCTTTCCTGCTCCTTGTTGCCCACATATAATTTTGGAACATAATGGGAGAATACAAAATAGTGGTCAACTTGCCAACTAGGAAGGAAGGGAGTTGTGGTTCTACAACTATTAACAAGGGTGAACCCTCACACTTAAGAACAGCAGAGAATTTCCACATCTTCTGAAGAAAAGTAGTGAAACGGTTCTCCCCAGTTTCTCTACCCAAAAATAGTGTGGATGATTTTGAGAGGTGATTTGCAGATAGTTCTGCTTTATATTTAGCATTTACTGGAGCATAGCACCCATTTTAACCACATTATTCACCTTGACCCCTCAGGGACATGCAGAACAAGTGCCCAGCCTGGCTCTTACATATGAAAAGATCAATATGACTGTTTTGTTTTCCAGAGACATTCCAGGTTGCCTAGTGCTTGCTGAGCAATGTCCATTTGTGCTGGGCTTGATCAATGAAAGCTCAGAACACATCTTCAAAGAGAGCATGCAAATAACCAAAGCCACGAAGACCAAAGACAAAAGATACCCAAAAAGGGTATCTTTTCTTCCTCAGTGATTCCCTGGCTTTTGCCAAACTAAAGCAAGGGTATAAAAGTAATCTTTTAGGTTACGCCCACTTAACTGACTTCAGGCTTACATGCATGAAAGATTGTCTGCCTCCCACTCAGGCTGGCCTGTCCAGGATTTGTATACAATAAACAAATTAGATTACCATCGAATCCCTGCAGATACATTAGATTTAATAACTGCATATCACTTTCAGTTTGAATTAAAACATCTTCTTATCAAATTAAACATAACTCTCTCTTCAGCAAAGCTGCTAGCTTTCAAAATAATGTTTTAATAGCTTCATATTGTAAAGCATCTCTTCAAGTTTAGCTTCTTCCAACATGGCAGATGCTAGAGTTGAGAGAAAACATCTCAGAATATTTTGTTCTGAGTTTTCTTCCTCAAGAAAAAGAAGGTAATTTCACAGAATGTGTACAAATACTTCTCATCATATTTTGTAGTGGCTTCTCTCTCCATCTCTCTGCAGCCATAGTAGGTCCAGGGAATTGTGGAAGATCAGTAGTAAGTAGCAGGCCAAGACAAGTGGGCTGCTGCCAGTTCCGTCAGGCTTTCTAGCACAATTGGGCACTATGTGCCACTCCATACATTTTTGGACTACAACTCCCTCCATACTCAGTGGTGCTATGAGAGTAGCAGTCCAAAATTGATCCAGAGTACCATCATTGCCCATCCGTCCTTTACAGAAAGGGTCTGCAAAGTGATCAGGGGGCTGGAGAACCTCTGTTTGGAGCATTTTAGCTTATGAAAAAAAGGTGAGAAGTGAGGAGAAAAGCAAATGAGATTATGCATGATACAGAAAAAAAAGGATAGACTCTCTCTTCATACTAGAACAGAGATGGGCAAATGTTAAATAAATTAAGATGTTTTGTTAGCCTTATTATCTTTGTTATGTTTAAGCACAAGAATGTTATCTTCCTGAATAAAGGAGAACTAAGGGTTCAGTTACATGTTGAAATACTCCTGGGTTTGCATCAGGTTTAGCACACTTTAAATCAGTTTTTTTTTAAATCGGTTTACATGATGCACAGCTAAGCATGCAATTTTTTTGGCTGGGAAGCTTGTTTTTTTGTTCAGAAAGCGAAGTATTTTAAACAACCAGGAGGGGGGTGTTTAATTTAACTTAATTGTGAATGTGATTTATGTTGAATTGTTTTGGCTCCTGTGCTTGCCTGTGTCAGAGCCTCTTTGCTCTCTCCTGCCCTTCATTCCTCCTGATTGCAAATCAAAACTGGAGGAATGAGAAAAGGATTGGCTTGTGCCACAAGGCAAGCATGGAGTATAGCTTAGGTTTTTAAAAAATCAGAAAAGAGAACCAGCAGAGAGAAGAACACTGGTGGGGGAAAGCACACCTTCCTTCACAGGCCTAGATGCTGCCAGGCCTATCATATTTTTTGGTCAATTTCTCTTTAACACTCACTGATATGTCTTTCCTCTTGCCAGTCCCTGCTGGTCCCTTGCTCCCTCTCCTTCTCCACCCTGTGTGTGTGTGTGTGTGTTTGTGTATCTCCATTTTTTTTCTGTCTGTAATACTGGACAAGTGCTGTCTGAATTTGAAAGAAATAAAAATTAAAACAAATATTAAAAATAACACCACAGCAGCAGTGGTGAGTGGTTGTGAGAGACAGCTAGCACAAGGACAGGTGGGCACAGGGCTCAGGTGGCCTCAGATGCAACAATTTTAAAAGCCTGTGTAGTGTCCTTGACCAATACACAACACAATTTAAAAACAGATGAAAAGTTTTCCCAAGAGGACGCAGACATCAACCCAAAAACCACATGACTTTAAACCAATTTCAAAACTCCTGATCCATCTCCCGATTCCCCACCTCATAGTATAATCATGCCCTAAGTTGGTGTATTCGGGGAAGAGAAAGCAACACAAGTCCTCCCAATTTACCCCAGCACAAAACTTATAGCCTAACCTGAGATCTTGTTCCACGCAAACCCAATCTCTAAACCACTTTGTTTCCATCCTAAACCTTCTTCCTATTCTGCAAAGTTGAACTCTTAGTCCATGGAAAACCTTCCAGAGCTGCAAACCAGAACTGACTTCAGTTTAAAACCTCCAAGGCTTTAAACAGGTTGTTCTGTCCAATCACTTCTTAGAGATGTGATTGGAAAGAACTGCAGAGCTGGAAGGGCCCCTATGGATCATTGAGTCCAGCCCCTGTCAAGGAGGCGCAGTGGGGAATCAAACTCCCAACCGATACCTAAACCACTGAGCCAATGAGGGCATAATAAATTCCATGGGCAGTGGAGTAACCTCTGTGGTCAGATACTGGGACTCTAAACCAGAGTTTTTTCTTTCTTGACAGAGGCAAATGTCCTTCCAGACACATTACAACTTTGTGTTTCCAAGCCTCCTGAAGACGCCCTTCTAGGGCTGTTTGTGAACAAGTATAACTAAGCTTGTTAAGATCATTGTTTGTGTCCTACAAACTGTTGTGGAAAGTATGGCCTGTTTTGCATTTACTCCCAGGCTAGTGCAGGAACACATCTTCTTCATGTCCTTTCAACATCTGTGTAAAGAAGTTTTTAATCCCAGTAGGTAAATAGCTGGAGCCAAGATTGAGGCTGTGCTAGAACAGAAATCCCATTGTACCTCAGTGTTTGAAGCAATGATTTTTTTTATTTGAAGTAATAAAAAGGAAGGGACTTATGCATGAAATAAATGGGACTAAAGCACAAACAACATTATTGCACTGTGTTAACAATTTTTGGATCAAGACAGTGACCTAGGAAGTACTAAGATGAATGAGTAAAAGACCAAAAAAAATAAAACTCATAATGAAAAGTACACCTTGTGCCGGCTGATCATTGATTTTTTTTTTTAATGAGGAAAGAAATGCGGGGGGAAAAGAACTTCGCAGCTGAAGAACGTTGGAGATCAATGTGGGTGGAGATCATTATACATTATGACAGATGCTGCTACATCTGAAGTCACTCCGGTCCAGATGACATCTAGCCTCAATCAGGAAAGGAACAACAGCTAGAAGGAAAACACTTTCAGCATTCTATGCCAACGTCTTTGCTTACACACTGCTGCAGTTACCTTGAATGATGCCATCATACAGCCAGATTAGACAGAGTATGCAATGTCTTGTCCACTGTGGGATCCCTAACTCTGTGAAATCACAAGTCGAGGCACAGCAAAGTCTATGCAAGAAGTTCATTGCACAAGGAGGTACCCGTGCAGAACTTCCCTAAGGGCTTCCCAGGGAGTGACACCCTTTGGTGGTGAACCTACTGCCCCAGGGAAGCCGTTTTCATTAGAATTGCCAGCTCAGCACTGAGGCGACAGAAGACCGGCTCTCTGTGGCAGCTGCCCCAACTTCTGTGCAGGCAAGTTGTGCCAGTGGGCAATGGGTGTGTTGTGCCACCTGGTGCTGCGTCTTGGCCAGCTTTGACCCAGGGATTCAGCTGGAACCAAGGGGGAATGTAAGGTTTATTCTTCTGCTTCTTTCTGTACAATGAAGGAGACAGTAAAGAAAAACTATACATGATTTATTTGCTCTTTTCTAAATAAAGCAACAGCATGATTCATTTCCATACAGACCTTCCCCTCCTCGGGAGTTAAATGTTGAAAAAGCCCCAGAAGAACAGCTTTACCACAGTTGGTTAACTGCAGAATTTCCTCAAACTCTGTTTACAACAAAGTGAACAACATCTGACTTTAAACATAGATAGCAAAGCATGCAAGGTTTTCTTGAGCTGTCTGCAAGAAATATTATAGAATTTTGTGGGTGGCAAAGAGATCATTTAAGCAATCTTATCTTTTAATACAATATTTTGACCAGCAGAAGTACACTGACATCAAAGACTAGCATTTCACAATGGCCTCACGTTCAGCCATACTCAGCAAAGGCCTCTGACTTGAAAATCACTATTTATTCTCCTTATTTAGCTGATGTTGCCAAATCTAGTAGGGTTTCCCACACATTTTCAGAAGCATGGAAAAATGTCCTAGGTTTGAACTATTTAAATAAATGAGAACTATAATATTGGAAAAAGCCAAAACACCACCCAGCTCCATTTCTAAAAATGCATGCTCTCTGGATATCAATCACAGAGAGGTACCAAAATCAGGGTATACTATATGCATCAGCAAAGACAAATACTTCAGATGATTTAAATGAGCAAGCTTAGGAAAATGACATTTTTGTACTGGAATGCCTGGTATCCCCAGCTAGTATGGCCAGCTGGATTCTGGAAGTTGTAGTAACTTTCTACTTATAGTTAATGTGAAAATACCAGATTGAAAAAGTTACATTTCTGGACTATAACTCACAGAATACCCAATTCAGCATGGCCACATTGTAGTCCAAAAAACTTGACATTTCCCATCTCAGGAAAACATTCCTAAATTTGGGGCATTTCCAGGAAGCCTAGATTCCCAGCATGGTGCCATGGACAGAGTGATGGACTACAACTCTGGAGCAATAATGTAGTGGGGGGGGGGCACAGGGGCAGTCTCCCCAGGTGCATAATTTTTAGGAGCCGCCAAGGACCTTCTCCTTGGGGGCGGCAGTGGGCATCTTCAGAGGCAGGAGGCTGAGCTTCCCTTCCAGGAGCCAAGGGCCTGCTGCCTCTGCCACTCACCCACCGCCCAGCTGACGGGCAGGCCTGCAGAGAGGCAGGGGCCACTGGGGAAGGGCAGTCTCAGGAGCAGGGGGGTAGGGAATCACAGAGGGGGGGGTCACACGGGGGGGGTCAGGCCTGCTCAGCTTCCCTTCCAGGCCCACTGTCTGCGTAGCACGGCAGCAGAAGCAGGTAGGGGGGGTCATGGAGCGGTTGGGGGGTCATGGAGGGAGATGGGGGTCATGGGGGGAGTGGATTTTAGGGGGGGTCATGGATGCTCAGCTTCCCTTCCAGGCCCACTGTCTGCGTAGCACGGCAGCAGAAGCAGGTAGGGGGGTCATGGAGCGGTTGGGGGGTCATGGAGGGAGATGGGGGTCATGGGGGGAGTGGATTTCAGGGGGGGTCTTGGATGCTCAGCTTCTCTTCCAGGCCTGCTGTCTGCACAAGCCTGGAAGGCAGCACAGTAGCAGGAGCAAGTAGGGGGGCATGGAGGGCTGGGGTAGTTGTGGAGGGGTGGGGGTCACGGAAGGGGTGGAATAGCCACAGAGGGGGGTGAGGTCGCAGAGGGGGCT
This sequence comes from Intellagama lesueurii, assembly GCA_037013535.1. Lineage (NCBI taxonomy): Eukaryota > Metazoa > Chordata > Lepidosauria > Squamata > Agamidae > Intellagama > Intellagama lesueurii. The sequence continues at coordinate 284,525,830 of JBAJHW010000001.1, read as the reverse complement.
GGGGGGTCACAAGGGGCTTCCAAGTCTGCTCGGCTTCTCTTCTAGGCTTGGTGTCTGAGTAGGCCTGGATGGCAGCGTGGTGGCAGGAACAGGTGGGGGGTGGCCTTGCCCCAGGTGCTTGCAACCCACACTTCATCACTGCTCTGAAGAACAGAGTTCAAATCCCGACTTGACCACGGAAACTCACTAGGGGAGCAATAGTGATAAAACCACTCCTTAAATATCTCACTTACCTTGAAAGCCCTATTAGGGTCGCTATAAGTTGGTTCTGACTTGACAGCACAGAACACACACATACCATGAAGCCTAAGGAACGGATTCTGCTTTCTGCAAATAGGAACAGATAAATGTGATAAACCTAATGTATGCCAGTGCTCTTACAGTGGATTGGATGAAGAGAAATGCATATCTGAAATGTTTCTTCCTTTTGCATGTTAAGCTGTGATAAAGTTCATGACTCCATGATATACAGTGGACCAGACAATACATGGCACATGCAATGCACATTTTCAAAGCCACTGTTAAGTATTTGTTGTAACTTTCATTCTTCTCTTTAAGGATGCTACTTCAAGGCATCTCTTGCTGACTTTTATTGCATGGTTGTGCTGCCATTATTCACTCAACCAAATTCCAGGGTAATTAAATTGGTCAATAGGCTCCACACCTTCATTTTGGAGGACTATACATTTTTCATTTATTTTGATTTTTTTTTCATTTTATGTCATCTTGTGCCACAGTTGAAATTAATATTGTTGTTGTTGTTGATTATGAGGATGATAATTCTAAACTTGCCAAAATAATTAAAAATGAGGTGAGTAAATGTATATGCTTCCACAAGCAGGCAAATACCTTTCTCTTCAGATAGACTTTTCCTTAGTGACCGGCAGTCTGAGAGGGTTTTTCCAGGTTGGATTGTTGTTTTCTGTTGCTTTCAAATGTGTTTTTATTATTGATTTTATTTACCTTTTTAATGTGATATGTTTGATTTTTTCATATTTGTATATTTATGTTTTTAGCTTTTAAATATTGTTTTTTAATGTCCTTTTAAGAAGAAAGGTGGGGTAAAATATTTTAAATAAATAAATGTGAGTGCACACGTTACATTTTATTACATTATTACAGTTTTTTATTTTTGTTTTTAACTGCATAACTGCTAGGATTTCAGGATACAGTGCTGAAGGTACAGACAGCACAAAGAATAGAGGCACGTTAAGATAAACTCAGAGAATTTAACAGTGAAATCAGGTAGAATGGCCTGTTTAAATCCTACACCAACACAGAGGACCCTACCAACCCATACCCCTCACATCTTGTTTCCAAATGTGGATGTAATCTATCCTTATTGAGGGAAAAACTCACTGTTTTTCACATTAAATGAGACCTCGTGATGATCTGCAGAAGACAGGGCAATATTTTGGGAGATGGGAGTAGAAAAGGAGGATAAGGGTCTTATAACCAAAATCATGATACGGTATATATGTCCACAGGATCTGTCCTGTCCTCAAACGTCACCACTCTTATCCCACCTCACTGTGCTTTGAGGCAGAGGACAATGCTGACTAAATTGGTGTTTGGCCTGCTGTTTGGCCTGCTGCAGGAATGGGCTGGTTCGCTCCCAAAGGTGGCGATCAGATGACACCTTTGCCCCAGAGCAGTCCCGGCATCTTTCGGGGCCCTGTTAGAGGATTCTGCTTTTGTGATATGGATAGGATTAATCTCTTTTGATCGATTTCCCAACACATGTGATTGTTGGAAATGAACCAAAAAGCGAGCCTTCCTCTAAATTGCCAGTAAGGTAAAGGTAAAGGTTCCCCTTGACATTTAGTCCAGTCATGTCCGACTCTAGGTCACGGTGCTCATCCCTGTCTCCAAGCCGTAGAGCCAGCGTTTGTCCGTAGACAGTTTCCATGGTCACGTGGCCAGCGCGACTAGACACGGAACGCCATTACCTTCCCACCAAGGTGGTACCTATTTATCTACTCACATTTTTACATGCTTTTGAACTGCTAGGTTGGCAGGAGTTGGGACAAGCGACGGGAGGTCACTCCATTGCATGGACTCGATCTTACGACTGCAGGTCTTCCAACCTTGCAGCACAGAGGCTTCTGCGGTTTAACCCACAGCGCCACCATGTCCCAAACATTTGCCAGTATATTGGCTTAATAGAGTCACTTTTGGATATTGGGTAATTAAACGCTTCCTCTGCTCCTTGGAGAAGGGAGAGGAAGTAAAAAAAAAAAGAAGCCTCCATTGGAGCAGTAAAAATGCACTGCATCAGTTATATTAAAAAAATCTTTTTTTTCCCCTTGTCTTAAAGGGCCGGTTGAAAAACTGTCCAGAGCTGAATCTACTACCATGGCAGTTTGCGGTAGGATCTCGACTGGACCTTTAAGAGAAATGTTATTACCTAATATACTTCACTTGAAGATCACTTATAACACACATACCTAACACAAATACAGTTTTAAGAAGTGGACCAAATAGGGTCCCTTTGGATGTGAGGATTGCACCAAATGCCATACTGGACCTCCTAGCAATCTGTGTAGCCTGCTGCATCCCACTCCAACTCAGCCGTGTAGAGAAGCCCTTAAGATAGTTATCCAGCTGAAAATTTTGAGTGTTATTGTTACTGCTAGGAAGGATAGGTTTTGTATTTCCAACCCATGATCCACAGAGGTAATTCATTTCAGAATTAAACCACAATGTGTTCTGGGAATGTGAGAAAGAAACGAATGTTTCCTTTTGCCTCAGCGTTGTCTTATATTTAAAGAATAAACAATTAAAACTTCCCCAAATGTGCACATTTGCCACAGAGACATCTTTTTCTTTCTTTCTTCCACCCCCAACTTGTACAAGCACAAACCATACTCCTCCAGGGGGCAAAACGACCACCAGCATAGTTGACCTTTTAGCTTCCTCCTACATGCTTCCAATAAAGTAGGTTGCATTCAGAAAGATACGGTAGCAATTCACATATTACTCACCCTAAAGCTTCATTTTAGCACTTATAAATGCCCTGGAAATAACAGTATAACATTCTCTTAAACAACCTTGATTTTAGTATTTGCATTAGTAATTGAAAAGTTTGTTTCTTGTCACTATTACTAATGTTACTAAGGCCACCGTGCTGAGATACAGTGGTAATTACTAAGAATTAAAGCAGACAGCACTAGAGTATCATGTCTGGTCAGGTTGGAAAGGATTGCTTCACTGAGAGCGATCTTCCATAAAGCAAGTCTTTCATGCATACAGGAAACACTCCAGCCCAGGTTGTGGCCAGTGGACCAAAAAGATCCAGATTGGATACACAGCAGGGATAGGCTAGTTCATGATGACCCCGATCACTAGAAAATAGTTCTCACCAGGCCATGACAGTCCAAAATACGTGCTACATTTCCAAGTGATTGCACCCACATATTGTGGCTGAAAATACATAGACCAGTACTTTCCTTTGGATTGGTGTGTCTGTGTTCCAGGTTTGTCGAATCTACTTTGTATTCTACTTGAATCCCACAACACAGGTGCAAAAGAAAGGGTGTATGCTTAAAATCGAAGAGCCAGGGTAATTTTGTTCACATTCTCAGTTCAGGAGTTTATTTTCAGTATCAGAACTGAATTGCTCACATAATCTTTTCATGCAAACAAAAGACAATAAAAAAAAAAAACTCCTCCCATGCCAGGTTACCCCAGGTTTTCTTTATTGGGGCACTGATTTAGGTGGGGAAAGCTGCTTTGCTGTCAGTCATTCAAAGTCTGAAATCCTTACCAAGTGACTGAAGATCTCCCAGAGATCTAATTATAGATCCCAACTGTCTTCTGCCTCTGTAATTTTGGGCTGATCAAAGAACTGAGAGCCAGTGCAATGTAGTGGCTAAAGTGTCAAATTTGCACTCGGAATGCCTGGGTTCAAATCACCACTTGGCCATGAAACTCAATGAGTAACCTTGGACAAGTCACTCTCTCTTAGTTTGACCTACATCACACAGTTCACGAGAGGATAACGTTGGGGCCGGAGAGAACCATGTATGCTGCCTTGAGCTCATTAAAAAAAAAAGGCAGAATAGAAATATAGCTGATGAATAACAAAATAAATCGATACAATGGCCACAATCCCATTGGTGATTTACACATGTGTAAGTTAAAACGCATGACCTACCTCAGTAACCTGCTGCTTTTTAATAAGATTCTGCTCACATTACTAGTCATGCACCTGTTGTGAGAACTTGGGCACCTAATGCAACCCTTTTAATTATCATTCCCTCACCAGTTGACACAGCTTCCATTTTTTAAAGTAATACCTCAAGATGCAAGGATACATTTAACAATACCTATAATGTGGCTCTTGTAAATGTGCCAAAAATCTGTACAGAATGTGCAAAATAAAAGTTGGCCATTGGGTGCATTTGTTTCACGTAGTGCTTTGTCTGCTTATTGTGTGGACAGACAGGTGCTTGACTATATCGCTTAGGAGTGATATAAATCAGCCTCTGCCATGCGCATTTCCTTATTGTTTCTGCCACATATGAACTCCCAACATCTATCTAACTGGCAACAGTTTTTTGTGCTTCCTTTTGAAATTACATAGATCAAATCATCACCCCATTCTGTGATGGAAACTAATAAGGATGTGAATTTTGTTTTCTCTCATTCTTGGGAGTGAAACTGCGGGCCTGGATGTTCTCTTCATTCCTTACAGTGGGACCTCTCTGTGTGACTTCCCTCTTCAAAGGAAAAAAAATCTTGCAGGAAATCTCACAGGATTTCCTGGAAGTTTTATGGTCATTCTTTCCAAAAGAAATGCCATGCTGCATGGAGATTATTAACATCACTGTGCATAATGGCATCTTTCCTCTAGAACATTCACCTGGAAAGGGCAAAAGTGCCAAGCTGCACAAGCTAATTACATTTTGTTTGCAAAATGGCATGTTCCTGTGCAAGATTCACCTGAAAGGGCATTGAATTGTGCAGAATTTGGCAGTTTCTTGTTTCTAGGCAAAAAAAAAAAAAAAAAAAAAAAGAAAAGAAAAGAAAAGAAAGGGGAGGGGATAGAAAACAAGGCTATTGTTTTGTTTTTGTGAGAAGCAAAGAAATCTCAATAGTACTCAATAGTAATAGCACGGAATCTCAGCCTGGCAAGACTCTGAAATTTCCCAAGAACAAAAATTGTGGAAGTACTCATCATGCCCCCAGATCCTATTATAGCAAAAAGAAAAGTACAGTAGGAACCCTGCCCCCATATCTGCAGGGGATTAGTTCTCATAATTAGATCTACTATGGATGCCAGAAACTGCAGATATGAGAGAACCCTATATTCAAAATACAAGGAGGAGGGACAAAGACCACAAGGGGGAGGCCCTTGTATACAGGGCTGCAGTAAACCGCAGACAAGTAAAACCATGGTTATCAATCTTTATACAGTAGGCTGTGGGAGCCCTACTGTATGGTGCATTAAGATGGGCAGTAAACATTGTCTGGAATGAACTTAATTTGGTGAGGAAGTTCAGTGCACTCCTATCTGGCAATAAACAGCACAGAATTCAGTGGTTCACCCTGTAGAAAGTTGGCAAAGATTATAGTGTAAGCTTCATTTTTTAAAAACCTTTATTAAGTTGACACAATGGATGTTTCCTGACACATTATTTTACTCATTCATTTCTTTCATTGACTGAAACTGGAAGCAGAAGTTCCATACTTCTGTAACAGATCATGTGTTTGTGCTGTGTCTAAAACGACTCAAAAAGGGAAGTTCCAAGAAAACTAGCCGATTTGCTTTCACAGAATTGAAATCTTAAGTTTCATGCGGCATCCTTGTGCTACTGGATGCATCTGCGATAGCCCTGAATATTTCCACTATGACTACATTCAGCTGGATCTGTTCGTTAAGACAAATGGATTGATTGATTTAAAATATTTTTATCCCACCTTTCTCCTTAAAAAGGACCCAAGGCAGCTTAATCATTAAAAAGAAGAGCTTACTGTAACTCAGCACAGGACTCAAGCTGTATTGATCGGTGTGTTGGACATGGGCTTCCAGAGTCTTCTAGTAAGGATACAGTACTTGGAAGTGGTTTACTAGTCAGTTCCTCCCACTCATGGTGCTCTAGAATGACTCACCTTGCTCAAGGCTGCACAGGAGGAAAGGCATGTAACACCATCAGCTTCCCCTCCCATACTCCAGCTGATTTCAGCTGGCCCATCTCCCAGGAAACAAAGCAAGGATTTGATCTCCTGGCCCTGCAGGCAGGTGCCGCAACCCACTTAGCTACACATATTTAGAGAGAGGGGCTTGTTCATCCCTGATTTGAAAAAGATCTTCTTCACCAGGGGATTAGAAAAGGAGAAGTTCCTGTAAGACAAGTGGTTATAACATGACTCTTGGGAAAAGCATATACTTTCACAAGAAACCACCAAATAAGGCAAACATGCCAATTTCTCCCAAACCAGTCACATGGTTCCATTAGTTTTATGACTTCACTTTGGAGAACTAACACACATTTCTTAACAAGATCATTTCTCTGATTGGATTTTGTCATGCATCTTCCCTCCTTTCATCTGTCAAGTTCTGCACTGTCTGTGTTTTCAGTAGAGTTTTGTTTATAACAACCCTTGGACAAAACTAGAGAATGGAATTCACATGCACCATATAGAGATGCAGTAGAGTACATCGTGCAATGATATAATGTCTACTCAGAAGAAAGTTCCATTGTGTTCAGTTACTGCACAGTAACTCAACACAGGATTGCAGCCAGATTGGTCAATGTTTTGCACAAGGATTAAGGGAAACTCATACAAATCTCCAGAGAAGCTCACTGGATGACTGTGGATCAGGACTTTTTATTAGCCTAGCCTACCTTGCAGGGTTGTGGTGATAATAAAATGCCAGAGAAGGGGCCATGTACACTGTCTTGCGCTGCCTTCAAAAAAGGTGGGATAAATAAAATAAAATAAAGTAAAATATGCAAATATACCATGCATATTATCTTGAGCTCTTTGGAGAAAAAAATGAAATGAAACAAACAAACAAACAAACAAACAAACAAACAAACAAGGAGCACTCTAACTATGGACTGGCCTTTTAAAAAAAGCATTAGAGTATCATCCCAGTCTGAAACAAGGAAATTTGCTTATCTTGCACTGTGTACACAAACCAAATGTGAACACAAATATCTTTTAACAGGCTCTTCCATTATTAAACTACCGCAATGCTAGTCACTAACAAAAGCAAGAGGCAAAGCTATTTGTGTCATGACACAGGATCTGATTAGCAATATACCTGAAAATAAGATGTATGTACCTCTTTACTTGGAGCATACAGGACATGTGGGCCAGTGGGCATGTAAGGTTGTGTGTGTGGATCCTGTGTGCTATCAAGTGACATCCATCTTACAGTGTTCCTAATAGGACATTCGAGGCAAATGAGATGTATCAGGAGAGGTTTTACTAGTTCCAACCCTCCGCCCCCCAGTGAATTTCCATGGCTGAGGCAGGGATTTGAAGCCAGGCTTCCTGAATCTTAATCCATCATTTTATACACTAGCTAGGGGTTATGCTGCCCCATCTAGTCCAGAATATAAATTGCCACTGAATTAGTTTAAAGTGGGTGAGAATGATTTAAAGCTGAGACATGGGGAGGGCACTTTCACCTGCCAATATGTTCACAAAGAAAAGACAAATGTAAGAGTGGGTAATACTTTTTTATTGGACCACTAAAAATATCAAGCAAATTGCAATTTTGTGGAGGAATGCCATTTCATCAGGCTAAGCGCCTACCCTTCATCAATAGTGCAGTAAAATTGTAGACAAGAGTCCAGAGTTCAAAAACTGATGATACATGTCTGTGAGAGGTGATTTCAAATGACTCAGGTTTTAAAAATCTTCTTGAGGCTGCGGTCTCAAGCATCCTTGCAGCATGGTTGGAATTTTTACACTCCGCTCTTAAGACCAAAAGATTTCCAATTACTCTGTGATTGCCCCCCGACTTACATTGCAAACATGTGCTCATTTATTTATTTATATAACCATATGTGCATTCATTCAGCACAGATACATCTGTATGCATGACTCATACTCTTGATTAAGTGGGATATTAGTGCGCTGTTCTTATGTTCTGTCGCATTCCTTCCGACTTACTGGGATTTGAACCCGGGTCTCTTGAGTCTTCTTCCAACACTATCCACCAGACCAGATCTACAGGATATTAGTAAAGGTTCCCTTGACATTTCGTCCAGTCGTGTCCGACTCTAGGAGGCGGTGCTCATCCCTGTTTCCAAGCCATAGAGCCAGCGTTTGTCCGAAGACAGTTTCCGTGGTCAGGTGGCCAGCGCAACTAGACACAGAATGCCGTTACCTTCCCACCGTGGTGGTACCTATTTATCTACTCGCATTTGCATGCTTAGGTTGGCAGGAGCTGGGACAAGAGACGGGAGCTCACTCCATCGCGTGGATTTGATCTTACGACTGCTGGTCTTCCAACCTTGCAGCGCAGAGGCTTCTGCGGTTTAACCCGCAGCGCCACCATGTCCCTAGGATATTAGTACCAGTGTATAAATCAGGTACAATATTTTATAGACGGAAGCCCTACACAGATGCTGTTCCATAACACAACTAGCGTTTTATACAGTGAATCTAAAGTGTTATGTTGCCATTAACTGTTTACTTTAGTTACTCATACAATGACTTAACTTTTTCTCTTAAGTTGTTCATTAAAAAACTTCTAACCATTAATGTCTGTATATTCCTACATTTCAAATAGCAGAAGAAATTTCCTACAGAGAAAAACCTTAGTTTTAAACTAAAATGTTATGCTTTAAGCTATAATCCCAAAAGCAAGGAAATTCAGATCACACATCCCAGCCATCATCCTCACTCATCGATGTATCCTTTTGGTACCTTAATTTTCATCCCAAGTGAATGCTACAGCATAATCCCACTAGCTACCCCAATAGCATATTACTAGTGGTGAGAAGAGCTAAAAAGAAACATAGGCTTTTGATTGCGTGTAAGCTATAGATTCTCCATTCTGAAGGAAATTTCCATTCTGAAGGAAATCAACCCTGAGTGCTCACTGGAAGGACAGATCCTGAAGCTGAGGCTCCAATACTTTGGCCATCTCATGAGAAGAGAAAACTCCCTGGAAAAGACCCTGATGTTGGGAAAGTGTGAAGGCAAGAGGAGAAGGGGACGACAGAGGACGAGATGGCTGGACAGTGTCATTGAGGCTACCAACATGACTTTGACCAAACTCCGGGAGGCAGTGGAAGACAGGAGGGCCTGGCATGCTCTGGTCCATGGGGTCACGAAGAGTCGGACACGACGTAACGACTAAACAACAACAACAAGCTATAGATTTGCAAAGCACTTCCAAGAGTTACATAATCTTCAGTAGTTCGGTCCAGTTGATCCATATTTGAGCATGGAGGGAGTCTTGTCTATGAAGGGCTAAGCCTATACTTTGCTATGTATAAGCCAAGTTTTTTCACCTTTAGGAAATCAAAGAGCAGTGTTCACTTCTTTTGTTTATTTGGAATGGAAATTAAATACAAAAGATGTACATCCATGTATCCGTGTTTTGATAAGGAGATGAATGGTTGAAGAGTAGTTCAAGAGAATTCTTATTTTCCTTATTTGTATATAGCTTCAATTATAACTTTTTTGCTTTAACATACTTTTTTTTCTCTTTTGGGAATTCCTCTGTGTTTGCAGAATGCAATCTAGAGCTACTAGAACCAGAGCTTGAAAAAGTTACTGTGGGGGCTACAATTCTCAGAATTTGTAGCCTACAGAGTAACTTTGAGAGCCATGCTAGCTGAGGCATTTTTTGGAGCTATATAGGTCAAAAAAAGTTAAAACCAGATTGTACTGACAAGCTCTCTCATGATCTTGCAAAATCCAAATGCTTCCTTATTTAATGAAGTGGTGATATTTAGGAAATAATTAACAATTCTGAGAATCCCATGTCGTTCTTTACTTAACATGATGAAACCAGGGATCAGTTTCTACAGTCATGAGATCAAAAGTCACACAGTCCACTTACTCTTACTCTTTGTCTCAGCTGCCACACATATAGTAGACACTGTGTCACTCACCTTCCTGTAACTGCCACTGCGTTCTAGTTAAAAAAGACCTATTTTTAATACCAATCCCACTGCTCCATTTTCGGTGTCAACAGACAGAAGACAAGGTCTGGTCAGCAAGAACCAACGCCGTCAGCAAAATTTAGACGTAAGGTGTTACAAATAACAATTTAGAAGTAAGGTGTTACAAATAATAATAACTTGTAATCAATTTCTTTTTCAATAATGAAAACAATTGTAATAAAGAATAACTTCCTTCATTTTGTCTTGTAACTGTATATGCCTTCTTGTGTTAATTTTGTAGTAACATGCATAGGTATGTGTTGTACTCTAGTCCATTATATATATATTATAATAGCAACTAACTACCTTTGGAGCCTTGGGGCTGTAACTATAACTAAATGCTTTTCAAAATCAGTTTGGGGCAGCAGGCCCGTTTCTTTCAATGCCTGGAGTAGCATATAAAGTAGGAAGGAAACCCTGGGTATAGTTAGGATGTGCTAAACTTCCCTTTTCACACCACTACTTATCTGCTCTCTGCCCCACCCCATCAAGGACTTTTCCCCCTAGCATGGTGTCGTCACCAATGTCGCGATTTGACCCTTTTTGGATCCCGCACCTCTGGAACCTATGTGGCGTGGGACCCACTCGTGCCTTGGTCTGTCCACCTAGACTCAGACCTCAGAGCACACCAGGGCAAAACCAAACTCTTTCCTTCCTTCCACTGCTGCCACCAGGAGATCCCTAGATCCCCATAACTCCTTTAGAAAGAATCAGGTCCATTCTTTAATGAAATAGAAAGATCTTTAGTTTATTTGCTTATTTGTTTCAGTATTATAATATTCAGTTCTATTCCGTCTGCCTTCCAGTCACTGGTCAATCACTTCTCAGATCTCCTACTATATTTTCATCAGTCTAATCACAATCACATAAATCTCTGAACTCTCTAATCAAACTCCTTCCAAAACTCTGATCTGATTCCATTGATGGAAATGAGCTCAGTTGGGAGAAAAGTTGTTGAGGGACAAGCTCAGGATGAAAGGAAATTAGCATGGGGAAAGACCATCAACTTTTTTTTATTTTTTATTTTTAGCTTTATTTTATAGGGTTAGGGTTAGGGATGGGGACAGGGGACATGGGATTAAACAGGGGTTGTAAATCAACATGAACATTTTACAATATTCATTCCTATCTATTACATTTCAAAGATACATAAGTTTCTGGTGTATTCTAATTCTAAATTGATCTTAGGCTTTCAATTATCAAATATTAATTTACATTCTATTTCTAAGCCAATCATAAAATTTATGCCAACAATCTTCATGATTCACCTTTCTTGTTGAGTCTAGCCATTCTGATAGTTTATCCATCTCCGCCGTATCCAGGATTTTTACTATTAACTCATCTTGAGATGGATTCTCCGGGTCTTTCCAATGTTTAGCAAAAAGAATTCTTGCAGCTGTCAAGATATGGATAACTAAATATTTTTCCGTTAGGTCTATTGAATCCGGGATTACATTTAGAAGAAAAAAATTCAGGGGTTACAGTTATCGGAATCTCTAAAACCTCATGCAAAAGCATTTCAATCCTTTTCCAATATTTTTGGGCTTTCCCACATGACCACCACATATGATAAAAAGAACCTTCTTTTTGTTTACATCTCCAACAGAGATTTGAAATGTTAACATCCATTTTGGCTAATTTTGTGGGAGTTATATACCATCCATAAAACATTATATATATATTTTTTCTTTAAAAGCTACTGACTTAGTGAGTTTTATATTGTTTTTCCATATTTGTTCCCACTGATCCAAACTTATATTGTGCCCAACATTCTGTGCCCACCTTATCATATATTCTTTAACCACTTCCTTCTGGGTATCAAAATCTAATAAAAAATTATATAATGCGGGAAAGACCATCAACTTTTGATGTCCATATCTGATCCCCATGTAGACTACAGGAAACAACACTACGGAGAAATGTTTTCAACTAAGGTTATTAAAACCTCCTGGAGCACAGAGCAGTATCTGACCTTAAAGAAATGCAAACCTGACCAAGGCTGCCACTTACATGATCGAATACCTCAGGATTTGTTCCACTTATATTTTAAATATCTTTTACTGACCACATGACACAAAGGCTGATTCAAATCAGTCCAGCCCTTTTTTGCTCCTGAAGCAGCTTGTTTTCTCTGCCACTGGGGTCTTTTACATTTTCAAGCCGGAATGATTCAAGTGGGCTTTTGCCTGTGTGGTTAGTTATGATACATTCTTGTAAAGACCAGGGGTGTGCCTGTAGGTGGTGTTTCAGAGATGTAGACAGTTGGGATGTGATGTTCTGGATTGGGAGAACATGGCCTCCTGTTCTTATCTCTTCTTCAATCATCCTTTGAATTTTTTTTAAATCTTACATATATATTTGTGCTATATCGCCCTATCGCCTATCACTGGGTCATCATCATTATTTCCCATATTTGCCCCCTACCTGTCAGATTAGCAAAGGTGGGACCAGAGGAAGGAAGGAAGGAAAGAAGAGGGTGCTGTGGACTAGAATGCAAATCACATTGCATCCAATATGAACAGTGAACTCCTGAATCAATCCGCAGCCCCTGCATGACCACTGAGTGCAATTTCATATGCAATACAGGCTGCGAATCAAATCACAGCAAAGCCAAATCAGAGTGATTTCCAGTGTAGTTGTACTCTGAGTACATTCTCTTGAATGCTAGTGCATCCTTATCTCACCTTTTGTGGAGGTGGGAGAGGCCTCAAATGCTCCACTTTTCCTGAGCATTTCTGTCTATTCCTCCCACAAGCTCTGCTTAAAGCTTTCGAAGCTTGCCTTCCAAACAAGCAGTATGCAAACATATCCAAGTGAGATTTGATTGATCCTGGATTTAAATGGATTTACGCAAACATGCTATTGCTGCTGCTGCTGTGCCACCATCTCATTGTTAAGAGCATCTGTGAACTGGGCAATGAGAAGGATCCACCGTGCCAGGGATGGAATACCTGTGGCCTTCTCAATATTGTTGGATTTCAACTCCCATAGTGAATCACCACTTGCTCTGCTGACTAGAGCAGATGGAAGCTGAAGCCACACAACATCCATAGGGCCAAATGCTCCCCACCCACACACTGAGGTAAAAACCACACAAAACCATTTATACACCAGAGTAAGAAAAGAAATGAAAACATCCTAACAAACTAAAAAATGGTAAAACTCCAGGCTTTGATGGAATGGGATCAGAATATTATAAAGCTTTTAAATCAATACTGATCCCCAAGTTAAAAATACTTTATAATGGAATATTGGAAGGAGAGAAAATACCAGATTCTTGGAAATATTCATTAACAACTCTTATTCCAAAACCCAATAAAGATTTGACAGACCCAAGTTCGTATAGACCTATCTCATTATTAAATCAAGATGCAAAGATACTTACTGCAATCTTGGCAAATAGAATGAATAAGTTTATTACAAAATATATTAAAGAGGATCAAAATGGGTTTTTTAAGGGAAGACAAATGGAAAATTTAACTAGGAGGGTTTTGAATATTATATATAATATAGAAAAAGATAAATCAAAGGCAGGTATTTTATCATTAGATATTTTTAAGGCATTCGATTGTGTAGAAAGGCCAACATTAAAGATCCTTTTAAAGTGTTGGGGTTTTGGAAAGAAATTTAGGGGGGTAATAGACCAATTATATTTGGAGAACACTTCTGCAGTAATTGTTAATGTGATGACAGAGCAGATAGCTCTAGGTCGAGGTACCAGACAAGGTTGCCCTCTTTCTCCAGTTCTGTTTGATTATTGAAATGTTAGCAAATGCAATAAGGAATGATGAGTTAATTGAAGGTATGGGTGAAAATAATAAAATAAAGATTAATTTATTTGCTGATGATTCCCTATTGACAGTGAAAAACCCATTAGAAAGTATAGATAGAATTAAAATTCATTTAGAAAAATTTGGAAAAATAACTGGATTACGTGTAAATTGGCAAAAATCTGAAATAATGTTGTTTAATCATAATAAACTAGAACAAGAAAAGTTTGTTGATAAATATGATTTTAAGATATGTAAATCGGTTAAATATTTAGGTATAGATTTAGTAAAAGATACTCAAAAAATAAAGGAACATAATTATAATAAATTAAAAGGAGAAACTACAGGAATATACTAACTTAAAACTTTCTTGGTTTGGAAGGGTCGCACTGATTAAAATGAAGATTCTGCCAAAAATTATTTTTTTATTTAGAATGTTACCAGTACAGTTAACAGAAGATGATTTTAAATTTTGGCAAGGAATGATTAATAAATACTGTAATGAAGGGAAGAGAGCCAGAATAAATAAAAAGTATTGGTATAAAACAACAAAAAAGGAGGTATAGGCATACCAAATATAAAAAAATATTATTTGGCTAATCAGTTGAGGTTCATTGGGGAAATTATATATAACCCAGAAAGGTTAATTTGGTGGAAAATGGAATCATCAGAATTACAGGTGGCTATTGAAAAACATCTATTTGGTATGATTAAGAAATATAAAATAAGCGAAATTAATAACCCGTTTTTAAAGACTATGTTAAACGTCTGGTACAAGTATAGAAAGAATTTATGTCCGTTTAACTCTCCATTAGAATTAGTGACTGAAATAGAGAATTTTCCTGCCAATATGAAATTTTATGCAGAATTATTTAAAGAAAAAAAAGTGATTAGATTAAAAGACTGGTTGTATAAAATGAAATCGAAAGATCAAATGAAACAAATCCTTCAAAATAAGAATATATCATGGTTGAATTATATGCAATTAGAAAGATGGACTAATGAATGGGTAAAGAAGTATAATAAAGGTAGAGAATATACGAAGTATGAACAATTTCTATTATCATATGAAGATATTCAGATGACCGATTCAGTAAAGGGTGCAGTAAGTAACATTTATAGATTCCTGCTTGATCTAGAAGAAGAAGAGACTGAGAAAGAGGATTGAAGTTAGTGTGGGAACAAGACTTAGGAAAAAGAATAAATGATGAAAAATGGAGGAAGATGTGGAAAATGAGAGTTTTACGATTTATGTCGGTGAGAATAAGAGAATTTTTTTTCAAATTGGGTTTAAGATGGTATTTGACACCGACAAAATTGAATAAAATTATCGCTAGTTATCTGAATGTCTGTTGGAAATGTGAGAAGGAAATTGGTACATACTTTCATATGTGGTGGGAATGCGAAAAAGTACAAAGATTTTGGAAACTAATCTTTAAAGAACTAAATGACATATGTGAAAAAGATATAGAATTTAATCCTGAGATAGCTCTGTTATCAATATTTGAAAATGTGGAATATGATAAGATGACTAGAGAATTGATTACCAATTTATTAACCGCAGCCAGATTAATAATAGCTAGGAATTGGAAATCAAAGTCTGAATTTCGAATGGAAGAATGGTATAATGAAATATGGAACATTGCTATAAATGATAAGTTAACTTGTAACTTAAAGGTTAAGAAAGGAGAGATGAAAAAGAATAATTTCTATAATATATGGGGCAGATTTCTTGAATATGTGCTAACAAGAGGAAAAAGGAAAGCTCCAAATCAAGAATCAATGCAGTTCTGGAGAAGAGGACAATAAAGGAAGAAGAAGAATAAAGATAGAGGAAGAAGAGGATTACTGCACGAGGTCCCGACTAGGGTGGTATTTTGTATTTTGGTTTATGTATTTTATGTTTATGTTTACGTTGTAGTTTAAGAAAAAAAAACAGAAAAAATAAAATAAAACATCCTATGGATGAGATGAGACTTATTCTTGCTTAGACACCCTTAGATCAGTGAGATGTGTCAGTAATGACGAATTAAAGTCCCACTGATTTCAACAAATGTCCTCAAAAAAATTGAAACTGTTAGAACAGTTTCTTCTTACTGCAAATAAGAACTGAATCTACTGTTATATAGGAAGAGATCTGTGACAGTGGCCATTCCAAAATAAACAATTCTCGCTGCTTTTGTTTCAAGAGGGACCCTACCAACCAAGCAGCTATTGTGAAATAAATGAAACTAACTCCATTTATATCTCCATTCTCTAACTGAATATTCAATGAAGGACTCCACATTGCATGTCCCATTGCATGCCAGTGAGGCCTGGTTCAGAAAAGAGCGGGGGGGGGGGGGGGGGGAGAGAGAGAGAGGGAGGGAGAGGGAAAGAGAGTATGTACTTCAGATAGATAGATAGATAGATAGATAGATAGATAGATAGATAGATAGATAGATAGATAGATAGATAGATAGATAGATAGATAGATAGATAGATAGATAGATAGATAGATAGATAGATAGATAGATAGATTTAACAATCATTATGGCAATTATTTTCTTATTTATTCTGCATCTTGGCTTTCCTCTGTGCACGGCCACTGTCCCTTTTTTTTATCATCACCATAGCTTTGTGAGATAGGCTGAGGTGAGAGTAGGGACTGTTTCAGTCCCCCTACCACCACCATGGGTTTTATGTATGAATGGGGATTTGAACTTCTGTTTGCCCAGTCCTAGTCTGTCACACTTAAACAGTATACATTAGTTTGCAAAGCATATCCAACATGTTTTTAGCATGTCTGATACAGCCATACTCAATAGTTTTCACTCCTCTTGCCAGCAACCAAATCTGTTTACCATACCCTAATTTTACAAAATATACCATTTAAAATCACAATCCTGTTCTAGATCTCCCTCCCTCCCTCCCGTTCTCTCTGTGTGTGCATGCTTGGGTATCCTAGGGTCATAATGGTTGCAGAGTTTTGAATTTCTGCTAAAATTCCTTCTTGCTATGCAATAGAAGTACAGAGATCCACAGACGAGAATAGCTAGAAGTTCTCCAGAATCCACCCCTTCCTCATTAACTTCAAATCTCAGTAACTTACGCTGAGACATTTGTTAGAGAAAGAATAAAAACCATTTCTTTATTTATAGTAGCTTGAAACTGCAGGCTTGTGCATGCTGCTTTCTTCACTGCATACTTAGCAACCAACTGAACGGATCAAAAGCAAACAAGCAACTGACACCAACTGAGTAAGGTTGAATAAAAATCAATGATTAAAAAAAATCAATTTGATTTAAATCAAATCCATCTTGAAATAAACACTCAGCAGAGAGGTAGGACTCTCTTTGAAATCAAAGGCTGGAAAGAATTATTGGTTAGTGCTGGATAGTCCAGCCCAGAAAAGTCCCTCCAGGTTGCATAAACTAGACAGAATGTGAAGTTGCAAATAAAACTCCAACAATAACTAGAGGAAAGAGACTGGACTGTAAATAGGGTGGAGTAGTTTGTGCCAAAACTTACAGGGCACTGAAATCTAGAAGTAAATCTGCTGATGAATGTTAGGAAAATTAATGTCAACACATCCTGGTTCTATTCATTTTTCTTTTCTTTTTACTTTTATTCTCTCACTCTCCCCCACCCCTCTCCATCAGGCTCAGGTCTACCATTTGGCAGAGTGAGGCAGCTGCCTAGATGGAAGATACTGGCGGCATGGCATAGAAAGGAAACTGCTGTCTTTCCCAAACTAAGCTACTTTGTTGCCTGCTGCTGTGTGAAGATGCTATTCCTTAGTGAAAGACTGAACTACGGTAGCTCAGTTGGCTTTTTCTACATAGAACTGGAGGTGGTGCCATTTTGTTCTTCACCACAGGCACCAAAATGCTTGGGTCCAATCCTGTGGTGTGTATATGGATACTGATGTGAAGATGTTCTAGCAGGAAGAGGCCAGAATAGGACAGACTGTTTGTAGATACCATTTGCCCTTACAATAATATACTGGAGAACAAAAAACCTCCACATCCATACATAAACTCCAGAAATAACTGTTAGTGGTATATGGAGTGGGGATGTGTGTGTGTGTGTGTGTGTGATCTAGGTACACCACCTTACCATTGACCATCCAATTCCCAGGTAAGGAGAAAGCCTTGCTGAATTCTATGTCCTTATCTGTTTAGCCTGTTGTGACTTGACAAGAAACCTCAAGATAGATTTTGAAAGTCCTGCAAAATCCCTTCCTTCCAGCTGAAAGCAAAAGAAGGAACCAGTTTTCTTCCCCACGATGTTCTCCATAATTGGTAGAAAATATATGCAAAACGGTTATCTTTTCCATTTAAGAACCAAAGCTCACACAGACAGCTGAAAAAGTGAGCCATCAAATAACCCATGCAATTTTTTTTTTTAAAAAAAAACCATTTATCTAAGGGGCAATTGGCTCAGTTTGGTGCAAATTTTGCACAAATGTTGCGAATATTTTGTACAAAAACCATCCTTGCCAATGTGAGGGCAGATCAAAAGCAGCAGGAAATCTCATGCACTATTCAAATGAAGAGAAGGATGCTCCTGCTTTTCATCCTCTCATGAAAGATGCATGGATTTCTATCCCAAGATAGCAGTAAAGCTAACATTAATAATCACACAGGACACCATGCCCTATCTGCATTGCTTAAATAACACACCTATTCAGTGTGTTGCTGTTAAAATTGCAATGTCCCAGCATTCTGGACCTTGGGGGAAGAAGAGAAGCCCTTTAACACCATGTTAATCTGAAATGTCCTTTGTTAATTGTATGTTCTGTTTGACTCCCCGCCACACACCCTTTTTATTTTTATTTTTTGCGTGGCAGTGTAATGCTGCAGCTGAGACATTTACTCAGTGTTCAAGCAAATAAATGCTATTTCATGGTCACTAAACCATGCAAGCTGGAAGTTGTAAACTAGAACTGACATTCAAGTTGCCTTGAAAATGATGTTTTCACTTATTTATGGGTCTCCCAAATACATCTTAAAGTTTTGGATCACTAAGCACAAGACCTTCATTGTAGGAAGTTTTGAGCAGACACCAAATAAGGCTGTTTATAAGCGAGCAACCTCG
Organism: Intellagama lesueurii; assembly: GCA_037013535.1. Taxonomy (NCBI): domain Eukaryota; kingdom Metazoa; phylum Chordata; class Lepidosauria; order Squamata; family Agamidae; genus Intellagama; species Intellagama lesueurii. The sequence continues at coordinate 284,506,845 of JBAJHW010000001.1, read as the reverse complement.
GCCTGTCACTGTTCTCAGAGGGAATGGCCTCAATTTAATGCATTCATCTGATAAATGAAGGGAAAGGGGGAGCCAAAACTACTCTTTAAAAGGAAGCATATGACTGGGAAATGCTTTTTTGAACACGCAAATCTTTTTGCTGTGGTTACACAAACTCGGGCTAAATTTAATGAACAAAGAACATATCTGGGGGGGAGCCATATTTTCTAAGTGCACACTTGTTACACAGTGCCTATAGCCCTATTCAGTCATTAAGAAAGTGTGTGCAGCCCACACACATTAACAGGAGCAAACTAGCTCCATCTCCCTCACCCCACTGAACATGGAACTGCAACTCTCTAAAGAGGGATAAGCTACTCTACCCAAGTAACCTCTCAACGCTCCCTCTCCCAGAAATTGGGTTCAATTTAACAATAGAAACATTAAAATCAGATAAAACTCAACACAACTGTACAGTCACACTGGCAATAAGAACCGTATTAAGCGTCATTTAAATCTATTTAGATTTTATCGTTCACATGACACAAGGGTGAAATTGATTTATATGGGCTGCAAAACAATTTTTTTTCCAACTGACCGGCAGCAGCTTTTAAAAATAACTCACTTTTAAAATCAATTCACTTCAATACAGTTTTATGGATGTGAATGCTGCTGTCATTTTAATTTATGCCTATGTGGGTAGTAGGGACACCATTGTTTTTCCTTTTATTTTTTTTTAAATTCTTTCTTAACATGTTTATCACTGCATCACTTCATCAATACATTTGGCATTACAACCCCCTTCCCTGTTCTCTCCATTTGGATGGTGAAGGAGCTAGTGGAGCATCAGAAGACCAACGGGTCTACCTGGACATGGAGGACAGTTTGCATGCCAGGAGCATCACCCCACAAAGCAGCTAGAAGTCTCCCCCTCCCCCATTCTCCTTTTTTCATCATTAATTAGCTGGGGTAGCCACTCCAGTCAATGTTCCTCCTGTAGTTTCCACTGACTATTATGACACCAGATGGAACCTCCTAGACACTCAATTATTCAACATATCACTTACCTTTTTTAAAAAAAAAATTAAAATCAAAATCTTTAAGAACAACATGCTCCTAAAACAGAAAGGAAATGAGTCGATTTCAGCAGTATAGATGCCAAAACTGTTTTAAATTACCAGAAATAAATTGATTTTAATTCAGTGCATGTGAACACGGCCACCAGTTTAAATACCATGTGACTTGGAACAGTCTGAACAGAAATATATTCAAATGACCAGTGTGATCACAGCCTGTAAAAACTATTTAAACTTAGTATACAAATAGGCCAAAATCCTACTGCTTAGTTTAGTAAATCATTCTAGAGTAGGCCTACTCAATCAATCGAGGTTTAATGAGTCAGCTTCTCCATAAATTCCATTGATTCATATTGGCCTACTCTAACTGCAATTTACTATGCTAAAGTAAGTTGCAGCTAGAGTAAGCCCATTTGAATCAATGGAACTTACAGAGGAAGTGACTCACTAAATTGATTCAGTGGGCCTACTCTAGTGCAATTCACCAGACTAAACAACAGGATATTGGCCATAGTTAAAATCATCACAACAAATTAAACAATATTCAAGCCAATTTAAAATGATGTGTCTTCACACCTTTCCTAAAAGTAGTGAAAGTGCTTAGGATTGACTCCTTTACTGATCACCTGAGTGATGCTTAATTTGCTACAATATCCAGTTATCTATTATACAAATAACAAGGTAAGTTCATTTTAAATTCTGGTACCAGTACAATCTTGGAATCAATAAAAGAACAAGTAGCTGTTGCTAACAGCAACACAACACACAGATAACAATCTACTTTTAGTTTCCTACTTGTCAGAATGATTTTGATTAATGGTGGGCACCCTGTCCTTGAAAACATGTTGTTCTGCATTTTCTCAGAAAAAAATGGGCCCAGGCAGAATTCAGCAAATAACATTCTAGCAATACACACCACAGCCTAGTACTGAGTCAGATGTTCTTATGCATGTTTAATTCTGTGTTGGTTTGTCAATACTAAACCGTATTCACAGTGCCAGTCCAAGACATATTGCTGCTTAAAACAGGCTCCAAACCATGCTGCCACTCCACCCCAACTCCAGTTTCAGGTGAACAATATACAAGGACCAGAAAAGGTTTTGTTTGCTTGCTTGCTTGCTTTTGTTCCTTTCCTTGGCACCTGAGATGGAAGATCCTCACAAGCACCTCTGCACCATCCCTGGAAATAAAACTACAAGAATAGTGAATTAATGATTTACCATTTGTTGCCTTTTCATAACATGCAAAATCTGCTGACTGAGGTGGCAACTTAGCCACTTGGTAGGATCACCCACGAACATTCCAGTTTAAGATCATTATATTCCAGCCTATGGAGTCAAACTAGATATGTATGCATTATATCTCTACACCAAACTGATTTCAAACTGAGCTTCAGTTTCTATACAGAACATATGACTGTTTCAGTCAAAAATTACAATTTGTGTATTAATGCACAATAGTATTATTCTATTTTTCATGTGCTCTGTCTGTTCGTTCAGCTTTATACACTTATGGCTGATGACATTAATAGCAGTAATTTATTTTATTTTATTTCCAATGGAGAGGAAAATTTCCTTCCTTCACTGTCAAGGGGCTTTTTAATACAAGAAGGTCTTGTGTTATTTGCTATCAAGTCAAAACTGACCGATAGCAACCCTAATCAATCTTTCAAGGTAAGCAAGGAGTGATTTTACCAGTTCTACTCCCCCCCCCCCCACCGAATGCTCATGGCCAAGTGGGAATTTGAACCCAGGTCTTCTGAGTCCTTGTTGGTCACACGATCCACTATACCCCACGTAGTGTACAGGAATAGAGATAGAGAGAGAGAGAGAGAATGGGCATAGCTACAGTGAAGATGACCCACAGCTTGGCTACTACAAAAGTAAAAAACGAGTTCCTTTGACATTTATTTGGCAGCCAAATTTTTAGGTCCTATGTGGAAACCTATGGGACACCAGTATTTCTCAGAATATGTACAACCATGAGAGCCTTCATAATTTTATGAAACACAAACATACACGTTTTAAGAGAATTGTGGAAATACTTGAGTCATGTCAATTATTTCTTTTTTAAAATGCTACTAAAAACTCATGTCCATTTATCCTACATAATGGCTGAAATCCTGTTGCACCGCTCTGCACATGCAAAGGAGATGATGTCATCATACGTGACAAGTCAGGGTGTATGTGACTTGTATACAATGGTACGAAGTCACATTTATCCCCAAAGCCGAAATGAGCAGCAACGTTCCGCTGTTGATGTTTACCACTGTGCATGTAGAGCTGTGCAAACGGGATTTCAGCTTACGTGGTTTAGTCCCCATTCAATGTGAACGTTGGAATGTATAAAAAAGGGTATATGTGAGGGAGAAAGCCATCCACAGAAGGCTTTTCCTTCACACCAGTTGTTCCCATGACACAGGGCACACTCCCCAAACTGTCATGCATGTTGTATTTCTGTCCTTATATCCCAGAGTTCTTCAGACTTACAGGACTTTGTAAAAGCTCTTGTGATTTATGTGTGGTATACATGTTGGTGTGTGGCGCTAACCAAAGGGTACTGTAACTTACCATAACGAGAGTGGTGTCTGCCTATCTACAGAACCGCACCTTTCTTCCGTCCTCCACTTTTCACTTTCGACAGGATGTATGTATGCCGCGGGTGGGGAAGGTGCTCTTTACAGAGAAAAATAGGGCTCTGATCTCCACTCACTAAAGGTCACTGGTGGGGATGCACCTCTCCCCGTTTTTGAAGAGCCCCTGCTTCCAGCTGCCCATGCCTTCCATTTGTCTGAGCAATTCCACAAGGCGCAGGGTTTTTATAGGGGCGCATCAGGGCCAGGAGAGCCACGGGGGTGGGTGAGGAACCCGCTTCGGGCAGCAGAGCGGTGGGGCGTCAAAGGCCGGGCAGCCACGCGTCTCTGGGGAGCTGCAGCCGTGGGCCCCTCTCCCAGGCCGCCTTTTGTCTGGGTATTCGGGTCGTCGGCGTCCTTCCTCCACCACAGGGTTAGAAAGAGGAAGGCCAACGGCGGGCACGGAAGCCGGCGGCGGCTGAAGCGCCCCCTCCCGCCCCCGCACTGCGCCACGGGACACAAAGGAGAGTCGGCCGACGGCTTCCCATTTTTCACTTCTGTGAGAAAGGAGTCCTCCCGGCCAAGGCGCGGGGAGAACGCCTACGAAAAGGTGGCGATCACACAGGCTCTTTTCTCGGGCGTCCCCTCGGCGCCCTGGCTGCGAGCACGCCCGCTGGTGGGAAGGGGCCGACCGCTTTGCTGCGGCTGCCGTGGCGGGGGCAGCAGCCCCCCTGCGCGCTGTGAGGGGCCCGCGCTTCGCGTCCCGTGTCAGGCCGTGGAAGAATGTGGGCCGCCCCGGTTGTGCGCGCTGAAACCACGGCGAGGAAAGAATGTGTTGCAGTGGAGGAAAAGTGAGAGGGAGGGAAACAAATGTCTTGACATTAATAGCTCTTTGTCAGAGCTTGAGAAATGGCCCTTTTTGGACCAGAATCTTCCTGTGGGTATAACTCATACCCACGCTTGATGCAGAGTTCTGGGAGTTGTAGTCTTTCCAAGATCTTGTCTCGCGACTTCCAAGCAACAGTGGGAAAAAAGTTACAGGGGCCTGGGCACTGAGGTGGAAAAGCGTGGCAGCCACAGCCAGGCCCATCAACCACTCCCTGGGCCTTGGAGGAGGGAGCACTGAGTAAAACAGGGCATATCAACAGAAAAGACCGCAGCCATTATGGGGGAGGGGACGGGCTCTGTCTCTTCGTCCATGTGAATTTTCACTGGTGTGAATTTGTTAAACCATGTGTGCAGGTTTTGATTTGTTTTGTTTTTGCCTTGAAGCAGTGGGTAAAAATGTGTTACAAAGTGATTCAGCTCTGGCTACGCACTTGCTCATGAGTGTGTGGCGCAGAAAGATGTTATCCACTGGGATGATACTGTGCAGTGTTTGTTGACACAGGCCCCTGAGAAACAGAATGAAATACCAGCATAGCCATCCCTGAGAAAAACACACTGGTCTACCAGCATTGCCATCCCTCTCACACACAACTGGGTTTGCAGTGAAGACCCTACCAAGAGAGAGGGAAAATACTAAGCGTTCTGAAAATAATGCAGCTGGTGTTTTAACTGAGCTGGGAGGCTATGCAGTCCAAAACATTAGAGAAAAAACAGGAAAACAAAACAAAAACTGTGCTCTCCTTTTGCTTACGTAAGCGCACTTTTTGTTTGGTCATTGTCTCTATTGTTCCCCTGGAGACAGTTACTCTGCCAACTCGGGGCAGAGCTGCCGTGTGCTCTGTATATGTACATTGAGAGAAGCATTGGTCCAGAACCCTCATTGCTTCACTGGATTATACATGGGGCTGGAAGAGTCAAAGGCTGAGTAGCATCCCTTTGTCTGCTTGAGTATACTAAACCTTGGCTGATTTCTCATTAGCATAACACTGAAACAAGCACAGATTTGTCACCATTTGCTCACACATGCAACTCCCTTTTGCAACGGTCATCAGGGTGCCTAACAAGTTGGTTACAGCTCTTTTGAAACAGCTAACATTTGCTATGGTAGGGATTTTCCCATTGGGGGTTTCACAAAAGAACTAAAACAGATGCTACTTGAGGAAGAACAAAGGCAGGCGGTGGGGGGGAGGTACTAGCAATCTGTCTCCTTGCCTTTTGTTTCCCTGGGACCTTAACTTAGCTGTGCTAGCTAAGAAAAAAAGATTTCTTCTTCTTCACTGGCACAGTTTATATTTGTTCATTTATTTATTGTATTTATTTATTTAAACATTTATAGCCCACCCTATATCACAGGATCTCAGGGCAGGTTACAAGTTGAATAAAACATTTTTACAACATATTTAAAACAATTTAAAACCAAACAGCACAACATTCAAACAGTCATATATTAAGTATATTAAAACGTTGCAGCTGACTGGATAGCTCAGTGGTAGGTTGGGAATTCAATTCCTCACTGTGCCTCCTGGGAAAAAGAGCCAGCCTGTGTGGCCTTGGGCAAGCTGCACAGTGCCAGGGCACCCCCAGAAGAAGGGAATAGTAAACCACTTTTGAGTATTTTCTATGTGGAAAACCCTGGAAAGGATTTCCATAAATAGAATTAACTTCACAGCACATGATTATTGATTAAAAGCACTGCACTAAAAGCTATGCAGGCCACAGTCTTCAATCCCCAAAGGCTGTAATACAGTACATCTTGACTTGGTGCCAAAAATGATGCCAGTGTCAGTGCCAATCAAACATCCAAGGGGAGAGCATACCATAATTGGGGTGCTAAGGCAGAAAAAGCCCTCCCCCTGTGTTTCCACATAAGCTGTTCTCAATGATGAGACACAAAGGAGGGCCTCCCCAGCAGATTTTAGAGATTGGGCAGGTTTGTATAGGGACAGGCACTCCTTCAAATATCCATGTCCCAAGCTATTTTAATTATACTCAACATTTACTTGGCTGTGTGCTGGAAATTCCACTCTAGGAAGCTTCAGAGATATATCAAATAAGAAGAATAGACATTACAGATTATTTATTTTACTCTATCCATTGCTTAGCCGTAATCTTCCCAACTTGGCTTGCAGCATAAAAACAATTCTATAAACATAGGAATAAAATTGTATTAAATATAAGCAACACAAACTTTAAAAAATTAAACTTAGTGAAACCTACTTACAAACCTTAAAGTTTAAGATTGCTTTTACTAGGCAGGTTCCAAGAGTTCTTCACACCTTAAAAACATATGTGAAAGGGACACACACACATGTAGAGAAATGGAGGGATTCTAGGATAATGCAGAGGAGTTTCATGTTCATACACTGATTTGCATGTAGGGGTTCTTTGCCCAGCTGCCAAACATATCTCTTGCACTCTCCTTGTGTACTGTTATAGTGGTACCAGGGCTCACAGGAACAAAACATCATGACTTTTTAAGCTAGGGTGGTGCCACCCCTATCAGATTCCTCAGTTCCTTCAGAGCGTTGCTGCACTCTTCACAATATTCGTTGGGAAATTAATTTTCCAACTATCTGTTGTTCTGAGCTCTGTGTGTGAGATAAACATGCAGGCTATGAATTTAGCACTGCACCATTGCCCTCCTGCAGTCTTTCAGTGCTTGAGAGGGCTCAGTTGAGCATTCCTGCTGTTACTAGTTTTTCATTGGTTTTATTGGCCTTACATAAGAACATAAGAAAAGCCCTGCTGGATCAGGCCAAGGGCCCATCTAGTCCAGCTTTCTGTATCTCACAGTGGCCCCACCAGATGCCTCTGGGAGCACATGAGACAACTAGATACCTGTCTCCTGATACCCCTCCCCTGCATCTGGCATTCTGAAGTACCTTTCTTTCAAGCCTGGAGATTATACATCCCCATCATGGCTTGTAACCTGCAATGGACTTTTCCTCCAGAAATTTGTCCAATCCCTTTTTAAAGGCATCTAGGCCAGATGCCATCACCACATCCTGTGGCAAGGGGTTCCACAGACTAACAACACGCTGGGTCAAGAAATATTTTCTTTTGTCTGTTCTCACTCCCCCAACACTCAATTGGAGTGGATGTCGCCTGGTTCTGGTATTGCGTGAGAGGGAAAAGTGCTTCCCTCTATCCACTTTATCCATCCCCTGCATAATTTCATATGTCTCAATCATGTCCCCCCTTGGACGTCTTTTCTCTAAAGAGCCCCAAACTCTGTAGCCTTTCCTCATAAGGGAGGTGCCCCAGCCCGGTCATCTAGTCGCTCTCTTCTGCACCTTTTCCAGTTCCACTATGTCTTTTTTGAGGTGCGGCAACCAGAACTGTACGCAGTACTCCAGGTGTGGCCTTACCAGCATTTAGTACAAATAAATGTGCAAATGAATTACAAATAAGTGTTAAAAAATAAATTATGAGCATGATGCAACCTGTGTCCTAGCCAGAGCATAGGAAAGCTCTGAACTTCACAATCAACATGGCTAATAGTCATACAGTGTCTGCAAGTTATAGTTCAAAAAAGCAAATTTTCAAAGCTCCAAAGAAAGCTGTTTGCACATGAGAGCCAAGGCAAGTGGGGAGATGACTGTAGGAAACCATGATTGGATTAGGTGAACTTAATTCCCTATTAAATCAACTAGACGTAATGCGTGCCAGATTTGTCCCATAGATTTCAATAATAATGAAAGTCAACTAACTTAAAGCACATCCCTATATATGTTTATGCTGAAGTAAATCCTATTACGTATATTTGCTTACTTCTTCATAAGTGTGATCTGGATATAACCTTAATCTGAATACAACCAAATGAAGCTCTTCATTCAGGAGGCAAGTGCCTATTACCTTCCATAATACCAGAAAATGGGAAACTTGTTCTAATACATGTCACTATTTTAAGGTCAAACTATATATTACAGATTGTTATTAGAAGAGGGTACTCCTTAAGCACAGAAAGACATCTGGTATTGCAGTATGAGTTTTTCCACATATTTTGTAGTTTTCAAATTAACTTGTTTTGCTTTGTGGTTGTTTATTGGAAAGTAGACATGGGCGTCATTTGCATGTGTGTTCAAGCATGAAGGTCCATCAGAATCACGTCTGTTACCCTAACATGATGTTAAGTTTCTAGTGTTATGCAGTTTACAATATGTAGTCTGACTCTTGACAAATGGGTCAGAGTTGCGAATCAAGTCCCGAGTCCCCCCAGAACCCCTTGAGTCGAATCAGAGTCAAGTCGCCGGTGCAACTTGATTCAGACTCGATAGCAAGTCGTGATTCACAAGTCCCCATTCCTGTCAAATAGTGTGGAACAATATTCAAGTAAATTCCATTCTTTTGAAACTGTCTAGAAAAGAGATCCATGGAGTTGTCCATTTGCAGCAGCCTTCTCCAGCCTGGTGTCCTCCAGAGATGCTGACCTCCATCATAGACAGCCAGCAGAACCACTGGCTGTACTTTCTGGAAATGATAGTACTTGTCATCGAGCATGTTTGGAGGGTGCTGGATTGGGGAAGGCTGATATACAGCAGGATGCTATATGGAAGTCCCATTGAATGCAACATCACTCCCTTCTTACTAATTCTGCTGAGGACTGCAGCCTCAGTTGCTTTTTGTCAGCCATCCTCTGCTTTCATGAGGTATGAAAACTGTTTTAGCAGCTCCTCCTGCTTTAGAGGGACCATACTCAGTCAGCCAGAAGGCAGCTTCATTTTTCCTCCTCCACTCAATGTTGCTCGCCTGCTTATCACTATTTCTTGAAGCAGCTCGTATTCTAGGTTTGCGGATTTATGTGGCATTTTGTGAGACAAAATAGGACTCAAGTTTTAATCCAGTGCTCCTGTTCACCAGAAAGTAGTCCCATAGCAGTTCTGTAAACAGAATGGTCAAGAGAGGGCTTAAGTAAGTACATATCACAATAAATACACACACACATATACACAAGTGTGTTCGTGTGTGTGTGTGTGTGTGTGTGTTGATTTTTTAAAACTCTCATACCCACCACAACAAAAAAAATTTAAACTCATACCCACCATAACAAAAAATTTACAAAGATCTCAGCTATAAATAGATGCCTAATACAATATTTTCTACATTTCAAAACTTCTGGTCCCACATACGAATCTTCCCACTAGCCCTCCCCACATGCCCTCCCAGGGCTTCTTCCGTCTGATTTATAAAAGAGAATACACTAATATTTTTGCACTGACCTTGATCTTTTATAAGAGATGTGGTTTATTGAGGAGGGAAGTTAGATTTGATATCTTAGGGCTGGTTATGTACACAAAGACAGCCTCTCCTCCTAGTAAGAGTTTGATATGTAAAACTGCAGGAAGCTCTTTAGAGACCTGGGGAAAGCCTACACAGTGATGAACCTTTCACACATCCCACCAGATTCCTACAGTAAAATGGAACTTTTACCTGTGGGACATCTCATCTGTTCCATTGCCCTTCTGCCTCTGACAACACTGGGCTTTTTCTTTTGTTTTTTTAAGAAAGGGGGGAGGGAAAACACACACAGCAGCTGCCCTAAAAGGAAAGAGGAAGCCAGAGCAGTATGAGCATCTGCCAGTGAGCGCTTAAGTTCTGCATTCAAACCGTGATGCTTTTTCCTGCTTCTGTGACGTTGTGAATTTCCACCTGCCTCCTTCCACTACCACTGCTCATTTAGAATGCAGCACACGCAGCGCTGAAAGTCTCTCTCTGTTTCCCCATCTCTCCCCAGCCAATTAGTTGCAACAACAGAGCATAACGTGGGTTTTCTTTTTCAATGCAGCTTGTTGGAGGTGAAAGAACTCTGCCTGGATATTCTCTGGTAAGCTTGTAAAATGAATGTACTGTAGGGTGAAGCTTCGTGTGATCCTGTCTTTCAGGACTGTGCAATAACAATATGTTATATGATAAAGCATTGACTGCCCAACTTAACTGTCTTATTAGCAGACTAAGGCTGCTCCTAGCTTTGTATTATGCATAGAATGTAACTGCAGTAGATTTAGTTTATTTTTTGCAATGTCAGGAACTGCTTGAAATTCCTAGCATATGTTACTCTTCCTTTCCTTTTTTGGGGTGGGTGGGCGGTAAGGGGGTGGGTATCCAAGTGTCTACACTCACTGGGTGTTTAGTACTATAGATGATCCTTGCTGTAATATATTTACAGCACACTGTACAAAGTACTTGAAAGGAAGGTTTTAGAGCCATCCTTTAAGCCAGCATAAGTATATGTTTATGGTGTGTTGTAGAAAGAATACTTGTGTAGGGGACCTCTCCTAGCTCACTTTTAAGACTTGAGAGTGACAATATCCCCCCCCCCCAAAAAAAGAGTTAAGGCAAAGAGAAAGGGGGATTGCTGCTTGTGTTGTGCTTAACTCTTGTCTCTAGTAAATAGGGTTTTTTTATTGTTTCAAAACCTAAAAGCAACAATGAAAGAAAAACTACTCTGTGCCTACATCATGACAAGAAAAGCTCTTGTCTTTGAAATCACACTTAAAAATTGTTATTTGTATCCAGCCTGAGTTTACAATTGAGAAAAGAAAAGCAGCAAACAAAAAACCTCTGGGTAGCTGTTAAAATATTTGCCTCTTTACTCTTAACCAGGAAAACAAGAGAAATCAAACAATCAAAAATCATAAAACTTGCATCAACTAAATTCCTGATGAAGGTGCTAAGCAGCTGCAATGCAGTAAGTTGTCTCTTTTGCTCCTTTACCTAATCTATTTTTCTCTGAAGACTATAATTTGTTTCAGATGTACAACTGAAAGGAATGTTCACCATGCCTTGCCTTTGTTTTATTTCACAGCCCAAAACCTTAAATATGAGTAACATGGAGACTTTGATTACATGCCAGTCAGAGGTAAATAACCCCCACCCCCATGTTTTATCTATTCTTCTTTATAGACTGCAATTTAGAGTGTTAGTGCCATTGAGTTCAGTGGGACCTAACTTCTCAGTAAACGTGTTGAGAGTGGTAGTACACTTTTTATCAGACCAGTTCTGATTTTACAGTTTACTTGAGCTTAATTGTTGAGAACTGAAGCATTATTATCATTATCGTTCAAAATATTGATTAAAAGAAGAAGTACGTTGCACACGTAGCGCTGAGCTTGTGCCTTCATCATTGCTGGATTAATCCAAGATGGGAAAAGTTACTTAGTTGGACTAGAGCTCCCATGATCCCCCAGGTAGAATGGCCATAGCTTTTTCTAGTCCAAAGAAGTACGTTCTCCCACCTCTGCTACAATCGTGTTGCAAGACAGAACTGTGCAGTCTGGAAAACAATATGACTCTTAGCCCAAATGCTTTATACCTAAAGGACCCATCCACGTCAGTGAAGCTGTTTCCAGGCATGCGAAATCTGCAGTCCCTTTGCAGCCTTACTTGGGTCTATGGCTCGGGTCCAAAAGATCTGCTTAGGCTCACAACAGAAGCTTGCACTGGTCCTGTGGAATTTTTTTTACTTTCTTCCCACCTATCCATGTAAATGGCTAACTTCCATTCCAAATGGCAAACCGTTTTGGAAATTTCACTTTATTATAAAAACTGTTTTGCTACATAGTATTTGGAAGAGGAAAAAGCTGTTTGAGGAAATTCTAAAGTCCTTCAGGCTCACAACATTCATTTCATCAAATGACTCATGCTTAGAATAGCCCCACTTAAATTGGTGGGTTAAGTAAGTAGTGAATAACTTACTGGATTCATTTCAGCTGGTGTATTTTAAGCCTGTCTGTCTAGATCCAACCCATGTTTTGTAGGGGCAGGATTAATATTTTCGGTAGAAATCACGAAGAGGTACATTGTGAAAAGTAGGATTGCATTTATCTGTTCCAGACTTACTGTTGCCACTTTTCAATATATGTTTATCCCAACTAAATGCTATGTGAGATTTTCAAAAGGGAGACACATTTCAAGCTTCTTAGAGGAACTGCATGGATACGCTGGCTGGACTGAGTTTTGACTGATTTCTTTCTACCTTATTATTGTTTACTGTAGGCTGACATCAAGAGATGCCACTTATTCATGCCATGTGATGATGAAGATGGGCCGTGTCACCTGTCTGGTATGTTTTCACATGGAAACCATGTCCTTTAATGAACATGAAAACTAAGAATTCTGCTCAGCCAAGGCTGTATCTTCATTGTTTAAAACCGATTGGAAGATGAAGACGCTAGCACTGATGCATTTATTCTGCTTTGTTATGTGGTAGCAGTAGGTCAGAATGAAGAAAATTTATTTTTTGTATTACAAGTCTCCAAATGTCTTAGCTGGCATAGCCATGCTGGATTCTGGGAATTACAGCTTTGAAACAGATTGTAAAATTGGGCACTGCGGTTGTGGTATTAAACTTGGCAGAGGGGATATCTTTTCTCTCTCTGCTGACAATACACAGAGAGTTCTACATATCTCCCAAACTACACATGCCAGGATTCTTTAGGCTCAGCTATGACATCTCAAGTAGTGCCTAAGGCCTTGAGTAGGATCAAACTAAAACTACTTTTTGAGATCCCTTCCTTTTGAGATCCTGGTCCCTCACTTGAGTATCTCAGGAAATCTCCTTTCTTCCTCAGATACAAAAAAGTTGTGAGGATAAAGTGGTAAACAGGAGACCTATGTACACTACCTTGAGCCTCTTGGAGGAAAAGTAGAATAACAAGGGAACAAGTCCTATAGTGCCATTGCAAACTTGTCTATGCAGACATTGGCCCCATTGTTCTCAGTAAGACCTACTACAAATTAAGTGTGAATCATATTGCGGCCTTGGTTACCTAAGCTCAATTTTCTGGCTTTAATAAAATGTTTATGAATTTTTGTTCCACTATGGATTTTTTTTTTGGGGAGCTATTCCTCTGTATATAATTCAGTAATCATGTATGAGTCATCCATATAATTATGTTGGTGTTACTTATTGGTTACACACTGCTCTTCTTCTCTAATGTTGTAGCAGGCAGCAGACAGAAAAGAAAGAAAGTAATATCTTGGCCGTTTATGCTGAGACGGATCACTGCTGGATCAGAAGCTCTGGGGCATCTTGAACCTGATTCGAAGCTTTCTCTGTTTGACCAGCCATTGTCACTTGTTTGCAGTCAGGAAGCTAGGCTGCCCAAACCAATACAGGTAAGGAAGAACTTGCAGTAGGAAAGCTGCATGCCTTTTGTAGCAGAGGGTACTCTCTTAAGCCGTGCAAAATAATCGCAACATTTCCTGGGAAAAGCCTTTTCAAATTTTGATCCAGAAGGAAATAGTTGTTCCTAGCTTGTAAGGATTTAGGTTTGGACTATATATTCACCAACAAAAATCTTAAATTATATGCTAAGGAAACTCTTAAGCTGCACTGTATTCTTCAAAGAGTCTAGCAGGAGGGGGTCTAGCAAAGTGTGGGACAGAAGGTAGGAAAGCAACCAACAGCAGAAAGAACAAGTTACACTGAGACAGAAAGAAGCCAGAACACTGTGCATGAGTAAAATCCTAATTTTCCAAATACAGTATTACAACATCATCAGGTTTAATTCTAATAGTTGTCTCTACTCTGTGCGGATACTTTTTAAATAGGTACTTGGCCGATCTAAAGGCAGATTGCTGCTAATGAAATACTTCCTTTTTCAGTTTTGGAGTGCACACAACTTCATCTCATTGCATAAAAGCTATATGCAACCTGAAATCAAAATAGAAAGTTTTTAATCAGTGTCAGTCTGCCACTGACAATGGCATCATTCCTATTGTACAGGCAAAACTGTGCAACAGTATTTCGGCCAATGGCTATGTTCCATTCTCTATAGAATCATAATTGAGTTGGAAGGGGTCTGTAAGGCCATTGACTCCAACTCCCTGCTCAAGGCAGAAATTCAAGTCAAAGTAGATCTGACAGATGGTTGTCCCATTTTCTCTTTAATGCCTCCAGCATTAGAGCATTTACCACCTCCCAATTGGTTCCATTGTCATACTGCTGTAACAGTTGAGAAGTTTTTCCTAATATTCAACTGTAATCTGGCTTCCTGTAGCTTGAACCCATTACGAGTATTACATGTCCTGCACTCTAAGATGATCAAAAACAGATCCTGCCCCTCCTGTGTATGACTACCTTTTAAGTATTTTAAAAGTGCTATCATATCTCCCCTCAGTCTTTTTTTCTCAAGGTTAAACATGCCCAGTTTTTCAAGTCTTTCTTCATAGGGCTTGGTTTCCAGCCCCCTAATCATCCTTGTTGCCGTCCTCTGAACTTGCTCCAGCTTGTCTGAATCCTACTTAAAGTGTGGTGTCCATTAATGTTTCTTACTGAAATGGTGTATAACAGCTATTTTGTTCTCACTCATGTGCAGGATATCCTTACAATCCTCTTTCTGCAAGGACCAAATACTGAAGGAATATTCCGGAAAGCTGCCAATGAGAAGTTACGTAAGGAGCTGAAAGAAGAGTTAAACTCTGGAGGAAATGTTGCCTTTGAAAATGCATCTGTACATTTGTTAGCAGTAGTTTTTAAGGTATATATATACTTCTCTGTCTGTGTGTCCTTGTATGCATTCTTGCTGAAGCTGCTGGTTCCTCAGGAAAGCCAAACCTACAAGAGCAGACTGAGACAGTCACTTCAGAAGGCTGAGAGGCAGCAGCAAGGTGTCGGAGGAGAGAGATGCATGCAGTACAGCTTGCCCTGTGCCCCCTAAGATACTCTGCCACCTTCAGGTGTGGTGGAGGCTTTCCCCCATCATCAATACTGAAAAAAAAGTCAAGTGCCACTCCCTGTTGACGTGGAATGGGAAGGCATGGTATTTTGTTCTTTGCCTCAAGCAGCAAATTCACATGGGTCTGCTCTCTTTCTCTGTGCAAAAAGAGATAATTTTGCTTGTACTATGGCAAAGCATCTTACAGAAATACTAAAGTAAGAGTTATTTTCTTGCAGGATTTTCTCCGAAACATTCCTCACAAGCTCTTGTTAACTGAGCTTTATGATGAGTGGATGACAGCGATAGAGAAGACAAAGCACCATGAAAGAACTGAAGCCCTGAAAGAGTAAGTTGATCCAACTGCAGAAAATTTCTTATTGTTGCTCTCTGACACACAACACAGAGGGACACTGGTCCTAAACACTTTTACATGTCAGAATGTTCCATTGATTACCCTGAAATGACTTGTGAAGTTACAATCCTTCACTCACTTACCCTAGGAGTAAGCCTCATTGACATGAATGGGACTTGCTTCCAAGCAGACAGTTACAGGATTGTGTTGGGTATTGACAAGTATGGCTTGTCCAGAACTTGGAAAAGTTGCTTTTTGTGATTACAAATCCCAGCAACCCCTACAGCCCCCACGACCACTGGAACCTATAGTCCAAAAAATTATTTTTCCAGTCTCTGGACTTGCCACATTTCCCCTTTAATATGATACAAAATTGGTTTGAAAGCATATCTTTAGAAAGCACATTGACATTAAATTCTGAGTTTAAACATGTTCATTTGTTAATTATTTTGACTAATTTTACTGTTGAGTAAAATCAACAATGACAGTTTTACTATCACAATCATCTGAAGCATATTTATTCAGAGCTGAGTCTCAATCAATTCAGGGGGACTTATTCCTTGGTATGAGAGTTCCATTGCCTAGTTAAGTGGGCCTACATCTCCCAGGTTTGCCACACAAACTTACGTGTGTTTAGGCTGCAGACTAAGGCTACAGTCCTATCTACAGAATGGGAACGTATGTATAAGCCTGCACAAAACTGGCCAACATGGCTACAGTTAACACTCAACCAGAACAGGAAAGCGCTGTGAGCGTTCCCCCTTTGAAATGTATGCTGCAGAGTAATTTTTTTCTGTCCAAGAACTTTTCTCAAGAAGGAAAATATTGCTGGAAGGGAAATGCAACCAGCTCGTTGCCAGCACAAGTGTGGCAAGACTGTGGGTGGGGGCCCAGTTGATTAGGCAATGAGGTTGTATTTCCTCTTTACCCCAATTCAGAGTGAAGGCTTGGTATTGCTGAGTTTCAGCATCACATTTTTAAATCTGAATAGCTATGCTGCATTATAATATCAATGTTGAAGGCCTAAAATCAACCGGAATGAAAGCTGCCTAATTCTGTGTGGTTCCTGTCCTTAGCTTTCATTCTCAAAACCAGGGGTATAGCTTCTATGATAGCTGACAGTTAAGAATCTGTGGTGGCTGCTTTATACTTCATAATTGAACAGAAATATGTACATGCCATGGCTTAACAACCTCACCTGTATCAAACTGTATGCATAGGGACCTCAGCTAAAGATGTGTTTCTACTGACAGGAATAGCTTCATCAGCAGGAGAGAATCAATTCCCTCTCCTTTCCGTGGTCCTCAGCATGAGCCCTAGAAACCTTCTCTGAAAGCCAGGGAAACCCTCTGTAGCAAATTTTGGGGTAGCACAGAAGGCAGCAGCAGGGGAAGCAAAGTTCCTATGCTAGCACTACAGCATCGGATTTAGGTTATCTGGAAATTGAGTCATGGCAACTGGACTTCTTTCTTATTAGGTTGAAACATTTCGCCACTCATCCAAGTAGCTTCTTCAGTCTGAGGAGAGTTGGTAGGAGACCCCTGATATATCCTCCACGTTGGTTTCACTTCCCCCTATCAGGATTCTCCTACCAACTCTCCTCAGACTGAAGAAGCTACTTGGATGAGTAGTGAAACGTTTCAACCTAATAAGAAAGAAGTCCAGTTGCCATGACTTAACTTCTAGATAACCTCATCTGGATGACTGAGAATCTTCACAGATGCATTGGATTTAGGGTTTCTCTTTCTCTTTTAATCCATAACTTTTACTTCAAACTGTAGTACACCACTTGAGGGCTTGTTGGAAGGTTTCAAGGAGGTTCAGCTGCTGTTCTGGGACTTTTTAATAGGAATCTTATCTAACCACTTTAACTAAACATCTACACATTTTGAGGAAGTCTCATCCATTACAAGTGAACATGAAGTGGAGGGGTGTTTTGTTTTGTTTTTAAAGGAAAAGTTACTGAGGATGATTTTTTTTCCCCTTTGCTTGTTTTTACAGGGTTGCAAACAAGCTACCAAGGCTGAATCTTCTTTTGCTCAAGCATTTGCTATGTGTTCTCCACCACATCAGCAAAAGCTCTGATGTCAACAAAATGGATTCTAGCAATCTTGCCATTTGCTTTGGACCAACTATACTGACACCAGATTGTGACCAAAGCCTGCCCCTTGAAGTCCAGAAAGGGCTGACAGATAAGGTTGGCATAATTTTGTTTCTTGCTACTCTCACTGCTGTTGTTCAAAGACTAGGCGGCCATTGCTACAACACAGTGGTCAATGACATCTTTACATCTTTATCTTCAAACTAGCTTGCTGTGGTCTCATACTAGGAATAGTGAGCTGAGCTGGCTTATGAGCCATTAAGAACCAATGCTGTAGACAGTTAGACTTTTACATTCATAAAGAAAGGAGTGTTGATCTTTAGCCTCTGTGACATTTCTCTATGATATTCAAATAAGCTTAAATGTTACACTTCTAGTTCAGTAATGGTTTGTGGATCACGAAAACATCAATTAATGCTAGGAAGGAAGCAGATTCAGTGGAGGGACAATAGTTTCGTAGTAGAGCAACTGCTTGGCATATAGAAGATGCCAGGATCAATTCCCCATGCAAAAATCAAAGTACAGTGGTGCCTTGAGTTACGAACTTAATTGGTTCCGGAAGATGGTCGTAACTCAAAGCACCATTTCCCATAGGAATACATTGAAATGCGATTAATCCGTTCTGGCTGGAAAAAAAACCCACCGAAAAACAAAAAACTGCAAGACCTATCGGAAACGCGATTGATCCATTCCAGCCGGAAAAAAAAAACCACAGAGAAAAGCAAACAATCACTGCAAGACCCATCGGAAATGCAATTGATCCGTTCCGGCCAGAAAAAAACACACACCAAAAAGCAAACAAACACTGCAAGACCCATTGGAAACGCGGGGGGGAAAAACACCAAAAAGCAAACAAAGACTGCAAGACCCATCACAGCACAGAAACATAACCCCCCCCCCAGCCCAAACCCACGCTGCAAAACCCTGTACTCACTCAGAACAGGCATTTTAAAAAGCAGAAAGCAGTACCAGGCAGTCCGAAGCCTCTTCCGAACGCACACTCTCTAACCGCTGGGGCGAAAGAGCTACAAAGAAGCAGCCTCTTCGCCGACCAACGGTTAGCAGTTCAAATTCCCCACCTTTTTCCCCACCTTTTTTCCGGTCGTAACTCAAAGCTCCGGTCGTAACTCAAAGCTGCGGTCTCAAGTCAAAGCAAAATTTTGTGGCCAGAGCTGGTCGTAACTCGAAATGGTCGCAAGTCAAGACGTTCGTAAGTCGAGGCACCACTGTAGGAAGTGATGGGAAAGACCTCTATCTAAGATCCTGAGAACTGCTGCCAGCTGAGCAGAGAGCACTTGGGTGGATTGACTCTGGCCTGGTAGCTTCACAAGAGTGAGCTCTGTAGTTACAAAAGAGAAGACTCTTACCTGTGGGGTAATTGTATTAGATGTGGTTCTTGGGCTCAGAGGGTGAGCAGTTCAGGCTTTTGTTAAGAGGAAACTGTCTCTTTCCCATCAACCCAGTGGGCAGGAAGGAAGAATAAGGATGGGGCAGAACAAGAGAAGAGTGGCAAGAAGAGAGGGGATAGCCACACATTTGGCCCTGGCCCTAAGCAATGTTGGCTTTGATTTTGTCTGCCACTGGCATGTAGCTCTTGGCAGACTATCCCTGAAGTCCTCTACAGAAAAAAAAAATATTATACTCTGTTCAGAGCTTGTAAAAGTTAGTGATTTTGACTATGACTTCTAGAATATCTGAGACAACCTGGCTGCTGTATTTTTCCAAGCTGTGTAACTGTATCTGAGCACTCACAGGTGATGACTGTGCTCTCTGATAACAGTTTAGATATAGGGCTTATGTCTTATTGGGCCGAGAATGGGATTCATGCCCACATCTATAAGCAAACATAGCATGAGTGTTGGCTCTAAACCAGTGAATGAATCATGTAAAGATGGCCTGCTCTGTATAAGCAATAGCATTAAATGTGAAACTGCCTGAGATACATGACCAGCTAACAAAATACTCTTGATTGACTTGCACAGGTGAAAATGTTGGTGGAATTCCTCATTGACAATTGTTCTGAAATATTTGGGGAAGAAATCTGTTCATTATTCTGTATTTCTGCTGATGATTCCTTGGACAAGTCAGGTAGGTAACAGTGGCATGTAGTATAATCATGGGCTCTTTAAGAGTTTGTTTAGATCAGTGTCAAAGCCTGTTTCTCAGAATGTGCTAGGATTTCATTGTTAAGTGCTATACCACTTGATTCAATTGCACATTGCTGCTAGTTCTTTCGACAGGCTCTAGCTACACAGGAAGTGACTAGAGATAACTGACATGCCACAAAATTAGATCATTTCCAAATGGGAAACAAAATCATCTCAGAGGCTCAGATGAGATCTCAGATGTTATCCTTCTACTGAAATTGCTCTCATTCCACAATGCAGAAGCAGGAGATACATGGTGGTTGCTCTTTGATATATAATGATAGACAAAATAATCCTGGATAAGCATGGAATGTCATCTAAAGATGCTATATATAGGTAATAATATTAAGTAGTTCAGTTTTATCTCAGGATAGTTAACCCATGAACAGTGCTCTGTCTCTTGCTCTCTCTCTCTCTCTCTCTCTCTCAATCTCTCTTTTCTCTCTCTCTCTTTCTGAAGGGTCCACAAAATACCTTGCCTTCTGGCATGGTATTTTTGCAATCAGAATAATTTTGCAGTTCCTCAGAAATGAGGAACTCTGCTATGGGGTAACCAAGCCTTAGATGGCTTGGAAGCAAGATTTGTGCCCCCAGCCTCTTACGTGGTTTACAGGAAGACCAAAAATAGCCTTTTTCTAGCATTCTTTGAAAAATAACTGAACAAGAACTACCTGTGAAGGCACTTCCAACTTTTTTCTTAACCTTCGGGCAGAAAAACCCTACTTACCTAACCAGTAAAAACTGCTATTCCTGGAGGCCTCCAGGAGCATAAAATCTCAATTTTGAGTTATTTTTATGTGCATTTCTTATGCTTTCTTTCTCCTCTAGAAATGCTGTCTGCAAATCAGCAACATGACTCTGCCTATGGGAGTACAGACTTTGATGGAGAATGTAATTCCAGTGATTCTCAGCCTAATGATCTGCCACAAGCCAACGAACCGGCCAGCACACCAAGTGGTACAGAGTTATACTTGCAACAACGACTAGCCCAGACCCCTTCTGTCTCCTCATTGACCCGATTTAAACAATCAATAAGCAAACTGGATAGAAGGTTCTCTGAACCAGACATGTTTTCTTCTAAAGGCCCTCAGGAAGGCTGTACGAGGAGCCAGAAGCTAACCAAAAGTGAGGACAATGTCATTCAGCAGGAGGAACTGGCATTGAAATGTCAAGGACCGACAGCGCCAATGATGAGAGAATCCTATCTTTCAGGCCTCTATAGGAACAAAAAGCCACCACAACTATCACTAAAAGCTGACTTGTGCTCAGAATTGTCAAGTGGTTCTTTGCCGAGGACATCTTCCAGCAGCTCACTTGACAGCACCTCCTCAATCTCAGACAGTTCTGTTTTCACCAGCTCACCACTAACATCACCTTTGGCCTTCCAGAAAAATGCCATAACTCGGCCACAGTCCTTTTCCACCAAGACTTCAAAGGGAAGTGACACATCCAGCAGAGAGCTCAAAAAACATTCAATGTCCTTTTCAGTAGTAACTTACAAAAAGGTGCTAACAAAAATGCAAAGTTGCAGTGTGAGTGGCTTTCAAGGGGACAGTTTCAAAAATGACTCTGTGAAAGAGAGACATCTTTCCTGCCAGATTATTCAAGCCACTGGGGCTGATCAGTGCAAGACACAGTGGTCCACAGGGTGTCAACCGAGGCCTCGTTTCCTGTCAGCCGATGAGGTGTTTCGACTTGTGGATCAAAAGACTCCCAGGAAGCCCCCATCCTATGAAGAGGCCACCAAAAACTGCTTAGCTGCTAGACTGCCTTCCTACAGTAGCTTGGCAGATCAAAATATGAGACCCACCATGCTGCCTCTAGACCATAAGCCCCATTTTCCAAGGCACAAAAAGGAAGGCCTTTTTAATGGGAAGCCTTCTGAGATCATTGGCTCTAAGGACAAACTGCTGCCTGTTGATGTTGTAATTGGAGTACATTCCAGGGCTAATCTGCCTCTCACCCCTCAAGTCTACCGTCTCAGGACCATGTCTGGGTCTTATCAAAAGAACAAACACGAATACTTGGTGCGGAGATGCAGTCAGCCAGCTTTTGACCACATACAGTGTGCTAAAGAATCCTATGTTTGACTTATCTTTCCCATTTATGCCCAAATGTGTATGGTACAATTGGCATGAAAGCATATCTTTGGACACATATGACTGCTTCTAACATAAACTAATTTGTTTATATTAAATACAAAGAAAAGCACTGAGGAATATGATTGTTTTTGTGCAAGTGTGCAAATCTTGTACATAATGTATATATTTGTGCTCATCAATGCCTGTGAATTTTAAAGCTAAGCAAAAGAACTAGCACTTTTATCTATATTGCTTTTAGCAAAGTCGTACATCATGTGAGTTATTATTTTCCAAGTCTACAAAGGCAAGCTAAAGACATTACAGGAATGCTATAGGTACTCTAATAAAGAAGTCTTTTCTAAGCTAGCACCCTCCAGATGTGTTGGGTTACAATCCTCATTGTCCTCAGCCAGAATAGGAGTGTTGGCTGGGGATGATGGATAATATAGTCTAAGATGCCTGAAGGATACCAGGTGAGGGAAATTTGCTGTAGTCTATCTTAATCCTAGAACAAAGTAAAATTATTTTTACATGTCTAGTGATACTGCTTTGTCTGGTTTTACATTACTCAAACTGCCACGGTTTCTACCGCTTCCTTTTCTGATGCTATTTCCAACTGAAATAAACCTCAATTGTACAAAATTGTTTCTGCCAAAAATGTAGGATCCTCTTTCTGATTCTTTGTGTTGCCCTTAAATGTCCCAGTAGATAACTACTGTCTGTTTCATAGATCAGTGTGTACACTAAACAACTATATACTGGTATATATGTGCAAGGATTATGATACTTAAATAAGAACATACCTGCCTTTCTTCTTCGGGCTGACTTTTCTTCTAGTCCAGGGTCCTGCATCTTAAAAAATAGCCTGCAAGATGCTTCTTACAACTCACAAAGAGAACATACAGAGAAAGCCAGTGTCTGTTACTTTCCTCTTTAATTTGTAGCAAGATCAGAGGTATCAGCAAATGTCTACATAAAGAAGGCATAGCGTAATGCCCCAGGAGTGTTTATGTGATCTATTATAAACCCACTTTTCTCAAAATCACATTAAAAAATAACAATGGTGTGGTACCATTAAGACTAAGATATTTCTTCCAGCATCAACAATAATAAATTTGTTCATTTTAATGTTGCCATCTTATTATTTTATTCCACCCACTAACATGACTATTACCTGGAAATTAAAATTAATGGTGGTTGTTTTTATGTGCTATCAAGTCACCTCTGATTTATGGCAGCCTTATGAATTAGGGACATCAAAAAAAGAGCTTTGTCATTAACCGTTCTCCTCTGCTGTTGCAAGTTCAAAACATTAATGCTACTTCCCAGTGAATATGTCAACGCTGGAAATGCTACCTTTTCGGACTGAAAACCTTGGAATATCTCAGCCAGCTGAGTGCTGTAGTAAAAAAAAAACAACCTTTAAAATGAGACATAAAAAAAGAAAAAATTGTGGATATAGAGCTTTATTTTCTTGAAATATTTCTTCAACTTAAATATTGATTATTCTTCTGATCCATATACAATTTGGCACTGAGCAGAATACAAACAAAATAGAAAAAACTGGCCAAAGTGTTAAATATACTCCCATGAAGACAGACCATTTGTCTTCATTAATGTATTTAGGTGTTGCTCCCACCATTCATCCAACATTCCTCTTTTCTTCCTTAGTAAAATGACATTTTCTATAACTTTTTGTACCTTTACTGTTTTGAGTATCACTTTTTAAAAGGGGGCTTTGTTTAGGGTTAGGGTGCTTCCCATTTGAAGTTGATGTCCAGCAAGAGTCTCCTGGCTGGAACCTTTCAATTAGCTGTCAACCAGTGCTCACTCAAAGAGCCCTGTGTTTAGCTGTGCAGCGTCTCTGACTCTCCTGAAACCATTACAACAAAACTCCTGAAATATATATATGTCTTCGGTAACCTATTGGTTTCGTAAGGGTTACCCATAGCATCAACTTCATCTAAGAAGTTGATGCAGGGAGGAAGAAATATGTTCAGCTTCAGCCTCATATGAGGTAAAGAAATAATACAACAGGAAACTAAAAACCAAGTTTGGTCACAGTTTTCTATGAAAGTTGTTGTCACCATCAGTGTTTATCTCTGATAGCATCTCAACAGGGAATTAGATATTCTTTACCCATGTTAATAAAGTTTTATTGTCAGCAAACAAGAATGTTTTCTTTTTGGAAAAGTTACTTTTTTAACCACAGTTACCAAAATCCCCAGATGCTGGCCTGAGGAATTTGGGGAGTTAGAGGCCAGGAAAAAAAAAATCACTTTTCCAGGTTGTGTGTTGTTGTTTTTTCCTAAGAACTTTTGGGTGACTGATTCCCATCTTAAATATGAGCTTCTAGTTTCACAACCCCATGGACTAGAACTTCATGAGAATGACACTGTATACCAGTGACTGCGCTCTAGGAAGGTGACTCATAGGCTCAGTCTCCCCGCCAGCCCCAACATTTTCTTCTATGGTTCCCTAAGGTTTCCGGACAATGATGGCTGTAGTAACGTGCTAATTCATATCTCTTGTTCTTCTCAGGTGCAATCAGTTCTAAACTGGCCTTTCTTTCCTACACAGGCCAATAACAGTTACTCCCCATTATAAATGGTTGTTATACTCACTTTCTTCCTGGAGCTTCCAATTCAGCAAACGCCATGCATGAATAAAAAAAAGGAGGGGGGAATACCCCCCTCCAAAAAGAATGAAGCCTGACCACAAAATAGTACTTCCATTCTATGCATAAAATTGAGGGTTTATGATGATGAGAGATGCCTAAATTCACGGTTCTATGTGCAGCTCCATGGGTGAATTGCCATATCTTGTGCTTATCCCTAGTTCTAACTTTCATCTTGCTCCTAAATCCTGGCTTTATAGATAACATGTAACTAGACCTGAAAGCAAATTCATGTTCACAAGAAATGTTCAAGGCAGGGTCTTTTTGTGTGTGTTTGAGAAACTGGATTGAGGGGAATCCTGTGCTTAAAATCCTGAAGATTAATAATGAAACTAATAATGTAAGCTCCAAAAGGTGAGAGTAGGTACCACAGTCAACGCTTAACACACAATTATATTTTAAGGATTTGTTCTTCTAACCAAAGGCTTTCTAAATTGTTTATTTCTGCCCTTAGTTTGTCCTTCAGTCTCACATGGTGCAACATGCCATTTGGTGGCTCATGCCACATACAAAGCAGCTGCACATAAAATGAGAGCTCCAATTTCAAGCCTATGAAATTCTTGACATCTCTGTGTGCCAGAGGCACACAGGCAGAAACTATAGGAAACACAAACTTCATTAGGTGTTCAGTGACAGCAACACCTGATGTCAAACATGCCCAGGACCAGCACAATGCTGGCAGTGGGATGATGAGAGTGGTCTTATTCATCTGAAAAGTGCCAGCATGCAGATAGCTTACATAGGTAAAAGGTAAAGTTTCCCCTTGACAAATGTCCAGTCGTGTCCGACTCTAGGGGGAGGTGCTCATCCCCGTTTCCAAGCTGTAGAGCCAGCGTTTGTCCGTGGACAGTTTCCGTGGTCACGTGGCCAGCACGACTAGACACGGAATGCTGTTTCCTTCCCACCGTGGTGGTACCTATTTATCTACTTGTATTTGCATGCTTTCGAACTGATAGGTTGGTAAGAGCTGGGACAAGCGACGGGAGCTCACTCTGTTGCGTAGATTCGATCTTACGACTGCTGGTCTTCTGACCTTGCAGTACAGAGGCTTCTGCGGTTTAACCCGCAGCGCCACCACGTCCCTTAGCTTACATAGGGGCTGTCTAATTTTAAACAGGTGTAATAGCACCACTTCAAGGGCCTTATGCTTTTTATGGAAGTACTGAATTCCAACATTCAGTACTTTTGTGAGATTTCCATCAAATTGTGAGTCCACCAGTAGGTCTGTGTGCTCCTGCAGACAATGAGGAACCACAGCATCTGAACGCGTGGGGTAACCCCTCTGGAAACATAACATACTGTAACTCTTGCTCCTCTACTTCTTTTACAGCTATGTACCTGCAGATATTTCTCTGCAACCTAGAAAAGCTGCTCTTCTTTTCCACTGGATCTCCCAGCTTCTCAGCCACCGGCCCTTCTGGCAAGGGGTTTCTGACAAACGGTGCTCAAGGAAGTATGGTTTCTGAACTCTGCAAACTGTCAGGCTTAATTTCTGCATGTCAGGCTATAGTTCAAGAACAAAAGAGATGAGCAGCTTGTTTCCATAGTGTTGACAGTCACTGGATGATTAGGTGTTAACAGTTACCTTCTACAGAGCGTTTTTTGCACCCATGTGGTTCTCTCACCATGACAATTTTCAGCTCATAGTTCAATGTGCCATAAATGTTTTTAACTCAGTCCCTCAGGGTTTTATGTTTCTATTATTGTGCATTAAGGTCTGCACAATTCACAGTAGTATTTGTTTTTGAATGCACAACAGTTGTGTGCCAAAGAGCATTGTAGAAAGCTACAATTCAGAGAATGGAAGACAGCACACAGGAGGCACACGAGGGTTGCAGTGACATCTTGTGGTAAAATTCCCAGGAGTTAACCCAGCAAAGGTTGTGATTTCTAAAGAAATTCTTTGGTGGAAAAGAAAAATGGGACAATGTTATGGGGAATACACATTCATTTAAACATCTAAGACCTGTTCACTCATTAAGGAGGTGTGTAGAGCCCACGTGCATTGAGGCCAGCAAACTAGGGAGAGGCTTCTCTATCCAAGCAGTCTCTCCACATGAACCCCAGCCCCAGATCTGGGAAGTTTCTGCTACACAGGTACAGTTGTCTCCCTTTCTTTAGCGAGTCATGTTTCTGTACTCAACAAAATGATGTGAGACAGGACCATTACACTCTCCTCAAAACCTGTGCTGTATCCACACTTCCTTAACCATTAACCGGGGCTCTCTTTTGACCCCTGCATCTGAAGCTTTGACCAGCGGTCTGTTTCAATATCGTCTGCGTTTCTGAGTCTGATCTGAGATGGTAGCATCTCTTATCTGGAATTATTCTTTAAGGTTGCTACCACCAACAGAAGGAGTGTTGAAATTCTGTGACTCCCCCCCCCCCCCCCATTTCTCCTTGCAGTTCCTTATGCACTTCAGGAATTTGCTCCAGAAGACTGGGAGTTACCCCGGAATTAAAGGGGCCACATGTTAGGCTATAGGGGAGGAATGAATTAACAAACATTGTGAATTAGTAAAACCTCCTTTTACTGGTCTGGTGGACCCTCCTTTGTTTATTAAGGTAAACAGTTCTGTCAATTGGCAATCCAAGTTGATGATGATGATGATGATGATATGCCACAGTATGGCAAGTCTGGCCCTCTGACAGTGGGTCTGGTGTGTTACAATATGGCAGCAAATTTACTTTGGGCTTGATCAGACAGGCACTTGTCCCATTGTTTGGGGGGCTGCAGGGGCAGGAGAATTTGCTCTTTTTTTCCTGCAATCAGACTACCTGATTGCTACAATGCACCAACCTGTTGTTCCCAGAGTGCCCCTACCCGCATCTTTTTGAGTCTGTCAGGGACTTCTGGTTTTTTGGTGCAGGCAGATGCACTCTAGTTTTGTCTGTCTCCAGGGCATATGATCACTGGGAAAATACAAAAATCAAGGCTTGCAGCTGTCAAAGCTGCCAAGGCTCCTATCACTGTCAATTTCCAGAATTGTCAAGTGGCTTAATAAGTGAGCCACTTCAGGATATTGGCAAATTGAACATCTGCAGAAGGGCAGGGGATTTTTTTATTTATCTTTTTGTGAACTGCCAGTTGAAACTGCAACTGTATTGTGTGCAGTGCCAAAGAATTTTTTTTTTAAAAATTAATCTTAAGTGATGCAGTGTATCAGTGATGATGTAGCAGAGGCAAAACATTAATGATTTCATTTCAACTGCCCCTCCATAGAGGAGCAGGGGAAGTGTTCAATTTGCCAATATCCTTAAGTGGCTCATTTAGTAAGCCACTGCATGATTCCAGAAATTGAGAGCAGACAGATATTGATCAAATAGGGTTGCTTGAGGTCAGTATGCCATTTGGATATCAGGATCACACCTCTGGCACACTGCTCCTTCCCCTACTCTCAGGTGACCCTATTTAGACTGCACCAGCCCACTTAAAAAGGGCCACTTTAGTTGTAGCCATTTTTACTACAATGGAAAGGTGAGACATTCTGGGATTTTCTGCCTTATATGTCTTAATAATTTGGCTGGCTTTGGATATTATGCACTTTGACTTTGGGAGGTAGCAGTTACCAGCTCTATAAGAACAACATTCTTTTTCTGCCTCACGGGTCTTCATTTATCTCTATTCACTGTAATCTAAAAAGCATCAAGGCACATTTGAAAAGACAAGATTCACCCAGTCTGCTTAAAACTCAGCAGGAGAAGGTTAAGAATGGTTTGAGAATACTAGCAAAGTTCCAACTAAGAAGCAGAACAAATCAGGCAGGACTGGTTTACCTTGGCAACCACTGTGGAGAATGGAATTCTACAACATGTAGCAACTGTTGGCAGGGAGAATTGTTTCATAATGCCACCAAGTCTTTACTAAGTCTATTGGAACCCACTGTGGCTAAGATCCAACATGACCTCAGTGATTCTCAATCCAGACGGCTCATCAACAGCATCTAGAACCTACTCCTATAGCAGCCGCCCTCGACCTGTGCCTGTCAGAAAACGATGTCGAAAGTCCATGTTAACCAAAGAAAAGTGAGTAATGGTATCTGACCCTAAACCACCCTGGCCATGACCTACAATCCCAGCATGACTTGACTTGGCCTGGCTGGGTTTTTGTCCCTCTGCATGTTTGCTTTCTTCCTCTGCCCTACTGTTTGGTCTGGCTCTGTTTGACATGTATGTCCTTTGCATTCATATGAGCATTGTGTGTGTCCCTTGGTTGCAGCACCAATTTCAGAGTTGCTGAATTTCTGCCTAAAGTTTCAATACTGCACAAAGGAGAGATGCCAAGATCACACTATGGATATCACCATAGTCCTCTTGGTATCAAATTACCTCAACTTTTAATTCTTATACTATCATGTGAGCCATGCATTTCCTCACCACCACTACTGGAGATGATAAGCAGGAGAAAGCAATAATTTGTTTTTGTGGCCTTACTTTCTTCCCTTTCATTCATTGGGTATACATAACTAATGTGTCTTTTTAGGTATCATGAACATGCACAATACTGACAGTCATTACAGATACATTACAGATAGACAATCAAAAGCTGAAATCTATTAGCATTCCAGAGACATGAGGCAGGGAAATCTTCATGACTGAGCAATCCTGTTTACAATGTTCACATGTATATCTAGAAGACCAATGACAAAACAACGCCGGCTAATTTCCAAAATGCAGGAGATGAGAAAAGTTTCTGCTGTGACAATCACACATTCTTCAACACTTGAAGAATTTCCTCTTCAAGAGATGGTGTATCTGTCATGTATGGTTCAACTCTGGGAAAAATGGTGCCTCTGTCATTTTTCTGTCACTGACAAGACTATCTTTGAAAATCTATAAGTAGTGGTAAGTCACGCTGCCTTTTTCTTCCAAGATCCTCTTTATTATTCCCATGGGTAATTGGGACAGTTAATCTATTAATAATCTAAGTTATGGACAGTATAATCTATTTATTCTTAAGGAAACAACACTTGAGACACAGGACAACACTGCAAAAATCAAACAAATGAAAATATGGTTGTTGTAGGTTTTTCAGGCTGTTTGGCCGTGTTCTGGAGGTTTTTCATTCTAACGTTTCGCCAGTCTCTGTGGCCGGCGTCTTCAGAGGACAGGAGTTAGAACTCCGTCTGTGTTCTGGTGTAGTGTGTGGGATAGTTGAGTATTTGTAGCTGTGGGATCAGCTTTTTGTCCTTTTCAGGAGATTGGGTAATTATGATGATCAGGGTGTTTTTGTTATGGGTGTATTGTTGTGATAGGGGGGGGGGGAGATGATCTGTCACTGTGATTGATGGGTGTCGTTAGCTAGTCTTTTGTGTGCAGTGATCACCGGTCCTTGTGGCTGGGTAGAGTTCGTTGACCTTTTTGCAGGCTGTATTTTTCAGTGCTGGGAGCCAGGTTTTGTTGAGTTTTAGACTTTCTTCTTTTTTGTTGAAGCTTTGCTGATGTTTGTGGATTTCAATGGCTTCCCTGTGTGGTCTAACATAATGATTGCTGGTGTTGTCCAGTACTTCTGTATTTTGAAATAGGATTTCATGTCCGGCATGTTCAGCTACTGCCGATTTTTCTGGTTGTTTTAGCCTTCGAGAATACAAATGAAAATAATTGAATCAGAAAACATCCTATTAACAGAGAAAACGAGTTGTCTCAAAGTATTTATCTTATCCTGTACAGTAGCCTTGTCTCTCTGAAGCTCAGCTTCTGGTTAGTTGTTGACCTAGACATCCAATGGATAAATCAATATGAATCTGAAACTGCAGTCTACCAAAGGCTCTCTGACAACAGCTTATATATATCACCTTGCTATACAATATTACCATCTGTTGGCATTTGTTGGCAAAGTTACCCTCAAGTGTTACAGTGTTTCTAGATATCTGGGGACATTGATGCAGAAAGGATAGATTTCAAAGCAAAACAGCCCCCATGAGCTCATTAAAATAGGTCATTCCCCACGTAGCCCTCACAACAGTTCTCACTTTCCCAGGTTAATGAGGTAGAAAATACTGAAACACTTAAGATGCACATGCTGATTTAAAAAAAAAAAAAGACTAAGGAAGTAATCCTTTGCAGATTTCTCACAAATGAGAATAGATGAGTTTACAAGGTTTTTGTGTGTGTCTTGCATTTTGGGACCTTTTTGAAGAACAAACTGTAGAAGAGGCTTTTGTGCAAAACAAACCCGTCATTATTACTCTATTGCTTCATAGCCAGTCAGGCTGTACACATAAACAGAAATTAAGCCACTTATAATTGACATCTAATATAAATACATATAAATAATCAAAAAAGTGTAAAATAATAAAATAATAAAATAAGCATTCTCAGGTAGGTATCAAGTTGTAAAATTAAATTATAGAGAGATTGTGAAGCAGGGAATGAGTTCGGTCTTTCCATGGCTTGTTTAACTAATGTAGTAGCCCTATAGGATATATAGTAGTCTGTGCCAGCTAGCAGAAATGGAACTGTCCATAAAAGGAAGTTGTTCTTGATTGCAGTTGTTAAGGGTTTAAGATATTGATCCCTCAAATCTGCTTACAGAGGACATTCTGTAAGAAAATGTCATCCATTTTAGAGCATCCTGCTGGGTAATATCTGCTTCTACCATGTTGGTCCATTTAACATCCCAAAATCACTTTCAACTGCAACGAGTTCAATCTGCATTTAGTCAGCAGTTGTATTATTAAAAGACTATACGATATTGACTTCCCAGATTCCCATGGCATCTGTTGTTAGCTGCTAGTCGAATGGGGTATTCAAAGGCTTCTCTTTGCCTTTTGGGAAAGTGGCCCCATATTTGTCCCTCATTCACTCGCATGAGCCGAGACATTCGCTAACTAAATGCAAAAGGCCTACATGAGTGACTGGCCACACAGCTGGCTATGTGAGTAACTTTTAGATGAATTGTTATGCATGGCTGCTCTGACTGGGTCTTTAGTACTACTTGTGTTTACTATCTCTCAGAGTCGTATTTGTCTGTTCCTTTTTAGTGTTTGCAAACTTATTTAGTTTCAATATTGTATTTTAATGATGTAAGCTGCCTTGGGTCCTTTTTTAAGAAGAAAGATGGTGTGAAATGTTTTAAATAAATAAATAACAATTGTATTTTGCAAAAAGACCACATTTTAATGAAAAATGCAAATTTTATTTAATGTGAAATGCATTTTTTAAAATTCTGATTAATGCTGCAT
This sequence comes from Intellagama lesueurii, assembly GCA_037013535.1. Lineage (NCBI taxonomy): Eukaryota > Metazoa > Chordata > Lepidosauria > Squamata > Agamidae > Intellagama > Intellagama lesueurii. Next base: position 284,475,127 of record JBAJHW010000001.1, on the reverse strand, counting down.
TTTTTGAGGCCTGAAGGAACATGTTCTCACCTCCACCATGCATGGTTATCATGAGGATTACAGCTAAACTTAGAAGGAACAAAGGAGCCCGAGCAATGTGGAGATCATGTCATCATCTCTGCTAATTAAAATATCTTGGCACTTCAACTCTGTGGGCCCTGATGCTCAGTATGCAGAACATCCCAGTTCTATCTTTGCCACTTCCAACTAAACCAAGGACCAGGGAAATAGCCTTCTGGAAGACCTCTAGCTGATGTGGCCAAAGTAGACAATATTGTTCTAGATGATGAGTCTACCTAAGTAGCTTCCTGTGTTCTGTTACTTTTATTCAGCAGTCTCCTGTGGCCCAAGGATATGTCTCATGCTTTGAACATGTGTGCATTCTGATAATACTTGGGGTGGCTGTTACCTGCATTTTGTTCTTCTTTGGATTGCTCTAATAAAACATGATTAAAACCATTTAAGATTTCACTAAAAATGTGCCTTTCTTAATTTTCTGTATTGCAGTCCAGATGGTCCAGTTCATTATGGGAACCTCATGTATGACCGGCATGTGGTTCGAGGCAATACATATGCTGCTGACACATTACCTTGGGTAGGTCTCTTTTTCATATATACCTTCCTTTATTTCCTTCACAAATATGCAAAGGAAGAAAAGGTTCACTGGACATGGATATGTTTGTGCCAGAAAATATTGTGGAAGTTGGTTCCCATATGCTTAGTCATCCAATTATTATTTGCATGCACGAATGGGCCATAACAATTTTGCCATTGAAAATAGAAATCTCCTGTTACCTTACACTGAATGAAACACAACTGCTTCCAAGGGCGTTAGTTCAAGTGTCAGTAGTCATTAAGCACACAGAAGCCAGTTGTGGACATATCAAATTAGGTATTCAGTGAACCTGTATTTTTGCTTGCATTTAATGCTTTGGTGTTGTATGTCTTTTTTAAGGAGCACTTAAATTTCAGCTCCCTCTAATTCTATAAGACACACTTAATCCATCTTTGTGACTTTTGCTATGCCCCCAAAGGGTCAGGAATGGCACAATTTGCTGCTTTGCCTTGAGGGGACGGCCTTGCTTTGGCTCCAAAATTTAGGATCTAAGTCCAAGACACAAAAAGCCACAGAAAGGCACCATCACCTCATGGTCTGAGAGCAGGAAGGTCTCACCCCCCACCTCTGCTAGGATCACAAGTTGCCTGTGCAGAAAGGGTATGCAGGTATAAGAAGATTATTATTCAGATGTTCTACAGTACTTGAGAGCATGAAGGATTCTAAACAGAATGGGGCAGGAGAAACACTCATAAGCCCCAATCCACACATCAGTGCAAAGGTCTGCAGAGGTACTTTGGTGTGTGTGCAACTGACTGCATTTGTAGTATTCCCATGATCAAGAGCTCTGCTTTATCAGTATCCAGATCAGAGGAATGCAGTAAGCACCCTCCTTAGACACTGCATGCTAAACATCCAAAGGTCTGTCTTACTTCTGGGAAAGGTGGAGATGGGGTGGGGACCAAGCATGCTTATCTGCCCCATGTCCCCACCTTCATTTAGCCCTATATTTTCAGGCATAAAACCTGCAGAGGGCTATGGACACAACCACATTCCCCAAGCAGATGTGATCACATCACACTGCTAAACAATCACAGCAGCAGTAGATGCACTAGCATAAATAAAGGCTTTCCTAGCTACAAAATATAGTTCATCCAGAGAAGGCAAGAAGGGAATATACAACCTCCAAGGAGCAAAAGAGCAATCTTCTAGGAAAATATTAGGAGTGTATACGCCAGAGGGAGTATGACACTCTCTCCCTAGATGTCGAGCTGGATAAACGCATTGGCAAAGCAGCCACCATGTTCTCTAGACTCACAAAGAGAGTATGGCTTAATAAGAAGCTGACGGCATATACCAAGATCCAGGTCTATAGAGCCTGTGTCCTGAGCACACTCCTGTACTGCAGTGAGTCCTGGACCCTTTGTGCACGGCAGGAGAGGAAGCTGAACACGTTCCATATGCGTTGCCCCCAACACATTTTTGGTATCACCTGGCAGGACAAAGTTCCAAATAGAGCAGTCCTAGAATGAGCTGGAATTTTTAGCATGTATACATTACTGAAACAGTGACGTCTACATTGGCTCGGGCATGTCGTGAGAATGGCTGATGGTCGTATTCCAAAAGATCTCCTATATGGAGAATTAGTGCAGGGAAATCGCCCCAGAGGGAGACCACAGCTGCGATACAAGGATATCTGCAAGCGGGATCTGAAGGCCTTAGGAATGGACCTCAACAGATGGGAAACCTTGACATCTGAGCGTTCAGTCTGGAGGCAGGCGGTGCATCATGGCCTCTCCCAATTTGAAGAGGCACTTGTTCAGCAGGCAAGGCAAAGAGGCAGTCCCGAAAGCAGCAAAATCAGGGAGCTGGACAGGGGACAGATTGTATTTGTCTTCAGTGTGGAAGGGATTGTCACTCTCGAATTGGCCTTCTCAGCCACACTAGACGCTGTTCCAAGTCCTCCATTCAGAGCACGTTACCATAGTCTCTCGAGACTGAAGGATGTCTAATCTAATCTAAATACACCAAAAGGGCAACAATTTGGAAAATCTGCCTTCACAAGAAACCTTCAATTCAGCAAAAGTAATGTGTGAGAACACATCAGAAGGGATGCTGCATAATCAGATTAAGAGGAGACAGATGACAAAAAGGTGGGACCAATTACCCCCTAGGAAAGGCACATTTAAATAATGTGGGTCTGAAAGGATACTATTCAGCTGATGCCGAACCTATCCTAGTCTTTCTCTCTTACCTGTCACAAAGAGGGTGATTTCTTAAGATCCCTTGGATACTAAAACAAGTTGTGGAAGGTCACTGAAAAACATTTTGGATCCCTGCCTCTCCCCCCCCCCCCAAACAGCCACCTGCAGCTCCCCCCTCTAATAAATCCACCGGGGGGGGGGGGGAGAAACGTTCTAAACATGTGAAGTAGGGGGAAACAGCTGGGAAATGCAGGGATAGCCCTAACTTAGTCAGCCCTACCTCTGTTTTTTTAGGGGATTCCACTTCCACATTCTCCATTGTTCTAGAGGGGCTCCCAGTCCTTTACAGAGGATGGGAGGACGGACGGCTGCAGATCAGAGGAGAGGGTGAGAAATTCCTCCTGTGGACTCTCTGAGGTTAATCTGCCCTACTTTCCAAGCCAAGGCCCCTGCCAGTGCCTGGCAGGCATGATGACATTTCTTATTTGAATGGAAGAAATCTAAGGGCAAGGAGGACACTGTTTGTGGCTTCCATGATGAGTCTCCTTGTGTAATTCACAAATCGACAAATGCCTGTTTTTTTTCCTATTGATGCATTTCATTCATTTTACAAGAGCTCGGCTGCACACAGTACACCAGTGAACATGATGTACAAAACAATTCCCTACTTGACACTTAATTGATAGAATACTTGAAAGCTTCCACTGCCGAGAAATGATAGTCAAAAGATTTCATTCTCCAATATATGTGATGTCTATGGGTGTTTGCAAAAGTATGGCAAGACTCACTGGCCTAGCCTGCATTCTGGCTTCACCATCGTTCATTGTTGGGCTAAGATGTAAATATAGGGTCCTGTCCAAAGATGATTAAACTTAAGTCCCATGGACCTTTTATCTCTGTACATATTTACTTGAGAATCAGTCTAACGCTCAGTAAACCTAATGCTCAGTAAGCATGCATCCAATCTGTACACCCTGTGGTATTTAGGGAGAATTGTTTTTCTCTGTGTTCTGTTGACTGCCTGTGACTCTAAAAGCAGGAGGCAAATGCACTGAACAGCAGTAACAAAACCTGCAGATGTCTTCCTCGCAGTCTGAATGAGCTTGGTCCCCCTACCCTTCTTGAGAGGACCTGAGCAAGAGATGCACCTAGCAACTACTGGCAAGGGAGGACCTGGAGCCAAAATATATGGTACAGAGAGTGGGTTATTAGAAGAGAGCATTTCTTGGCATTTCTTCACCTCCCATGATTTGTGAAGGATCTTGTTTTCTTCGTAATTGGTCATTGGGAGGCAAGCACAGACTTTGTTTGCAAGTATGATGGCTCAATCATAAAGATTTGATGGAACCACGTCCCTGAAAAATTAACAGATTTCAGCTTCCGATGACACACTGCTATCTGTAATGTACAGTTTGGCCCTCATTTCCATCATAGACTGAGCAAGCAGCTGCTGCTCAAACTCACCCCCTTGCCACCAAGGTCCTTGGCGAACCTCCTGCCTAGCAGGGAGCAGATGAAGGTGACAACCATGGAAGAGCAAGAAGAAGGGCCAGTGATGCTGCCTGAATCTCCTTACCACCACAGGAACCGTGGGCACTCTCTCTATTCCAGATACTAGACTTCAGTATTATACTGTTGTGCAAATATTTTGAAAGCTGCTTTGACTGCCTCTTGGGGCCAGAAAGTGAAATATACTGTAAGAAAATAAACAAAATAGTTTCTCATGACTTTACCATCCAAAATACTTCCTCCCATCTCTGCTGTACTAGAACATTGCTTTAAAATAGCAGGGGGGGTTTCTCTCTCTCTCTCCTTTCCAGAGTCCTGAACCTGATCCCATTGAGATTCAGAAGCAACAAGAAGCCCACAGAAAGATGCTTGCCAGAAGGCGCGCAAAAGAGGAAAGTGAAGTACATGCCCCAGAAGTTGAGGATGTTGCAAGACGTGCTGATGTGCAGACAGGTAGAGCACCTGAAAGGCCTGGGAGGATCATATGTCAAAAAATGCTTGTCTCATGATCAACATAGTTTATACAGACAGATTCCCACAGTCAAAAGATAGTGTATAAACATGTTGGGAAACTGAAAGAAATCAGTCAAAACAACAGAGCCTAGACTCTCACAGAAAGCAGCCTTTTTCTTTCCTGTCTTTTTCTTTTAAACTCTTTTTTCTTGTAATATTTTAAAGAAAGGAATATATAGATCAGGATCCAACAGAGTTGTTCTGCTGGCAGAACTTTCTCCATGACTGCAACTAGGAGCAGATAATTCCCATAGCTATTTCCCAAACACTCTCAGCATTTACTGGGAAGCCTTCTGGAGCAAGTTTTTGGGTGGCACAGATGGCTGAAGGGGGAGGAGGAAGATCCTAGTATTTGACCACTATGAAAATGCTGGGTTTAGGCCATAGCCAGTTTCTCCCATTAAACTCACCCTGCAAACACTTTGCAGTCAACTAGTTGCTGGTGTTGTTACTTGCTGTCAAGTTGCCTCCAATATATTGCAACCCTATGAATGAGCAAGCTCCAAAATGTGCTGTCCTGCTCAGCTCTTGCAAACTCAAGCTTATGGTTTCCTTTAGAGAATCAATCCATCTCATGTTTAGACTTCCTCTTTTCCTGCTGCCTCCCACCTTTCCCAACATTATTGTCTTTTCCAGAGAATCCTGGCACCTCATGTTGTCCCCAAATTAGGACAGTCTCAGTTTCAACATTCTTGGCTCCAGAGATAGTTCAGGCTTGATTTGCTGTAGGACTCATTTGTTCATTTTTCTGGAAGTCGAGGGTATCCACAAAACTCTTCTCCTGCACCAGATTTCAAACAAATCATTTTTTTCTCTTTTTTTTAGTATCACTTCTGAAAAGTTTCTTCTGTCAGATGAAAATAGTATGTATTTTGGTATTTATCTCAAGCTATAACATTCCCAGTGTGGTGTAGTGGACAGAATGACAGACTAGGACTCTAGAGAATACGGTTTAAATCCCTACTCAGCCATGACTGGGGAGTGGAACTGGTAAAACTACTCCTTCAATATGTCACTTACCTTGAAAACCCTGTTAGGGTCACTATAAGTCAGTTCCAACTTGACAGCACGTAACAACAACAACAATAAGCTATAACTAAAGCATGGGGAAATGTCCCATTGAGCTCACTGAGGCTTGATACCAAATAGCCAGGCTCTGTGACTGTGCATTTTGTTGTTGTTGTTTTAGACAAAAGCAATCTATTTATTCATTCATTCATTTAAAAATTTATATAGGCTGATTTTAATGCCTTGGTTTCTAAGGATTAAACTACATGTTACATGAAAGTGTGTGCAGATTTCTAGCAGTTCTTCCTTTTTCTTAAACAGACTGGGGGACCTTAGGCCCTGGTGCCAAATCTGGCTCTCCCAAGGTCCCAGTCTGAAGCTATGGCCTTTCTCACATAGTCATAAGTCTTTTGCCATGACACCATGGTTGATGGTTTCCCAGATTTTGTTTGGCTTTTCCCCAGTTCTAGGAGGACCGCCTAGCCTACATTTTAGTTTCTGGCAGCAAGAGGTTGATGCTATAATGTGCTGGTACTCTGGTCCCACCCTTTTGTCTGTGGCCCTGCCCTCTGCTGGCATGTTGCCCTTGAGAACATCTTTAAAATGGAATTTGGTCTTTGGGCTAACAGAGTTCTTAAAACATGCTCTGAAGTAAGTATGAGCAGCTGAGGGCGTGGTTCCACTGGCAATTTAAATTTATTCCTATTTAAACTTTTTAAAAATTGAGTTTATGTCATATGGTACATAAACTGGTAGTCACGTTCACTTTGACTTAATAATTTGATTTATTTCTGGTAATTAAAACTGGCTTTGTGGCTACACCAATGACATCAACTCATTTCTTTTGTTTTAGAAGCACGCCATTTGTTCCCTTTTAGACATTTTTAAAAAGTAAGTGATACATCGCTAAATCAATGGCTGCATTCATCGAACTTATTCAGAACATATTGATTAAGTGATGCAGTGAATAAGCTCTTGACAAAAAAATGTTCATGGTCATAGTGCACTAAACGATACACTGCTAAACACTTCTATAAGAATTTTTTTTTAAATAGGAGAGTAAAAATCACAGTGCCAATGGCACCCAAATTGAACAGGGGCACAAAGTAAATCAACAGCGCTGTCCACAACAACCAAACCAATTTCAATTAAATCAATTTAGAATCGAGGTATTTCTAAAAGCCCCTGCTAACCAATAGAAAAAAAAACACATCACTTCGTAGCCCAAACAAATTAATTCCACCACTGTGTTGTGTGCTTGGGAGCTTATAAATTGATTTAAATAATGCTTAAATTGATTTAAAAGCAGTTTTTATTGCCAGTGGAACCACACCCTCAGTCTAGACTTGGTTCAGTGTGGTAAGCAACAATTTTTTTAGATGAAAAAAAATCAAGGATTAAAAAACAAAAGCCTTCATTGCTATTTGGGCAGAAGTTAGAAATAGATTCCCCAGATGTATGCATGCTCTGCCTTAAATACCATTCCAGGCCAAATGCCTAAAGTTAGATTTTTATCTTTCATTTTTAACTTAGTTGTATTTTTTTAAAAAAAACATTGTCTTCTGCAGCCTAGGTTAGAGAACAATACTTGTCATTTACATAGTTCAGACAGCACAATCCCATGTATGTTTTCTTAGGATGACGCTTTATTGGGACCCGCTCCAGGAAAGTGTCCACAAAATTTTGACTTCACTACCCAGTAATCTGGCTAGGTAGTTCAGTGAGGTATCTGAGAGTTTGATTCCTCACTGTGCCTCTTGGGAAAAGAACCAGTCCATGTAGTCATTGTGTTTAAAGCTATTCACATATTTTATCTTTTTGTCATTTTTCAACCAGTCTTTGTTGAATTGAAAAATACTGGCATTTGTTTCACCATTATGACTCCCACATCACAACCAAAGAACTGATTTTCTCTCAGCCCAAGTCTCTTTTAATGTTAGAGATGGACTACACAAACAACATTTAATGGAGTGCAGCAAAGTTGGAGGGGTGTGTGCGCATGTATTATTTTATTCGCTCACATACACCTTGTCATGTAGAAAATAAACTCTCCTGCATGCACTTCATACATGAAAGAAAGAAACACACCAATTATTTGAGACACTAGGAAAACAATAATTCTTTTGGAGAGAACGTACGTACATGCTCTACAGTTTTTGTTTCACTTATTAGATTAATCATCCACAATGTGGTTCACCCTAGAAGAGCCAGACTACAACTCCCATTATTATCAGCTGCATTGTTCAGAGACGTTGGGAGTTCTGGCCGAAAAGCATGTAAAACAGTGGTTCCCAACCTTGAGCCCCCATATGTTATTGGACTAAAATTCCCAGAAACCTTCACCACTAGTTTTGCTGGCCAGGATTTCTGGGAGGTGTAGTCCAAGAACATCTGGGGACCCAAAGTTGGGAACCACTGATCTTGAAAGTTCTAGGTTAAGGAAAGCAGGATGTATATACCGTACATGCTATCATGTGAACCAAGAGGAAAGCCAGGATATTGGTGGAATGTATAAACATAAGATGAATGAATCATAGTTGCTTTAGTAAATATTCTATGGAAAACATGTTGGGTAAATGAAGGATAGAACCCCCCACTCCCCTGAGCCTCTGCTAAAACCAGTCTGTATTGCATAATTATTTCAGAATTATACCTGGAAGAAATTGCAGATTGTGTCCTTGAAGCTGATATGGAATGTCAAACAGATGCTTTTCTGGGGAGAAGAGCCAGCCCTTTCTTCATTCCAGAGAAGACTGGGTCAGATGCATCTACACAAATAGAAGAAGGAGAGGTGGAAACTAATCTTTAAAGAACTAAATGACATATGTGAAAAAGATATAGAATTTAATCCTGAGATTGCTTTGTTATCAATATTTGAGAATGTGGAATATTATAAGATGACTAAAGAATTGATTACCAATTTATTAACAGCAGCTAGACTAATAATAGCTAGGCAATGGAAATCAAAATATGAATTTCGAATGGACGAATGGTATAATGAAATATGGAATATAGCTATAAATGATAAGCTAACTTGTAATTTAAAGGTTAAGAAAGGAGAGTTTAAAAAGAATAATTTTTATGACATATGGGGCAGATTTTTGGAATATGTGTTAACAAGAAGAAAAGGGAAAGCTCCAAATCAAGAATCAATACAGTTCTGGAGAAGAGGACAATAAAAGAAGAAGAAGAATAGATGGAGGAAAAAGAAGATTATTGCAAGAGGTCCCGTCTAGGGTGGTAGGGAACACAGTTAATTTGTATTTTGGTTTATGTATTTTATGTTTATGTTTATGTTATAGTTAAAAATAATAATAAAAAAGGAGAGGTATTAAAGATTCTATTAAATGCCTAGCTAAATAGCAAAAGTAGAAAAAATAGTAAAAAGCCAACTAAATATTTTAAAATACTCTCATACCAAATAAATAGTGAAAATAGTAAAAAAGAAAAGAAAAAATACTTTCCCCAGATATTGTTGCTCTCTTCTTTATACATGGGATGTGCAAAGCCCAGCTCAAGGGCTAGATGTGTCTCCCAGATCCCCAAACCACCCATATCAGGTGGAAATCAACCTTCCATGACACAGAATGCCCCCAGACGCATGTCCAAGGCTTATTTTATACCCCAATAGCTGATCATTGTAAAACAGGGTTTCCTGAGGGAGTACATAGCCATCCTTACCTTACTTTCAGAAGATAAAGCATTTGCAAATCATTCATTTCCCTGAATTCCCTCCAAATTCAGCACTGGAAGAAGGGAGCAGCAAGTGAAACAGTTTCAAGGCACCATGCAAGGTTCACCCTTTACTTTTGTCAAGATCCTTTTCGGGTATATTAAAGTCATCTGCCACTTCGAGTCCAGCAGAAATACCAAACAGTACTACAGCTATAGCCCAAAAAATTATTGTGCAGTATGCGATTTTACCCCCTTCGTGGATTGCTGCTTTGTCGTGGTAAAGGGGCTTGAGTAATTCAGAGAAGCTATGGGCTATGCCGTGCAGGGACACCCAAGACGGACAGGTCATAGTGGAGAGTTCTGACTAAACGCGATCCACCTGGAGCAGGAACTGGCAAGCCACTCCAGTATCTTTGCCAAGAAAACCCCATGAACAGAAACAAAAGGCTAAAAGATATGACGCTGGAAGATGAGCCCCTCAGGTCGGAAGGCGTCCAACATGCTACTGAGGAAGAGCGGAGGAAAAGTACAAGTAGCTCCAGAGCTAATGAAGTGGTTGGGCGAAAGCCGAAAGGACGCTCAGCTGCGGACGCGCCTGGAAGTGAAAGGAAAGTCCGATGCTGCAAAGAAAAATACTGCATAGGAACCTGGAATGTAAGATCTATGAACTTCGGTAAGCTGGATGTGGTCAAAAAAGAGATGGCAAAAATAAACATTGACATCCTGGGCGTCAGTGAACTAAAATGGACGGGAATGGGCAAATTCAATTCATATCTACTATTGTGGGCAAGAATCCCATAGAAGAAATGGAGTAGCCCTCATAGTCAACAAAAGAGTGGGAAAAGCTGTACTGGGATACAATCTCAAAAATGATAGAATGATTTCAATACGAATCCAAGGCAGACCTTTCAACATCACAGTAATCCAAGTTTATGCACCAACCACCAATGCTGAAGAGACTGAAATTGACCAATTCTATGAAGACTTACAACACCTTCTAGAACTGAAACCAAAGAAAGATGTTCTTCTCATTATAGGGGATTGGAATGCTAAAGTAGGGAGTCAAGAGATAAAAGGAACAACAGGTAAGTTTGGCCTTGGAGTTCAAAACGAAGCAGGGCAAAGGCTAATAGAGTTTTGTCAAGAGAACAAGCTGGTCATCACAAACACTCTTTTCCAACAACACAAGAGGCGACTCTACACATGGACATCACCAGATGGGCAATACCGAAATCAGATTGATTATATTCTCTGCAGCCAAAGATGGAGAAGCTCTATACAGTCAGCAAAAACAAGACGTGGAGCTGATTGTGTGGCTCTGATCATCAGCTTCTTATAGCAAAACTCAAGCTTAAACTGAAGAAAGTAGGAAAAACCACTGGGTTAGTCAGGTATAATCTAAACCAAATCCCTTATGAATACACAGTGGAAGTGAAGAACAGATTTAAGGAACTCGATTTGGTGGACAGAGTGCCTGAAGAACTATGGATGGAAGCTCGTAACACTGTACAGGAGGCAGCAACAAAAACCATCCCAAAGAAAAGGAAATGCAAGAAAGCAAAGTGGCTGTCCAACGAGGCCTTACAAATAGCAGAGAAGAGAAGGGAAACAAAATGCAAGGGAGATAGGGAAAGTTACAGAAAATGGAATGCGGACTTCCAAAGAATAGCAAGGAGAGACAAGAGGGCCTTCTTAAATGAACAGTGCAAAGAAATAGAGGAAAATAATAGAAAGGGGAAAACCAGAGATCTGTTCAAGAAAATTGGAGATATTAAAGGAACATTTTGTGCAAAGATGGACATGATAAAGGACAAAAATGGTAGGGACCTCACAGAAGCAGAAGACATCAAGAAGAGGTGGCAAGAATACACAGAGGAATTATACCAGAAAGATCTGGTGTCCCGGACAACCTAGATAGTGTGGTTGTTGATCTTGAGCCAGACATCCTGGAGAGCGAAGTCAAGTGGGCCTTAGAAAGCATGGCTAACAACAAGGCCAGTGGAGGTGATGGCATTCCAGTTGAACTATTTAAAATCTTAAAAGATGACGCTGTTAAGGTGCTACACTCAATATGCCAGCAAGTTTGGAAAACTCAACAGTGGCCAGAGGATTGGAAAAGATCAGTCTACATCCCAATCCCAAAGAAGGGCAGTGCCAAAGAATGCTCCAACTACCGTACAATTGCACTCATTTCACACGCTAGCAAGGTTATGCTCAAAATCCTACAAGGTAGGCTTCAGCAGTATGTGGACCGAGAACTCCCAGAAGTACAAGCTGGATTTCGAAGGGGCAGAGGAACTAGAGACCAAATTGCTAACATGCGCTGGATTATGGAGAAAGCCAGAGAGTTCCAGAAAAACATCTACTTCTGCTTCATTGACTACGTACACAAAAGCCTTTGACTGAGTCGACCACAACAAACTGTGGCAAGTTCTTAAAGAAATGGGAGTGCCTGACCACCTTATCTATCTCCTGAGAAATCTATATGTGGGACAGGAAGCAACAGTTAGAACTGGATATGGAACAACTGATTGGTTCAAAATTGGGAAAGGAGTACGACAAGGCTGTATATTGTCTCCCTGCTTATTTAACTTATATGCAGAATACATCATGCAAAAGGCTGGACTGGAGGAATCCCAAGCCGGAATTAAGATTGCCAGAAGAAATATCAACAACCTCAGATATGCAGATGATACCACTCTGATGGCAGAAAGTGAGGAGGAATTAAAGAACCTCCTAATGAGGGTGAAAGAGGAGAGCGCAAAAAATGGTCTGAAGCTCAACATCACAAAAACTAAGATCATGGCCACTGGTCCCATCACCTCCTGGCAAATAGAAGGGGAAGATATGGAGGCAGTGACAGATTTTACTTTTTTGGGCTCCATGATCACTGCAGATGGTGACAGCAGCCACGAAATTAAAAGACGCCTGCTTCTTGGGAGGAAAGCGATGACAAACCTAGACAGCATCTTAAAAAGCAGAGAAATCACCTTGCCGACAAAGGTCTGCATAGTCAAAGCTATGGTTTTTTCAGTACCGATGTATGGAAGTGAGAGCTGGACCATAAAGAAGACTGACCGCTGAAGAATTGATGCTTTTGAATTGTGGTGCTGGAGGAGACTCTTGAGAGTCCCCTGGACTGCAAAGAGAATAAACCTATCCATTCTGAAGGAAATCAACCCTGAGTGCTCACTGGAAGGACAGATCCTGAAGCTGAGGCTCCAATACTTTGGCCATCTCATGAGAAGAGAAGACTCCCTGGAAAAGACCCTGATGTTGGGAAAGTGTGAAGGCAAGAGGAGAAGGGGACGACAGAGGACGAGATGGTTGGACAGTGTCATGGAAGCTACCAACATGAATTTGACCCAACTCCGGGAGGCAGTGGAAGACAGGAGGGCCTGGCATGCTCTGGTCCATGGGGTCACAAAGAGTTGGACACGACTTAACAACTAAACAACAACATGCGATTTTACAGCGCTGTGGAAAACAAACTACAGACAAGTGCTACAATTTGCCCCATTGCCATGAATACACAGCAGGCCAGCCCTATCATTAAGTACAGTGGGGTGACCACCTTTTTCTTTATCTCCCCATTTCTAATATATTTTAAAATTATTTTTAAATGTTTTTAATTGTCATATGATATTCTCTTCTAATTATATTACGATATTTGTATCTAATTGTATGTTGCAAGCTGTCTTTTGGGTCTCAGTATGGAAAGGTGGGAAATAACGATGTCATTACTCCAGTAAATTGTTAGTTTGTTGCTAGAATTTTTACTTTGTTATAAAAAACCACAGCAACTGGAATCATTGTTATTTAATGGCTGGAATTCTGTTGGCACAGCTCCATGTACATAAAGCTAATGATGTCATCAGCCATCACCTTTTGTCTTTAATTAAAAAATTCCTATCCCATCTCTCAGGTTCTGGTGCTTCTCAGGGAACCCTTTCAATCTAGGAAAGCTTTTGGGGGTCCTTGGGATTAAGGGGAGACTTTAAGGTCCAAAAATCTCCATTGCCAGTCCCAGTCCTGCTCCAACATGATTCCAGCCATTGAGTGTAACAAATTATGTATTCACTCCTCAAAAAAAGATTACATGGGGGTATTATTAGGTGATTGTTGTTGGTGATGTTGTTGTTATGCCCTTTATGTGTTTGTACGTATATTTGTTTTAAAAAATTAAATTCAAAAGAAACTGAAAAGTTTCTTGGCCAGAACAAACAACATAAGAAGTTAATATTTTGATGATGAGAAATACTATCAAGTCACTTTTAAGAAGCAGCATCCTAAACTCTGCTGTGGGAAGTACTTCAATACCCAGACTCATCTATAATATCACCCTCTGTTTCAAAAGTGAATGACTTCTGTTCCTCTTCTTAAGATGTTACCTTTAGTGGAGACAGGATGAACTGCCTTCATTTCTATCTTCAGCTCTTTGACTTTGACATTGAAGTGAAACCAATACTTGAAGTCTTGATTGGAAAAACCACAGAGCAAGCTTTGTTAGAAGTCACAGAAGAAGAAGAGTTGGCCATGCTTCGGGCACACCAGGCTGCCTATCAGGAACTGCGCAATGCAGAGATAGCTGAACTCCATCGCCTTGAAGAAAGAGAGAGGCGAGCCAAAGGGGAAAAGGTATGTGCTGCTGACCGAACAAAATGTGGTATCTTCTTTATATGCATTAACTTACATTTCTCACTTCTTATCTAGAGGCATAATCTTTGATTTTTAAAAAAATAATTATACAATAGTCACTGGCTAGATTCAGATATAAAGAAAAAGGGCAGCAAGTCTCATGCTAATGAGCTCAACCTCCTCTTTTTCTGGGTACTGGAGAAAGAGACTGGAAGCTCAGGACAGAGGTGGGGAACTGAGTTAACCTTTGCAGCAAAAGCAACAGAGGGCTTGCCTACATGGGCTGGTTTGGAGTAGGCTGGTGCAGGCTAAATAAGAGTTGCCTGGGGTCAGTTAGAAGTACAATATGCTATTTGGTGCAATCCTGCCATCCAAATGGCAGAATGGAGCTCCAACAACCCTAACTGATCTGGCTCCTTCCAGTCTGAATTTCTGATGTGATGAAGTGACTTAATAAGTGCGCCACTTCAGGATATTGGCAAATTGAACCCTTCTTCTGCTCCTCGGCAGCGGGGCAAGGGAAGTGATTTTTTCCCCAGACTGTAGTAAACCATTGGTGATGCATTGCAGCACTTATTTTTTTAAAAAAATCTTTGTCTTAAAGGACCAGCTAGCCCTTCACACAAGGCAAAGAAAAAAAAATCTTTTTCATAGCTATATGAAAAAAAAATTCACTTCCCATGCTCTTCCGCCTAGGAGCAGAGGAAGGGTTCAATTTGCCAACATCCTGAAGTGGCTCACTTAAGCCACTCCATCACATCAGAAATTCAAACCAGAAAGAGTCTTGACAGCCACAAGGCTCACTTTTGGTCTGTTCCCAGAGGTCATGCGCACTGGAAATGGACCAAAAGAGAGTTATCCTACCCACACCAAAATGTAGAAGCCCTGGACAGGGGCTCAGAAAGGTGTGGGTAGGAATGCTCTCGAGACAGTTTGGTTTGCTTCAGCGAGTACTTTGTGTAATCGTAGAAAAAAGGAGCAAACCAACTCATCCCTGCAGTGGACAAAACAGAGAGCTAAATGCGCATCTGATCACACCCAAAGTCTCTTGCTTTATTTTTAAATGAATAAGCTTTCACCTGGCATAAGCTTTTGAGAACTGCAGCCCATTTCAGATGCAAATCAGAGTTCTCTCTTACATCCAAGTTTAGGGAGTTAACAACTTGTTTAAACTCCAGCTGCAAACAAGCCTAGATCTGAAATGACTGTTCAATCGTTGCTTGTTCTTACTTACAAGGGCTTTTAACAATCCGTAGTTCCATAGTGTTGTGTGATATGTTCTAAAGTGGAACATGTTGTTAGCTTATCAAATTTAAGTTCCAAAATCTGCATTTGCCAAGAGAATAAGAATGTGGAGTCACGATGAGTCAGATGAGGAAGGTAGACCCTGCCACATCAACAAATGTTGTCCCTTGCAGATACTTTCTCAGCTCAGATACAGTGGCCGGAATCCTATTCTTGTTTGCATAACTTGTCACAGCTAAGTGTAGCTAAGTCAACCAGGTGTATGGGTGCTTCTCAGTCATGTGACTTGTCATGCAGCAGATTGTATAACTAAAGATGCTTCCCAGCACTTACCCATTAGCCACAATCAGCTGCACAATTTTCACAAACCTTACATGGATATGAACAGGATTCTATCACTGTACTCACCTCAGACGAATGAGCAATGGTTTATAGGTAAAATGGTAATTCAAAAATTATTTGTTTCAAAGAGTTTGGTTTTCACTCATCTGATATCAAACTCAGACTATCTAAATCTGACATTGTGTCAGAATAACAGCTTTTCTTCTACCAAATAAAATGTACCAAATTGATATAAATCCATCTGACAGTTAAGTGATGATGGGTCAGGCATGCAGCACTATCACAAATGGATTCTTAGCTTTCGCCACACAGCCCACCACCTTCACAATCTTGGAACTGGCTCAGCATTCACCCATTATGAAATCACAGAGCTGTGCTTTGACAAAGCAAAGGTGGCCACACAGAAAGTATGGAGGGGCCCAGGAAGAGGCAGTGTTGTCGGGGGAGAGGTACCCCCTCTTCTTGGTCACCTGGAAACAATTGTTACTCAGCATCTAACCAGGCAACCATTTAATGACCTGACAAGCTTTTCAGTGCCAAAGGGGCAATGGAAGGTGGGAATTCAAGCCCTCTTTTTAAGAGTCCAAGACCATTTGGGGGGCAATGGAAAAAATATCTGCCTTACACTTTCCATTATTATTTAAAGGTACACCGTATGGAGCAGCAGACTGCAACCCAGGAAAACCAGTCACAAGTCTGTGAGAAAGTTGCTGCTCGGGCATTTGCTCTACAATACCTGTCAAACCTCATTCCTTCAGTCTTTTCTAGTCTTTTGAATAAGGGGTTCTTCTATGACAATGTACAAAGAGGTATGTGCCATTCTTTACTGGACAGATTCCCTATTTTTATTTCTTTTCTCTTTTTTTTGCATTCAAATCTCAGGAAGCTATCTTAGTTTTAAACTGGCCTCTGGGTTCAGTAATGGGCTGTTTTTCTCTCTCATATCATATAGAAATTGAAGAACAATTCCTTCCATATGTGATGGGGAATGTAGAAAAGAAGATGGAGAAGAGGATTCTAGGAAGAATAGTGACCGATTGTAAGTTAGCAGAAATCAGTTTGTACCCAAAGTTCATATGGATTATAAAATCCATGGCTAATTTATCAAACCTTGTTCTACCCAAGGTACTAGTCAAACAACATGGTCTTTTTGGAAGAGGTAGCTGTGTTAGTCTGTGCAAGCATATCAGGCAAAATTCAAAGAAACAAAACAAAACAAAACGACAAAAACATGTGGCACCTTAAAGACTATTATATTTTAATGTGGGCTTTCGTGGACACATCCACTTCATCAGACACATGGAAACAGAATGAAATGTAGAAGTGGATGTGTCCACGAAAGCTCACAATAAAATATGACAGTTAGTCTTTAAGGTGCCACATGTTTTTGTCTTGTTTTGTTTTGTTTCTTTGGATTTTGCCTCATAAACATGGTCTTCTGACACCTCTTCACCTGGAAAACTAGATTACACTCATGAAATAACAGAACAGCACAATCATATTGCTCTGATCAAATATGCTAGCCTTTCCCAACCTGTAACCCCATCATCCCCAGCCAAAATGACCAGTGGCCATGAGTGACTGGAATGGTAGTCCAAACATCTGGAGAGTGCCAAGGGAGTCTAACACATGTTATCAGGCAGTGATTAACAACATCTTTAATCACAAGAATTGTTGTGGGCCTTTTACAATAAATTGTACATGACAATGGCTGCTTTTCCTGTAAATGACACGTGAGCAGTACATATATAAAGGGTTACTGCATATAGGCTTAATGTAGTTAAAGCCTGGAGATCATGAGTTTCTGTGCAAGCAGTTCAAACACTATACTTTTGTTGTCAATGTACAATAGGGAGGCTGATTCTAAAACCATCAGCTAGATCAACATTGACACTGGGGACACTTTCAACACAGCCTAGTATGTAAAACTTTATCAACCTATTCAGATAGATCATTTATACAGAATAAATGATTCTATTCTTAACACTATTTCTCCTTTCCATTGAAATCTAAGGAAGTTGTCTTGGTTCTAAACCAGTGCCTGGTGTCAGGAACGGCCTTGATAAGGGCAAGCAAATTGAAACTCAATCCAGACAAGGCAGAGGTGCTCTGGGTCAATCAGAAGGCAGATGAGGTAGTAGGTTAGCGGAAGAACTGGCACCTCATTAACCAAGTACCATCCCGAATGACCCTTAGTCATTTGCAGGGTATGGAAGACACATGCATACCCAATATAATGGAGTGGGCCAGAAAGGTGGCAAGGCGTTTTCACCACAGTGTTCGGGGGAGAGAGTGGTTGCAGCAGAGACGAGAAAATTTGTGATGGCCACTGCACCATCTAATCCAGGATGTTGCAACTCAATGGAACACCACTTTCTACCTGCTTGGAAGAATGCTGGAGCAACAAAGGGCACTCCAGTATTTAGCACTGGAGACTTCCACTGGTGTGACTGCTCCTCTGGGCAGAGAAGAGTGGGACACTATGAGTCAAGTGGTCTGTGCTCTCTGAAGGTTTGAGTGTGCAACGCAAGTCCTTAGTGGGGAGATTGGCATCCTTAGCCAGGGGATGCCAATGTTCCAGGGCTTGGTTCGCATGATGGAGGGCATGATGGGACAGTCTAGGTGAATGAGGGATTCCCTAGAGGGAAAACAGCATTTTTCCAGCCTGACATAGTGACCCTGGCCAACAAAGTAAGGAACCTACTCCACTACAGGTGGAAAAAGGAGGAGCAGATTCTAGCAACCCTCTTGGACCCCCAAATTAAACAGTGGGCAATGGATATTAAGCAGCAGTGGGGGGGGAATGCCAGCCAACCTTCCATCACATGCAGCAGCAGCTAGTGAAGGACATCTGGCTAGCACTGAGGGGTCACACAGAACAGAAAGACACTAGCACCCCAAACAGCAGTACCAGCAGTTGTATTCTAGAGTCCCACACTCCTGAAACATCAGGGTAAGTTTTTTGGGTCACTGTTTTGTCAAGTGTGGCAGGGGCCTGTCCTTAAAGAGACACCATCCCAGAGGAAGGACAGGGCAGAGGCAAAGGTACAGGCATACATGCAGGAGCCCTGCAAGCCAAAGGAGACTGATCCTTTGTCTTAGTGGGCTGAGGAGGAGTCTGGTTGGGGAGGTCTGGCCAAGGTGGTCATGGGACTCTCTTGCCCACCAACTCATGTGCCCATTAAGAGGGTGTTCTCTTAGGCAGGGAACATTATCAGTCTACACTGCTCACACAGGGATCATGGATCTGTAGAAAAGCTTATTTTCCTTACGGTTCACCTACTACTGCTAGATTTCCCTGAAGTCCCCTTTAAGGAAGAGAGAATGGCACACTCTGTGCATGGTACTAGGTAT
The DNA here is from genome assembly GCA_037013535.1 of Intellagama lesueurii. Lineage (NCBI taxonomy): Eukaryota > Metazoa > Chordata > Lepidosauria > Squamata > Agamidae > Intellagama > Intellagama lesueurii. The sequence goes on along the minus strand of JBAJHW010000001.1, from coordinate 284,456,083 downwards.
GCCATGCTTCAATCTGCTGCTCCCTCTTTCTGCCTTTCATTCTTTCAACTGCTACTCCAAGATTGTGCTTGGTCGTGCAACTGTGCTGTGCCCCATCCTGTTGGCACAATTCCTATCCACCACAGGCTATCTGCTGCTCCAGTGCTGCCCAGGGTATTTGTCCCACTAACCAGTACAAACCGCCCCCTCTGTTTCGCCAATGCTGCTGGCATTCCCACTGTCCAGGATTCCATCAGCATGCCCATTATAAGGTAAAGGTAAAGGTTCCCCTTGACATTTAGTCCAGTCGTGTCCGACTCTAGGGCGCGGTGCTCATCCCCGTTTCCAAGCCATAGAGCCAGCGTTTGTCCAAAGACAGTTTCCGTGGTCACGTGGCCAGCGTGACTAGACATGGAACGCCGTTACCTTCCCACCGAGGTGGTACCTAATTATCTACTCGCATTTTAACATGCTTTCGAACTGCTAGGTTGGCAGGAGCTGGGACAAGCGACGGGAGCTCACTCCGTTGCGTGGATTCGATCTTACGACTGCTGGTCTTCTGACCTTGCAGCACAGAGGCTTCTGCGGGTTAACCCGCAGCGCCACCACGTCCCAATGCCCATTATAGTCATTTCCTAATACCTAGGCGCTGCTGTCTGTTGGTGTGTACTCTTTTTGTTTGGCACGATCACAAGGAAGGTGTCTAAGGACACAGGAAAATTCTTTAAAAATGTTTTGCCTGTTTGTGTTTTGTTTTTGAAAGGGGAAAATAATTACTATATTCATATTGACTGTAACTAAGTTCCAGGTATCTGGATATCCCAAATTTTTAAAATTCCAGATTCTGGATCTGAAGAGCCGTAACTCCCAATTCCGAATTTGAATTCCAAATCCAGGTGCCAGTGCACATCCCTACTTCCTAGTCCTTAAGATCATCAAAGGAGGTTCTCCTCTCGGTCCCATTGCAAGTACGTTTGATGGGGATATGAGAGAGGGCCTTCTCTGTGGCTGCTCCCAGGTTGTGGAATTTTCTCCCTCAAGAGGTTAGGTTGGCAGCTCCCTTTTATCCTTCTGCCGACACATGAAGGCCCACTTCTTCGGGCAGGCCTTTAATAACCATAACTGAATCCTTGAACACTAGTTTTTATCTGAGTAAGTTTCTTTTTAAAGTTTTTGATGTTTTTAATCAGTCAATGTATTTTAATTACTGATAGTTTGGTTGTTTTTAATGTATAATTTATTGTGTTTTTAATTTTTTAACATCATGGCCTATAAACAAACAAACTCTGGATTTCAGGTACTCACTGGCCAAAATTAAGTATTTTTGGATCCACTGACTGAAACACTCCTCCTTAACTGAAATTACTGGGATCTGAAAGCATTTCATTCTAGCCAGATTCTGGCCTTTCTTACTCTCCTGCCTGTTTAGAATCTTAAAAGCACAAGACTCATAGAGAAGGTATTTCCTCAGATATAACCAGAATCCAGACCTGCCTTAAACCTTGCAAGTGGCCAGTGGAACTTCTAACTGTCCTAGGGCAACAAACACCGATATAGCAATCCACATGTTTCAAAGGTCATTTGCTGTACAGCATGCACCATATGTTTGTATGCTGGATTATGGCGGACTATCAAACCTAGAGCCTGCAAACATGCAAAAGCTAGGGTGCTTCCAGACAAATGAATAGCTCCCTGGTATTACTGCAGCAGTATCTTTTCTTCCTTAATGAAATGAAGATGTGGCAGATAAGCACTAGAGAGCTGCAAATGAAAGATGATGCTGTCTGGATCCCCTCCAAAATTCTGTATTTGCAACAGGACCATTGCACGCACGCGCGCACACGCACACACACACACACACACAGAGCCTTGTGTGGAAGCAGTCTTACTCTGTTTTCAGCTTGGAAAAGTTACTTTTTGGATCTTAACTCCCAGAATTCCCCCAACCAGCACTGTGGTCAAAAATAACTTTTCCCCGCTCAGGCTATGTGACAGTCTCATTATTGCCTTTCATGATTCAAAGTTCAAAAAGGACAAGGGGTTAAAAAAAATTAACAGGCAATTTAAATTTTTCTATATAAAGAAACCTCCACTTCTTTGATCCGCTATTCTTGTATGTGTATAAAAGGATGCATTATCCCAAGACTTCTTGTGGGTGAACCTGACTATATGTCCAAATTTAATTAATGCAGCTGCCTTCCTGATTATAATTTAGAAGAGATCATCTCATTCCAAGTAACAAACTTGAAATAACTAACTTTTCAGTGTTAATTAACGAGGTGGAGAAAAGGAGGTTGGACGACTTTGCGGAAAATATGTTGCCCAGTAAATCACAAAGTTCTCGAAAACAGAAAACCCTCCGATTTCCCTCTCAGAAGGATGACAAAAGAAGCTATTCTGGCGCAATAGGATACTCAGATTGGTCATGAACTATGAGGCTTGAAGACCAATAATCACCCAAAGAATCAGGTAATGGGGGAAAAATAATTGGTCATATCAAAAAAGATGTACAGCCTTGGTTTATCCATGAAAACAGAGTGATTATCACATTGGGAATGTCAGCCTGCTTAAGGCTACAGTCCTCACACACTGGCTTAAAGGTGACTGTGAAGGTAGTCATTGAATTTGTGGAGCAATGGGACTAATTTGGAAGTGTCCATGCCCATTCAGAGAGGCAGCGTGGTGGACTGGATAAAGTGACAGACTGGGACTAAAGACAGAATTTCACTCAGCCATGGAAATTCACTGGGATGTGGCAATGGTAGAAACTTTTCCTTGAATAATCTCATATACCTTAAAAAGCCCATTAGGGTTGCTATACATTAGATGTGATTTGATGGCACCTAACAACAAATTCCCATTTAGCTAAAGATGTGGTCTCTTTTCCAGAGCTATGCCCTGAAACTGGGGAGGGGGAATGGACAGACAGGCACACAGACAAAGTGCAGTAGAACAATAATGCATAAAAAAATAAATAGCAAGCAAGTGGAAAAGGAATGCATAATATGTGCTGCTACAAAAAAAATAAAGTGGAGAGCTGGCCAGGAGCACAACAGAAAGGGCAAGACAACAAACTGAATTGTGTTTAAATTTGTTGTCCATCATGGAAAACATGACATCAGAAACTGGGTTGGCTCACAGGATCCATGATGGATCTGTGTTGTCATTTCTTCTGATGTTAACTGATATCACCCCATGATTGAAATCAATGGGTCTGCACAGTGCTGTCTCAAGACATCTTGCTGTCTGAAGCAGAGCCCAAATTATTGGCACACATTACCTGAAGTTTTCAAAGTTGTGCTGTGCTATTCAGATAACAAATGCTATTCTTGCATCTTCACTGTCAGCCCCTTTTACTGGATCCTTTCTAGGAGAAAGGAAGCATATAAATATTTTAAATAAATAACAATGAATAAAGAAACCCCATGGATCAGCCTTATGGATATGATGTCATCCCACTGCAGGGCAGAGTGTTTTTTTACTTGCGTAGGATGGTGGCTGTCATGCTCTCATCTACACTATCAGATGAATTAGGAAATAACAGTCATTACAGTTTTATAAAGTATGGTTTCATGACTGCAGCTTTATATAGCCCATGCAGTTAAATTCTTTCAAAATGAAGGGAAATAGTACTGTGTCCATATTTGTAGCAAAATATTGCAAGTTGAGAAGATGATATTGGCACAGCACATATTTCAGTCTAACCCCATACACTTTTGGGCACACTAAACTCACTGATAAAAGCAATCCTTTGGATTTAAACTCATTTGCTCCACATTCTTAGTCTCTGTGTATGTTTACAGAGTTGTGAGTTTGCTGTCTGAACCCTGTGGAGAGCTCTGTCGCCCTGGTATTCCTCTGAAACCACAGCAGGTCAGACTCTGGGGTTTATTGCAAGAATGTAAATGTCTAACCTTCAGTTGATGCAGTTTTATGGCAGGGAAGGACAAGTTCTGAAAAGGAGTAGCAGAGAGGGCTCTGATGTGGCAAAAAAAAGGTGAGGCATGTGCCACTCCTGCAACATTATGTAGTACATACCCTTGAAATATTTTAAATTTACATCACAGATGTTCAATATGCTTTACCACTAGATGTCAGTGACACTGTTAAAAGCAAAAATTATGCAGCTGTCAATGAATGACTTTACTATGACTTACACACCTTCCCGTTTGCTGACATTCCATATATTTCAATTAAAACCATGATGTTATATCTGTTTGAAAGTATTATGGTCTACTGAATTCAATGGAAAATGCACATAGGTTTGCAGGATTCCCTGGAAGTAAATCATATGAAAGTCGATGGGACTTACACCAGGGCAGCCATACAACGGACTGCACTTTTTCCCCCCTTCTGGAGCCTGTATCAAGCATATTGCCATCACACTATTTTGGGTGATGTTTCTCTTCAATCAGGCTGGGAAACTTTCAACAATCAAGGCCATGCTTCCATGCTGGAATGTAACTTCAGTTGCTAATATTTTCCAGATCTTATATCTGGGCTGCAGTTGGCTAGATAGCGGGGGTGAGTTGGGTATTTGGCTCTGGTGCCTGAGGTTGGGAATTCATCCCCTAATGTGTGTCCCAAGAGAAGAGCCAGCCTATGTAGCCTTTGGCTAGCTGTGCAGTCCCAGATTGGTCCAACAAGAAGGGACTTGTAAACCATTTCTGATACCTAGAATTTCTATACCTGATTTTCCATACTTAGAAAACCCTAGAATGGTTCAGCATAAATCAGAATCGACTTGATGGTACACAATTATTATTATTATTATATATGGTTTTCAGAAGAAGTCCTGCCATTAGCCAGACTGAGCCAGTAGCTTCAGGCCATGGATTTAGGGTATCATGAAAGGACAGGAAGTTGTTCATTTTTTTACTGGTTGGGTATGGGACAGGTTCTTATGGAACTGCCTGCCTTCTTTGCAAATATGACTTGGCTGGCTTTAGATACTACACAACTTAAATTTGGAAAGGGCCTCAAGCAGGAAACAGTCTTGGAGTGACCATGCTGGGTTGCTAAGGATGTCTGTTAATTTAAAAATAAACCAGGAAGAAAGAAAACAATATGGTACTACATACAACATTCTTCTTTAATTCAGGTGGTATTTTGAACTATCACAAATTCCTCTATACTAATTCCAAATAATAGGATGTATGCCTTTTGCACGTATCTATCATAGTTTAGTGGTGAATCACATGCTTTACATTTCTAAAGACCCTCAACCCATGTGATTTTGAATTGCAAGACCTGTATAGCACTTAGGAAACTTGCTTTCCTACAACTCCCAGAATTCCCCCATCTGGCATGGCCAGTGACTTTGGGCAGCCAACTTAGAAAAAGTCCTTTACCTGAAATCTGAGAGAGCTGCTGCCTGCCATTCAATGTAGAGAGTAGTACTTTTCATGGAGCAGGGGTTGCAGACACGATAAGCTGATTATATGCACACATTCCATCACAGCAGTGTCCTTCCTTCAGAAGTGTTGAATCAGAGTTTCTGTAAATCAATATTGACTGATGAATCATTCTTGTCAACAAATATACACTTACAAAGAATCGGTGAATCACATTAACAGATCCTTTTAAGTGTGGTTTTAAGGTAATGGCCAGAACTCTACTGGTAATTTCAATGGTGTAACCACAATGGCATAAACTGCAGCGATGAATTGCTGTGAGTTAACAAGCTCCCACTTCTATCCCTCACTGAATGCCAATCATATAGGAGATATAAGTGGCAACCTGTAAATTAGCAGCAATTCACTGCAGTAATTTATGCTATTGTACATATGCAGGCATAACTAACCAGTAGGATTCTGGCCATGGTGTACCTGAATGTATCCAATCCAGTCTATCTAAATAAAACTAGGAATTTTGACCACTTGTAATAGAACAGAGCTGAGATGCGAAAAGCAAAGTGTGCTGCTTATATACCCACCCCATAGTGCTTAAAGTACTCTCGGGGTGGTTTACGAGTTAATTATGCAGGCTACACATTGCGGCCACACACCCCAGTGAGCTGGGTACTCATTTTACCGACCTCAGAAGGATAGAGGGCTGAGTCAACCCTGAGCCGGCTACCTGGGATTGAATCCTGGGTTGTGAGCACAGTTTTGGCTGCAGTACAGCAGTTTAACCACTGCACCACGAGGCTCCCTCATGGGAACAGAAGACACTCTTCATTTTTCTTATAATGCCTGAATATATTTAATAAGTGAGACACAACAGAAATGAGTGTTACTTCATTAATTTGAAAACAGGTTGGGAAGATGAAACCTGATGTAGCTTGTTCTCTGCATACCAGAAGTTGCCGTGTGGCTTTTTTCCTGGCACAGTTACTCTTTTTTTCTGACTATTTAAGATGAAGGTGGAGATTAGATTAGATTCAGGGCATGTTTGGAGGGGCCCTTGTTTCTATGTTTTCTGGGTGAGTCACTGTGCACTACATGCACTCAGAGGATATTGCAGAATGGATTAACTCTGCTGTCTCATGTATCTGGTGGATACACATATAACTATGCCACCAGTTCAAGTGGAATATTACCATTTGAAAGTACATTGCTGCATTCCACTGTAACAGATTAGCTTAATCATTAACTGCACAGGAAAACAGCCCCACCTTGTCAAACTGCGTCACCTGTTCTGCCCATTCTCTGCAGAACAAGCTGTAACTATTCATTAAGCCCATGTTATAAAGCAAAATCTGTTGAACACCAAGATAAAGGGAATGCTTCTATATTCTGACGAGTCTAAGTCAGGGGTAGATTCTGTTGGACTGCAACATTTGCTGTGCTGGTAAGGGATGATGAGAACTGTAGTCTAACAACAACTGGAGAGCTACAAGTTAGAGTACAATACTGTATGTAGTCTAAGTGGTTTTCTTTCTCTTTGTCCCCCCAAAACATGTTTGAATTAATTTTTCTCTCTGTTGAACTTAAGCCACTATTTCCTTTTTTTGGAAAGGAAGTGATAGCTCATATGAAATATTTAAAAAGAGGTGAAATCAGCACAAGACATGTGGTTCATTTTGATGAACAAAAGAAAGCTGCTGAAAGGGGAAGACCACTATGTTGAACCTCTTCTAGACACAGTAGTATCAATGCCCTCAGAACCTGAGTCAAACAGACAGCAGGCAGATGATGACACACAGGATAAGAGTAGTACACCAAGAGAAGGGGGTAGAGATGGAGATGTTGAGGCTTTTAAACTGGAAGAAGCACTGATGCTACAATTTGCTCCAGAGCCAGCCATCAGACACTCACTGAGACCCAACAACAGTGTACCATCTCCTCACCTGAACTAGCTCATAAAGTCATTGCTGGTGAATGAGCCAGTAATCTAGGAAGAAATTGAACAGTTGCCAGCAGCTGAAACCATCAGATAGAAAGAAGCTGCAAGAGACGAGACAGAAGTGCTATACAAAAATGAGAGGTAGACTCTAAACTAAACTACCACCAGGCAAGAAAGTCTTTGGATGCAAGTGGGTTTTCATGGTGAAGCAAGATGCAGAAGGAGAAGTGGGATGCTACAAGGTAAGACTGTCTGCAAAGATGTTCCTGCAGAAGTATGGAGAAAACCCATGCTCCTTGTTCAACAAGAGTACTATAAGAATGCTCCTGAGTGTAGCAGCCTCTAAACAGATGCAAGCATCTAGATATCAAGACTGCATTACTACATGGAGAGATTGCAGATGAACTGTATATGGAGCAATCACCTGGCTCCATTAACCAAAAGCATCCTGATTTTGTCTGAAAACTAAAGAACAGCCTGTATGGACTGAAGTAAGCAGCTTGACACTGGAATGAAAAACTGAAGAAAATGCTGCTGCAACAAGGTTTCAACAGAACAGTGCATGTATACCAGAAGACAAAGTGGACATTTATCCCTTATTCTTGCCTATGTTGATCACCTAACTGTGGAAACTCAACGGGAAAAGAAGCAGAAAGCGATCACTAACTTACCAAAGAGGTGGAAATAAAGGAGTTAGGAGATGCAACATTTGGGCGTTCAAACTGAAAGGGAGGTAGAGGGCTCATATTTGCTGAACCAGAAGCAAAAGATAATTGAGCTTGTAGACTCACTAGGCCTCTGAGATGGCAACACTGTTGCAACACACATGACAACAGATTTTCTGAAAGGTAGAGAGGACAGTGAATCAAACAACAGTAAGTACAGAACAGCTATAGGAAAGCTTTTTTCACTTAACAACCACTACTAGACTTGACATAGCTACCACTATAAAATACTCAGCAGAAAAGTTAATTCACCAACACTAAGTGGCTGGGCAACTGTCAAAAGAGTAACTAAATATTTGAAAGAAACTATGGACTTTACGCTAGGACTGTCAGCCATCAGAAACCAAAAGTTTATACGGTACAGAAATGCAGACTAGACAAACAACAGAATGGACCATAAATCCACCAGTGGATTCCTGTTTTTGTAGGGTGATGGGCCTATTTCATGGGCTAGTAGTCATAAACAAGTTGTTTTAGCTTTGTCTTCCACAGTCAGAATTCACCACTGCAGCAAAAGCACTAAGGCTGAACAAGCTGCTAAATGACTCTGGGATAGATGAAGATATGCCAATCCAGGTAATGGAAGACAACGAGAGCAGCATCAAGCTGCCACAAAGTGAGAAGATGAGTATATACACCAAACACATTGGCGTGAGGTACCACTTGATATGAGACCTAACCAAGATGGGGATCATCCAGATTATCTTCTGTCCAGCTACAAAGATGACAGCAGATATCCTAACCAAGCTTCTACCAAGAGATTGTTTCTGGAACCTATGAAGCAAGATGGAACTTGAGGGGTGTTGCATGCATGCTTGAAAAGGAGTGTTGGATAAAATAACAATCTTGCATGTAACCTAACACCGGGTTTCAGTGGGAAGAGGGCTTCACAGCTTAACATTACTATGCCTTGTCACTAATTTATTAGCAAAATCCTTTTTCCCAGGCTTGGGGCAAGTTCCCAACCCCTCTTTCTATTTGTTTGCTTCCAGATGTTTTATTTGCTCTTCTCTTTTTGACTTCTGACCTGAGCAAACACGTAAACTTTTCCTGCTGACCTCTGGCCAGCATGGTGGATTTTAGTCTCCCAAGATGGTTAAGACTAGTTTCTTTCTTATTCTTTTTATTTTTCTAATTGTGCTGCAGTTTCTCAACTATGAGTATATATGTTTTCCCTTTTCTACTTAAGCTACTTGCAGAGTGATTTTTTATATACAACGGGCTATTAAATGTGAGGACAAAAGGAGCTGGGTGGAAGCTGGGAATTTTAGCTGTTCTTCATGTTTCCCCTGTGCAGCAGCTGGCTTTTGTACTTTATGCTTTGCCAACTAAAAGGAATTAACAAATAAAATCCTCCAACACTATTAAAAGATAGCATTAACAGCATAAGCCACCATCTCAAATTCTTAGCCAGCAGTCCAGATGAATAAATGAATCAGCCCTATTCACCCATCAGCTGTAGTAATACTATCTTTATCTGACAACAAAAGTTCAGGTCTATATCAAGCAGTGGTTCTTCTACAAAAGTACATGATATAGAGGGATGACAAAATTAATAAATTTGTGATACTATTTTCAGTTGGAAAATAATAACTGTGTTCTCTCTCTCACTAAAATCAATGAAACTTTTTTTTAACCTGGCCGAGTCATTCCAGACTGAGAACCTTGATAAAATTAAATTTTCATGATTTGCTGATCTCTTTAACTGTGTAAATTTGGATTTTATAAATAAATAGACTGAGGACTTCTTAAGTGATGATTTGGAGTGCTTCCCAACTTTGGGTCCCCAGATGTTCTTGGACTACAACTCACTGAAAACCTGGCCAGTAGAGCTAGTGGTGAAGGCTTCTGGGAGTTTTAGTCCAAGAACATCTGGGGACCCAAGGTTGGAAAGCATTTAGAGCCAGGTGTTCTCAAATCCTTCTAGAATGTGCAGCCCTTACTGCATTGTAGTCCACCGAACAGAGAATCTTGTTCAAAATGACATTTCTCCATGGCAAAGTCTGTAAACGTTTTTAGTTTCTTAGATGAAATGGACCATATATAAATTTAAATTAATTTTTAAAATGTTCCTACAGGTAATCTAAAATATACAAGAAGATTTACCATAAATATTTGAGAATATCTACTGAATATTGGATTTGTTCAACTGAAAACTGAGCATCATTATGCTGTAAACTTCTGCAACCTTTATGATTTTATTTAGCTGCCAGTTTCCTACTTTGTTCACATTTTAGTTATATTTTCCTCTGCTTACGTTATCAGTTATTGTACTTGTTAAAAAAATTTACACTAATTTAATTTAGCAAAATGTACACACATAAATGTTATATATATTTAATATTGTTGTGTTTTTATTTATAATTTGTTTAATGGCCCCAGGAATCATTTTTAAAGGTGAGACATACATCATATAAACAGAAATAACTATTAGTAGTACTTATTATTATACACCCTTTATGTAGCAAGAATCAAAATATATTAAATATAAATATCTTATCTTTAGAAAGTGTAGTCTTATTTTTGTAATATGCTAATGGTTGTTTGTGGGACATAATAAATTACTTTCATACAGCCGCCATGTCATTTTTAGTCGTATTATTTCCTGTCTGTTGTATCCCTCCTGTTGTATTCTCCTCCTGGATAAAAACTAAAAATAATCTAGATTTTATAGAGAATGGCCCTCCAAGGCCAAATCTACACTTTATTCCTTTATTCCCAATTAAGGAAATATTAACTTCCTCCTTCACTGACAACCTCACTCACATGCATGACCAGTAATCTTGGGTTTTGGTATCTGGTAATCCCAATTACTGCTGCAGACCTAATTTACCTACAAGGTGGAATCTGCATTAGATAAGTGGAGTAAAGCACACCACATGAACTAGACATCACCATCTATGCTAGATTTTCAGCCCACACCTGTTGGAAATATACATTCTTCCACGGTTCTCCTTCAACACTCAGCATCTGTAGGGACCATGCTCTGTATCTGTTGTCAAAGTTAAGTGAGGGGCTACACTGGCCATTTACCCCACAATTTATATCAAACGGGGCACTGAGAAATTCGAATTAAAGCCTGGTGACTACACAACATAAAGTTCAACATGGGGAAGCCCATTGACCCGTTTCTGTCAGTGTGATCACCTGATCAAGAGCAAACAGCACTTGTGGGGTTGTCAGCTCCCTTCAACTGAACACCCCTTGTCCCCAAACAGTTTTTGTGTTTTAAAGGTTTCACCTCAGTGCTGGAACAGGCTTTCCCTAGAAAACTTAGGAGACCCATTAAAAAAGAGTGGGGGAGTGGAAATTAGCATTTTTAGCACCTTCTTAAGTCAACTTCTGCTCTTGCAGCTCAGTGTAAACTGAACTCTCTTCCTCTGCCCCTGCTGACTCCTGAAAATCTGGACAGCTACAGTGAATTCACCCAGGGAAGCCATGGGTGCAAATCACAGTGGATCGACCCGTACTTTTCCCGCTGTGTAGAGGGTTTTTCCCACACCTCACAATCTTTGAGGCCACCCCTTCCTTCCCATTGCTTCTATAGTTTGCTGCCTTTCCTTCCTCCCTCCTCCATTTTCAGCCATAAATTTTTACTAAAAACTGTGTCCTTTAACGATCCAGATCGGTCATTTTTCCTTTTCTAAAGCACCGGGTGACACTGAGCAGATCTCTCCACACATTTTTCTGCACTAAAGAGGGAAGAGCCAAATTCCAAATCCTTCCAACTACATCTGCCTATGGGAGGAGAACAAAGGCAAGACCTCCATGCAGTGTTTTAACTTTGCAGGGGGCAAAGGCACACAGCCAAAAAAAAAAAAAAAAAACAGTGGTGGTGTGCCAGCAAATAAGCAGGCAGCATTGGGGCAATTAAGGGCAGGCTTAGGAGAAAAGTGAGGAGGAGAAGCAGCAGGAAGTAGGATGACTCCGAGTGTTTTTGTATTTATCAGCAGGTAAAAAGAAGGTGCTGAAAATCAAAAGGCAACAGCCTCCAGAAGTTACATTAACATTTTCCTTGAAAATTCCACATCTGATCAGGAATATGCAGACTTAAAGGGTGCTATATAGTGGGGTTATATGAGGAGAAGGGATGTGTTGCCAGCACAGGATGTGAATCCAAGCAGAATTAAATGAAACACAAATTAATCCAGCCCATATTACCTTCATTCATGTTAGGGATTCTAAATTCATCACTTGCAGTTGCTTGAAAGTCTGAAAACTGATAAATAGTCAGTGTGGGGAATCTGAAGTTGTAGCACATATCTCCCTTAAGCTGTTATAAAGACCAAAATGGAAGATTCAATTGATACTCAAATAAAAGAAGGGCATGTTCAACATATCTAAATTCCTGTGTGCAGTACCGAAAGACCAGAATCCTTTTGCAGAGTTTACACTGACAGAAGGGCAAAAGTATAACTTGCAACACCAAATTACCACTAATTTGCAACACCAAATTACCACTAATTTACCACTAAATTACCACTAATGAGTCACCATTTGGATTCTTGCTTGTATACCAGGCCACCTCACTGGTGCATGGTGAGGAATCCTTGCAGTGACTACTTAATTAGGGCTGAGAATTACACTGTTGCACAGTGTGATGCTGTAATAGAATGTTGGCTAGTAACAGGGACACTGCCTTTCATTAGGGCATTCTCAGAGAGAAATGTTTAGAAGAAAGACTTGCTGGCAGTACCAATGTGTCCCTTTTGACTTCTAGTTAGGCTCCAAAACAGTATTCCTTTACTGGTATAAAACCAAACATTGGCTAGACATACTTACAACTACTGATTAATATTGTTTATTTTTCTCTGGATAATATAGCCTAGTCTTATTACCTAGAAGGTCACTTGTTTGATACTGGGACATTTATATTTACAAACCTAATGTAAATTTATAATCCTATCCATATTTTTTCAGATTATGTTGGTGAAGGCAAATACAGTGTGACGATAGTTCTATGATATAAGCGTTCTCTAATCATAAAACCCACCATGATAGTTTCCCAATCTGGTTTTGCGCAGAGCATTTGCTTTTTGATCTGCTAATCATTTTAGTTTGCAAAGAACCTGGTATTAAAAGGCTGTTTAAATTGCATCCTCCTCAATACAATTTTTTTATTCACACCCAGTAAAGTTGTGGTTATAGCCCAAATATTATAAGACATTTTTTCATATGTACAGATTCATTTGCCAAAGATACATTTACTTTCACCTATTATCTTTTTATCTCAAGCTGCCTTCCGAACATTAACCATAGGCCACAAATGAACTCTTAAAATAAAGCCTAAATCCATGATCCAGAACAAAGTCTTAAAAGGTAACCATTAGCCCACTCTCCAATGGATAGCAGTGGTGGTGACAGCTGCAGCAGGAGCACCTGTTAACATAACAAGCCCCTTCTTGAACTTCATTTCCCTGTGTTTTCAAAGACTGATGTAAGCTACAGGTGTATTGTTTTCAGTTCTACAGGAAAGGTACTACTTTGGACAGGTCTCTGTTTCCAGGTCTCACTGCTGGTAACCAGCTATCCTCAAAGCATGCATGGCATCATATGTGGATGATACTGATTGTTCTGGCTTTCCAGAAGAAAGAGTCTCCATTCCACAAGATGAAGTGGAAATAAAAGTTTTCACAGGCAACTGGCATCTTTACCTTATGAGCTTGATTTTTTTTTTTAAACACTGCCTATGCATACAGCTTTGGTCAGTGGTAGATGACCTTCCATGAAGATGGTCTCTGATTAAATCCTGGCATCTACAGACAGCTCTAAGAAAAAATCCTGCCCAATACTTAGAAAAGACCCTCTTGACAACAATGGCCTAGATCAACAATGGCTTGACTCAGAGCACATTCACATAAGGGAGTTCATTATGCCATCACTCAGCTACTTTCACTGAATTTGATGGGGAATTAAGGTGATAACATTCTACATTCACAACCTCCATTGTTTTTTCACTACTGCTTCTGTCTGTTCCTCATGAATGAGAAAAAGACTGACCAATGCACAGAGCTTTCTGATTGCTAGCATGAGAAGCTCTCGATCTGAAAATGTCTTAAAATTAGACACTTTCCTTTTTTCCTACATTTTCTAACTAGAGAATTAACACTGGGAGTGGAGTTCACCAGGAAAACTGTACAGTGGAAATGTTGCTTTAATCTCCCCAATGTCATGACCTTGATCCAAATTCTCTCTCCCCCCTCAATTCTTCCTCCACCAATTGCAAGGATCACTGTTCACATTTGAAAAAATATATATCAAGAGATTGATATTGTGTTGCCACAGCTTTGCCTGCTTTGGCCTCTTCAACATTAAAGGAAGAACTTCTGCCACAAACTTGGCATGCAGCTAGAATCCAAAAGCAACAATCCATTTTTATAAAGCTGTAGTACTAAGTGAGCTGGCTGGATAGCTCAATGGTTTTGATATCCTGCTGTGGAGCCAGAGAGCTTGGCAGTTCAATTACCCAGCCATGCTATGTGGCCTTGGGCAAGCTGCACAGTCCTAGGTGCCCCCAGAAAAAGGGAGTGGTAAACGACTTCCGAGTATTGTCTTTCTAGAAAACCCTGGAAAGGGGGTTGCCATATGTCAGAATCAACCTGAGCACATGCAATTGTTATTAAGTACTAAATGAGGGACTTCTATCAGGGTAGCATATTGTCTAGACTTTGTATTATCGATTTCCCCCCTTCTATTAAAACCTTAGTGAGTTACATTCCCAGGACTGAGGGTCCATGTAGGTAAAGATGAGCATTTGCATTAATGTATGGACCCTGAGTGGTTCACTTTATGATGCTATGGTCTGTCTTGCTCCCTCACCCACACTTTTAGTTTCCATTTTCTTGTTGGTGTGGTGACCTCACTGCAGAATTTCAAAAATAGCTGTTTTCTACTTCTCTTTTTCTTGTGTTCTCATGGCTAGAAACGGGCAAATAATTCTGCCAGAAATAATTCTGAGGACTCTGTGTAACCTCCAAGTCACAATTGTTTGCTTTTCCCTATTTGCAACGATGTCCCCTCCCCTCCAATCAGATATCTGGAAACATACAAATATTGGCACAGACCCAGACAAAGATCAGGCCAGTGTGTCTCCAAAAGGGCCCAGGGCAGATAACGGAACCAACCTGTGTGTCTTTGGGGGCACTAAACCGGTCACATCCCTAATACTAATCAAAAAGTTTTAAAATGAAAGCAATATGCAATATAGGATATTTTGACCTTTCATCTGACCTGCAGGGTCATCCAAAGTTCAGCTGAATGAACAAGTTATCTTTCACTGATTCACAAATAAGGAACTGGTAACAAGGAATCAAATTCGCTACTGCTAGAAACAAGAGAGTAAACATGGTGTCCTGGTTAGAGTCTTGGACTGGGAGACCAGGGTTCAAATCCCCACTTGGCCGTGAAGCTCACTGGATAACCTCAGGCTCAGGCACATTACAATCACAGGCCAGGCTCAGACAAAGTGGGAAGGAAAGCCCTATATACCGCTGCCTCAACCCCTCACTGGAGGAGGGCCAGAATATAATTAATGCAACAAGAAAGAAATTATTAATAAATAAGGAAAAAACGCTTGGCCATTCCCTTGAGCAAGCGCCACTACATGCTATCGACAAAAAGAACAGCAGAGACCTGCCCTGATGTAACTGTAAGTGTTCCCTTTCAATCAGTCAGTTTTTAAACGTAGTATAATAAAAGGTCCTTGCATATCACAACCAGAGACAGGAAAACGGGCAAACCCGGACTTATAAAAATTCCAGAACATAAGATTAATCCTGTCAGCTGGCAGCACTAATCATTCTATACATTAGATACGAAAGCCAAGCACAGCCAGGCAGCTTTCCGGGGAAACAGCCAGGTGAAGGACAAAAGGATAGCAGGAAAGGTTATCCTGACGCCGGCAGGAAGGAGCGGCACCGGCGTAAACTCCCCAGAGGTACTCTGAGTGGTGCAGCACACGGCTCCCGTGGCTATTTATAAGGCGCTATTTTAACCGCTCTCGTTCATTGGCCGGCCACCCTTTGTGCCGTCACAATCGCACCCAGGGCAAGTTCCACTGCCTTCCCTTTCCCCGAGAGAGCGAAACTAGACAGGGAGGGGTGGGGTCCAATTTACAGAGCCGGAAGCGGCTGCCTCCGCTTCACCAAGCCGCCGCCACGGTCTTGGTTGGAGCGGCGCCGGGCAGGACCAGCGGAAGGGAGACTTCCGTTTCAAGAGCACTCTGGGGCAGTTGCGTTTCCAGAGTCAAAAGACGCGCGATGGGGAGCTCTGCCTTGACCTGACCCCTTTTGCTTGACCGAAAAGCAGCAACGGGGGCGGGGGCGGGGGCGGGGCATTGCTCGCCTTTCTACGCTAGACTCGGGCATTCCGATCACTGAATTCCCATCAGCCCCTGGGGAGGTGACGCATGAGTGGGGGGACCGACTACGGCTACAAAATAAATAAAATAAAAGGAAATGTTTCCAAACACTAATAATGTGCTCCGATATAAGTTTGCACTGGCTCAAGCGCCACTGCCTTCAATGGGACTTGTTTGGAGGAAAGTCTGCATAGGGGCCAGCTATTCGTCTGGTACTGTTTAATTTGTCCTGCTGAGATCTGAAACGGCATACCTGAAAGAAGCAACTGGCAGCCCAGTTCTTTTGCTTGCTTAATCAAGGAAATCCCATTATTTTCAACGAAAGAAAGTTTCCTGCTTCAATGAGACCGTTTTGTAGTTTCACCAGCGCTACCCAAAGTTCTCATTAGAGTTAATTGAGGACATAACTGAGCAGCCTGGCACTCGTGTGGTGGTAGGAGAGGCGTCAGAAGTAAAAGCGCGAAATAAATATTTTATCCATCTCCCTGCCTAAAATGTTTAATCATTTGCGCTTGAAAGTCCAGCTTTACAATTGAGTATTAAGAATTTACTGTATAAAATCAGCTCACTTTGAATTCTACCCAAGGCAAGGCCAGGACAATTTTGCTGCTTGAAGCAAAGAGCAAAATATTACATTCCATGTACAAAAAATGGTGGTACTGGTAAACGAACTGGTTCAGAGCAAGTCTGATTAAGGAGGTGTAGCTACCAAATACTGGCAGCTGCTGTGCCTTTTAATACCTGAAAAGGCTCTAATGTGTGGAAGGCCCCTGTGAGTTTTCTTAATCTAGTGCTGCGGAGTGGTCCAGAAGCTGCACCAGCGGTGGATCTGGGAAGGCTCAGAAACATTTTCCAAGGCCAAGTATTATTCATAACCCGATTCCTTCAGTTTTGTTCCTTCTTTGTCTTTATGTGTGTTTTCTCCTTCAAATCTTCACTATCTGTTTGCCAAAAGGGTTTTAACAGTTACAAATGGGCCAGAAAAATACCAGCTTCACTATTAAAAATGTATGCTGCTTTAACAAGGTGTTTAATATAAAGAACTCAGCTGTCCAAAATTTTGTAACACTAGTTTGATGGTGCTATTGCCGCAGATCAAACTATTGTTAAAGGGGACAAGTACCAGAGTTCCTTCAAAAGCTGGCATCTCCATGACCAAGACAAAGCAAGGCAAAATTAAACATTTCACAAATCAGAGTATTTCCAAAAACCAGTGGGGGTGATCTGAAGGAGTGAGACTGTTCTAGAGAAGAATTAACTGTCTGAGTTTGCAGAACACGATTTAAGGAAGGATTTAGACTGGAGTTTCTAACCCACACTGCACTGTACTTTTTTTTTTTTACCTTTTGTACCATGAATCATAGTGAATTCCTCCACAGTTGTGTACATCAGGCTGGGTGTGTCATGAGGAGGCAGTGAATAAGCCATCTGTTTTAGATTTACCTCAATGCTCTGTGTGCTCAGGTGAGAAACAGCCTCTTATGCTTCCTTTTTCCTTTTTCCTTTATCCTGCCCCTCTCCCCATCCTGTCCACAGAGGTTCATAATAGCTCTTTGCTTCTGCAGTGCCACTCCAAAAGTCCCAATGATTTGGCTTAGATAAGGATCTGCAGGGGTTTATTAGATAAGGAATGGCAGTGAGTACAAAACTGCTAGTCTCCACATTCCTCAAGAACAGGACACACTGGTGCAGAGCTGCAATAATTATACAGAAGCAATTAAAGTTCCTGAGTCTTTAACTGGTCTTGCTCATGTTCCTGTTCCTATGACAATAGTTTAACACACACAAACGAAGCATTAGTAGTTTCTCTTCCCATCATTTCTACCAGGAAAAGTTTCCGCCGCTGAATTTTTGCACGTAAGGCTGTGGAATGCAAGAAGGGCCAGTAAGACTGACATCCTTAAAAGCAATGGAAGCCTTATTTTCTTTCTTTTCATCTTCCTGTTGCTCAAAAACCAACCCTGCACTGGGACTGTGTTAGATTGTCCAAATGGAAGCCAAGGAGGCTGCAGTTATGTACAAATGAGCTGCAGTTATGTACAACAACAGCTGCATCATCAGCGAAGAGGAAGTCCCGCATGCATTTCAGCTGGACTTTGGTCTTCGCTCTCAATCTAGAGAGATTAAAGAGCTTTCCATCTGATCTAGTCCAGAGATAGACACCTTCTGTTGCAGTTTCAAAGTCGTGCTTCAGCATGACAGCAAAAAAGATCCCAAACAGAGTCGGCGCAAGGACACAGCCCTGTTTCACTCCGCTTCGGATGTCAAAGGGATCTGATGTTGAGCCATCAAAAACTACACTGCCCTTCATTTCCTCATGAAAGGACCTGATGACGTTAAGGAGCAGAGGTGGACATCCAATCTTGGGAAGTATTTTAAAAAGGCCGTCCCGGCTAACCAAATGAAAGGCCTTTGTAAGATCTATGAAGGCCACAAAGAGTGGCTGTCGTTGTTCCCTACATTTCTCCTGCAACTGTCTGAGGGAAAATACCATGTCGGTGGTAGATCTATTAGCTCGAAATGTGAATATATACACCTTTTCAATTAAGCTGGGAGCATACTTGGCCTCTTAGATCTTAAGCTGTAACGGCTAAGTTGTTCATAAGACTTTGCAACTCTTGAGAAATGTCACGTTGATACCTATGAGAGCATCTTGAGGGAAACTGGATCACATTAGCCTCTGCTAAGTCCAGGGAAGAGGCATGCAAAATTCTGTGTTGCAACTCTTCTGTTTCGGTAGCACTGCCCTTGTTTGCACCAAACCTAAATTTAGCAAGTTTATGGTATCACAGAACAAAGAGAATCTCTTTGAGTAGGTGTATTCCTGGCCTCTGGCCTCTCTCATCTAGCGTTTCAGCTACAAAGGTTAATTATCTCCAATTGGGAATTCCTATTGAGAAATAACTGTGAAACTCCCATCATCCTAATGCTGTGCAAATATTCCTAGATAATATTTTCCATAGCAACCCATTGCATTTTTCCATTTTGCTAAAAGAAGATTCAGTAATGAGTGGAAGCTAACTGGAAAGGTATCATCTTGTCACCATTTGACTATCACAATTTTCTTATCTTATTTGCCTCCTTTTAAAACAATTAAATACATTTAACTAGACAATAAAATTAGTTCAAACCAGCCAAACCACCTAGAATAAATCCTGTTGTTAATTCCAACTAGAGTAAACACACTGAATGACTTGGACTTGTTAAATCAACATTTATGTAAGTTCTATTTGTTGTATGTCCTTTACTGGTGAAATAACTTTTTTTTAAATTGAGAATGCATGTGCATTTTAATATTTTTGTATTTTGTTTTAACCCAGCATTTGGGCAAATTCATGTATTTGTATTTGTACTTTTTAATTGGCTAGCACTGTGTTTGTTAAGCTGGCACCATGTTTGTGTATATATCACTATTTGTACTTACGTTTTAAATTGGTGGAAGTTGCATGACCAAAGTGGTCAAAACAACAATAAAGCATTCAATTCAGTACATTCTATTGATTAAATGGCTCTACTGAGGTTGGGATTCACCGTTCTTTAACCACCCTCTGTATGAATCAAAGCTGGCTGGATAGCTCAGTGAGTTAGATATTTGGTTGCAGAGCCAGAGGTTGAGAGTTCAATTCCACACTGTGCCTCCCAGAAGTAGAGCCAACCTGTGTAGCCTTGGGCAATATGCCCAGTCCCAAGGCTACCCCAGAAAAGGGGAATGAGAAACTACTTCTGAGTACTCTGTACCTAGCAAACCCTGGAAAGGGCTGCTATAAGTTAGAATTGACTTCATGGCACCCAATTATTATTATTGTTATGGATCAAAAATATCTGATTTTTATCATATCACTGTCTCTCTGAAGATTAATTTCCCAAAACTGACTTTGATCCAGTAAACTTCACTTTTGTGGTATTTTATTCACTGAACAACCTTATTTTCAGGTAAATTTCCAAAGCACTGAGCCCCCTGCATTACATCTACAGGAAAAATTTTAAAATAATTATGGGATAATTCATAGGTTATTCCTGTGGAAGATGTTCCCACAGATCCTTTTCTGGGCAGCTGCTGTTTAAAACACAATTGCCTTTCTATATATATTATATTGCAAGAAGTTCACCTGGACTGTGTGGTAGGTATCAAGGCTGGTCTCCAGGAAGGTTCAGTATTGGCACATGCATTGGATATATGATACAACCAATCTGTGACAGAATACCTGTCACCTACTTACAGAGAATAAAAATATGTATGATTTATCTAATCATGTAGATTTTAAAAGAGAGAGAGAGAGCTGTGGTTGCACTTTAATTGTATAACTTAATATAGTTCCTCTCTGAAACAATAAATCAGTATAAAGCATTCTCTATATTATTACATGGGGTGAAATATTTTTCTAATTACTCATATTCCAGAATGCAACTCTTGCTTTGCTTTTTAAGTGTGGGCTGAGGACATTTGTAATACTGTGAAGAAAGGTCACGACCTAGTATCAATGTGTTCTTCATAACATGCTAGTTTTCTGTGTGCAGGGACTAACTGAGCCCACACTTGCATTCTCAAATAGTAGAGCCTAATCACATGCTTTTCTCTTTAGTGACAAGTCGAGTTGCACAGTCAGCAGGTCTCATTTCTTGACATTTTAGAGCCGTGTTCTTGTGATGCCACAGGAGCAGGTCCATCAGCAACAACCACAAAATGAAGTGTGTGGGAGAGTGGGAGACAATGTGGTGATTCAGAAATAAATTTAAAGGTCAATGTGTGAATTCCAGCAGCAACAACAGTTATAGGGTATACCTGATAATAAAAAAGACAAGGGTGTGTCTCTGCATATCTAAAAGCCACATTCTGAAGCCATCAGCCATCTGAACCTGTAAATCTTAAGCTCGCAATATCTCATTTCCAGAGATTTCAGTCCAAAGCCTGGGATATAAAGAATGGATCCCAATACCTGAGTGTTGGAGCCAATGCCTGAGTTTTGGCATGTCTCACATCAAGAAGCAGCCATGTGCTGATACTAAATTATAGAGAAAATGCTCTAACATAAATGAGCATCTACAGCTTTCTTTGCCTCCCTTCATTTCAAATATAGAACAAACAGATGTTTCTAGAAGATCCAGAGCAAGAATGTGCCAATGCAGCATAGAATCCTGCAGAATGAATGACAGTTCCCTGCCCTGAAGGACGTTTGAGACTACAAAAACAGTAATTATGTAAGAAAATAAGTCCTCTGTCTTCACATAATTAGTTGAGGGAAGTAAGTCTCCAGTTTAAATCAGAGATCTATCATTCTATCATTTTCTGCTGGGTTATAATGTTATGTTCATTTGTTGCTTTCAACCCTTCATCCAAGGACCTCAGAGCAACATATCTTCCCCACTTTATTCTCACAGTGGTGAATAACCTAAAGTTACCTGATTAGTTTATGGGAATATGCTTCTCCAGACTGACACTCTATGCACTCTATCTCACTCTCTCTCTTTACTGAATACTGAAAAAGTAGTAATACTTGATAGGACAACATTGAATGGTTTAAAAAATATTTATTTACATAATTCAAAACATTTATATCACATATTTCCAGTATGCTTGCGTTGCTGACGATGGCTTATAATAATCCCAAAATCAAAGTTTGGAAAAGTTAATTTTTGAACTACATTGTACAGAGTCCTCTAGTCTCTAGTATAAGAAGCACTATGCCCCTGAATATAGATTACTGGGAACCATGAATGAGATGATGCTGTTTGGCTTTCATTCTGTTTGTGAGCTTCCCAGTTGGCCACTGTGGGGAAAACACAGAAAATGAGACAAGCCTTTGCTCTAATCAAACACAGTCCTTCTAATGTTTCTGTCATTGCACTTACTGGTAATGGAAACTTGACCCCAAAGTAATTCCTTTCTGTTTGTTTAGTTTTTTTAATAGCTGGCTACACAAATGCTAATAAAGTAATAATAATAACATGCTGTCAAGTCCTTTCCCACTTATGACGTTTCCAGGTAAACGTAGAAGTGGTTTAGCACTTCTTTCTTCTCGGGGTGCCCTGGGACTGGGCCATTTGCCCAAAACTACAGAGGCTGGATCTTTTCCTACAATGCACAGAGGGGAATCAAACTTGCAGCCCTCTGGCTCTGTAGCCAGGTTCTCCATCTCCCTAAGATATCCCTCCAGTGGCAATTTTATGTAGGAAGCATGTTTTCTCACCATATTGAGGCATATATTGATCACAATGGTGCTTGGCAATTCTCCTTTTCAGAAATGCCTAGCTGTGGATGAAAAACAAAACTGGAGCATAGCTGAGAAGCTCTCAGAGGCAAAGTACAATGCCTTGATCGGGTAATCCACTTGAAGAGGCCTTAATCCACTGCCACACATGATCTCCAGTAAGTACTGACAGAAACAGAGAATGCTCTCATCTAGGGCTTATGTTCTCTGCAAGGATCCTCCAGCCACGTTTAGCAGCAGCTCTACTTCAATCCAACACAGAGCTGTCAGCCAGCTCTAGTGTTTATCAACTAAATGGAATGACTTCCACATCTGCGCTACTAACAGGGTGGTCACTTGTATATTACTGAGAAAGAGGGCCAAAGAGAACACCAGTCTGAGGGAAAATGTGA
This sequence comes from Intellagama lesueurii, assembly GCA_037013535.1. NCBI lineage: Eukaryota > Metazoa > Chordata > Lepidosauria > Squamata > Agamidae > Intellagama > Intellagama lesueurii. The sequence goes on along the minus strand of JBAJHW010000001.1, from coordinate 284,433,132 downwards.
ATGCTAATTTATAGATGCAGATTTAGAAATAATGCTTATAATTTAAACCATGGGTGAGTAAAGGGAGTCCTTTGAGCTGTGTGCAGCCCCAGGGCCCCAAAGGCAGCCTCCCCATACCTCCATGTCTTCCTGCCCTTCAACCCTCCACCAGATTTCCCCATGCACATAAACTATATTGTACATCAGATTGGATTCTAAACTGATCTACATCTAACTGAAGCTGGAAACGCTGAGACCAGCTAGCCTCCGTGCTGTCCAGTTCCAAACTATGGATGGGCAAATTTAAATCTCCCCATTTCTGTCTTTACAGTATTTATCTTTAAATCAGAACTTGGACTGAACAGCTCTTCAAAGAGAAAGCATCTTCAAAGAGGCTTGTCCTCAGTAAAAGAAGATACATAACAAACTAGCCAATGAGACACATACTTCCCTTACCTTTCTGAAGATTTAAAAATAATCTTCTGGTGGTTTTGAAAGAATGGTTTAATTTTAGGGGATAAAGATTAAAACTGTCTTTCACCTGGACTGATTTACACACATAGTGGAAGGTTTATAATGCTTGCCCTGGAATGTTTACTTTGTTGGGTTTTTTATTTGTTTGTTTTTCTACCAACAAGTTGATCCAGTGAGAGATATCATCTAAACTTGCTCTGACGTTTTGTTCCTGGTGTGCCAAGAATAATTGTGGATGAATACCAAAGAAGACAGACCTATTATTGTTGCTGTATACGTTGACACTTTTCTTTCCTCCTTCTTTTGCCCATAGCCCACAAAAATCACACTTCATATGTGACAAAATAAGCATTAATGATTATTCACAACCAATGACCAGAAGAATCCTTTATTTCCAGATGCCTAGTGCCCATCATGCTCTCCTCAGGTATTATTCTGACAAGGCTTAGAGACAAATTGGACACTATGACAACAGTCACGTTTATTTTAATTACCTATTTGTCCTCTTGTCACATAGAGCAGAGTGCATATGTCTCATGAATGTGCAGACAATTTCAGAGCCAACAAAGGTATGTGGGAGAGAAGCACACAATTCTCACTCTCCTTACCCCTATATAAAGTGTCCCTTAGATACTGTTTGCTTAGCTCAGCTCTGTCTTGGCATCAGTCTGAGGGGAGAAAGAGGTTTAGGGAAACAAACAGAAGGAGGTAAGATGGTTCCAACTCCTCACACCAATACACCTCTTTTGATGTTATGAACTTGTCTTTCCCCCTTCACTTTATCAGTAGTTCCCAACCTTGGGTAGCCCAGGTGTTCTTGGACTGCAAGTCCCAGAAACCCTGGCCAGCACAGCTGGTGGTGAAGCCTTCTGGAAACTGCAGTCCAAGAACACTTGGGTTACTCAAGGTTGGGGACCACGGCTCTAAGCCAACAGTGCTACAAGTCCCCTCACTGTCTGCAGTGAAAATTGTCACAAACACTTGCCAACATTTCACACAATACTTTGGCAAAATGACAAAATATGTGCCTCAAGCAACACCTCTAAAAGTAAGGGCCTTTGTTTATCCATTGTGTGGACTAGTGAATGAAGAGCAAACTACCCTGGCTGCTGCTGAGAGATTGGCTGCTTAAATGACAGACAATGTGATGTAATGGTTAAAGAACAGGTCTTATTTGTAGGAGACCCAGCTTCAAATATCTGCCCTGTCTTCCAGGTGACCTGGAGAAACCCATTGTTTCTTAGTCTACCTCACAGGTTTGTTGTAAGAGTCTTCTGAGCTCCTTCAAGGAAAGGAGAGGTAGAAGTTAACAGCATGACAGTTCAGTGTTTCAGTTCATGTCATATACAAGACCCATCTCAAACTTTGTTTGCTACAGGGTTAATTTAATAACACTATTGAAACAGAAAACAGCAAGGTTTTCTATTGCTTCACTAAAGATGGAACAAAGCAGGTAAAATGTTTGTTTTCTCCACTCTAATGGTTTAGTTGAATTGAAGGGTTCCATCCTCTCAGAAGCCTCAATTTTCTTGAACAGAATTCAGGAACCCCTTTTATAGCTAGGATGCAAAATCTGGTAAAGAAAAATCACCTTCACCCACCCTGCATAAAGGGGATTGCTTGGCTACAAATATAAGCATGCTAATTCAATCAACTGGCAAAGGGTTTTAGCACTCAATGGTAGAGCCACATATGTGTAGGAACATTTGGCCTGCCAGATATTTAGGACTAAAACTCTCATAGTACTATATCATTTGCCACATGGGGGGTGAGGGAAGTTGTTGCTGTTGCTGTCTCTAGAGAGTAATCTAGTGCTTATATCAGACTTGCACAGCTTTTGAGCTACCAAGGTGAATATAACCCCAAAGCCAATGGTGGCCATCTGGGGGTCAATAAACTTTTTTGGTTATCTGCCAAAGACTGCACAGGTCTCACCAAAATAAACGCTGGTGAGAAGAATTTGGATCTACTTATATTTGTCTTACCCAACCTAGTCATGCCTTTCACCTGTGTTCGACCACATGTCCCAACATGCTTGCTGTCAGATTACGAGAGTTATAGTCCAATTCATCTGGAGGGCACTAAGTTTGAGATAGCTGGCTTCTACAAAATGGAGGGGAAATTAATCCTAACCTAACATTCCTTCTCCTTAGGGCTACTGTTCCTGCAAGAGCTTCATGCTACATTTTGAACCAGTAGATGCAACTGGAATTCCCATTTAAAAATTTCAGCCCTATAAAATGAATAATATAATTTTTTTGCTTCTAGTGTGCCTAAATGGTTGTGTGAATAACTTAAATGATAACTTGGTCAAAGTTAAATCCTGGAGTAAGTAAAGATATAGGAAGAAAAATACTCCATACTGCATAAGGAGGAAAAAAGTTCTGAAAGCATCCAGGTTCTATTTTTAAAACCTGTAGGGTTACATTCAGGGTTAAATAGTGTGATAAATAGTGTTAAATCAATGTGATTGCAGTTATAACAGGGTGGAGAGAACTAAAGAAGGGTGTTTCATTTCACAGGTCTCATCACAAAACATGGAAATGAGTGAAGTCATTCTCAGATAAGCCAGAGTCACCTGAAATTCACAGGCAGGCAGGCAGATGAATAGACAGACAGACAGACAGACAATAGAATAACTGCCTGCTCAGGCACTATCCATGAAGAAAAGGACATGTAAAATGTTTTGGTGCTGAACTGAAAACTTTTGTAGGCAGCTGATGCAACTAATAGGCTAGTGTACTTCCAGAGGGATAACAGTGTGGAGGCTGGTACAATAGTAACAACAAAAGAGTTTTGCAGTACAGTACTAAGAACAACATTCAAGACTTTGCTTTGGTATCCAACATCACTGGAATTGGGTCTTGCTCCCTTTCCCCTCACTGCTTCTGCAGTTCTCCATGATGTTAAAAAAACCTGCTCCAGAAGACATCCCAGCTCTTTAGATCAGAGGTGAGGAATCTCCAGAGGTCCAAAAGGTGCAGATGTCAATCCCTGGACTTAGCAAGACTATATCTACACCAGCCCCCACACCCTGAAATTTTTTACTCCAGATCAAGACTTTGTGCACATGGGGGTTTGCACAAGGAAGGGCACCAGCTCTGGTAGAAAGATACATAATTGGATTCTAGCCTACGAGATGTCTTAAAATGTAAGCCTTCCTTTCTCACCAGATGTCTCCAGATGTTTTGGACTGCAGCTCCTATCATCATAGTCTTTGGCCATGGTGGCAAGGGATAATGGGTGCAGTAGTTGAACACATTTAAAAGACACCAAGGTGAGGAAAGTTGGCACAAGATATTTTTTTTACCACAGGAATGAGCATGAAGATAGATTGGGATCTACTGGGAGATCTGCAACAGATCAACAGGGGTTCCTCAATTCAAATTGTCTAATAGCGAGGAACCCCACATATCAACTGAAAGTTTGCTAGAAATGAACACCTAAAAGAAAACAAGAAATGGATTTTTTTAAAGGACATGGTATTGGTTTTGATACTTATCACAAATTCCTGGCCTGATCACAGACACAACAGCACCCTGTTTCTAAATTTGTAGTATTATGTCCACCTACCCAAGCCATTATTTTGCAACTACTGCTTGGTTTTGCAACCAATCATGTCAGTGGACTGATTCTAATAGAAAAATAAACTGGATCCCTTAGAATTGTCCACTCCTCAACAGGAATCTATTATATCTTATGCCATAATAAAAGTACTAAACAAGACACTTCTGAAAAGAGAGAGCGCCATTGACTTGAATAACTTAATTCAAAGCTCTGCTTTCATAGAAGTTAGTTTACCAGCTGTCCTTCACAAACCATCTTCTCATGGCCTCAGGCCATTTCAAGAACTGCTTTTAGTCTGCATCTTCTGGGTAATAACTGATGACAGAAATACATGACATGACATTATCCTTTACAGCATCCTCCTGTCTGATCAATGCAGCAGGAAAGATGTAGATTAACAGGAGGGGGAAAAGATGAATGTAAGGCTTTTGTGTCACAAATTTCTCAAGGCCAGCCCTATAGCTAGGCAAAGTGAGGTAGCTACCTCAGGAAGTACGTAGATGCTGGGAGTGGGCAGTAAGCATCAGATATTCTAGAAAGAGCTCTGTGTAAACCCCCCCCCCCCCCCCATGATCTGTCCTATATTACTTGAAACAGACTGGTACCCTTTGTGAGTGGAGGATGTTGTCTCGTACACAGCAGTGACAGAAGACTTCAGTACAAGTCCAGTTGACTTCAGTATCTGGAATGGCAGGTATCATCTTGTCCTTCACGTGCAGCAACATGTATTGGGCTTGTTCTGTGTTAAACTAAAGTTTTTCAGGAAGACCTGGAAGGAAATTCAGATAGACAGCTGTCATGTCATGTCTGCCATTGTATTTCCACTACATTCAGTATTTCAGTACGTATTTATTTATTTGATTAGTCATTTTGACCATATCAAAAAGCATACAAATCACAAAGATCCAAAGTAAACAGCTAAAAAGAGATAAAATACATTTCAATAGCAAAATATAAAACATGTACATATTTTAATTGAGTGAGTCACCCCTTCAGGGAACCCCTACTTGATCAATGTAGTGAGATCTTATGCCCATCACCTTAAATACGAATTTTGCTATATTGCGGACAACCTTCGTATTGGCACTCTGAAGAAAATACGAAAGTCTAAAGTTCACATTCCAATGGGCTGTTTTCCCCAACAGGACTTCTAGTATGGAGGAATACAGTGACAAGATTTCTGAGTATAGCAGGTAAGATTTTCCTGAATATCAGGGTATTCAGGATCATGACAAAGTACTTGCTGAACTCAGACACATTTAAAAAAAACACTTGTTATATTTACCAAGGATGGGAGAAAGCTTTTAGCAACTCTAAGAAGGGATGAGTGTTGGTACCTGATGAAGGATCAGGGTTCCTGTTTCAGTATTCAAAAGGTGAGGGAGATATTATTGAACATTTTCACAAGATATATCCATATAAATAAAAACCAGAGCCATGTGTAAATCATTAGGCATAAGTATCACACATGGGTCTGATTTGCAACATGTAAAGGAACAGGAAGCCAGAGCTGTGGTTTACCAGCACATATGTATATAATGGAATTCATGTATAATCACCACATAAAGAGGACATGCAAACGCAGGCTGAAGTCACCTCCACCAAATATAGGCATACTGACAACAAAAGAAAAATACATACATAATACAAAATTTGGCCCGTGCTGTGTAGAGAGCTAGTCTGTATATCAGAAACATGGGCATCTGTGAGGCAGAAGTTGGAATGTTAGTTTAAAAGGACTAATCTGTTCAGCTTTCAGTTTGTTCTTGTTATGTGTCATTAAGCCTCTTCCAATTTACATGAATTGTTGAATTCTAAAAGGTTCTACCAGTAACGACCCCACTAGGTCATGCAGAATAAAACCTGTGGCTTCCTTTGTTGAGCCAATATATCCATGTTAGGTCTTCCTTTTTCCCTACTACCTTCAACCTTTCCTAACATTGTCTGGCCCCTTTGTCCATTGGAAATCAATCTGGAATAGTCATTTTCATGCTTTCTCCTATGATCATCTCTCTGGTTTTTGCTTTCTCCTATCTGGTTTCCTCTGATTTCTCCTATGATAATTCTGGTTTGTGGTCAATTAAGTTTAATAATGCAGTTTGTGCTGTTTTGAATCTTAGAGGACCCCCAAAAAATAATTTAGTGTAGATTAACAGTAGAAGATAGTTTTTAATTCGATAAATTAAACATTAAATTTACTAGTTTTAAAGGAAACCCCAGGAGAATAATCATCATCATCTCAGAACTGTAGAGCTGGAAGGGATCCTATGGATCATTGAGTCCAGACCCTGTCAAGGAGGTACAGTGGAAAATCGAACTCCAAACCTCTTATTCTGCAGCCAAATACCTAAACCACTGAACCATCCAAAGAAAATGCATAGGTTCCTGTTTTTGACACATTGCTCCCGTTGTGTTTGTGTTCACTGACCCCCTCAAATTTGTATTTTTTGTAGTTTAAATTGGCTTCCCCCACCTCATACTTTCTGGCTGTCTGAGATAACAAATCCTACAATCCATTTTCTGGGTTGTCTTTGGTCCTTATTGGATTAATATTACTTTTGTTTAGTCGTTAAGTCGTGTCCGACTCTTCGTGACCCCATGGACCAGAGCATGCCAGGCCCTCCTGTCTTCCACTGCCTCCCGGAGTTGGGTCAAATTCATCTTGGTAGCTTCAGTGACACTGTCCAACCATCTTAATATTACTAAATCAGCCTAATAAGTTTTTTTTTAATCACTGGTTTATTCCAATTTCTGCTGTGATGTATACTCATTTGCGGCCAGCCTGAATCTTCTTAAATGGAATCGCTGCAATACTTGAGGGAATCAACAAAATACCTACAGAGACTTTTCTTAAAGCATTTAGTTTTTCTCAATAAATACATAATAAACACTTGATTTGGATGTGTTCTTCTTGTTTGCTTCTGTTTCTCTGCTCTCAAACAGTATATCCTCTGTTAGCTCTACCAGTTTTCTACCTAAGTCCCATGCTACAGAATACTGGAGGGCACTCTAGATCTAAAAAATACTTTCAGCTAGTTCCTTCCTATGATCATCCCACTTCTCCTATCTCCATCTGCTACTTTCAACGTTCCATCCTGGAGAGACAGGAAGGTTTCCCAAGAGGGAATGAATCCACAGTGACAACTTGTCTTGTAAAATAAGCAGATCATTGATAGAGTTCCAACATTCATTGACTTCCTGCAAGCATCTCATGTCGCCCCTTTCCACAGTCTGAAAGCTAAATGTAACTAGCAGATTTGAAAACATGTACTGCTGCTATGGCTTGCTGGGTGACAGGGTGCTATGGATTCCGGGACAGACTATTGTAAGCATTTTCTAAAGAGCCAACTGAAGAACCTCTGACTCCTCTTCTTCCCAAAGAACTCTTGATTTGTTTGAAATAAATAGAGTACAAAATAGTGATCTCAACTCTGCCTCTTTGGGCAATTTCAGCTCAGATACTAAGCAAGAGGAAACATGGGTGCATTAATGAATAACCTGTTTCAAAATATACAAAGAAAAGTAGTTAAAGCTTTTCAATGGGTAAACAATTTTGTTTCATGTGAATTACAGAGCACTTGATTGATTATGGCTGTAAATCAATTATCTATTCCACTTACTGGGAATGAGTCCCATTGTAGAACATTTTTCTCAGTGAACATTTTGTGTAGCAATATTTTCAAAAGGCAGCAAGGGCAAAAGTAAATACCATGGGCATGCTTTCATATTTTATTTTATTTTTTTCAAGAGAAAATGTTCTCACACCAAGCAACATTATTCTAATCCTGAATTGTGCTTTTGGGGTGGGAGGGGTCAGCCTATAGAATACCTCCTGCACAACCCTGATCAAGACTGCTGCATAGAGGGAGGGGCCTAATTCTTTCCTCTCAGCTGTAGTCCTGTTGACAAATACACACTCCAATTCCCAGAAGCCTCATTCAGCATAGCCAATGGTATGGGACTGTAGCAGTTGTAATCCAGAATATCTGGAACGGCAAAGGTTCTGTACTTGTAAAACAGGACTGAAGTCTTACCCTCCATTGTACAATAGCTATTTAACCTCCACATCCTTCAGATACATTAGGTGTGGTCATGCATGTTATGTTATATGTACAGTAGTTAAGCTTAGTTTGAGTTTTTGCTTGTTAAGCAGCTGTCAAAAGCATTTTTAAAATGGCATTCTAATACATATTATACCCTTATTTATTTATTTAAAATATTTTTACCCCACCTTTCTCCTTAAAAGGACCCAAGGTGGCTTACATCATTAAGAAGACAATATTTAAAAGCTATAAATAGTAAGTATACAAATATTTTAAAGGAATTAAACAAGTTCTAAGATTATTATTAGTAGTAGTAGTAATAGCAGCAGCAACAGCAGTATATTAAATATAGTAAATAAAATAAGTACTAAAGACACATTTAAAAGCAACAGAGCACAACCCTTGTACCTCAGTTCTCCAAGCTGAGAGAACTCCAGGGATGTAAGTTTTATTAATGATGTTGTTTCCTAGCAGTAAAATTGCTGGACAGGCATTTTGTGATTTATACTTTATTGAGTCACATATATGTTGTTCTTTGCCATCAAGTTGAAACTGACTTATAGTGACCCTAACAGGGTTTTCAGCTGGCTGGATTATTCAGTGGTTTAAGTATCTGGTTGTGGAGCCAGAGGTTGGGATCCACTGTGCCTTCTGCGATTAGAAGCAGCCTGTGTAGTCGTGAACAAGCTGTACAGTCCCAGGATGCCCCCAGAAGAAGGGAAGCGTAAACCACTTCTGCTCTACCTGGAAAAAGCCCTGAAAAGGGTTGCCATAAGTCCAAATTGACTTGATGGCAAATTTATTTAAAGGGCTTTCAAGTAACATACTTAAGTAGCAGCTTTACCGGTTCCAAATCCCAGTGAGTTTCCATGGCTGAGTGGGAATTTGAACCCAGGCCTCCTGAGCCCTAATCCATCATTCTATCCCCTACCACACTGGCTGAGGATAAACAGAAGATCCTACCTTCAAAACTCCAATATATTTCTCAGGGGTTTTTCCAACCTAAGGATGCTTCCAGAATTCAACCACCACTTCTGACAGCTATTCAGCCTGATCTCAATTTTTAGGTCTTTATAAACTAGACTTTTATGTGCACTTCCCTTGCCCCAAATATAAGTTTTACAAGGGCCCAGACACTGTCACAGTTGTTTTTCATTTGCAATTCTCCTATGTTTTGCCACAGCTTCTTCCATTCTCTGCTTCTCCCCCATAATTAAAGAAAAGACAAAATAATGCATAATACCTTTTGAGTAGCAACACTAGGAGTTGCCCATCTGGAAGCTTTCTTTCTCAAGATGCTCAGCTCCACATATAGAAGTGGTGCTCATTGGAGTGATAAACATGATCTGATTGTTCTAACATTAAAATTTTCTCACCTCCACATTTACAAACTAACTTGTTTTATTTATTGTTTTATTGTTTTATTTATTTATTTATTTAGTGATTGGAAGGTACCAGCCTTTGTTTGATTATTTAGCCATTCTGAAGAAATAGCATCACATGAGATCAAATGCACCATCCGCTTTTTATTACAGTACTACTTCAGTGTCTCCTATAGTTTGTTGCTGTGTTGCCTCAAAAGCTGAACCTGCTGCTACTTCTTCACAAAAGAAGACATCTGCTCCATCAGGGAGGGGTTCCAGTAACAGTCTGCTGGGACAAAGCCTCAATGAACACAAAGGAACTTGCTTCAGGGTAGGATTGGATAGGATTAGTGTGGAACCCCAGAAAAAATAGAAAAAGTCATGTGATCCTTGGACAAAATCCAAAATGTCAAAGACAGACATGATGTCCAGTTCTGCAGGACTCTTTCTCAGGGTGGAAACTTGATTCAGAAAACGCTGTCTTCTTCCACAAAAGTACAACTACATAAGGAAATTTCCTTAACAAAAGGGAAAGTTGTTGTAGTTGTTATGTGCCACCAAGTTGCCTCCCAGTAAGTGATCTCCCAAATGTCCTGTCTTCAACTGTCCTGCTCAGCTTTTGTAAACTCAAGCCTGTGGCTTCCTTTTAGGGAGTCTGTCCATCTCGTATTTGTTCTTCCTCTTCTCCACCTGCCTTCCACTTTTCCCAGCATTGTCTTTTCTGGAGAATCCTGCCTTCTCACGACAATATGCCCAAAGTAGGACAGCCTTAGTTTCAACATTTTTGCTTCCGGAGATAGATCAGGCTTGATTTGATCTAGGACCCACTTGTTCCTCTTTCTAGTAGTCCAGGGTATCTGCAAAGCTCTTCTCCACAAGGAAAAGTACTTGTTTGCTCTTGGACCTGCCAAGGCCAGATCTGTTTGGCAGGTTTGGCCAGTTAAGCAGTCTTCAACCTTCCATCCATAAAATGCATCTATGACTGTTAAAATCATTGACCCGCAAAGGACTTTGAGAGCACCCAGGTTATCTGTCCATTTAAATATACAAAAATGAATAAAGCTGATCAGATTGCCTAGCAGTAGCAACTAGAGCAACGCAGGGTTTTGTTTGTTTGTTTGTTTACCCTTTTCTTTCTCAACATTTCCCTGACTGGAAATGGTTTCTCACCCGCCTCAAGTTCCTGTAACCCGCAAGGGGACGGATGTCGTTTCCCTCTCGACGAACAGCGGTTGCTTGGAGAATCATTTGTGACTGCTGAGAAAACTCAGGGGAAAGCCTCCGTCTAACCTCCGTTCCCTACAAAGGGCAAGGGATCTGGTTACGGAACTTCCGCAATGAAGGGTATTTTGGCCAATAATTAAGACAGCTTCAAGTGATTTGGGGGGCAGTGAAACACATATGCAGAAACTTTAAAAATACTGAAATCAGTACAAAACGACAACAGTGCGCCAAGAGTGAAGTTCTCCAGAGATGAATAATCCAGCCTCCATCAAAAGTAAAGGGTGAAACCCCACAGGGAGAATAAATTACCCTTTCTTCTGCTTTGGTTTGGAGTTCCTGTATACCAGCGCTTATTGTGGTTTTTGGTTGGTTGGGTTCTGCTTAAGAACCGGGAACATATGCTCTACAGAGGGGCATTTTGGTTAACCCTATTTTGTTGTTGTTGTTATGTGCCCTCAAATCGGAGCCGATTTGCAGCGACACTAACAAGGCTTTCATGGTCAGTGAGATATTTAAGGCGCGCTTTTACCCGTTTCCACACCTCCAGCGAGTTTCCAAGGCTGAGGGGGAATTTGAACTCTGGCCTTCTGAGTCCTAGTCCGTCATTCTAGCCACGACACTACGCCAGGTATCCAGGTCCTGTTCTATCATTCTCACTTGACTCCCTTCTCCCCCCCCCCCCTACACGTGTGGGGAGGACGCACCTAGTGGTCTGAACCTCGGTGGTGGTGGGATTGCCACCTAACGTTTAAACCCTAAACCAAGACGTCTCCGTAATGGTTGCCCAGCTAATCTTTGCACGACTTCAAGGCTGCGGTGGTTTTTGTTTGCTCTGTCGGAAGAGCCCTGTTGCTCATGCAACGTGACACTGCTGCGCCCGCCTCAAGCGCCTGGCCAGTGGCGAAGGAGCCTTCCAGGCTGCGGCGGGAAAGGAGCGGGGAGACAGCAAGGGAAGGGCGCCGAGAAGAAACTTTGGTAGGCGGGCTTCTTTCTTCCCTTCCTCCCTTCCGCGGTTAAGAAGCCTCGGTCTCCGGCAGGATTTGTCCGCCTCCCTTTCCAAATCGCAGAGTTTCTCTCGGGCCTCCCACCGTTTCAGTTCCGCCGCCGCCGCCTCGTCTTTCTTTGCCCAGGTGAAGAGGCGGCAGAGTCCCGGCTAGGAGGAAGGTGAGCGAGGGTTTCGCGCGTTGCTGGCCGGCGCCCCGGGGGCTGAGGGAGGAGGAGGAGGAGGCCGAGGGAGGGAGGGAGGGAGGGAGGGAGGAGGGCAAAGCACAGGACCTGTGGGGCTTGCCCACTCCGCCCTGTCAGCCATATTGCGGCGGCCAGCGGGGAGGGGCGGGGAGCGACGCCCACGGGGGACCAGAGAGCAGCCGGAGCGGACGCGCAGCCGCTTCGCCCCGGAGTAACCAAAGGACTGGCCGGCGAGGTAAGGAAGGGCCGCCGAACGAAAACAACCCCTCCCCGCTTCTCGGGGGGGGGGTGTCTGGCGGGAAACAGGAAATAAAGTGGAGGCCTCGGAGGGGGCCAGGGGGTGCCTCCGGGGAGGAGGAGGAGGAGGAGGAGCGGGCGAACAGGTGTCGTGGCGGAGGGATTAAGGCTTGGCTCTTCTCCCTGAGAGGGAAACCAGCCAAGCAGGTCCTTTGCGGAGCAAGACTTACGTTTTCCCTGAACGGCCCATGACTATTTCTTCAACAACTCTTCTCCCCCCCCCCCCTCCTTTCAAAAGGGACTCCTTTTAGAGGTGCATGTTAAGGTGTGCCTACCTGCCTTTCTTCCCTCCTACCTCCCCCGCCGCCTTTTAGTACCATTACTTTGACCCGCGCTCTGCTCTGCTCACCTCACATACCAACCACCGCCCGTTCCTCGGGAGAGAGTCCCGCCGAATTAAGAGGAGACGGAGCGCCCCGGTCAACGTCCAAAAGAAGCCCCACGAAGTGCGGCGGTAATTAATATCGGAGGAGCGTTATAGCCTTGGGAATGCCCGCTCAAGATGACCTATAGAGCCGGCCTGCTTAGGGGTCAGCCCCACTGGGTTCACTGGGGCTGACCCTCAAGTGAGCGTCCTTCGGATTGCCGCCTTAAAGAACAGGACGAGTGTATCAGGAAATTATTTGTAGGCAGCCAGGTTTTTCGTGTGCACAAGAGCGGTAGGTAAAAAGTCTGGGCACCGCAGCCCACCTTCCGTACGTGGGAACGAGAGTGTAACGTGAATATTTTAGTCTGGCTCATGAAGGACTGTGAATGAACCTCTGTAACGCTAGTGCTGCTGGGTCCAGAGTCATTCACGTGAGATCCCAAGATAGGCACTTTATACACGTGGGAACTCCAAGAGTTTTCCCCTCCGACTTTGAAGAGTGAAGAGGCTGAAACGATTCCAATGGAAACCCTGTAGGTTACATCATATGTAAAATTCGACCTATCAGGAAATTCCTCTGGCCCTGCTTGGTTTCAGCGAGGCAAAATGAAGTTGTGATTGCATTTCTTGAACCTGCTGGCAAAATTAAAAAGAGGATAAAGAAAAGAGAGAGAAAGCAAGAAAGCAAAATCTTGTAGCACATCAACATATTTCAGTATGTGATCTTGTAGAGCTAAATCTATTTCTTCAGACACAGGGGGTGGATTTTTGATCCACGAAAGATTACACTGAAATAAATTAAGTCTTTGAAGTGCCACAATATTTTACTTTCTTTCTCACCCCATCCCCTTTCCTTTTCTCTTTAATTTTGCCAACATGCTGAGACAGATTAACAGGCTTTTACTTTGGAAATTTCTTGAACCTGTAAGGTTACTGTGTTCCTGGAACTCCTCTATGGTGGACTTGTTGCTAGCAACTTGCTTACTCCAGAGTAGTCTGATCAAGGTCATACTGCTATCTTTAAAAGGGAAGGGTGTTAGTGTAGTAGCTATTACTGTGTCTAAGGAAGAGACTTGATAGAAGTTTCTATTCAATACTTGCTCAGATACTTGCATTAGCTCAACCCCCACATACCTACACTCTCCCTGCCTCAAAGAGTCTTGAAATTCTAGTTGCTGCCATGGGTGTGGCTGCACAAGTGACCCTTTCTACTTGCAGTAGGACTCTTCTTTCACTGGGTGAGGCTGTTGGTTTTATGTTTTCCTCTAGAGCAGTGGCGTTACTAAGTAATTATTGGTCATGAGTGAATCATCACTGCTTACTTAACTTGCTTATAACTCCTCTACCATGCCATGCTCATCAGTTTAACTTTCATGTAATAATTATATGGATCCTTTGCTCAGGTCTCTTGGAAGAAAGAAGCAACACTCTTAGGCTGCTGCATGAATATTTGCTTTTGGACCAACAGGAATACTTCAAAACTCCAAAATGCCAAAACCAGTAAGTGCTTTATTTCCCCCAGAGGTTTGCACTGCTTATTGATTAATGACTGTTCTTTTTTTCTATGACAGAAGTATTGTAAAATGTAGAGATACAAACAATTGTTCATTAGGTATCTTTAAATGGACTTTAATGGTATTAATCTGTGTTCCCATTCAAACAAAATGTTTGATTTTTTTTGTTACAATATGTGTAAGATAACTTATTCTCACTTATATGAATGAAATCATAATCATTATTATAATAGCCAACTGAAATTATAAGTGCCTAATTACCTGACTAATGATATAGTCTTATGCTAATTTCCCTGGAGTAAATTCCATTAACTCCATGGGACTTACTTCTGAACATATGAGATTGGGTTGTCTTCTAAAAACGAGAAACAAGTCTATTTTCCTTTAACAAAGTTATCTGGTCAAAGTACATCTAATAGTAGACACTTGTGTGTGTGTGTGTATTTGCATGAGCATTCCATATTTTTCTGTGTACTTACAAAATATATGTTTTCTGCTGAGTAATCAATTGAATTGAGGCTGTCATTTTTCCTTAATTTGGAATAAATGTGTGATGCCACAGACGTCTATTCAACAGACGTATTCATTGCTTCCTAATTCCACTTAGAATTGGCTCTTAGTAATGGAACTGGAGGCAGCTAATGTTTGTGGCTTCCTTCATTTATTTAATTCAAAGATTTAAAAACTACTCTTACAAGAACCCCCCCCCCCCCGTCCCCAAGGCACTTTCTCTGTTTAAAAAAATCATATTCAGACATACTTCAGGGATGTTTCCACATATATGGAGAGGACCTGATATCTCTCTTCACTCAAGAATTTTGCCTGGAATAGTTGCTGTGGTCCCCTTCTGACCTTGGACTGTGTGTTCACACTGAATGACTACTGTTATGAATTACTTTGCACAGGTCACATGGAGACAAAGAATTTGCTTTTTCTGCAGAATTGGTATCTAAGAAGCAGTTTAATAATGAACTTGGGTTTCTGAGGAAAAGCAGAATTCATTATCTTGATAAAAGGATTTTTTTTTTCCAGAAACACTCTGAAGTATTAATGTACATAGTTCAAGCTTACTAAATGAGCTGTGGTTTGGAATACTTTATATCTCATTCTTTAGCTATAATTTGCATTTTAGTGTTGTGAGTTCATGAGTAAGGGTGCTATACGGAAAGCTCCAATTCGGCCTTGCTGCAATTTGATTCATAGCATGTATTACATTTGCAATTGCAGTCAGTGTTCACACAGGGGCTGCAGATTGATTCCGGAGTCCACCATTCATACTGGATGCAATGAGATTTGCATTCCAGCCCACAGCATCTTCTTTCTTTCCTTCCTCTGGTCCCACCTCTGCTGATTCTTTCGTGGAGTGTAAATGCAGGAAATAATAATAACAAGGACCCAGCAATAAGGTGATAGGGTGATCTAGTGCTAATCTCAAATATGTAAGAAGTTTTTAAAAAATAAAAAAAGTTGGAGGGCAATCAAGGGAGAGGAAAGAATGTGAGGATGTGTTTGGTGGGGACACAGGAGAGGGCCTTCTCTGTTGCTGCTCCTAGACTTTGGAATTCTCTCCTATGGGAGGCCAGGCTGGCCCCATCTTTGCTGTCTTTCCGCAAGCAGGCAAAGACCTTTCTATTCAAGCAAGCTTTCCTTGACTGACTGGCTGGCTGCCTCAGTGGGGTTTTAAATGGATTGTTTTACCTTGAATGTGTTTTGGTGTCGCTAATGTTTTTTCATATGGTGTTTGTTTGACCCTTTTGTATTTGTACACTCACCATTGTTAGTATGAAGTATTGTCTTTTAATTATGTAAGCTTCCTTGGGTCCTATTTAAGAAGAAAGGTGGGGTAAAAATATCTTAAATAACTAAGTAAATTTTTTAAAAAGCTGCTTTGAACGCAAAAAAGGGCTGGACTGATTCCAATCAGTCCTTGCATTGGTCAATACAAATACTTCAAATTCACCTGTTTATAAGCAGAGTACATCCCATAGTATTTGACCATGTAGTCACAGCCTTAGTTTCAGTGTATGTTTGTTACATTGCCCAAGCTACAGAGAAAAAATGTAGAAAAGCAATCAGTTTATTCCACCCTTCTTCTCTGTGTGGAATAGCAATTGGTCTAAATATAATGTTTAACTATATTTTGAGATCTGTTGCTTATATGGGATATTCACATGCTTAGTTAAAACACTATAGCTTCAGAGATAGGACAGTTACTTTTAAGAAAAGTTGATAGAATTATATGATAAAGGAATCCACAACGGAGTAATGGTGATATGACACTTTGGGACCTGGAGCATTGTTTTGTTGCTGCTCAAATATAGATGTCTTCAGTATATTATTATATTCATTTCTCAAAAGTAACTTTGGTGAGCTTTCTGTGGGTACTATGTGCGTTCCTTGCTATGGTAGCATCAGCCCTAGAACACTGTACTCAAGGACCATTGTGACTATGCTTCTAGCCAGATGGTTTGTATGGTGTTTCTCTCGGGAAACTTACCATATTCAGGATGAAGTTCTGTCCTCTTAAGCGATTAGAGCTTTTGTGGTCCATTTCGAAATCTGCAAAGCTCTTGTCTCATCATGTCTTCTCTCTTGACCTGATCAATATGTTGCAACAGCTATAAGAAAAAAAACTACACATAGAACTCAAAACTTGGAAGAAATGCTGCACTGGCTTGGGAATTGTTCCTCCAGAAAATGGACTTTCCAAGTTCTGCTAGAGCTTCAGCTACTCTCCCCCCACCCTCCCAGTACCCTACAGAAGAAAAAATAGTGGCCGAAATTATGCAGCCAACCATAACCAGCTAGCAGTGTCTGGGGAAACCAGTCTGCTGTTCATCAAAAGAACTTTAGAGCCTTCAATCATATGCATGCTTAGTTAGGAATAAGTCCCACTGAACTTTGTGGGACCTCACTGTGAGTTAAAAGTCCTTGGGTTGGGCTATAAGAATGCTAGAACCCTAGTGTAGCAAAGATCTATTGATGGTTTGTATTTGAAGTAATAATTATGAAATGCCTTTTTGTTTCTCTAAAAGAGATCATTGCCATTACTGCTACTAGTTGAATTTTGGAAACAGGCTATTGTCTCTGTGAGCAGAAAACAGAATCTGTTCTTTCAAGGAATTAGGACCAGCTTTAAAGCATTTGAAGTCTGAAAAAGTGGGGAAAAAAGTTGATATTTTTTAGCAATTTCCCGATACAAGCCCCACTCCTTTTGAGGAGCCTTGCTGCCGCAGTGTATCGGGAAGGTCCAGCTCCTTGACTCAAATGTTTTTAATCAAGAGCCAGTTGTAATAAGTCAATGATATGCTTAAGACCATTAAGGCCATGCTTCTATGAGTTCTTCATGTCTGCTTGTTACTGCTGTGGACTTTCCTCCTAAGTGCAACATAGCTTGACAGGTGTGGCAAGTTGGACCCGTGAGGAAGGTAATAGTTAAGGCTGTGACTTGTGAAATGGGAAGATAAATATGTTTGCCAAATACTGATAGCTATGTTTCCACCCTTGGAAACTGAGAAGTTTACTTAATTATGTGTATGTATGCTAAGAAGTATCTTTCTGTTCAAAACTAACCTGTTCTTGCTTAAACAAAAGGATTAAGTAGCATTTTTTTAAAAATGGCATGAGGATTAAATTTGCTAATATCAAGTTGTTTGCATTTTTATTTTTATATTTCTGCAGTACTAGCAGCTCTTCAAAAGTGTGAATTGCTTTGCACCTCCCTTAACTTCTTAATCTTTGGGATGGTCCTCCAAAAAGTTATTGATTGTCACTTTACTGGGAGTTGACTAAAAAGAGTTGTGGTAACTGACCAGGAAAGGGGTGGCAGGTTTGTGGTTGATAGTCTGATTAAGATAGCCAGCAGTGTGATAGCGGCGGGGGGGGGGGGCATGGTAAGGTCTGTTTTAGAGATGGAGTGGGGAACTGCCAGTATTGTAGTATACTGTGACCAGTCTTCATATACACTGTATGGTTCTGGTTACTGTACGTAAAGATATGGGAAGAGATCAGAAAAAAAGGAAATCAGTATGATCAAGGGATAGAAGCAACCCTACAAGGAAATATTACAGTGTTTGAGGAATTGTAGCTTAGAAAAAGAATATGTAAAGAAGGACAAAACAAAGGGGAATAAAATTATTTATGTATTCTTCCACCAGAATTACACGTCACATGTCTATAAATATCATTTCTCAGGAAATTCATAGTGGGAGAAGGCTGTTCCACTTGTGTTCTCCTTGTGGGCTCCCCATTAACATCTAATTGCCCATGGTGGGAAACGGCATGTTGGAGGTGATGGGCCTTTGTTCTAATCCAATAGGGATCTTATAATGTTCTTAATGTTGATGGGATGGGTGAGCTACAGCCAGTAAATCTGTAGACAAGCAGCATTTTGAATCTGTATGTACTCCATAATTCTGATGTCTTTTCATACAGGTGTAACAGCTGTTTTATTCATTGTCTCGGATATGAAGTAGGGATACACTTGTTTCTAAATTTGCCATGCAGGATATGTGTTCATTCAATTAGTACTGAATTTGATAGCCTTACCTGTTGCTTTATTTTTAAGTGCGTCCAGGCTGTCTTCTGCTTTCTCCTTTCGAGCATATTTTTCCACTGTGCACCTCCACCCCCAACTACCGTGGATTATTACTGCTTTACTGACAGCCTTCCTCTTCCATAATATGAGACTTTCTACACTTTTCAATCTAGCTACATAGAGTGATGAGGTAAATTTGGCAATCAGTCTGTGTGATAAGGTTCTTAGTATGACCTCCTAGGTTCTCTCTAGTTACACAGAAACTTTCTGCTGCTTGAGAAGTTCTTTCTTCTAATCAACAAAAGCTGCTTACAACTGTTTTCTTGTGCCTGAGCTGTGTTTGTCTGCCAACACTTGAAGCCATATCTAGGAGAGGTGAACTTGTCCACCCTTCTCCTACAGTTAACAAAAGTCAATGAGCCAACCTGCTGATTCAGTCTAGAAGGTAAATTGGGAGTACTCAGCGAGCCACCATTTCCTTTCTAGTGATTTGCAAGCTCTGTAAAGTTAGGGATTTGTAGACATGACTCACTGGAAGCTTTTACTAATACACTTCATGCTCAGCTTTCTGTATAATTGAGAATTAAGCAGCTCCCTGACTGATACAATTATTAGGACAGGGAAAGAAGAATCATATGGGGATTACCTTGCTTAAACATATTGTTCATCTAATCAATTTCTAAGGAGTGAAGATTAGCCTTGGAATCCTTCACTTCTTTCCCCTTGCCCAGCTGTACATGATTCAGGTACCACTAAAGAGATGTGAATATTTTTTATAAGCTATCTATATTAATAAACGAGCATGTGTGTGTTTGTTTCCACTATAACTCCAAAGCCATGAAACCTATACAACCAAAATTTAGGGTGGGTACTAAAGGGGCCATTAGCATGCGCATCTCAAGGTTATTTTAAAAAAGATTACTTAATTTTAAATGCATTTCTCAACAGCAGTATCACTTAAAGTCACTAGATGCCAGACAACAGAGTCAGGGTAATTAGGAGGTCTTCTCAGACGTAAGGGTGTTCCACAGCAATAGGAAACCTCAAGATTTGATCCAAATGTTTGTAACCTAGTTTTGGTTGGGGTACTAAGGAAGAAGTGCTTAAATTTTCTCTTCTGATCTCTTTATTGTTAAAGCAATATAAGTTGCACTTCAGTGTAATTCAGCTCCCTGATGAATCTTGCGTGTTCCTGACTTCAAGTATGTGTGTATAGAAAGAGAAGATGAATCAATGTAAATTTGGATTTAAATTCCTGATGTCTGGTGGAGAAGAGTGGAGGGGAAGAGATTGAATGGATACTAGTGATAGTACAGGGTGGAGAGTGAGGAAACATCATTGAGAAATAAAAGGAGTGAAATGCAGTTGCTGTGTTGCATATTTGACTGGATTTTACCAAATTCTAGCCATGCCACCTGGTGCCCTTTTAGACACCATTATAGGGCCTGATCCCCACTTTTTGTTGTTTTTAATGGTCCTGTTGAAGCTGAGTCAGCAGGCAAAACACATCATTACTATTCTGCTAAAATGTTTACAAGACAGAACCTGCTATTGCTTTTCAATGTATCTAGCCAGTTAGTGAAGTTACATTGCATTTTCAGACTGTGCAGATTAAAAATAGTCTCTCTTTGCACTGCTGCTGCAGGTGGGTATTCACATTGCATGTAGCCATGCTAAGCGGCACTACTATTGAAGACTTTCAGATACAGCCCTTAATCATGAATACTAGAAGAGTTCATAATGTGTGTTAGGAGGCCAGAGTTTAAAAAGTTATTATTTTTTAGCTATAACACCCATAATACCCCCAACAGTAGGGTTGGTGGGCAAGTATTTTTTAACTGGTAGAAGTCCCATTTAAGAGCTGCTATGTTTTGGAGATACAGTCCATCCTGTATCAGCTTACTCAGAAGTAGACCTCATTGAACTCAGTGGTCCTTTGAGTAAGCATGAATAAGATTGTGGTGATGGTAAAGTTTAGTGTTGTCGAGGTATTTTTCAGCATATTTATTTATCTCATTTATAGGCTACCTTTCTCCTGATAAGGGGGCTTAAGGCAGCTCCCAGGGTTTAAAAAATAGAATTAAAAACACAAATTGTACAATAATAAAAAGCCATTTAAAACTTTTTAAAAAACGTAACTTAAAAATAGCATACAAAGTACTCTCCTACATTAATTCACTGATACTTACTAGCAGAGGGAAGTGTTATAGGTCCACACCTACCCACAACTGCCATTTTTGTTCCTGACCCTCTCTGACTCCCCCCTAGTATTACCGGACATAATATCCAATAGCACAGTGGTCCCCAACCTTTTCTGAACCACAGACCGGTTGGGGGGAGGGGCAGAAGCAGCACCAGGATGGAGGGAGCGAAAGACTAAGAAAGAAGGAGGAGTGAGGACAGAGATAACAATGAAAAAGCAAAGTGGTGGTGGTGGGAACTAAGCGTTTTCTAACCATATGAAACAAGAGAGGCTAAATGAGTGTTGGTGATGTGGTGGAAGAGAAGACATATGTGAAGGTATTGGAGGGGAAAGACAAGAAACTGTATTGGGGCAATGAGGGAGGGTAACAAAGGGGTTTTTAAGTCAGGCAAAGCCAGGCATGTTTGCTTGTTAGAATATATATAAGACTGCTATAGCATTGATTTGATTTGCATCCCATGTTTCTTTCTCAGAAGTATAGGGCTTAGAGTCAAATTTAATAGGGACTTTAAAACCTGAGATTCATGTCTTATGCACCTGCTTCTGGAGGGAAAAAACCCTTGGATGCAACCCATTGTATTTATTGAGCTTTGAGATTTCAGTTTAAAAGACAAAGGTACATAAGTTGGGAGAGTGTCTTGCTGCAGTTATAAATGCACTAGGAAGTCAGCCCCATAAAGTGCATGATCATTCATTTCTGAGTAAACAGGCATAATACTGTATCATAAGTCGAATGTTGAAGCTCGTGCTATGCAACAGTATGAACCTAGATAATCTCTTCCAGGTAGATTTAAACACATTTGTGAGGTACTAAGATCCAGCAGATACTAAGATCCTTAAGGTCTGCATGTAAACAAATATTTTACTCATCTTTCTAAATTGTCCACTAACATTTGAATATAGATTACTCTTCCTGTTGGTCATTCCTTCTACAAATTAGTATGGAACTGCTGGATAGCTCAGTGGTTTGAGTATCTGACTGTGAACTGCCGGTTGGGAGTTCAATTTCCCACTGTGCCTCCTTGACATGGGCTGGACCTGATGATCCAAAGGGTCCCTTCAAGCTCTGCAGTTGTACAAATATTATGAAGATAGAAATGCACTTTTTTTAAAAAAATAAAGATCTCCAAAGTCTTAAGGAACAAGATTTTAAACACATCTTTTAATTTTAGGCTGTTTTCAGTAGTGGCAAATGAAACATTTCAATAACAGTGTTGTTTTTCTGCTTCTTTGAGAGGTCTAAATTATAGTTTGAAGAATCAGTTAATTGGGATGAGATGGAAGGGAAGAGTATTTGCCAGGTTTGGGCCTTCCTGTCATTTGCAAAGCATATGCAGGTAGTAACATCTGATACCTGTACAGATGGTACTTCTTTATCAAAATGCCCCCAAGCAATAGTTTGTTATCCTTTGCTGAACACGCATTATCTCTTACTCTGGATAAGATATTCTAGTTCTGCTGTGCCAAGACAAGGGCCATGAAGCTAAAGGGTCCCGAAGCCCCAATGGCCACTTGGCATCTTCTTCTGCAAATGCTGAAGCTTTAGAGTGGTCGCCTAGAGTGGTCATAATTGACCAGATAGGCGGGGTATAAATGAAATAAATAAATAAATAAATAGAGATTCAATAGGCATTGTTTTTTGCACTGTCAAACGTACCTTTGCCGTCATAGGAGTTATAATCTTGCTTCTTAAGATGTGAAAGTTAAGTTTCTTAAGTTAAATTATGGAGCCAGTACTATGTTATGTGGATTTTAAAAGTGTTCCTTTGAAATTGTGGCTTAGACACAGCACTGTTTTCCTGAGTTCTGTGGCTGTTGAGGCAGCAACTGAATTGGGAATTAAAGAGTGAAACAGCAGAAAGGAAATTTGTTTACAGCTTCATTTGCTGGCTGCGAGTATAAAGAGCATTCTTCATTTTGCACTATGGTTTGATTCAGATTTTTGTATAATGGTCATAACTCTTTGGTCAAAATCCTGTTCTGTAGCTCTGCTGGTGCAGCAGCAATGAGATCACTGGCAGCAGCACGTTGCCAGTATTTAAGGATTTCCTGCTTCAATTTTGGGTGGTGTGCAACTTTGTTTCATTGTGTGTGAGTTGGATGCAAGCAAAAACTGAAGCAGGAACTCTTTAATTAGCAGCAATCTGTTGCAACCAGTGATGTTATTTCATGGCTACACTGGTGGAGCCATGGAATAGGGTACTGGTGACTTTGTCTTCATGTGCAGATGCACAGTTACTTAGAAATGCAAAGTAGGCTGCAAACAGTTTTAAATAGCAATTCAACATGGTCTGCAGAATCTGTCTGAAATGGAGTGTGTGTGGGTTTTTTATGTTTCTACACCAAACTGAACAGAAGCTCTTTGCAGAGGCAATAATTGGGGAGATTACTCTTGATTTATTGTTTAGCAAATATATTTAAACAGTTGGAGTAGAATGAGACAAAATTCATGCAATTAGCAATTGTGTGGATGCCTTTTATTTATTAATTGCATCAGTTGCTGTTTTTACAGACATAATTATTTAATTGGTTAAAGTAAGCCAAATTGTAACTTTCAGTCCATTCCTCCCTGGTAAACAAAGTTTCCCTGATTCTTGGGGTGTGTGAGCATAAGCACCGAAGCCATGCATGCACACTGCCCAAGAATCATGGTACAGCCTGTTTGTTCACCAGGGAAGAACAGACCAAAAGTTTCAATTTGGCTTATGCTAAACATCAGAATCTTAGCCAATGTGTAGTTTAACCTCTTAGTCAGGTTATTCTCATATTGACTTAGAATACAAGCAAGACAGTCTCTTGGCTAGGCCTGTTATCATGAATGTTTTCCAGTATAACTTGCATAAAGAGATACTGGGGAAAACTAGAGAGCACATATACTTGGAATTAATTAATTATATTATATTTATTTAAAATATGTTTACCTCACCTTTCTCCTTGAAAAGGACCCAAGGCGGCTTACAACAATGAAAGACAATATTTAAAGTTGAAAATAATGAGTATATAATGGTGATTAACATTATTAAAAAGCAGTATTTAAAAATTAAATCAAGACAGCAGGGGTGGGGGATCACTTGGGTCCCCCTTCCCTCCTCTTCCTATGCCCGGGCTGGATGTGGCCCACGGGCCGTAGTTTGGAGACCCCTGTCCTAAGTCCTCTCCTTAACACCCGAGTCAGCTCATAATGGGAGATACGGTCTTTGAGATAGCTTAGACCCAGGCCATTTAGGGCTTTATAAGTTAAAACCAGCACTTTAAATTGTGCCTGGTAACTGATCGGCAGCCAGTGGAGCTGCTGTAACCGGGGTTATGTGGTCCCTGTAACCAGCCCCAGTCAGCAATCTGGCTGCTGCATTTTGGATCCGCTGAAGTTTCCTGACACTTTCCAAAGGCAGTCCCACACAGAGCGCGTTACAGTAATCCAGCCGTGAAGTAACTAGGGCATGTATCACAGTGGCCAGATCAGATCTCTCAGGAAATCGACGTAGCTGGCACACTAGTTTTAATTGTGGAAATGTACTTCTGGCCACCGTTGAAACCTGGGTATCCAAGTTCAGGGATGAATCCAGGAGCACACCCAAGCTGAGTTTTAAGTTTTCATTAAAGATGGAGGTGCATAAGAATGCAGCCTGAATCATTTCTGCTTGTCCTGAAACACAATTCAGTCTACTATAGTAGGGACATGGAATGCATAAATAAAATTTGGTATTTTTGGCTTTATTTCTCGAAATACATGCATATGTATTCTTGAGTGCAGGAGATGCTGAAAGACTGAAGCTCTTAGAATGATATTTGTTTTAATTGATTTTAATTTTTAGTGCTAGTCAGAGCCAGATAGATTCTCTTAGAATGTAGGAAGTAGTGTCATGGCTGTCCTGTCCTCTTTCTTCCTACTTTAGCTCTTCTTGTGTATGTATTATTATTTAGAACACTATCTAAATGAAGCTTGAGCATATGTTCTTGTAGTATCGTCTCCTTTATTAATGAACAACTAATTTGCATACAGCTGTTGCAATAAAGCCATCAGCTTAGGGAGGAGTTTGGTACAATTGTTGTTCCTTTTTTCTGTATTTGTTTGGTCTTTGATACAAAGAGTCTTTCTGTTCTCATGCAGTCTCTGTGACACAAAGATTCATGAATAATTTCTCATCCCAAAGTGAACCGTATCAACAAAATTTGTGAAAAAATATATTAAAATCTACCACATTTCTAATTAAATTGTTTTTCTTTCATTTCTGTGGTGAGATCTGCACTACTGTTAAAAACTGGGGCACAAAAATTGAACCTGTTCTGTGAATCCCATGGATTTTTTTTCTTTATAAGAATATTTATCATATTTGAAAAGCATGGTGATTACAATCCAAAATCTTGTTTGCCAAAGCTGGAAAGAGTCTCTCAGGAAGATGAATATGTGTTTGTATCAATTGTGATGAACAACATTCAGTGTTTATTTGCCAATATTATGCCACTAAACATTTCCTTGTTTGGGAGAAAGCAGAACTACACAGAGAGAGTCCCTGTGTTCAGAGGAAAGTTAGCAAAGGGAGTATGTGTGATAAAAAAATTAAAGTAAGGCTGCACTTGCCGAAATGTTTTGGCCAAAGCTGTGGAGTTTTTACTCCTTGATGTCTGCACATATGTTTTTAAGTTGTAAACTTATGTAATTAAGCAGCTTTGACTCTCCAGGTCAAAATTACACTGGCTCCTAAAGCCGTAAGGGAAGTTAAAGAGTGAAGAGTCCTTTGGTGCTTTAGAGCTTATAACTTTTTTTTCACTGCAAACATAACAATTTTGCAGATGTGGAAAATCAAGATCTTTTAAAACAAATTCAAGCAGAAATTGGAGATGAGGAATTTGTAAAAATATAAATACAAACAGCAAGAAATCCCAGTTAGTGAGAATGAAGAGAACTTTCACACAACTTCAAATCAAATGAAATACAGTGATGCCTCGCAAGACGAATGCCTCGCCCGACGAAAAACTCGCAAGACGAAAGCGTTTTGCGATTGACTTGGTGACTCGCAAGACGACTTTTTCTATGGCCGTGCTTCACAAGACAATTTTTTTTCCGCAAGAGCGATGCCTCGCAAGACGAAAATAATTTGTTCGTCTTGCGAGGTTTCCCATAGGAATGCATTGCAATGCATTCCTATGGGAAACTGCACTTTCGCAAGACGAAAATTTCGCAATACGACGCTACTCGCGGAACGAATTACTTTCGTCTTGCGAGGCATCACTGTATATTATAGCATGTGTAGATTGTTGCTTAACATAAACTTTTAGTGAGTGGCATCCTAAGAGCATTTTCTGTTTTCAAATTCTTTGCTGTCTTTTTTTATTCAACGGCTTTCTTAACAGCCATCTAATAAAATTTGTATCTGGGCATGAGCCATAGTGATTTTTAAAATTTATTGCATTGTTCTGTCAGAAGTTTTGTGGGCTCTCTATTGTTCCATGTCACATGATGTCTCTTTAAATAGATTCATTGTGTTATCCTACGACAGTTCAACTACAGATGCTGCACATTCTAAGAGTTGGTTCTGCTCCTCTCTCCTCCGTCTCCCCGCTACCTAACAAGCTTCTTAGCATTAACTTGTAACCTTCGCTGGGAAGATGGACCCACGTTAGACTTCTGTCTTTGATGTATCCAATGAAAGGCAAGCTTTGGGAATCTTGAGATAAACTCTAACGTGCTACTGTACACCAAAATAAAGCTGTCACCTGGAAGTGAATAAACTACCAAAAAATGTCAAGCCTTGATGAATTTCATATAGAGATAGTTAATATATTCTGAAATGTATCTTCTTCCAATCTTTAACTTGTTAAAACATGGGAAAGGGAACTATAATTAGGGATGAGATTTAGGGAGTTTTTGAACTACAGATACCATAATTCTCTATCCTGGAGTTCTACTTCCCTTGCAGGCACCTTTCAAACGCCTCAATGCGATGCACATGGGCGAAAGGCCTAAATTAGAAGGCTTTGAAGCTCAGCTAGGCCGAGTTCCACCCAACCTTCATGCCCAGAAAGAAAGCTTGCAGCTAGCCCTGGGGGTGGAATAGGACGTTGGGTAGAACTTGGCCTAGCAAAGCCTCAGAGCTTTCTAATTTGGATCTTTCTCCTAGGTATATCACATTGAGCTTTTTGAAGGTTGAGCTTGCAAGGTAGGTAGAACTTCCAGAATGGAGAATTATGGTGTTTGTAGTCCAGAAATTCAAAAAATCCCACCCTTATAACCAAACAGGCTTGGGGAGCTTGCACACAGAATGTGTGACACAACTAGTGTGACCAATGCATCAATCTAATGATAGCACATCCCCAAATTGCGTGCAATACAGAAAGCTGACTTCATACATGCATCATTTGAGGTGTGTCACCACTAAAAATACTATATTAGAGCTTCAGGCTCTTTTGGATGAAACAGATGCCCTGGATCCATTTCAGTCGGGCTTCAGGCCGCGCCACGGTACAGAGACGGCATTGGTCGCCCTGTATGATGACCTGTTGAGGGAGGCTGACGGGTAAAACATCTCTGTTGGTCCTCCTTGACATCTCGGCGGCCTTTGATACCGTCGACCACGGTATCCTCCTGGGGAGGCTCTCTGAGTTGGGAATTGGTGGCTTGGCGTTTGCCTGGCTCCGTTCCTTCTTGGAGAACCGTCCCCAGAGAGTACAGCTTGGGGAGAGTGTCTCGGCCCCGTGGAGTCTCAATTGTGGGGTTCCACAGGGGTCGATTATCTCCCCAATGCTGTTTAATATCTATATGAGGCCGCTGGGTCGGGTCATCAGGGGGTGTGGAGCATCGTGTCATCAATATGCTGATGACACCCAGCTCTACATCTCCTTTTTACCAACTGCAGGTGATGCCGTCCTGTCCCTTCAGCGCTGCCTGGGGACTGTATTGCAATGGATGCAGGAAAATGGGCTGAGGCTGAACCCGGACAAGACGGAGGTTCTGAGGGTAGGTGCCCCTCTGGTTGGCGGCTTGGATGACTCTCTCTCGTTTGGGGGGGTGGCCTTGGCCGCTAAGAGTGGGGTTCGCAGCTTGGGGATCCATCCGGCGCTCACCATGGAAACGCAGGTGGCGTCGGTAGTCCGCTCCGCCTTTTTCCATCTTTGGCGGATTGCCCGGCTGCGGCCCTACCTTGATATGGGGGCGCTCACTACCTTGGTGCATGCGCTCGTAATCTCAAGATTAGACCACTGTAACGCGCTCTACGTGGGGCTGCCTTTGAGGTTGATGCGGAAACTTCAGGTGGTGCAGAATGCGGCGGCCAGACTCCTTAGTGGAGTGAGAAAATACCAGCATATCTCTCCTATTCTGGCCGCATTGCATTGGCTGCCCATTCGGTTCCACATTGACTTCAAAGTTTTAATGCTTACTTATAAGGCCCTAAACGGTTTAGGACCTCGATATTTGGCGGAACGCCTACTCCCACCAAGGTCTACCCGGATCACCCGTGCGAGTCAGGAGGTGAGGCTGAGGAGCTTGACGCCGAGGGAAGCCCGTAGGGAAAGAACAAGAAATCGGGCCTTCTCGGCGGTGGCTCCTCGCCTCTGGAATAATCTTCCTCCGGAGATTTGTGCCGCCCCTACACTGGGTATCTTTAAAAATCAATTAAAAACATGGATGTTTATACAGGCCTTCCCTCCAGTCAATACCTGATCTTTTTATCTTTTCTATTTATCTTTATGTTTTGTTTTATAATTGTTATGGAAATTGTTTTTGTAATAATTTTGTGATTTTATCTGTTTTATGTTGTTTGGAAGCCGCCTAGAGTGGTCGCAAGACCAGATAGGCGGGGTATAAATGAAATAAATAATAATAATAATATATGTTAAGATGAGAGGACTACTGTCCAAAGACTTTTAATATTTGTAAGCTGGCTCACACTTTACGATGATGCAGGAATCCAAGTGCTTATATATGTGTGAAGTAGGCTTTCATTATGGTATCGTCTTCCTAATAAGAGGTGTTTTCTGAAAGGCTAGGGTAGTGGTTCCCAACATTGGATCCCCAGATGGACTAAAACTCCCAGAAGCCTTTACCACTAGCTGTGCTAGACAGAATTTCTGGGAGTTGTAGTCCAAGAACATGTGGGACCCAAGGCTGAGAAGCACTGGACTAGGGGATTAATCTGTGCATTTGTGAATGTCTGAGGTAGGTAGCCGTGCTATCTTAAGTTTAGTAGCTGAAAGTATTTTACCCTTCCCTTATACAAGACAATGGACTGAAGAGAATGTCCCTTTTTTTTTTTTAAGGAACATGATGTCAGTATAAAAGAAGGAAAGATCCATGGGAGGGGGAGGGAATATTTTTTAAGAAAATGCCTGTCTCTTCTGAACCTTCCTTAGTAATTCCGCGTGCAAGCTTATTTTATGTGGATACTGGTTTTCACCAAGAATTGAAAATAATATATAGGAGTTGCTGGTTTTGTTTTTCATAAGGAATACAACTACATGTATTCTTTCAGGAAGGGCTAGAAAGGAATCTTGTATGATTTCATTGTACCATGGGATTGGGAAGGAGGTTTCCTTAATTAAAATACCTTAAATGTTATATCGAGGGACGTGGTGGCGCTGTGGGTTAAACCGCAAAAGCCTCTGTGCTGTAAGATCTATAGATCTACAGCTGTAAGATCGAATCCACGCGACGGAGTGAGCGCCCGTCGCTTGTCCCAGCTCCCGCCAACCTAGCGGTTCGAAAGCATGCAAATGCAAGTAGATAAATAGGGACCACCTCGGTGGGAAGGTAACAGCGTTCCGTGTCTAAGTCGCACTGGCCATGTGACCACGGAAGATTGTCTTCGGACAAACGCTGGCTCTATGGCTTGGAAACGGGGATGAGCACCGCCCCCTAGAGTCGAACACGACTGGACAAATTGTCAAGGGGAACCTTTACCTTTACCTTAAATGTTATATGGATAGGTTTTGTGACTACACTTTTTATGGATATCCTTTGAAATACAGAAAGGAAGAGCATCTATTGTTTTAAAAAATGGGAAGTAGGTGTACATATGGAATAAATATTTGAAAAATCTGAACTTTATTCCACATTCCTCCATTGTCTTTATTGTGAGTGATGGGGATTCTTATTTCAGGGCAACAGAATCTTCAGCCGATTCTTCTTCTTCCTTTTTTTTTTCTCCCCTGGCTGTGAATAAGCTAGCTAAGAACTCATCTTTCTTATTTCTGAAGATTCTTCCCATGAATTTCTGTATCTGCCTTTGTCACATTAAAATCAAATTAATGTGCTTGTCATATGTGTGAAAGAAATCTGGCATAGCATTGAACACTGCAGAACTGATAGATTATTGCATCTAATTCCAAAGAAAAGCAATTTAGGCCTTGAATGTTTGAGATAAATTACAAGTTTGGTCTCTTCACCAAAATTGGATAGGTAATAAAGTGTTCTTGGAGTGGCAGAGTTAAAAAGAAAAGTGAAGACCAGTTGATCACTACTACTACTCCCCTGCCTGGCCCCTAGTCCCTCCTCCTTCTGAGTTCCTCAGACAGATCAGGTTTAGAGAAGCTAATGTGAATTATGTGTTTTGCCATAACTACGTAGACTCTGTCTGGGTGTGAGTATTGCAGAATTTGCCATCAAGGAAGTTTTTATTTTAGGGGGCAACGTTCTCGAATACTAAATAACAGAACTTGTTTTATGAACAGAGGAAACAAGGAAAGAGATGATCGGGTGATATGTTCAAATAACCCAAAACTAACATACAAATTTTGATAATTGGGCTCCCCTCCCCACTCCATTTGCACCATCCCTATTGATCAGAACCTAAAGGCTTGATTCTGAAAATGCATAATCTGTGTGTATTGTTCGAATTGCTTTCAACTGAGATTGGAATGTTTGGAATAAGAGTTCTGATCAATTTTCTGATGCTTGAAATCATGATAAATCAGTAATAATAGTTGCATACTGCAAATTTCTGTCATATAGATCCCTCTCTTTCATATTAATAGTTCTCTAACCTTGTCCTTTGTGGTGAGGGCTTGCAAACTTTAATTCTTGTATATAAGTTTCTATTTCTGTTAGACACATATTTTTTTCTGGATTTTTTAGAAGGAAAATATCCCTTATGCAATATATTTCCAAGTATTGTCCTGCAAATTGAACTATTTCTTTGATCCATTTGTTAAACACCTGAGTAAGAGCTGTTATAGTCTTGCTTAGCATCCACACATTTATGGACATACTGGACACATTCTGGTGAGTGGTTTTGACAGCAGTAGTATACTTCCAGGATCAAAGAAATGAATCCAGACTAGGTGTGTCTGTTACCTTTATGTTCTGTGTATGACCTTTGAGGTTGAGCATTAGGGTGTTCTGTTTGGAAAACAAAAGGTAGGGACCTAAATGGACCGTGGCCTTATCTAGCAGAGCAGTTCTTATAGTAGCTTCTGGCCCACCGAGGTCAGCAAAAGAGAATTGCTAGTCAATCTTTGTTCCTTTTGATTTTTGTACAATAAGACATTTTGCATGTAAAGACATAGTTATAGAGAAGTATTTAATGTCTCACTGTTTGTAAACACCTCTAAATTCATTTCTGCTTTCAGTGGAACATGTTCAGAGGCAACATAACAGTGCATGTCTATTGGATTAATGTTAATTAGCTTGGAGTATAATCAACATCCTTTTTACCTCTTTAAAATCCTAGAATAACTCCAGGTCTCAGTACAACTAGGAGGACTATGTTATAATTTAAAAGCTGCCCCTTAATGTTGTCAGCTCTTTGTCCTAATTCCAAAAGGATTTTAATTAACACGGCAAATTCCATACTAATAGTCGCCTTGCTTGGTATAATGGTATACTCTTGAATAATCAATACTGAAAGGTCATCTTGCTCAACTAAAAGCACAATCCAATTCATCACTAAGTTGCACAGCCATTAGAACATTCAAGGTAATGTTTGTCCCAATTGTTTTGATGGGCTTAAGGAATGAATCTCTCGGCGGGGTTAGGTACTGATTTTGTCTTTTAAATATTACATTAACTTTTTGTGTGTAGTTTACAAATATATTCCATTTTGGAAAACTATGAGTTTTTTATCTGCAAGTTGTAAGCCTGAAGTCTGCATGTAAATTACCAATAAGCTGGCAAACTCTAAAATTTGTGCATCCTTCTGTTTTCTTATCCATTATTTTTGTCACTTTTCTAGGTCAATGTTCGGGTTATGACTATGGATGCAGAGCTGGAGTTTGCCATCCAGCCTAACACTACTGGCAAACAACTATTTGACCAGGTTAGTATGAATATGCATGGTGTTTTCTTTAAACATTTCTGCAGAGGAGCTGCATGAATGCTTGAAGATCTGCCTCCTTCAAGAGCCAAAATCCTTTTGCTTTTTACTGCATGCAAAGAGAAATTGTGGAAAGAGTCGCTAATGATGCTGGGGCTATTGCTTATTGATAATGCGCCTAGTTATGACTGGCACCTTGTCCATTAGTTGTGATCACTTTTGTCATCTTCCAGGGTGATTGTCCATAAGGTGTAGTAATGTGTATTTGATGAATGTGCTAGAATTCCAAAATTAGTTATTTGTTGTACTTTGGAATAATGGAATCCTTCCTTTCAAAAATAAGTAGGAAAGACTATTAGAATAATTTTATTTATTAAAAAATAAGTAGGAGAAAATAATGCCAAGGTGGCTCTGTTTAGACATCTGCTGATTTTCTTAATGCCCCCCTCTATCACCCTGTAACATAGTAGTGTTAATAAAGGTTGCTAGATTAATTAGCTACTAATCCATTATTTCTAGGGGCCAAAAGTACAGATTCTGTTACATTGAATCAACATGAGTAATTGTAGAAGGAAGTATTAATCATACTAAAACTACTTAGCACCTGTCACTGCTGAGGGATTAACAAGTGGGGAGAAGAAAATACAGTGTTGTAGTGAGGAAATGGGTAATGACTGAATGGTATCTATCCCAAAGAATATGGGGGAGCTTAATGTGTTTGATCTATATGCTTGGGAAATGGACTCCCATTTTGTTGTGTTTCTGCTGAGCAAGGACATCACAAACTTTGTAAACAGCAGTTCTACTTGATAGCTGGGGATTTCAGAGATTCATCTGTTCTGTGTAGCAATATTAGACAAAGAAAAGACACAAAAAATATGGGAAGGATTTAGAGAGTGCATAAATGTTCCAGAACATTAAGTGGGTAAGGAGTAATAGATAATAAATGCATGTTGTTGTTGTTTTGACTTATATACCGCCCCAAAGTGCTTGGAGCACTCTCTGGATGGTTTAAAACATAATTATGCAAGGAACACCTTGTCCTCCAATGAGCTGGGTACTGTCAGGTAGATACACAGTTGGCTACAGAGTTGTACTCAGAGGGTGATGATTAATGGCTCCTTCTCAAACTGGGAGGAGGTAACAAGTGGGGTACCGTAGGGCTCAGTCCTTGGCCCTGTGCTCTTCAACATTTTTATTAATGACCTGGATCAGGGGATACAGGGAATGCTAATCAAATTTGTGGATGACACAAAATTGTGTGGAAAATAGCTAACACATTGGAAGACAGAAAAAAATTCAAAATGATCTAGATAGGCTTGAGCATTGGACTGAAAACAACAAAATGAAATTTAACAGAGATAAGCGCAAAGTACTGCACCTCGGAAAAAGAAACCAAAAACACAGTTACAGGATGGGAGATACCTGGCTCAGCAATGCTATGAGCGAAAAGGATCTTGGAGTCATTGTAGACCAAAAGCTGAATATGAGTCAACAATGTGATGTGGCTACAAAAAAGGCAAATGCTATTTTAGACTGCATTAACAGAAGTATAGTTTCCATATCCCATGAGGTACTAGTTCCCCTCTATTCAGCAGTGGTTAGGCCTAATTTTGAGTACTGTGTCTAGTTCTGGACACCGCATTTCAAGAAGGATGCCAGCAAATTGGAACAAGTTCAGAGGAGGGCAACAAGGATGAGGAGGAGGCTGGAAACCATGCCCTATGAGGAAAGACTGAAAGAACTGGGCATGTTTAGCCTTGTGAAATGAAGACTAAGGAGAGATATGATAGCACTTTTCAAATATTTGAAAGGCTGCCATACAGAGGAAGGGCAGGATCTGTTTTCAATCATCCCAGAGTGCAGGACACACAACAATGGGCTTTAGTTACAGAAAGCCAGATTTTGGTTAAATATCAGGAAAAACTTCCTAACTGTAGAGCAGTATGGTAATGGAACCATTTACCTTGAAAGGTGGTGAGTGCTCCAACCCTGGAGGCATTCAAGAGAAATGTGGACAACTACCTGGCAGATATCCTTTGATTTGTATTCCTGCATCAATCAGGGGTTTGGACTTGATGGCCTTATAGGCCCCTTCCAACTTCATGATTCTATGTTTCTATTCTAACTTGGTGTGGAACAAATAATGTCTACGAAGATTTCTAAATTTATGGCAAGTCACTTTCAAAACTCACACCATCTGCATAATCGTGCAACAGGATTTGAGTCACTGTTTCCTACTTAGGGACAGCAGGGAGAGATGAAGAATGAGGCAGGAGTGTGCAAGCTTGTTGGATGGCTTGCTCTGTTTTCTCAAATGGCATGAAACTGTTCAAAGCCAGGGTTAAGAGAGAGTAAAATGCCAGAGAATCCAAACTCTCCAATCACCCTCCGCCCAGACTGCAGCAGCCAAAAGCAGAGGAGCAGGTCCCCTGAAAGAAGGGCTTGCAAAAGCAGTCGTTCCAGATCTGCCATACAAGCTAGCCAAGCTAAAAAGCTGCAGAGAAAGGATGTGGTGAAATCCAATACCTTCCAAGGCTACACCTACATCTGACTTAGAAAAAAAAAATCCTTCCTGCAGATATTAGACTTTGAGCACAACACATCCACCAAGTCATTCTTGATTTACCTCTGACGTAAGAATCCTAAAGGGAAAGACCTCTTAATCCCATCACTCAGGAGTACCAGAGAAATCACTGAAGATCACAAGATGAATATGGGCCAACAGTGTGATGTGGCTACAAAAAAGGCAAATGCTATTTTAGGCTGCATTAACAGAAGTATAGCCTCCAAATCCCATGAGGAACTAGTTCCCCTCTATTCAGCACTGGTTAGGCCTCATTTTGAGTACTTGAGGATGCTGATAAATTGGAACAAGTTCAGAGAAGGGCAACAAGGATGATTAAGGGGCTGGAAACTAAGCCCTATGAGGAAAGACTGAAAGAACTGGGCATGTTTAGCCTTGAGAAATGAAGACTGAGGTATGATATGATAGCACTTTTCAAATACTTGAAAGGCTGTCATACAGAGGAGGGACAGGATCTGTTCTCAATCATCCCAGAGTGCAGGACACACAACAATGAGCTGAAGTTACAGGAAGCCAGATTTCAGTTGAATATAAAAAAAAAACACTTCCGAACTGTTAGAGCAATACGGCAATGGAACCAATTACCTTGAGAGGCATTCAAGAGAAGTTTAGACAACCACCTGGCAGATATTCTTTGATAGGTATTCCTTCATTGAGCAGGGAGTGGACTCAATGGCCTTGTAGACCCCTTCCAACTTCATGGTTCTATGATTTTACCAACCTTGGAAATTAACCTTGAGCTGGTTACCTTCACCCATCGGGATTGAACTCAGATTGTGAGCAGAGGCTTGACTGTAGTACTGTAGTTTAATCTCTGCCCCACAGGGCTAGTTGTTTTATCTTGGCGCAGCAATTGCATGCAAGTGAGAGTAAACTACCTGCTGTCCTTTGTCATTCATTTCGATGGAGCACCCTAACTGAAAAGCTATGATTCCATTACTGTGGACTATCAGGTTAGCTAGTGTAATAAACTATGTTGTATAATAGTAGCACTGTCTCGTTTTTACTACGAAGAATTAAGAGAAGTTGTATTTACTACATGTTACAAAATTATTTCCTTCTGATAACTTAAGGAGGGCCTTCTATTTTTGAGAGGGAGGATATGCAAAGAAAGAGGACAATCATGGAAGAGCAGTATACTTTTAAAGTTATTTTCAAAGGTATTGCAGGAGAAGAAAAGGGGTTTAGTTATTAAATAATATATAACTGTCGGCAGTCAGATTTCTACCCAGTGACATAAGTCTTTATTTTTAAAGCAAGTTTTACTTAAGAACAGAACTTTTAGCACAGTATTTTTGTTCCCTTTTTAGTCAAGAAAATGTGGACCACCAGCAGGCTAGTCAAAGTATGTTGCAGAGTGCAGGTTTGCTACTTTTATGAAGAGGGGGGAAGACTCACTGGTGTCTGTCACTGCCACCTTCTCTTTCACACACTTGATGATACTATGGAACTGAGAAGCAAGTAGCTTCAGCTTGGTCGATGCTATGAACTGCAAAGCAAGGTTGATCCCAGGAACTGTGCACCTTTATTCTCCTGGGCAAGAACAAAGCTTGTTGAATCCTATAGTCTGCCTCCCAAGAGGGTAGGAGATGTCTCTGAAAAGCTCACACAGGGCATGGTGAATATAAGCTATCCCGTTTCCAGCATCTGATAATCAGGTAGATATATATGCTCAATGTCAGAGGAACATTGATCACAGCTAATAACTGTTGAGCATCTATTTTTGAAAGTGACAATTTCCACAGCATGTTGATGTTATACATGTATTGCTGATTTTTAGGGCAGCTTTTGGGCCATTACATTAAGAGGAAATCACTGTAGAAGCAATTTTAAGGAACCAGAAAACGTGTAGATTTCCAGATAGTTGAGTTCCACCTGTAGTCTAATAATGGAACATAACTCTCTACTCCTTTTACATCTTTCAAACAATTCTGCAATTTTTATTAAGCTTACGTTGAAAATATATAATCTAGGTGTTGCTTGTTTAATATCCTGTTTCCTTCTTTCCTTTTGCTTCTGAATAATAAGCTTCCCTAAGCAGGCCTCACTTGCTACTAGAGTTTTCAATGAGTGCCTGAAGCAACAGTTGTACTATAGAAAATTGTTTTAAAAATGCAAATGGAACTATGGTTAATTATCTTTAATCTCAGCTTGCTCAGTAATTTTTCTCTTCTGTTACGACAGTTGATCCAAATGTCCTTTGCTCAGTCCTTCAGACCAGCGGTTCCTTTTGTCACTTGGCACTTACCATTTTCTCCCTTTATCCTTGTTTCCCCATCCCCATTTGAAGGGGAACACAATGCCTGGAATAGTTCTACCAAATTGAACTTTGAAACCTGCGCCTTTTTGAGTGGCAATTGGTTTATCTTGGTAAACAAGGGTTTGGAAAGTCAGCTGCATCTTACCAAGTGTTGTAAGAATTTGACCTGTTATGTCAATGAACTCTTCTCTCATTTTTTTTAAGGTGGTGAAGACTATAGGGTTACGTGAAGTCTGGTACTTTGGTCTTCAGTATGTGGATAATAAAGGATTCCCAACCTGGCTGAAACTTGACAAAAAGGTAAAATAAATTTTAGTTAATTTCAGTAGACAAGAGTCTTAAACCAGGATGTGTGCATGGTCCATTTATTGTGCCATTTGTAATCATACCCATTCCAAATGTACGGTATAGGAAACATTAATTTAAAAGGAAAAAAATGTATTTTTCAATACTGATCAGTTGAATCCAGTAAAAATGGGACATGTACCAAAAGCTCCTCCCAGCCACCTCCTGCTTACTTTCCAAAACCAAGTTGTACAATTCCTTGAGATAGTTGTACAATTCCTTAAGATAGTGTTCAGATTTGGGCATTGTCAAGAAGAGAGGGAAACACAATAGTGCATCAGCCACCTCACCTACATTTCTGCGTGTCCCTGTAAGCAAGGCGAAACATAACAGATAACATGGTTAAGAAGCTGCACTTAGCATTAGTCTGCAATGAAACATGTAGGGCAAGGCAGCTGTAAAGTTTTCTGTGTTGATATCAGCCTTGAATTGTGGCCGGCAGACACTAGAGAGCCGGCTGTACCAGGCGCTCAATCTAATGTGCTTAGCAATTTCTGCTGTGACTTTCAGAGGTAAAACAGTATTGGGAATTATTTGAAAGAAGAAATATACAATTAAAGTTTTTTAGCCTTCTAGTGACTAATGTAGCTTGACAAACTTGAATACTGGCTTAATTTCTATGCATGAATACTGACAACCTGAACTGTTTGTACATAGTCTAGTCCCAGCATGTGCTTGCCAACCCCAAATAGCTGGCTATTGTGTTTATTTCAATTAGTGAAACCTCTTAGTATACACTGCTTAATCTCCAAAGGCTTTGCAGGTCTAGTTGCCAAGCTGCCTAGAATGAGTTGTTCTCATGGATGAATTATAGTGTAGAGGCTAGTCTAGACATACTTGTTCAAATGGTACTGGGTTTTAAAAAATAGAATAAACCACTGTTTGTGTCCTTATCTATAGCGATCTCTCACCCAACTTTTAGCAGCCATTAAAGCTGATGCTATAATGAAAACTTAGAAAAAAGCATTTCACTGTAACTGCCTTCTTAACAGTTGAACGTATTTATTTATTTATTTATTTATTTATTTATTTATTTATTTATTTATTTTATTAGATTTATATGTGGAAGTACAATTACTTCCCCCCCCAAAAAACATATTTTCCTTTGGAGAACGTTTTATTTGCAAGAATACTGTTTTTCCCCTCTCCTCTTTACAAGTTATTCGCTATGAACTACAGAGAATATTTATCTGGGCTAGACGAAGAAATGCTTAAAATTGCAAAGGACAAGTGAGAAGGAAAAGGGAAAGTGACATAAGTAGGGTTGGAACCCTGAATGCAGTTTTTCAGTGACTGTCATGTAGAAACAAAGAGAACTGCTACAACAACTAGTACAAAGAAATAGAGAACAAAAAATGGGGAACAACAAGAGATCTCTTACAGAAGATCAAAGAAATCAAAGGGGAACTCAAGTCTTGATTAGAAATGCTGAATGACCAACAGGGAACCCATAGTTCTTTGAGTGGTCATCTGTGAATTTACACTCCCTGCCCTTCCTCCCCGCTGTCCGTCACGTGTGCTATTTGCATGCTGTGCAGCGGCGAACAGTTCAAAGGAACTGAGGCACTCAGTTTCTGGGGGCGGGGTTATAGCCAACATGTGGGAGGTCCCGGCACCATGTGCAGGAGCTCTGGAAAGTTCTGAGGCTGCTCTGCGCAGGCGCAGATTAACCCATTAGTGTGAATTCACAGATGACCACTCGAAGAACCAGAGTTATAGGTAGGTAACCTCTTTTTATTATGAAAGAAATAGGTGTGCGTCAGCACTTGATTGTCCTGATGCATGGCTTGTAGTGTGGACAAGAAGCTACCTTTAAGACAGAATATGGAAAGACACAATGGTGTTTTTTTTTAACTATAACATAAACATAAAATACATAAACCAAAATGCAAATTAACTATGTTTCCCACCACCATAGACGGGACCTCTTGCAAAAATCGTCTTCTTCCTCCATCTATATTCTTCTTCTTCTTTTATTGTCCTCTTCTCCAGAACTGCATTGATTCTTGATTTGGAGCTTTTAGAAAACAATGGTTTTCTAATAGGCAAAGAGGTCAGACGAGTGTGTATTTTGTCCCCTTAAGTGTTCAATCTGAATGCAGAACATATAATACAGCAAGCAAGACTAGATTTGGATGAAGGAGGAGTGAAACTTAGTGGAAGAAAAATCAGTAATTTAAGATATGCAGATGACATAATCTTACTGGCAGAAAGCAACAATTACTTGAAGCGACTTTAAGTAAAAGTGAAAGAAGAACGTGTCAAAGCGGGACTGCAGTTGAATGTTAAGAAGACAAAAATCATGACTGCAAGAACATGAATAGTTAAGAGATTTTGTATACCTTGATTCAATCATCATCCGAATGGCGACTGCAGCCAAGAAATCAGAAGAAAACTAAGACTGGGAAGGGCAGCAGTGAAGGAATTAGAAAAGATAATAAAGTGTAAGGATGTGTCACTGGATACCAATACCACGATCATCCAGACTCTTATATTTCCAGTTATATATGGGTGTGAAAGATGGACAGTATAGAAAGCTGTCAGGGGAAAAAAGATTCACATGGTGTTTTAGGAGAGCTCTGCAGATAACCTGGGCTGCAAGAAAGATGAACAAGCGGGTCCTAGATCAAATCAAGCCTGAACTATCTCTGGAGGCAAAAATGCTGAAGCTGAGGCTGTCCTACTTTGGGCACATCATGAGATGGCAGGAATCTTGGGAAAATACAATAAAGCTGGGAAACGTGGAAGGCAGCAGGAAAAGAGGAAGACCAAATATGAGATGGTTTGACTCCCTAAAGGAAGCCATAGGCTTGAGTTTATGAGAGCTGAGCAGGGCAGCTGAAGACAGGACCTTTTGGAGACTACTTATTCATAGGGCCATCATGAATCAGAGACGATTTGATGACACATAACAACAACAAGGAATACTGATAACTTTGGAATTTGAGTCAGCTTTATATAGTCTAATAGGAGATGGGTCAAACACTCTGGTCAAAATCTTGTTTAGCACAGAAAATTGCCCTAGAGTAGGCCCATTGAATCAATGAAGTTGGTTGAGTCAACTCATCTGCAAGTTATATTGATTCAAATGGGCCTACTCTAATTCTGACTTTTGCATAGTAAATTGTAGTTTGAGTAGGCCAATTTGAACCAATGGAACTTCTGGGTGAATTGACTCACTAAATCCCCACTGATTCAGTAGGCCTCCTCTAGTGCAATTTACTATGCCAAGCAACAGGATTTTGGCCTCTGTAATGTAAGTAAAAACAAAACTTTAAAAAAAAATCTTAAACATGTCTGTCTTCCAGAACGCCATGTTCTAAGGCAGTGGTTCCCAACCTTGGATATCTCAGATGTTCTTGGACTGCAATTCCCAGACAAACCGGGGCAACACAGCTGGTGGTGAAGGCTTCTGGGAATTTCAGTCCAAGAACACCTGTGTTAGTTACCCGAGGTTGAGAACCACTGTTCTAAGGCATGAGTTGCCATGTAGTGTTACATCTGCATACCCATTTACTACTAGACTTAGGCTCCTGTAAAATGAATGTATTTACTCTTGATGGGTCCGGACTCAATTCAATCTCTGCTGGAGTGATTGAAGCAGTGGAACACCATTTACTTAAGGTGCTAGGGATCAACATGACCCTTCCGAATGCTTTTAAATTTTACTAGTTGTTTGTCATGGGTGCCCCTGTCTGGTCCAGAACTTATTTGTTTATTTCATGTAAGAGATGAGTGAAGAATGTGAAAAAAAGAATATTATATCTGTTGTTGAAATCACTTTCCTTAATATCATTATATGTGGTATTGGAGCTAATAACGTCTTTCAGGATTTAAAACCTTATTTTAAAGAAAGTATAAAGATACAGAAAAAAGTATCTTCTTAGTAGAGCTGGGCCTAGAGTTGATTAAAGCTGGTGGGTTTTTTTTTTAAACTTGGAGTTGGTTTATATTTGACTTTGACCTCAGATTAGTCCAGGAATTTTTCTTATCAGTGGAGTTAAATATCCCAGACAATTGGACATGTGTCTGTACCATTTCATCACATGTATAAGCATTTACATGATTGCTATGTAAATTACTACATAGTGCAATGTAGGGCTGACAGTGGGGAGCAAAAATCATCTTTTGACCGATAAGAGATATTATGGTTACCATAGGTAAAGCTTTGAGATGAAAGTACCTGTTGTTGAGAACCAACTTCTAAGAAGTTGTTTGAAAAACATTAACAATGCATAACCAGATGTGAGTAAGGCAAATCAAACAGACAGATTTAGACACTGAACAGTGGGATTTCAGAGCAAGATGATTTTCCATGTCTAAATGGAGTACAACTTTGATGGACCTTTTTCCTTTTTGAAAACTTGATGCAAATGGAGAAATCCACAATGTAAAATTGTACCGTGTTTCCCTGAAAATAAGACAGGATCTTATATTAATTTCTGCTCCAAAAACGCATTAGGGCTTATTTTCAGGGGATGTTGTTTTTTTTCATGTACAATAATCTACATTTATTCAAATACAGTCATGTTATCTTCTTCTGGTTGCTGCACAATGGCGGAGGGCAGGGTTTCACTTAACTGGGGCTTATTTTTGGGGATAGGGCTTATATTACGAGCATCCTGAAAAATCATACTAGGGCTTATTTTCAGGTTAGGTCTTATTTTCGGGGAAACAGGGTAAAATAGGAACGTATTAGTGATCAGAGTCTGGACTGAATCTGTATGATCTGTAAAATAGAAAATAACTTGTTGATAAAATCTATTTCATTCTATCTAGCAATTTGCTCATCTTTTTCATCATCATTCCTTTTTCCTTTCCCTCCCCTAATCCCATTTTAGGTCTCTGCTCAAGAGGTCAGGAAAGAAAACCCAATGCAGTTCAAATTCCGTGCCAAGTTTTTCCCTGAGGATGTATCTGAGGAGCTGATCCAGGAAATCACGCAGAAGCTATTCTTCCTGCAGGTGAAGGAGGGTATCCTTAGCGATGAGATCTACTGTCCGCCTGAAACTGCAGTCCTCCTTGGGTCATATGCTGTGCAAGCCAAATATGGAGACTACAATAAAGAAATACACAAATCCGGATACCTCAGTTCTGAACGCCTAATCCCCCAGCGGTGAGAAGTTCTCTTGAATGAATGGCTAGAGAAACCAGGCTTCTAGAATTTATCTTTAAAACTGGATGTCCAAAAATGTAAAGTAGGGTTTGTAACTTCCTCACTACAGAAGACCAGTTACTTAGTAAACAGTGACTTATCACAGCCAACATGGGTGTGGGAGATGTTTTATTGAACTGTGTATGGAATTTTTAAGCGAAAATACCTGAAACAGAGAAGCAATAAGTGCACTATAGTTCTTTCAGTGTGATTTGGCACAACCCAAGATACGAGCCTAGAAGTAACTATTCTGGGCACCTTTTAACTGATGGAGACCCACCTGTTAAAATATTAACCAGAAAATAAAGATAGTAGCGCAATTAACATTGAGGTTTTGTTTTTTTACAAGAAGGTACTTAGAAGTATCTTCTAAGACAGTTTAAATGCTGATAAGATTTATCACCCCTCTCTTCGAAGATGACCAAGTTTTAGTTTCTGCTTCTCAAGATCATGAGCTGTGTATAAGAAACTATGAAGTTTAATAGCTTCATCAGTTTGGAAAACTTCACATTTGGCTTTGATGGCTGTTACCTGCAACTATGAGGTCTTGAAACTAGCAGTAGTACTATTTTTTTAAAAAAAATCTGATTTTGGTGGGCTTTGTCTTTTAGGAGTTGTCATTCCTCATAATTGGACCATATGCCATTTGCTAAGAATGGATGACAATTAAAACATAAAAAAAAGAATAATGAAAAGAATAAGAATAGAAATAATAAAGTAACCTGGTATATTACTCTACTACAAGAGAGGCCTTCTCTTTACTCTTGCCTATAAGTTATCCTCAAAAAATTTATATATATACCTCAATATAGGTATAGATATAAATATATAATTGTACAAAATATATAAAGAAATGTATCTGTAGCCTGAGGAGCTAGATCTTAATTGACACAAAGCCTGTGAGACCGTGCATATATATAGAACAACCTTGTGATGTTTGGTACCATGTTTAGTTTATGCATGCACTTTTCTTCATAGAAAGAATGATAGAAAAGTAATGGATATCTTTCTTTCTCTGTTGTAAACTTTGTAGGCATGCTTTCCCTTGTTTCAGGCTTTGTTAGTAAAAGATTACTATTATTGTTTTTCTATAAAGCTTTTAAAACTCCCGTGAGGGGCTTTTGAGCCTTGCACTAGACTGAATCAGTTTTATGTTGTAATATAGCTGATTACACCTTTAAAAAACATTTCAAAAAAGTTCACACAGAGAGTTTTGTTTCCTTTTTGTTAGCCTAATAAGGTGTGACCACTCATGGAATGTATTTTTTTTTTTTTTTGCAACTTTGTAAACTAACAAGATATTTCTGTGAACCTTCTGAAAAGCTATCAATTTCATAATATATCTTCTCTTTCTATGTTAGTGTAATGGACCAACATAAACTATCAAGAGAACAGTGGGAAGAACGAATTGAAGTATGGCATGCTGAACATGGTGGAATGCTTAAGTGAGTTATGGTTTTCTTGACTCCCTTGACATTCTTAAATGTTTTAGTACAATATTTTAAAAGTTAGATTTTAAGCATCTCCAGGGCCATAGCATTTGACACTATTACTCCACTTCCTGCATTTAGAGAGGAGCTAAGCAGTAACCAGTAACTTCAATGGGTTGTTAAACATAATTTGTTCTAAACAGTATTTTTCTCTCATTAAGTCTAC
This sequence comes from Intellagama lesueurii, assembly GCA_037013535.1. Classification (NCBI taxonomy): domain Eukaryota; kingdom Metazoa; phylum Chordata; class Lepidosauria; order Squamata; family Agamidae; genus Intellagama; species Intellagama lesueurii. Next base: position 284,389,123 of record JBAJHW010000001.1, on the reverse strand, counting down.
AGAATGGGCAGCTAATAAACATAAACTTTCCAGTACTTTGCTTTCTGTGAAGCACAATATGACTGATCAGAGTTATCAAAATTATATTGAAAGTATTGGGGAGAATGATACTAGACTGAGGATTAGCAAAACCAGAAATTTCACCAAAAAAATGAATAAAGTGATGCCTATTCTGTAGCAACCTTTGAAAAGTTACTTTTTGGGGAATAAACTGGCCCTTCAGATATTACAAAGAGTCTTTTCAGTCTTTTTGCCAGCATAAAATTGTGTGTCAGTACTAGAAATTTTTGCTAACATTTTTTGTGTATCACATAACTGTTAACAACCAGAGAGAGTGCCATGCTGGAATACCTGAAGATTGCCCAAGACCTGGAGATGTATGGGATCAATTATTTTGAAATCAAGAACAAGAAAGGGACGGATCTCTGGTTGGGCGTGGATGCACTTGGCCTGAATATTTATGAGAAGGATGACAAGTAAGTTGAAGTTTTATTTCACCTGTGTGAAGCTGAAGCCTTAGTGCTCATGTCAAAGAATTTTCTCATTATCTCTATTTTTCTGGTAGTTTTATCAGAGCAAGTCACCTTGCCTTTCAAAATACTTGCTGAATGCAGTTGCACTGGGATGCACGTGGGCAGAAAGTGACTTGCCTTTGTTTATTTCCATGTGACCTGTTTTCTCTGTAAGTACATGTACCAGCTTGTTACTCCAGAAGGGCAGGCAGGGGTCATATGCAAGAATCCTTATATGGTTGGAAAAGCAAACCATATATCAGATGTGGGTGATAGGGACTGGAATGAACAGCAGAGGCCATCTTTTTTCAGTTATTTTCAGTGCCACAAAACCATACATGAGTAAGATTAATCACTTATAACCCTGGCGGTTGTTACATAGGCAAAGAGGATACTAGTCATGTATGGTGTTTGAGCCAAAACATTATGTGGAACAGGGAGTTTATATACAGTTCCTCTGGAAGACCTGGAAAGCTAGTTGCCGTAATACTTCTGTTCTCTTTGTCAAACTGGTTATCCCATGCAAGAGAGCTATTAGATTGGGTGTATACAATATGCTGAACTATTGGAGGCAGCTCCCTATTTTGCCCAGTGGCTCTCTCCATGCTATGAGCCATTTGTGTGCACTGATACTTAACTTACCAAGTTGGGGTTCATCTGGAAGCTAATTAGGTTGAGACTTCTACCATACTGTGATTTCCAATCAATCTCTTGCAGTAGGTAGCTATGGGATTTCTAATTACAGTGAAGAAAGAGCAGACTGGTAACCAGGCAATGAGAGGAGTGAAATGTTATGAGAACAGAATATTTAAAAAAAACTATTCCTATTCATATGTCTGTTTGCTTAGAGCACAGAGAAAGTGCACAATCAGGATCTTAGGAATTGCAGGATAATAGTTTGGAGGAATCTGAAATGAGCATGCTTGAAATGCAACAAATCATTTGTCGGTACTAACTGCTTCATAATTTGTGTCCAAATAAAGCTGCAGTCTTTGTAACCCTACAAACAGGAGATGCACAAGCAGTCTATAAGGGCTGGGAAAAGGATAGGTGGGATGTTTATGTTACTTTAGGTTAATAATTGTATTGAGCTCACAGAGTAGCACTCTGATTCAGCTGTGCTATTGTGTGCCCTCACCAAGAAAACAAGGAGTGTCGCTCTAGGTATTGCATGGTTGAAACTGCTTCTAATTTCTTGAATGACAGGCCTCTTTGTGCAGCCAAAGTAATGCAAACAGGTTTTACAAGCTCTTTAAAGACTGCAGAAAGGAACATATACCTGTGAAAGAGAACTGGGGAGGGTAGTACACACAACAAATGAAACATTTAACACATGTAGTCATCCATAATAGCATTAATATGAAGTTAACTGGATTCTTTTCTACCCCCTTTATTTATGTAATCAGAACTCTCAGTTCACCTAAATAAATTAGAGTTGAGATGCACAGGGAAGACTGTAGAGTAAAATACGGCAATCTGTACCTATTATTGATACTGAGTTTAATAGTGTATCTGCTTTTCACAGTGGAAACAAATTCTGCTTTTATTTTATTTATTATTTGGCTTATTTATAGGCCACCTTTCTCCCGATAAGGGGACTCAGGGTGACTACATAATCTCATGCCAGTGTTTTAAGGTGGTGGATGATGGTGGCAAATTAAAATGTAAACATATTAATATTTTAAGAAATTATACTTTCCACACTACAAAAATACAGAGAGTAAACTGGATGACCCCTTGTGGATAAGATTATAATTCCAAATTAAGGATATAAACTGGTGAACATGCTGAAATTTTTAACCCTGTTGGTTAGTTAGAAAGGTCAGAATCCTGTTGGTTAGTTACATCAGTGTAATTAAAAAATAATAGTTGTGTATTTTAGTCCAGAAATTTAATATGATAAGTGGTATTATTATGTCCTTCTACACAAAAGTCAAGTTCTGTTTTTTTTCCTCTCTCTAGAAGTTTTGTTTATTTCAGCAGCCTGATAAAGAGCTAGGCAACCCCGTAGTCCCCTTGTATCTGTTCAGTTTTGTTTGTTGAGATCCGAGGATGTGGACAAGGGACTTTGAGGTGTTTGGCCAACCATTTGCAAACTTAGCCTTTGCTGATCCTGCCTTGCTATATCTGGTGGGGAACCAGAAGGTATTAAATTCCTCTTTGAGGGAGGAAACAGTTCCAGCTTCTTTAAAAGAGACAATCTCCAGGCTGCTCCTGAAGAAGTAGGCCAGTTGCCAACATCCTCTACCAGGACAAGGTGTTTAAGTTAGTGGCTGCTGATCAAGCTCTCTTGAATGAATCTGATTTTCTAGTGCCATGTCAGTCTGGTTTTAGGCCAGATTTGGAACAGAAATTGCCTTTGTTGCCCTGTGCCAGGAGAGAGATGGGGAACATGACAATGTTGGTTCTCTTGCACCTCTTACTATCTGAACTGCTGTTGCTTTGCATAGTAAGTTGCAAATAGAATAGACCCATTTGAATAACTGGAGCTTACAGAGGAATTGACTCGCTAAATCTCCACTGATTCAGTGCACCTACTCTAGTTGTGGTTTTCTATTCTAAGCAAAAGGATTTCAGCCACTGTTTGTTAGTGGTTAATTTTTCTGACCAAGTGGAAGTCAGACTTTTTCAGAGCAGTTTGCACGTCCCATCAATCGGGGTGGCCAAAGTATGGCCCTTTATATGTTGTTGGCCTGCAACCCACAGCATTCCTCACTATTTATCATCCTGGCTTAAGACTGATAAAGGTTGCAGTCCATTGTCTGGAGGGCACATTCTTGCCTACAGAATCAGGTTTCTAATTTGGAATTGCCCTTAGGTCCATTTTTGGCAGATGTAACAGTGGTTTGAAGCACCTCTTACCAGCTTAGGTTGATGTACCAACTATGACCCCACCTGGACAGAGGCAGGGTTGCAACTGCTGTTCATGCTCTGGTAGTCTCCTTTTTTTATTATTACAGTGTATTTTATGCGGGGTTGCTTTGAAATCACTCTGGAAATGTAAGCTTCTTCAAAATGGGGTTCTTAGAGTGTTCATTGGTACCTGGCCAATGTCATCACATTTCCCCAGTATTTTGCCATCTTCACTGGCTGCATCTATTTCTAGGCTCAATTCAGAGTTGGTTTATTTATTGCACTTCTACTCTGCCCCATAACCTGTGGCCATTGTTGAAACAAATATAATACGCCTTCAGTAACTTTTCTTTAACCATATACAATTCTTTGTTTCCAGATTAACCCCTAAGATTGGCTTCCCTTGGAGTGAGATCAGAAATATTTCTTTCAATGATAAGAAGTTTGTCATAAAACCAATTGACAAGAAAGCACCAGTGAGTATAAGTAACAAGTATTCCTGCTAATCTGAAAATGTTAGCCTCTACTTTAGCAGTAACATCAATCTCAGTCCTTCCAGACTATGTGTATTGGCAGCCACTCACTGTAACAATATGTAGATCATTAGATGCTTCATTGTAGATAATGAAATGAAAGAATATGTTGGCCTTGCAGAAAATTCTTAACATTTAACTTGCTTTTGTTTCTCTGCAGTATGTTTGCCAAAACACTTCAAAAATATCTTTTGACTTTAATGACCAAGATTCTCTTGCTTAGTGTAATAAATTGCACTAGAGTAGGCCCATTGACTCAGTGAGGATTTAGTGAGTTAACCCCTCTGTAAATTCCACTGATTCAAATGGGCCTATGTTAACTGTGACTCATTATGCTAAAGACAGTTTGTGAGCTCATTTGGATCAATAGAACTTACGGAGGAGTTGATTCACCAAACCTCCATTGATAAATGGGCCTGCTGTAGTGTAATTTATTACGCTAAGCAACAGAATTTTGTCCATTATAATTTTGTTCTTCCAGGACCACAAGGGCAAGGCTTCACCAATTCTTCCAATCAAAAATCCAATGTATTGTTTATATCTGAAGGAATAATGTATCCCATGGACCAGCTTTTCTAAATAAATTGTACTTGCAAATTGTTATTGGTTTTTTTCTCTGATGCTATTCCAACAGAGTGTCTGAAGCCTCTTCAGTAATTGCTACAGGCCTTTGTTGTTATGCTCTGTCAAGTCACTCTTGACTTATGGTGACCCCATGAATAAGTGATTTCCAAGATCTCTTCTCCTCAACAGCTCTGCTCACCTTCTGCAAACTCAGGCTTCCTTTAGGGAGTCAATCCATCTTTTATTCAGTCTTCCTCTCTTTGTGCTGCCTTTCACCTTTCCCAGCATTATTGTCTTTGCCAGAGAATCCTGTCTATTCATGATTTGCCCAAAGTAGGACAGCCTCAGCTTCAACACTTTTGCCTCCAGAGATAGTTCATGCTTGATTTGATCTAGGACTCACTTGTTTGTCTACAAAGCTCTCCTCCAGCACCACATTTCAAATGAATCTCTTTTTTTAAATTGTCAGCTTTCTCACTGAATTCTTATGTCATTTGGCCAGGGGTGCAGGCTTCAGTGAGATCCATTTGTTCATGGGAGTGGAGGGAGGAAAGGACTGAAGACAGAACACACTGTGGTCTATTGCCACTCCTTTGGTGAAGCTCTGGACCGTATTAGAAAAGGTTTTGGCCACAGATTAGAAAAAGACCATGTCAAAGTAGATTAGGAAGCTTCTGAATTAACACCACGAAGTACACACTTTTTCTTTTCTCTGGATTTAATAAATAGCAGTCAGGTGCTGCAGAGAAACAATGTATATACATATAGACTTCCATATATATCTTCCTCTCCCTCTCAAAAAAAAAAAGCAGGGGTAGCATTATGTGAAACAACATGAGTGGATGTGGTTTGAGAAAGGATTGAAATGGACATGCAGATCCAGAACTAGACTAACTAGCCTTAGAGCAGAGGAGAAACTTTTTCTGCCTCCTCAGACTGTGTAGAGCAAATAGCTGGACAATACTGAAAACTTCTGTTTCCACTCAGTAAATCAGATTGGCAGTCAGCAGGGATTCAGTGAGATCCAAAAGGGTCCCTTCTTGCTCTTGTTGCATTTAAGCTGCACATGTTGGAAAGCAGATCATTGTGTCATTTCTATTGAGTTAAGCATTCATGAATCTTGTGAGAAATTTGTGAAGGTTTCCTTTTTCCATTTTTTGCCAACTGGAATGTACTTTTTAAAACAGGGGCATACAAAAAGCTATTGCAGAAGTCAGTGTGGTGAGGAACATGTTTATAATCAAGTGTTTTTATGTTTCTACTGTACTATGTATTATGCAGTTTCTATGTTTTTACTGTACAGTGTGCTGTGCAATGTGCTTTGGTTATGATCCACTGTTATGACCTTGTGAGATGTACTAGCAGAGTTTTGTGTGCATAGCCCTGGAATATAACCTACACTGAATTTATGTGGGAGTGGAGCCCCCTAAATTCATGAAAATAGTTATGATTCTCACTTCCTGTCTTTTTAAAATGCAGCATTTATGACAGTTCACTAACAACTTAAAATTCCATTCCACACACTTACTATCCTTAAAGGATGTCCCTCTCTAAGCCAAAATGTAGACATTTCATTTTATAGTCAGGTTGTGAGCTCAGTGAATTGTTCATTGCCTGCCTAGTACAGCTGCCCATTGTGAAAGAAGCAATATTTGTATGAAGTCCTCTGTTAGTAACAGTAACAGAATACAAAAATCATAATTACTTCAAAATTTATTCATTTAGGAGCTGGGGTATCAACTGTATTAACAGTAAAGCATTTGCAAAGAGTTAAAAAGAAGCAGCAGCCTTCTCACTGTGAAAAAACATGCCAACATTTTGTGTAATCCAATAGTTTTATAGTAACTAATAGCCTGATTCCCACTAGTAAGAAATTAATTTGATGGGGAATAATATTTTTCTGTGCAGCAGCCAGTTCTTCTATTCTTCCCCCACAGGTCTGTTTATTTTACAGCAGATGTGGAATCGATTCATTGAAATTGATTCCACATGTGTGAATGACCTCACAGCCATTTGTTCCGTGTTATGTTATTTTAATTTTTTAAAATTTTTGCAATCTGGGTACAGCACTATACCAGAAAGCAACAATTAACAAATAAAAATAGAAACAGAGTTTTGCCCCGATCAGCTGATGGGCAGCCCATCATCTGTTTTGCGCAACGCCGGGAAGCCCAGAGAAGAAGCAGTGCCAAATACCCCAACTGGGGGGAAGCCCCTTCCACAATCCCCCCAACAACAGGATCGCCACTAGGCTGTTAGGAAGTGGATGAGGAGAGGAGACGGGGCAGCCGAGCATCTCTGGGGAGAGGATGTACCTCCCCTCCTTGCTCTTGTGTTGCTGTTTCCTCTGCTGTGGGATCAGGATGTGGAGCTTCTGGATGTTGCACAAACCAGTTGACGGGTGTCCCAGCTGCCAGCTTCTTTCCAGGGGCTAGCTGGTTTTTTGCAGTGACCGGAGAGGGTGACCTCAGCGGCTGGGAAAATTCAGCATCATGGCTTCTTACTGTGTAATATGCTGTTCAAACACCGTGTGACCATCACATGATTATAACTTGTTTTGTTTTAGAATGCAGCTTATTGCAGGGTTATTGTGAAATGTGAACAGGCTTTAAGTTTTGAAGGGATCTAAAGCAGACCACTGGGAGGAGCAACATCTTTGTTTTCTATTATCACAAGGATGTTTCCTACTAGATACCTGAAAAATGGTGCTATTATATTGCGTAGCATGACACTTAAAATAAAAAAGAGGCTATTTCTATATCCAGTGACAGATTTGAGAATGGTTTAGTAGTCTCAATATTCATTGGCAGATGTTGGTTTATGAATACCTTCATTTATTCTAATTTCCTTACCATAATAGCATCAAAATCTGCTCCTGCATTTGTATTCCCTATTTTCCCTTCTCTCCTCTGTCACACAATCTTTAGTATCTGGGTTTGCTTTTTTATGGAGACAGATCTCTTAAGCACTGGGAACCTTCCACCCCCTTGACTTGCAAACCACACAGACAGTCCCACATGAACATTTTAGAGAAGGCTTTTAGGAAGTGGTATCATAGCGGTTATTGAAAAGATCAGGTTCAGGAATTATTAATGACTTCGAGATGTTGAAATAGGCAATTGTGCATTCGTGTTACAGGAAGAGAACAAGAGCCTTATACAATTACCCATATAAATCACTGTTAATGTGTTATTAACTGGATTTTCCATTACAAAGAACAAAGGACAAAGTAAGACATCTTGAAAAGCTGTGAGATAAGTTTACTTAGCTGAAAACCAGGTATATGTTTAGAAAAACCATGAGTTTTGCTCTTTCTTTTATGCTCAGGACTTTGTGTTTTATGCTCCTCGTCTAAGAATTAACAAGAGGATCCTTCAGCTGTGCATGGGAAATCATGAGCTTTACATGCGCCGTAGGAAGCCTGACACTATTGAAGTCCAACAGATGAAAGCCCAGGCCCGTGAAGAAAAGCACCAGAAACAGCTAGAAAGGTAAAATAAAATGGAGAGAATGGCTGACTGTAGTCTGTCATATAAAAGAAGTCAGGAAAAGGTAGAGATTTGTGACTAAGGTACATATGTCATGAAAGCAAGTTCATGAATCAGGACAGTTTTCAGAACTGCCGCTCCTGATCTTCCTACTGTGTTGTGTTGCTGTATCTCACTATAAGAGCTGGTGTAGTATAATGATTAGAGTGTTGGCCTAGGTATTAAGAGAGCATGGCTCAAATCCCCATTTGGCCACAACACTAACTCGCCGAGTGACCTTGGCCCAGTCACAGGCTGGTCGTTACAGAGTTGTAAAGATAAAGTGAGAAAGAGAGAAGCCATGTATACCACTTGGAACACATTGGAGGAAAGGTGGGATGGTGAATCCATGTACACATACACTCGCAATACTGAGATGAGAAGAACTGGCAAACTGTAATGGATATTATTCAGAAGCATTATTATATTGAATCCAGTAGTTATCTTGAGTGTGGTTGTATCCAGCTGCTAGAGAGATGGGGTTTAAAGAAATCTTTAACTGCTCTTATGCAGCAATATGCAAACTAACTAAAAACAAACCAGGTGTTTTGCGTATATTAAATCTCTCTCCATCTATAAGGGGTGGGCAAGTTTGTAGGATCCAGGGGCGAATCTTCTGCCCTCAGAATTCTCTGGGGCCAGAGTAGAATTGGCCAATAGTTGGGGGAGGGGCAGGAGGAGGGCAAGTGTGACCTATTTAAAATGGAAATTGCCAGTCTAGAGACTTCCAAGAGCAGTAATTCACAGTTCTTTTGGTGGTTGATTTTTTTTTTGAAAAGGCAGCTTCAAGGGGATCTATATGGCGGGGTGGGGGTACAGAAATAACTTTTAAGGATCAAATGTACCCCTAGCACCACAGGACCTGTGCTCTCAGTGTGCAAGATAAATCATGTTTCTCTACCATTTTGCTTCTTATCACATAGCATATATTGTATTACATAGGTGCTATCTGCCATTTTCTCCCTAAAGAAATTTGTGTTTGACCGTTCTCCAGTGTGCATGGTGATAGCCTTACAATGCTGTTCATATCCATAGAGTGTGGGCTCCCATGGAGCTAATGGAAATTGTAGCTGCAATGGCTTTCCTGCCCCTGGTTTATATACATCTTTTCATAAGAATCATTTTAGTTTCTTAACATTAGTGTTACTGGTGAGCAGGAGTTAGCCACTAGCAATATATGCAGCATTGCAGATTTAAAGGAGTATTTATCTACTATATTTTAAGCATCCTGCATAGTAGAATCACAAGAATGAACAAATAAAGACTTTTCAGTCCATTTTATCAAGCTTATGAAGGGTAAGCACACTTGTACTCTCTGAAATTTTTAAATAAATTTAATTTTATATCCTTATAGACAGCAGCTAGAAAATGAAAAGAAGAAGAGAGAGACAATTGAAAGGGAGAAAGAGCAGATGTTAAGGGAGAAAGAAGAACTGATGATGAGATTACAGGAGTATGAACTGAAGACACAGAAAGCAGAAAAAGGTACTACTCGCATTTGTTCAGCAGAGAAGAAGTGTTCATATCTGTTTAGATATCCAGCATAGCAGTGTGTTTACAAACTGGAATAAGTTAAACAATACCATTCCTTGATTTTTTTCCCTAATTTACAGAAATATGCAGACAGAGAAATGCCTTCACAGAACATGCTGATTGAATGGATTTATGGGGTGGAGGGTTTACTAGCATCTTCCTCTGAATTTTAGTCTTTGATTGAGTTGTCTTACCCATGCACATTGCCCTGTGAAATGCAACTAGCATTACATCCACTGACTTATACAGCATAATAAGTGAAACTAAGCAGTTTCCCAGAAGCAACTTCTAAATGCTTCTCATTTTTTTCTATATATTAACAAAGTTGCTCCATTAGTCACGCTGAAACAAATAAACACACACATCTCAGGCTGTCCCTTAAACCAGGTGTCCCCAACCCCTGGTCCGTGACCCGGCAGCGGTCCGTGGCCTAGGCAGGACCGGTCCATGGACACAGATCTCCTGCCCCGCCCCACGAGCTCCCACTGCACGCATGTGTGCAAGCATGCTCCGCCCCTGCGAGCGCGCCGTGTGCATGTGTGCAAGCGGGCCCCCGCAAGCACGCTCCACCCCCCCTGCAGGTGCACCACAACCCCACGAGCGTGCCACACACCCCCAACCGGTCCGCGGTTGGGAAAAGGTTGGGAACCACTGCCTTAAACAACAATTGTGGCTTTTCCATTGGCCAGAAGTGAAATCTGAAATGGTGCATTCGATTTGTTGGACATTCTGATTTGGCTGAACCAACATCTGTAAATGAGATTGTGAAGTCCAAATGTATAATATTGACTCTTCTCCCTATAAGTGTGCTATGCTGATGCTTCAGAATCCGTTACTTGCCTGTATTCCCGTAATTCACTATATAAAACTGTAACAATTTAGTTTCAAAGTAGAAAGCTTTGTGTGTAACATAAGGCAGAGGTCCCCAACCCCCGGTCCGCGGCCTGGTGCCGATCCGTGGCCGGACCCGGCCGTGGAGACAGACCTCCCACTCCCCGCATGCACTCACCCCCACACAGCTGATTCGTGTGAGCGCCGTGCCGCGCTGCCATGTTACTTTAGACTGCCAAGGATGTGGAAGGGCAGCCCACCAGCACAGCATCCCTTTCCCTGTCTAGGCCCCTCGTTCCCTTCGCCGGCCTTTGCTAACCGCCCCCTTCCGCCCCCGAGGCAAGCGACACACGAGCTTGAGGTGGCAGGCGGCCCGGTTGCGGTAGAGGACGGTGCGTTGCGGACTGGGCTCCGCCGCGGACAGACAGAGGCTGAGTGCGCGCATGTAAGCGGCCAGAGCCGCCTCGTAGCACCCAGCCTGAAAGTGGTCGTTGCCCTCTGGGGGAGTGGGCGACGAGAGGACGGGAGTCTCCTGGTGGTGCGGATGCGACCCCGTTTTCTTCGACAGGGCGCGGGGTGGTGACGTCACGCAGATGCGACCGAGGCCTTTTGACCCGGCAGGGGGCAGAGCCGCCGCCGTCCCTCAGGGCCTCGGCCCCTGCGCAGGCGGCCCACCGCCCTTTCCCGTCACTTGTCCCGCCTGTGGGCTCCTCGGGGCAGGGGCATCGGAGGAGCCATCGCGCAAGGTGGTGGCGAAGCAGGCGGCGGAGGCAGCGCTGGTTGAGGCGGCGGAAGTGCAGCCCATCGACGGCCAGGAGCATGAGGACGAGGCAGCCGTATAAGCCCACGGCCAGCAGCAGCAGCGGCACCCCCAGGCTCCTGTGGGGAGGGAGCGACCATTTGGGAGACCCGTTCCGAACCCGGTGACCCCACCGGCCGGGCGGCGCTCTCCGCTTCCCGCGTGGGTGGGAGGAGCGCCCCTTTGCGTCCCCCCCGGGCTTACCTGAGCACCCAAAGATGCGTTGGAGCTGGGGAGGCGGTCGTCAGGGTCGGGCCGTGGTCAGCAGGACTTGAGGGCGCTGGGCCGGCAGCAGTAGATGTGGGATGGGGGAGTCGGTGAGGCGGGGGCAGTAGAAGCCCACGCACGGACCCCCCCATGCCCCCCCATTTATGGACGGCGGCAGCAGCAGCCCCCCCCCCCCCCGGTCCTTGGAAGAATGGTCTTCAACAGAACCGGTCCCTGGCATTAAAAAGGTTGGGGACCACTGACATAAGGCCCCAGATGCCAGCTTTCTGAAAACACAGCCCAGTGGACCACAGGTATAGAGAAAATGCTGAATTGACTTGGCAACCTTTGAGGTACCTTGCTAACCTTAAGCCAGCAGTTTAATCTGGAGGCGACTTTTGTCTTTCTTTCTTTCCAGAGCTCTCAGACCAACTTGAAAAAGCCAGGCAGCTGGAGGAAGAAAGGAAAAGGGCTCAAGAGGAAGCGGAACGTCTAGAGAATGAGCGTTTGGCTGCTCTGCAAGCTAAGGAAGAACTGGAGAGGCAAGCTGCTGACCAGATGAAGAGCCAGGAGCAGCTGGTGTGTATCCCAAGGCTTTTGGGAGAGAAAATTGGAAACGTGCACGAATGCTAGCAAATGGGTCTGGAGCATTAAATCAGTTGAAAAATCTTACCGTAATGTAGATCTGATTCATCCACAGTTGTGTGAATCTGTATTTCTGAATAGCACGTCTGAGAGTAAGAATTAAAATAGGCTTTATGTTTTTAAAAGATAAAACCTTATTCTTCCCTTCCATTACTCCAGTGGTAACATATGCCAACTGAAGTTTTTAATGTTTTATCAAGGAAATCTACTAGTAGAGAATAAGTTGCAATAGTTCAGGTTTTATGTAAGTAAGGATGTAATTATGGCCTGATCTGCCTTTCCCAGGCAAATCACTTCTGTCTACCCCACCCCTGTCCCAAATCTGACAGTAGCACCTCAGTTCCAGAAGCAACTCCAAATTGCAACTCTGATTTTTCACAAGGGGGCACAAATCCATCTAAGGCTGACTGCACTGGCAATTCATCGGTTTTACATCTGCAGTAAATACCATTATATTTAACCGTGTAGTTTCAACTTAAACAAGGTCATTTTCCCTTCCTTAGATAGAAAGATTTACTAACCAAAAGTACTTCATATTTCTGTAGATTATATTAACCACCTTCTCTTTGTGTCTAACAAGGCTACAGAGCTTGCAGAATATACAGCCAAGATTGCTCTTCTTGAAGAGGCAAGGAAACGCAAAGAGAATGAAGTAGAAGAGTGGCAGCACAGGGTAAGTGTGGAGGGATTGTTCTTAACAGTTGGGCACCAGCCTGCCATAGGGTTACCATTTCTAGTTCTTCACAAATGCATTAGTTTTGATTCTCTCTCTCCTATCTTAGTTCTTATGGCTGCAGTTCTTTATTCGTTCTATTCATTCTTTAACTAGTAAATTAAATTACTTTGATCTTGTATTTACAGCTGTTAATCTGAGAATATGGAGTGTATGTTGCATAGATTGGAATCCTATTGGTGTTTGCATAACTTGCTGTGACTGATTGTGGCTATTTAACAACATGCTGGCTGTACGGTCAGGTGTAATGAGGCACATAACTGAGATGTGCCCTGACACTAGTAGAATTCTAGGAGGTCTAAATATGTGTCTCTTTGGCCCCACTTCCTTAGCTGGTCTCTTACGTGCACTTACTTGGGAGTAAGCCTCAACTGATAAAGTGAAACTGACCTCTGAGCTGGATAAGCACAGGATTGTGCTGTTACTGTCACACTGCAGTTGTTTTCTGGTTTCATTTTTATAGGCTAAGGAAGCCCAAGAAGATCTTGTAAAAACAAAGGAGGAGCTACACTTGGTGATGACTGCTCCACCTCCTCCACCCCCACCTGTTTATGAGCCAGTGAGCTACCACGTTCAAGATAGCCTTCAAGATGAAGGAACAGAGTCATCTGGCTACAGCGCAGAATTCTCAAGTGAAGGCATATTGGACGATCGCAATGAGGAGAAGCGCATTACTGAAGCAGAAAAGAATGAGCGTGTGCAAAAACAGTTGAAGGTAACATTTCTGAGCTGTCCATTTCTTAGAACAGCTTATTCAGATGTATGGCTACAAAGCCTAATCTCTCTGGAAATTCAGAGTTGTAATGTGCTAGATTGTCTGGGCACAATTAGAAATAATAGATTGGTAAAGTACTTTGTATGCTGCGTTTTTTCCCTACTGTGTTGCTAAGTTGACTACTTTGCAAAGGGGTAGATTGAGTGTATTATGCCTCTGCTTTTCCAGGAGACAAAATGCATGACAAAGGGCAGTGAGGCAAGTAAATTGGGATTTTGGTGATCCAGTTGCCATGGGTATTGGATTACTGGGCACCCTAATTACTGGGACCTGGCTCCTGCCTATCCTTCTAGACCATAATTCCGAAGTCATCTGGGGATGTCTGGTCAGCGGTAGGTTTATGGATCCTGGCAACCTTTGAATTTCGCCTGACACATCTACATTATATGCATTGACCAGCTTTGAACTTGCAACTCTAATGGCTTTCACACAAGGATTATCAGGAATTGATCTGAACTTGGGTTGGACACTTGCTTCCTCATAAAAGTTAACTCCCAGAGTTCTTTGAAGAAATCCATGCCCATTCAGCAAAACTCTTCTCAAAACAGTTTCAGCCTGTGATACAGAACATTATGATCCTGAGCATCTTTCCTAAAACATTCCTAAGGAAGGATAAAATTATATTTAGCAGCTCTGTATGGGAGATGTAGCTGTTTCCGAGAATGGAAGGTTCCTGGATACAACTTTGTGTGGTAAATCATTTTGTTTGAAGTGAATTACCTGTCGCTTGGATGCAAACACAATAGCAGCCACTTCCTTTATGTGTCCTACATTGTTTCTGTGCATTAAGTGTTATAAGCACCCATATGTATAGTTTAATTTTACACACATAAAGGTATTCATCGTTGTGTAACATAGTTATTTAAATATTGCAGACACTGACTGATGAACTAGCCCAGGCCAGAGATGAGAACAAGAAGACCCAAAATGACCTCATCCACACAGAGAACATGCGACAAGGACGTGACAAGTACAAGACATTGAGGCAAATCCGGCAGGGCAACACCAAGCAGAGAATTGATGAATTTGAGGCTATGTAAATACATTGAGAGCAGACTTTGGGAAAGGCAGGTTTTGAATGCAGATTTTTCTTTCTGAAGGTATCACTGACCAGTTGTAGCAAAAAAAAAAAGTTCCCCAGGACATCAGATTATCAGATGCTACCTGAATCTAGCTAATAAAACTATCAACTTCTTAGTGCATCAGGATAGCAGCCAAAGAGTTTCAGTCAAATCATGGCAATGTTTGGTTTTATATTAGTGCCAAAAGGCCTCTTAGAATTGCTTCTTCTCTCTGTGTTAATAGTGTTACCTGTTAACATTGCTTGAGTTCAAGCATCTCTGCCATGACAGGTATATCCAGGGAGGGCACTGCTAGTATATTGTGCCATGTTCCATGCTTTTAAACACCACAGAGTTGTAAATCTAACATTGTCCACCACCATTGTTATCTTCAGCCCTTGACAGTGGTTATTGTTGTAGAAATGTCCAGCAGCATATTGGAACCCTTCTTCTAAATTTAGCTCTGAGAGGCTTTTTAATTGCACTGGTGAACTGGAGAAGCTCCCACAGTGATCAATCAGAAGAAATGTATTGCAGGCACACTTAAATGCCTTTCTTACATAATAGTCAGTCAGGAACATTGTTGGTCTTCAATATTATTGAAGTGTGGTACTCCAGCTTAACCAATCAGCTGTAGTGTAGTATTTATATATATTTTTGTTAAAGGATGTTAAGTGACAAATATAATTCTAGTTTGGAAAGGGAGGATGAAATTCTTTTGCTTTGTATATTTTGTTACTACTTTCAGACATATTAAAAGAATAAAATGTAAAAGAATTAAATAGTATCTCTTAGTCTCTGGGGCAAGGCACTGTAGGAAGCTGTTTATGATCTAGAAAATATTTGTAAAGATTTTTTTTTACTTAAGAAGATTGTGATACATGCTCATGATTGAGTATATACAATTTCACTGTACCAATTTTTTCTAACAGATTTTCTAATTTTTTAAAAATGATCTAGTTTCAGACTCCAGCCATGAAGGGACTTGACACCTTTTTATTTTCTCTGTTAAAGAGAATTTCTATGGATTTCCTTCACCACCATGCCCATCTTAAACTCCCTCCCCCCAACAATCCCATCTTAAGCTTTAGAAATCTGCTAGAATGTCAGAGTACTGTACATTGCTCTACATAGAACTTCCTGTACTGCTTTATACTCAAACATTTAAACCTTTGTATCCTGATACAGTGTTTGGGTGTAATTCAATGTTGTGCAATTCACCCACAAATAAAAAAACTGCAAAGCAATGCATTCTTAAAGTATTGTATGATTTTATTTTTCTGCAGTGAAATGAATTCATTCCTTTGTAATTGGAAAAAAAAAGACGTTAGAATAACTGATAGTGGAGATGAAGTAAGTAACACAACCCATGTATCCAACTCAGGGAATGTTAAAACAGAATGGTTGAAGAAAAAAGAATTAAGGGATAGAAACAATCATCTCAAGCGTTTATGGGTAATAGAGAACAGCTGTCAGTTCAGTCCCTGACTGTGGTTAAAAAGATCTTGGACAAGTGGACATTTATCTTAAATTTAAATGGGTGTGTTTCATTTCAACTAATTCTGTAGACTGAGATTGTCTACACTATGGTTTTCTTGTAGATACAATGAAGCAGTTATTTTTCACTTGAATTTTAACTACAGGAATTCTGCTCTTGGACTTCAAGAAACAGGAAAAATACCCAGTTACTGAAGTATTTTGGCTGCTCTTATAAATGTCCTCCAAATTAATAAACACTGGCATATAGTTCTACCGATTGGAATTCATGCTCACAAAAGCACATAGAGCTGTTGAATGTAGTAGCTCAGCTACAGTGACTTAACAGAAGAATGGTAACAATGAAGAATGTAGTAAAGAAACGTGGAAAAAAGAACAGTATTGGGACTGAGCAAGATGCAGCATCATACAGGCACCATGATCCACCCCAACAAAAACTCATAACACCTGCTATCGTCACACCAAGCAGATAAGTCAACATGTGTTTACAACCCCAGATGCATATTACTGGTAGAATACTTAATGGTATAATAGTCTATTGGATAATTCATCTCTTTTAAGGGGTCATTTTCTTCTTAAGACCTGCATTTTCCATGACCGCTAAAAATCCATCACCTTCTCTAGGTCAGCTATCTTACCCTTAAGAGAATGAACTTGTTCCCCGAGAGCCAAAACATACTGCACTGAACACCTACCAACAACCTTGGCTGAGCAAGCCAATAGTCATATAGGTGACAACTGGTGTAACAAACTGCAAAGGCCCCTCCACACCATTCCTACAGTTCTGCCATTGCTTAGCCTGAAGCTGGGCCCAAGTCTTTGGAGTCTGCAGAGAGCAATGCCATTAACCAAACCAGATGGAATGTGTTTTCCAGCAGGATATACAATAGTACTACTTGTACTGAAAACCAACACAACTTAATTTCCAGTCTAACTTCACTACCTTGATTTTTTGGCTTGGAGGTTTTCACCTGGCTATAATATTCAGTCCATTCCCCAGAAACATTGGAGAGTTGTAAGAGATCTTGAATGTCTAGCTGGGTAGAGATCTAGGGGTGAGGTCTGTGTGTGTGTGTGTGTGTGTGTGTGTGTGGAGTCAGATTTACAGCATTGTGAGGGAGAGGTGAAAACATCTGTTTTGTTTCTTCATGGGATGCATTTTTCAGAGATAATATAACTAGCATTCCATACTTGTTTGGGCAGGTAATGACCAATGCTACAAATACCCTTCCTTCTGTTACAGCAGGAGACTATCTGAAATTGACAGTTTAGAATTTATAAGCAGTAGCATGAGGGTACAGTGCAAGTGCCAAATCCATCCATGTGTTTGGACTGCTGAGCATCTTTTCCCACTGAAGACATGCTTGAGAGCTTGCATCCGCTATGCCCGTTGTGGTTTCTGCAAACATAAGAAAGGGAGTGTGACCCATCTTGATTCTGCCCATTCAGTTGCTTTCAACATCCTAACATCTCATGCCCCATACAATGCAGCTTAATGCTGAGTTGTAATTCATTGTAGAATTAGTTGGAGGCTCCTCACTTTTACAAAATCTTTCAAAATACATCATTATGTTTGCAAAACAGAGCATATCTCAGCTGAGAAAACTCTTGGTTTCTGTGCTTATCTTCAATGCTGACACGCAAACAGAAATAAATAACAGAACAACTACAATAAAAAAAGCTTAGTCTACTTTTTAAACCCAAGAATCAGGAAATAAATATATAAATCTGAACATAATTATGAATACATTGATAAGTTGTTGTTGTTTAGTCGTTAAGTCGTGTCTGACTCTTTGTGACCCCATGGACCAGAGCACGCCAGGCCCTCCTGTCTTCCACTGCCTCCCGGAGTTGGGTCAAATTCATGTTGGTAGCTTCCATGACACTGTCCAACCATCTCGTCCTCTGTCGTCCCCTTCTCCTCTTGCCTTCACACTTTCCCAACATCAGGGTCTTTTCCAGGGAGTCTTCTCTTCTCATGAGATGGCCAAAGTATTGGAGCCTCAGCTTCAGGATCTGTGCTTCCAGTGAGCACTCAGGGTTGATTTCCTTCAAAATGGATAGGTTTATTCTCCTTCCAGTCCAGGGGACTCTCAAGAGTCTCCTCCAGCACCACAATTCAAAAGCATCAATTCTTCGGCAGTCAGCCTTCTTTATGGTCCAGCTCTCACTTCCATACATCGCTACTGGAAAAACCATAGCTTTGACTATGCGGACCTTTGTCGGCAAGGTGATGTCTCTGCTTTTTAAGATGCTGTCTAGGTTTCTCATCGCTTTCCTCCCAAGAAGCAGGGGTCTTTTACTTTTGTGGCTGCTGTCACCATCTGCAGTGATCATGGAGCCCAGGAAGGTAAACTCTGTCACTGCCTCCATATCTTCCCCTTCTATTGGCCAGGAGGTGATGGGACCAGTGGCCATGATCTTCGTTTTTTTGATGTTGCGCTTACATTGATAAGTAGTCACAGATAGAAATAATGTATTGTGAACTTTAGGTAAAGTAATAATACAAAATACACATGATTTTGTTACATGTAGAAAATCATATACATAAATCCTCAACATACATTACACAGAGAGTACATAGAGAGAGCATGATGTACTGAATACTTACCTTAAAGGCACAAAGGCCAAGCATTTTGTTAAAAACTATGTGTAAGGTAAATCATATAAAAGGCCAATCACATTTCAAGAATAGTCATCCTCCTCATTGATCAATTAGACATTTTTTCTTGCTTAAACTCTCCAGTGCTTAAAATGCATTTCAATATAGAGTCAAAACTCTGTATCAAGGGGGGGGGGGGGAACGTCCTTCCTACAGCAGTAGAGCTTCTCAAAATAATCAACAGTGATCCAAAGCCAAAGTAAAGGCAAAAAAAACTTTGTTTTTCACCTTCAAGGCCTCTACAATACATCAGCAGTCCAGAGCAGACTGGACCTGAAAGCGTACCTTTTTATGATATTTTAACGGTCCAATAAAGTTATCCCCAAGCCTTTTAAAAAGAATTTGCACATGGTTCAAGGAGTTGTTTCCTTTTTGTTTCCATTTGTCAGGTAATTGTCTGAACTGTACAATGACTGAAAGATACTACCTGCGCTATACTTTTTAGTGAATGCAGTCGCTGTTACTACCCAATTAAGATATATATTTCCCATTTTTGTTTAAATGATCTGCAATACTATGCAAACTGTTTGCTATATAACTTTGTTTGCCAGTTGACCTCGGTTTGGAGTTGCTAATTGGTCCAGCTGCAAAATCATTTGTGTCTGACCAGTTTTTAATTAGATGGGTCTCTGGCAGTAGGGAAAGAATGGATCACCACAGAGAGAGTGCCTAGCAGGAAACAAAGCAAGCTGAGAGCAATTCCAATTAGTGTTGCTAATGGCATGTCAGTATTCCTTGTCCCTTTGATTGTGGGCCAGAGAGAAGACTGTTATGAGGAGAACCAGGAGACAGAATAATGGAGGATACAATGGGTTAATTGAGTAAGCAACAACTAGGTCAGTGGTTCTCAATGTGTATGGTAGGCCTCAGTTGGAAAGTACGAGTATTGCTGGGGAGATTAGATTTCCATAGCAACTCCATCCTAGGATGTGGGCTAAGTAGGCCAGCAGCAGCATGCTAACACTTAAGTCTATTGGCTGGACCAAGGACCAATAGGGCAACCATCTATGCCAGTGATGGGGGACCTTTTTGAGCCCGAGTGCCCAAATTGCAACACAAAATCAACTTGTTTATTTCAAAGTGCCAATACTGCAATTAAAACCCGAATGCTGAGGTTTTAGTTTAGAAAAAACAACTGCTCCTGCACTGCAAGGGTTAAATGCTTGTTTCCCCCCCCCCCCCCCCCCACTATGGGTGGTATTAACAAATAAATACTTACTGGTCCTCCAATCCCCCATTGGGCTAGACCGGTAATGGTCGCCATTGCACCCCTCCGCTGGACCACTGCACCAGCAGAGGGGAGTGCCAAAATCCGGGATCGGAGGACGGGTAAGTATTTCTCTATGGTGACTTATGACTCGTGTGCCCACAGAGAGGGCTCTGTGTGCCAGCTGTGGCACGCGTGCCATAGGTTCGCCATCACTGATCTATGCTCTCCAAAATGTCCTTCTAAGGTATGACATGATCACATTCACACACTGAAAAGTTCACATACTGTAGTCCTGTTGACATCACTACCAGAAGAAGAACTTCTTTGCCACCACTTTCTGAATCCCTTTGTAAGCTCCACATCACGTGAGTGGGGCTTCCATAGACTCAAGCACCTGCAGGGGTAGGTTTGCTCATACAGTGCCCCCTCAGTCAGGCTATAACAATAAGGCAGTGTATTATAGTGAGCAGTGTGGTGTGATGCTGGCTTTCATCAGAATTTCATCATATTAGGGGAATCTTAAATCTATCCAGCCCCCACAATTCTAAGGAAAATCCCTCAATATGTTTTTTATCTGAGGAGCAGGAAAGAAGGACTCTAGGAAAGGACAACTCTGCAGCCATGCCCTCTTTTCGTATTCTTCAGTGTATAGCACAGCCCACATAAAACTAGGTAGAGGGAGACACAGAGAACATAGATCCTCCACATATCCCTTAGACACTACAGTTTGCAAGAGAAGAGTCTTTTCATTCTACCTAGCAGAAACAGCACTTTCTCCTCAAGCATTCCGTAATCATCATTTCAATAATCCTTGCTGGAACTTTTCTGTAAGCCTGTGGTATCATCCTCATGTTATAGACATGAGAGAGGCTGAGAAATCCAGTGAATTCATTATGGAGGTGAGATTTAAACTAGAGAATTCCTCCTCCTCTCTCCTTACTTTTTTTCAACACTGTCCCAATTGCAATACTTTGTGTTACACTGGTTTGTCTGGTGTTTAGTAATACCTGTCTACCCCAGAATAGGCAATTCTTTCATTTTATTTCCCTTCCCAAAGTACTTACGTGTTCCTAGCCGTGCCCCACCCAAGAACTGATCACGTAAACCGAACAGTGCATGATCCCAGATGGTTAGGTCCAAACAAGACTGATGCAGTTGAGACATTGTAAACCCACTAAAGACAAACAAGTGATTCCATTGTGGCTGAGCTTGCTTCTTCAGCACAGGTGTCCTTTGTTTTATGTCCCGTTGTCCCAGGATGCAAAGACAACTTCCAAAAGAGAAAATTAAAAAATTATTCAGAAAGTATATGACCAACAGTTAGTTATGATGTGTTCTTGTAAGACAGGGAGCATGTCTGTAAGTGGTGTTTCGGTGATGTAGACAGTTAGGGTTAATTTTCAGAACTGGGGGGGAACATGCCCCAACATTCTTTCCTTGACCCTGATTGTCCTCCAAATTTTAATATTTTTAAAAAAATCCTTACATATATGAGATTAGTGCCAGATCACCCTATCACCTTATCACTGAGTCATCAATATTATTTCCCATATTTATACCCCTACTAGTTCTCGGTGAGATCAGCAGAGACAGGACCAGAGGAAGGAAGGAAGGGCTATGGGCTGGAATGCAAATCACATCGCTTCCCGTATGAAGGGTGAACTCTTGAATCAATCTGCAGCTCCTGTGTGAGCACTGACTGTGGTTTCAAATGTAAAATCAGACTGCAAATCAAATTACAGCAAAGCCAAATCAGTCCAATTCAGCTTTCCAGTGTAGTCACGCCCTTAGTCTATAGGGAGTTTATGTCTTTTTCCATTTGTGTGTAGACATCCATCAGGCTCGAGAGACTATGGTAACGTGCTCTGAATAGAGGTCTTGGAACAGCGTCTAGTGTGGCTGAGAAGGCCAATTTAAGAGTGACAATCCCTTCCACACTGAAGACAAATACAATCTGTCACCTGTCCAGCTCCCTGATTTTGATGGTTTCAGGACTGCCTCTTTGCCTCGGCCTGCTGAACAAGTGCCTCTTCAAAATGGGAGAGGCCATGATGCACCGCCTGCCTCCAGGCTGAACGCTCAGATGTCAAGGTTTCTCATCTGTTGAGGTCCATTCCTAAGGCCTTCAGATCCTGCTTGCAGATATCCTTGTATCGCAGCTGTGGTCTCCCTCTGGGGTGCTTTCCCTGCACTGATTCTCCATACAGGAGATCTTTTGGAATCCGACCATCAGCCATTCTCACAACATGCCCAAGACAACGTAGACGTCGCTGTTTCAGTAATGTATACATGCTAACAATTCCAGCTCATTCTAGGACTACTCTAGGACTACTTCTAAGACTACTAGAACTTTTTCATTTAAGTTTTGGCAAACAGGGACCCTTGTGTGGAACTGTCTGTACAAAAAAGCAGCAGTTTGATTTTCTTGGGATAATGTCAAGAAGCACAGTTCTTGTGACCTGGCACAGTCAGACTCTTCTTCCCACTCCAAGCTACTTTGATCCATGCTCTGTCTACACAATGTGTATGTTCAATAGCTGCAGCATTTCCTGAAGTGGAAATATAGTGATGATGAGAACTTCACTTCTGCCAATGAAATGATTATTAAAGGTACAGAGAAGAAAGTGGGAATACCTTGAGCATTGCTTTGGGGATTGGCATTTTATTTCTCTGAGTTCTGTGAGGCAGCAGAATGTTCAAAAAAAAAAAAAATCAAGAGACCTCCCAATGCCATGAAGGTGACTGTGTGTAGATCTGGCAGAGTGCAATAAAGAGAGGACAATCTTAAAGAAGCTGCTGCTGCTTAGGTATAGAGATGGATTTCTAATCATATTGAATCCAATCTGCTTCTGTGTTTGGGTTGTTTTGTTTTGTTTGGCCAAAATCAGATTTCAGCATACTCAGGACTATAAAGAAATACAGCCTCTGGAATGCTAAAGTAGCATGCTCCAAATGAGACGAGTTGCAGGAAATGAGCTGCTACAGTTTGTACCATTTACTGATGATTTCAGCCTTGATTATAACCATTATCTTCAACAGCAATCCTATCTGTTGACAAGGAGGTGCTGAATCAAACATTTTTATCTCATTGAAAGTACATATTTTATCTCATTGAAAGTACTTCCCCTAATGCTGCCCAGCATTTCTGTCAATTACAAAACTTACCAAGGCAACACACTGCGTTTTATCTTCTTCACATTTTAATATTTTTTTAACAGCTGGCAAACATCATCCCCCAAAGCCACTTGCTTTGTGATGCAGAGAAACATTGTGCAGCACAGCAAAGCCATTTTCTTGCTTCACTCACTTGACCGACACAATGCGGCCACAGTTAGGCAATTTTGAACAGGAAAGTGTTAAGTGCACAGTTAACTCTTCCATGGAAAAGGGTGGGACACAGAGGTGCTTAATGGCTTGCTAATATGTGCAGTTATTCTTCTTAGTCTTAATGGAAAGGAACATCTCGGGGATAAGCAAACCTTAAGGACTGGGGGATACATTTGCCCATCCAGACCTTGTCATTCCTTCAATCCTGAAATAAAATCTGTAGGGCCAAAAATGGCCAAATGCCATGTGGTCCCAAAAGATTACACAAATGTAAGAGGGGGTGATACCTTTTATTGGACCACTAGAAATCAAACAAATTGCAAGCTTTAACAAAGAAAATTCCACTTCTTCAGTCTGCAGAGAGGCTTGAGGCTGCAGCCTCAGAGAACTTACATCAACTCTCACAGACATGTATCACCAATTTTTGGACTCTTGTGTACATATTTTCTCTACTATCAGTCAAGGGGTTGTGCTAAGCCTGAATAAGTGGAATTTTGCCCACAAAAGCTTGCAATTTGTTTGATGTTTACTGGTCTAATAAAAGGTATTACCCACTCTTACATTTGTGTAATCCTACCGTTCACAATATTTTGGCCTACAGGCTTCTTTTTCTTCTAAACCAATGTTCTTAAAATCTCCCACACTGGAATGATAGGCGTAACTGGAAGACAAAGGGGAAGAAAAAAGAATATGGCCAACCATACCTTTTAACAAATGCGTTTAAGAAGCCATCAGGTCTTATCATGGGCAAGTTGTTGGCGCCAAGTATCATAACATGAAGCTGGTAACCAGGTTGTGCCTGGGCTTTTATACCTGAAAGAGGAAGCAAGAGCTAAAGGAAAATGCTAGAACTCATAACAATATTCAGTTAATTAAAATGCACAACTACTGTTTACAAGTGACTTTCCAAAATCACAATGACAGGAAAACTTAGTTCTGTCCAACTCTCTAAATACAAAAGTCATGAAGAGAAGGCAAAAAGTGGTGCAACCCTAATATTGCCAAGATTGCAATTCTATACTGACCTATCTCAGAAGAAGCTAACTTGATGAGACTTATTTCTGAATGCACAGTGCAAAATCCTACTGCATGACTTTGCTCCCAGCACCAGAAACATTTATGCTAGTCAAAAGCTTCCTATCTCCCTGTTTTAGAATATTGAACTCTCTAGGGGTCTCTTTTCCACTGGGGAAGCTTTTGGGAGCTTTGGCACATGAGGGGGGGGGGGTTTAAAAGTAAAGACTAACCACCAGTTTGCCTGGGGCACTCCCAATCCCTAGAGACAACAAGCCACTGGCTAGACTGTAGGACCTGATGAGGTGAATGCTAAAATGATGAACTGTGTCTGTTTTGTTTTAAATGCTGCACTTGGAAAAGTGCCATGTAGCTGAGAAGACGATACTTATACTCTTCTTCCTGCCAAGTCAACCACTTTTATGCGTGAAAGGTCTTTGGACAGAGGTATACCTTTAGTCATGTTGCAGTCAGCTGAAGTGGTGCAGCCTAAACCTAAACACAAGTGGCTTCCATTTCACTATCAGCTAGCTGCAGCTCAAAATGTTATGTAGCGTGAAACTTTGATTTCAGCAATGAAGAAGGGAAAGGGATTAGAAGTCAACCGACCACCCTTCCCCGCTTTTCAGTATGGAAGCTTGGTGAGCAACAGGGCCTGTACGTCAGTAGAGCAGGTAAGTGCTAGCAAAATCAATACATACAATGCTCTGCATTTTCTTTCAGATGCTCCTCGTATTGGAACTTGTTACCCAGGGAAGGTGAAACCAGCTTTGCACGGACTAGAAGTTCTCCACTGTACTGGGCCACATAACTTCCAGATTTTTCAGGCTGTACAGAAGTTGAAAGACATGAGCATCATCTTTTTGTTAAGCTATCAACAGAACCCAATAGTTATTTCCTACAGTGAAGACATTTCCCCCTTACAGAACACAATTTCTTCAGAAAGACAAGCTTCAGCAACCGGGCTTGCAAATTAAGTTACATTCATCCTCCAATGAACAATCACAAAACAAAGCTTACTGGCATGAAACACAGGAAGCTGAACGAAGCTCATGCTATAGTAAGCAGGCATCTTGCCTTACTTGGGAGAGTCCCTCTTCTAAAAATATGCTACATGTGTTCTCTAATTTGTCATACTGGGAACCTCTTTCTATGATATCTGTACAGAATGGAAGCTCACAAGAATGGCATGGAAGCAATACAGCCATCTACAGCATCCAGTCCTCAGAGGCATACTCTTTCATCCTATGGAGGTTATATTCAGTGGTTAATGTCTAATGCCATTATGGCATTTATAGAGTCATCCAAGCTGATGGTTATCACCATATTTTGTGACAAAGCACTGTCCATCAGAGAACAGCAGAGATGAGATAAAAGCCCCTCCAAATGCTTGGACAGTCATTTATACCACCTGGACTCTTCTTCATAAGAGAAGATTTTGGGCAGATGCTGAATGGCCATACAACAAGGATGCTTTGGCTATGGACTTCTGCATCGCCATGGGGTTGGAATAGGGAGCCCTTGAGAGCCCTTCCAGTGCTATCAGATATGATTTATGTCCACCTAACTATCCTAGACAAAATATGTTTGTAGCACAATGTTAGGAATCAATATTTCCTAACACTGTGCATGTATATACAGACACACACAGAAACACACACACATCTGCATATAGCTGCTCTGTTGAACTTTTATTTCAGGAAGGAACGATTACATGATCTGTCTGTTGTATGTCTGATTTTAAAATATGAAGCAGTTGGAAGGTTTAAAGACCTTAGTTTTGAGCTGATACCAGTTGAATGACGGAGCTGAATTGTCTTCAAAATCGCAAGATTTTAATGGTATCACCACTTCTCCAAGGAACACTCGATGTCCGAAAGTGCCACAGTGCCACACAGATACTTGAAGTTGTCGCATTTCCAGCTGGGAGTATTCAACCTTGTACTGTGAAAACAAACAATTCCATTGGTATAAGACATAATCTGCATAGCACACATTTTATGCAGTTGGAACACAAACATCTAGTACATTATTTAGTTTATTAACCTATTTCTGCTAGCTATCACTAAAAAAACCAGCTGGATAAATAATGTTATGTTGCAACAGTGTGGGAAATAACATTAACACCACATTCTGCCTAGTGGGTAGGCCTGTGCACAGTGAAAACGTTCATTTTTGTCCTGTTTTCATTTCTTTCAGAGATGCCTTTTCCATTTTTGCTATAGACTTTTTTGTTTGTTTGTTGTACATCAGCCCTTTCATTTAGCATGAAAGGGTCCATCTCTGGGGTTATTTTATTTCATTCTCTCCCCCCCTCCCAATTCATGTTCTAACTGGCACTTGTCCAGAAGCCCTAAAGGACCCTTTAAAACTACTCCAAAAAGCAGGGACAAAGCAGACAACAGAGAATAAATCCAAAAGCCCCAATGAACCTTTAAAAACTGCTCCACAAACAGAGTGGCAAGGCAGGAAACAGAGAATCTATCAAAAGCAGGCAACAGTAAATAAGAAAAATAATTAAAAACCCGCTAAAATACACATTCTTGGCAGAATAAATCCACAATATATTAACCCATTTTTTAAAAAAAAAATCCAACACAAAAAGCAAATCATGCCAATTCACCCACATGGGGGGAAAAGCAAAATTATGGGGCAGGGAATAGCAAAATAAAGGACACACTCACAGCTCCTTCTCTCAAAAAACAAGAAAAGCAAGCTAGGTAGCACACAGATTCCCACAAGAACAATGAAGCAAAGAACGTCCCTCAGTGGTTTCCAATCAACCCACGCTGATCTAAAAGTTCAAAAATGAACATTGCGATTGGCTGCTGACAGTAGCCCTCTAACTATTGGCTGAAAAATTCCCAGGCCATTTGACAGGTGAAGGGACAGTTAAACAAAAGAGGGAAAGAAACTTTCATGTACCACTCTTTCATTTAAATAAATCATTCATATTTAAGAAGTTTTCTTTCAGACAGCAACAAAAGAACAGATAAACAAAAAGAGCCTCTTTGTTTATTCTCATCCCTACTAATGGGAAAAGACCAACTTTACTTAACAAGTGAGCTATAAAGGTGCATTTTTATTTATTTATTTAAAATATTTTTATCCTGCCTTTCTTCTTTAAAAGAACCCAAGATGACTTACATCATTAAAGACAGTGTGCAGAAACTAAAAACAGTAGGTATACAAATATTAAAAAATAATTAAACAAGTATTACATTAAAAACAGTAATAAAATCAGCACTAAAACACATTTAAAACTACAGAGCACAACCACCTATTAAATAAACCTCTCTCAGACTATCAGTCATTAATGATAAGCCTGCTTGAAGAGAAAGGTCTTTGCCTACTTGTGGATGGACAGCAAAGATGGGGCCAGCCTAGCTTCCTGTGGGAGGGAGTTCCAGAGTCTGGGAGCAGCGACAGAGAAGGCCCTCTCCCATGTCCTCACCAAGCACACCTGTGAGGGTGGTGGGACTGAGAGAAAGGCCTCCCCTGATGACCTTAAAGCCCAGGCAGGCTCATAGAGAGAGATGTGGTCTTTTAGATAGCTTGGACCCAAGCCGTTTAGGGCTTTATAGGCTAAGACCAGCACTTTGAATTGTGCCCGGCAATGGATCGCCAGCCAGTGAAGCTGCTGTTACAGAGGGTCACACAGTCTCTGTAACCAGCCCCAGTCGGCAGTCTGGCTGCTGCATTTTGGACCCTATGGAGTTTCTGAACACTTTCCAAAGGCAGCCCCGCGTAGAGCGCATTATAGTAATCCAGTTGAGATATAACTAGGGCATGTGTCACCATGGCCAGATCAGCCCTCTCAAGAAATGGGTGCAGCTGGTGCACCAGTTTTAACAGTGCAAAGGCATTCCTGGCCATGCTGAAACCTGGGCATCCAGGCTCAGGGATGGATCCAAGAACACCCCTAAGCTGCACACTTGTGTTTTCAGAGGGAGTGTTACTCATCCATCACAGTCTGCAACCCTATTCCTTGATTGGCTTTTTGATCAAGCACCTCTGTGTTGTCAGGATTAAGTTTCAGTTTATTCGCCCTCATCCAGTCCATTACTGACACCAGACACTGATTTAGAACCAAAAAGGCTTCCTTGGATTTAGATGGAAAGGAGAGATCAGAGTTGTCATCACACTGGCGATAATGAACTCCAAAACCCCAGACAATGTCTCCCAGCAGTTTCATGTAGATGTCAAATAGCATAGGAGACAAAACAGATCTCTGAGGGACACTACAGGCCAAAGGCCAAGGTGTCGAACAGGAGTCCCCCAGCAGGAAGGACCAGAGCCACTGTAAAACAATGCCTCCAAGTCCCACCCCTGAGAGACAGCCCAGAAGGATACCATGGTTGATGGTATTGAAAGCCACTGAGAGGTCCAGCAGAACCAAGAGGGACACACTCTCCCTGTCCAGTTCCTGATGTGGGTCATCCACCAAGGCGACCAAAGCAGTCTCTGTCCCATAACCGGGTCTGAAGCCAGACTGAAATGGATCTAAATAATCCGTCTCATCCAGGAACCCCTGGAGCTGAGAAGCCACAACCCGCTCCAGCACCTTGCCCAAGAATGTGATATTAGAGTAATTATCCAGTACTATGGGGTCCAAAGAGGGCTTTTTCAATAATGGTCTTATTACTGCATCCTTTAAACACTCTGGGATGCTACCCTGCTGCAAGGAGGCATTCACTACCCCTTGGACCCACTTGGCCAGTCCCTCTCTAGCAGCTTTTATAAGCCAGGATGGGCAAGGGTCTAGCACACAAGTGCGTAGAGGGGGATAAAGATGTAATTGACAATAAAACCTCCAATTTTGGAAATCTACTCAGATACACATTCAAAATTGAGGAAGTAGAGATGAGGTCCCTAAATGCAGCACTAATGACTCAGAGCTGCCAGATGACAGCTAAGACTTTTACATGAATGAGCCCAAACAGCAATGATGAATAGATAGTCACTGAGATAACTGGAAGCATATCCAGTGCATTTTAACTCCTTTTCAACTTGAGAAGTATTCAGTCCAACTCCCAATTCATTCTACGAGACATACAATTTAACCTTAATACAAAGAGACATTGCTCAAGATGTTAAAAGTATGTCCACTGTAAGAGATGCAGTTGGTGTAAATCCATTTTTTGTGGCCAGGGTTTTTAATCTTTAGTATTTTCACTATATCACAATGCAAGTTTTCGTAGAAGAAAAATAACTCCTGACTTCTGATCTGTAGTTATTTTACAGGGCTACCTTCAGTTGCCCCTTTTGTTCTGATTGCATCTGTTACTTGTTGAAAGCTAACAGGTGCAATCAGAACAAAAGGGAAAATTTTCGCCAAAACATAAAAACCTTGAATGAAGGGCCTCTGCTTCCTTTTTTTTTAAACAGAAAATGCTGCCTATGAGAAGTTTAGTAACGGGTCAAATTACAACAGATACTCATCTTTGCATTCAAAAGTGGAGTTCCCTTAAATGCATCAGTTCTCATCACTGAACAAAAAAATCATGCTATTAGCTTCTCGTTATAAGTTCAGTGTCTTGTGCAGATTGACTCTAGGTCTGTCAAAGGGTGGTCAGATATCTGGATTAAAAATATTGCTTAATGTACCTTTAATGTTTCTTGATACAAAGGATCCAGTGTGTTCTTTTTGAGAGAGGTCTTCCTTTTACTCTGAGCAGATTTATCAGGCAGCAAATAAGTTTTAATGTACCTTGCAATCAAAGATGGAGACAGCAGTTAGGAGCCATGTGAAAGGAAGGGCAGAAGGAAAAAGAGTCATACGGTTGCTACTACACTTCTCCCTTAAATTGCATGGATCTGAGCAGCACGGCTTTGGTTATACACAGGGCTTTTTCCAATAAATAAATATTGTGCTGGTATTCGTCTCCAGGAAGTGGCCTGAAAAAGGTGGGTCTCGGGCTTAGCTAGGACCCTGTTGCTCACAGTGCAGCAGCCCCTGATCTGATGGCAGCAACCCCCTCTCCTGTCATGGCAGTTTCATAACTGGTAGGGTGCTGGGGCGTGCCTGGAGGCTGACCCAGGTTGGGGGGAGGGGTGTGTGTGTGTATGTGTATCAGTCGTTTATGCTTTGTAGTTACATGGAGGGGAGGCATAAGATTTATACATGGATTTTGAACTACATGGGGGTCCATTGAAGGGAGAAGTGTAGTTGATCTCTGCAGAATCCCCCACCCCGCACACTTTTTTTCTTTTTGTGCCATGCTGGTTTATCATTTATCAGTTTATCATTTATTGCACACAATCTTCCCAACTGCCTGCCACTGAAATCAGATGACCCAGCTTCAAGGTATCCTGCAGTATACAGAGCCTGTTCTCATACACACATAGATTCATGCACAGCATCCAGTATAGTGATAATAAGAGCTTGGAAAGTAGCTTTTTAAAAAGCAATGGGTTGTTATTATGGTTTCAAGACCCCAAAAGCAGTTAATCACTGTTTTGTTTTATTGCCTTTGTTTTGTTTACCTATATTTACCTATCTTTTCCTGATAACATTCTTTGCAAAAACCACTTTCGTTCTCTCTGGGCACCAATGGAAGAATTTTCCTATTCCCCGCACCTACAAGCACATCCATGAATGCAGGGACTAGGAGTGCTTATATAGATACATTACTACTTTCTAGCACTGCATTTCTCTCTAGGGTGAGGAACTGAGACAAACAATTGTGGGCTTATATTATGGAAACAAAGCCAGGAAAATGCAAGATGCATAGCTGGGAGAATTAATGTGGTTTTATAACCAGACATTCCTGAAACAAAGAGATCACTTCTTTCTAGATACAAGGTTAATGTAAAGTCTTCTACTTTTGGCCTCAGACAGAGCTAATCATCTTTCCTCCTGCTTCCATCTTCCCACCCTGTACCAGACATGGAAAGAGCCTTCAAAGTTCAATTAGACAAATAGCCTGCCATTAAAGCTAGAATCTTGTGCACTTATTTGGGAGGAAACTGTGGAAATCAATGAGAGTTAGTGGACATATTTAGGACTAGACTGCAGAACTCTCTAGGTTTGGGATCAGATTATATGAAGAGCTGCCTTCGTAACCATTAAGCCTGGCCCCTGAGGTCCTGATCACAGATCAACCAGTAAATTATATCAAGTTGTTGAGACAAGGCAATATTGGTAGTGGCTTCCTAATGATAGAATTCTATTACTTGGGAAATGTTGCTTCGCCCCCTCTGTGTTATGTTTTTAAACATAGCTTTTGAAGACTTGATTATTTACACTTGATTAACCTAAGTTGAACAAAGCTTTTCAATGATTTTTAATTGTTTTTTTATTATCAATGAAAGATGACATTGCTGAATCATGATTGCTACTGGGTTTGTAATTTTTAATGATTTTTTTTATGATTATGTTAATGTGCAAACAGCCATAAGCAGCAGTCTGGTCCTTAAAGTTAATTTATAAATACTAAAAATAAATAAATAAGACTAGGCTTAAATAATATTGACAAAGATGCTTATTCAGATTAAGCCCTACTTTAAAATTTTGGTTTAAATAGAAATAGATTCTATAGCTCGATTTCCTATTATTGTAACATTATGTTGCCCCCTGCTGGTCAATGAATGTCTGCAGCAAAATAAGCTTCTGAAATGACACCAACATATTTACAATAACATGCCATCAAGCTGATTTCAACTTATGGAAACCATTTACAGGGTTTTCTAGGCAGAAGTGACTAAAATATTTGCATTGATTGGCAACTTGTGCTGGTCTCTAGATATTTGTCTTTCACTTTTGCTTAAGAGTTCTAAGAGCAGGAAACAACAACAGCCACTTTTGCTTAAGAGTTCTAAGAGCAGGAAACAACAACAGCCACTCTTTGTCGCCTTCATAGATCTCACAAAGGCCTTTGATTTGGTTAGCAGGGATGGCCTTTTTAAAATCCTTCCCAAGATTGGATGTCCACCTCGACTCCTTAAAATCATCAGGTCCTTCCATGAGGGAATGAAAGGCACTGTAGTTTTTGATGGTTCAACATCAGATCCCTTTGACATCCGAAGCGGAGTGAAACAGGGCTGTGTCCTCGCACCAACCCTTTTTGGGATCTTTTTTGCTGTCATGCTGAAGCACGCCTTTGGAACTGCAACAGAAGGTGTCTATCTCCGGACTAGATCAGACGGAAAGCTCTTTAATCTCTCTAGATTGAGAGCGAAGACCAAAGTCCAGCTGAAATGCATGCGGGATTTCCTCTTCGCCGATGATGCAGCCATTGTTGCCCACTCTGCTCAAGACCTCCAACAACTCATGAATTGTTTTAGCAAGGCCTGCCAAGACTTTGGACTAACAATCAGCCTGAAGAAAACACAAGTCATGGGCCAGGGCGTGGACTCACCTCCCTCTATTACCATCTCCACACAAGAATTGGAGGTTGTTCATGACTTTGTGTACCTTGGCTCAACGATCTCTGACACTCTCTCTCTAGATGTCGAGCTGGATAAACGCATTGGCAAAGCAGCTACCATGTTCTCTAGACTCACGAAGAGAGTATGGCTCAATAAGAAGCTGACGACATATACCAAGATCCAGGTCTATAGAGCCTGTGTCCTGAGCACACTCCTGTACTGCAGTGAGTCCTGGACCCTTTGTGCACGGCAGGAGAGGAAGCTGAACACCTTCCATATGCGTTGCCTCCGACGCATTTTTGGTATCACCTGGCAGGACAAAGTTCCAAATAGAGTAGTCCTAGAACGAGCTGGAATCTTTAGCATGTATACATTACTGAAACAGCGACGTCTACGTTGGCTTGGGCATGTCGTGAGAATGGCTGATGGTCGGATTCCAAAAGATCTCCTGTATGGAGAATTAGTGGAGGGAAATCGCCCCAGAGGGAGACCACAGCTGCGATACAAGGACATCTGCAAGCGGGATCTGAAGGCCTTAGGAATGGACCTCAACAGATGGGAAACCCTGACATCTGAGCGTTCAGCCTGGAGGCAGGCGTTGCATCATGGCCTCTCCCATTTTGAAGAGACCCTTGTCCAGCAGACCGAGGCAAAGAGGCAGTCACGGAAGCAGCAAAATCAGGGAGCTGGACAGGGGACAGATTGTATTTGTCTTCAGTGTGGAAGGGATTGTCACTCTCGAATTGGCCTTCTCAGCCACACTAGACGCTGTTCCAAGTCCTCCATACAGAGCACGTTACCATAGTCTTTCGAGACTGAAGGATGCCTAATACTAAGAGTTCTATATACTGTATGTTGAAAGCTTGCTCCTACACTAGCTGAAATAAATCTAATAACAATAATGGTTTAGCTATTTTATACCATTAATTAGGGGGAACACAACAGTCACTAGCAAAAAAATTTCCTTCCATTGTCCAATGCACTCTTCCTGTGACTATTTCTTAATGTTCAACCTGAACATTTCCTTCTCTTCCTCTCTGCAATAACCAGCAAATATGCCCCTTCTTTGTGGCAATCGTTTAGATGAAAACTGAAAGCTACCTTAAATAATGAAAAATGGTCATTTACAGATCCATTGAAAGAAGACTTTCCTTCTTTGGCTGAAATCCTGTTGCATAGCTCCAGATATACAACATGAAGCTGTGTAACAAGCTCAAAAAACAGCAGCACAGCAGAAATGCTACTCATGAATTACTTCTGCATGCATACCATGCAATGGTAATGACGGGAAATGCATGACTGATTGTGCAATTAAATTGCACAATCCTTGTTGCCTGAGTATAATGCCAGGCAAACTTACACAGGCATAATTTTACATTCATGAAGACAAACGGGAGTTCAGCCATTGTCTGGCACTGACATTTTAAGCCTTATGCTTTGGAATGGGCAACCAAAACAAACTTACGGATTGCATTTTTTCTTTGCCTTCTCTCCATAAGCCAAGTTCTTGCAGGCCTTGATGCATACTTCTAAAATGCCAACTTTGAAGTCATATCTGATGGCAAATTCTATTTCACCACTGACATCAGCTTTCTCAAAGTTGCCTGCCTCAGTGCATGTGCTATTAATGCTGCATAAACTATCCTGTAATAAGACAAGGAATGAATACAATGGCATAAATCCAATTTTAATCCCAACTAGTCCTACTGAAATGAGTGGTATTTACGAGTCAAACCCTAATACAACTCACGTTCATTTCAAGGTGAGTTCTATTATGGCTTAAGTCCCAAGTACCACTGGGACTAAATTAGCCCATCATAAAAAGCTAGTAACACATAAACATTGGTATGCCTTTTAAGTCTAAGTAGGTGTACATTAGCAGGTGAGAGTCTTGGAATATATAAGGCCACTTGTAAATGCAGGCAATATTAACATTGATTTGAGATATCGTAGCATCTCTCTATGAAAGAGATATTTCATGAAGTTGTGTTTATTCCTGAAAGGCAGAAGGACTTTTCCACAGTTTGACCACAAAAGCAGTAGTGGTAAATTTTTAAGCTTTGGGAGTATAATGTATTCATCATGTGAAATGATGAAAAACAGCAAGAAAACAGGATCACTACTTACAGATCGTATGCCTTGAGAAAACAGAGTGTCACTCTTGGGACTCAGTGGAACAATCTCTTCACTAGAAGTTCTTTCCAAAGCAATTTCAGGTTTGCCTTGTTCCCCACTTATAAGCCGGTGAAGAGTTGGAATACTATTTGCCTGAGAAATCCAACACACTAAGTTTTATTATTCATTTGTTCGTTTGCTTGCTTGTTTATTATACCCCACATTGCCTCCTAAAATAAACTCAAAGCAAAAATAATTAAAAACAGAGAATATTATGAATAGTTTAAATGACAATGAAAACAGTTCATATTATAATAAAAACCATTCAATTTCATACATTAAAACCAAGAGTAAGACAATTCAGTATAAAAGTGGGAAAACAGACACTTAACCCATAGTAGAAGTGTGCAAAATGGAGGTCCTGGAAGCTTGCCTGAAGCTTTACAGAAGCATCTGACCTGAACTCTCTAAGAAAGAAGTCGCACAACCTGGGTGTCCCTGTTCCTTTACTTGTTAGAACAGTTAATGCAATCCAGCAGTTTACAGTGGATGCAGGACCTCTACTCAAATGGGGCACTGTCCCAATCACTTCAGTGGAGGGAAAAAGGCTTTCACACCATCAAAAAAGACTTTTATATAATTTATTAAATTCAGAGAATCTGTTGAATTATCTGGTTGTAGAATGGTGTTTTTTCTGTGTGTGGTTTTTTTTTTTTTTTTTTTTGGTTGATGATTTTGATACTGGTGTAAGTGCAGTATGTTAGGTCCATAGGCATATTTATTTTTAAACAGTCTTTCAAAATATGGTGTATATATAAAAAAAACTGAATACCCTGGATGCAGTATTTATGGCAGTATCAGAAAGACTTCTCCTCTCCTTCACTGGATCCATTTGCTGCCCATAATCCGCAGTTAGAAAAAATTTCTCAGCTGTCACATCATTCTGGGACTTTGACATTTCTATAATGAAAAAAAGGAGAGAGAGAATAGAGAAAAATATCAAACAGAAATTCATTTGTGTTTATAAAGTTAGTCTCATGCATTACAGCATATTAGGTTATCAATCTAGTACGACTCTTCTGAACGTTGGAGCAAAAAAAAGCTATCTATTTAAACACAGGGTGTGACTACACAGGGATTTGTGCCACTGTTTGGTCCCCTCTGGGGATGAGCTGATTCACTCCTTCTTGTGATCTCATGATGTATGTGCCAACACAAACCAGCCTGTCTCCAGAAAGCTCGTACCTGCAACTTTTTGACTCTCTGACAGGAACTGCTCTTTTCTTAGGTGCAGATAGGATTGCTCCATTTTGGTTTGGTTCCAGTATGTTTGATTGCTGGGATCAAGAAAAGTAAATGGCTTACAGCTTTCAATTTCCCAGTACTGTTAAGTAGCTTAAGCAGACAACTTAGCTACTCAATGATGCTAGGAAATTAAAAACTTCCTCTGCACCTCTGTGAAGAGGAAGTTTTTAAAAGCCTATTCGGGCGGTGCTAATGCACTGTACGTTTTAGGGGGGGAAATGAAAGCTTCCTCTTGGAAGGAAGACACATCTGAGTCAGTACTTGGCTCAGAGTTGGAGCTGTCCTCTCTGCAAGATTGCTGCTGTAAACATACATAGAAGTATCAGAAGAAAACGTATGGAACACAAGCTTTACATAACATAACATATGGGCAACGCATTTTGCAGTTTTTAGCAGCTTTAGAGGAACAATAAGTTGACATTTCTTTGTCCACCTGGGACTTAATGTAAAGGGAAGTTGCCTTAGAAGGGAAAGGCTCAGACAGAACACATACTTTGCATACAGAAGGTGCAAGTTCAAATTATGGCCTCTTCAGGCAGGTTAGGAAAGAAGGTTGCCTGAAATCCTGGACAATCATTGCTAGTCAATATGGAGCTAGAGGACTTAACAGAAGGCAAACTTCCTATGTTTCTTTTCAAGTATTGTTGGTACCACATGGTTTCAGAGGCATGTCTGACTTACAAACCCATTCCATCAGTGTTCTTAAAAATAATAAATATTTACTGATTGCTTGCTTCCAGCAAATGGGTTGCATAATAGACCTTACAAAGCTGTATCTGACATTCTCCAAATTGTTAATACAACATGTCTTTTCAACTCAGAGATAAGAAAAATTACTTCTCTGGATAGTGATCTACTGGCTAGAACATTCCAGTAGCCATGATGCAAAAGAAAGAGAGAAAAGGAAGCAAGAGGAAAGGAAACCAAAGGAAAGGAAAGACTAATTTTCCAAACAAATGCCAAGTCCACTAAGGCTTAGTTCTCACATGATTAAATGTTCCTCCATATAAAAAAGCTGCTGCAGCACCTAGACAGAGAAAAGCAGCACACTGGAAACCAGAAAACTCTGCAGATCCACCCTGCTTTCCATATTGGTCAACATGATACCCGTGTTCAGGATCTAAGGGCAGCTGGCCACTATCTCTTGGCAGCTGGTATTCAGTACTACACTGCCTCTAAATCTAAGCATTCAATGCAGCCACCATGGTGGATTGCAAGGAAGAAGGCTAGAAGGGTGAGCTCATTTCCTGGACATCCATTCCATCATGTGAGCTGATGACTGCAGTTCAGAAATTGGTATGTATTGCTCCACTAAGCAAATGTCTAATTGAAATCATCTCAGTGAAATCAAGTAGGCAAATGCTTACATCCAATTTGCTTCAAGACCATTCAGTCACAGGCCCCGTTAGGAGGAGAGACTTTGAACAGAAATTGGCAAGAGAATAAGACTGGCTACTTTAAACATGAAAGGCTTGGGATCGATAGTAAAAGAAGAAGAATAGAAGCATTATTGCAGAAAAATAAGGTGGACATCGCCTTTTTGCAAGAAACTCATCAATCAGAAGATGGAGTCAACGAACTTAAGATGAATAATATAGACATTTATGAAAAAAACTTTGGAACATCTAAATCTAGAGGTGTGGCAATCATAATTTTTTAAAATTGTGAATTTACAATGAAACAGGTAGTAAAAGATTGTAATGGTAGATTTATAATAATACAGGGTAAAATGGGTTTGGAAGAATATACTTTGGTTAATGTTTACGCACCTAATATTAAACATGGAGATTTTTATGACACGGTTATTAAAAAAATGTAGAAGGTAAAGAAGGGTTATGTTATTATGGCAGGAGATTTTAATATGGTTATGGATAAGATAAAGGATAAAACTTTTTATGATCGGAATGATGTTCTCCAAAGAAATACACTATTGAGCAAGAAGGTAAAAAATAATCATTTGAAGGATATTTGGAGGGTAATGAAAGGTGATGAAAGAAGATATACTTATTTTTCAGCAGTACATAATAGTTATTCCAGAATAGATTTTATATTCACATCTCAAGATTTAATTTCTAAAATAGTTAACACTGAGCTTAATTCTATAAAAATCACAGATCATGCTTTGATGTCAATGGAGACTGAGATTAAAAGAGATTATAAAGATTCTAAAAGATGGAGAATGGATATTAACATTTTCCAGTACTCAGAGGTAATAGAAAAGATAAAAAAAGAATGGTTAGAATTATGGACAAAAAATGAAGCAAGAGGTACGAAATTAGGCCTGTTGTGGGACACGATGAAAGCAATTTCAAGAGGAATAGCAATAAGAGAATCCTGTAAACTGAAAAAAATTAAGGAGATAAACGTGAAAAAACTGGAAGAAGAATTGAGAAATTTGGAAAGCAAGGGTTTTTTTTAGAAAGAGATAAAAGGATATTGGTAGATTCAGGCAAAAAGAAAGGAACTAGAAAACTTAAGAGATAGAGAAAGTTCAGAGGGATTTGATGTATATAAAGAGGATTTTTTTTGAATTTAGCAATAAAAATTCAAAATTATTAGCTAGAATGTACAAAAATAGAAGATTAAAAAATGCGATTGGGGTAATTAAAGATAGAACAGGTAAGAGGTGTAATATAATGAAAGATAAATTGGAGATTTTTCAAGAATTTTATCAGAAATTATATAAAGGAAACAATGTGTTGAAAGAGGATATAGAAAATTATATAGATGAGAATTTAAAAACCAAATTATTGGAATGCGACAAAAGAATATTAGAAGAAGAGATTAAAGAAGAAGAAATTGCTGAAGTTATTAATAAATTGAAAAATGGTAAAACACCAGGCTTTGACGGATTGGGTCCAGAATATTATAAACATTTTAGTTCTATTTTGATACCTAAGCTAAAAATGCTTTATAATAAAATATTGGAAGGGGAGACAATGCCACCTTCTTGTAAACATTCATTAACAATTCTTATTCCAAAACCCAACAAGGATCTAACAGACCCGGGATTTTATAGGCCTATATCTGTAAAAAATCAAGGCGCAAAGATTTTTACTGCTATATTAGCAAATAGATTAAACAGATTTATAGCAAATTATATTAAATAGGACCAATGTGGCTTTATAAAGGGAAGACAAATGGATAATTTAACTAGGCGAGTTTTAAATATTATATATGAGGTAGAAAAGGAAAAAATAAAGGCAACTGTTCTATCATTAGACATATTTAAGGCCTTTGACTGCGTGGAATGGTTAACATTAAAGCAGCTTTTAATGGGTTGGGGATTTGGCAGAAGATTTATTGGGGTTATAGATAAATTATATTCAGATAATACTTCAGAAAAAATAGTTAATGATGGTTTAACAGAACGGATTTTTCTAGGCCGAGGTACAAGACAAGGCTGTCCACTTTCACCAATATCATTTTGTATGATTATAGAACTGCTAGCTAATGCAATAAGAAATGATGAATTAATTAAAGCATTAGGTAAAAATGATACAATTAAGATTAATTTATTTGCTGATGATTCATTATTAATGATTAAAAACCCATTAGAAAGTATGGATAGAATTAAAAATCATTTAGAAAAATTTGGGGAAATAACAGGATTAACTATTAATTGGCAAAAAACACAAGTAATGATGTTTAATCACAATAAATATGAACAAGAAAAGTTTGTAAATAAATATGGTTTTAAAATGTGCAATTATATTAAATATTTAGGTATAAATATAGTTGAAGTGACTCAAAAATTAAAGGAGCAAAATTTTAATAAATTTAAAAGTGATATTCAAGATAAATTGCAGGAGTATTCTAAATTGAAACTATTGTGGTTTGGGAGAATCACTATGGTCAAAATGAAAATATTACCAAGAATAACTTTTTTATTTAGGATGCTCCCAATACAATTAGAAGAAGAGGATTTTAAGTACTGGCAGGGACTAATTAATTGATTCTGTAATCAAGGTAAAAAATCAAGAATAAATATAAGATATTGGTACAAGACTCAAAAAAATGGAGGTTTAGGTATTCCTAACATAAAAAATTATTATATAGTATATATATTATATATACGTACTCACTTTTGTTGCCAGCGGTTTAGACATTAATGGCTGTGTGTTGCGTTATTTTGAGGGGACAGCACATTTACACTGTTATACAAGCTGTATACTCACTGCTTTACATTGTAGCCAAGTGTCATTTCTTCAGTGTTGTCACATGAAAAGATATACTCAAATATTTATGAAATGTGAGGGGGTGTACTCACTTCTGTGATATACTGTAAGTATGATGTGTGTTTCTAACTGTACAATCTCCTCTCCTGCGATCAAACAGAGAAACCAGTTCTGCCAGTTTATAGCAGAAGCCGACTATATACAGTGCCAACTAGCTGGCAACCATGAACATCTCCCTGGAGCACTCTGCAACTTAAAAAAACCCCCACTCAATTGTTATTTCTCCTTAAAAATAAAGCACTGAATGGGTTCTTAGATACATAAACATGCAAGGTGTGCTTTAAATGATTAAAAAGAAAACAGGCCCACGGCACACCCCAACAGAGAAGGGAAGAACTAAGTGGAAAATTATATCAGCACTGCAATCAGAAGTATTTTCATTTGCAGTACATTGTTAAGGTGGTGCAGCAAAGTCCTTGTCACTTCCTAGAGAAGAAAATCCATGATGACTCTGGTTCTGAGGCAGGTCTGCACACTCTTTAATTTTCGTTAGGCTGCATGTTTTACTACTTTGACTATGCATCCTCATCCATTAAAGACACTCAGACCTAGAGAAAGGGAGTTGAATGCTCTGTTAAATTTCCTGACCCATTTTCTTAAAGTGCATGGTGACAAACTAAAATGTGTAGTACCTTGCTTTAAAACACCAAAGCCCTGAAGAGCACTTACTTTTAATATGTGTAGTAAAAGATAAAAAGAGGTTTTCCACAGAGCTGTGGAAACTTTTACAACGGTCAGATTCCTGCAACACACAAAAAGGGGGTGGGAACAAAAGATAAAGTTATCATCATTTAAAACATTATGTTGTCAAGGCTTTCCATGCGACATGCCCATAAGCTACTGCAAAGGAACT
The DNA here is from genome assembly GCA_037013535.1 of Intellagama lesueurii. Lineage (NCBI taxonomy): Eukaryota > Metazoa > Chordata > Lepidosauria > Squamata > Agamidae > Intellagama > Intellagama lesueurii. Next base: position 284,347,959 of record JBAJHW010000001.1, on the reverse strand, counting down.
GTGTGTGCAAGAATGCAAACAGAGCTGTCCTTTCGGTAGCCAAGCAATTAGGGGAAATGGTTGGCATGAGCAGAACAGGTCACATTTCCAAAAAGAACAAAGAGACCCTTTTGTACCTACTGAAGCACAAATATCTCCGGTAATTATATTAGGAATAAAAGGGAAAAATCCCTGGTATACTGTTATAATTTTTTGCAATTTATTTTTGCAGAAGTCTTTCTGTAGAACACAGAATCTGACAATTTGAAATGGATACTTACTGGGGTGGAATGTGCTTGCATCTGCCCATGTGCGCATAACACCAGTATCTATCAAATTTAAGGCTAGCTAAATTCTGTATTTTATTCTATAAAACCATCTACCAAACCTAGCAAGCTTAGCTATAGTCTCGAAGCAGTGAGCCATGAAAACTCACCAGAATTTAAAGACACACACAACCAAGCACCTGTGATAAACACCAGAAACTTCTGTTGTAAGGAGATGGTGTCTTTGAGCTTAAAGCTAGATGCTTCATTTGAACAGGTGGCAGTTCAAACTCAAAAGTAAGAAGATTTTCATTGTCATGTTTACCATTCAGACAAGAAAATGGAAGTCTATATGACTGTTGTATTGAATTGAACCATGCAGTGAGTTTTTAATTCACCCAAAGGCCTGCTGTAATCAAGCAAACTGCAGTAGGAAATGCATCCGCCTATTCATTAATTTTCATACTTTCTGTCAACTGAGTTGGATTTCCCCCTAGGGACTAGCCACAATGGCTGCACATTCCTGAAGCCTAAATTCATATGATCATGTAGAAAGCCGGGAAAAAGAAGGACCCTACTTGAGGAGTACAAAATCATCCATCTGCTCCTCAAATATATTTCTTCCAGCCAGGTTCAATTCCTATAGGGAGCACAGCTGAAAGGAAAATGGCATCAGGGAAAAACAATGCAGGAAGATAACCTGCATAGCTCTCCTTAACAACGATACTCTTTAAATTCCACCTTGTCCATCTATGACGGCAACAAATCTATGTTCCAATGAATGGATCTCATGCTGCCATGTTTAGTCCAACCCTTAAAAACTTAGAGGACAGGTTCACTATCACAAGTCCACCAGGCAAAAAAGTAACTATTAGGATCTGTATGCACACAGGACACACACAATTTTAATTTTAAAAGTATACATTACCACTGTATTGACTCCAGTTGTGGATTCAGCAAATGGAGGAGGCGTTGGAGGAACCACTGATATGTTACTGAGGATTTAAGGGAAAAGGAATGAGACCAACCTTATTGAAGCAGATTTCTGCAATGTTCCATTGCCTCTTCCCACTTTTCCAAATCTGATCATTTAAAAATTCATCAGCCATCACAAAAGCATATGACTTTCAAATATTGCTCACAATAAGTGTATCAATTAAAAGGTAATAGTATAGAATAGTATTAAAATTAATAGGTACATGCTATGATTCCCAGTGTGGTGTAGTGGATAGGGTGATGGACTAGGACTCTGGCAAAGAGGGTTTGAATCCCCACTCTGCCATGGAAACTCACTGGGCGAGTGGAATTGGTAAAACCACTCCTTAAATATCTCATTTATCTTGAAAGCCCTATTAGGGTCATTATAAGTCAGTTCTGACTTGATAGCACAGAACACACACACAATACAATGACACAGCTAAAATGAATAGGCCAAATCCCAGTCAGCTCAGCATCTCAAATGGATTGTAAACAAAGCAAGGCCCATAATCTCTTGGTAACTGACAGCACAAGTCAGGATTCTCATTGCTTAAACCGATGGGCATATAGTTCCAATTGACCCAGCCATTCATTATCTTACAGAAAGGATGGTGTGTGTACTTCAAGCTTCACCAGCAGTATCAGCCACCAATCTAGTAAGGAGGAAGTGTGTCTTTGAAGAGATACCATGTACCATAAAAGGTTTGAAGCTACTGTTATTTTTATTTTTATTTTTTACAAAGGGTGTTGATTACCCCTCTGTTGGATCAGAAGTCAGGATGAAGACCAGTATGTGTCAAAATAAACATACAAACACACAAATCTGGTCTCTGAATATCCATCATACTGGTGAAATCAACCACTTGAGTGCCATGAGTCCACATGATACACCTATGCACCACTGGTAGGAAGCAAGATAGTTTGTTTTATTTATCTTTAATGTATAGATTTAACTCAGGATTGCTTACATAGGTCAAAATGCTATTGTGGCATACCATGTTCATAAGGGCAATTGTGCAAGCAGTTTTTGCATCTTGCCAGCTCTGCATCACACACCTCAGAGCACACCTCGGAGCATGACCAAATGCTCAATCTGGGCGTGTCTGAATGCACAATGAACAGCCAGAAGCATCATGCTCACCACTTGCATGGTTGCCAACTCATACTCCACAATTCCAACAGGATTTTGGCCATACAGTGTTACAGTGCAAGCATGTTACAGTGCAAGCATGACTATTTAGATGCAAGTCTCACTACAAAGCATATTTAGGATTGCAGTCCATAAGAGCCACTAGGACATTTAGTATTAGAGTATGGAAGTAGTGAGTAGTGAGTAATGAATGGAAGTAGTCACGCCATTCATTGCCTGTAACACATTTCCTTTGGAGATGATAAGGGCATTAACAAAATAATTTTTTCAAACATAATGTCATGACTCATAACATCATTACTTTTTTTAGTGTAACAAGAAATGATTGCTTGCTACTCCTAATACACTGATTTTCAAAGTACTCTGAGGGGCACTTTGGGCTATTTTTGTATTTCTATTTTAGCTTTATTTAAAAAATAAGTAAAAAGTAACATGTTACTTTTTTTTTTTGCATCTTGCCAGTAAAAAGTAACATGTAATAATAATAATAATAATAATAATAATAATAATAATAATAATAATAATAATAATAATAATAATAATAATGATAATAATAATAATAATAATAATAGCTGCTGTCAAATTGACTCCAACTTATAGTGACCTTTTTCAGGGTTTACGATTCCCTTCTTCTGGGGGTGCCCTGGGACTGAGCAGCTTGCCCGTGGCTACAAAGGCTGACTCTCCTTCCAGGAGACACAGTGAGGAATCAAACTCCCAACCTCTTACCTACGCTGCTTAGCTATCCAGCCAGCTTAGTAGAATGTATGGAAACACAATGCCTACTCACCAAATTAAATTTTAGCTTAAACGATAGCAGGAAAAGAAAAGTACTAGATGTCAACTAGTAACTAAGGGCCTAAGTTCAATGTTATGGTTAAGTATTTTGCTGAGAAAATATCATTCCAGGTTAAGTAATTAACTCAAAACATTCAGTGAATAATATCTATACACAGTCAATTTACTGTCTACTTGTCACATTCCTGTAAATCTTGGTTATTTATTTTTCACCTTTAGTCTTTAGTCTTTCAGTAGAGCTGTAAATGTGAAAAGGTATTTAGCAAGAATTTACTGAACATTTACAAACAACTTAATCCCTCCATCACTTTTATCTTAATAATAAGCTCAACAGCCTACTTCTTTGTGGTTATGGCCACAAGGTTATAACATCTGGCCTTGGAAATGGCTCCCTAGCACAACAGCTCCCTTCTATTCCTCAGAAGACACAACACAGAGTGTGCCACCTGGATTTAAACTCAGCATTCCTTAGTGTTAAAGGAGGAGGCAGTTCTTTGGATGGCTGTAGCTGAAATTTGTCATAATCTTAATATTTCCTAAATATTTGAGAGCACAGGTTTCGTTGATCAGCTTGACAGAGATGTGTTTTCTATCTCTTCCTTCCTTCCTTCCTTCCTTCCTTCCTTCCTTCCTTCCTTCCTTCCTTCCTTCCTTCCTTCCTTCCTTCCTTCCTTCCTTCCTTCCTTCCTTCCTTCCTTCCTTCCTTCCTTCCTTCCTTCCTTCCTATCTTTCTACCTACCTAAAATATTTATATGCTGTCTTTCTCCTAAAGCGGTGGTCCCCAACCTTTTCCGAACCGCGGACCAGTTGGGGGGGTGTGGCACGCTCATGCGGGGGGGTGGCACGCTTGTGGGGGTGTGGTGCGCTAGCAGGGGGCGGCGCGCACTTGCATGTATGCACACGGTGCACTCGCGGGGGGGCAGATGTGTCCGCGGCCCGGTCCTGCCGAGGCCGCGGACCGCTGCCGGGTTGCGAACTGGGGTTTGGGGACCCCTGTCCTAAAGCAGAGGTCCCCAACCCCCGGTCCACGGCCCAGTGCCGGTCCGTGGCCTGAGTCGGACTGGGCCGCGGAGACAGACCTCCCCCCCGCACACACTCCCCCCGCACAGCCCTTTTGTGCATGTGCGCGCACGCCAGCGCCCACATGACCACTCCCCCACCCTTTTGCACATGCACCAGAGCGCCCGCAGAAGCACCGCACTGCTGTTTGCGCATGCGCATGAGTGCCTGCACGCCTGCATGAGCGTCGTGCCGCCGTTTGCACATGCACACGCCCGCACGAGCACCCTCCCACTCCTTCGCACATGCGTGTGAGCACGAGGGGGTGCCCCGCCTTCCCCAGCTGGTCCGCGGGGTTAAAAAGGTTGGGGACCCCTGTCCTAAAGGATCCAAGGCACAGTATTAAATGAAACAATGTTAAAAGCTAAAATAATAAATTATTACAATGTTAAAAATTGTAATAACAGTGTTTAATCAACACCGCATTCAGTGATGCTACACTGAAAGTCATGTTGATTAAACATCTTCAGCAAAAGCAGTTTCTGAGCTGCATGTTCCAAGAAAATAACGAATTACTGTGATACTTGATTACTTATTCTGAAATCTAAGGAAGACTTCCGAATACAGTGGTGCCTCGCTAGACGATGTTAATCCGTTCCGCGAAGATCGCTGTCTAGCGAAAACATCGTCTAGCGAAGCACGTTTTCCCATTGGAATGCATTGAAATCTCTTCAATGCGTTCCAAGGGAAAACGCAGTCGTCTAGCGAAAATCTCCCATAGGGAAACCTCGTCTAGCGAGTGCGGGTCCCCATCGGAATGCACTGACAGCTGCACTGACAGCTTTTCACCACTAGTTGGCGCATTCCTATGGGGAAACCTCATCGTCTAGCGAAAATCGCCATAGGGAAACATCGTTTCGCGAAGCGCAGTAGCGATCGCAAAAAGGCATCGTCTAGCGATTTCCTCGTCCTGCGAGGCAATCGTCTAGCGAGGCACCACTGTAGTGCCTTTCAGATCAGAACACAAGATGGGGCAGGCCTAGACATTTTGCTACCAGAATTCCCCTTGCTCCTCTCAGGATCTCTATAGTGTTGCTGAGAATGCAGAAATACAATTTATTTATTTTATTTATTTATTTAAAATATTTTACCTCACTTTTCTCCTTAAAAAGGACTCAAGGGAGTAGCTCTATATGATTTTAGATTATGACTAGTATTTTCTGTGCAAAAGATCCCGCATCACTCACCCAAAACTGCATGCTGCTTCATTGGTATCCCAAAAAATATTACTCCTGCATGCATGACAGTACATGTAAGTTTCCTATGGGCAACTGGCCAGCATTGTCCAAGAAGTACAGTGGTGCCTCGACTTACGAACTTAATCCATTCCAGAATGGTGTTCGTAGGTCGAAATGCTCGTAAGTCGAAGCACCATTTCCCATTGAAATGCATGGGAATGAGATTAATCCGTTCCAGCATTTCAAAAAAATACCCAAAAAAATAAAATAAAGCACACAGAAAGCCCCATCGGAAGGCGCTGGGGCTTTAAAAAAACAACAACAATCAACCAAAAATAAACAGAGCAAGCCCTGAAGGCTGCAAAAAAAAAAAACCACACCCAAAAATATACATCCCACGCTGGGACTGCAAAAAAAATAACCAAAAACAAACAACACAGCACAGAAACATAACCCCCCTCAGCCGAAACCCACCCTGCAAAACCCACCCAGAAGTTTCTAAAAAGCAAAAAGCAGCACCTTACCAGGCAGACTGAAGCCTCCTCCGATGGCACTCACTCCCTGGCGGATGGCGGCCGGCGACAGGCCCCAGCCAGCGGCGTAGGGCAGCCGAGGCGGCGGAGGGGGCCCTTACTCATGCGTAGACCCGTGCCAGGGATGGGTAGGAAGCACACCGGCTTCCCGCGCCCAGCGGCAAACTGGAGCTGCCCCACTTCTCCTTCCTCCTCCTGCGCCGCCGCACATCCCGTCCACGGAGGAGCCCCTCCGACCCTCGCGCCCCAGCCCAGCGCCTTCAGCGGCCCTTACACATGAGTAGACCCCGCCTTTGGCGGCCCTTACACATGGGTAGACCAGCGCCTTCAGCGGGCCTTACTCATGAGTAGACCAGCACCAAGGATGGGCAGGGAGCGCACCGGCTTCCCGCGCCCGGCAGCAATCCGGAGCCGCCCCCGCCTCTCCTTCCTCCTCCTGCGCCGCAGGAGTAAAAAAGTTCCCTGACCCCCTGCTCTTACCGTTGGGGCAAAAGAGCTACAAAGAAGCAGCCTCTTCGCCACCAACGGTTTGAATTTCCCGCCTTTTTCCCCTGCCTTTTTCTGTTTTTACGTCAAAGCTCCGCTCGCAAAATTTTGCTTCGACTTGCGAGCGGAGCTTTGACGTAAAAACAGAAAAAGGCAGGGGAAAAAGGCGGGAAATTCAAACCGTTGGTGGCGAAGAGGCTGCTTCTTTGTAGCTCTTTTGCCCCAACGGTCAAAGAAATTTCCACTTCCATGCCAGCAAAATTTTGCTTCGACTTGCGAGCGGAGCTGTTCGTAAGTCGAAATGTTTGTAGGTAGGGGCGTTCGTAAGTCGAGGCATCACTGTATGCTAGACTAAGTAGGCCTTTCCTCTGATACAACATGCTTCTTCTTAGGTTCTTGTATGTTGGCTTATACAGTAAGCCTTTGCTGAATGTATGCAATAAAAAGTCTCACCATTTTGTTTGTTGCATTACAAATGTTTAACAAAGCACTGTCATTCTGTGGAAGTTTCATGTGAAAGTATATTTTGTATTGTATAATAAATCTCTTAATATTGCATCACCCTCTTTAGGACAAATCCTCCTCCTTGACTTTACCTTAATTTCTCATAAGTTGTCAAGAGCTTTGCGCTGGCAGTTTCATGTTTACCTATGAAGAAAGAAAAGACCCCATAAAGGTCATGTAGTAGCAATAAACGGTTACTGACATACTAATTCTTTTAGCTGCAGTTTTTTTGTCACTTGTTTTTCTTAATATACTTTAGTTTGCAAACTCTTAGAAATTCTCAACATCAGTGTATGGTGTTTTTTTTAAAAAAGGATATGAATGTAATTTTTTCCTGATTCTGTTTGAATCAGCACATGAGAATTGAACCAGCACAAAACGAATGATGGTAGAAATCAAAACTACAGTTGAAAAACGTTGCAATCACACAATACCATGATAAGAAAGTAGGAGATTTTCCTTTCTACATATAATACAATTTGACCAATTGTAGATCTGCATAAATAATAGCCTACAACACAAATAATTGTATTAATACAAGAAATATTATTGCTTGAAAAGTTTTGGACTGACAACTAACTAGGAGAAAAGCAATCCTTGTAATTCAATTATTAATCAATAACATGCAGCAAATGAATGGCACATAGAAAAATTGGAAAATAAACCAAGAACAGTGGATGCCCATTCTTAAAAGTTGAAATTCTAATATGCTATATATTTAGATAAATTATTAACAATTTACTGATCTGGCAATAAAAAATGATTTCTCACAGCGACTATCTGATCCTCCAAACTATGCCAGCTAAAGAGGGAACTAGCTATGCCTCTGCAGCTCATGCCACAAAAACCCTGCTGCTTCAGGTTTACTCAAAAGGACATCTGCATAAATCAGAAATTTCCACTTCCATGCCAGCAAAGCCTGCAATGCCACTACAGACTTGGCAGGACTTTGGGCAACAGGGCATTAAAGAAACAAAGTGAGAAAGAAAACAACTGTGTAAAGGTTAACTATGTCTCTGGAGAGCACAGCTGGAGAAGAGTAAATATCCCACAATGGTATGGGATTTTTTAAAAAGCATTACTGCAGTAAGGTATGTAAAACAAATTAAACACTTCAAATACTAATTGATGCATAGTAATTTCAACCACTTGGGGGGAAAACAGACAAAGACTTCAAGTAACAGACATTTTATTTATTTCTTAGATTATTTTGTTTTGTTATATTACTGTAATAAGGAATGGGAAGTCGTCTATTTTTCCTAACAGAACGTAGCATCTATAAATACACAATTTACATTTGCATAAGGAAAATCATGTAAGTTTCAGCAGGAAATTAATTACCTCTCATTAATGATGCGCTGCTTGCATTCCTGGGCATGCAGCTGTCTGGGCAATTTGGAGCACAGTCAGGAAGGCAACCAACACCTTGTCAGTGAGTGGTAATTTGCTGCCATGACTTACACAATTCCACTTATGCATGCATAAATAATGGATTTAGGCATCACTCAGTGGCAGAATAAATGTTTGACATAAATTAAGGCTTTAGATTCAATCCTGGCATCTTTAGCTGAAAGTGTCAGGTGGCAGACAAGCGAAATAATTTCTGCCTGAAATTTTGGAGAGAACTAAACAGACCAGTAATTTGAAACTGATAATACAGCTCTGTAAGCCCATTACCTTGCCAACATCACCTTGCCGACAAAGGTCCGCATAGTCAAAGCTATGGTTTTTCCAGTAGCGATGCATGGAAGTGAGAGCTGGACCATAAAGAAGGCTGACCGCTGAAGAATTGATGCTTTTGAATTGTGGTGCTGGAGGAGACTCTTGAGAGTCCCCTGGACTGCAAAGAGAACAAACCTATCCATTCTGAAGGAAATCAACCCTGAGTGCTCACTGGAAGGACAGATCCTGAAGCTGAGGCTCCAATACTTTGGCCATCTCATGAGAAGAGAAGACTCCCTGGAAAAGACCCTGATGTTGGGAAAATGTGAAGGCAAGAGGAGAAGGGGACGACAGAGGATGAGATGGTTGGACAGTGTCATCGAAGCTACCAACATGAATTTGACCAAACTCCGGGAGGCAGTGGAAGACAGGAGGGCCTGGCGTGCTCTGGTCCATGGGGTCACGAAGAGTCAGTCACGACTTAACGACTAAACAACAACAACAACAAGCCCATTAAGAATCAAACTAGATATTGGGCAAAATCCTGTTCAGGGCAGCGTAAGGTAAGTTACACTAGTGTAAATGTGTTGGCCTTAGGCAACACAGAATTGCACTACACAATTGCACAATCAGTTGAACGTCCCCAGCATGGCCAATTGCACAATGCATCAGCAAAAGTGCTTTAGGGATTGTACTTCCACCTCAGCTCTAGCATACATACCATGGGCACAACTTTGAGGTTCATGCACATAGTTGTGCAACAAGATATTGGCCATTGATGGGAATGTGTATTTCAAAATCCCATTTCTCTCATAAAGGTATATCATCAAAGTTATGTGCCTCAGCAATCAGACTTGCAAATCAAGCCATATTTATCTTCTGATGACCAATCACAAAACAAAACACAAATTACTTCAGCTTTAGGATATGTGATTATTTTGGCAACAGGTTCCCCTCTACACAGCAAAGAGACTAAATTCCATTGGCACTGACAGGAATTTAAGCAGTGTAAACATATATGAGATTGCATCTTTTAACTGGATCACTGCCCACCTACATTCAGACATTGCTTATTACAGAAGCGCTCAAATGTTCTTTCAGCAAAAGGAATAAATTCTAGAAAGAGAAACCATCTATTCACTTCCTGCCCATCCTTCAGGACAAGATGAGCAGCATCTCATAAACTACTGGTTCTATGACAATGAGGTACAGTGGTGCCTTGACTTACAAACGTCCCAACCTATGAACATTTTGAGTTACGAACAGCTCCGTTTGCAAAATTTTGCTTTGACTTGCGAACGGAGCTTGACTTACGAACAGAAAAAAAAAACGCGGGGAAGGCGGGAAATTTGAACTTTCAGTTAACCGTTGGCCAGCGAAGAGGCTGCTTGTCTGCTACCTCGCTCGCCCCAGCGGTTAGAGAGTGTGGATACGGAGAGAGACTTCAGACTGCCTGGTACTGCCTGGTACTGTACTGTACGGACTGTATTTTTTTTTATTTTTTTTTGGATTTTTGACTTTCTTTTTTAAAACAGAGAGACTGCCTGTTCTGGGTGAGTACACTGTATTTACTGTACAGGGGTTTTGCAGCTTGGGGTTGGGCTAGGTGGCTAGGTGGGGGGGTTATGTTTCTGTGCTGGCTGTTGGTTTTAAAATCAGAAAACTGTTTGCAAAGGTCTGTCTGGCTGTTGGGCTCTAAAATGCATTTTAGTCTTTTGGTTGCTTGGTTTAAAATGTGTTGTTGTAAAATGTGTGGGTTTAAAATGTGTGGGTTTAGCATGTGTGGGTTTAAAATGTGTTTTAGACTCCAAACTCTCCCCCCCCCCATTGTTTTCTCTCTCTCTGTCTTCTCTCTTTTTGTGCTTAAAAGCACAAACCTTTGTCTGAGGGGTCTGTGTGCCCCAATGATGACCTTCTTTCTTTCTTTCCTCTTTTCCCCATTGTTCCCTCCCTCCCTCCTTTCCTGCCCTTTTTTTAACCTAAGTTCATCTTAGGTTAAAAGAAGAAAAATTCTCCCCCTAGTGGTAGAGGACGGATTAACCGGTTTTGCATTAGTTCCTATGGGAACTAATACTTCGACTTACAAATGGCACCTCGACATAAGAACAAAAAACAGCCGGAACGGATTAATCGGGTTTCAATGCATTCCTATGGGAAATGCTGATTTGACTTACGAACGTTTTGACTTACGAACATCTTCTGGGACGGATTAAGTTCGTAAGTCAAGGCACCACTGTATTTGGAACTTTACTAAAAGCTATGCAAAGTTCACATACCACATATAATATTACAGCAGAATAATTTTCTGTAGTAAGGCTTTCATATTTTTTAAAGCACTGCTAATATCCAAAAGAATAAACAGCTGAGGGCTGCGTGATTAATTACTTCATTATTACAAGAAAATGCCAAGAAAGGATGTTGTTTGAACTTGTAATAAAGGTTGCTGTGTAGCAGCAGGGCAATGATGAAGTGGACTGCACCCATGAACATTCATGCCAAATAAAACTTGTTTTTTTTTTGGTATGAATAGCCTTTGAGAATACACAAAACTTGTTATTCTTTAAAGATCTACAAGACTCCTTTTTTCTAAAGTCATTATGGCCTAGATGCAACTGCTAGTCCCAATAACAGTCAACTTGTTGAATTGTGAGTCAACACATAGATAAATCCCATTCAATAGACCTACTCCATCAACACCATCAACAGGACCCAGGTCCTTATTTGTTGATACCCATCTGGAACTCCTAGAAAACACATGCTTTAAAATAAATGAATATATAAACCCACAAATTATGTGTTCAAGACTGTTTGCATTTAGCAACTTATTTAACAGCAGTAGTGAGATCTAAGGATATACTAAAAGGCCATCCATAAAAGCAAAGAAAATCAGCATATTGTGTGAAATTCAGTAGTAAGTCACAATTAGAGTAAGCCTACTGAATCAGTAGGATTTGGTGAGCCAGCTTCTCCCTAAGATCTACTGATACTCTAGTTGCAATGTACTACTGGATTTCAGCTAATGACCGATAATTTTAATGTTTAAAGAATTAAATTATCTCCTGGGCCCAGTGCTCTTCAATATTTTTATTAATGACTTGGATGAGGGAGTGCAGGGAATGCTTGTCAAATTTGCAGATGATGCCAAATTAGACAGAATAGCTAATACCCTAGAAGACAGAAACAAAATTCAAAATGACCTTGATAGGATGGAGCCCTGGGCTGAAAACAACAGAATGAAATTCAACAGGGATAAGTGCAAAGTACTGCACCTGAGAAAAAGAAACCAATTGCAGTTACAAGATGGGGGATACCTGGCTCAGCAAAACTACGAGCGAGAAGGATCTTGGAATTGTCGTAAATCACAAGCTAAATATGAGCCAACAGTGTGATGTGGCTACAAAAAAGACGAATGCTATTTTAGGCTGCATTATAGAAGTATAGTTTCCAAATCCCGCGTGGCGCTAGTCCCCCTCTATTCATCACTAGTTAGGCTTCACCTTGAGTATCGTGTCCAGTTCTGGACACCACACTTCAAGAAGGATGCTAACAAATTGGAACAAGTTCAGAGGAGGGCAACAAGGATGATCAGGGGTCTGGAAACCCAGCCTTATGAGGAAAGGCTGAAAGAATTGGGCATGTTTAGCCTTGAGAAAAGAAGACTGAGGGGTGATACGATAGCACTTTTCAAATATTTGAAAGGCTGTCATACAGAAGAGGGGCAGGATCTGTTCTCGATCATCCCAGAGTGCAGGACACACAACAATGGGCTCAAGTTAAAGGAAGCCAGATATCAGGAAAAACTTCCTAACTGTTAGAGCAGTACGACAGTGGAACCAGTTATCTCGGGAGTTGGTGAGTGCTCCAACAATGGAGGCATTCAAGAAAAATTTAGATAATCACCTGGCAGATATGCTTTGATTGTATTCCTGCATTGAGCAGGGGGTTGGACTTGATGGCCTTGTAGGCCCCTTCCAACTTCAGTTTTCTATGATTCTATGATAATTTGTTGTATCTACCAGAACAATGAAAATGACATAAGCAGTAGCCATTTTTCTCTAAAGCAAAAGAGTGCATTGTACTTGGTTAAAGCACTACCTATCTCCTCCTTGATTGCTAACTAAAACAAGCTGAATATTGTAACCATATGTATGCATATTTATTCATTAGATAATCCATTGTTTATTTTAGATTATACATATATCTTGCTGAAACAGCAAAAAAATTAAAGGAAAATAATAGGTTAACAGTTTATCTTGCATTCAACATTGCTCAGTAAATTTCTGGTGCTTTTAATAACTACCTTCAGCTGGGAATTTCTTTGCTCGCATGTTAAAAAACCACTCTCCTGTTTTCACTTTAATATCCCTGCAAAAACAAACAATACATATTGTAACAGTCTACCCAGTGAGCAATAAATCTGTGAAGATTCTCAGTCATCCTGGTGAGGTTATCTGGAAGTTGAGTCATGGCAACTGGACTTCTTTCTTATTAAGAATTAGAAAAGGATTTTTTTAAAAAAAATTAGTTTAAGGTGATATATGACTCCGGTGAAATTGAATATAATAAATTCAGACTATTCTAAGGCCTGTTCGAAATGTGATGAAGAAATTGGCACGTATTATCATATGTGGTGGGAGTGTAAATGGATTCAGAAATTTTGGAAACTGATTTTTAAGGAAATATGTGATATATTTGGAAAATATATTGAATTCAATTCTAAAATTGCTTTGTTGTCAATTTTTGATAAGATAGAACTTGATTATTGCTCAAAGGAATTGATTTCCAATTTTATGACAAGTGCTAGAATATTAATAGCTAGATTCTGGAAAGATAAAAATGATATTAAATTAGAAGATTGGTATAATGAAGTATGGGACATTGCATTAAATGATAAATTGACTACTGAACTTAAGATGAAAAGAGGGGGAATAATTTCAAATATTTTTATGCTATTTGGGGTAGATTTGTTGAATTTGTATTAGTGAAAGGGAAGGGGAAAGCCTCTAAATAACAATCAATACAATTTTGGAAAGGAGGTTCGTATTAAAAGTATTGTTCCAAAGGGTCCCATGGGTATGGGGGAGCACTGTGGTTTAGATTGTTTTAGTAAGTATTTTGTATTTTTGTTTTTGTTTTGGAAATTAAAAAAAAAGAATTAGAAAAATCCCTCACTCAACAGGGGTGGAGGCCTTAGATGCAATCTGTCTCCTATTTATCATGCTGCCCTTTCATCCATCCCCAGAAAGATCAGGACCACACACCAGAAAGACCACTGTTGTTAATGACCCATGACAATGGGTGGAAAAGGACTGCATAAGTGAGATTTTCACTCACCCCCAGTCCTTTGTCCATCTAACGAGCCTATTCAGACCAGGGGGAAGTGCAACCAGGGGTCTCCCAACAACTCTCCTCAGACTGAAGGAGCTACTTGGATGAGTAGTGAAACATTTCAGCCTAATAAAAAAGACGTCCAGTTGCCATGACTCAACTTCCAGATCTACCCAGTGAGTTTCATGGATCAGTTGGAACTTTGCACCTGGATCTCTATAGTCCCTGTCCATCACCCTAAATGTTACTCCACACAGACCCCAATAACCTTGTTGGCTTAGGATGGCAAGAACTGTAATTCAACAAATCTGGAAAGCTGACAAAAAGAAATATCCCATCAGGTGAGCTTCTAAAGGAAAAGGTAAAGGTTCCCCTTGACATTTAGTCCAGTCGTGTCCGACTCTAGGGGGCAGTGCTCATCCCCGTCTCCAAGCCGTAGAGCCAGCGTTTGTCCATAGACAGTTTCCGTGGTCACGTGGTCAGCGTGACTAGACATGGAACGCCGTTACCTTCCCACTGTGGTGGTACCTATTTATCTACTTGCATTTACATGCTTTCGAACTGCTAGGTTGGCAGGAGCTGGGACAAGCGACGGGAGCTCCGTCGCGTGGATTCGATCTTACAACTGCTGGTCTTCTGACCTTGCAGCACAGAGGCTTCTGCGGTTTAACCCGTAGCGCCACCACGTACGTTCCTGTGGTGAGCTTCTACCTGCAGTCTAAAGCAGTAGTGTAAGGTTACAGCTACTGCGAGAGCTATCACATAGGATATGGAACAGCTGTGACTTGATCTTATGCCCTCTTTTTAATAAATGCAGTCCTCCTCATGGTTTTAGTCTTTAGTGAAGAGAGTTTAAGCCTTTCCTCCCACATCAGTCTCTTGATGCAACTCACCCTACAGTTATTATTATTTCTATTATTATTTATTTATTTGATTCCCCAGAAACTGGGACTTGAGGCATCTCACAACATGATTTTTAAAATCACCTTGATTTGTTTTAGAAAGCCATCAAATAACAAATGACTCAACCCTGTTTGAGCAACGTCTGGAAAAATTCTTACTCAAGAGCATAGCAGACAGTGCAGATCCACAGGTAGGGTTTCAGAGCGACACGACATCCAGAGCATACTTGATGACTGCACCCGTTGCACACCGCTCCTCTGTTGAGCAGCATTCCAAGAGACTTCTGACAGCGGGCACAAGACCTCTCCTGATAGTCATGGTTGGTGCTTTTTTCCTTTTTCCGCAAAAGTTGCTGAAGCTGCATTTTCAATTTCCTGTTATCATCCAGGAAAAAAATTAAAATACGTACATATTTTCATATAGGTGATTTTGCAAATAAACAAATAAATGCTTCTGGGATACCTATAACATAGCAGTTTCTAAACAGCTGCATGGAAGGACTTTCCTTAGTAATACGCTACAAATGGAGCAGTCAGTAGAGACCAACTCTTCTACCAAATGTCTCCACTGAAGGATGTTACCAAATAAATCAAACTTGAACTGCATTTGGACTACAGATAGATTTACTGAAGGGACCCTGGTTTTTTGCCCACCAATAACAACAACCAGACTGTTGGGCATAAGGGACTGTCTTCTCCACAGTGGTACTTTACTTATCAGATTCCCTCTTTCAGGATGGACCCAATTCCCCGTTACTTTTTAAGTAAACCTTTTACAGCTTCAGAGCCTTTGGTCAAGGATGTTTTTAAATATTTTATGTAATATTTTAGCTTTAATTCCACTGGCTTTTAGATAATAACATTAAAAATGTCTTGATCATGGTATTTAATAGTTAGCATAGTGCTACAGAAATTATTTAATGTCATGGATTTTTCTGAAAAAAATTGATTCTCATATTATAAGCCACTTTGGGGGAAAATACTTTTAAAACTGGCTAGGAATAGAGGAAATAAATAAACAAACAAATTTACAATTTCTTTTTCAACAGCATGAACACAATGGCATGTTATGCTGAAGTAACTGTTTGACCTTAGGAACTGGGGCTTACTTCCTTGTCCCTCACCTAGAGAACTTTTTTATTTCTTCAAAAAGTTTTTGAATCATCCTACTGCAAGTCCACATAGGTGGTATGTTTAGCATGTTTTTCTGGAAGAGCTGTTCCATCAATTTATGATATGTCTGTTTTACATGTCTGTTTGTTGTGTTTTCATCACCTATGTATTTAGTATTTAGTGTGTTTTGTTTTATGATTGGTCATTATTGGAAAGTAAACAAGGGTTTAACTGGCAAATCTGTTTCCTGATGTACTGTATCTGAGGAAATCTCACTGCAGGAGGGAAAACTGGTTAATCTTAGAGAATATACACTCACCTTAGCATCTAGTTTGGCCTTAGTATTCCTGATAATTATGTGCTGTTAAGTTGATTCCAATTTACTGCAATGCTTGCCAGGTTTTTCTAGGCATAAAGTACTTATAAGTAGTTTATCATTCCCTTCTTCTGGGAGTGCAGCTTGCACTAGGCTATATAAGCTGGCTTGTCTCCTGGAAGGCACAGTGGGGAATCAAACTCCCAACCCACAGCCAGGTAGTCCACTGAGTTATCAGTGCTTGTATCCTATTGCTAGTTATAACTAAAGCAAACCGTTGACCCACCTGAATGGTAAGTCAATGGGTCTACTCTAGAAGGTCTACACTAGTTAGGACTAAGAGGATATTTGTCAAGCAAGTTCAAAATAAATTATTAGCACAATGAGAAGATTTGAGCTGTGTGTTTTGTAAGAATTATCAAGACCCCATTACATTAAATAGGCGTTTTCCTACAAACTTTTTCACCCAGAATTTCATCATTAGAATGATTCAGCTAAAGAGATGAGAAGAATACTGGGAAAACATTGGATGACAAAAATCAAAGCAAACAGAAACAAGAATAAATAATTACACCAGATAACTGGAACATACCTTACTCTTTCTTCATCCACCTTTCTCAACATCTGGTCACGGTACAGAACATCTAAAATAACCTCTCTCTCCAACCCCTTAAGTAAGTTGAGGTCTGGTGCCTGGGACATTTTGTTTCCTATGTCATGCGATTTTTTTAAAGCCGATCTTGATCTTCTATGGATCAAATAAAGCCACAAACAGGATTCAACAGTCAAAAGAGCTGTGAGTCTCTTCAACTTCCTGTGTCCTTTTTTGCTTTACGGATACAGTTGCATTGTTTCATACCTCTGAAGAAAGATGAAAATAATCCTTTCCCACTCAAACCATTATTGTCAAAGTGTCATCAGCTGTTAATCACAGCTGATGAGACTGTGATGTTTTGTTGGGTTGCAGTTAGTTAATCTAGTGTCATCTGGAAACAGGAAGACCTCAGGCTTCCAATCTGTTCCAGATAGCACTCAAACTGATAAAATGATAGAAGTTTGGTCTAGATTAATACATTGAGGTGTGTGTCAAACTAAGAAACAGCAAGAGAAAAAGGGAGAAATTTCACTTACCTCGCTTTATGTTTATGAATGTCATATTAACAGATGTTATTTCTCAAGACCTACAGAAAAAAGTAAAAATTATCAACTTCATTTCACTTCTTTTAACTTTTAGTATAGTGACAGTTCCCATTTCTATTTAAAAATAAACATATATTGCTAGTTTTAGAAGAGGTAACCATATTAGTCTGTGCTAGCATATCAGGCAAAAACAAAAGAAAAATTAAAAATGCATTTTAAAATGTGTGGCACATTAAAGACTAACTGCTGTATTTTAATGTGACCTTTCATGGACAAGTTATATGAGGAAGTGGACTTGTTCATGAAAGTTCACATTAAAATAGTCTTCAAGATGCCACAATGTTTTTGTCTTCTTTTTAAAATATTTTTTCTTTTCTTTTTCTTTTTTTGTCCTGATAAACATATATTGTGCTGACATGCAGTCGATGAAGTCATTGGGCCATAGCTGAAGTAAGAAATATGATTGTTCATCATATGGACTCATTTTAATGTGATAAGCACCACTACCCATCACAGTGTTTACTTACCCTGGTGCTAAAAAGAGAAAACCAAAATATTATAAAGATTTATGTACAGGCCATTTTTCTTTATGTAAATTAGGGGAAATAATGAGAGGGGGAAGAGAATAAAATTATCAAGTATCAAGATGGCATAAAATTCACAGATTGCCTCCTACCCAAATGGAAAAATGAAAGCATTTTAACTGCAATACTATCCTTCTGCTTACTCACTGACGTTCATCTTATTCTGTTGAAGTGAGGCATGTAAAACGAGTGTCATGTACAAGAGAGATGCTCCAGAGTCTTTTTAAAAAAAAAAAAACAACCAATTATGTATAGGCCTTAATAGGTAATCGCCTTGTCATCAGAATTGTGTCTGCAGAGGTAGATAAAAAGGTTTTTCCCAAAACAATGTGGTTATCATCGACAACACACTTCCCACACCAATCCAAACAATGTCATTTTCTTTCTGGCATTATACACTGACAGCAGCTCAGGGGTTAGCCCTACGCAGAAAATACACCAAGGAACAGGAAAAGTCACATCTCTATTGATGTATAAATGACACAGTGAAAAACTCAGCGCATTTTAACAAAAGCTTCAGTATTTGGGAAAAGGGAGATAAAGCTAGAAAAAGGAGATTAAAAGTAAATTGTATTTTAGTGAAAGTTAACTCTCTATCTAGAGTTCTACAAAATGTAGGACAAGCTTCCCTACCAACAATTGTCAGAGGAGACACAAGAATGTGGTAAACTGCCCAGAGTAGACACGTTCTAGATGGGCGGTATATAAGTTTAATAAATAAATAAAAATAAATAAATAAGGATGCATAAGTCACTGCAATTCTAACCAAAGGTTCTGTCTCCATGCCAGTTAATTGAAATGGTATGTAATCTGAAGCTGCCTGGATAGCTCAGTGGTTTAGGTAGAGGCTGGGAATTCGATTCCCCACTGTGCCTCCTGGGAGAACAGCCAAGCCTGTGTGGCCTTGGAAAGCTGCACAGTCCCAGGCTGCCCCCAGAAGAAGGGAATGATAAACCACTTCTGAGTATTCTCTATCTGGAAAATCATGGAAAGTGTCACCAACTGCCTATCCCAAAAACTTCAAAAGCCACTAACTAGAAATTACAAAGAATCTGCTGTGAAATGTACTCATAGGCATGAAGGAGATGGCTCAGAAAAAAAGAGATATGAGCCTTGCAACGTTAAGAGTTAATGTATAGTACAGAGGAAGGAAGGGGTGTTGCATAATGCATAACTCACTACTCATTTCACACTGTGCAGCAACAGAGAAATCATCACCTTTTGAAGTTAGAAATTCAGATTTAAATTAAGAATGCATTATTTGCACATATAAATATTCTTTCTTTTAATGGAGAAATAAGTACTCTTGATCTTCATCAACAGCAGAATTTATTTTTTGTTTTATAATTCAGTGAATATTTTTCTGCTAGAAAAAGCTACATAAATATTTTCACCTAGTATTTATTAACAAGTGCTGTATCAAAACAACAGAAAATAGGCAGAACTGGCCAGCATACTTGGTCCATCCACTTATTATGACTTAACACAGGAGTGGGTAGACTGTGGCCTTGCAGGTGTTATTGAGCAAAACCTGCCATCAGCCCCCTAACTAGTAGAACGAACAGTGAGGGATGGTGGAACTTGCAGTTCAACATATAGATGGCCACAAATTGTCTACCCCAATTACAGCACAATAGTACTACTTCAAACACTCTTCCAACTGGACAAAAGGTAACCTATGTTGACTAGCTTTTGTTCAGAAAGGCCAAGGAATCATTTGAATCTCTGAAGCTCAATTTCTAATATTGTGTCTGTTCTTTTTTCTCTTAAGGTACAGGTAACACTAGCATGTATAGCTTAAACAGCTTTTTAGCTTGGCACATTGCTCTAGTTTAGAGAGACATTCTTGTAACAGTTTTCCAGTTACCTGCTACATGCACTTGTCTTCCAGGATTCTATGGTACAGTGCAGCTGTATATTCTCTATTGCCATTAGTTACTGAAATTTAATGTAATTGGCCTTTATTTAACAATAAAAGCAACAGAAATTGACATTCTCTGGGCAACATCACAGAAGGTCTTAAAATACATGGGCCTATATCTTATTGCTGCTATAAACTCTCATTTTTCCAATGATTCAACAAGACTAGTGTAAGTGTTGACTTAGTATTCAGCAACTGATCCAATAAATCTACTTCTTTGTTGGGACTAGCTATAGGATACCAGTCATGTCAATTGGTCAAAATGTTCCACAGATATATTTGAGTAATATCAATCGGAATCCTGTCAAGCTCAGCCATGATCTAGAAGAATCTGACAGATCATCCTCTCCTAAAATTTATCTTAAATATCAAGTTTGTGGCTAAAGCAACATCTGAATAGGAACCTCCTGGTTCACAACACATAACTGTAGCAACTATATTGTGTCACAACAACTCTAAATGACATATAAAGGCATGTTAGAAAGACATAAAATCAATGCAACTACAATGCTTTGTCGTATCGACAATCATCAATCATGAGAACTATGAACCTTGAACAATTATGTTGACAGTGTACTATCTAATTGAAAATGAAATAGAAGGAAGGAAAGTTGCTTCCCTTATTGGAAATAACTGGCATTTTTGTATTTTTAGAATCCGTTAGCAAGATTCCCAGTGTTTTAAACCTATGCTACCTTTGAATAGAAATGGCTACTATCTGAAATAAAATGTTTGATTGCTAATTCACGAAACCCTGAAGAACAATATGTTCTCATTCTGCTAGGAACATAGTTATAACAAACATAATGGGTACAGCACTTGCCTCACAAACATCTATGTACCAATGTATGAAAAAAAAAGTCCCTCTAGTAGGAAATATTAACTTACCTTTTCCTCCTACAGAAGAAAGAGATGCACTATGATTCATATTACTGGAGAAATTTTTATATCTTCCGATCTGTTTTTTTTTCCTGGCACCAATTTTGACCGAGTACCTCTGGACACATCACTATATCATCCTACAGCCTTGTGTATCAAAAGTTAATTGCCATTAATGTAATTTCAATCACAAAGAAGCTCTGAGTGCCTTAATGATCTGGGAGGAGGCAGTTCACTGTGAGAAAAGAACAAGCTGTGTTCATTAAAATGTACTTCAAACCTCTATGCCACCCAACAGGAAGAGCAGTAGCTGTTAAATACGATATTTTCAGTGGCTTCCCCCCTCTCACTCACCAGTGTTAGATGTGTGCAATACTGCAAACCTCAACTTCCGTGAACAGTCAAAATTAGAACAGAGAGATCTTCGATATATCATTTACTAGAAATGACAGATTTTTCCTTTGACAAGAATGTTAATTAATATGTATTAATTATTAATGTATCTATTTTATTGTTTTACCATATAAAATAAACCTATATGCTTGTAAGGTATCAACATGCAAGCTCCATCCATTTATCATTCATGTAGGATCAGGTACATAATTCATATCTGGAAATGTCTCAAATGCAGGCTCCAATTCAAGTCATTATGGGGGCTACAGAACCTCAGAAGGCCTGTGTAAATCTATTCTTAATATCCTTTTTAAAAACAGAATATTCATATACATGTACAAACTCAGTTTTGACATCAGTGAATAGTTTTTGCTGTTTTTGTACTTGTTTTTAGGAATTTTTGGAGCACTGCTTCCCAAATCCCCCTGCCAACATGAATATTTTAGTGCTAAGTAGTTTGCGGGAGTCATTGGGCCTGTGCAGACTGGCATGTAGACTGGCACATGGATTACTGTTGGTATGGTTTTGTTAGAAGCAAATGATGGTGTCCACAGATGTTTCTATTCAGATTGACCCATCCTGCCCCTTTAAGAACTGTTGCACACCTTTCTTGCACAGCACTAGGGCATGTATTATTCTTGGTTCAACATGATCCTAATTATCTCATTGTGCACCCTGTGTGGATGGTTAGTTTGACTCCAAATGGAGCTGTGAGGAACCTTAATCAGAGGTGAAACCCTGTGACGTAGTAAGTTAGTTGTGTCTGTGAAGATTCTCAGTCATCCAGGTGAGGTTATCTGGAAGTTGAGTCATGGCAACTAACTTTAAGAAAAAAGTCCAGTTGCCATGACTCAACTTCCAGGTAAGTTAGTTGTATTAAAAAGGAGGATGGATAAACCATCTCCTCTGTTTTTGTCTCTTTTTAAAATATTTCCCTGATGCAGCTCAATTCTAATACCATACTAGATGGATGCTGTGACGATTGCCCCACGTCACTCCTGTCACTCATAGACAGGATCTAATTTGCATGAGCCTATGAGAGGATTGGAGGGGCGGAGTCAGCGGATATATAAAGGTTTGGCAGGAGAGATAGAGGAGAGAACAAGAAGAGAGAACAATAGAAGAGAGATAGGAGTCAGAGAGTTAGTCAGAGAAGAGAGAGAAGGAACAGATACTAATAGAGATAAGCTGGTTAAGATAAATAGATAGAGCAGGTGGTAACTGAGTATATGGCAAGATATATAATACTTTAATGATTTGATTGTATTCAATGAACATCTGAAGAACATCTGTGATTATTATTAAATTTGCTACACTCCAATAAATAAGTTCTGTTGGCAGTTACCAGACAAGTGTTTGACTAACGTCTTTTATATTGTGGATAAAGGAAATCCACTGGTGGCAGTGAGGGAAAGAAAAGACTGAACCCTTTGTGAGGGCACAAAACATAGGTGCTTCATAGAGGTGAACGTCACAGATGCATTGCTCTTTCCAGATGCCACTTTATTTAACCAATAATAATAATTAAAGCAACTGCAGCCAACTGAATAACGGCTGTGAGAAAAGGCGACAAAGAGGGCTATGTCGATTCCTAGGGTCCACCCCACAAGGCAGCACACCCCCAGCAGGGCTCTGGTAGGGGAAAGGGGGCATTACCTCCCTTCCATCTCCCCAACCTTCACTCTAATGAGGACTCTCATAACCACTGGGAATTGGTTCCAAGCCCCCTCTATGAATACTGAAAACTATGGATAATAGCAAATTCTATACATATATAAGGGATGTGGTGGCGCTGCGGGTTAAATCGCAGAAGCCTCTGTGCTGCAAGGTCAGAAGACCAGCAGTCGTAAGATCAAATCCACGCAACGGAGTGAGCTCCTGTCACTTGTCCCAGCTCCTGCCAACCTAGCAGTTCGAAAGCATGCAAATGCGAATAGATAAATAGGTACCACCACGGTGGGAAGGTAACGGCGTTCCGTGTCTAGTCGTGCTGGCCACGTGACCACGGAAACTGTCTATGGACAAACGCTGGCTCTATGGCTTGGAAACGGGGATGAGCACCGCCCCCTAGAGTTGGACACGACTGGACTAAAACGTCAAGGGGAACCTTTACCTTATACATATATATGTACACACACACACACACATGTATCAAGGTAGGATAGAAATATTTTAAATAAATATAGCATGGTAAAAGGAAAATAAACAAGAAACAATTATTTTCAGATGCATTATCAGAACTGGCCATGCTATGTATTCTTCACTAAGAAGTATTCATAGCATGGTCTCTGGCTCCCTGTAGTGGCTAGGTCTGGTAATACATGTGAAAATAGTTTTTTAATATTTTCAGACCGTCAATAAGTGAATCAGTGTATACTGATCTCATTTTTATGGGGGTCCTACTGTGCTGCTTTGCATATTATGTTTGGCTCAAGAATCAATATAGGTAGACAGAAATGAGGGACAAGCAACAGAACTGGTCCAAACACTCACTACACAGTGTACAAAATGACCAAATACAGACTCTAAAACTGTAGTTTACATGTCAGAGTCAGTCTGTACCTTCTCTCCTTAAACTACTTCACCACCATAGCTATCAAAGACAAGATGAGGAAGGAAATATCCCTGGTTTGGGAAACTTGTGACTTCTCATGCAAAAGATCATTGGCACTAATGTAATGGAGGACTTGGGCAACAGTGTCATTTAAAAAAGAAACTGCTGCGGGCAACTGTTGAGAGTCTCAGGGAGAAGTAAATAAATAGGCTGCGACAATACAGTAAGGAATGGGGAGATTAGTGATGAAAACAAACTGAGGGTGTTTTAGGTTGCTAGACCTGTAAATGGCTCAGGGAGTGAGTGTAGCAGTTTCATTTTGCTCTCTTCTACCTCCTCCATCTTTCTGGATTTAAAAAAAAAGAGTTTTGAGATGTTTTTAGGAATCTCAGAAGCAAAATAACCACAACAACATGGTTATTATCAGCTTGATAGTTTGAAAGAAAAGTGCTGATAGGCAATCTAGTATTTATTTAGAAATGGATAAACACTTATTTTTCTCGGGCAAAAGAAAAAGGGATATGCATCTGGGCAAATTGTTGAGTGGGTTTTGAGTACAGGCTGTTAACACATGAGGAAAGGCTATAGGATCCCTTTTTCTTGTGGCCACTCTCATTTCTTGAACCCTCTCCACTCTCCAGGCTTGGGAGAACTGCTGTGCCTGACTGGACAATGAGCTGCTGTTGCCGTCACCATCATCACTTGGCTACGCTTGGCAGCTCTTGGAAAGTCTATGGCTACTCCCCACCACGACCCTCCTCAGAGAAAAAGAGAGAGAGGAACTAAGAAAACAGTCTGTGAACGCTGTATCTTCCTCACAAGCCCCTCTGGAGAATTTTCCCAGGCACTGGTTTCCCTTCACACCGACAAAGCAAAGGAACACAAGCAGCATTTGAACAACTTTTTTTGTAGTACCGTTTCCCTGAAAATAAGACCTAGCCTGAAAATAAGCCCTAGTAGGATTTTTCAGGATGCTCGTAATATAAGCCCAACCCCAAAAATAAGCCCTAGTTAAGTGAAACCCCGCCCTCCACCCTGGTGCAGCCACCAGAAGATGACATGACTGTATTTGAATAAATATAGATTGTTGTACATGGAAAAATAAAACATCCCCTGAAAATAAGCCCGACTACGTTTTTTGGAGCAAAAACTTAATATAAGACTCTGTCTTATTTTCGGGGAAACACGGTATCCTGGCACTTCAGAACTTGAGACAACAGGGACCCAGCTGGAATCCAGTTACCTCCTGAGACTTGGGAACACTACACCCCTGCTGGCCAGTCAACGTCCACCACATCCAGGCCTCCTTGATACTGGATACTCTCTGTGGCAGCCTTCTGTTTCCCAACACACCACCTCAGTCTGCCTATTTGTTTTTTATTCTTCTAATATAAATGCTCTCTGTAACCTGTTGCTTTGGGTGTACAATAAGGACAACAAAAAGGTCTTTAATCAATCTAAGATATTAACCAATTAACTATTACAATTTTTTTGATAAACTGTTTAACAACAACAGCAAAAAAACCCTCTAGACTAGGGAATGCAATTTGTTCTTTTTTTCTTTGTTTTGGCAAAGATCCTGTGTTCCTGTGTCTGTTTTTGTAATACGATGTGCCAGAGCTGAGTTAGGAAGAGTGAAACAAAGCAGACAGACAGAAGACACACCTGCCTAAGGGGACCTGAACAGGATGCTATGCTTTCCATGTATACAGCCCACCAAGGTAGCCAAAAACGAAGAGGAAGACAGGACAAATGACATGGGAAATGGTGCAGTTCAAAGAACTTAGTACAGCCAATGCAAGCTTAGTGTTTGTGGGATGGAGCAACAGAATGAGGTCACACTTGGCTCTCGAAGGCAGACCACTTGCGAAACAGTCTTGAGGAAGTGGACTTGTTTGCCAAAGCTCATGTTAAAATACAGCAGTTAGTCTTCAAGGTGCCATAACGTTTTTGTCTTCTTTTTCTTTTCCCAGATATGTTAGCACAGACTAACTGTGATTGGGTTGTCAGTTGAGGGCGGGACTTTCTTTTCCGCGGGAAGAAGTGACGAAGACGAAGATAACGGTATAAACACATCTTTTTTATTCTTTTTACATTCTAGGTTATCAACATAATACGGATCTAATAAACTTAACTCTGGTAACAACTTATAACTCTTGATATTCATGTTTTTCTCTTCTTTACCATCCCTCATTCCTCTTTCGTCCCACGGGGATTTTGATCGGTTTGGCTCCAAGTGGGGAAGCTCAAGGCTGCACAAACTGTCCCACAACAAGGGTGTCTCACATACTTCCCCTCTAGATAGGGTAGGTAACTGGTTGTACCAACGTACGTTACCTTCTTCTCTGTATCTTGCGAACGGGCAACCGCCACCATATTCCATCCTGTCTTCCATTTGACTTTTTCTTTATCCCCCGAACTGACAGGATCTGGTAATAAGCCTCCTCCGGTTCGGAGATTTGGGAACTCTCGGACTAGTTCTACTGGTCCCTATCTTTGTTCAACCTTCCCTTCTGTCTGCACACCTATCTCCTTTCTTTCCACATCACGTCTCCTCCTCTCTCTTCCTCCTCCCTCCTCTTTTATATCCTCGTCCCTGTGAGGGTTCGAATGTAGCCTCCTCTTTCTCTTGAAATAAAACAGGAATCTCTTTTTGATTGCAACTCAAACTGTCTTTTATTGTTTTAAACTGGGGAAGAACTTCATTTGTGGTAACTTGAGGTAACATCTCTTGCGACGTCAACGAACGTTGCAAGGGTATCCAAAGACTTGTGTCAAACAGATTTAGGGGTTTCTCATCCCATGGACCGGGTAAAAAGGGGTTATAACCGGGACTGTCTCTTTCTTCTCCCACCTCTCTCAATAGCGGTAGGGTCTCTTCATCTCCATCCTCTCTCCAGATTGGGTCTCCCGTTCCCTCAAAGGTAGTCCATGGTCCCGGAGATACGCCACTCCCCGTGCCTCCTCCGCACGCCATGCCCGACGCTCCTCCGCCTCTCTGGCCACAAGTTCCTTTTCTTCCTTTAGCCGCCTCCTCCACTCCCTCCCTCAGACTCTCCCCAGTACGACGGTCGCTGGGGAAGCCCCTTCCTCCGGAGATAATCCGCTTCTTCTCTCGGGACCTTTACCTTTTCCCATTCCCCAGTCCATGGGTCTTCTACCCAGATAAGTTCCCAACCTCCTGGTATGTTGTTGTGTCCCCTTTTTATATCTCCTATTCCCGCCTCCACCACCGACCTCCCCTTTTCTACTTTTCCCGCCAAATCCCCTTCCGTCTGGGTCGCCACGGTCAAACCCCGCAGACTTGCTTCCAACTCCCGGGTGTCTATTCCCTGGTGTATTCTTTCACAAGGGGTTGGTGGAGGAGTGGTCTGCACCTCTTTTGATATCTTACGGGTGGACGGCACTCCAACGAGAGCTTCTATACTCTCCTCTCGCCTGTCACATACCCCCCATCCAAGAGGGCCGTCCTCTCTTCCTCGCTTCTGGCCCATGGTCCCTGCCGAGAAAAATAATCGACATTAGCATGCTCACTGCCTTTCCTATATTGGACCGTGAAAGCAAACGGTTGTAAAGCCAAGTACCAGCGGGTGAGTCTAGGGTTAGTTTCCTTCATCCGGAGCAACCACTGTAAGGGGGCGTGATCAGTGACCAAAGTAAATGGAGCACCCTGGAGGTAATATCGCAGACTATAAGTAGCCCATTTGATTGCTAAGGCCTCTTTTTCTATCACCGCGTATTTTTGTTCCCTGGGAGTAAGTTTTCGACTCAAATATAATACGGGATATTCTACACCTTCTCTAATCTGTGACAATACTGCTCCGAGACCCTTTTCCAAAGCATCCGTAAACAGAGTGAAAGGAAAACCAAAGTCAGGAGTGAACCTGATAGGTAACTCGCAGATGACAGATTTCAATGTCTTAAACGCCTCTTCCTGTTTGTCCCCCCATGACACCCATCTGCTAGCTCTCTTCCGGGTCAAGTCGGTTAAAGGGGCGGCAATACTTGCAAATTGGGGAATAAATTGCCTGTAATAACCCACCAACCCTAAAAATTGTTGGACTTGACGTTTTGTTCTGGGTCGATACCATTGAGATATTTTTGTAACTTTTTCCAGCTGGGGTTGTATTTCCCCTTGTCCTACTTTAAACCCCAGATATTCTACTTTGGATAAGGCGATTTTGCATTTTTTGGGGTTTACCGTCAAACCTGCCTTTCTTAGCTCAGTCAGTACCCTTCGAAGGTGAGTTAGGTGTTCTTCCCAAGTATGACTGTATACAATAATGTCATCAATGTATGCTGCGGCACAGTCTTGTACTGGCCCCAGACCTTTATCCATGAGGTGTTGGAAGGTTGCCGCGGCTCCATGTAACCCAAAAGGCATTTTTACAAATTGATAAAGGCCTTTAGGGGTGCAGAAAGCTGTTTTCTCCCTATCTTGGGGTCTTACTGGAATTTGCCAGTAACCCTTGGTAAGGTCTGTGGCGTTTTCACCCTTTTTGAATCCCACACCGCTGGAACCTATGTGGCGTTGGACCCACTTGTGCCTTGGTCTGTCCACCTAGACTCAGACCTCAGAGCACACCAGGGCAAAACTAAACTCTTTCCTTTCTTCCACTGCTGCCACCAGGAGATCCCTACATCCCCATCACTCCTTTAGAAAGAATCAGGTCCACTCTTTAATGAAATAGAAAGATCTCTAGTTTATTTGCTTATTTGTTTCAGTATATTAATATTCAGTTCTA
The DNA here is from genome assembly GCA_037013535.1 of Intellagama lesueurii. Classification (NCBI taxonomy): domain Eukaryota; kingdom Metazoa; phylum Chordata; class Lepidosauria; order Squamata; family Agamidae; genus Intellagama; species Intellagama lesueurii. The sequence continues at coordinate 284,319,491 of JBAJHW010000001.1, read as the reverse complement.
TTCCTTCTCCCTTCCAGTCACTGGTCAATCACTTCTCAGATCTCCTACTATATTTTCATCAGTCTAATCACACTCCTATAAATCTCTGAACTCAGCTAATCAAACTCCTTCCAAAACTCTGATCCCCTTCTCCCCCTCAGGCTCTGCCTCTTATACTCTGCCTCTTGGCTCCGCCCCCCAGCAACATAAATATGCATGACTCACTCTAACTAAACCTGAGCCATGACCACATTTAAAGGAGAACGCTACAAGGTCGATGGAGCTCAAATAAGTAGCGCCCCCTAGGCGGTCTAGCAAATCCCCCACCCTCGGCATGGGGTAAGCGTCGAATTTTGAGACAGAGTTGACCTTACGGAAATCTACACAAAAACGTAGTGACCCATCTGGCCTGGGTACCATCACCGGGAAACTTCTCCAAGGTCCCTGAGCTGCTTCAATCACTCCTAGGAGTAACATTTCCTCTACTTCTTGCTCAATGACCCCAGCTAATTGTCTGGGCCACGTTCGCCCTGAGGAGCGTACTACTACCCCGGGTGTGGTGTCAATAGCATGTTCTACCAGGTGGGTATAACCTGGTATTTTAGAAAACACTTCCGGGAACTCTGCTTGCAATTGTAGAACCTGTTCTTTTTGATTCTGGTCAACCTGTTCATCTATAATCATTCTACCCTCTTGGGTTATTTCTTCACTTTCTGGTCCTAATTCCTCTTCTACTTCCTGTCCGTATAGGCATTCCCTGTCTATCCATCTCTTTAGCAAGTTTACATGCAATACTTGTTTCTTTTTCCTCCTATCTGGGGTTTCTACCTCATAATCTACCTCGCTAACCTTCCTCAAGACCTTGTAAGGCCCGTGCCATTTGGCAAATAGCTTGGACGTTTCAGTAGGGAGTAACACCAGCACCTTCTGGTCAGTTTCAAACTCTCTAGGTTTCACCCTTTTGTCATATCCTGCCTTTTGTCTAGATTGAGCTTGTCCTAAGTTGTCCTTGGCTAGTTCCCAGGCTAACTGTAAACTATTCCTCATGTCCACTATCTGCTGCAAGGCGTTTTGAGAGTGCTCCTCTCCTTCTTCCCATTTTTCTCTCATCAAATCCAACACGCCCCTCGGGTGTCGCCCATATAGCAATTCAAAAGGCGAGAACCCTGTGGATGACTGAGGAGCTTCCCTCACTGCAAACATTAAGGGTGCCAGGAAAGTATTCCATAGTTTAGGCTTTTCTAGTACCAATTTCCTGAGCATGCCTTTCAGTGTTCTATTGAATCTTTCTACCAAGCCATTGGCCTGTGGGTGATAAATTGAGGTCTTCAGGGGTTTCACCCCCAGCGTTGCCCACATTTGTTTAAATGTCAGACTCATGAAATTAGAGCCCTGATCCGTCAGCACCTCGCGGGGAAATCCCACCCGCGAAAAGACCTCCAACAATTCTTTAGCTAACACCTTTGCAGAGGTGGTTCTCAAAGGAATAGCCTCCAGGTATCTGGTGGCATAGTCAATGATTACCAGGATATACTGGTGTCCGCCCGCTGATTTAGTAAGTGGTCCCACAATATCCATCGCAATCCGGTCAAAGGGTCTGTCCACCAGCGGCATAGGTATCATTTCTCCCCCCGGTCCTGCCTTTGCTTGGGTCAGCTGGCACTCAGGACAGGATTGGCAGTATTCTTCTATTTCTTTGGCCATTCTGGGCCAGAAGAATCTTTGTCGAATTCTGGCCAAAGTTTTTTGTGTGGCCAGATGTCCCGCCAACGGTAAGTCGTGTGCCAGGTGCATTATCCAACCTCGAAGCCGGTTGGGTACTACCAGCTGGGTTTCTTCGCCATCTCTAGTCTTAGTGACCCTATACATTAGTCCCTGTCTGATTTCCAAGTTCGTTTCGCTCTCCTTCGTGGTTCCTTCTGGAACCACTTGCAACCGGCTCTCCTCTAAGCTCATGTCATCTTGTTGCCAATTCCTTAACTGGTCTCTAGACAAGTTCACCATTTCAGACTCCCACGTATAGTTCTCAGTTTCTCCACTACACGCTTCCGCTATGGTGCCAGTCAGCTCTTCTACCCCCGGCCAGTCTCTCCCTAGAAGCATGTCCCTTCCTAGGCCTGGCACTACTCCTACTTCCATTTCCCTTTTTTGGTCTCCTATTTCTACTTCTGCCCTTGCTGTCTCGTATTCCTTGGCATCGCCATGTATGCATTTAATAAGCATGGGTTCCGGCAGTCTCTCCCCTTGCAATTCTTTCACCAGGGTCTTGCTGCACCCTGTATCAATAAGGGCCCTTTTCCATTGTCCATTTACTCTAGCTTTTACAGCCCACCCCGGGTGGTCTTCATCACCCACCTTGGCCATCAGGGTGTAAATATCTGTCCAGGTGCACTCCTCCGCTGGGCAGAACTTTTTTATGTGTCCGTACTGCCCACAGCCGAAACACGCCACCATCTTTTCCTTATTCGTGTTCCACGTGGTTGGCTGTTTGTTCGCTCCCGGATCCGATGTTATCAGAGGTCTGAGTACCCTTGTTCCAGTCGGGTTCACGAATTCTACCCGATCTGGCCTAGTTTTCTTATAGCTCTGATTATTCGGGCCTCGTGCTGCTGCGTGTGCTGCTATCTCTGCCATCTTGTCTCTGCTTCTCGGTCTTTCTATCTGCATCATGGTCTTGTTGTGCCACGGCTCTTCCGCCTCTAGATAGTCTTCCAGCAGCGTTACAGTGCCCTCTAGATTGGAGGGTTTGTTTTTTACGACCCAATTCCGTGGTCCCGTTCCTAACGTGGATATCAACTGTTCCATTATGACCAGTTCAAGCACCTGGTCTGCCGTTTTCCCTTTTGGTTGTATCCATCTCGTAGCGTTGACCCGCATTTTCTGTGCCAGGGTCCGTGGGTGTAACCTGGGCTTCAACTTTAATTCCCTGAACCATCGTCGGTATGCCTCCTCGTTCAGATTCAGAGTATTGAGGATCGCCGTTTTGACCATTGTGTAATCACCAGCTTCCAATGGATCTAAGGTGTCTACTACTTCTTGTGGTAACCCCGTTAAGTAGGGCATGAGGATGAGGGCCCATTGTTCTTGTGGCCATTGGGCCGATGTCGCCACCCATTCGAAAGTATTTAGAAACGCGGCCGGGTCGTCTTGCAGGCCCATCTTTTGTAATTTTATGGGCGGTCGGTGTGCGATTGGTGTAGGGTTCTGTTGTGCCGGTGTCTGGGTAGGGCTCACGTGTGTTGTCTTGAGTTGTTCAATTATGAGCCGTTGTTGTTCCGCTAATTGTCTGATGAGGGTTTCTTGTCCTTCAGTAATTCGTTTAATCCATTGGTCTGATTCTCGCTCATTCGGTGGAGGCTCTCCTCGTTGGGCGCCAATATGTGAGGGTCCCATCTCATCAAATCTAACTCCTCCCCCTTTTTATCTTGTCTGCTTTCCGCCAGGAATATTTCCACTGCTTTATTCTTCCATACTTCCTCCTCCTCCAATTGAATCAACTCCCCTATTGCACAGTTAGTTTCTACTTCTTCTCTTTTCTCCTTGGAGGACGGCACACTAAGCTGGCCTCCTTCACACTAACACCACTACCTCTTCTAAAACTACCACTTGGGAATTATCTTCCTAATAGATTTGTCAGACAGGCCTTTCGGGTTGTGGTATCTCTACCCTTTGGAGATCAGAACTGGCAGGACCACGCATGTTGGACAGGAATGTACAGACTGGTTTCACTGGACAGCTCTGGGACTTAACGGGTCCTCTAGACGCCACTGAGACCACCAAGGGTTGGGCGACATCCAGTCAACAGTGACAAGTCTTTTAAAGTTTGTTGCAAAACTACGTAACTCTTTTAAGGTGGGATTTATACCGCCGCCCGCCTCCCCATCCCTACATCCAGTCATGTCTCGGCTAGTGCCGGTTTCCGATGTCCAGCAACAACAAACCCATTGACCTCTCATTCCCCCCCCCCACAAAACACACGCTTCCACGGCCCCCTCAAATCCTTCCCCTCTCGTGCTCCGAAGCGTGCAACCTCCGTGCTTTTTGCTCGTCGCCTGGTTTAGACCTGTCTGGTTGAGGTTTAGCGATTCCTAAGCAACCAAGTCAGGCTAATCCCTAGCGATCCCATCTGTCTCTATGGTCGCCAAAGCCGTAGAGGCGCAGCAATTTATGCCAAGTACGTCACAAACACAAAGGGACGGGAAAACGCTGCCCCTGCTATGCACGGAAGCGGTCAATCCCGGAGACGGTTTACGCAAGCGCAGAAACAGCACAGCGACAGTAACGGGGCAACCGCACGAGACACGCCCGTCTGCGTCGCTCGATTGGTCGAGAGCCTAGGCTTTGTACTGCACAGCCGCGGAACGGGGAAGAGAGAAGAAAAGACACGCCCGTCGCTGCGCGCGCGCGCATGCGCGCTGACAACGGTTGAAACCGGGACTGGGGCTGCTGGGTTGGGAGGCGGCGTTGACGCCTCTGGAGGAGCAGCGAAGATGGACGAGCTCCAGTCTGCCGAGGAGGTAACGGCGTTGAACGGCCGCGCTCCGCCTCCCGCTCTCCCCGCGTCGGGCAGAGAAGCCTTCGTCGTTCTGGCCTTCGTCTTGCCCGCCGCCGTGGCTCCGCGCAGTCTCACGGCCGGGAAAGCGCGAGAGGGAGGGAGACGGTGCCGGGTCGCCGCCCCGGTCAGGAGCCGCCTCTTCCCCCCTTTGTTGCTCCTCGTCCTCCGAACCTTCCTGGGCACGATCTCGGCCTCTCGCCGCCCTTCCACCCCGAGGGCTTCCCCCGCCGGTGCTCGGGCGATGCCTCCGGCGAAGGAGGCGGCATTGTGCCTCGCGTGTGACCGGGATCGCCTTGCCGTTCTGGGAAAAGGGGGTCCCCCCCCCCAATGGACATGAAAGAAAAAAGAGAGAGATTCAGAGGAGGAAGAAGAAGAAGAAGAGGTCCCGCCAGGGCGGGGCGGGGGGGTTCTTCGTGCGAGGATACGGCCGGGTTGGAAGGAGCGGCTGAGGGCTGCACAAAGGCGCTTCTGGGCGGCGGCGGCGGCGGCGGCGGGGGGGGGGGGCTTTGCTCTGAAGTGGAAAGAATTGGGTTATATGGCGGGAGGGCCCCCCAATATGTGCCCTTTTGTGCCCTCCTTCCACAGACAGTTGTCGGTGACCGCTGCTGGGAGCCCTAGGTGTGCAGGTTGGGGGATGTCAACCATCCTTTCCTTTTGAAAACCTGCCTCTCTACCAGCTTCCAGAGTTGTTCTTTCCTGATTGCTTATGCTTGTACACTAGTGATGGATGGTGCTATAATAGCTGAGCAGAAACAAGGTGTTAGATGCTTAGGTATCTAATTAGACCTGATATTAGAATGATCAACTTGCAAATTACTACTGAATTTTTTTATCAGTTTTGTACAATGCGAATTTTACGTTTGCTTTAAAATGTTACTTCTGATCTTTTTTAAAGACTGCCTTTATTGTGGATGAAGTGAGCAACATTATAAAAGAGGTAAGATAATCTTTATGCCATATTTTAAGAACACAAGATGGCATGCACAGTTAAATTAGTTGTGTTTCCCCCATTCATAATCAGAATCCTCTTGCTGATTTATGCTTGAGTAAAGAAGAATCACATAAGTCTTTGTGGCAAATTGCCACTCATTAATCAGGGTCTTATTTTGATCGGTTCATACATTCTGGAACACAACCAATACTTCAGTAACGAGTAGCAATTTGCTGCCAAGACTTATGTGATTTTCTTTACACATGCATAGATTAGCAATAGGATTCTGGCCTGCAACTCTTAAAATACATATATGTAACATCCACAGTGTTAGAAATATTTGATGTCTTAAATTGCACAATTAAGAATGATAATTATTATATGGATAGTATAAATTTAATAGGTGTAGTAATAAATAAGATTTGAAATCATGCTATAAAATAAGTTTGTATTGTACACTTGTTTGTTTAAAAGAATTCTGTTTGGATAAGTGCTGTTCCATAAGACATTTTAAAAAGATTTTCAGGGAATAGCCATGTTAATTTGCTGCTACAACAAAGAGTCTTACAGCACCTTAAAGGCTAACACGTTTATTTGGGGTAAAATTGTACAGACTGTAGCTACAAACTGTGGTGTTTTTGTTTTTTAAAAAAAGATAGCAATTTAGTAATACAGTTTTTGTCTTGTAAATGAAGTAACCAAAATAGGTCCAGGTTCACATAAGCTGAAATCCTGTTGTTGTAAGTTGCAATTAGTGTAGGGCTTTTGAATCAATTGAACTTACTTAGGAGTTGACTCGCCAAATCACCACTGCAATGAGCCTTCTGTAGTTGCAACTTACTGTACTAAGCAACATGATTTCAACAATTATGTTCTTAATTCAAAACGGAAAGCTGGAGACAATAAATGTGGTTGTTTCCATGAATGAAAAAGAAAAGAGCCAGATCTAAGCAAGTCTTTCCATACATGCAGGAGTGTCCCCCTACTCACCCCTGATCTGCAACCCTTTATACTGTGTTGGATTTCACTGACATCCAGGAGTGGCCTTTCAAAGGATGTAAGGAGCTAGGATGTGTGTGTGGTGGGTTACAAGAAGGAAGACTGTTGTGGTTTTCAGTACTGAAGAACTAGAATGCAATTCTCAAATGCATCTTCCCGCATCCACCCACCACTATCTTCATCCTCGGGGTCAAGATATTCTCCTGAACAATTTATGGCATGGCAGAAGGAAGATTTATGACAGGTGGAGGGGGGGGGCTTTTTTGAGTGGAAGCCCCACCTGCTGGTAGAATGACGCTACTAGAGATGGGCCGGAATGGATTCAGAACCCTCTATCCGAATATTGTTGTGCGACAGCACAACTGCCGCTTGGACTCTCTCCTCACCCCCTGGACTGGCGGAGCCACTCATCTTTCATTGTGCACCACTGGGGTCCTTTATTGCCGATGGTGCACCAATCTGGGCAGGAGCTTGGCCAGCAGGTCCCCACCTCCACAAACAGCTGTCCACTCATCGGCTGCACAGGGAGAATCCTCATCCTGCCTCCTTGCCAAGTGGACGACTGCCTACGGAGGTGGGGACCTGCCGGCTGAGTTCATGCCCCAATTGATGTGCTGCTGGTGATGAAGGACCCTGATGGCATGCAACTAAAGGTGAGTGTTTTTGCCTGTATGGGGAGTGGGGAAGAGAGTCTGCACGGCAGCTGTGCTGCCTTTTGGATAGAAGCTTCCGAATTAATTTGGGCCCATCTCTAAGTACTACCTTTTTTATCTGCCAGGTTCCATATGAGGTCTTTTGACTTCCAGCCTGTACTGTATATCTGCTATCTGTCTATATTGCACTCTGGATAGCCAAATAGAATAGCATCCATAAAGAGTTTTTATCTCTCTTTCTAATGAATAAGCATATCTGATTTAGGACTTTGCCTTATATAATATTACTTGACCTCTAACCTAATCTGCAAGCCGTTTAAGTCTACTTCAGTTGCAGTGGTGACATCAGTGGGATTGAACTCTGTGTTTAATTTCTGTGCCTTACCCTGGGAGTTAGCTGTTAGTGACTTCCAGTGGTAGAATCATGTAGTTACTAGATTTTTGGAAAGTGTACCACAGTTGTTAAGCTACCAATGTTTTGTTTACTAATCCTTTATTATGGCAACCTCCTTAGCAATTAGTGAAGGTTTATGAACCTGCACTAAATATTCTATACAGTGCTATGGAGAGTTCATGCATTCTTTCTTAACACTTGGTAACTTAGTTGTAGGTACGACTCATCTGTTTAAGAAGGTCTCCTCTTCCTAATGCTGCATTTATATGTTTGCTAAGAATTAACCATTTTTTCCTCTGGCACCGTGTAAGTTTAAAAATCTGTATAAAATAGATAGAGGGTAGTGACAGTGAATGAAAAAACAATGTATTCTCGATGGCTGTTGTGGGTTTTCCAGGCTGTTTGGCCATGTTCTTAATGAAAAAACACTTTTCTTTTTCTTGTACAGACCACCACCAATCACCATGACAAATATGCATGACTATTTCAGTCTTCGGAAATAGTTTACTACTCTAGAGGTTACAGTGCAAACAAGCAGTTTAATTTTGCAGTCTTAGTTTCACTTTGTTTTAATGGAATTCATTCTTAACAGAAGCCCTGTGTAGTTGCACAGGGGAACATTCACTTACTGATTGTAGCCTTTGAAATTAATGCACATATTTTAAAATCATGGGCTAGTATACTGTTCCCAGTTGTGTGGCATAACCATGTCACATATGGAGCAGGAGGTGATGTTCTGGGAGAGAGGGGCATTGTGTAATGCAGTTCCAGAGCATGAAGAAACTAACTGGGATGCCTTGTGTGCAGTAACATGTGTGGAACCTTTAGCTGTATACAGTCTTACACAGCTCCTCTAATGCTGGAACAGCTTGTGCAATGTCTAGTTATGGCTGCTGATTGTACCAACAGGCCGCTAGCCATGAGCTCTTGGAGTTACAATTCACCGGCAGAATGGTGGTAAAAGGAACCTCTTTTCATTTGTAGGCCATTGAAGGGACAATAGGTGGCAATGCATACCAGCACAGCAAAGTGAATCAATGGACTACAAGTGTTGTGGAGCAAATTTTAAGCCAGCTGACAAAGCTGGGGAAGCCATTTAAATATGTTGGTAAGTTAATACTTTCCTATTTTTATTATCATTTTGACAAAAATGGGTTTCAGTTAAACTTAAAAACTAAAGTTTAAAATTGGAATTGAAGAGGGGGAATAAGTGTTGAAACTGTGGTTTGACCTTTGAAGGTCATAAAAATGGGATCACATAACTGACTTTATGGCTCAAAGCAAGTATGATGTAACATGTGTGGCCTTTTCCTAACAGCATTCTTGTTTTCTGCAACTTACAGTGACATGTGTGATTATGCAAAAGAATGGTGCAGGTCTTCATACAGCAAGTTCTTGTTTCTGGGACAACACTGCTGATGGTACAACAATATTTTAAAACTTTTTTCTTGGATACATCAGTGAAATGTTTTATAGAGTGTTTGCGTGATTTATGGAAGTAGTTTCCTTTAGGAAGAATCCGCTGCAACCACTTACCCTCTGGAAACAGCTTCTGATTCCAGCAGATGTAAGTGATTAGGGAGCAGGGTTTTATTGTCGCTAAGAGTGATGGTAAATTACATCTCAGTGCTGGGAGTGATGTACTTCAGATAACTAAATAGTCTGTGTAGCACTGTGTTGGCTTAGACTTATTCAGTGAACATGATTTTCAGCAGTTGATATGAAAAGAACTGTTTTTACTACACATGGGAGCTTTGTATTCGTATCCTGGGGGATACAAATATGAAGCTTGGCACCACAGGTGCCACGGTGGTCCATTCCGCGTGCCCCCCCCCCGCGCGAAGCAGCCTAGCTCACTCACCAGGCTCCTCGCAGCGCAACACCTCCGAAGGCAGTGACATCACTCCAATTGCAGAAGTAGTTCTGCTGGCGCTGCCCTGCCTCTCCCCTTAGCTGACCGTTCAGCAGCTGAGCAGGGAGACTTTTCTTCACGCTTCCTTTTGCCAGAGTGGTCGGCTGTGGGGAGAGGCATGGCAGCACCAGTGAGACTTCTGTGATTGGTGTGATGTCACTGCCGTTCGACGTGTGCACTGCGAGGATCCCAATGAGTGGACTGGGCTGGTTTTGTGGGGCAGAAATGGACCACTGTGGCACCTGTGGTGCAGAGCTTTGTATTCTTATTCGCCAGGGTACGTATACGAAGCTGCCATGGCTAGTTTTTACTTTGCAGAATCTCAGATGCATTGCTTTAAAGTAGATGCACCAGTTTATCTTTTCTACGTATAGTAGGATTACCCTAACATAATGTTGTTCTTTATAGGAACCTGCACTGTGAGATGGGAAAACAAGACTATGTACTGTATTGTCAGTGCCTTTGGACTTGCAATATGATTGCCTTGGAATTCTTCAGCCTTTGTGTCATCACTTCCATTTCATAAATCCACTAAAACTGTGAATTCAATGAGCAGTGCTGTTTTTAGAGAACTTCTGCTTTCCACCAGTGAAAAAATGGGAGAGCAATTTCAATACCTGTTACACAGACACATCACCCTTTATTCATATCCTGCACCCCCTGTCTTAACACTGTAAGACTTTCTCAAGGTGCTAAAACCTGAAACCTGCTGCAGTTCTTCAGCTTTATTCCAACTGGTTTGAATAAGATTAATTTCCACACGATAGGTTTGTTTGTTATTAAATTATTGAAATGCTGAGCCTGTGTGTGTGTATTTGTAAAAGCTTCAGATTGAAAAAGCAAGAGTGAGGCTGACCTGTAGCATTATTCATCTAAAAAACAGGCTGCAGGGTTATTCTCCTTCCTGCATTTCTCTTGTGCTCTTGAACCAAGGTGAGCTCTTGGGAGGGTCTGGGAGACCTCTCAATGATCCCTATCAACCTTCTTGATAAAGCTGGAAGTCAGCTTAGGGTTTACCCCTTCACTTTTAAAAAGCACAAAGTGGAACAAAGAGCATTTTGAGCATAACGCATACTGCCTGGGGGCTTCAAGGAGTGTGATTTTTTTTTTTTACTGCAGTGGAAGGAGGCATGGGTTGCCTTACAGCTATTAAAATGGCAGAACTATTGTTAAACTGTTGTTTAAGTCAGACAGCTTGAGGTGCCCTAATTCCACAAAGGTTATTATAATGATTGAAAAAAATATATGGGCAAAATCAGTTGAGTCTTTAGTGGACCATTAACATATTAAAAGGGCCTGATGAAGATTTCTGAAGGACTCCAAAAGTTTGGAATTGTCAGCAGAGATGAGAAACTTCCAGGCCATCGGCTCCATCTAGCCCACAGTGGTTTTCTCCTAATGTTGTGAGAGGAAATCTTTCAAGACTGGAGAATCTTTGTTGCTAGTGAAAGGCAGCCTTCATCACTGAGAACAGGAAACTCCACTTCTGGTTCTCATCAATTTTTTTGAGGTAAGTGGGGCTCCTGCATATGGCTCTTCGATGCAGTGATGACATCCCTTTGTACACCAACTGAATTAAGATAATGACCTACACACTTGGAGGAGTTAAGCCATCAAGGACCAACAGAGTCTCTTTCTCAGAGCACAGAATTCCCTGCCAAAGTAATAGAGGCTTGTGATAGCCAAATCAGTCATGGGGATAATCCAGCCTCCAGACCTTGCTAAACAGCAAGAACTTCAAAAGTGATTTTTTTTTCTGACTTTATTCACCAGTCTTACAGTTATATGCTTTTTTGTATTCTGTAATGCCCTCATATACAAGACAGTCATGTGGCCCTAAGTATGTTTAGAGAGATTAGAAATAGGAACCACTGAACCATAGAAATTTGTTAAAAACAAATATCCTGTTAGTTGCATGCAAGCCCTTCAACTATTCTTAATAGCACAAACCCATTTGTTGCTCCAGCATTTCTAAAGACCATTTTCTATGTTCTCTTTATTTGTAATTTGCTTTCAACTCACAACTTATTCTTCCTAGCCCCTTCTTAATAATGTCATGTGGCTTATCTGTGGCTTAATTTTAGGGTGTATTGTTGATCCTCTTAGAGGACACATAATACCATTAGTCTCTAGCCCTGTACATTCAGCCTGAAAACCTATAGGTCTTAAAGGGTGGTGTAGAAAGGAGTGTGCACCTCTTTCTAGAACTGCAGACATTCACATTTTCAGTGCAAAGGTTTTCATGTGTCCCTTTGTTATTTCTTGCTGTTATTTCTTCCCAGTCCTATGCAAGAACGTTTGGAATATACAGATGACATGTGGGATGTTTTGTTTAACTTTTACCACTGTCCACAAAAGTCACTTCAAATATCTGTTTTAATTAGCTGATCTGATAGCCACAATCTTTCATGAGAAAATAGTATCTATTATATATATATTATTAGTTTTATTTGTATGCCGCATTTCTCCCAACCAAGGGACTCAAGGCGGCTCACAGCATTAAAATTCACATATAATTCATATGTCAGGTTGTTCAGGTGCCAATAAATGCCATCCAAAAAAGGTGAATTCATTTGAAAAAGCAGATTCCATTTTCCTGAGGGGTATTCAATGTCTCCTTCAAACCCGAGAAATCAAGAAAAGTTCCATAAATGAACATAAATAGAAGGGTATCGGTTTCACTGTTACAATAGCTTTTACTAACAGCAGTGAGACTAATTTGATATGCACATATGGAAAATAGAAGTATGGTATTATTTATTATTTGCAGGAAGTTACACAGGATTTATAGGTACAGAGATTCAGTATAAAACTTTATTATGAACATGTTGAACACAATTGTATTATGCAGTCTCCAAGCACTTGAGCACCAAATAGTTACTGAAAATCAACTTTAATCTTGATTTTGTATTACTCCTCAGGGAATGTAATCTCTAATGATCTTGGTTACTCATGTTCATTAAAAACATTTCCCCTGAAGCATGAAGTTGACAGATTAAGATAAATCATGCATAACCTTCCAAAAAGCAAAACTGTATTTACAACTTCCCATTAACATGAATATCCACTTTGAAAATGCTCTAGTCATATTTTGGTATAAAATATTTTCTAGAGATTTACTTCATTTTACATTTATTTATAAATGTTAAGTACAGTGATGCAAGGACCTCGTCATATCAGTTACTGGCACAGTTGGAACATATGGCTAAAATACAACACACAGGATCACACCATTTAAATGCAACAGCAGCCTTTTGCCTCAGTCACCAGTTTAATATTTTCCCATTGAAAGATTGCAGTCCTTTGCCCTTCACGTGGGAAAAAAATCCAGTGAACTCAGTGAGATTTCTGAATTAATATGTACAGGATGAGACTGCAAGCCTCATGTTAAAAAAATAGACTATCAATGAATTTTTAAACATATATCCTATTCCCAGGTATATGCCACCAAATGACATTTAGAATGTAGTCGAAATTACTGTTTTTCATGAACACTGTAGTGCAGGGAAAAAAGCTCTTTGGAGGGAGGGGGGACGTTGGTGATGTCATCAAATGGCCAAATTTGATTGGCAATATGACAGTTATGACATCTCCCTTCACTACATGATCCCCATCTGGGTGGGATCACCTATAATATGGAACAAAGTAGCAGCGATTACAAGGGAGATAGATGCTACAGCAGCAGCAGGCGGTGTCACCATCAGGGAAAACCAGTGACACTGATTAGGTTATTTAGAAGGTAAAATATTTGACAATTTTGGGTTGTGGGGATTACCACCAAAATTTCTAGTTTCTATTTAAAAAAAAACACATCCAAGACAACTCTAGTTCTGCTGCTCTCTCAGCTTTTTACTGGCATGTTTTTATATTTTCTTGTCACTTGTAACGACAAGCATTTAAGTCTTCAGATACTTTTCTTCTTGCTAGTTTATGGTACAACCACAAGCATATGGAGGAAATGAACATTGGTTAATAGATATCTTTAATGGAATGAATATAAACTAGAAGCACCTCAGAGAGGTCACATACATAGTGGAGACAATGCCAGTATTGTCTGAGACAATAGGTACATTATTGTATAAATTTTGCTTCCACCATACATTAAGCAAGCACACATGCCACAGAAGCCATTTCTTCTCAGTGTGAATTCTCAGCACAAATCCTGCATTTATTTGTAACAAAGCATCTAGTGTTTTACATGAGGTGCTATTTTCTTTTGCTGCAACAGACTGATTCCTATAAATATCTTCTCAGGATTTAGTTATGAGGGGATCTAGCATGAATTCAATTAAAAGCCCAGCTCAATAGGAATGGTCTGTTGACTGTTCTTTATGACACCAACTGCATACCGTATCAAAAGGCACTTCCATTAACAGCTACCCTAGCTTAGGGTTGCCAGATACATGGGTACCAAAAGGAGGACATAGAAAGACAAAAAAGAGGACAGAGGAGGACGTATTGAATGTTTCATTTAACAAACAGGAAGGGGGCCTACCGAGAAACAGCAGCTTCCGATTGGGAGCAAAGCAAATAAACCCGAACCCACCCTGGCCTGGCTGCAGGATCCCCCGGCCGCTCGCACTCTGCACAGGCTCAGAGGCAACCTTGCTAATCTGGATGCCCAAACAAGGCTCCAGCACAGGCAGGGGGAAAGTGACGCCGGGCAAAGCTGAACGAGGCAGCCTCCCCTCCCCCAAGGGTCATAAGTTCAAGGCTGGGGAGTGTGGGAGTTGGAGTGTCCGAAAGGGACTTTGAACACACACAGTCCAGGCGCTCGCCTTCCCATCGATGCGCTCGGGCGCTGCTTGCTCCTGCCTTGCTCGGCGGGCGGCGCTCTGCTCGTGCTGCCTTTCTGGGCTCCACGCGGGCATGGTGGATCATCGAGCAGCCGCGGCGGGGGCGGGAGGGGGTGAGGGCTGCGCTCCGGCACCGGCGGCAGGTAACAGGGGGTGGGCAGGTAGATGGCAGGGAAAGACAGGGGGAGGGGGGTCCTTCCACCTCTCCACCCAAAATTATAACATAAAATATACAAAAGCCGGACATTTTAAAGGTTTTTTTCTTTGCCTGCCAGACGGAGGACATTAGGCTAAAAAGGAGGACATGTTCTCCTTTTGCCGGACGTCTGCAACCCTACCCTAGCTGCCTGTAGGGAAAGCATACAGCCAGGCAAGAGGATCTCTTATTTAGATAACTCCTTGTTATCTAGGAATGCAATGCATCCTTCTCAACTGTAATATCATCACATCAATACGAAGAAGATTTAATCATAGAATCATAAACTAAGGGAATTGGAAGGGGCCTACAAGGAATCCAACCCCCTGCTCAATGCAGGAAACCAAATCAAAATATATCTGACATATGGTTGTCTGATTTTTTTCTTGAATGCTTCCAGCATTGGAGCATAGTAAGTCTAAAAATAATCTTGTCTCCAGACTGGTTAGTAGAAAACAACCACATGGCATTCTGACTTGATCCCTCCACTACCTCTTGTTCTTCTTCATCAGCAACACAGAAACAGTCCCCATTCCCTCTGAGCATTCAAAGTTGCATGGTGAGATTAAATCTCTTCAACAGCACAAAAACAAAGTCAGCCTCCTGCTGAAGATGTTTTTTTTAAAGCAGCTGCTTCATCTCTATAGTGAAGAACATTGTTTTTAAAAAGTGCCTAACTCAGTCAGGCACCATTTTAGCTTTGGCAGGCAAACAGTTTAAAGACAATAATCCAAAAAAATGCATCTTAACATTTTAAATACTTTGTAAGTTTAAATTTTGTAAGTTAAATGTTAAAAGAGATTTTTTTTTGGCAGTTTGCAAAACCCTACAACATTTAGCAGTAGAACACAGCTAGAGTTAAGCACTTCTAACTTTCCTTCACTTAATGGGATAGAACTAAGTATTCTTTATTCTCCAACTGAAATCAGTGAAACTTAATTACTGTTCAAAAGGTAACCTTATCACTTTGCAATCCTGAAACTGAACTAAATGAACTATAGAGACATTTAATTAAAAAAACTAAAACAGGAATTCATTCATTTCCTTGAAACAATATAAAAACTAAAATCAATGCGTAAAGACTAGATTTGTATTAAGCAAATTAGACACTTTAAAATGTAGGAAAAAGAATACAAACATCAAAAGATGAGTAGCACAGGTTTTTTTACACATTACTAGGAGTTAGATTAGGAAAAATACATGTCTTGTTTTTCAGTCTGTTTCATATTTTGAACACACTCCAGGTTTTGATTTTAATTTATTGTAAAAAAAAAAAGCGCATTGTGGCATCTTAGCACTCTAAAATGCTAATGCCACAGAAGAAAAACATCTGAAATGGTTTACTAGATGTTTGACTTTTGGTGACACTGAGGTTTTAAACTCAATGGACCTTACTATTATATATATTGAACTTTTGATATGTGGAATACATTGTACCTTATCCTAACTTTAGTTTAAGCACAGACAGTGGCTGTAATCCTGTGACATATTTATGCTGATGTAACTCCAACAGTGTAAATATGGGCAGCAAGCTGCCACCAGTTAAGAAGTTGGTGCTTGTTTTTCTTTTCTGCCAGATCATGCAACAGCTGTATGACAAGAAAACAAGTGCCAACTTCCTAACAGGCAGCAGTTTTCCTCCTGAGGTTTTCACTGTTGGAGCTATGCAAATAGAAATAAATAACAGGATTCTGGGCATTGACTGGAAAAATAAATGAACAAATTCTTCCTCATATATCAGTAGCCTTGTGATATTTATTCCACATTTCTCCATGAGTGTGATCCAAAGCACTTTTATGTGCATGGTAAAACCTCCTTGAGGGAAAAATACTACACTGAGGCTATAAAATTTTGGGCACATAATGAAAAGACACGACTCACTGGAAAAAACAGTAGTGCTGGAAGAAGTTGAAGGCCACAGGAAAAGAAAAAAACTAAAATTGAAATGGAGTGACTCAATAAAGGATGCCACAGCCTTGAGTATTCAAGATCTGAACAGGACTGTTAGGGGTTCATGCCCATCTCTAGATAGGACCTTTTGGATGTCACTAATTGGTCATCACAAATTGGAAGCAACTTTGTGCACATAACTGCACAAACCTCCTTGAATACACTGAACAGTCAGCACCAAGAGGGGGTTGGTGACAAAAGGTTCTTTCTATCACAGCCTGTGTCTTGAACCAAGAACGGTAGAATGATCCATTTTTGCTGCCTGAAGTTATGTTAGGACAAGGTTTGCAAAAGGCCCTAAGAGACCTCAAGTTACAGAGACCAGAGGTCTTATTTAAACAGAACTCATGAATCTCAAGTTACTGGTCAATTTCACATGGAATTTTGAAAGTCGTTCATTCATATGGTCACCATAAGTTGGAGGCGATTTGACAGCACATTAACAATGACAACACAATAGCCTGTGATGTCAGTGCCACAGGAACCTACCAGAATTATTTATTAATATGAACAAGGTATTCTGAAAGCACATGAAACCTACAGAGAAATTCTGTTAGATAGGTTGATATCCATTACAATTAGTTTTTTGTGATACCAATTCATAGAATCCATTTAAAACCAAAGCTAGCAGAGTGGGTGAATAAAGAGACAGTCACCATAAATTATGCCTGGAAATATCATTTTGGTATGCTTTTCTTAGGTTCGGTTGTGTACTTTTCCAGCATGGGTAAGAAACAAAAACACACAAAGTATGCAGAAGCAGACATTTTAAGTATGTCTGAAGAATTACTAAAAGAAGTTTGTCTCAGAAACAGATCCAAAACGGCTTTGATTGAAACTTTATTGAACCAACTGTGGGCAAGTCCAGTCACCACAAAGAGGGTTCATGACTGCATTGCTACCACGTGCAGAGAGCAATTTGCTAGCACTACATTCATGCAATGAGACAGTGTATCCCATGTTATCATCAGCACATGAGGCAGCTATGAAATAAAAACTATTCAAGTAGCCTCTGTATGATCATATTATATTGCTGTTTTCCAATAATTTTTCCAGTTCACTCCAATCGGAGTGCTTCTGTACAATCTTAAAGCTTTACAGTTCTCTGCCAGCCCAGAGTTAGTCCAACAAAATGGATCAACCACCATTTTTCTGGATCTCCCCCAATTAAATAAATACCTAAATATAGCCAACGGTCTTACCTAAATATAGCCAACGGTCCACCTAAAAGCTCATCCAGTACACTGTAAGCTGTTAAGCTACCATTTGTTAAAGACTGAATTATTTAATATATCCTTACTCATAAAGATGATCTAGGGAGAAGTGCGTTTTAAGTTATAGATTGTTCCCTATAATTAAAAAAATATCATCTGCTCATTTAGATGTGCAGAAGATGCTAAGATACTAAAATCTGTGACCGATTCAAGTGCTAAATTTTTGAATGTTACTGAAATATAAAAAAGCAGCCTTGGAACAATTCTAATTGTGCCCATTTATACAATTATATGACACTACATTGATCTCAGAAAAAAATTGAATGACTGTGCATTATTCACAAAAGCACATAATTGAAAAAACAGAACTCCTTCATTTCATGAACTCAAGTCATAGGTAGCAGTTGTAGTTCAATACAGAATATCTTCTTTCCATCCTTGAAAAGAGGACCTAAAAACTGAGGTTACCTAGCGGAAAAAGTGCCAAATAGTTTTAAACCTCAATGTAGGTTTGGTACTTAAAGATGTTGGAAATATGACACACTTCCCCACCTGACACAATTTGCAACTAAATTATAAGTTCCCGAATATCTCCCTCCATGTAAATCTTTGATTCAGTATTCTGACCTGGTGCCATCCCATCACAAGTGTTTTCTGCAATTAGTGCTGTTGGTCTTTTTGTCCTTTAAAATGAGAGAGAGAGATATATTTTGCTTTTGTTTTTATGTCGTATCCAAGTCCTTCCTGCCTCAACTCTTCAGTTCTGGGTTTGTAAACAGAAAAGGAAAAAACAGTCTTTTCACAGAAGACTGTACTGACAGTAGACATGACAAAAACATTGAGGGGAACATTGCTTCTTGTTATCATAAAGCAAGTCATTTCTATGCAAACTTTAATCGCTGTCCGATTCTTCTTTGTATTTGGCTCTGATAGCTTGGCCATTCTGAAGGGGCATTTCTTCATAGTCGCTCCTGTCCAAAAAGAGATAGTTGAGAACACTACAGATAAAAGAAACATAAAACTACGGTTTCAGGCAAGAAAAAAAAAGAATGCTGAAAATGGAAAAGGTAAATATGACATTTTCACAAAAGAATGCACAGAGTATTCCTCGCTTGAGGTTCATGTGCCATTTGGATGTGAAGATTGCACTAAATGGCTTACTGGACCTCCAAAACAGGTGTGCAGACAAGGCCATAATTAAAGAAGAAGAAGAAGAAACTCAGTTGGCTGTGCTTTCCCCAGCACAAAAATTAATCAGAAGTACTGCACATTGTACACAACTGGGAGAATATCTACAGTATCAAAGACTAATCTTAAGGATGTAAAAGTAGCCAACAACCACCATATCCTTCTTTTGTCTTTGAAGATAGTAACTGAAACGACTTTTTTTGTCCTTCCCTTAGTAATTGTCCAGCAACCACTTTAGATTCCGTAAACTGGAAAGCCACAATGGCTGCTTAAAATGTTGCAGCATATTATTTCAAGACATTCACAAAGCACTAAATTCCTCATGATTTCCTTTTATGACACAACCAACACTCATTGCAAGGTGGTCCTTTTTTAAAGGAAAGTAAAAATCCAAAGTCAAACATAAAACCCCATTCCTCATACTTTGCAGAACAGTCGCTACATCAAATCAATTACATTTTTGTTAACCTTACCCATAAATCACATCATCATCTGAGTCGTTCAGCATGGAGAAGGCAGGGTTGTCTTTCAACTGAGACTCTAAATAAAAGATTTTGCAGGGAAAAGGTTCATTTAACAAGAGAACAACTCCTCCTACTTCGAGAGACAATCAAGTATGCCACATTTTAAAGACTTTCAATACAGTAAAAAAAATTACCTCTACCCCAGATTTTATTTTACTGAACATCTTTTGATTGACATCCAACTTCTATTATACACTTACTTTCAATATAATATTGTAGGACACCAAACCAAAACTAATTAACTGAAATAAATAGAATATTCAAGGCCAGTTTCCACTTTCTTTATAATCAAAGACCAATTTGAAGATGCATCTATACTGCTCCTTCCTGTTGACTATCTTTTTTTTTCCCCCTCTAGTACTTTCATAACAAAGCAATGACCCTTAGGGTCAGCTATGATACAATGCTATAATACTCAACAGCATTCAAGTCACTAAGTCTGCTAGGATCAGCTGGAATCCATGCAGTCACCCTTTCCCACTAATGCATCTTTTAGTTCGCAAAGAGGGCACCTCACAATACCACCCTATCACTATATACACAGAACTAAAACCTTTTCTTTCCAGAATTCCCAATGATTCTGTGCCAGTTTGAAACTAGCCTTTATTGCAATGCAAAGTCAGAAGTATGTTGCATTTGATGCTGAGGGTCAGGTAGCAATCTCATTATAGTGAGACGTATGGAAAGGATTGTATAAATTATCCACTAAAGTTTTTTTGGATCACAAAACCAATCCATTGCTCAGCCTCATATCAGAGGTACACTTAGATTTTCAGTTGTGTGTTATCAGCTGTTTCTACTGGAGTCTCCTGACTTGTTCTGCCCCACATCTAAATGTTTTAGTGGGAAACTGCCCAACCACACGTTCCGTAACTTCAGGGTGCTTTACATATTTAAATACTTAAGCTTCAAATAAAAGGGACACACCTCTCTTCTTAGAATATAAACAGTGAACAGTAAACAAATAAAATGATATGCATAATCAGAACAGATGGCCCATGTACCAGTGCATGTGTCATTTTGCTATACTGAGTATCATCTAGAATCAATGCTTATGAAGGGGGAGTCAGTGCTTGAATATCTCCATCAATAGTATAGCATGTCACCTTTTTGCAACACAATTTGGTCATAAGAAGCAACAAAGCTAACTTACCATAGAGGGCATTCTTCGATGGAGAATACACAAAGGCTAATGTGTATAGATAGAAGTTCAATAAACCATAGAATGATAAGAATTCTGCAGGTGTTAACAGTCAAGGATATAATACCAAATAATTCAAGATGACGATATCAGAGAATGCAATTAAATGTTATTATTCACATGTAAATAGGAAATGAAATATCAAGACCCATATTACTAGTGACCCAAACTGCAAGTTGCACCAGGTACTCCATTTGAAAATACAAATCCTAGATACAATTGACCACGGAACCTTTCTTTAATCAAGTATGAACTTGTAGAATGCTAATCCTTCAACTAGTCTCATCCACACTTATACAACATCTTCAGTGTCTCAGTAACAAGGTGTCAGGATAAAAGGATATAATTATGATAGTGAGTTGATAGTTCAGCTACAAAGTTGTCCTGTAGAACCTGTGCTCCAAAACGCAAGTAAAGTATAGCAATGCTGCAAGGGTGGTGGTGGGAAACAACAAAGAGTCACTCTACATCTTTGCAATTCTTCATAAAATTAAACTTCAGTTCAACAAATAATAAAGTTAGTACCAGGAAAAAGAGTAGTCTCCTGATGAGCAGTATAATTAGAGCACAGGAAAGACCTGAACATCAAAATGCAGGTGTCCTGATAAATATGAGATGGGATGTGAGTAGTGTAAAAAGGAAGAATGCAGCAATAGTACAAGAGGCAGCTACAGATTTAAGATTTGCTCTGAGCACTATGATAAAAGTTACAATAAATGTCCTAAGGAGTGAGGCAGGGAAAAGGGGTTAGCAGTAGAGAGATGTTAGAAGGGGACAAAGAGAACTATGAAGAAAAGGACTGCTTTCAGTCTTGTAGGATCTTTTTGGAACCTAGACTCCCAATGGTCCACTGATGCGGCTTAAAACTTTGTAGAGAATCATACACTTGGAGCAGATTTAGAGACCATCTAGTCCAACCCTTCCGAATGCAAGTTCTGCAATGCAGGATGCAGCTGTGGCATTGTTAACAGACTACTGCCCTCTGCTTAAGTACCTTCAGTAAAAGAGAAGAACAGGTTAATTACCTGTAACTGTGGTTCTTCAAGTGGTCATCTGTGAATTCACATGCATGGATGTTTCTGCGTGTGAGTGAAACTTGTTGAATCATTCTAGAGCTCAAAGCAAAAAGCTATCTCTCAGTTCCCCATTTCCACCACTGTCCATGAGCGAACAGTAGCTTGGCAGACTGAGGGAACAATGGGTGGGGTGTGTGAATTCACAATCACTCGCAGAAACAGTTACAAGTAAGTAACCTGTTTTTCTTTGTCATGGTCTCTGTGAATCACACATGTGGGTGACTGACAAGCTCATTTACTGGCTAGTGAGCTTGTGAGTCACCAATGAAATGACTGCTCTCCTAAACACAGCATTGAGTTTAGCCCTGACATCCAGCTGATAATACCTGATGAATGTCAAGGGAAAGCAGTCAAACGTGCTGTTTGGTCTTTTTCTCTTTATGTTTGGAGCTGCTTTGGTTGTTTGTACTTCTTGTGATGTGACTGCTGCCTGTAGAACTGTAAGGTTGGTGATAGCAGAGGCCTTTAGTGTTTGCATGAGAATTTTAATGATGGATATGAGTAGGGTATTTCCACTATTGTCAGTATTGTCTTTATTTATATGGTGTATAGAAACCCATTCTTTTGGCAGTATACCTCTTGTTCTGTAGGCTTTCCATCATTTCATCAGTCTTTTCATTGAATCAGCCAAGTGAAGCATGAGCCTGGAGGTATGGTGTTTCTTCCTCCCAAACAGACGCAAGGCACACCAGCTTTTCTTGTTCTTTCTCTGCAGACTGCGAAGGAGGATCTAAGTTTCGATGGCTGGTCTGTAGATTTCTTTTGAGCTTCTGCTTTGGTTTCAATTTCTTAGCCAGGATAGACTCAGACTCTATAAGCTCTTTATGCTTCTTCAAAATCAAAGAGGTGGATTTCAGTATTGAGAAAGCTTTGGTAGTGGTTGGCTATGCAGATTTTGCTCTCAATGCCAATGGAATACCTTCTGTTTCAGCCAGCATTTGTGCTGACTTTGACTTACTTGGATCTCTGTTCATCCTGGTTTTTATTGCCTGCATCTGACTGGACTGCCTCCATAGGTATTTGTCTGGAAGGGGGTCTTACACACACATGCCAGAGAGATGGAAGAGGTTTGTTGCAATATGGACCTATGGCCTGCAGCAACTTTTCCCAAAAATGGAATTTGAACCGGGATTGTCAGTTTTTATTAGTGACTTCCATAAATTTACAGTAGTGCTGTCATGTCTGGGTTTATGTGACACTCACCGAGGCAATACACGCATTTAGAATATCCATTGGTGAGTGGGATCTTGTTGTCACACACGACACACTTTTTAAAAGGCCATAAAGTTCAATGGGGGCCATAAAAAGGTGGGAAGACCTCAAATGACAAACAAATGCTAACTAACAAACTTATTTTTTAAGGGGAACTCACACAAGTTCAAAGGGGACAAAGACGAAGAAGATGACATACAAATGAAGGTAAGATTCAAAGTTTAAGCTGTGGAAAAAACTCTAAGAACACATTTTGAGGCGTTTCCTCAGCTATGGCTAAAGAGAACTGAAGGATAGCCACTGGGTGTGAGAATATGTGCAATGGAGAGAGGCTGCCCTAAGAGTCTTTTTGCTTTGAGCTCTAGGATGTTCTAACGAGTTTTGCAAAGGTGCAGGAACTCCCACGTGTGACTCACAGAGACTACAATGAAGAACACATGGCTTCCCAAGACAGCTGTTCTACTACCAAGGAGTTTTCATGAGTAAGACGTTTCTTTTTAAGTTTAGACAAGTCCTGCTCTCTAGAGTATACATTTTTCTTAATGGTTAAGATATACCTAATTTGTGCTAAGCTACTGTAGATGCAAAATATAAGAGAAGGGCCATTTCCTTGAAAACTCTGTTAGGGTGTCCATTTGTGAGCTTCCCATAGGCATCTAGCTTACTGCTGAACACCAAACATTGGATTAGATAACACCTAATCTGATCCTGAAAACAGATTTGTGTATCATGCTTCTATCTCCTAATAGATAAGCTGATTCAACCTTCTTGCCAGAGAATGATAAAGTGATGATAGGGGACACATCAAGCTGATTCTTAAATTACATTGGCTACCAGCTGCTGCCCGGGCCCAATTCAAAGTGCTTGTTTTGACATATAAAGCCCTAAACGGCTTGGGCCCTGGATACCTGAAGGACCGCCTCCTTCCATATGAACCTACCTGGCAGTTTAGATCTAGCCAGGGGGCCCTCCTGAAAGAGCCGTCCCTCAAGGAGGTAAGAGGGATGGCTTGTAGACAAAGGGCCTTTTCAGCAGCTGCCCCCAGACTATGGAATGCCCTCCCAAGGGAGATTCGTCTGGCGCCGATGCTGATGACATTTCGGCGCCAGGTCAAAACCTTCCTGTTCCAGAAGGCTTTTAATTGAAATAATATCAACGGTGGGTCCTGATGGCAATTTTTAGAGTATATATTTTAATTGTATTTTAATTGCTTTATCTTTTTTACTGTATTTTAATTGTTGTAAGCCGCCCAGAGACCTTTGGGTAGTGTGGGCGGCATATACGTTAAATAAATAAATAAATAAAGTAAAAAAAATTACACACAAATATTTCAATGCATTATTCATCGAACTGAACCTAATGGTAGCAGTTTAAACATTCCACATGGGGCAGGGCATGGTGAGCTTAATAAGAAGGAATTAAGAAAACTGCAGCATCTTCCTCCTCAAGGCAACCTGATGGATGTGGGGAGGGAAGGAGAACAGAAGTATCAGAAAGGGAGGGAAGGCCCTGTCACTGCCCACTATTAGCATAAGGTTCTGTGAAGACTAACTCCAAAGAACTGTGGACAAACCAACATTTTTAAAAAGACTTCCTACTCCTGCTATTTGTTGTTAGTTCTATTGCTGGCTTTAACACATGGGTATTTTGACATACTTGAAATGTATGTCAAAATACTTGAACTAGCCAATGCATTTGCTTGATTATTTTATTTACTGTTTTGTATTTTTATGTTTGCAAACCATCCCAAAGGCACTTGCTGGTTTTGGGATATACTAATATAATACATAAACATATATAAAGTTTATTTTATATACCAAGTGAAATCACAGAAACAGGTTAGTTTGAAAGGCGGTCACTTTCGAGAGCCTTTGGTCACCCTTGCTAAGATTCTTTTATTTAATTAGTAATTCAAAGTAAAGCATGTATTTGAAACATCACCATTTTTGGCATACACTTCTCCAAATTCCTCAGACAGCATGGCTACAACCAATGCTGGATAGGAGAATCTCAGGGCTGGAGTCCAACCACCAGTAACTTTTCCAAGCTCTGCTCCGGTTATTGAGCTGTGCCTCAATTCCCAGGTTCAAACAGGGAATACTTACCACTGATACACTATCTAACAATTACCTTGTCAGAAATGCAAAATTAGTTTTGGTGAAGTATATCTTTAATATTTGACACAACATAGGTAAAGGTTCCCCTTGACATTTAGTCCAGTCGTGTCCGACTCTAGGGCGTGGTGCTCATCCCCGTTTCCAAGCCGTAGAGCCAGCGTTTGTCCGTAGACAGTTTCTGTGGTCACGTGGCCAGCGCGACTAGACACGGAAGCCGTTACCTTCCCACCGTGGTGGTACCTATTTATCTACTTGCATTTGCATGCTTTCGAACTGCTAGGTTGGCAGGAGCTGGGACAAGCGACGGGAGCTCACTCCGTCGCGTGGATTCGATCTTACGACTGCTGGTCTTCTGACCTTGCAGCACAGAGGCTTCTGCGGTTTAACCTGCAGCGCCACCACGTCTTTACAGCACAACATACTCTGACTTTATCACCTTCCACACCTGAAATAATCTTGCTGCTTTTCTTCTTATTAAAACTTACCTAATGACAAGCACAACAAATGTCAATGCTGTCAAGAATTTCAGTCTGAGATCTGAGAAAAGGAGAGAGCAAAGTATTACTGAAAGGTACACACCTATTTCATTGGAAAAACAGTTCCACAGCAAAAAAAAAAAAACGACAGCACAGAAGAAAGCTTACCAATGTAGGGCATGTTACGAAGTTCTGAGCATGCTCGGATGATCAGGAACAAAAGGTACAAAATGTACACAGATGCCACCACAAGAAAGAAGATTTTCATCCCCTGTTGCAAAATATATATTTAGAAATTGTATTAACGTTATTCTGACATCACTGTGCTGCCTTCCTATCCTCCCCACTCCTGACCTTTCATACTATACAGAGACCGTCTACACCATTTCTGCAAGTTGCCCCATCTGTCTGACACATGTAGGCAAAAAGAGGACGATGCGGTGTTCTATGTTAGCTTTGCTCAAGTTGGTTCACCTCTATGTGTGTCCGGGTACAATTCTCATTATTCTCAAACAGCAGATCTGGACACAAAGATTTGGTGCACATGTTTAACTTGCTACATTTAGACCACTTTGCATAATTAGAAGGACAAGAAACTTTTATGTAGTGAAACAGCTGTTCATCATTTTTGGCAGCAGCAATGAAAATAAACAGGGAAGCTGAGCTAGCTGCACAGTTGTCCCCAAATACAAGAACATAATTTACTTGGATCCTAACCCAAGTGGAGCATTTAGGCACCTCAAAGAGCTTTCAGGAGGAACTGGAAAGAGAGTATTCTAGCAAGAGAAATAAAGCTCTACGACTATCTAAGAAAAAGCATTAATGCTCTCTCATATAAAGCATTTTTTGTTTAATATGTAACCTAAAATAATTAACAGAGGCAGAATAGTACAACATTAGTAGAAGGAAGCCATATTGCACCTGAGACGCCAAATGATCTTTTCCCCTATGTAATCCCAGAAGGCTCACAGCAAGTGACTGTAAGGGGCAGCTAAAACAGAGGAGACCATGCCTTCGGACCAAAGTTGCAAGAATGAAATTCTGCTCATCAAATGATTACTTGTCTACTTGCAGCACCTGTAAAAGGCCACATCTGAAGCCTAGGGGATCCCCAGGGATGGCACACCATCTACATTGTACTAGCAGAAATGCCTCCAAAAAAGAGTGCCTTTGGATCCAGGCCATCACATTTGCTTAACTACACTCACATTTAATCTCAGCTTCTCAGATAAGAACAGCTTTGCATGGTTTCCAAAAAGCAAGACAGGCAGGTTCAGGGTTTCACAAATGCTCACAGAGAGGAAGTACTGGAGTTAACTACCAGCTGAGCAAACTACAGCTGAGGGCCTCAGATTATGAGGGGCCTTTAAACACAAAAAGCTCCCACCCCCAAATCTGTTAGAATAATGTACAATTTTTGGTAATGCTTTGGAGCAAAAGTAGGATTCCAACAGAGTTAGCAATCCTTTAACATCATGTAATTTTCTTTCTTATCTCAGAAATCTATATCACAAAGAAAAAATTTTAAAAAATCTTTTTGTAGTCTCACATATTGCAACACAATTAGGTATTTAATCTTGTATTTTAAAAGTTATATGAAATGAGTCTAAAGTTTTTCACCACAAAAAGCATATCAGGTGTCAGTCATTCCTTGAAAAATAAATATTGCAAGATAACTACCAATATTAAGCGGCAGCCTATATCTATTACTTTAAAGCTTGGCAAACTGCATTATGGACATCAGATGGACAAAGGAGCAGATAGAAATAGCTCACCTTTTTTCAATTTGTGGTAGTCTATTTAGCATTTGTTTCTGTTCATGGGGTTTTCTTGGCAAAGATACTGGAGTGGCTTGCCAGTTCCTGCTCCAGGTGGATCGCGTTTAGTCAGAACTCTCCACTATGACCTGTCCGTCTTGGGTGTCCCTGCATGGCATAGCCCATAGCTTCTCTGAATTACTCAAGTCCCTTCGCCACGACAAGGCAGCAATCCGTGAAGGGGCCTTCTATTTAGCATTTGTACCGTACAATTGCACTCATTTCACACGTTAGCAAGGTTATGCTCAAAATCCTCCAAGGCAGGCTTCAGCAGTATGTGGACCGAGAACTTCCAGGAGTACAAGCTGGATTTCGAAGGGGCAGAGGAACTAGAGACCAAATTGCTAACATGCACTGGATTATGGAGAAAGCCAGAGAGTTCCAGAAAAACATCTACTTCTGCTTCATTGACTATGCAAAAGCCTTTGACTGTGTGGACCACAGCAAACTATGGCAAATCCTTAAAGAAATGGGAGTGCCTGACCACCTTATCTATCTCCTGAGAAATCTCTATGTGGGACAGGAAGCAACAGTTAGAACTGGATATGGAACAACTGATTGGTTCAAAATTGGGAAAGGAGTACGACAAGGCTGTATATTGTCTCCCTGCTTATTTAACTTATATGCAGAATACATCATGCGAAAGGCTGGACTGGAGGAATCCCAAATCGGAATTAAGATTGCCGGAAGAAATATCAACAACCTCAGATATGCAGATGATACCACTCTGATGGCAGAAAGTGAGGAGGAATTAAAGAACCTCTTAATGAGGGTGAAAGAGGAGAGCGCCAAAAATGGTCTGAAGCTCAACATCAAAAAAACTAAGATCATGGCCACTGGTCCCATCACCTCCTGGCAAATAGAAGGGGAAGATATGGAGGCAGTGACAGAGTTTACTTTCTTGAGCTCCATGATCACTGCAGATGGTGACAGCAGCCACGAAATTAAAAGACGCCTGCTTCTTGGGAGGAAAGCGATGACAAACCTAGACAGCATCTTAAAAAGCAGAGACATCACCTTGCTGACAAAGGTTCGCATAGTCAAAGCTATGGTTTTTCCAGTAGCGATGGATGGAAGTGAGAGCTGGACCATAAAGAAGGCTGACCGCCGAAGAATTGATGCTTTTGAATTGTGGTGCTGGAGGAGACTCTTGAGAGTCCCCTGGAGTGCAAAGAGAACAAACCTATCCATTTTGATGGAAATCAACCCTGACTGCTCACTGGAAGGACAGATCCTGAAGCTGAGGCTCCAGTACTTTGGCCATCTCATGAGAAGAGAAGACTTCCTGGAAAAGACCCTGATGTTGGGAAAGTGTGAAGGCAAGAGGAGAAGGGGACGACAGAGGATGAGATGGTTGGACAGTGTCATCGAAGCTACCAACATGAATTTGACCCAACTCCAGGAGGCAGTGGAAGACAGGAGGGCCTGGCGTGCTCTGGTCCATGGGGTCACGAAGAGTCGGACACGACTTAACGACTAAACAACAACAACATTTAGCATTTGTCATATAAAGCTGTAACACTGTTTCACTCCAACTTACGTGAAAGCTACTTGTGTCAATTCCATACTGGTATGTTGGGTCACGTAATTCATTGGCACTAAAAGAAACCAAAAACACCAAGATCGTGAATGTACAGATTAGTATGTATCATAGTAAAGCTTATGAAAAATACATAACAACTGACATTTTAACATATTTGGCCTTTTCTGTCTCTACACCCAATTTAGGCCTACTGTTTCCTAGATGCTCTAGGATATAGCTCTATTTCCTAGGAAGAGTTGAGAAAAATATTAAATTTCAATTTAATTATTTAAGTACTATTGAAACCACATCTATTTACACAAAAAATGGAAATATGAACTAGTTTCATCCAAAACACTACAAACGCCCACACGAAGCACAAGGAAATGTTTCTAAATCATAGACCTACTTGTACTAAACAGGTTCTGTTACATTTTTATATACCTATGTCACATATCTATACATCTTACATTTTCTTACCCCTGTATTTACATATTATGAAAACACTGGTTTTCAGCTTCTCTTCTGATGCACCTATTTAGTTCTCTCTGTGATATGCTTCATGAACTAAAATTGGCGTTCACATTTCAGTTTCAGTTTTACTACAATAAAAATAAATACCTACCTCCATGAAAATAAAAAAATCTTTTTAAAACAAATGATCACAATATATTTCCTAATCAAAACAGACTTATTACAGAACACCATAAACAATTAATATATGCTCTATAACATTGTAATCTATTAATACGGTATGTGCTCTATAACTCAGAATGAGAGCAGTAAAAATCATGAAACTATAAGCAACTATAAATTCTACTGAAACTTTCCAAAAATGAATTCAGTCAAATTTTTCTACTATTACCACTTCAATAAATTTGTTTATTCAAGTAATATAATAGATTTAATTGTTTCTTTCATCAAGGTAGAGAATTGAAGCACTTTAGAGAGAATGGAAGCCATGGAACATAGATAACATTGTCTATGATAAGAATGTTATCTATAATAAGAACTGTTGGGAGCATCATTAATTAGAAATTTTAATTATTGAAGGCAAGTTTAAAATGAAAGCTGTAATTTACAGTAATAACAGAAAAAAACCCAGACATATGTAAATAGGGTAGGCAATCAGTACCGCTAAAGAAAAGCTGTTTTAACATCATTGATCAGCGCACGCATGAACACAGCAGTCATTTGAGCAATTTCTAAATTAGTGAAGCAAAGGAGCAGAACAGAGGAGCAGAAACTTTGCCTTTGAGAAACAGCTGGAAGCAAGACTGGAAATGCTCCCTGGAATGAGAGGCAGCAGCATGCAGTCGTCCAGGGGTTGGATTTTAACTCCCAACAGCCCTAACCAAGAGGGCAACACATTTCCTATCCTTGCATTAAAAGCACTGCTTTCTTTGTCGAAACAGTGGAAAGCAGGGAATTACTTACGTCTGCCATATTCCTAATGTAACAGAAGCCAGCCACAGAAGACCAACAATGAAGAGTTTAGGAAAATAGAACGTTAAACACTTCCTTTCTCCCTAAAAAGAGAAAAGACAAATTAAGAATACTAAACTTGATTTTTCAGACATGAACTAAACAAACTCTTAGGAGGCTGGAAGCAAGGTTAGCAACAATCCACGTCAGAGTGTGCTGTTCCTCAGCTTTAATAAAAACTTGAATTTGTATTCAGGACTACAGAGCCTTGCCTCTGCCCTCAAAGTACTGCCTACTCTCCAAACATGAGCCTCATGTTCAAGACAGCAACCAGGTGTTCTTTTCTACTTAAGAGGGTAAAATTTTTCATCCAAATGTTATGACAAGAAAAAGTCACACATGGCTACTTTTGTTTTCACCCTCTAATGAAAGTGCTGCCAAATAACCAGATGTCCATTTAATGATTTGTATTTATTTAATTTATTTATTTACTCTTAGTCGACTCTTCAGGGCAAGCCTCCCAAGGCTTGAGACCTGATGATGCATGAGACTTCTTTGGAATGTTTAATGCCAAAATGGGCCACACAGTACTCCTACACATGGCCATGGGGCACACAAAACATTGCTTCAGGGGCTAAGATCCAGTTGGTATCCTGGCCGTTCCACACCCTGCGTGCAGAAGAGAAGCTCCTTTGGAAAAGACCTTGCTTTTAAACAGACTTAAATAGCTCAGAGTTTTGATACTGATCAAACCTAGACATGTAATTGACTATATTCACGGAATTATACAGTAACTCAGCAGTTCTATATTTAAACACTCACATAATTGTAACTGTATATTACATATTACATGCTGTCAAGTCAGAACCAATTTATAGACACCCTAATAGGTAAATGGGATATTTAAGTAGTTGGTTTTGCCAGTTCCATACCTGCCGGTGAATTTCCATGGTTGAGCACACATTCAAATCCAGGTCTCCTGAGTTCTAGTCCATCACTCTATCTATCCACTACACCACACTGGGAAAAGTAATTTTATACCCCAATATAATATAAAGATTATTTAGATATGAAGTTTTGTTATTCTAGATCCAGTGGGTTTTTTTAAATGCTACTACAATGGAATATTCTACCTCTTCCTTCTCTTTTGCAGCCCTTTGAGATGCCCAGATGCCTAATATGGAGGACACTCCAGTACATCAGAGCAAATTCTGAGGGCAGGTGGAGGTGTTCAGGGAGATGGGGACCACTCATCTCTTGCTTCCACTTTTTGAAGCAGTTCCACCAACAAAACAGTACTATCAGGTCCTGCTTTGTATTTGTGATCTTTATTACTATAGGGAGATCTCAGGTTACGCATTTTCATTTGTGGATTGGAACACAAGTAGATGAGAGCAGGGGGAACTAACTACACAGCCAGTATTATACACTGGAGTTGGCCCACAGGGACCAGAGTTCAAATCCCTGCTCAGACAAGAAGCTCACTTGGAATTCTTGATGCGTCACATCTGCCTGACCCACCTGACAGGGTTGTAGGAGGTTTGATAACACTTACCTTGAGCTCCTTGGAGGAACGGCAGGATAAAAATGTTGCTAAGTAAAGGAACCTCACTGTTTAGGATGCAAAACCATTCTGCTGACCCCTTTGCAATTAGATTCTCTTAAATCTATTTATCCTAAAAAGGTTTTGACAAAAATGTTTATCCAGTATAAAAAGTGAAGAATGTAGGGAAATCATTTTTGAAAAATAAAAGACAGAATGTAAGTGATGCTGAATTATCATCATCCCCTCACCTGTACTCTGATCCCATGGTAGACACAGAGCCAGAAGAGAAGCAATGCACAGAGAAACAAAGACTGGAAGAGGTCATCCAACATCCCAGGAAACCAACTGTTGATTAGGAATGAGAGGGGGAAAAACGGATCTGCAACAGAACGCATCAAAGAGGGTCATAAGACATCCCCTGCCTCTTCAAAGGGTCGTTATATTCCCCAAGCCACTCCCCAGTTTAAGCTAATGGAAGGAAGAACTGATACAATGCAACATGGAAAGTGCCCTTCCATGTACCAGTTTTAGCACACATTCTAGTTTCTACAGTGTTCTTGGAAGAAATGTAGTGATATAATTCCTCCTATAAAAGCTGGACTGAGATCCAAAGCACAGCACACATAACAAGACTAGCAGAACCTAACTTTCACAACACCTACTTACTCAGCATGTCACTCCACTTCCCAATGTCCTATCAAGGGTCATGGCACCCTGCTGAACCCAGTGGCTTGTGGTTCAGGAAACTGAGGAGGAATCCCCCCCGCAAGCTTTGGAGAAGCCCTATGCTAGAACCTGTAAGGCTAAAAGGATTCACAACCTTTCCTTGTTCCTGAGGATTATCAGGCACTTGAGATTACCTGAATGAAGGGAAAAAAGGTTGTTGCACCCAAGGGAAACATACTAAAAAACAGAACATAGACTGGCAACCTACATTGGAACATTTATAATTAGTTGTAAGGCTGCTCTATAACTCTGGAACTTTTCCCCTCAAGAAGCCCTTCTCAAAAGTCTTCCAAAGGCAGTAAAATCCCCCTCCCCTTTTTAAAAAGGGAGGCTTTTGGCCTCTTGCACTGTTTGGGCACTCCTGCTCCTTGATGATAGTGTAATATTTTAAAATAGTTATTTTTTAAAGTCTGCTCTTGCTTTTTAAATGCTTTTGCTACATGTTCTTAATTCTATTATTATATTTCAATTTATTATTCTGCAATAGTTAGATTTTATTGATAGCTACTTTGGGCACAGTACTGCTAACAGTGCAGATTAAAATGTATGAACAAGTTTGGGATTACCTGGAATCTCCTCACTGGATCAGATACGGAGAATTCTCTGGCCTTCATGATTTTTAGACTTCTACTTCAGTAACCCTTTTACTGACCGTGCTGGCTCAGGCTTCTGAGAGCTATAGTCCAAAACATCTGGAGGGCAAAAGCTTCCCCACCCCTGCACTGCATCAGACTGTCTCTCAGACTAACTCCCCCCCCCCCCCCCCGGACACTTCAAAATACAAAGAGACATTAATAAAATTGATATATATATATATACATTGGCCAAAATGTTGTTGTTTAGTTAGGTCTGTGAATGGCAGATGGTGTAACTTGCAGTCGCTTCTTGCAGCTAATGAATGAGTCCTTCTTGGATTTATGGGTGCGCACCAATCCTGTGGGTTTGTGCAATCCCAAAAATCCAAGCAGGGACTCATTAATTGCCAGCGAGGAGCCACATGTGTAACAACACCACAGGATTTGGGCCACTGATTGCTTATTTTTCCCCCACCCACATAATAAAAACATTCATTGAATATAGTAGTTCCAGAAACCAATCATAGCTATATGAAGTCCTCCAGATAGATACCATTATACAGCAACAGCAGGGGGAGGAGGATGGACATCCACTTCTGCTCAATCCCCCAATCCCGCATGGAGAACTTGCGCAGAGAGTGTGCGAAGAGACACTGCAAAAGAAGAAGAAAAGATACAGCAATGCCCAGTTGTCTCAAAAACAGCAACAAAAAAGGAGAGACCATAAAGCACAACAGGTGCAACATTAAAGAGCAAGCTCTGCAAATATTTCTTGTGCTTAATCAAAGCAACTGATTGCAGGAAGAAAGCATAAATGGCATAAATATCCCTTGTCTACTTAGTGCCTTCAGAAAAATAATGGTGCCAAGAAATCTGTTTAACAGAAGCTCACCCAAACCATCATGTGTGCAGGGTGTGGGATCATGTACAAAATCTCTTCTTTTACTATATTTCTCTTCTTCCCTTATTGCACACAATGTTTTGTTTCCCGTCTATACTTTTAGCCATTTTCCTATGCCTGCTTTCCTGCCTGACTCCCTCTTGCAAAGAAGCATTTTTACACAAATTCAGTCAGTGTAGGTTTTGTTAATCATGGATGGGAAAATTTTTACCTCAGCTATTATCTTTTTAAAAACTCCAATATAAACGAGGTTAAACACAACAGAATGAACAACAAAGCAAATGAAGAGACCCGACGAACAACATGCGTTAAAAAAATCAGCTACTAGCCTAATGTTAGTTACCAAACATCACAGCCTTCCTTATGTATTATTTAATCAAGCTGTCTTAACACTATGAACGCTCTAGAAACATCTCTAAACCTTATATCAGAATAAACCAAGGAGCCAATACTCAC
The DNA here is from genome assembly GCA_037013535.1 of Intellagama lesueurii. NCBI lineage: Eukaryota > Metazoa > Chordata > Lepidosauria > Squamata > Agamidae > Intellagama > Intellagama lesueurii. Next base: position 284,285,150 of record JBAJHW010000001.1, on the reverse strand, counting down.
TGTGACTATGAAGGTGAGAACTACAAAGACAAATCGGAACCAGATTTCCACTTGTGAGAAAGATGGATTGTAGGTTTTCCACTGAAAGAAAATAAATTAGTATATCAACAAAGTAAACCCAAAATAAAACTGCTGCAGGACCGCAGATGGCATCAATAACACTTTACAGACTTACTGACAGTTAGTAAAGGTACTTGCTAGCTAGTTGTCCCTGATTACTCACCAAAACTGATTACAATATTGTAAGGGTTAGGAATTCTTCTTTACTACTTCCCATGGAAGGACTGAGACTAACTCACATATTACCTCTGAGCATCTGAGGCATTTTGACATGATTACTGTTAGCATCATCTCAGCACTGCACAAGGGATGGGAAGGGTCTCATAGCAACAGTCATATTACCTAATGTGCTGCATATTCCCCAACATATTAAGAGTGGTATAGGGAGAACCAGGATGAATAATGATTGTCCTTTAAAAATAAAAAAAGTCAGATTTTATACAATTTTAGATCTATTTTTGTTTTTAAATAAATTAGTACATTTCTCTCCTGACTCATTAAAAAAAAAGGTAAAACTAAATGGCACACAAAACATGCCAGCTAAACTTATAGTTATCATTTCATTAAAATGGATAGCTCTGTCTCATAACCTGAGACAGACTGACTCATATGAGTGGAGATGGGTGAAGCAAGACAGTGATGCTACTTATGGTAGAGAGAGAATACAGGAAATAATACAGCACTCTAAATGTTGGCCTTTGGATGCTCAGTTGAAATCCCACCAGAAGCTGAATCCATATGGGTTTCTAATGCCTTTTCCATGTCTGCTATCTTCTTTGTTCCCTTGGATTTCCCCAGGTATTACACCTATGTACAGCACCTAGGAGCCAGTGGGTGGGCAAGTGGCGATTACTGAAATATGAAAGTATCTCTCTTCTAAAGGTCAATCAGCTAGCAAAGCTGCAATAGCAAATATAAAACATTTATGTAACCATTTAATTTTTAGTTTAAAAAGTGAGTGCACGTTTCTGCAAGCAATTTACTTATCCTATCTTTCCCAAGGTACTATGTTTCACCAAAAATAAGACAGGGTCTTATATTAATTTTTGCTCCAAAAAAAGCATTAGGGCTTATTTTCAGGGGATGTCTTATTTTTTTCATGTACAACAATCTACGTTTTATTCAAGTACAGTCATGTCATCTTCTGGTTGCTGTACAATGGTGGAGGGCGGGGTTTCACTTAACTAGGGCTTATTTTTAGGGTAGGGCTTATATTATGAGCATCTTGAAAAATCATGTCGTTGCTGTTGTTGTTTAGTCGATTAGTCGTGTCCGACTCTTCGTAACCCCATGGACCAGAGCACGCCAGGCCCTCCTGTCTTCCACTGCCTCCCGGAGTTGGGTCAAATTCATGTTGGTAGCTTCGATGACACTGTCCAACCATCTCATCCTCTGTCGTCCCCTTCTCCTCTTGCCCTCACACTTTCCCAACATCAGGGTCTTTTCCAGGGAGTCTTCTCTTCTCATGAGATGGCCAAAGTATTGGAGCCTCAGCTTCAGGATCTGTCCTTCCAGTGAGCACTCAGGGTTGATTTCCTTCAGAATGGATAGGTTTGTTCTCCTTGCTGTCCAGGGGACTCTCAAGAGTCTCCTCCAGCACCACAATTCAAAAGCATCAATTCTTTGGCAGTCAGCTTTCTTTATGGTCCAGCTCTCACTTCCATACAACACTACTGGAAAAACCACAGCTTTGACTATGCAGACCTTTGTCGGCAAGGTGATGTCTCTGCTTTTTAAGATGCTGTCGAGGTTTGTCATCGCTTTCCTCCCAAGAAGCAGGCGTCTTTTAATTTCGTGGCTGCTGTCACCATCTGCAGTGATCATGAAGCCCAAGAAGGTAAAATCTGTCACTGTCTCCATATCTTCCCCTTCTATTTGCCAGGAGGTGATGGGACCAGTGGCCATGATCTTAGTTTTTTTTGATGTTGAGCTTCAGACCATTTTTGGCGCTCTCCTCTTTCACCCTCATTAAGAGGTTCTTTAATTCCTCCTCACTTTCTGCCATCAGAGTGGTATCATCTGCATATCTGAGGTTGTTGATATTTCTTCCGCCAATCTTAATTCCGTTTTGGGATTCATCCAGTCCTGCCTTTCGCATGATGTATTCTGCATATAAGTTAAATAAGCAGGGAGACAATATACAGCCTTGTCGTACTCCTTTCCCAATTTTGAACCAATCAGTTGTTCCATATCCAGTTCTAACTGTTGCTTCCTGTCCCACGTATAGATTTCTCAGGAGATAGATAAGGTGGTCAGGCACTCCCATTTCTTTAAGGACTTGCCATAGTTTGCTGTGGTCCACACAGTCAAAGGCTTTTGCGTAGTCAATGAAGCAGAAGTAGATGTTTTTCTGGAACTCTCTGGCTTTCTCCATAATCCAGCGCATGTTAGCAAAATCATACTAGGGCTTATTTTCAGGTTAGGTCTTATTTTCAGGGAAACAGGGTAGTGATGCAGCATCCCAACTTGCCACAAATTAGTGTATTATGTACTGATATTTCTTAAATCAATAAAGTAATCTAAAAAATTACACAATGTGTATTCTCATAGTTGTTGTAAACTGCTCCTTTGAGTCATAAATTAACCCATTTTAACTATAATTTATACCACTGTTTAAGAAATATATATTTCATATGAAATATTTCCATGAAATAATACTAGGGGAAACTAGTCTGGATCAGGGTTTTCTTTTGGTGATCAAAATTAATCTGCCTTGAGAGGAATGATGTCAAAAGCAGTTCCCACACTACGGAAGTACCATTTCACTGCACTTTGTTATGAGAAATCCAAGGAGACCAAAATTAATACAATCTCCCTCTTTCACATTTATAATAGCTAAAGCTGCCCTTTGTAAACAAGACTTCAGGCATACCAAAATATTTATAAAGGTTTTATTCCACGTAAACTCAGTAATTCAATTCTTTTCTATGCAGATTTTATCTAGTTTGAAGTGTGCTTTGAAAAACGTGTAATAATAACTTTATTTTATTTTATTTTATTTGGTTTTATTTATAAGTCGCCTTTGTCTTGATAAGGGGACTCATCTGCTTTTTAGGGCAGGGCTGAGAAGTCTTTGGCTCTCCAGATGTTTTGGACTACAAGACTTTACTCCTTTACCATTAGCCATTTAAGGCAGACCTTTAAGAGCTATAGTCCAAAACACCTGCGACCCTCCCGCCACATTTGTATAAAAAGGCATTTTTAATGGGGTTACGTCATCCCTTCTCAGAAAGTAGAGGCTTCTCTCTCCCCCAAAAGGGCCTGTTTCTCATACATACACATACATGCTAATTTTAATATCCTGCTCCAAAAGGTCAAGGAAGAAATTATTAAATAATTATTTAATAATAATTTAATAAATTATTTAATTTAACCCATATAAGGTAACCCACGGCCCTCCAGAAAACATTTTGTGACCCCTTTGGGGGTCATGACTTCCAGGTTGGAAAACACTGCTTTAAAGCCTGTTTATTTGCTGTACAAGGACTGCTGCTTGAAATCTGAATGCCAGTCTGTCTTTTGGCGCTAGTCGACAACAGACTGTAGGATCAAGGTCCATGACTTTTGCTGGTCAATGACCGTAATAAAACATTTATTATTATTATTATTATTATTAAGGTCCATGACTAATTTCTACTTTGTTAATTTTTCCAATAGCCCTTCTAAAGTGGATCTCAGTGATGCAATTAACAAATTTAAAAGAAAAAGCTTTCACTCCCGTTAACCTGGTCTTCTGTACTGAGACCATCCAGAGAAGTTCTGCTCTTCATCCTGCTGAATTCTGAAGAGTGTCTATTGGAGAGATGTTTCTTTCAGTGGCCCAGCTGATAATTTTTTTTTCTCCTAAGAGGTTCATCTCTCTGCAGTCCTTGCAATGCCACATAATGACATTTTAATTTGGAAAATGATTTGAGCTATCAGAAAAAACTTACCTACAGCTTTTTGAAAAAAAATTGGCCTTTTAATCCATTTTTGTTACCTGTTCTCTTATGTTTTAATACATATACCAATTTTGTTATACTGTTAGGTGCCTTGGATACCACTGACAGAAAGATGGGATATAAATTAAAATTAAAATGACCAAAATCGGGCATGTACTTCTGCATAATGCATATTCAAACTTAATTTTTATAGATTACGTTTAACACACTCTAGAATTTAACAAATTGCTTTGAAACTCAACAGAACCCACATGTGCAACCTGACACCTTAAGAGAAATAATTTTCTTCCATTTTTGTTTGTAAAAATAAAACAGTTGGATTGAGTCTGGCCCTCCATGACTGGTTTTCTTCATGGATGAAACCAGGATCCTACAGAAGGGAGCAAGTCACCAATTTCATTGCAACCTCCAGTAGTGCTTCCTATATGGTTCTGAAGCATCCCCCAATCTGAAAGGACACACAAGAGATGGCACTGGAGTGATAAGAGACAATGGCTATGTGGCAACTTGCTTCTAACGCCAGCCAAACTCCAAAGAGTGTAAGTCCTGATTCAATAAACCAACTTTTTGCTTTCATCCTGGAGTCACATCAAGATCAGAAACAATCAAGTACCATCATTTAGCCTGTCATAACAACATTGAATGAGCATTTTGGTCACTCCACGAGAAAAGTTTTAAAAGTCTCTTTCAAAATACAAATGTTACAGCTGTTTGAGAAAGACGTCTCTTCCTCCTCTCCTACAGTACCTAGCATTCGGGGTTTAGCTGTAGGAGCAGTATTTCTTCTGTGCAGAACAACTGCTCCTTCCTTGAGAATTAATGTAACCTCCACTATTACAATGACACTACAGAGATTTTCAATTAAAGTGAAACTTTCATTTTGTGTTTGACTTTCTTGTTTATACTTACTGTAAATGTATAACTCTTGATGTTGTAGAAGGGAGAGAGGTTCTCAAAGCTGACTGAGACATCATAACGAGTGTAGTTCAGGAAACCAAGATGAACCACAATAATTTCAGCACATTGCTATGAACACACATGGGGGTGGGTGGGAAGAGAGAATGGCAGAGAAAGCAACACAAAGACAATGAGAACAAAAAGCACACTGAGTGTCAGTATACACTGTTGGAACTATAAGGACAGAGCGGTAAACTGTGGCCTTCCACACGTTCCAAGACTGCAACTCCCATCAGCCCTCACTAGCATACCCAATGGGAGTTAATATCCAATAACATCTGAAGGGGCACAGCTGCCCACTTCTGTCATAAGCTAATGAGGTACAGACATGCATCTGGGCCACCAGTTGCTTGCAATGCCTGTGGAAAGACTGGTTTATTGGTCTAGAACCACTGAATTGTACTGGAAACATGGGCCAAAAGAAGAAATAGGAAACAAGAAGTGATACCCAATGGTTGTGAGAGCAGAAGGCACCTTGGTCTAACAATTTTTCCTCCCCTTTAAAGCCCCCTAGTAACAATTCAGATAGCACCCTTCTCCGCCCTCCTTTTTTCTTTTGTAATGGATTTCATTTACCCAACACAATACAAAATCACTACTGCCTGACCTCTCCAGAGGGTCTGAGTCCTTCCCTCAGCAAAATGGGTTCTGGCACACAGAACTGCAGCCATAGTGGGAAACTGCTGAAAATGGGGGGAAGGAATCTTACACCAGTGGGCCTCTGCCCATTAAATGCTCCCTTCCCTGGTTTGGCACCTTTCTTGCTACAGTACCACGGGAAATAACCTAATATGTTCAGGCCTCCCAACTCTCTGGATGAAGTTTCTGAGGTATCAGGGGTAGGAGAAGAAAGAAGAAAAAGTCTTCTGTTTACATGAGCACTGAACATAGATTCTAAACAGCATAAACTTGTTTGATTTGATTTGATAGGAAACAGGACTTTGCAATTCAGATAGCACCCTTCTCCACCCTCCTTTTTTCTTTTTTAATGGATTTAATTTACCCAACACAATACAACATCACTACCGCCTGACATTGGTTCCTGAAATGTTAAATTTTGAACCTGGGATCTCATATTATTAAAAGAGCTTCACTACCAGTATATGAATGATGGCAAACACCTCCTCTCATTAACTCCTGCATAAGAAACTTTCACAATACACTCACCTCTGCACAGCTGAGTGTCCTCGTCCGATTGTGTTTCTCCTTGTTCAAATAATTTACACTCGCATTGTCTACTACACCACGTATTATAACAAGCATATTGAAGTTTACTTTCAAGTTCTTCCATTTCTCATCTGAATTTTTTAAAATCAAAAACAAGAAACTTCAGTTGTTAGAAGATGCAGATTGGGGTAAAACTTGAAACAGGATAGAAGATGCAGTAAAAATTAATGAATTCTACTACAGAATCAGTGGTCCAGTCAGTAGCAGATGCCCTTAAAGTTAGCACATTTTGAAACATGCTGTAAGAAGCTGCACCATTTGACTTCTGCTAAAGGGAAAAGAGCACTCTAGTCCATCTTCCATCTTGACCTCCCTTACACCAGGTTATCACTATTATCACTATTAATAATCTCTTAGCAACAACTTGCCACTATCTGTGCTCTTCTCCCTTCCGAGAGCAAGGAGACAGTCTTGGTAAAAGTGCAAGACACCCTTTCATTTCTCAGTCTTCTTTATTTGCACTTGCATGGAAGACAACAGCCACCGATATAACAGCACAAACAAGAAGAGGAACATACCAGAAAGCACTCACATAAGTATTTATTTATTTGAAATATTTTTACCTCACCTTTCTCCTTAAAAAGACCCAAGGCAGCTTACAATTAAAAGACAATATTTAAATGCTAAAAACAGTAAGTATACAAATATTTTAAAAGAATTACAATTAAACAAGTATTATATTTAAAAATGCTCAATAATATATATATTAAAAACACATTTTTAAAACAACAGAGCACAACCATCTATTTTTAAAAAAAACCTCTCAGGCTGCCAGTCACTAAGGAAAAGCCTGCCTGAAGAGAAAGGTCTTTGCCTGATTGCAGAAGGACAGCAAAGATGGAGTCAGCCTAACTTCCCAGGGGAGGCAGTTCCAGAGTCTAGGTCTATTGCATGATCCTGCAGGTTTAGCATATAGGTATGATAATTGTGATAGAACGGAGCAATTTAGGTTGCCTTTAAAAATGCAGATTTCTAGACTTCATTGCAATACGGGTAGCTCAGAAGTCTGAGCACCACCTGGGGAAGACTTATAGTTTTCAGTTTAGTTTACTAAGCCATGCCAAATAAGTATCCCCCTCCTCCTGAACACAGGTTCCTTGCCTTACATTTAGGTCTTAACTTCTGTATGCCTACCATTTTGCCCTTTCTTACTCTCAGCAGTGGGTGGGAAAGATCACAGTCCTGGAATGAAAACCGTGACAGCACCTATCTTGTGAAACTTTGCTTACAATTCATTCTGAGAACAAGTTGCCCCATCCCGAGTCTAACGCATCTATTGGTGGACTTTGATTCAGTGTTTGCTACAATTAATTTATTAATATATAAAACAGGTAAAACAATGATGCAAAAAATACATAGTATTTACACATATACACATAGATTATGCCATGTGTATTGTAGGTTACTGCCACTTCCCTGAAACTAAAAAGACTACTGCAAAGCCCTTATACACTTTATGCAAATTCCACAGCATGTTTTTAGTGCACTTTGTTTTCAAAACAATTCTCCTTCTCCAAAAATTTCAAAAGCTGCTTTTTTTGCTAACCCAGCCCAGTCCATGCTGGACACCTCTTCCTTTCTTTTACCTTCTCGAGGATGTAGGCCTGCACCAGATAAACTGCAATACAAAACTGATCCATCGTGTACAGTCCGCATATTCCATGTTGCACAGGCATTAGACACACACTCACAGGTTTATGTACGTTGTTCCATATAATTAATATAGCACAGTTAAACTGTAAGTCAAGGTATACTAAATAATACTCTTACCATAAGGTGGGCCCAATTGTATTCTACACATCAGCCATAACTGTTGATTGTAAATAGATAATGGTTGTGAACTTATGTTAAACAGCTTTATCTAGAATAAAATGAAAACAAATGTTAAACCACACTGAGTATTTCAGTGTATTCACTATTTCAGATTTAATGAGTAAGTTAAGGCCTGTGACTGAAAGATCTCCTTGCATAAATCTGACTACCATCTTCCTATTAACTATTAAGAGTAAAAACATTCTCTAATCCAAGATCAGATAGATGGGTTTACTAGTAAGGGGCATACATAAAAAATCTCTCATAAGCAAAAGAGCAATTTGCATGTCACTTATAGAACATAAATATAACTTGTATGAATAAGAAATGGGGAGAAGCAGAATGGTTTCCCACAGACAGAAGTGCCAGAGAAGACTGTATTTTATCTCCCTACCTGTTCAATCTGTCTGCAGAAAATATACAGAAAACTGGATTAGATTCAGATGAGGGAGGAGTGAACATTCAGATGAAGGTGTCGTGAAACATCAATAACTTAAGATGTGCAGATGACACTATTTTACTGGCAGAAAAGAGCAGTGATTTGAAATGAACTCCTGATAAAAGTGAAAGAAGAAAAGTGCAAAAATGGCACTGTAATACAGAGGAACTATATAACTTCAATGCTGACAACAAAGAAATTGAAACTGCTAATGATTTTGTATAGCTCGGTTCAATCATCAATATAAATGGAAAGTGCAGCCAAGAAATGAGAAGAAAGATGAGACTCAGAAGAGCAACAATTAAGGAATTACAAAAGACGATCAAGTGTAGGGATGCGTCACTAGAGACCAAGGCCAAGATAATCCACACTATTGTATTCTCGATTACTATGTACAGATAAGAAAGCTAGACCAGTGGGTCCCCAGGTGTTCTTGGACCAAAACCCCCGGAAGTCTCCACCACTAGCTGTGCTGACCAGGATTTCTGAGAGATGTAGTCCAAGAACACCTGGGGGCCCAAGATTAGAAACCACTGAGCTAGACAGTGAAGAAAGCCAACACAGAAAAAAATAATTTGTTTGAAATGCTATGCTGGAAGATAGCTTTGCAGATAACCTGGACAACTTTATGTGTGGTGATAATTCTGGGTAATTAAAAACTTCGCCCTACCATTCTACAGCTCCCAATGGCTTTCCGATCATGAAAATTAGTTGACAGGAGCCTTGGGACTTTGGGGCATAAATAGGAAATGTTTTATTTTTTTAAAAAAAATGCTGCAGCTGATGACATCATCAGCCTTATGCACCCTAACTTACACAAAAGGATTTCAGTCATGGGTTTGAAAGCTGGGCAGTGAAGAAAGCTGACAGGAAAAGAATACATTCATTCAAAATATGGGCTGCCAGAAAGACAAACAAGTGGATCCTACCTCAAATCAAGCCTGAACTCTCTCCAGAAGCAAAATGATGAAACTGAGGCTGCTGTACTTTGGCCATGTCATAATAAGAGAAGACTCGTTAGAAAAGACAATAATGTTATAGAAAGTTGAAGGCAGCAGGAAAAGGCAGCAGGAAAAGAGGAAGCTCAAATATGAAATTGATTGACTTCATACAGGGAGCTATGGACTAGAGTTTGCAAGAGCTGAGCAGAGCTGTTAATGACAGGACTTTGTGTACATCACTCATTCATAGAGTCGCCATACGCTGGAGGTGGCTTGATGGGGCATAATAATAGCAAATGAATAAGATATTCAGGGAAACTCATAGTCATAAACCATATGCAAATAGCCAAACTGGTGTTACACTGAACATGTAAGGAAGAGTAGCATCTCAGCCCTAACTATTTGTCATTGCTCTCCAGATGTGAAAAATCACTGTCTGAAGAGGAGAATGCATGGAGGCTCTCCACATTATACAGAATCCAAATGTTTGGGGATTCTACACAGCACTGACAGCCTTTATAGGTAGTGGAAACTCTCAATTTTAGACTGTCCCTTTCCCTGAGGTGGCAAGAGTGATACAGGGACACTATGCTGCCAGGACATTTGTTGTTGTTGTTCTTATTGTTGTTTTAAAAAATCAGTGAAGGTTAAATACACAAGTCCCTTCTTAGCCCTAGGAGAGGAGTGACAAAACTTTGGCACTTCAGATGTTTTGGACTACAACTCCCACAGTCTTTTATAATTGGCAGTACAGCTGGGGGTTCTGGAAGCTGAAGTCCAAGACATCTGGAGTGCCAAATGTTCATGACTGCTGCTCTAGGAATTATTGTGGTCCTCTCACACCTCATTTGTCTTGGAGAATGGGGACTCAGCAATTCCTTTTGAATTACCGCTTTTGTTTTTAACTTGAAATATACCAACAGGCAGGGATGTTGGCAAGTCTTTGGGTCTAAGTCCCAAGTCCAACTCTGAGGCTTTGGTACCAAGTCCTGAGTTCCAAACCCCAAGTCCAATTTCCTATTAAAAACAAGGTGGAAGGGGGTTCTGAGTCACAGGTCAAGTCCAAGTCATGGGGGGAGGGGAACTGAATTGAGCCTGAGTCAAGTCACTGGTGTGACTTAAGTAAGTCTGACTTGCCAGTGAGTCCCGCGACTCGAGTCCCCATCCTTGCCAATAGGTGTCATTTTTAGGGTCAGTCGGAGACTGCATGAGCTAATATAGAGCTGTCTTATACAGAACTAGACTGTGACCATTTTAAAAGCTACTCTATCAGTGATTTACCAGGAGTCAGAAAGAAGTCTTACAAATGTTGCTACACAAGATCAGAAACTAAAGATACTTCTGTTTGCATGCCATGGATTCTACCATGTACTGTGGCATTTCCACATCAGATACTGTCTGGCTATGACACTTGTTCCAGAGAAGCTACAGAGGCTAAATTTTTATTTACAGCATTTCCATTTAAGTAGGGTAGAATGAGGAAGTGAGTAGGAAAAGTCTTGTATGTCACAGTAGAAAACGAGAGGCCAATGCTTTATGGCAAAGACAGAGAGTCATTCAATTCTTAGGCCAAAACAAGACTCCCTCTTTGCTACAATGCTACAGCATAAGAAATTCAGAAAAACAGGGCCACTACTGATATCACTGAGAATACACTGTATCACAGAGCTAACTCCTCTGGATTAGAGCTTGGAACATGATTTTTGAAAAATGCTTTGTTATTTATTAACCATGTGAAAAATAAACATGACTTGTTACAGGAAAAAGATTATTATGTTGCCGGTTGTTTCATTAATTTTAAAAACTGGTATTATTTCCACCTTCTTACCCCCAAAAAGAATACACTGCAGGTAACATTGTCACTTATAATGTGCTACTTCCAAGCTTGAATCGACTATATGTTACTGTCTATGCACTCTTGGTGGGGCTGAGTCATATTTAATTGATCAGCCCCCAAAAGCATGAAACTTTCAGGAACCAGAGCTGAGAAAAGTTCTGAGAATAATCTTAGAACAGCTGGAAATCATGGCTTGCTAAAGCAATGTCATAAAACATAAACACATTCTCCTGCGTCCCTCATCTTTAACCCTCATTCTTTTTCTTGTGCTAGTTTATACTCCATTTAAGAAAACACAAAATTACCCATATTCTGTTCCAAGAACATAAATATATTTTGTGGAATTAAGCCTTATGACAGGCATTGTTGCTAGGTAATAGATTCAGGGCACCTACAAATACCACAGAACTACCTGCAAAGGGATTCCATGGCTAGAGTGTGACTGGGCAGCTGAACTGGCAGCAGCTGCCCACGGACCAAGGGCTGGCAATGTGGGAACAAGACAGTCTATTAAGTCTGCAAGATCAAGGTCCCACATGGCTGAGCAATGGCAGTTAGCTGGGGTATTGTCTCAAGGTACACCCACTCCCCCAGGAAACATCAGGATGAACAACAGCTGAGCCTACAAACTACTTACCTTGGAATTATTAGTCCAAGTTGTTTGTGAAATGGAATCAATGACATTGGGACCTATAAGATATACAAAGACAGAAAATTCAATTTGCAAGTAGCTGTTACAGCATGACAGGCCAACACTAGCCTTTATAACTGAGTATTTTAAGAGTGGCAGGCTCTGTTAGGAACAACAAACATCACTTGATTTTAGATATACACACATCAAACAAGGGGAAGCCTCTTACATCAGTGGCTCCCAACCATGAGTAACCCAGGTGTTCTTGGACTTCAACTCCCAGAAATCCTGGCCAGCACAGCTAGTGGTGAAGGCATCTGGGAACTGCAGTCCAAGAACAGCTGGGTTACCCAAAGTTGGCAACCACTGTCTTATGTGCACTGCCCACAGAATTCTACAGTACAGCAGGCTCTATCTAACCTAAGAGTCTAACTCTACATTCCAACACTACCAGATACTATAAATGCCAAAGGCATTTTTTAAAAAAAACAGGCATTTCATCACACAATAATACAGTGCATCATTTAACTTATAGAATACAGGCAGGAGACTGAACAATCACCCCACCAGTTAATTTTAAGAGCTCCATACATATCTACCATGTACCAAGTAGTAGCTGTGTCTTGCCGGAAGAAGGAAACAGATCTGGCAACAGCTGTATTCTGTTTTCCTAAATGTGGTAAATTTCACTATTATCTCAGCTCTAGCTGCTACTTGAGGATGGTACAACAACATCTAGTAGAGCCAGACTTCTTCCACATTCTGCTGTCTCCTACTACGTTCCATACGTTTGTGAGTAAATGCCCTGACTTTCCATGAGATGTTTAACATCCAATTTGCTAAAGAGTTCTAAAGAACTCAAAAACCTTGTCCACTATTTTGGTTAGTCCAATAAAGGTACGCTGATGTGGATTTTCGAAATGTCCAAGCATGACTGTCAGCCATAACAGCAAAAGGGAATCTTAATCAAATGTGTCCTGGCATGCATTCACTTACAAGCCATAAATAAAAAACTTTAAAATGTAATTAGTGACAGTGGTTCTTTACTGTTTCTCATAAGTAATTAAATTAGGTACTCAAAAATCTACAGAATATTATAAACCACTGGCCTGTGGTACAAGACATGCTATCCTCCCATCTGCCACATTGTCACTTCAATGCTCACAATGCAGCATAAAACAGAACCTCAAGGCACAGCAGGAGCCAGTACTTGAACCAAGAAAACACAGAATTACCCATATTCTGCTCCAAGAACATAAATATCTTTGCCGGAATTAAGCCAAGCATATTATTCCCACATCAGCACCAAGGTCATATTCCCACAATTATGAAAGTAACTACAAAGTTACAGTTACATCATAAAAGGGCAAAACTTATCCCCCATGAAGTTACAATTGTAATGTAATGCAACTACACTGTCATGACTGGAAAAATAATTAATGGCAATTATTTCTAAGCTCTGCTCTTGACTAAGCCTGTGCTCTTTTCCTTTCCACTATGTGATGGGTTTTTAATTGGGAAAATGCCCACAGAAGTAGAATACTAACTGGACATGGGGACATTCTGAGAATACTGAGAGTCAGAAGGGACAAGCACATGGGTGCTAAAAGAAAGACATTTTTAAAAAGTTTCCCAGCTGTATTGCAGCAGCATAGTTATTGCCCTTTCCCAGCATCAGGAAAAGGACAATAACTAATCGGTCTCCAGAACTGAACATAGTGGGAGAGGGAAGCATCTGTCAAGGCTCAGTGCCACTTAAGGGACTATATATACATTCAGCAAGCTTATCAAGGGTCACCAGATCTTTTAATCTGGTGGGGTCAGCATTTACAAGCATAATTCACGCATTTGCAAGTTCAGGAAATGTGCACAACCTCTCTTCAATGCCTTAGTGACACTGAAAACAGTGAGAATTCTTTGTGGTTTTTGAGCATTTCTGAGGTTCAGGGCAACATGGACAGGGTCCTGATTTCCCTTCCTAACTCAGAACAGAGGAGAAGGACAGGAGTTCCTTTGCCACTCAGGGACTCTGGATCTTTAACCCTGTGCCTCCACCTATACAGCAGGCAGGGAAGGGTGTGGCAAGAAAAAATGTTGGCCAGCTACCAAGCTAACCAAAACATGTAGATCCCAACCATTAACCTGTGATCTTTGCTATGAAGGAAAAGTACCCTTTGTCCATGCCTCTTTTTATCTCCTCTCTCCCAGCTGTTCTTATCAGTTCTAATTCTGCTGCACCGGAACTGTCATTTTTCTTTTCTTTTCTTTTCAAGAAATAGAAATAGGGGGAGGGGCTTCTTAAAATGACCTTGCTATAGCAGCATTTAAGAGCAAACAGTGGTTGGAGTTGAGTCAATATATCAGTTGGCCTAAGTAAATATATCAGAGGAAAAACAAATTAAAGCATCGCCAGAGTTCTAAAAGTCAGGTCCACACTTCCAGCGTGGCCCAAAGTACTATGTACAGTTTATGAGCCATTTCATAAAGGAATTTATCTCACTTAAAATCAAAACAGTGCAGCAAACACATTAACCACAATGTATTCTGCAGAAAATTTTGGGGGACTGACACTCCAATCCAAGAAAATTCTAACATAGGAGTTCCTTCTCATTGAGCAGAGGAACCCTCCAGCCTGGTGGCCTAATTCCGCCCACAGATGTTGTTTGTATGGCAAGCAGGGAAGGTGACACCTGCTCTGCTTGAACCTTGGGCCAATGGTTGTTGTCTCAAAGCAACAACAAAGCAAAGCAAAATTTCACAATCCATCCTTTAAAAAATCTTACCTGCAATTCCAATTAAGAGGGTCAAACCAAAACAAATGAAGAAGACAACAAAGACCAAGACAAAGTGGCGCTTGGACAATGTATACAACCGCATTGGGGCCAGTCTGCAAAGAAGGAGAGATAGAATTAGTCAACTGGTCTTCTACAGCAGGGGTCCCCAACCCCTGGTCCGCGGCCCAGTGCTGGTCCGTTGCCTGGGCCGGACCAGGCCACGGAGACAGATCTCCCACCCACCCCGCACGCACTCCCGCCCCCGCACAGCCCCTTTGTGCATGCACGTGAGTGCACGCACACACGCAAGTGCCCCCCTTCGCGAGTGTGCGTGAGTGTCCCCCGAGTACCCCCCTGCCCTTCGCGCCGGCGCAAGCGTGCGCTCGCTCCTTTGCGCATGTGTGCACGCGTGCGCGCAAGCGCGCGTCTGCTCCTTGGCACATGCACACGAGCGCGGGGGGGGGGGTGCCCCGCCGTCCCCAACCGGTCCGTGGAGTTAAAAAGGTTGGGGACCACTGTTCTACAGGCAAGAATCTAACAACAGTTCACACTGTTGTTATTCTTAAATGTATCATAAGAAAGTTGAAAAACAATAACCTTGAACAGTAAGTCAAACAAGCATCTGTGGCATTCAGCTTACCCATAGACCTTGATGTCTGAGGCCATAACCCTATAAACACAATGGGACATTTTTGAGTAGACACACATACAGTATATCACAGAAGTGAGTACACACCCTCACATTTCATAAATATTTTAGTATATCTTTTCATGTGACAACACTGAAGAAATGACACTTGGCTACAATGTAAAGCAGTGAGTATACAGCTTGTATAACAGTGTAAATGTGCTGTCCCCTCAAAATAACGCAACACACAGCCATTAATGTCTAAACCGCTGGCAACAAAAGTGAGTACACCCCTAAGTGACAATGTCCAAATTGGGCACAAAGTGTCAATATTTTGTGTGGCCACTATTATTTTCCAGCACTGCCTTAACCCTCTTGGGCATAGAGTTCACCAGAGCTTCACAGGTTGCCACTGGAGCCCTCTTCCACTCCTCCATGACGAAATTACAGAGCTGGTGGATGTTAGAGACCTTGCGCACCTCCGCCTTCCGTTTCAGGATGCCCCACAGATACTCAATAGAGTTTAGGTCTGGAGACATGCTTGGCCAGTCCATCACCTTTACCCTCAACTTCTTTAGCAAGGCAGTGGTCGTTTTGGAGGTATGTTTGGGGTCGTTATCATGTTGGAATACTGCCTTGCGGCCCAGGTTCCAAAGGGTGGGGATCATGCTCTGCTTCAGTATGTCACAGTACATGTTGGCATTCATGGTTCCCTCAATGAACTGTAGCTCCCCAGTGCCAGCAGCACTCATGCAGCCCCAGACCATGACACTCCCACCACCATGCTTGACTGTAGGCACAACACATTTGTCTTTGTACTCCTCACCACACACGCTTGACACCATCTGAACCAAATAAGTTGATCTTGGTCTCATCGGACCACAGGACATGGTTCCAGAAATCCATGTCCTTAGTCTGCTTGTCTGTAGTAAACCGTATGCGGGCTTTCTTGTGCATCATCTTTAGAAGAGGCTTCCTTCTGGGACGACAGCCCTGGAGACCAATTTGATGCAGTGTGCGGCGTATAGTATGAGCACTGACAGGCTGACCCCCCACCCCTTCAACCTCTGCAGCAATGCTGGCAGCACTCATACGTCTATTTCCCAAAGCCAACCTCTGGATAGGACGCTGAGCACGGGCACTCAACTTCTTGGGTCGACCATGGCGAGGCCTGTTCTGAGTGGAACCTGTCCTGTTAAACTGCTGTATGGTTTTGGCCACCGTGCTGCAGCTCAGTTTCAGGGGTTTGGCAATCTTCTTATAGCCTAGGCCATCTTTATGTAGAGTAACAATTTGTTTTTTTCAGATCCTCAGATAGTTCATTACCATGAAGTGCCATGTGGAACTTCCAGTGACCAGTCTGAGAGAGTGAGAGCGATAACACCTGCTCCCCCTTCACACCTGAGACTTGTGACACTAACAGGTCTCATGAAACCAGGGAGGCAAAACGGCTACTTGGGCCCAATTTGGACATTGTCACCTAGGGGTGTACTCACTTTTGTTGCCAATGGTTTAGACATTAATGGCTGTGTGTTGCGTTATTTTGAGGGGACAGCACATTTACACTGTTATACAAGCTGTATACTCACTGCTTTACATTGTAGTCAAGTGTCATTTCTTCAGTGTTGTCACATGAAAAGACATACTAAAATATTTATGAAATGTGAGGGTGTGTACTCACTTCTATGATATGCTGTAGCTATGATGCAGATATCTGACTGGAAGCATACTCATTCTGCCTATAGAGCCAGCATATTATTGTGCCTCTTAAGAGCTCTTCGTCCAGCAGGTACTACCTTTCATATCGGATGAGTTTTCCTTGAACTTTATTTATGCCTAAATGTGCTTGCTTGCCCATCTATTATCTATTATTTGATATTCACTGATTGATTGATTTTGTGTTTATTAATTTGATTTATTATATTATATTTCTTTATTGTTGTTATATTACTTATTGTTAACCACCCAGAGAAGTGCCTTGCACTAATTGGGCAGCACAGAAGATCAATCAATCAATAAATTTAGTACTAAAGAAAAAGGTGCATGTTACCAGTAACATTAAACCATTTTTTAAAAAAAACGCAGCACATAGACAAGTATATAGTACAAATGTGCACATTTGTAACTGTGAAACATTCAACCATCTTATATTTGCTGTAATTCTGACATGTACAAAGAACACATTTCTTGATTTATACAAAAAGATACACAGTAATACCAGTAACTACTGTTTGTTCCAACTTAATAACAGAGAGATCAATTAGAGTTGTTTGTATGCATAGTCATGAACTGACATTGCACAAAAAGCCTGATATAGAAGAATATCAAACTGTATTTGGTCTGCCACATACACATTAACCAAAGTATAAACAGGAGAAACAGTATATTTACTCAAAAGACACAAAAGATCACTGGTACAAGTTTTAGTATTCTGCATGCTAGAAACGTAACACAGAACTAAAATATTATTTTGAAACTCTTTGCTAATACTAAATTTAATCTATTAAAGAAACACTTCCACACTGCAAAGGCAATTAAATTAAGAGGAATGCAAGAGGAAGCACTGTAACTGTAACATACAAGAAAGTAAAAGAGTTTGCAGTCAAACTACTTCATAAAAAACAAGAATCCCCCTTTATCAAAGGTTGATCTCAAATTCACCTGAAAACTCAGAACTTGAATGAGGGAACAAAATATTCCTGTGCTTATTGTTTTTTTTCCTCTGCATACAAACACAACTACTTTATAGCCGGGGCTCCCCAAATTGGGAAGAAATTACTATAGGAGGAAAGCAGGAAGGAGAAATGTAAAATGCACACACCACTGCGATCACCTATTAATGTGCACAAGCTCTGCAGGAGATGAATGTTCTTTCGTCTAGCAGGAGACATGAACAAAACCCAACCTGATACAGAACTGGGTCATGCATTAGCCGAAAACTTTTTGCAGTTACACAAATAGGGTAAATTTTGGACACAAATTGACAAATTTTAGAGGCAAATGTCTGTAGATCTTATTTACTGCATGTTCAATCACACAACTCAGTTGGCTACAGAATTGTACTCAGATTAATGGCTCCTTCTCAATCCAGGAGAAAGTAACAAGTGAGGTACCCCAGGGCTCAGTCCTGGGCCCAGTGCTATTCAATCTTTTTATTAATGACCTGGGTCAGGGGATACAGGGAATGCTAATCAAATCTGTGGATGACACAAAATGGTGTGGAATAACTAACACACTGGAAGACAGAAACAAAATTCAAAATGATCTAGATAGGCTTGAGCACTGGGCTGGAAACAACACAATGAAATTCAGCAGGGATAAGCGCAAAGTACTGCACCTAGGAAAAAGACACTAAAACACAGTTAGAAAATGGGGGAAACCTGGCTCAACAATACTACAAACGAAAAGGATATTGGAGTCATTGTAGATCACAAGCTGAATATGAGCCAACAGTGTGATGTGGCTACAAAAAAGGCAAATGCTATTTTAGGCTGCATTAACAGAAGTATAGTCTCCAAATCCCGTGAGGTACTGTACCGTGAGTACAGTACTATCCCTCTATTCAGCACTGGTTAGGCCTCATTTTGAGTACTTCAAGATGAAAGCTGACAAATTGGAACAAGTTCTGAGGACGGCAACAAGGATGATCAGGAGGATGGAAACCAAGCCTTATGAGGAAAGACTGAAAGAACTGGGCATGTTTAGCCTTGAGAAAAGAAGACTGAGGAGAGATACGATAGCACTTTTCAACTACTTGAAAGGCTTTTCATACAGAGGAAGGACAGAATCTGTTCTCAATCATCCCAGAATGCAAGACAATGGGCTCTAGTTACAGGAAGGTATATTTAGACTGAATATCAGGAAAAACGTCCTAACTGTTAGAGCAGTATGGTAATGGACCCATTTACCTTAAAAGGTGGTGAGTGCTCCAACCCTGGAGGCATTCAAGAGAAATGTGGACAACTACCTGGCAGATATCCTTTGATTTGTATTCCTGCATCAATCAGGGGGTTGGACTCAATGGCCTTATAGGCCCCTTCCAACTTCATGATTCTATGTTTCTATTCTAACTTGGTGTGGAACAAATAATGTCTACGAAGATTTCTAAATTTATGGCAAGTCACTTCCAAAAGTCACACCATCTGCATAATCGTGCAACAGGATTTGAGTCACTGTTTCCTACTTAGGGACAGCAGGGAGAAGAGATGAAGAATGAGGCAGGAGTGTGCAAGCTTGTTGGATGGCTTGCTCTGTTTTCTCAAAAGGCATAAAACTGTTCAAAGCCAGGGTTAAGAGAGAGTAAAATGCCAGAGAGTCCAAACTCTCCAATCACCCTCTGCCCAGACTGCAACGTCCAAAAGCAGAGGAGCAGGTCCCCTGAAAGAAGGGCTTGCAAAAGCAGTCGTTCCAGATCTGCCATACAAGCTAGCCAAGCTAAAAAGCTGCAGAGAAAGGATGTGGTGAAATCCAACACCTTCCAAGGCTACACCTACATCTGACTTAGAAAAAAAAAAATCCTTCCTGCAAATATTAGACTTTGAGCACAACACATCCACCAAGTCATTCTTGATTTACCTCTGACGTAAGAATCCTAAAGGGAAAGACCTCTTAATCCTATCACTCAGGAACACCAGAGAAACAGAAGAGAAAGAAAATAGAAGATTTCAAGGTGCATAAGAGAACAGAACTATTTAGCATTAATTCAGGGAATTTATGACAATTAGGAGTGACATAGTACACCTATGCTATTCCCATTACTATTTTAGCTTGAGCGCTGAAGTGCAAGAACATTTTTGGAAGCATAGCAAAAAACGTTGTTGGATCTTAAAGATTAGCACTCTTCTTACAGCATAAGGTTTGATACACTTCATCAGATGTCTGAAGTATGCTGTGTCCCATAAGACCATTGTCCCCAACTTTAAGTCTCCAAGGCTGTGTCCTAACATCTCTCACTGGTAAACACATATTTGAATACACACCTACCCCACTTCATCTCTTACCATTTATTCTGGCTCAGTTCTACAAGGCGAGAGACTTTAGCTCAGAACATGGGTTTTATGCAAATCATAGAGTTCAATCCTTGGTGCCTCCAGTTAAAAGTATTTCAGCAGCCAAGCTAAGAAATACTTCCTCCGAGGTTACAGACAGCTGCTGTTCAGTCAGTGCAGGCCAGTCTTCCCTGTTATGTGCCTTCCAGATATTTTGGACTACATCATCTACAACCCCTAATAACTGCCTATGTCAGCAAAGTATAACATGAGCTGTAAGTTAAAATACCTAAATGACAATGCATTAGGAAAGTGTACACAATTCTGGACTAACTGGGGCAATTATCTCACTAATACATCCTCCTAAGTGCAAATGTATGGTCATTATTAAAATGTCAAGGCAAATCATACAAAGCAGTATGCATTTCTCCTATTACTCTAGCTATACCAATTAGACATGCTCTGCACTGGTTTTATTTAAGCCTGCTTTTGGCTGCAATCCTATGCTTGCTTTACATGAGAATAAGCTCCATAAATGTTACTTCAGAGTCAACTCCAAAGCTTTATTTCTCATGCTTCTAAATTCCAGCTGCTGGGGAACAACAGCTGTAGAGGTCTTGTGGGCATCTGGAAGGTCAATGTGGGATGCTGGACAAAGTGGGTTATGGTCTGATCCACAAGGGTTTTTCTTATATCTTTATGTTTCAAGTGTTCAAAGTACTTCTCATGTATTGTTTCGCTGTAATCTTTACAACAGCCATTGCTTGTCCTCATCTTGCATATATGAGAATTGAGACTGAGAGACTTCCTAAGATCATTTAAGTTTATTATTATTCAGAAACTCCAGGCACAGTCAAAATTATAAAAACATTGACTGGTATTATATAACAGATAAAAGTTTTTACAAAAATATTATTATTATTATTATTATTATTATTATTATTATTATTATTATTATTATTATTGATTTATAGTGCATTCCAATAAAATCAATAACGTACAGACATGCAACACATTTAACCACTAAGTTTACAACAAGGAAATATTCAAACTAGATACTACTTGATCTGTAGTTCAGACTCTCAACCACCACACTACAACTCTTAAGACACCTGAAGTGTTAAATATAAATCATTTCCCAAATAACATGCCATTTTAAACATATAAGTTTTCATTTTTTCCTTCTACTCATGTGTTGGTTTACAGGGAAGTGGTCAATGTAAAAACATGGTAGGGTCAGAAGGTGGAATCACCTCCCAGAGCCATGGGAATCTGAGATATTTTTATGCTTGCATGTAACAGGTTTGGCATATAACAGGGTATCAGCCCAGCTGGTGCAGGGAATCAGTTTTCAGTTCTTCTGTATGAAATACAGAAAGTGACTCATTAGCCCTAACTTCTTCACAGCCTTTAAAATGATTGATAATTAGGCAGACAAATCTTAAATTGATCTCTTTTGTCACACAAATGTCTCATGCAGGGGAAAAAATCTAGGGTCATCAGTATCAAAACCACCCAGAATACGCTATTGTGAACTGACCTTTCCTTAAGACATCTGCAAATATTACAAATAACACACCTGCAGTCACAGCAGTCCTACTAAGACAGTGGTTCCCAGTCTTGGATCCTCAAATGTTCTTGGACTGCAGCTCCCAGAAATCCTGGCTAGCACAGTTAGTGGTGAAGGCTTCTGGGAGTTTAAGTCCATCTGGGCACCCAAGATTGGGAACCACTGTACTAAAAGATAGCCTGAAAGTATCTCCAAGCCATTTCTATGTTACAACGAAACAAGTCTCCAAGGCTGTATTCTTTCCTGCCTGCAAGTTTCTGTATGAAGATGTAAACATTCTAGTCAACATTCTGAGCATATGTAGACCCACTGTCCAGTGTAGCTTTGAGTGTCTACATGGATCCAGTGGTGGGGTGAGATAACTGTCTTCTATTGTGCATTTATTTAAAAAAAATGCAGGATGATCAGCCACTAATATCCATAAAATGCACCTGAGTACACTGACAGGTTGCATATAGATCCTCAATTTCACCGTTCAACACTTCCAGATCACAACGGAGAAGCCATTCTTTAAGGCAGCCAAAACTTTAAGGAGTTTTGGACTCCTTTTCTTATAATCCCTTTCTATTGACCATGGTGACTGAACCACCATAGGAACTGTAGCCAAAACATCTGGAAACACCAGTTTGGAGAATGCTGTGATTTTAAGGCCTTATTTCTGAAAACAATTTACTCAGAATCCTGCACAAATATGATACACATTACAAATGTTAGGGAGAGGGCAGTGTTTTTTAGCCATCAAAAAGTACATGATGAGAGGAAAGACAACTTTAAACTTCAGAGTCACATCCCTATTTATTAGAAAGCCAGCATTAGCCTGACTTGGCTGGAATACAATAATGTAATGATAAATTTGGAAGCACAGGTGCTCCTTCTGATTGTTCCCACTGACAGCTTCCCTCTACCAAGCCCCCCGGGGGAGCAATTCACATCACTAAATCAGAAGCAGGTCTTCTGTGAAGGTAGTAACTCTCAGTTGCCCAATCAAAACCAACCTACACTCAAATATTCTGCATTAGAACCAGGATGGCTTGCAACTATCTGGGGAAGTCGACCACTCTCCCACCGATTGCAGGTGAGCTCAGAAAGAAACATGAGGGGGTGGCAGATGATTCAAGAGCCACTGTCGCTCTCAAAGCCTCAGGACTTCGACCCTCGGAGCTCTGGCTCCACTCATTACACAGCTGCGGAGGGGGCGAAGGATGCGGAAGGCTGAGGCTCTTGCTTCCACTCCCGGGAACGGGGCACCTGGCCTAAGGGCTGGTTCAAGCACAGGGTGTGCTTCCCTGCCGCACATTCCTCAGCAGCCGCAGGGGCCAAAAAAGACCGCTTCTGCCACCGGCTGCGCCCACGAAGCGTTACAAAGCCCGTCCTCTTATGCACGACGGGGTGGAAGAATCTTCGGCACTAGGAAAGGCGGGCGGGCGGGTCCACTGGTGGGTTTTCCGCGCCCGCGGTGGGGGGGGGGTATATGTATGTGGGTGGGTGTTTGCCGCACGTGCAGGCGCGAGACACCCTGCTTTCGCCAGCGCAGTCCCTCCCGTTTCGCATCTTCCCCCCCCCCCCCTCTCCAACTCACAGCTCCATCCTTCTCGCCGCACATGCCCAGCACGTCCCCGGCACTCCTCGGCTGCTCTCTGACTGGGCGGCAGCCGTCCACCCACCCGGCTCCGTGGCAGCCTCGGCGGCGAGCGGCGCCCAATACTTCCGCATACGTCACCCGCAACGCAAGCGCCAGCCACCGGTCACGTGACTCAAGTTGCCAGCCAGGAGCGGCTTCTCAGCCAGGGGTTTGCGCATGCTCACGATGGTTGGTGCGGCTGGAAGGTTGTTCATGACTTGTTGCTTCTCGAGAGTTACTGTACAATCATGATAGTATTCCGAAGAACTCAGCAGTGGGCTCCCAGCTTCCTCGAGGAGACTGGGAAGTGTAGTTGATCGGGCTTCCTTATTCGCTTTGTGTTCTCAGAAAATCCAAACAAACGGAAGAGTGTACTTCCCAAACGTTGAGTGAGAGAAAGCTAGTTTTCCTTGGTAATTCAGATTTACCGCCTTGAGGAATTGGAAAGAATATTTACTGTCACTTCCTTCTCTGAACTACCCTCCACGGAAATCATTCTTAAGTCTTGGCTTGGAAAAACTGAGGCGCTTTTCATGCTGCCAGGCGTCTGGCATCTCACGGCAGCGCATTTCGCAGAAGTTATGGACTGGTTCCCTAAGCCCCAGGCTTGAGTTTGCAAGAGCTGAGGACCGGGCATTTTGGAGATCGCTCATTCAGAGGGTCGCCACACCTCGGGGTCAACTTGATGGCACATAACAACAACAAATGGAGATAGTCAGTGCTTTAGGTGGCAGAAGATAGGTGTAGGTTAGAAGGAAGCCCCACTGAAGTTTTCAGGCGGCATGCACAGTGATTGCACTGTTAAAGGGAATTAGGCAGTTTTACGTATTGCTTACATATATCTCCTTATTCAAGGTTACTGGCCCACTAGAACATCCCCAAAATGCAAGCTTTCAGGTCTTCAGGCCTCTCCAACAGGCTTGGCACTGGAGAGTTTTGGGTGGGGACGTTTCTATTCTGGTTTACCTGGAATGAAGTAAACCTCAATCCCTCCAGGAGGGCCCAACTCACCGTGGTTATGCTCTTTATTACCTGAAAAGAGTTGCTGCTGGGGCCAGGATTGATGTGACCCTGAATACATTTCACCATATTTTGAACTGCTCTAGAGAGAGCCAGTTTTAATTTGTATTAGAGATTGTTAGTGCAAATTCATGGATAGTAAATATTTATTTATTTATTTAGAACACTTTACACCATGTTTCTCCTTAAAAGAACCCAGATTAACTGTATGGAGTTTTTCCAGTAGTAACTTTGTACTAGCAGAAAGCAAAGTAGGGTGACTGATTTTCGGAGACTCATTGCAGCCCCAAATTTGGTCTTGAGAGCTGAGGGACCCTCTAAATCTGTATTGAATATGACAATGAGGACTGTACAAGGGAGTCTGGTGAAAGCAGGCAGTCCACTTTGGTAGAACTACAATTGGGTACAACCCTTGAAGTACTGAGTTTTCTTAGTACTTTGGTTGCTCCAGACAGCATGGCCCTGCTGTTAGAATAAGATTAACCACCTCAGGTGGTTGATTTGAGGTGTGATGAAAAGAGAGTAAATCTATTAATTACATAACATATTATGCTTGTATTTCACAGTAAGGCAGAAACATTTGTAGGATTTTCTGCCTCATAGACCAAAATAAAATGGCCAGCTTTGATCTAGACATGAGTAGGTGCCATTTGCAGGATGTCTTGGGCTGGTCCTGGATCCTTATGGAAGTATTACCTTAATATGGTTTGTGCGATTTTTCTTAAAAAGACTTAATACAATTGTTTACCTATCTTATGTGTGTTGCTGGTCAATAGCTGACTACATTCAGGACAGAGGGGGAAATAGCACAATGGAAATATTGTTCAATTCAGTTTGAATGTATATATTTGCTTTCCGTTAAGTCCAAATAAATCTACTCAGTATATGTAGTTGAAATCCATAGTCACATACAACAGTTCAATTACTTTTGCCTCGCTCAGTTATAAAGTTATGGGCTTTATTACTCCAAGAAGATCAGTTGCTTTTAGGCACATCAGCTGAAAATGGAACCTTATTTAAAGGTCAAATATTCCAATTACCTGATGCTACTGGGTAGAGGAGAATGCTACCTCCATCACAAACAGTTAAGAGCTTCTTGTGGGGATCTGATTGATCACAGTTAAACAAAACCTTAAAGTTGCAAATACACCCTCTCATCTGGAAGTAAGTCTCAATGGATTCAGGCTTGCTTCTCATTAGTCTTGTAGTGCATAAGAAATGCAATGTTAAACTGTACTTCCATTATCTACTTATTTATTCATCATATTTATTCCCCATATTTATTCTAACAAGCTCAAGGCAGTTTACAAGGCTCTCTCCTCTTCCCCACTTTATCCTTACATCAGTCTAGTGAAGGTAAACCAGACTGACTTAAAGTCATTTAGCAAGCTGTATGGTTCAATGGGACTTGAATCTGGATTTTTCCATATCAGGACAACGAACTATGACACCACACTAGGTCTCTTGGATGTTTGTTACTGTTGTTGTGTGCCATCAAGTTGCCTCTGATTTATGCAACTCTATGAACGAGCAACATACAAGATATCTTGTCATTAAGAGCCCTGCGCAGCTCTTGCAAACTTAAGACTGCGGGTTGCTTAACTGAGTCAATCCATCTCACGTTTGGTCTTCCTCATTTCCTTCAGCTTACCCTAGCATCATTGACTTTTCCATTGAGTCTTCTCTTCTCATGATATACCCAAAGTACAACAGCCCTGGAGAGTTCAGGCTTGATTTTATGTAGCACCTACTTGTTTGCCCGGGGGGGGGGGGGGGGGAGGTGTCGGCTGGTCCATGGTATCTCCAAAGCTCTACTCCAGCACCATAGTTTGAACAAATAGATTTTTCTTCCTGTCAGCTTTCTTTACTGTCCAACTTTCACATCCATGGCCAAAATCCTCTTAAATTGTGCTGCATATCATCAGCCACAGTGATTTTTCAGAAATAAAAAGTTTGTCACACACACAGGCAAATTCCTGAGACTCCTGTCAAATTACTTTCACCATCAGGAAGCCATTGGAAGCTGCAAGATGGGACAGGGAAGCCGTTAAGTTCTGAAAATAGCTGCCACTGGTAAAGTCATCCTGATGGTGGAGATTATCAGAAATCAAATCCCAGTGACATAAGGGATTCCAAAGAGCTTTGAGAGCTTTTAAGACATTCTGTAAATCAGAATTGTTTTATTTCCGAAAAATTGCTGCAGTTGATGACATCATTAGCCTTAAAGGGCATAGCTACATGGATAGTATTTCAATGTAGGAATATTGCAGTGCAGAGATGATCTTTGCCTTGATCTCCAGTAACATGTCCTTGTATTTGATTATACTTTTTTAGTCCCTTTATTCTGTCCGTCCAAATCTCAGTCTTCTGACTCCTTGGCTACAGTCTTAATTTGGATTTATGACTGAACTGAGATATACAAAATCTTTTAACAATTTTCAGTTTCTTCTTAGCAGTAGAGTTATGAACTGCTTCTGTAGTCAGGATGTTTGTCTTAATGTTCACCTGCAGTTCTTCTGCTTTTGCATTTTCTGCCAGTAGTATGGTATCATGCCTTAAATTATTGATGTTTCTCCCATCAGTTTTCACTTCTTCATCTGAATCTAACCTAGCCTTTCATATGCTATGTTGTGCATATAGACTGAACAGACAGGGAGATAAAATAGGCACTTGTCTAATATTTTTGCTTATGGGGAATGATTGTGTTTCTCCACCTCCTGTCCCGAGTTATGTTTTGTTGCCTATAGTCATAGGGCATATCATTTTAAAGAGTTCAATTAATTCAGAAATTTGCATGTTTTGAATTATGCCATAATATAATAGGAGGGCTTTCATGAATTATGAGCCATTTTGGCGTGAGGATTTGGGAGTTGTACTCCTTGAATAGGCTGGATGAGTACCAAGACTGAGAGAGAGAGAGATGCAAAATGAAAAAAGAGGTGTACTAGGAAGAGAGAGGGCACTGGGGAGAGGATAGGACTCACTGGATTTTAAGCCAGCTCCATTTGCTAAAGTGTAATAAAGCTTTATTTATTTATTTTCACTTTACAGTGGAAGTGAAGAACAGATTCAAGGAACTAGATTTGGTGGACAGAGTGCCTGAAGAACTGTGGATGGAGGCTCGTAACATTGTACAGGAGGCAGCAACAAAAACCATCCCAAAGAAAAGGAAATGCAAGAAAGCAAAGTGGCTGTCCAACGAGGCCTTACAAATAGCAGAGAAGAGAAGGGAAACAAAATGCAAGGGAGATAGGGAAAGTTGCAGAAAATTGAATGCAGACTTCCAAAGAATAGCAAGGAGAGACAAGAGGGCCTTCTTAAATGAACAGTGCAAAGATATAGAGGAAAATAATAGAAAGGGAAAAACCAGAGATCTGTTCAAGAAAATTGGAGATATTAAAGGAACATTTTGTGCAAGAATGGACATAATAAAGGACAAAAATGGTAGGGACCTCACAGAAGCAGAAGACATCAAGAAGAGGTGGCAAGAATACACAGAGGAATTATACCAGAAAGATCTGGATGTCCCAGACAACCCAGATAGTGTGGTTGCTGACCTTGAGCCAGACATCCTGGAGAGCGAAGTCAAGTGGGCCTTAGAAAGCATGGCTAACAACAAGGCCAGTGGAGGTGATGGCATTCCAGTCAAACTATTTAAAATCTTAAAAGATGACGCTGTTAAGGTGCTACACTCAATATGCCAGCAAGTTTGGAAAACTCAGCAGCGGCCAGAGGATTGGAAAAGATCAGTCTACATCCCAATCCCAAAGAAGGGAAGTGCCAAAGAATGCTCCAACTACTGTACAATTCCACTCATTTCACACGCTAGCAAGGTTATGCTCAAAATCCTACAAGGTAGGCTTCAGCAGTATGTGGACCGAGAACTCCCAGAAGTACAAGCTGGATTTCGAAGGGGCAGAGGAAGTAGAGACCAAATTGCTAACATGTGCTGGATTATGGAGAAAGCCAGAGAGTTCCAGAAAAACATCTATTTCTGCTTCATTGACTACGCAAAAGCCTTTGACTGTGTGGACCACAGCAAACTATGGCAAGTTCTTAAAGAAATGGGAGTGCCTGACCACCTTATCTATCTCCTGAGAAATCTATACGTGGGACAGGAAGCAACAGTTAGAACTGGATATGGAACAACTGATTGGTTCAAAATTGGGAAAGGAGTACGACAAGGCTGTGTATTGTCTCCCTGCTTATTTATATGCATAATACATCATGCGAAAGGCAGGACTGGATGAATCCCAAGCCGGAATTAAGATTGCCAGAAGAAATATCAACAACCTCAGATATGCAGATGATACCACTCTGATGGCAGAAAGTGAGGAGGAATTAAAGAACCTCTTAATGAGGGTGAAAGAGGAGAGCGCCAAAAATGATCTGAAGCTCAACATCAAAAAAACTAAGATCATGGCCACTGGTCCCATCACCTCCTGGCAAACAGAAGGGGAAGATATGGAGGCAGTGACAGATTTTACTTTCTTGGGCTCCATGATCACTGCAGATGGTGACAGCAGCCACGAAATTAAAAGGCGCCTGCTTCTTGGGAGGAAAGTGATGACAAACCTAGACAGAATCTTAAAAAGCAGAGACATCACCTTGCCGACAAAGGTCGGCATAGTCAAAGCTATGGTTTTTCCAGTAGTGGTGTATGGAAGTGAGATCTGGACCATAAAGAAGGCTGACCGCCGAAGAATTGATGCTTTTGAATTGTGGTGCTGGAGGAGGCTCTTGAGAGTCCCCTGGACTGCAAGGAGAACAAACCTATCCATTTGGAAGGAAATCAACCCTGAGTACTCACTGGAAGGACAGATCCTGAAGCTGAGGCTCCAGTACTTTGGCCATCTCATGAGAAGAGAAGACTCCCTGGAAAAGACCCTGATGTTGGGAAAGTGTGAGGGCAAGAGGAGAAGGGGACGACAGAGGACGAGATGGTTGGACAGTGTCATCGAAGCTACCAACATGAATTTGACCCAACTCCGGGAGGCAGTGGAAGACAGGAGGGCCTGGCGTGCTCTGGTCCATGGGGTCACGAAGAGTCTGACACGACTTAATGACTAAACAACAAAAATAAAGCTTCTTTCTAGATAAAATTCTGCCTCTCATGTACCTATTTGCTCTATACATATACCAATTATCTCCTTGGATAGTATATTGGGAGGGAGTGCTTTAGGGCTTGAATTTTGGGTTACTGAATCTCCCAGTCATAGAGCAGCAAACATATTTTCTACAAGAAGAATATCCTTCCTGTCTCTTGTCTAAAATGGAAAGACAGCTTTACTACTGAGTCATTAGGGCCCTCCCTCTCTTGCAAACAGAGCTGTAATGAAAACTCTTTACAACATGGGATAGGGTTGCACTTTTAAGTTCTAGTCCTGTACACAAATACCTGGAACTAAGGACCAGGAACTCAGTGAATTTTCTGGGTGGACATATATAGCATTGCAAGATGTTAGACTGCGCAATTGTTATTTTCTCAGATTACTTTCTCACAGAGAAATGTGATAAAAGCTGTGATCCTAAGACATTTTAGGAGGGAATTATGCCATGCATAGCGAGATTCCACAATAAACATGCAGAGGATTATGTGCCCTTAAGTCTAGCTTTCTACTCTAAGACTGCAAGCAAAGAGTGCAACTCTCACTGAAATAAGCAGCCGTTGTTGGATTTAGTAGAGTTGGATTTAATCCAATATTTCAGGGGGGGGGGAATTATAATTCCTTACAGTTTGAAGAATGTTAGCAGAACCTATGTGCCTGCCCTGCAAAGGAAAATAAAATGTTGCTGAGATTTTAGTGTGATGATCACTATGTGCAACATGTATATGAAACAATGAATTCTACTTCCAGGTAATCTTGCTTCTGATTTTGCAAACCTGAGGAAAAATTCTTAGACCTTTTTTCTCTATGAACAGGAAATCCATTATTAGAAAAGACTGAATATGGGCAGGTTTTAGGGAAGAGCATGCAAGGAACTTACATTGACCTCAGTTGTTGTTATGTGCTATCCAGCCACTTCTGACTTATGGAGACCGTGATGGAGTTTTCAGGGGAAGTGAGATATTCAAGGAGTCACCTCCAATGAGCACTGTTGTGACCTTCAGTGAGTTTTCATGGCAAAGCAGAGATTTGAACCCAGATCTCCCGAGTCTGTTCTGAAACTACCTACTCTATCACACTTGCTGATGGACTCTGGGAAATCATGGAAGAGAAGGGAGCCCAGGTGATGTATGGCCTATGCTCCATGTCATTATAAAAGGATGGTTTCTTTAAGGAGGGAGAACACCTCCCTCCCATTTTTTTCCCTACATAAAATGGCTTTTTATTCTTGGTAACAGGGGAATCAAATACAGAGCCATAAATGTTTTTAAATCATGTATTAGCTTTCTTTCTAAATAACCCTGCATGTATTCATTAGCCAAAAACTCATAGGCCATGAATTGTAAGGGACAGGTCCTCAGAGAGAGGTCAGCCTTTTTCCAACAGCCATATTGAAAGGGAAAGCCTTTCCCTATGAATTTATCAGCCAAAAATATGTACGTGAAGGGAGAGAGCTACTGTTGCTGACGCCCTCACCCCGCAAGGAGGGACTGCGATCAAATAGGTAGAAGGCTTTACTCTGCCCAGCAACCCTCCTAACCGGTTTGCTTACTCCCAGGGAGTCCCATCGATCCCTATGGGATTACTTCGAAATGGCTGGCTACCTCTGCATCTCCCCACTCCTTTTAAAGAGCCCCTTTTGACAGGCCCCGCGGTGCCGAGGATGCGAACAGTTGTTTCCCGGGAATGGGAAAAGACGACCCCGCGCTCCTTCCCTTCCCTTCCTCTTCCCCCTTCTCTTCCCCCCCCCCCACTTCCCATGCTGTAGGCCGGGGATCCTGAGGGTCGCGGCCCGCTCCAGCGCCTGCTCCCCTTGGCCTTTTCGCTTACCTGTAGTAGCGATCATCTTTGTAGGGGGTCAGATCCTCTTTGATCTCCTTGTAGGTCTCTCGGAGCCGTTTGCAAATGTGCTTGAGCTCGCCGCAGAGCGGGTTCTCAAAGGCGGGGTAATCCGCCTCCATTCCGCACCCTGACATTGCACCGGCTTCGCTCCTCGCCGCCGCCGGAACAGCCGCCCGGGCGCTTTACGCTCCTCGCCCCGGCTTCCTCTCTCGCTCAGCCATCAGGATCCTGCTGTGGACCCCTGAGGTTCCTTGGACGGGTCTTGGCTGCTGCGAGAAGCAGAGATGACTGGGAGACGCGAGGTGGCAATGGCCCACCTCCCGGGCCGCCGCCTCCGTCCTCTCGCTCAACCTCTCGGCTCTGCCAAGAGAGCGCCGCCACTGGGCGCTCGAGGGAGTGGCGGCGGCGGCGGCGGCTCCCGCTCCCCTTCGCCCAGTATTACCCACCGTCAAGCTCTACTTTTGCCTCCGAAGCCTGTAGCATTGTGGACGGAGGGCGGGGGGGGGGAGCTTTTGGGTACGCGAGCGAGGAAAACGACAAGGCAGAGTTCCTCGGACAGGCGATGACGTGCCGAGACTGATGTCCTCTGCCTCCACCCCCGCTGCCAACGCTCGTGTTCCCTGGATCGGGTGGGCTAGGAAAAGGTTCAGCACCGTGGACAGCAGCCGCGGCTCTTGGGAAGGCTATACTGTACTACGGAACCTGCTTCCGGACTGTTTTGAAGGCACGTCTGCAGATGGGGTTTGGAAGGGTGCGGAGGCAATTCGTGGGGCGCTCTGGTCTCTTGCAGGCAGGCCAGGGGGGCTTGCAGGTGGTGGCCTCCCTGCAGAAGGAACTTCCTCGTTCTTGTGATATTTGGGGCAATAGATCAAAAGTATTTCTTGTTCTTCTGTCCTAGCCTGCATTCCAGAAGGAAGTGCTCACGGAAGACCTGCTGCTGTTTCAAGATTACCCTGTTTCCCCGAAAATAAGACCTAACCTGAAAATAAGCCCTAGTATAATTTTTCAGGATGCTTGTAATATAAGCCTTACCCCCAAAATAAGCCCCAGTTAAGTGAAACCCTGCCCTCCACTATTGTGCAGCAACCAGAAGAAGATGACATGACTGTATTTGAATAAATGTAGATTGTTGTAGATGAAAAAAATAAAACATCCCCTGAAAATAAGCCCTAATGCGTTTTTTTGGAGCAAAAATTAATATAAGACCCTGTCTTGTTTTTGGGGAAACAAGGTAGGTATTAGTAGTTAGTTTGAAAGGCTGCCACTAGATGGTTAACTGAGACCAAGATGGAAAGGATTCTGACTACTTGTCTATTTCCTTGCAATACATAGTAAGAGAGAACAGCAGAGAACACCCGGGAACTACTTCAAAATATTCCCCTCGGACACTTGAAAACTGACATAATTTTGGTAAGGCCTACTTTCTAATAAAAATTAAATCAAAATTATCAGTTTCACCAAGCCAGCAGTAAATACTGAAATTCAGTTCTTAAATGCACTTCTTCTGACTTCAGTGGCAAGAAGTTGGCACACATTGTGCCAGTAGGTGTGTAAAACTGCATCCAGAATAGTTAAGGAAGAAACTCTCTAAGATATACCAGGCTCTGCATATGGTTTATAGTCTGAGGGTTGTTTTTTTTTAAAGAATCAGTGTGAAATGGAGGAAGATCTGTTACATTTTTTCTTTGTCATGGTGTGTTACCAGAACACAGCTATGAAATGTTATTATACACAAGAAGTCCTAGTGGCTTTTAAAGCACATTCTCCAAACAACTTTTATTACGATGGTTGTTGTGGGTTTGGCCGTGTTCTTAAGGTTTTTCTTCCTAACGTTTCGCCAGTCTCTGTGGCTGGAATCTTCAGAGGACAGGAGACAGAACTCTGTCTGTGCTCTGGTGTAGTTTGTTTGGACAGTTGAGTATTTATAGCTGTGGGATCAGCTTTTGTCCTTTTCAGGAGATTGGGTGATTATGGTGATCAGCATGTTTTTTGTTGTGGGCGTATTGTTGTGATAAGGGGGAGAGATTATCTGTCACTGTGATTGATGGGTGTCGTTAGCTGGTCTTTTGTGTACAGTGATCACCGGTCCTTGTGGCTGGGTAGAGTTCGTTGACCTTTTTGTAGGCTGTATTTTTCAGTGCTGGGAGCCAGGCTTTGTTGAGTTTTAAACTTTCTTCTTTTTTGTTGAAGCTCTGCTGGTGTTTGTGGATTTCAATGGCTTCTCTGTGCAGTCTAACATAATGATTGCTGGTGTTGTCCAGTACTTCTGTATTTTGAAATAGGATTTCATGTCCAGCTTGTTTTAGGGCATGTTCAGCTACTGCCGATTTTTCCGGTTGTTTTAGTCTGCAGTGTCTCTCATGTTCTTTGATTCTGGTGTGGATGCTGCATTTTGTGGTTCCAATATATACGTGGCCACAACTGCAAGGTGTCTGGTATACTCCTGTAACTTTTATTACATTTTCATGTAATATTTCTTGCATCTCTGTAAAAAGTTATATACTTAATATATGTGCATCTTGTTTTTAATGCTATCTCAATCAGAGCAGCTTCTGACCATTCATTAATAAATACAATTAATTTTGTTAAAAGCATCTATATACATGAGGCATGCAACAACAGAAGATGGGTCAGCTGATAATTATTTTTAAAGGAATTTTAAAGGAAATAAGAATACTTACTTATCAAGGCCTTTCAAGTAAGAAGGTCAGTTTCCTGACATCCTCATATTTCCTTGCATTATACGACGCAATACTGCATTGGACTGGATTAACTCCATAAATGAAGACACAGCCTTTAGTTTGCAAGACCTGAGCACAGCTACTGATGATAGGACCTTTGGGAGATAATTTATTCATAGGGATGAAGTAAGCCAGAAGAGACTTGATGGCTACTGTTACTGTTTGCACTGCCAATAAATGTCTCCAAATTATGGCAGACCTCAATGCCAAACTGCAAGCAAGACAATATACATATACACCTTCTCTTTGGAGAAGGTGATCAATGAAGATGCTGAAGTTTACAAAGAAGAAAATGATACTGTCCTACAGTTTGGACATTATACATAACACAGTATTGTAGCTAGCGAAGATGATTAGACATCCTTCAAGACCAAATATTAATTACATTCAAGACTGGACCCCCTTCTGTCCTTAAATATAAAGTGAGGTGGAAGAGTCATTTGGGGAAATAGTGGAAGTTTTAAGTTCAAACTTCTGATTTACGTTAACAGTCCTTTATACCACACTAACAACATAGGGGGTTCCATTCAATCTGATGTCATGTGTCATAATTTTCCTAGGATTGTTCTTGTTGTTATGTGCCATCAAGTCAGAACTGACTTATAGTGACCCTAATAGAGTTTTTAAGGTAAGTGAGGTATTAAAGGAGTTGTTCTACAACTTTACGTCCATACCTTCAGTGAGTTTCCATGGCAGAGCTGGGGAATCAAACTCAGGTTTCCTGAGTCATTACTGTATCCACTACACCAGCAGTCCCCAACCTTTTTGGAACCGCGGACCAGTTAGGGGGGTGGGCTCCGTGTGCGGGTGGCGAGGGCACCCCCAAGAGCGTGACAACCCCCCTGCGAGCGCGACACGCCCCCATGCGTGCATGCGGGGGGCGGAGATCCATATCCGTGGCCCAGTCCTGGGAAGCCCACAGACCAGAACCGGGCTGCAGACCGGGGGTTGGGGACCCCTGCACTACACCACATCTTCCTAGGATTAGGAGGCAATATTCCATTTCAGATCCTTGAAATTGGAGCTAGTCTGTATCTAAAAGTTACTCAACCCATGACTAACATTGTCTCATACTAGGATTATAGGCTTGATAGCTATAGCATCATGGGTCATAGATAAAGCCACAGTTCAACAGAAGATTTTCATCTTGAACTGAGGATTGATTGACTTCCAAACTGTCAACATGAGGGTAGGGACTGCATTATTACTAGTCTTTGTAAATCATTCTAGGAGACCTTAGCAGTAGAGCAGGATAAAAAAAAAAAATCAAATAAACAATAACCACCTTAATCATTCGGTTTGGATTAAAGGAACCTAGCAACTGCCTCCAATGCTACTTTTTCAATGTACTGTTAATTGAACCAGGTTGCAAGATTTAAAGCTATAATGCTGTTGATGATATTTACATCTAATGCTTTAGCACCTGCCCTTCATTATTAGCCTTACACAGCTGGGGGGGGGGGCGACAGTGAGAGATAGAATATGTTTGATTTACTGATCAGTCTCTCTGCAGATTCTCTCTCCATCCATGGTAAGTCATACTGTCCAACCAGATCACAAGAATTCAAAAGCAAGAGTGTGTAAGACTTTGTTCACTGAAAGAGGATATTAATCTTGCTTCTCAGCAATTTATTTATTCAAGAAGATGAAACAAGCAATAAAAATTCCATTTATATACTTCTATTAAGGGAACTGGCTGTTAGCCAAAGTATGGAAACTTATAAACAATATTACTACAAAGATTTCTGCATCAGTGTTTCTATATAAATTTGGGGCAATATCCCACTGTAGCAATGACAGCAGGTATGATGAGTGGTTATCAGAATGAACCACAGAAATTTAGATGGGGATAAAACTAACTAATAAAAATTGTGTTTTCAATATTCAGACTCCTAAGTACATGCCTTTAGAAAATCAAGATGCTCAATAAAAGGCAAAACACCAAAATCAACTCAGATTGTCTAGTTTGCAAAAATTTTAATAAGCAACACCTGGACAACTCTTACAATTCCAAATCATCAAGGAAAGTAGGGCAATTGACCCAATCTCAGTCAGGTAGACAGTCAAAAGTTTGGACAAACCACATTATTGAAGGGAAACCATGTAATGCTTTCTAGGTACCTTCTGCACAATCTATTACACAGGGCACATAACAGGAGAGGCAAGTCAGGGCAAGGGTCATAAATACAATGAAAATCAGGTCTGAATGGAATATTTTTAAAAAATCCAGAATTTTCAAAAGACCATTTAGAAATATAAGTATGGAGCAATCATTGGAGAAGTGTACCATTTTCTCTGCAGCGCTGAGAATGCCATGCAGGTCTGGCATGGTTAGGAAACCCGTGCATCTGACCACACATTTTTGTTAAAATGTGAAGAAGAAAAAAACAATCACAAAATAAAAATGAAATTTAAAAAACCCTCAGGTAGCAATACAACTGCCAAAGTAATAAATTCAAACAGAAAACATAAGTTACAGTAACCAAATGATGCATTTATAAACAAATGCATTTTTTTTCAAAAATGACACCCCTTTCCAGTAAAGACAACAGTGCCTTCTTCGACCAAACATATCCCCATGCAATTCCACAACAATACAAAAAGTTGTATCTACAACAAACAACAAGGTCTCAAGACCCTTCCCCACTACAAGAGAGGAGAGGATGAAATACATAGATTGGGGAGGGGGGGAATAGAACAGGTAAAATTCTGAGAAAGAAAACTATCATAGAGCTAAGCAGGAACCTGAAATGACAAGAATGATGGAAATGATGATATCAGCTGACTGAGCACTATTTTAAATAAAACACCGGAGAAGCAAGCAACTTTTTTTTAAATCTTGTAGTCTTACCCATTTCATCCTACCACACTACTAGAATGCTTCCTTAGGAGACAGAGCAAACATTCAGCAACTGGAAACCTTCCTAACTCTCCAAAATGCCTCAGCCAAAGGATAGTGTTCTGAATGGTATATACTGGGTTAAAAGTAAAGGTAAATTATTAGAAGGCCTGAATTAAAGTTTATCCCCTCCATATCTCCATAAATACAATCACCAAAAGGACTGAATCCGATTTTGTTCCCTCTACATCTCTGGAATTTGGAACTGGTGTGAAATAGTAGATCCAAAATTATAACATGGAATGTAGTTTCCATTTATATGTTTTAATAATTCAGTTCTTCTAATGATATTACCCTGTTTCCCCTAAAATAAGACCTAACCTGAAAATAAGCCCTAGCATGATTTTTCAGGATGCTCGTAATATAAGCCCTATCCCAAAAATAAGCCCTAGTTAAGTGAAACCCCGCCCTCCACCATTGTGCAGCAACCAGAAGAAGATGACATGACTGTATTTGAATAAATGTAAATTGTTGTACATGAAACAAATAAGACATCCCCTGAAAATAAGCCCTAATGCGTTTTTTGGAGCAAAAAATAATATAAGACCCTGTCTTGTTTTTGGGGAAACAGGGTATGAAAGCAGTACTTTAAGGAAGTCCATTGAAAGCCATCAAAGTCTGGAAGAAGATCTCTGTTTAATGTGTCCCAGAATCTTTCAAGATAGGAAAGGGCTGCTGTGCTGGTATTAAACAGCAAGGCAAAAAAGACCATTCCAGAGGTAAACAATTCTAATAGAGTTGGAAAGACTAAAAGAAAATATTGTAACTTCCATTACCTTCAGCTTTATAAGCTACTGCCAGAAATATTCAGCCCATTACAAAAGCCATTTCAAATACTACTTTCTCCTTTTCACATCTTTCCAGATCATATGGAGGCAATTTACAATATAAGGGTCTTCTTAGGTAGATACCCATACATGTAAGCTATGACTGACAAATACACAAGTTCTACACAGGTCCACTCAAGGTGGAGCTTTGATGGGTTGCAGTTCTTTGGATTTCACTTTGTGTGCATGGTCTTGAGAAAGCAGAAGAAAAAAAGAACACAGTCCAAGATGGCCCATTTCACATCAAATGCAAAGCTTCTGCACCAGTCAGTCAGGTTTTGCAAAGCTGATCCACTACTTGTATACTGGATTTGGGTCTAACTTAGAATTAGAAAGTTACTTTTTTGGACCACAACTCCTAAAATACACCACTTGAGGGAGACGAGGGACTCTTGGAGGCATAGTCATAACATCATTCATTTTAGCAGATAATTTAATTTTTTTCCATGTTTTCATGTTTTAATCTTTTAATTTTATTTTAAATCATATATTGTTTAATTTGTCTTTTAATATTTAACTTGCTGTGTTTTTAATTGTGTGAATTTTAAGGTTGTGAGCCGCTTTGGGTCCCTTGTTGGGAGAAATGTGGCATATACATATCACTCAGATTCCCCAGTCAGTGCATCCAGTAGCCACAGAGGCTAGGGGGTTCTAGGATTATGATTTTTTTTCTTCCAAGCTGTTTACATAATTATTCCATCTAAATCAGGACTGCAGACTTTAGATCCCCATCTAGACACCGACCAAAGTCAAATTTGCTTAGGTTTGGCAAAGTTGCTGCATTGTGTGACTTTAAATGACACTCTTGGGCCCTGGGACTTGGCCAAATGTACTAGTCAACCACTAAAACATGTTCTACTACCACACTAGCCCACCCTAAGAGGAGATATATGGATTACAGCCTCTAAAAGGCACCGGGTCCTCTCTCAAATAACCCAAAATCCAATGAAAATCTGCACAGATGTATAGGGAACCAGCTTTGCTCAGATGCACTATAGAGGTGGAGCCTACATCTGAAGGACTCAACTCAAGTAGTAAACACAGCCCTACCATTTTTGTATTTTGTCCTTTTACTAGATTAGTTTATTTTGGTTTCCATTTTCACAAACACAATGAAAATAAGCCATGAACTAAAATGCTTTATTTTCTGTATATCTTCCAAGAGTTCCCTTCAGATTAAACACTTGTATGTATGTATGTATGTATGTATGTATGTATGTATGTATGTATGTATGTATGTACCATATTTTTCCATGTATAAGATGCTACTTTTTCCTAAAATCATTACACAAATTGATGGGTGTCTTATACATGGAAGTAAGCTGAGAGAACAAAACTGCCCGTACCTTGCCTCTGTAAACAGGCTTCCTCCAATCACAAGGCTTAGTTTCCTACAGTCAGGAGACTTAGCTTCCTCCAATCACGAGCCTTATGGAACTGACGTCAGCTGATTGGAGGTGCAGCCTGTAGGCAGTGCTGAATACTCGAAGCTAAGTTAAGATGTCTTAATTTTGAGTTAGAAAAGTGGGGAGTGTCTTATAAATGGGGGCATCTTATACAAAGAAAAATATGGTATGTATGTATGTATGTAATTTATATGGTGGCTTCCTCCCCTTATCTTTTTAGACAGTATGGTTTGAAAGTGTTGCACAGGCACATCTTACAAACTTCAAGTGGAGTAGAGAGAGGACCACAGTGTTTGTTTTGTTCCATAACAGGTGGGAGCCCCCCTTCACCACATGGACAGCGGCCTGTAAAAACCTGTCTACAAACTGCTTTGAAAGGAATGGGTCATATGCTTGACTATCACGGTTAATTGCTGGAATGGGCACTTCAAAAAATGATCAGTCCAGAGAACTTTTGAACTTAAGATTTTCCTTTTCTTTCTATTTCGCTTTAATTTCCTTATAAAATGCCATACTTAATAAGTTTGGGGCAAAGTGTTCTCTGGTGCTGCCCTCCTCCATCAGTAGGCCCTGGGGGTAACATGGCAGTTTTGATAATAGCACTCTGAGAAGTGTCAGGCATTTGGGTCTATCCATGCTTTTTCTTTCCCATAGTGCTCTAGAATGCTGTTAGGACAGGCATATTGTGGGAAATTAAACAGGTGTTGAGATCCAGGTGCTTGATGCTGCCTGGAGTATCAGGCCAGGGAAAAAACTGTGAAGTTCCTAGGCAGTCATTCAAGGATGCCAGGTACTGGCCCTGAAAATGCTGATTTTGTCTCCTCGGTTTTGAGATATTTCAGATGAAACTTTAAAGTATTTCTCTCAACACTCCTTTCTACCTGTGTTGATAATGCTGGATTCAACAAAAACTAAAACAGGGCTTAGTTTGCATGGTAGACAGTGATAGTTATTAAAACAGGCTGTGCAACCAATTCACAATTAAAAGTAATTCGGTCAGCTCATAAGACATTTTTTCCCTTGAGGAACAATCCTGACCAGAATTCTCTTACTAGTTACATTTTTATCCAATTAGGCTTTCCAAACAGTGATGTTCAAATTTGTCACTGCACACTAGTCAAAATTTGAATCACAATGTACAGAGTGTGCATGGAGGAAGCAAACAGACATGGATCGTGACAGATCTGAAAGAACAACTGTTTCACCCAAACATTTGCCTTTTGTTTGTTTGTTTTCAATGATTAAAATTGCTTTTCTTGTTCCTGGGAAACAACAGGAAGTTAATGCATTTAATGACAGATATAAGACAAAGTGCATGAGTATGTGTGGAGAATTTACTCTTTTTCACTGTGTGGAGAATGGGCTTATTCTCAGATAAGGCTGTGACAAAGGAAACGTGTGCATTATTTTAAAGCTACTGTTGGAGAGGGTATTCTAAAGCTGAATTACTGGCCGCTGGTTTTCTAAGGAAGAAGGGCTATTATTTGTGAATAGTGGGGAGGAGGGGCGAGTCTCAGCCCAGTTTAAAAACATACAATTAACTGTAAGAGGCATGGCAGAGGAACCTGTGGCCCTCTAGACAGAAGAGAAGAGATCCCTGAAGAAGAAGAAGAAGAATTAAAAATCCACTATTAAAGCAATCCTGAGAGATCCTGGACAACAACTCCCATAATTCATGACCAGTGTCCATTGTGGCTGAAGCTTATGACAGTTAGAGCCTTCTCAGTCCCATAAACACCTGGAGCACTAGAGGCTCCTTACCTTTGATAAACGGGCTGCACAGTGCCATTGAGATGTGATTCCAATGGAGCAAACGGAGTGAGACTGTCTCACATAGTACACATTCTGCCTATACAAACCACGGTAACTAGGTAAGAGGAAAAATTAAGATCTAGAAAGGATTCTTAATCCCCCCCCCCAAGAAAAAACATATTGATAGTAAGACATTTTGAAAATGACCCTTTTGTATTAATAAGAATGCATCATTAATTGACTTCATTCACATTAATAAATGCAGACAGGTGGCACAATATACCTGTGGGACACAGAAAAATTGTATTGTAATTTCTTTTAAATATTTGAAATCCTTCTCTTAGAAAAAGGAATTATAATCATGAAAAATCCAAACAAACATAGTTTAATAATCATATGTAAGAAGAGAGAGAAGCAATGTATGAAGCACCGGGTTTAGAACTAGGACTGCTCTCACCCACCCTTCATTTGCCTTACTCCTGTGTTTTTAAGATCACCCTATTCTACAGAAATGTTGACAGTTCTTGCTTTTTCCATCAGGAAGAATCTGCTCATGGAATGGGGCTTTCCTGCTGCTGCCCCTTGAGAGATGAGGCATGTGGGCTGGGAAGAGGACTGGTAAAATGAACCACTTCTCCTTGAGTGAACCAAAGTTTCTTCTGCTTTCTCTTGGCCACCACTGAACTCAAACAACTTCAATCCTCTGTCTCTGTTCAGAAAATATGTGACAATTCCAATAGGGAATGCTGAAACTGTGTCTCTATGGCTCTGTTCACTCTGGAAAGAGCCATTTCTTTATTCTAAGCAAGGCCAAGAGATGGTTTTTACCAGCTCTACAGGGACCAGGCAGGATCACATGGACTGTATGTTAGTCCTCATATTGCTACCTCATCTGATGCCTGAGTAGAGGAGCTAAATAGGCTGGTTTCCTGTCAAATATGCCTTTCTCCAAGCATTCTGGGACACTACAGTGCTCTACAGCTGCAAAATGACTCAGTCTATCAACAATTTACAGGCCCAATTGTGTCATCAGTACACAGTCAATTCTGTAACCGCATCACAGCAGCACAGTGTGTGTATTGAGTATAGAATTCAGTATCCTGAGAACTGAAGCTTTATTTGTGATTTTGATTTTAAAACAAAAAAAGGTTTTTAGCCCTTGAGGCCATGAAGATAGACTCAAATGTATGAAAGCAATGCTGGATGAGATGTTCGAAGCAGGTGGTAGTGCAAGAGGTGCATAAGATTTTCTTTGTTAAGTTCCTGATTGCTCACTTCATGTTAGCAGAAGCAAATTTGTGCTAAATAACCAAGTAGGTGCATACACTTTACAACTGTCACAGAACCAACGGCTCTTTTTCAGGTACAAAATCTGGAAAATAACATTTGGATTAGGGTAGCTCATCTTGTGTTATCTTCTTTCTTGTTTGCCATCAGATCTTCTGCGAAGAACAAGAGAGCAAAACAACTATTTGGTAACAATCTCCTGTCTGAAAGATCTTTAAGCATTCATTTCACGTGCTTGACATCTCCCCCCCCCTTTTTTTTTTTTAATTTAAGAGAGTCTGAATATTCTGCTCCAGGAATGAATATAACTGAACAAGGTAGCCATCATCATGGCCTTTACATCAATCAAGGTGCTTCAATATTATCCATTGCCAGGAATCCGCACTTAACCTCTGCTATATGGTGTGGAAATCATCCGCATTAAATACAGTTTGCCTTTGCACACACTCACTAGCAAAAGAAATCTCCAGAGGGGGTGGGGAAATATATAGGAGTATAGCAAGTTCATGAAATAGACTTGCTCTGTCTTAAAACCACCAATTTTGAAATACTAGTCATGGCCTCTGACATAATGGAGAGCTCATCAGATAGAAACAGTCTCTCTCACTACATAAAGTTGATTAAAGAAACCATTATGTTCTCCATCAGTTTTGGCTTTCAATCCATTTTCTGGACCACTGCCCACTCCAATTTATAGCCAGAGGAGACATGCTTTGACTGCAGAATAGGGAAATGGCAAGTTACTTCCCAACTCTCCTTTTTCCTTTGCACAACCATCAGGGTAAAAGAGGCAACAACTTAAACCAGCAACCTTCTGATTAGTACTTGGTACCCTTGATGCTGCAATACTCCAGATTACAAAATGTTTGGAAAAGAGAAAGTTCTATCTTCCCTAAGCTCTATGAATCTATCCATTTAGAGCAATTCCCTGGTTGTTCTTGGTTTGGCATGTTATTAATCAGGGATGGGCAACCATATCCCTCCAGGAGTTTTTGGGCTATAATCTTCATAATGCCTTTCCTTTGGCTATGAGGTCAGGACTGCCATAGGCCAAAAACATCTAGGGAACTGGAGTTGCCTACTCCTGCTATGTATTTTTTTTAGGTAAACCCTAGGCCTTTCACTGGACAAAGTCTACTTCTGGCCTTGCCTGGCTATCTTTATTCCACCCATTATCATCCTGCAACCCTTTCATCTGTCACCTGCCAGCATCCAGCCTTCTTGGCTGTAACCTCTTTTAGTGAAACTATGGATTGTTATTCTAACTACAATCTGCTTGTGTATTTACAAATGCAGACACAGATTTCTATGCAAACCAATCCTGGAACAGCCCAGCAACGAGATCTCCTGATTGTATTAAACCTTGATCCACCCAGGCACCCAGATATGACCAGGCTCTTTGGGTCTCACTATTGACACAGACAGGTAGTATTTGCAGATCGGAAAAGTTTTGGTGTTTTTTTTTTAAACTATAGCTCCCAGAGTACCCCAACTAATGGCCATACTGGTAGTGGGGATTCTTGGAATTGTAGTCCAAAAAAGTAATTTTCCCCATCTCTGGTAGCACTCCAACCTATGCCTGCAACGTTCCCAGTTAGTACTATCAAGTAATGGAACTCAGATTGATCACATTTCTGGAATTGCTCAAAGAAAACATTTTTATTTAGCTGTAAACATTGTGAAATGAGGACCATCAGATGTGGCCTTTGTTCAAGTGTCACGCCATGTCACGCATATGTATCTCACTAAGTTGTACTAAAATCGGTACGAATATCTTAAATCAACATGTTCACATCCGTGTGCCTCATCATTTTCTTCTCTCGCCACCATTTCCTCACTCTCAATTTTCCCGTTTATGAAACAGAGTCATTACTTAAGCCATAGATCACAAGAAAAGGCTTCTTCAACACAGTGTATTTTGCAAACTATCCCAAAGGTAACAGCTTTGCTTTTGCCTCTTCCCCACCCCCAAAAACTTTGAATTATAGTTTAAAAACTAGGTATGGATTTCTGAAAATTCTCCATAGTGCCTACAGTCCTCTCTCATCAGAGAAGAAGCATGTGTCTTCAAGTATATTATATCTTTTGTTCTTGTATCTTTTGTTCTTGTTCCCCCTCTTTTTGCTGTTATTATCAATGCCAATACTACAAAATAATCAAGGTGTGAATTTATGTTCCCTGCTTCCAAAAAAGAACAGTGTGATATAAGGCAATCTATAAAAGGATGAGGCAGGGGGGTCGGGTGGGAGAGAAAGGAAAAAGGCAGTCTTTTGAAATCCTTCTATTGGCTTACATTAGCTATTTTTGCAGCAAACACAGAAGAACCCATCACAACAAGCCAAAAGCCACATTTCCCACCATAACACTGAATAGCTCTCATCCTTTGCTTGCCCTGAAAATCCAGCACAATGTTGATTCAAAGAAAAGAAATCCCAAACCAAAGAGCCCCCCACCCCTGTCCCCAATAATGTTCGAAGTTGATGCCCTCCTTTGGGCACTCAAAGACT
The DNA here is from genome assembly GCA_037013535.1 of Intellagama lesueurii. Taxonomy (NCBI): domain Eukaryota; kingdom Metazoa; phylum Chordata; class Lepidosauria; order Squamata; family Agamidae; genus Intellagama; species Intellagama lesueurii. Next base: position 284,240,335 of record JBAJHW010000001.1, on the reverse strand, counting down.
TTTTCCAGTTGCACGTCCTTCTTTACCCTTAGATGCCTCTGTGCATCTCTGCCAGGCCTCCCTGATACTTCCCAGGTTGGCCCTTATGAGAAAGATTTATACAGCTTTTTCTTTCTCTCTTTCTCTTTTCATTTGAGACGTTGAGTCACATTAGCCAGAGCTACTGCAAAGGCCTGCACCGCTGAAAACGGATACTGAAAGTCCAAAATGTAAGCATTGCCGTCAATCCTCCCAAACTGCATGACCTGGAGGACAAAGTAGTGGGAGAAGGAAAAGAAAGGAAGTGGGTAAAGATGAATCATACAGGCAGTGCTTAAAGGGGACAATGGCCAATTAAAGGAGAGAGAACTTTACAAACTCTTTCATTATACTGAGAAACACACTTCAACTGGCATGTAGTTCTATTACGTAAAAATCACCAGCAAAATTAAACAGAAGGATATTTTCAAAACTGGGCAAAGCAGTGCACAATGTTTAGGGGCCTGAATCCAAGGAAAATCATGTTAGCACAACAGGAGATTTCCAGCCTTTTAAACCAGGTTTGAGTATATGATGAGTTCTGTCTGCTTTTGATTGGTCCCATAATCACCTGGTCATAACATGACTGCAATCCTCAGATGACTTATGAGTCACAGTCCAATGACCAATGACTAGTCTACACAACCTCCTGGTGGCTTAGCAGACTGCAAAAGCCAACAGAGAAAAGTAGCATTTTCCCCCTATGGAAATACCTAAAAGTTTGCTAATTTTCTGGAATGCTCACAAGACCATTTTCTTCTACTCCAGATTGTTCATTCTGGAGTAAGTATGACATGCTAGTTCTGCTCTCACATTCACTATCTGCGCTTAGTTTACAGAGCACTTTCATTCTTTCTTCCCTTCCCTTCTACTCTTTCTTAAGCAAAAGGAAATAGTGCTTACCTGGAGCTGCTGGTGATCCTTCAATGCAGGTCCCTATTTTAAATGGATGATAACTAAGCACATTTGTTTGGCTGCTACTGAAAGAGGGAACACTGTGGTGTCTCAAGACTTGATCTGATTTAGGAAGACACTTCTTATAATCTTGTGAGACTTTGATCCTGAATACAGGCCAACCAGCCTTTTGATGTGTAACTTTTAGGCTCTTCTGGATCTGCAGATTACTAACTCAGGGAACTCTCATAAATGTGTTTGAGCAAAAACCTCAGCTTCTGCTCTTACTGTTTTCTATAGGTAAGACAAGCAGGAAGGGACAACCCAAGCTCTGTTGTGGGGAGGGTGCCTGCTTTCCTTTCACTCTAAAGCAAACACGATGCTCCATCTCCCTTCCTGCCCAGTTTACCCCAAGTACAAAACTAGAACACAGCAGTAACAAGATTCATTCTCTCATGGATGTGCTCATGTTTCCACTTCCGTCCAAGCAACTTCAAGATGACAGGAAGAGAGAGGGGAACAAAAAAGACTGACAGCTTGGGGGACTAAAGGTCAATCTAATTCTGGGTGCTAGAAATTAAATTGGCCCAGTTTTGCAAAATGATTTGTTTGTTATTTCTTAGCTATACATGTACATCAGCAACTTTAAGGAATGAAAAATACTAGCTAAGGTTTCATATACTCTGACCTGGCTTTCTTCTAGTGCATATTTTATTGTTTTTGCTTTTCACATTAGACCTGTCTTAGACAAAGAAGTGGTTGGGTTGCCATATTACTCTTTTGCATAGCAGTGAACATTCAGGAGGCCAAAGCCTCTTTTTTGCTCCAATGTTTTTTTGCTGAAAAATGTGCATTTACATTATATAAATCTGAGCATGACGTTAGCCACAGATCATACTATTCTGTTAATCAATATGTCCATACACTGTGGCATCAAATATCTCCCATTATTTGCTACCAGCTGTCCTGAGACACAGAAATGAATATGGGGTAAGCAGCTGCTTTCTAAGGCTTGTTTATTGGAACAGAACTTCAGGCTTATAGTCAAGCTTTTTTGTGCCCTGAGAACACATGTTGCTTTCAAAAGGAGCTGCTTCATATATTGTGTTCAATACTTGGGGTGTCTGAGGCATAGAGACAGACATAAACGCAACAGAAATATTAAGTAACAAGCCCATGTCTGACAACCTAGGGCAAGCATAACACTGCCCAAGAATTACAGCTATGTGAGGAAGCTGTAACCCTCCAAATACTGTTGAACTTCAACTCCCATCAGTCCCAGCGAATATGGCCATGGCCAAGGATGACGAAAAGCTGTTTCTCCAATATCATTGTGTAGAGCTACAGGTCTCTCTCCTCCATGAGCTACAAGACTACAACCATGTCTGCTTATATTCTGCTAGCTGATAGTGTACTGAAAACTAATCTGTAGACAAGTGTTTCTATTGCTTGAAAGAGGTCACATCCAACTAAAGCGGACACATGCCAAAGCTCGTGTTGCCTTACCTGTCTCCCTTCCAGCTCAATCTGGAAATTTTTTGCAGATTCTTGGGTCACTCTCCCTCCAAAGTCTAGCTGATAACTTGTGTTGCCTCATTCCACAAAGGCTGCTTGTTAGCCATTACGTACACAAAACCCTGGCTTCCCAGACGCCCATCTTCCTTTTCATTTGCTTTTCTGCACTTAAACTCATCAAGTTCATTAGCCGTCCTCAAGTTCCTTTTTTGTTTTCCACCCCTTTTTACTGCCCTGGCTCTGGTTCATCAGTTCATCACCACTAATAAAGAGTTCAGGCTCACTCTCTGAACTATCCTGAAATTCATTCATCTTGTTCAATTTTTTTGACTTCAGTTGGTCCTTCTGACTTTTGACTTTCTTCTTCCTCTCTGCCCAGCCTAGGGCTCGATATCAGCGAATTGAAATCAGTCAGTGTCGTCCTGGCCTCTTTTTTTACTTTCCCCTCTGTGATAGCCTGCATGTTTCCTTCCTCTGCACGGCTGTCCAGGCGCTTCCGGTTCTTCTTTCCAAACTTGTCTGTTCGTTGAGGGGACAGGGCTTTCTGTTAAGGAGAGGACCTCTTGGAAATTGTCTGCTGTCTCAGCCATCACGTCTGAACCGACATGACCTTGAGGTTCCGCTGGTGGTGGAGACATCACAGGCTTCTCTACCACAAGTAGTGCCTTGGGGGTCAGAGTGCTTTGGGCACTCTGAGCAGCAGGTGGGCAGGTGCTGTAGGGATTCCATGGGTGCAAGGCCATTGGTGGCAGCTGTAAACTTGAGCAAGTGCTATTTCCAGGGGTACATGGGGGGCAAAGGGGCAATAAGAGAGACTGGATGGGGTAACCTGGCTGAAGCACGACAGTAGGTTCTTGTTGTGCAATCTGGGGAGGGGCCAGAGCTTCTTTGGGAGAACAGGGAACCTGCATTCCCTGAAGAGGGGGAGGGAACACTATAGCCCCCCACATATGGTGCTCCAAACTCCGTAACTCATCTGGAAAGTGGCAGTAGGACTGGTTGGAGACTTGGGGGAAATAAATGGTGCTCGGGATATATCCAGATGTTGAGCTTGGCCAATAACTAGAGGGTTGGGCTTAACAGGGTTGGGCAAAGTGTTCTGAGCTGTCCTTTCCTGAGGAACCCATATCTCCTCACTCACCATAGGTTCCCACTGATAAGGGGTGGTCTTTTTACACCAATGCTAGGCTCTGCCATGGCTACTGGGACATTGGCGTATTGTCTTTTCCACAGGGCAGTGTTGAGAAAGAGCTTCATCCTCCATGAAGGCAGAGTTCACATAATCTGTCCGTTCGCGAGAGCTATCCGGGGGACTCAGCAAATTGTAAGAAGACTGGGAGGCCCAAAGGTGAAGTACTGGCCGAGTGTGCGATGACAGAGCTGTGCTGAGAGCTGCTCCCCTGTTGTGATGTCTGGGCCTTTGTGCCACTGATGCCCAGACGTGTTGCTGTTAGCACTGGCATTACTGATGTTCCCACTCCCACCATTAGCAGCATTGCTGCTCCCGCCGCTGCCCGCCGTTGCTGCTGCACTGGCTACAGGTGTACAAGGCTGTTGGCACCCTCTGCTGGTACTGGGCTGCCACAACATTGCTCTTCAGTTTGGGCGGGAGCTGCAGAGTGGCTCTCTGGCTGTCGACCAACTGAGCCACTCTTCAGTGCTGCCTCTCTGCTGTTTCCTCCGCAGAGTAGCATGAATGATGCTATTGTCCAGCCTTTGCGCGATGCTGCGGCCCTGAGACAACTGGGCTGCAATTTCTGGGTAGGGGCGTGGATCTCCAGGGGGAATGGAGTACCGTGGAACTGTGAGCCTGTTCAAGGTTGCGCTGGTGCACGGCTGCTGAATCTTCTTCTCGGACGACGTGATCCTTAGTGTGGCAGAACTGCCAGGGCCTGGCAGAGTGTAGGTGTTCTGCGTGCAGAGCATCCTTCTACCGAGGTCCTCTCATAGCCCAGAGGAGTTTGATAATGTCCTGTTGCATACAGAGAGAAGTCTCCCTTTTTCAAGCAGAGGTCAACAGGAGGCTGAGGCGGGTAGCAGGGGGGGAGGAGGAGGTGCTGTGGTAGGAGCTGCTGGTATGGTGCCAGGGTACGGAGGAGGAGGGTTCATTTTGTTCATCTGAATTTCTTGAGCAGGGCTGAAGACAGACGCTTCCCCTTCAGCCACCTGCGGAACTGGGCGCAATGTTTTCATCTTCTGGAGGTGTTCGTGGTCTCTGTCGCCATCTCTGTGGTCTACAACTGCCATCTGGATTGCACCCTGAGGTGGCAAGGGTAACGGAGGAGGCGCCTGGATAATGCGTCCCATTTCTACTCCTCCAAAGATGACCTGCCCTGGGTTGGAGTACCGGCTTGGGACTGGGTAATGGACTGTGTTGTCAGTCACATGGTCTGCTGCCGCCACAGCCGTCGTCTGATTTGCAAGGACATCCAGTTGCACATTCTGATTTGCCAGCAAAGACTGAACCAGCCCTATGCTCTGAGTTGGTGACATGGCTTGCGCTGAACTATGAATAGGAGCGATGGGGATGTTTACAGTGCAAGGCGGGTTATTCTCAGGGACTCCAGATGCTCCAGTCACTATGACAAAAACACAAAGTATTATATTATACCTTTCATCCACAGGAGACACCATGTGTTCATTCCTTGTCATCCATTGCTTTGGTTTACATTTCAAACATATCTGAAAATGTGTTAATCCACTATTTGGGAAATATTATTTATTCAGGTTCTGAACTTGCTCTCATACTTTGGATCCATGCACATACCATATGATCTCCTTGCTGATCATATGCAGAACTAAGACTGCAAATGTACATGCACTCTGCCAAGGCCCTCCACTCCTCAGAACTAACTTCTCCCTGCTTCCATCCTCTGCTCTCTTACTCCCTTATTTCAGCTCCTAGCTTAAGGGACAGTGAAAACATAAAAAGTTCTCATCTGGTACACGGGTCACGGTGCGTGTATCTGTAGCTGAAAGAGGTTGTTGAATGTTGGCTCAATGAAGAAAAAGGTGATAATTAATCAGTTATGTTATGCATGGGAGACATAACTAATGGAGCCCCAAGATAGTGATGGAAAGACTCCCTTCTGCATATAATTCAAAACTAATCCATTTAAAGCCAGTTAATTAAAAGGACACCTATTGGACACCTACATGGTTTAGGTTTTGTTGTTGATATAAGCAAACCAAACCAAACCTAGTCATAATTTTCAGCTACCAAAGTATGCTCACAATTCTGGTGAGAATCAAGGTCAGATGCCTCCTTTGCAGTGTGCTCTGAGGAAGATTTGAAACAGCAGTACTGTCTGGAATGGCTGTTATACACTGTCTTTTGTAAGAGATATACATATTGACACATAATCTTTGTGCCACATTAATTGTTTTATAAGTCTGTATGTGTGTGAGAGAGGTTTTGACACATTAACTTTGTGATGCATTTGTTGCCTTCACAAATTTTTATGTACAAATTTGCTCAGTAGTTGCTCATTTTGGTCAATATTTGTCAAATTACATTGTTAGAATTGTGACTGGGTTTGGGCTGGCTGGTTTTTGCTTTTCTTAGAACCTTCTTCCTTTTATATGTTCAGTGTCATTGATATAGCCAAATTTTCTATGTTCTGCCAACTAAATCACTGGAAACATAATAGGGTCTAGGGGTCTCCTAGCAGCTTGCACACTCCTTGGCCTAGCTTGGCTCATGCCCCCTTCCCACACGTCTCCTCAAATCCCACATTCCTTACAGAGGCCAAAGGGGTAGAGAAGAAAGTTCTATTCAGGCCAGGCTTGCCTCAGGTTTCAGGGAGGACTGGACACTGCCAGGCATGTAAGCAACGATCAAGACAGCTCCCATGAACTCTGGATGTCTTAAACGCACTGTGAATGCACAGCAGTGTCCATCCTCTACCTGAGTCTTAGGCCTGACTACCTGCCCTTCTGATCTGTAATATGGAGCAGGGGAATGGTGGTAGACAGGTTCCACCAAGGCTGGGAAAGGCACAGGCTTTAGGCCGTGCTAGACTCCTGATAATTTCAGAGACCTTCAGAGCTCTCTTACAGAGTCCAAGGCCTTGGCATAAACTCTAAAATGGGAGCTAAAAAAAACAGTTACCCTAAATATATCCTTCAGAATTTTGTACATATGCCTTCTTCTCACCTGGCAAATCATCTTCATCTTCACTAAAAACATTGGGGTTGAAAACAGGCAGGTTTATATAATCCATGGAAATCTTCCTCACTTCTGGAAGGTATATGGTCATTTGTCTGGGTTGGAGATGCAGCAAGCTGGTTTTATAGATCACTACAGGAAAGGTGCAAAAAAAAAAAAAAGACAAAATAAAAAAAACTTGTAAGAGAGAAAATGCAAAACACAAGGGGGGGGGGAAGCAAAGCATGCTGCTTTTATACTGCCCCATAGCGCTTAAAGCATTCTCTGGGCAGTTTACAATTTAATTATGCAGGGTACACATTGCCCCCCCCACCCCCCAGCAAGTTGAATACTCAATTTACCGACTTCTGAAGGATGGAAGGCTGAGTGAACCCTGAGCCGGCTACCTGAGATTGAACCCAGGCCATGAGCAATTTTGGCTGCAGTACTGTAGTTAAACCACTGTGCCACAAGGCTCTATAAACAAAGAAATCAATTGGTCCATGCATGGAAGGCACTTCAGTCTGGGAAAGAGCATTTGACTTCTGGGTGATTGCTTGTCACAGTCACACACAAATGTATTTTGTCCTATATCAAGGCACTAGGAGGCTGTGAGGCAAATGGGGTTTCCCAGTGAAGATGCATGCAGAAAAAATGCACACAGGAAGAATACTTTCTTTTTAGGCATTCTAACAGCTCTGAAGAAGCTTTGAGGCTAGGGTTGAGTAATCTGTGGCTCTCCAGAAGTTGCTGGGCTTCAGTTCTCACCAGCTCTAGCTAATGATTAGGAATAATGGGAGCTGCATTCCAATAACATCCAAAGGACACAATTATATCAACTCTATGCAAAAGAGAATGAGGTGATTTTGATCGGACACTGAAACTAAACAAGTTTGGGCCTGGCCACTGTCTGGATGACAGACTGCTTGGGAACCTTGCCTATGAGGAAGAACAAGACACAGGAATGATCTGAGGAGGAGGAGGCAGAGGAACAGGCAAGCATAATAGCTCCAGATAAAATGTACTACCTGATGTAGTTATGAAGCAAATGTAACGAATTTACAAAGCAAACCTAGGCACAGTCTGCCCTTAAAAATGGCAGTGGAATACTTCATTCTATTACCATTCCACACACTGGCGCAGAAGGAACTTTTCCCTCCCTTGAACACGTCTCTAATTTAAAAACAAAAGAACACAAAAACCCTAACAACTAATCAATAGCGTTTTTAAAAAAAAAACACATTTTAGTTAATTTCTCACAAAAAAATACTCCATATACGTATACTGTTATTTACAAGCCATTGACAAGGTAGAGGGGCAGATAAGAAGAGGGCTGGTATGCATTTCATCCTACAGATATTTTCTTCCCTGTCTATTGTTTGAATTAGTTCTTGTGGGTACCCAGAGCTGAATAAAATCCGCCCACTTTAAAGCCAAACAGTGAAAGACCTGGAGAAAGAGATGCACACTTATGAGAGGAAGAATCCTACTGCCAGTGTTTTCTGGTGCACGGTGTCATAGAGTCTCATGGGACGCAGTCTGGGGCTAGCGTGTATGACATTAACCCAGAAAATGCTCTGAAGGCATACAGTACAGTTCTACTGCAGAAGCTAACCCAGTATATCCCTGTAGCCCAAATGAAGGACTCTTTAGGACCTATACGTAAACCACTCAGAGAAACATGGAAGAGCAAAGGAGAATAAACGCTGCAATTCATCACCAATAATGAACTTCACTGAAACACTAATTTCAAGGTGTCTGGGGTTATTTTGTTAGAGGATATTTTAATACAAATATTGTTAGAAACAGAAATCAGTTTCTAATGATATTTTCATTAAATTATCCCCCACAAAATAACCCAAAAGAAGAAAAAGAAAAATCAAAAGAATATAGAAAGTCTCAAAGACTTATTGAAGCCAAATCTGAAAACTGTTGTCAATAAAAACAAAGTTTATAGCATTAATCACCACTGAGCATTTGAAGCCTTTTGACAGACTGATATGGGCTAAAAAAAACAACAACCATCAGAAAACCTTGACAATCTTGTATATGTCATTTCAGGGCATTCATAAGACCATTTACCTTGCAAAATAACTGAAAAGGAAGTCTGTTCATTACATAAAATATGGCTGTGCAAACTGGACCTCTACTGTTGGGATATTCAATAGGAATTAGGTCCTTGATTGTGTGTCTCTCCACACATAGCCTTAAACAGAACAAAGCAGCACAATTTAAAAACTTTTCTATGCAACCATATGGATTAGAAGCTTCCATTTAAAAAAACAGGTTTCAGAGCCTTCAGGATGCAATGCCATCCACAACTTCCTGGAGGTAATTCAGTGGGATTTACTTCTATGTAGGCAAGTAGGTATGCCCAATATACATTCCAATTCCTAAGAAAGGAGAAGCCAAGGAGTGTAGTAACTCTAGGACCATTGCTTTAATTTCTCATACAAGCAAAGTGATGCTCAAGGTGTTGCAAGAAAGGCTTTTACCTTATATATGGAGCAAGAAATACCTGATGTTCAAGCTGGATTCCTAAAAGGAAGAGGCACTCAAAATCATATTGCTAATATCGGCTAGCTATGAGAGAGCACCAATTAATGTCAGAAGAACAATCTATGCTTTATAGAATACAGCAAAGCCTTTGGCTGTGTAGATCTTGAGAAACTATGGGTTGTTCTGAAAGAAATGAGTGGACTTCAGCACTTGATTGACCTGATGCGTGATTCGTACTGTGGACAAGAAGCTACCGTTAGGACAGAATATGGAGAAACAGAATAGTTTCCTATAAGCAATGGGGTTAGACAAGGGTGCATTTTATCCCCTTATCTGTTCAATCTGTACACAGAATATATCATACGGAAAGCCAGAGTAGATTCAGATGAAGAAGGATTGAAAACTGGTGGAAGAAACATCAATAATCTAAGATATGTAGATGACACACTGGCAAAAAGCAGCAATGACCTGAAATGACTTTTAGTGAAAGTGAAAAAAGAAAGTGCCAAAGCAGGACTACAGTTGAATATTAAGAAGACAAAAATCATGACTACAGAAGTACTACACTACTTTAGCACTGACAATAAAAATATTGAAATAGTTAAAGATTTTGTATGAGATTATGTTCAATCATCAATCCAAATGGTGACTGCAGCCAAGAAATCAGAAGTCTGAGACTAGGAAGGGCAGCAAGGAAGGAATTAGACAATATAATCAAGTATAAGGATGTGTCACTGGAGGCCAAGGGCAAGATAATCCACATTCTTGTATGTCCAATCACCATGTTTGGGTGTGAAATCTGGATAGTTAAGAAAGCTGACAGGGAAAAAAATGATTTGTTTGAAATATGGTGCTGGAGGACAGCTTTGCAGGTAACCTTGAACTGCCAGAAATACAAACTATCAAGCCTGAACTATCTCTGGAGGCAAAAACGTTGAAACTGAGTCTGTCCTATTTTGGGCACATCATGAGAAAACTGGATTCTCTGGAAAAGACAATAATGCTGGGAGAGGTGAAAGGCAGCAGGAAAAGAAGTAGACCAAATATAAGATGGACTGGATCCCTAAAGGAAGCCACAAGCTTCAATTTACAAGAGCTGAGCAGGGCAGTTGAGGAGAGGACCTTTCAGAGATGGCTCATTCATAGGGCTGCTATAAGTCGGAGGTAACTTGATGGCACATAACAACAACAACAACAACAGCTACAACTACTACTACCACAGACACACATAATAATTTGCTGCCCATATTTTTGACTGCTTGCTCCATGTTAGAATTTGATGCAGTTTAAACTACTGCTAAGAAAAGATACAATTTCTAGTTTCAGAGAATCCTTAGGGTTAATTTTACCTGCACCAAGATTGGTTGGTAGGAAAGCAGCCAAACCCACAATTTTGAATTTGGTTCCCCAAATATTTGACGTGACCTGAGCAAGGTAGTTGTGCTGCAAGGAAAAAAAAATATGAAAAGCATTATATACTTCTTCATAGTGGCCACATACATCAACTTCGTAATCATTGTCAAAGTCCTATAATGTTAATAATAGTTATGATCCCCATATTGCCGAGAGCAACAATGAGAAAGAGTGGCATGTCTCCAGCAACTCAATAAGTTCACTGTAGAGGAGAGAAATCTGAACCAGGTTAGAGTACACGCTAGAAATTGAACTACGTCCTGCCCTGCCACAAAGACATTTCCTTTGCTCTGGCTCTACCCAGGACAAGCAGCATTTTGATAAGTGGATCGTGTTGTTACCTGAGTGATATCTTCCAAAGGAAACTCTCGACGAGTTAGGCTTGGTGAACCTATGGAGGGCTTCCTGATTGGCAATCTGGGAGATCTTGATATCTCCTGAGCAGCTCGTGATAACTTTGGAGATTTGCGAGCCTCAATATTAATTCTGCACATAAACAAACAGGACAGTGATCAAGCAAGCACCAATAGATACTCTCTGTCCCTGTATAAACAGAACATGGCATTCAATTTGATGGATAGTGGTTAAAATTACAATAGGTTTCTAATGGCTTCAATGATAATGACAACTTTAATTTTAAAGGGAACTGAACATATGTTCCTGTCACGCAATGAGCCAGCAAACAGAGTCTGTCTTACCACCCCCTGCCAAAGAAACCCTTCATGTGGACTATGGACTGTTTCACAACTCAGAAGTTATTAAAAGCACAGTCATCTATTACTTTTTCATAAATAACATAACAAATGAAAACAAAATCACTTGATCAGTATGGCCAAAATCCTCTTATATTGTTATGCTGACATCAACACTAGCAGCATAACGTCTAGAGGCAGATGGCCTCAGGGCCAGAAATCAGGGTTGAATCCAACTAGAACTGACCAATGGATTTTGTGCTATGTCTGCAACATTCCCATAGCCAGCCACAGAGAATTCTAGGGTCTTATAACGCTCCACAATGAAAAACCAACATTTCTTCAGGCAACCCATTGTCCATGCACTCTGTAAGAGCGTTCCCCTTTGTTATAACTGCATAAGGTACCCTCTTGGCATAATAAAACTTCAAAGACCCAAAGAAAAGGAGGATGGGGGTTCTTAAAAGGCCAAAGTGATTACCTGGGAAGTTTGGGGGATTTGCTAGCTCGAGTGATTTTGGGAGACTTTTTTGCAGCCCAGTCATCACTCAGCTCAATATCGCTGGAATCAGAACAGTTGCAGCTGTCAATCACAGTGGAAATCAAACTGTTTCCATAGATTTCATCTGTCAACACAGGCCCCACCAAAAAGGAAAAAAGAAAGCACTGTTTCAGAAACCAGATCCCAATTACAACTGTCAATCATCTCTAAGATATTCTACAAGCAGCAATGGAGACAGCAGTGTGGCAAAAAGCACTTTATATTCTGTGAACCTAATGTAGAATCAGCAACAGCCTGAAATCAAGCAAATGGTGTTCAGTTAGGATAGTTGACAAGCCTTGCTCTAAAATCAAAAAATGGCTGTAGCTAATCAAGATTCTCTCCTCCTCCATCAGGACAGAGAATATTACAATGCAATATGATGAAGATGATAACTAGAAGTATCCCTATTGCTTCTATTCTATTTCAGAATGGCTGACGGGAAGGCAAAAAACACAGCCAGTTCTTAGGTGGATGGAACAGTTTTGCAGATTATGCATCTAAGCATTGCAATTCAATGAGTTATGCCATGAACAGGAGCTCCAATGCATGGATGAAGCTCTATTAAATGACATTGTGACAAACAGCAGCTGTTTTTCACTGATCAGCTATCTACAATAAAATCCATGATGTTGCCACAGTCAGTCCTCAAGCACATTTGAATCTATGTAAATACCTGCATCTGACTATCCAGAACAGGAATCTAGAAACAAATCTCAACAGTCCACCTAAAAGTTTTGTACCTGCTTTTCCATCCATCTTAGGATCCATGATGACAAACTCAGGTCGCAGTTTGCTAACTCTCCGTCCTTTCAAGATAGGCACCAGCCCACCTAAGTATTCCAAGTACAGTGTATAACAAGGCCCTCCAACCTCTGGGTCATCTTCTGTCCTCTTCATTGTGCAGTGGAGCCTCTCATTACCAGATGTTGGGTAACTAACAAAGTCTCTCATATTGTTGGGATCTGGGATAGGAGGCTAAGTGAAATATAAGAAAAACAGCTGTGAAATCACATAGTCTTTCCATAAGAAATCTTCACATTAGCACAAGACCAACAGAATGTTAGCCTGAACCTTAAGCACAATAGAAACTAGCGACTGGGCATGCTGGTTGGCTTCATCTTGTGCATTATAGCAAAAAAAAGAGAAAGCAACTTTTCCAAATTCTGCCTCAAATGCTTTACTCCTGTCCTGAAATGTTTCTCTGATACGTGTTCCTATTTTTTTAAGACACAGTAGTAAGTGCAGCCTTAAAAAAAAACAAAAAAAAACAACAAAGCAAAGTAAAGCTACCTACATTTTCTCTATAGATATGATGCACCAGAATTACAGAGAGGCAATATTTGTTTGCCCATCCCCACTCCCAGATCTTCAAATCCAGGCTCATTCATAAATTCAGAAAGTTTGAATGTTTCTATTCACCCAGGGATACATATGCATAGGCACAGACAATGGATGGCATGGTCCATCTGATTATTATTACAACTGGCCACAACTGCAGCAGCTGGAACAAGAAGTGCCCCTACAAGCATAAACAATTGTTGACTTTATTCAGAAGCTATTTTATTTATTTATTTATTTATTGTATTTATATCCCGCCCATCTGGTCAGTTGACAAAGCTACCCATTTACATGTAACTGCTTGGCTTTTTAAATAAGCTAGCCACATATGCACATACCTGCTTATTAGCTGTGAACCATCTCTAATGCATCAGCATTAGTCTAGTGGCCCAATGTCAAAGTGGACATTAAAACCTACTCAAATAATCTGCAGCCCATTCGTGTAATCCTGTTCATAATCCCAAAGAGCTCAACTGTGGTACCCTTGAAGTGCAACATAAATGACAATGACGGTAAACAAGATACCCCCGTCTTGTGTACTTTAAGTCGTCAACTTCTATCCATTGTTTTGTTCCATCTGCACTGCCCCGTTAGTTCACTGTTTACGACAAAATTACCACCATATCATTTGTTATCTTCTGCTTGCTTACCTTGATTGTTGGTATAAAGGCAGTGGTGAGGTATGAGCAGAGCCGTGGAGGCAGAGTCAGTTTACTGATATCTTTATCATCCCGCAAAGAGCTAGCAATGGTTTGTTGGCAAAGGAGCTGTAAGCTGGATACTCTGTGCTCCACTCTGACAACATACAGGGCAGGACCAGAAGCCATGAGCAGTCGTGAGTCCCTGTGACCCCAGCAGATTGAGATTATAGGGCGCTGCGTGAAATATAACATTTTAGACATTTTCCTCTCAACAAAACATCATCTATTTATTGTCCTTATTTAAATAAATAAGCACCTTACACATTGCACATACCATATCTTAGATATTTATTTCAGAATACCTTAAGAGTAATGTCTTAGGAAAGATCATTATTTTCAGGTGCTACAGACTACACACCATATCAGATTATACCACCATTTCAAATACAACCATAGGGCATTAGCTTACTATTGGAAGACATGCTACTTTTTCTATATTAACACTGCTCTTTACATGGTCTTTAAATTATTTAGGAATGTTATTTAAATTATATTTTGGCACTATTGTTCTTCACCTTTACTCTCAATTTAAATATCTATTTACTTTACTTCTATGCTGTCTTCCTTTCCACAGAAAACTCAAAGTGGCTCACAATAAATTAAAACAACATAAAAACTATGAAAACAACAACAGTTGTTAATAATTGTTAGTAATAATAATTAATAATAATTGTAACTAGATATGGTAGGTACACCTTGATCACATTAGTCATTCTTTGAACGAGGATGGAACAGTTCCCCTCCCCCTCTGCATGAACACACTTCAAAGTAACTCCTACCTGTACAGGTGTCTCCAGTGTGTATATATGTTCTCCATGAACATTGTAGAACTTGACCAGTGCACTTTTCAGAAAGGAAGTGCTGCTAAGTTCAGCTAGTTGGCTTAGTTTTTCCATGCCTGCTACAGCCAGCAAGTCGCCCTGTGTGCACCACTGAGCCACTACATCTAAAATCACAAAGAAGCAGAAGCTTAATTTTCAATGTAGCAAATAGGCTCAATTCCAGCTGCAGTGATTTTTTCTCTTTCCTAAACACGCAAAGCATACTAGGCTAAGTATGACTGAAGAGCTCTAAATCTTCAAAACAGCAACATAACATACATACAACGTGGATGTTTTTGAAACCCATCAATCCATCAGAGGGTTGCCTACACAATGCCCACACTATTTAAACTTGGCCCCTGCTGAATAGCTAATTGGCAGTGTAACTGATTAAGCTACAGCAAGAGTGGATAACCTCCAGGGTTTGGGGGACCGCACTGCTCTTTCCAAAATGCACCAGATACCAATGCACATATTTCAACATCACCACCCCACCTGCATCCACCCACTCCAAAAAACAGAGTGCTTTAAAACAAGGTCTGTACACTATATATCTGTGAATATTCTCAGTCATCCAGGTGTGGTTATTTGGAAGTTGAGTCATGGCAACTGGACCACTTTCTTGTTAGGTTGAAACGTTTTGCTACTCATCCAAGTATCTTCTTCAGTCTGAGGAGAGGCGGTAGGAGATCCCTCATATATCTTCCATGTTGGTTTCACTTCCCCCTGGTCTGAATAGGCTGAATGAGGCCATACAAATCCCTCACTCAATAGGGGTAGAGGCCTTAGATACAATCTGTCTCCTATTTATCATGCTGCCCTTTCATCCATACCCAGAAAAATTAGGACCACACACACCAGAAAGACAGTTAACAACCCATGACAATGGGTGGAGAAGGACTGCAGAAGTGGGATCATCCCTCACTCCCAGTCCTTTGTCCTGCTAATGAGCCTATTCAAACCAGGGTGAAGTGAAACCAACGTGGAAGATATATCAGGGATCTCCTACCAACTCTCCTCAGACTGAAGAAGCTACTTGGATGAGTAGCAAAACGTTTCAACCTAACAAGAAAGAGGTCCAGTTGCCATAACTCAACTTCCAGATAAGGTCTGTACACCTTTTTCTCAAGCCAAATGACATTTCCAAGAGACCTCCAGCAGCATGCCTCAGCATCGCTAGCTATAAAAATGGGGATGGGGCAACATTTACTCCATGGCCCACATGTGTCATCCTTGATTCATATCTTCATGGGTTGTGACAAAGGGGAAAGCAACTTATGGCTGGACTTCATGCTTACAATAACAAAGGATCAAAACATTTCTTGCCTCTTTCTTCCCAACAAATGCAGTGGCAACTTCCTCTCCATCACAAAAGGGACTGGATAGGGACATAAAGAATTTAAGATCAAGCCTGTTTTTTCCTTTTTTGTCTTTTCCCTGTCCTCTTCCATGCTTACCCTTTGCAAAACCTTGCTTAATGAAGGGATCTGATGATCTTCAAAGCCTGCACACAATTTTGAATCCCTTTTCTTTCAGATTTGTCTGACCAAGGTGTGACATTGAAATAAAGTTTGTGATTCTGAACTTTGTTTTACAGTCATCATGGCTGCCTCTGCATTCCAACTGATTTGAGCATTGAGCCCTGCTTTAAACCCTTTGCAATACTGTTTTGAATTAAAATAACATTAGAACCAGCATCCTTTTGGCTTCAGTTTCTTTGAGGTTCTGCAAAACCTTATAGGGCAGAGAACAGACAAAGTAAAATAAAATGAGTCATAAAGCTGGAGGTTATTTTGGAAAGCAGATGATTGCCATTTGCTATGGTCAATGCCAAAGAACATGAAACAAGCTGCTGGTTTATTTTAGAAGGAATCCCACAGTAGAATTATGACTTTTCACCAGTAGGGGTCACTGCTGTTGGCATACTTCACTGCACAGGGTCACTGAGCTCAAAGGGACAGATGTTGGAATATTCATGTCAAAGCAATCCAAATTTACAGCAGAAGCAAATCTGGGTGAAGTCAGGCAAATTCCCCTTTCATACCTTTCAACCCTGAGCGGATGATGGTAGGAGACAAGTCATCATAGTTGTTCATTAAGCTAATGTCTCCTGATGTGAAGCTGACAGTGAGCAGTGGCTTGGTGTTCTGAACCAGGACTGGATAGGCAGCTGGACCGTCTGCAAGAGAGGAAGAAGATACTTCAGGAAAAGTAGAATTCAAGGCCAGTTTTCTTGCTCATAACCCAGTATCAATATTATCAACTGTCACAAGGAATTGATAGTTTTCCCATCATAAATACCCGTCTGTGTCCCATAATATTTACTTACTCACTCACTCACTCACTCACTCAGTATATTTATATACCACTGACTTATTGCAAAGCATTGAATGCTTGAAGCCAACCATTCTCAACAGGAGCCATATGCCCCTGGGGAGGGGGCTGGCACATTTGAATGGGGCCACAGACTGAAAAATGTGAGAAGGGTTTTTTCTGTTCATCGGTTCATGTTGTATCCTTGTTTGACAGGGGACCATGAAAAAAAAGTTTTAGAATGACTGCTCTAAGTAAAATAGCCCCAACCCAACTCACAAACCGAAAGAACTAAACAATAAACACCCTTACATAGATATATACAATAAAGGCATAAAACCCCAAATGATGGCGGACAACAAAACCACAAATCAGAGTTGACGTGTATGTGCTTTCTGTGCCGTCAAGTTGGAACTGATTTATAGCAACCCTAACAGGGTTTTCAAGGTAAGTGAGATACTTAAGGAGTGGTTTTACCAGTTCCAGTCCCCCAATGAGTTTCCATGGCCAAATGGGGATTCAAACCCTGTTCTCCAGAGTTCTAGTCCATCACTCTATCCACTACACCTCAATACTTGGCAGATCGCCTTCTCCCACCTAGATCTACCCGAATCACTCGCCATAGCCAGGAGGGACGGTTGAGGGGCCTAACGCCGAGAGAGGCCCGGAGAGAAAGAACAAGAAACCGGGCCTTCTTGGCAGTGGCCCCTCGACTATGGAATAGCCTCCCATCAATGATCCGCCTGGCTCCCTCGCTGGGTGTTTTTAAGAGCCAATTAAAAACTTGGCTCTTCAGACAGGCCTTCCCTCCTGTCAATACTTGACTTATTCTTATTTTTATCATAATTTTCTGTTTTCCCATCTTGAGCATTACTAATCATTATTGTTTTGAATTGTTTTTAACTGTTTTAATTATAATGTTTGGTGGAACCCACCCGGAGTAGACTTTGTCTAAAAGGGCGGGATAGAAATCGAATAAATAAATAAATAAAATAAATAAATACACCACACTAGGAATCCTTAGTTGACTCAGGAGAGGATTATAAAATGACTTCCTATATTATAGCAGGTTTGTGGCTTTATATGAATGCCACAACTATTAATTCCTTAATGATCCTGTGAAGCCTAACCCACACAAACAACAGACTCCATCAGGAGAGGTCCATGTAGGTATATTCAGCAAAGACTCTATTTCTCGCTACCAAAGATCTAGAAAAGTTTGCCGCACCTTTATAAGCCAGCCAGCTTTACAGAAGATTCTTCTTCCATCATTTGTTCCTAAACTGGGTTGTGTGCCCTTTGGAAGTTTCCAGAAGCAGCAATGAGGGGGAAAGTCAAATTTAATGTAATAATAATAATTGTGTGCCATCAAGTCAATTCTGACTTATGGTGACCTTTTTCAGGCTTTTCTACATAGTGAGTACTCAGAAGAGGTTTACTGTTCCCTTCTACTGGGGACACCTGGGGGCTGTGTGGCTTGCCCAAGGCCACACAGGCTGGCTCCTCTGGGATGCACAGTGGGAACTGAACTCCCTAATTCTGGCTCCATAGCCACATACTTTACTTACTGAGCTATCCAGCTGCCAGCAATTTTAATATAACCTCACCTGAAATATTCAAAAATTCATAAATGCAGCTGCAAAATATTTGTCTCTGCGCCCCTGCTTTTTCCAGAAGGGAAGTGCAAAGCAAGGAGAAAAAAAGAACAAGGGAAAAAAGGAAGTGGGCACTGTAGTCAGCTGCAAGTCATGCTGGCCTTCAAGAGGCACCAGCATGGCCAGGAGCCTGGAAGCTGGTTCCAGGAAGGTGGATACAGCCAAGGAACTAGAATGTCTGTGATACATCGAAGGTTCCAAGAAATTGTATTGCATCTTTCACCCTTTGAACCTAGAAGTTCTGAGTTTGCTAGGGCAAACAGTGTTATTAAATTGATTTGATTCAAAACATTTTCATGTGTTTAAATTTTTGTTTATTAGATTTTATTTTCAAAAGTAAGCAACTGGAATTTGAAGTGTTTTAATAATAATATATTTCATAAAAGTTGATTTAAATATATGACTTCATTTATTCAATTGAAAAATATCAATTAAATAGTCTTTAGAAACTGGATGTGTGTATTTCAACCTTTCCCCTTCATGGATTGCTGCCTTGTCATGGCGAAGGGGCTTGAGTAATTCAGAGAAGCTATGGGCTATGCCGTGCAGGGACACCCAAGACGGACAGGTCATAGTGGAGAGTTCTGACTAAACGCGATCCACCTGGAGCAGGAACTGGCAAGCCACTCCAGTATCTTTGCCAAGAAAACTCCATGGACAGAAACAAAAGGCTAAAAGATATGACGCTGGAAAATGAGCCCCTCAGGTCGGAAGGCGTCCAACATGCTACTGAGGAAGAGCGGAGGACAAGTACAAGTAGTTCCAGAGCTAATTAAGTGGTTGGGCCAAAGCCGAAAGGACGCTCAGCTGTGGACGTGCATGGAAGTGAAAGGAAAGTCCGATGTTGCAAAGAAAAATACTGCATAGGAACCTGGAATGTAAGATCTATGAACTTTGGTAAACTGGATGTGGTCAAACAGGAGATGGCAAGAATAAACATTGACACCCTGGTCGTCAGTAAACTAAAATGGACGGGAATGGGCAAATTGAATTCAGACGATTACCATATCTACTATTGTGGGCAAGAATCCCATAGAAGAAATGGAGTAGCCCTCATAGTCAACAAAGGAGTGGGAAAAGCTGTACTGGGATATAATCTCAAAAATGATAGAATGATTTCAATACGAATCCAAGGCAGACCTTTCAACATCACAGTAATCCAAGTTTATGCACCAAGCACCGATGCTGAAGAGGCTGTAATTGACCAATTCTATGAAAACTTACAACACCTTCTAGAACTGACACCAAAGAAAGATGTTCTTCTCATTATAGGGGATTGGAATGCTAAAGCAGGGAGTCAAGAGATAAAAGGAACAACAGGTAAGTTTGGCCTTGGAGTTCAAAACAAAGCAGGGCAAAGGCTAATCGAGTTTTGTCAAGAGAACAAGCTGGTCATCAAAAACACTCTTTTCCAACAACACAAGAGGCGACTCTACACATGGACATCACCAGATGGGCAATACCGAAATCAGATTGATTATGTTCTCTGCAGCCAAAGATGAAGAAGCTCTATACAGTCAGCAAAAACAAGACCTGGAGCTGATTGTGGCTCTGATCATCAGCTTCTTATAGCAAAATTCAAGCTTAAACTGAAGAAAGTAGGAAAAACCACTGGGCTAGTCAGGTATAATCTAAACCAAATCCCTTATGAATACACAGTGGAAGTGAAGAACAGATTTAAGGAACTCGATTTGGTGGACAGAGTGCCTGAAGAACTATGGATGGAGGCTCGTAACATTGTACAGGAAGCAGCAACAAAAACCATCCCAAAGAAAAAGAAATGCAAGAAAGCAAAGTGGCTGTCCAACGAGGCCTTACAAATAGCAGAGAAGAGAAGGGAAACAAAATGGGAAACAAAATGCAAGGGAGATAGGGAAAGCTACAGAAAATTGAATGCAGATTTCCAAAGAATAGCAAGGAGAGACAAGAGGGCCTTCTTAAATGAACAGTGCAAAGATATAGAGGAAAATAATAGAAAGAGAAAAACCAGAGATCTGTTCAAGAAAATTGGAGATATTAAAGGAACATTTTGTGCAAAGATGGACATGATAAAGGACCAAAATGGTAGGGACCTCACAGAAGCAGAAGACATCAAGAAGAGGTGGCAAGAATACACAGAGGAATTGTACCAGAAAGATCTGGATGTCCTGGACAACCCAGATAGTGTGGTTGCTGACCTTGAGCCAGAGATCCTGGAGAGTGAAGTCAAGTGGGCCTTAGAAAGCATGGCTAACAACAAGGCGAGTGGAGGTGATGGCATTCCAGTTGAACTATTTAAAATCTGAAAAGATGACGCTGTTAAGGTGCTACACTCAATATGCCGGCAAGTTTGGAAAACTCAGCAGTGGCCAGAGGATTGGAAAAGATCAGTCTACATCCCAATCCCAAAGAAGGGCAGTGCCAAAGAATGCTCCAACTACCATACAATTGCACTCATTTCACACGCTAGCAAGGTTATGCTCAAAATCCTACAAGGTATGTGGACCGAGAACTCCTAGAAGTACAAGCTGGATTTCGAAGGGGCAGAGGAACTAGAGACCAAATTGCTAACATGCGCTGGATTATGGAGAAAGCCAGAGAGTTCCAGAAAAACATCTACTTCTGCTTCATTGACTACGCAAAAGCCTTTGACTGTGTTGACCACAGCAAACTATGGCAAGTTCTTAAAGAAATGGGAGTGCCTGACCACCTTATCTATCTCCTGAGAAATCTATATGTGGGACAGGAAGCAACAGTTAGAACTGGATATGGAACAACTGATTGGTTCAAAAGTGGGAAAGGAGTACGACAAGGCTGTATATTGTCTCCCTGCTTATTTAACTTATATGCAGAATACATCATGCGAAAGGCCGGACTGGATGAATCCCAAGCCGGAATCAAGATTGCCGGAAGAAATAGCAACAACCTCAGATATGCAGATGATACCACTCTGATGGCTGAAAGTGAGGAGGAATTAAAGAACCTCTTAATGAGGGTGAAAGAGGAGAGCGCAAAAAATGGTCTGAAGCTCAACATCAAAAAAACGAAGATCATGGCCACTGGTCCCAGCACCTCCTGGCAAATAGGAGGGGAAGATATGGAGGCAGTGACAGATTTTACCTTCTTGGGCTCCATGATCACTGCAGATGGTGACAGCAGCCACGAAATTAAAAGACGCCTGCTTCTTGGGAGGAAAGCGATGACAAACCTAGACAGCATCTTCAAAAGCAGAGACATCACCTTGTCGACAAAGGTTCGCATAGTCAAAGCTATGGTTTTTCCAGTAGCGATGTATGGAAGTGAGAGCTGGACCATAAAGAAGGCTGACTTCCGAAGAATTGATGCTTTTGAATTGTGGTGCTGGAGGAGACTCTTGAGAGTCCCCTGGACTGCAAGGAGATCAAACCTATCCGTTCTGAAGGAAATCAACCCTGAGTGCTCACTGGAAGGACAGATCCTGAAGCTGAGGCTCCAATACTTTGGCCATCTCATGAGAAGAGAAGACTCCCTGGACCCTGATGTTGGGAAAGTGTGAAGGCAAGAGGAGAAGGGGACGACAGAGGATGAGATGGTTGGACAGTGTCATCGAAGCTACCAATATAAATTTGACCCAACTCCGGGAGGCAGTGGAAGACAGGAAGGCCTGGTGTGCTCTGGTCCATGGGGTCACGAAGAGTCGGACACAACTTAACGACTAAACAACAATATTTCAACCTTTCCTTCTTTTCTTTTTATCACCCGAGTAGTGCAAGCCACTATATGTACCAAATACATGGGTAAATTAACAATGGGATAGTTGATCATGAACAAAAAAATCCAAATGAAAATTAATGGACAAAAGGGGAAATGGGGTTTTGGTGCACCTACAAAAATGTCAGGAACTCCTGCCTTATAGGTACCCTTCGGAGTGAAACAGCAACATCTCACATAGTTGTAACAGCTTCTCTCACACAGATCTGGATAGATGTGAAGATATCTGCCCAAGTAGTTCAGTTTCATGGTGTTTTTACAAACCACACCACTGACAGAAGCATGTCAGGGAGTAACACAGGGATGAAAGTCTTTACATGTACCTAGACAGGTATGTTGCCTTTGCCTGGCTGGGGTCATCGTATCAGTCATATTGCAAAAGATACAACAAAATATGTCCTCATTAAAAAAAATCTGGCAGTACCCTTGTATATCCAACAACATCTTACTTCTACGGTGGCCGACTAGAGCCTGTGGACTCTAGACATAGCCCTTGTGGCATTATAACATTCAAGTCAACACTGAGTGAAATATTTCAACACAACCACTCACTTGTAAGAAAAAGATGCATTGATTTGCCATGTCCATTTTGTATTGTTAATTGAACCGCTCTCTCATTTATGTTCTGGAAAGGCAGAGTACTACTGCCAATCTGGCTCCTTAGCAGATCTAATTTAGGGAACACATTCATTCCTCAGTGCTCCAGACTGATGTACTGGAGCCCAGTTTTGTTCCCTAAATCTGCAGCCCTTTCTATGTAAGCCATGAACACACATAGGCTGGCTATTTTGTTCTCTGACATTACCTAAAAGGACCTTACTCCTATGAGATCATCCTTCTGCACGCACATTAACTCTCCTTGTATTTAATATTTAATTGCCTACATCACCATCTATGGCATTCATGATTTTTACCTAAGTGGTTTTGTCTGAAGGTGATGTTATTCCAAGAGAAAGACACTCTCAGGGCACCAGCTAAGTGTGTTCTGATTAATCACCCAACTTACGTTGGGGTTAAGAACAGAACCTAATGATGTTATGCAGGTGACTATTGAAATGAAAGAAATGACATTCTGGGAAAATGTGTTCTACACAGGGATTTTAAAAGCAGCATAACATAATTAATGCAGTTTTATAGAGACATTACATTCAATCAGGCCCCTCCTACTCAGTTATGTGAGTCAAAGGCGTGCCTCCTTTGAAAGGTTTCTGAGGAACATGCAATTCTTCATAAGAACACATCATGTTAAAATAATCATTAGAATTTGTACCAAGCTCACCCACTCCTAACTGACTCAGCATCATTTATATTTATGCCCAGTTTACTCATCTAAAAGGATACATCAAATGTTGCAATTTCCCCCTCACAGAACTGCAAATCAATCTCACGAAATACATAAAATCTTAATTCTCATTAACTAGAATATGCTTTGATGAAGAAAAACCACAACACTGGAAGTATAGTCGCCACCCCATCTCCCCTAGACTTGTCTAAAAATGCAAGCACCAACCTATGCTGAACATCCTACCCAGATTTTGTCAGATCCTGGAAGCTAAAGAAAGTCAGGTCAGGGTTACTACTTTGACGGAAAACCAACAGCGAATATCAAGGTATGTCTGGGATGATTTAAGATGGCCGTATCCTCGTTCCAAGAGCCATTTTTCAGTATTCTGTCCTTCTTGGGGAAATAAAGGGTTAAATGGTGATTTATTCTTGGCTAAGCAGACTTTGGGGGCTCTCATTACCTGTATGGCTTTGAGAGGGGAGCTGGTTTTGCCTCTTCAGCCCTCTCATGTGGGGTGGGGGTGAATTTTTCACTTTGGCCTGTTTAGCTTCTTTTCCAGTCAGATAAATTTGGCCACCACTGTAGTAGTAGAAGAGGAGGATCCATGCTATATTGGTGAGCAGTCCTGAGCCTTCTATGTACCAAAGACTGCTTACCTAAACCTACATCTTGACCACTCTCTGAAGGGATCTGCAACAGGAAGCAGTGAGGCACTCACCTATTTGCCCACTATTTACTAGCTTTGAGAGAAGAACTAACTGATGATGTACCTGAAACATTCTTAAAGTGTTAATGGAATAAAAATAAGAAAAAAAAATGGTTGCTTTAATTCAGAAATGGGCAACTGTGGTCTTCCAGGTGTTGTTGGATTGTGATTCCCTTCAGTCCTAGCCAACACAGACAGTGGTGACAGATTATCAGAGTTCTGGTCCAACAAACCACTCCTGCTTGAGCTGATCTATCAGACAAAGCTAGGGCCATGTTTGCCTGATGAAGGCTGGTAGCAATGTGCCTCTAAGTTTCTCTCCCACTGTGTGGGAGCCTCTCTCCATCTGCATGGGGGTGGGCTGGGCTTCATTTGAAATGGGAAGCAAACAAGCCAGCTGCCGGCTGTCCCTGAACCCCATTTTAGCAGATAATTTTAATCTTTTTTATGTTTTCATGTTTTAATCTTTTAATTGTATTTTTAAATCATATATTGTTTAATTTACCTTTTAATATTTAACTTATTGTGTTTTTAAATTGTGTGAATTTTAATGTTGTGAGCCGCCTTGGGTCCCTTGTTGGGAGAAATGTGGCATATAAATAATAATAATAATAATAATAATAATAATAATAATAATAATAATAATAATAATAATAATAATAATAATAATAATAATAATAATAATAATAATAACCCTATCGCAGCTCTGGGCAAGCGCATGAATAGCTTAGAGGGAACATTGGTTGGTAGTGGGATACATTCACTCTTAGCTCACCTCTGATAAGTAAGTGGCCTACACTGACTTCTGGAAGGTGACAATTAAAGAGTAATCAAGCAGCAGACTACCATTTGTAATTCATAAAGTTGTGGCTTTATACTGTTTCACATCTTCCATTATTAATGGAGGCAGAATACCACACAGATCAAAGAGTGTGACTAATTAAACCCACTGTTCAAATCAGTTTCTGGCCAACAATTGCTTTAAATTAATGATTTTGATAGTGAAACACTATCTAATTATATAACTTGTGCATGGGGTGCACAACTGCAATGCACAGCAAAATACAACTGTATAGAGAAAATGACACTTCACTCTGCAAGTATAGAAACTGGAAATGAGCCATAAATGATGCACTGGTCATATAACATTTTTAATCTTACTTTTAAAAAATTAATTTAAGTTCCACTGACCAACAAAAAAGGCATTCAAATTGGCTACCAACAATAATGTGCAGATTAAAATAACCAGACCTTGCAGTGTCAAATTCTTTAGCACAGATATTATTGTTCTGATAGCATTTGTATACTGTTAACAGTATTGGAGTGGAAATTTGAAAACTGGCATATCTGTAGTCTAGTTCTCACTGAGATAGTAACCTTATACTTGGGTTGTTCTATGTCAGGCTGCAGGTAGAGACTTGAAAGCAAACATAAAAGCAAAACATAAAAGCCGACAAAAATACCTCCTGACTGAAAGTTAAATGTCAAGGACGATGCTTCTAGACTAGCTTTCCCAAATAGACAAATTTTGTTTGGAGCTAATATTTGTATAGTGAGGAACACTCAAGCACACCAGTCTGCATTTGCATTTTAAAGTGGTACAGTCAAGATACAGCCTTAGCATCTCAGTGAGAAGCAGGCCATAGACACTTAAGGAACATTAAATTGAAGCAAAGTGACCTTGTGGTGGTGAATAGTCATCTGAATCGGTGTCACTTTCACTACTGTCTTCTACCAAAAAGCTTGGATAGTTCCAGGACATGCTAAGGATGCCATCAGACTCATGAAGAAGAACATGTGCCAGCATTCGGCCATGGCAGTCCATGACAATCACCTGACCATCAGCAGTGCCAAACAGGACCTGAGAAAAGATAGTAATGCCGTGATTAGCAAAAATGTAGAAAATACAAATTCAAAATAGAACTTTAAAAAAAAAGAATACATCTTTTTAGGTTCTGTTTGCTCCTTCCCAAATCTCAGCTAGTAGCCTGGTCCTTTCTACTGCCCTCTTCTGTACCCATCTTATGGTTCTGCTATGGTTAGAACCCTTCTCCCATACTGGATTCATACGAGGAAGGAGTCTTTCACTAGCGGAGGTGCTCAAAGACATGCCCCTCCCCCCAAATGATATGATCTGCTTACAGATAGTTATGAATGTGTAGCCCAGCTCTTAACATGCTTACATGGAACACAATTATTTACTTAAAGGGTAACACTATGAGTAATTTCACAGAGATAGTGACCTGATCACAAAATATTTAACATACTGAACATAAGATTTGTCAGCCATCATCTATTTACAGATGGTTGTGGAACATGACAATGACATCATACTGAACCAATGAGTATTCAATCATTTGAGGGCATGAAGATGCCTTTTCCTACAACAACACTGGCAAAATTTAATATAGATTAATTCAAGTGGAACTAGAACATTACAGACCAGGCAGAAAAGCAAAGTCAAAAGTCTGAGAACAACAAATAGAGGAAAGTTTCTACTCATAATGTCAAATATAGATTGATTGATTGATCTTTATTATGGTCACTGACCAGCAGATGTATTCAAATATTACTGTAACATGAAAATACAATTTTTTAAAAAGGGCTACATTAGGCATCCTTCAGTCTCGAAAGACTATGGTAACGTGCTCTGTATGGAGGACTTGGAACAGCGT
Source organism: Intellagama lesueurii (assembly GCA_037013535.1). Lineage (NCBI taxonomy): Eukaryota > Metazoa > Chordata > Lepidosauria > Squamata > Agamidae > Intellagama > Intellagama lesueurii. Next base: position 284,213,390 of record JBAJHW010000001.1, on the reverse strand, counting down.
CTAGTGTGGCTGAGAAGGCCAATTCGAGAGTGACAATCCCTTCCACACTGAAGACAAATACAGTCTGTCCCCTGTCCAGCTCCCTGATTTTGCTGCTTCCGTGACTGCCTCTTTGCCTCGGTCTGCTGGACAAGGGTCTCTTCAAAATGGGAGAGGCCGTGGTGCAATGCCTGCCTCCAGGCTGAACGCTCAGATGTCAGGGTTTCCCATCTGTTGAGGTCCATTCCTAAGGCCTTCAGATCCCGCTTGCAGATGTCCTTGTATCGCAGCTGTGGTCTCCCTCTGGGGCGATTTCCCTGCACTAATTCTCCATACAGGAGATCTTTTGGAATCCGACCATCAGCCATTCTCACGACATGCCCAAGCCAACGTAGACGTCGCTGTTTCAGTAATGTATACATGCTAAAGATTCCAGCTCGTTCTAGGACTACTCTATTTGGAACTTTGTCCTGCCAGGTGATACCAAAAATGCGTCGGAGGCAACGCATATGGAAGGTGTTCAGCTTCCTCTCCTGCCGTGCACAAAGGGTCCAGGACTCACTGCAGTACAGGAGTGTGCTCAGGACGCAGGCTCTATAGACCTGGATCTTGGTATATGTCGTCAGCTTCTTATTGAGCCATACTCTCTTTGTGAGTCTAGAGAACATGGTAGCTGCTTTGCCAATGCGTTTATCCAGCTCGACATCTAGAGAGAGAGTGTCAGAGATCGTTGAGCCAAGGTACACAAAGTCATGAACAACCTCCAATTCTTGTGTGGAGATGGTAATAGAGGGAGGTTAGTCCACGCCCTGGCCCATGACTTGTGTTTTCTTCAGGCTGATTGTTAGTCCAAAGTCTTGGCAGGCCTTGCTAAAACAATTCATGAGTTGTTGGAGGTCTTGAGCAGAGTGGGCAACAATGGCTGCATCATCGGCGAAGAGGAAATCCCGCATGCATTTCAGCTGGACTTTGGTCTTCGCTCTCAATCTAGAGAGATTAAAGAGCTTTCCGTCTGATCTAGTCCGGAGATAGACACCTTCTGTTGCAGTTCCAAAGGCGTGCTTCAGCATGACAGCAAAAAAGATCCCAAAAAGGGTTGGTGCGAGGACACAGCCCTGTTTCACTCCGCTTCGGATGTCAAAGGGATCTGATGTTGAACCATCAAAAACTACAGTGCCTTTCATTCCCTCATGGAAGGACCTGATGATTTTAAGGAGTCGAGGTGGACATCCAATCTTGGGAAGGATTTTAAAAAGGCCATCCCTGCTAACCAAATCAAAGGCCTTTGTGAGATCTATGAAGGCCACAAAGAGTGGCTGTTGTTGTTCCCTGCATTTCTCCTGCAACTGTCTGAGGGAGAATACCATGTCAGTGGTGGATCTATTAGCTCGAAATCCACACTGTGATTCTGGATAGACTCTGTCTGCGAGCACCTGGAGCCTCTTCAGCACAACACGGGCAAGCAGCTTCCCTACAATGCTGAGAAGAGAGATGCCACGGTAGTTATTGCAGTCGCCCCTGTCTCCTTTGTTCTTGTACAATGTGACGATGTTTGCATCCTTCATGTCCTGTGGTACTCCACCTTCCCTCCAGCAAAGACAAAAGATTTCATACAGCTCGGTAGTGATGGTCTCTTTACAGCACTTCAGCACTTCAACAGGGATGTTATCCTTTCCAGGTGCCTTGCCAGAGGCGAGGGAATCCAAGGCCGCTTTTATTTCTGCTAAGGTTGGTTCGCTGTCCAACTCTTCCAAGACAGGCAGGCACTCAATGTTATTTAATGCTTCTTCGGTTACTACATTCTCTCTGGAATACAGCTCAGAGTAGTGTTGCACCCAGCGGTCCATCTGCTGTGCTCGGTCCTGGATGATCACGCCTGTAGCAGACTTCAAGGGAGCAGATTTCTTCTGTATTGGACCTAAAGCCCGCCTGATACCGTCATACATTCCTTTGATGTTACCTGTGTCCGCTGCTATCTGTATCTGAGAGCAGAGCTGAAGCCAATAATCGTTGGAACATCTCCTGGCAGCCTGTTGGACTTGGCTACGAGCAGCTCGAAGAGCTTGCAAGTTGTACTTGCTAGGACAGGCTTTGTATGCTGCTAGAGCTCTCCTCTTATCCTCGATGGCTGGCATCAACTCCTCCGAATGGGCTTCGAACCAGTCGGCCGTCTTTTTGGTCTTCTTGCCAAATGTGGACAAGGCGGTGTTATACACAGCGTTCTTAAAATGTTCCCATCGTTCAGGTGCATTTGCATCAGCCGGGCCTGGAAGGGTTTCCTCAAGTGCTTGGGCAAATTCCTCCACTTTTCTTTGATCGCAAGTCTTGCTGATGTCAATACGTGGTCTTCCTTCCTTTTTCGTGTGATATAATCTCTTTGTTCGCAGTTTTACTCTACTACACACCAGGGAGTGATCAGTATCGCAATCAGCACTCTGGTAGCTGCGTGTCATCGTAATACTAGGAAGGCTAGAACGTCTAGTGAGGATCAAATCGAGCTGATGCCAATGCTTGGATCTTGGATGTCTCCAGGAAACTCTGTGTTGAGGCTTCGTATTAAAGAATGTGTTGCTGATGCAAAGACCATAATAACAGCAAATAAAGATTGATCTTTATTATGGTCACTGACCAGCAGATGTATTCAAATATTACTGTAACATGAAAATACAATTTTTAAAAAAGGGCTACATAGAATAACAATAATATCCCATATATACAACCTATTGCAACATGACTAAATTTTATAGAATCTCCATAGTTTCACAGGACTGAGGAGATCAGTACAGTAAATCAGTTCAGTAAACTTTTTACCACCTCCAGTCTCATCATCCTAAGTAGTGTGGCATATAAAGTATAAGGTGGCCAATACACACCATTACTAAACATCTGGCATTCCTTTAATCGGTGCAAGGAGGGAACAGTGACACTTCATTGCTGCCACACAAAACTTCACCACTGCTTTAGTTATATCAGATTTCTTGTCTGAGAATAAGAGCACAACATAAAATTCTCTGGACCTCCCTTGAAACTGTTGCAATATGGGCTGGAGGAGATCCCTCTGAATATCTCAATAGGAGCACTTTAAGAGGACATGCTCTACACTTTCAGTCTCCATCTCATTGCAAGGGCACGCGTGATTAGCGCCTGGCAAATGTTAAATACAGAATGGATGAGCCCAGGCTTTTATGTTGTTGAAAATAAACATGATCAGAAAGCCAAGGTGCATGTTCCAAGATAAGGGAAGTTGTAACCTATAGATATTTCCCCCTTAAGCATGTTTTGTTCTCTTATGTACCAAACAGGCTATGACATGCACATTTTTTGTAGATTTTAGAAGACATATCGCATAATCCAAGAGAAGAACAAATGACCTTTTCCATTGACACACCTGGAAGAGTAAATTCTGGCCTGTTAACTGTACTCACAAATCCTTCCCCTCCTGTTCCATTCCACTGACATTAACAGGTTAACTTTCAAATGCATTTTTTTCCGGACTGCATTGTTTGCCTTCACTTACCGTATTTTTCCGTGTATAATACACCCCCATGTATAAGACGCCCCCCCTTTTCTAACCCAGAATTTCTTTCTTCGCAAGAGAGAAGAAGAAAGAAATTGTCTCTTGTTATGTACGTTATATGCAATGTTTTGAAGGTCCTCATGGCTCAAAAAAGTAGGGTAGTGCAATCCTACGTATGCTTAGCTGGGTATAAACCCTAATGACCACAGTGGACTTCCTTCTGAGTAAACATGCATAATATTGTGAGATACGTCAATCAACCTGAATAAAAATAACAAATAAATGAAACCATCAGCTTAGACCAATTACAATATAAGGATTGCATCTATGTCTGTTCTGAGTCATCAAACCTTACAAACTCAATAGCAATGGTGTGTTATGTTTTTCTCTAATGTACTGCCTTCTGCAGGTCTTCCTCTGAGGACTGTGCATTGGATTAGGGTTTTCAAGGAAAGTTTTCTTCTCAGTTGCTCATTGACAATGAGGGTTTTTTTCCAGTAACTTACGGATTGCTGTATGTTCCATAACAGTGCTTCTTAAAATGTAGGTTAAACCCCAGTCATAAGAAAGCACAGTTGTTGGGAAAAATGGGAAAATCCATTCAAGGGGATTTCCAGGGAAATCACAGATAAATAATGTTTGTTCACAATCCAGTTCTGCTTGGGAAATGGCATCCTGAGGGAAAGAAACAATAAGCAGCAACCACTTATATTTCTGTCAGAGGTACAGTGCCAAAGGGCTACATGGAAGTCTCTGTTTGCTTCAGTTCATCCATCTGCCCTGTTTTATGAGAATATAAGACTAGAAAATTACTTTACAATCTTTACCCACAACATTCTCATAATCTTAAATATAATTATTTTCTTTATCCCAGGCAAGGACGCTATGAACTAACTGAAGCACTACGGTTAAATTGGCAGGTCCAAGGTGAGGCCATCCAAAATCTAAAACCAGAGGGCAGATTCTCCAGGAGTTAAGTCCTGTGGGACCAGCATTTCCAAAGGATTAAAAAAAAACAAACAAAAAAAAAAAACAAGACCACAACCAGATTTAGGTGAAGCCTGGCTAGGGCAGATGAGCTAGATAAATTGTGATTTTTATCTCATTCCAGAATCCTTCCTTTAAAGACAATGTTGCAGTTGTCTTTCACAGTAACTCCTTGGTGAAAGGATGAAATTACAGCTGCACCAAAAATGTGATTTTCAAGATAAACAAAGAGCCACTTTTTTCTCAATAAGTACAAAGCATATCAGTTAAAAAACTCATTTTTATTTGAAAAATGGCTACTCTCACTTTAAGAAGTTTACTGATCTTTGCTGGGGCCAAGTTTCTTCTGGGGTTCCCAGTGTTTGTCAGCATTGTACTATCCCAGTTCTTTTGAGAAAACTAGCCAAGAATGCACTCTGCTCAAAGGTATACTCGATGCATTTTCTTTTATGTCACTGAAAGTGTAGTATAAATTTCCATGAGTTCGCATTTTTTAAGTTTATGCTGCTGGTCACTGTATTATCAAAAAAATTTCACTGATCAGTAACATCTGACAGCCATTACTGAGTGATAGCTTCCTAGTGATTGCTCTGTCAGTGCTTAGTTACAGAGAAGTACTGGATATGTTTTGGGATGCACTCAAGTCATGCAGTAGGCTAAGAGGATAAGCCAGCATCCCATATGAAGTTAACAGGAACTCTAAAACATGTTCTAGAAACCTCCGCAATGTGAAAGGGTGCCTTGGAAAATTAGCTGCTAAAGTAACATATGCTTTGCTCCTGTCTGAAAGAGAAAATATATATTAACCCTGATTTGGAAGTAGCTTTATTAATTGGTTTGACTGGTATGAATAAAATCCACTAACACTGCATTTGGCACATTCATAGAATTTATATAGGACAAAGGATCTCAAGCTACAATGGGAGGTTAATCCATGGCCTTGATTAAGGTTGTTGGGCCATTGAAAAGTCTCACCCTCTCAGCCACTGCTTTCCCATATAGAAACAGCTTTATACTAAATATGAACACAGGTACCTGATGAAAAGAGTGAACAGAAAGGCTGTAGTTATCATCTTGACTTATAGTCGAATTCTATGCATATTTACTCAGTTGCAAACTTAACTCAGTGGGGCCTCTTCCCAAGTAAATATGCTAAATTACAGTCTTAAGACCCTGGGTGTAATGAGAGTTCTAATATGACCAAGTTTACATTAGGTGTTTAAACCATTTCACTGTAATAGCATGTTCATATTCATAACCAATAGCAGGAAAGGGTGCTGCTTAAAATAGCTAAGAAAATGAAAGAGAAGGCCAATCCTCAAACTAGCCTAGCCTCATTTCTTTTTATAAAAAAATCTATTAATTGCTCATAAACATCAGGAAATAGAGCAAGAAGCAACGAGTGTTGTCTCCTTCCATAATTTATAACAATACAAAAGCAAGCAACCCTCAGTAAAATATGTTTAAATATTCTAAATATAGAAAGAAAACCACGCATCCAGTCCAAAAGGCGCAGCAATGGAATATAAAACATTCATGAAGCTCTTACCATGAGCAGCCGGAGATCATTAATTTCAAATGACAAGACTAAGACAAAAACCTGAAATAACTCTAAAAATAGTCCAAAATATATGGTGGGATGTTTAGTCTACATGTACAAGAGGAGACACACTGATTATGCTACTTCAAGTCTTCTTTACTTGTTACCTGTGAACTTTCTGGATGATACTGTTACATGTTATTAAAGCACCGTAGTCTATTTAGTCACGCTCTCCATTCCACACAGCTTAGATAGATTAATTAACTTGAAGTGCTTCTTTCAACTTGCTATTTGGTATTTTCATCACAATCAAAATGCAATTACCGTATTTTTCCGTGTATAAAACGACACTTTCCCCTAAAATAATTAGAGGAAAAATTGAGGGTCGTTTTATACACGGAAGGAGCCAGAGGCAAAGGAGCAGTCGCACGCGCGCTCGGGCGCCTCTTGCTGCTGCTGCCGCCGCTGCCCAATTGCCTCCTCCAGGGCTCACGGCTTGTCCCCTCAGGTGGCAGAGGCAGCAGCAGGAGATGGAGACGGAGGCAAAGGAGCAGTCACACGCGCCCGGGCGCCTCTTGCTGCTGCCTCCCCTGCCTGCCCGATCACCTCCTCCAGTGGGACTGACGGGGCTCACCTCCAGCTCACGTCCGCCTTGTCCCCTCCGGTGGCGGAGGCAGCAGGAGGCGGAGGCAAAGCAGTCGCACTGGAGGAGGTGATTGGGCGGGAAGTGGAGGCAGCAGCAGCAGGAGAGACGGAGGTGGAGGAGCAGTTGCCCATTAACTGCTCTTCCGCCTCCAGCAAGGGTCAAAATTAGGGGGTCGTTTTATACATTGGGGGGGTCGTATACACGGAAAAATACGGTAGTATACTGAAAGAAAAAACGTACTGGGAGTAGCAGTTTACTAAGTATCCTTGTATTTATAAAATGGAAAAACAATATTTATTGGAACTTCCAGACAGCATCTTTGAAAATGTTCAGTTCACAATATGAACTCTGAAGGGATACTAAATGCTAGATAGATAGCTCCTGGACATCTTTTAATGGGTCCATTTGATAGCTCCACACTGGCCTAATATTTTAATGTCTGATATTTTAAAGGAGACGCTCACAGTGAGAAAGTATGAGAAAAACCTTACAGTATCTCCCCTTGTTTTCTATATCAGTTAGCAAACAATACAAGGATATAATCCTAACTTTACGCGATAAAAACATGGTTTTTGGCATGGTGTACTTGGTTCTCCCATTCATTCTACTTTTGAGAAGTCTAGGTGAGCAGATTCTGGATACATTTTGATTAAACCTTTAGATCAGGTGAATGACCTCAGCAGGGTTCATGGACATTTTTTTAGATTTGCTGAAAGCACAAGGGAGGCACAGCTGAAGAGGGTAAGTTGCTGTTTAGTTTTTAAAAAATTAAAAATTAATGCAGTGATTATGGTTTTGTAAAGGTTGCCACAAAAGGATTTCGTTACCTGGGGGAAAAAGAAAGTTTTAACTTTTTAAAAATTGGGGGGGGGGGGGGGGTTGCATCCCGACATGGCAATTTAAAAAAAAGAACTTTATTTAAAAATTACAAGAACAACTGGGAAAATTGTTCTGCAGGCTCCTTAGTGGGTACCAGAGAACCTTTTGAGCTTTCTTCTTTCATTTTTCTTTTTTAAATTTTGGGAGTTGGTGGAGGCTAAAGGGTCAAAAAATGGTCCTAAGGGCTGCATGGAGCCCAGCGGCACCCTTGCCCTAAAAGCGACCCCACTCTGTGTACCTCTGGACTTTGAATCTTTCTAACTCCCATTTTCTTTAATATGGCACCCCCATTCATCTGACTAAAACAACAAACTCTCTTCAGCTGCGATTTCATCTGACCAAGTGGCAGCTGTGTCACTTTCTTCTCTGGGGTTCAGTCTTCTCTATGACTTCTCTAAGCCCAAAATGTTGTCTGGCAATGGGCAAAGAAAGTAAATACAGCAGTAGTAAAAAATGTCGCCGCTTTCCCATCGGTCTCCCTTAACCTTTCAGCTGCAGAAGCTTCAATGGACTCTCAGTTGAAATGAGGTAAAAAAGAATTAAAGGAAACGAAGAAGCAAGGCAATGTTTCAACCTGTAAACTTGATATTAAAAGCTCTACAGTGAGTTTAGGTTAGCAATTAAGCAGTACAGCTGGGAGCTAGTAGATCTGTATTCTGGAGCTCAGCTCTCTCATTTAATTGCAGCCTGATAGGCCGCTGAAGTCAATGAGAACTTTCCCATCAAGCTGCAATATGATATGAATTGGTTCATCCCAGAGAGACTTTTAAGCAAAGGATGGAATTGCTCTCTCTTTTCTCCTTAACATCAAAATGAGGAGCTGAGAAGCTGCACCTCTGCAAGACCAGCATGAAGATAATTAATTCACTCTTCAAAGTGATATTAGAACCCTCAGATAACTAAATGTTAAGTGCCAGCATTCTATTTCATTAACACATCTCTAAACCATTCACTGTGGACTGCTATACTCAGTACAGACTGCCTGATTTCCAACATTTATAAAACAGCACCTTGAAGAGAGTGTCAGATCAAGCATCCACAGATCCAGCTGGCAGTTCATCTATGGGTGAGCAGATCATTTTAACTAGCTGAAAACATTGTCCAGCAAGTACAAAAGCCTGTTTCTGACTTCATACCAAACTTGAGTAGTTCACCAAAGTCAGTGAGAACATTCTTATTGAGAAGTAATAAAATGTGGATTGGTTCATGTCAAAGAAGATGGGTGAAACTTCTTGCAGAGTTCAAAAGACTGGCACCTGTTAATTTTTCTGAGACCCAAAGCAGCCATTCATCTCCTAGATATGAGAAGAATGACAGGGAGGTTTGTCTCTATGAGAGTAGCAGTTTTCAGAACTACCACAAAGAAGTAAAACTTTAACCCAATTCCACCATTATCTAAATGCGTGTTGTACACACTGAAGGAGGCATACTAGCTCTGTCCCCTTTTGGATACATGTAAATATTATATTTGTTGAAAATCATGGGGTGGGGGGCTAAGACATTTACCTCAGCTTGTGTGGGCTCCACACGCTTAGATAATGCCTAAATAATTGTTTTTATTTGCTAGTGAAGACAAAGACAACATCAGAAATGAAATTCTCACCTTCCCCAGGATCTGGAGAGGAGCAGAATTCATGGTAACCAAAAATATATTACTGTGTTTATCTTTCTTGTCTGATCCCCCACGTCCTTCCCCAATGCCTTGTTTAAAACCCTGTTACAGTAAAGGAGTGCTAGTCCCCTCAGAACACCAGACATTTTGTCTTGAGCCAATGAGCTGTTTTAACAAGGGAGTTCTTTGTCTTCTACAAGTGGCTTTTTCATTAATCTGGCTGAACCATTCGGGATAAATATAGGATTCTGAACCTTTTCAAAGGAAACTCAACATATACCACAGTGGTCCAACAAGAATGTAAGACATGTCACTAGAGGCAGATCAAACAATCCAGGAATGGGCATATCTTGCAAATTAGCCTAAACTGTGCAAAGCCCAAACATTCCTAGCCATTGCCAAAACCTTACTAATTTCTGGGGTAAATCCAAGAGTACACTCAAGCTGAAAATCTGAATCTTCAAAGCAAGTGATCCTGCACACAATCACACATGGAGGGCTGGTATGTTCACGTGAATGGCAATGTATGCAGGTATTCAATCTGTATTACCACTAGACATTTGTTTAGTCTGGAAAGTATATCTGCCACAAAGCTGAATCTTAATCATAATCATAACCTTTTCTCCTGTATGGGGCAGAGTGGCGCTGACAGATAAATGCATGGTTAAGCTGAAGAGGTGAAATATTTGCTTTCAAAGCAATATTACCTGTTGATCATCAGGAGTCCATATGCCACAGGTGATCTGACTCTCCAAGTTAATCTCTGAAGACCAATGTCTCTGTCCACTGACTGACCCAACCAGCACAAACCCATCTCTATAGGAGATAAGTGCTTGCGTTCCATCATGGCTCCATGTAAAGTCGCTCACCTTACCAAGAGAGACAGACATTTAAAAATTATTCTGACATGAAGCTCAAAACAAAACAAACAAAACAAATGCACCAGCACACAGAAGTCAATAGACTACAATTGACACCAATGTTTTCTAGAAGCTGTTAAGATGCATGTTCAGCCTCCAAACAGTGTCAGGTGCTGCCATCACCTTGCATTTCAACTTTTCAAACACTTCTATAAAATGAAAAAAGTAATCCAGTCAAAGGTGTGTAGTTAATCTTAATAGCACTAGGTACACAAACAGAATTGATTGCATGATTGCAGAAGAACTGATTTTTAATGAAATGAATGGGAGAGGAATTTTAAGCAAAACTAAATCTCAACTCATAAGTAAAGCAACATAGCCAGTAGATGGCTATATAAGACTCAAAATCCATATCAAGTGTCCTCAAACTCTTTTCCCACCATCCCTCTTGTGGCAATTCAAACTAATTCCACTTGTGGCAAGCTATAGAAAAGAGGCTCTTCAATTATTCATTCCTATTGAAATATTTCTCTTAACAATTTCATGTTGACTTTCTATTGGGAGTTTGTTTTTTCTTTTTAGGAAAGGTTGGTAAAATTCTGAAACCAAAAAATGAAATGTGAAAACTAACCTGTGCTCCACGATCATTGACAAGCTCCACAGACCATCTGCCTTCATACTGAATCCAAACAAATATTCCTCCATCTGCATCACAGGTTGCCAGCTTCTGAAACGGTTCATTCCATCTTACGAGCACAACCTAAGAAGATTCCAGAAAACAGAACTTTTCCCATGATTTTATTCAGGGTGCCAATGTATACTTTCCCAGAGTTTCAATCATCACATCTAGCCAATCATAATTACATTCTCAGTAAGTGCTACAAAATTATAAATGTTCAGCTGATGAGGCTTCTTAAGAAGAGCAGAACGTTTTTCAATGTAACTATACAGTAGTTTCCAACCTTAGGTCCTCAGATGGTCTTGAACTAAAACTCCCAGAAGCCTTCACAACTTGCTGTGCTGGCTAGGATTTCTGTGAGTTGTAGTCCAAGAGCATCTGGGGACCCAAGGTTGGGAACACCTGAACTATAAAAAGCAATTGAGAATTCTCATGGATACTATTGAAATTATGGATGCTCAAGTTAAGTCTTTCTAGCATCTTTAAAGAGGAAGGAAGTTCCTAATATGTTGTTAGTTCCTCTCTGGAAAAGAACATGCAGGGGAGTGCAACGTTAGGACTATACTCTCTAACATCAATATACATTCAGTATGTTTTAATTAGAGATGGGCATGAACCACAGATGAAGAGGTGGAACACGGAAGCTCTCAGCACTGCTTTTGAGTGGGTGGCCACTGGAGGAGGCAAAGGAGAGAAGTGTGTGCTGCAATCAGTGAGTGGGCAATTGCACTAAGGAGTCAGGGGAGGGAAGTGCGCTTTGGCCAGGGAATGGGCAAGCACGCAGAGGAGGTGGGAGAGGGGAGTGTGCAACACCCATGGAACACCTGCTCAGGTGCCACACCAAACGGAGTTGAACCACCAAACTGTGGTTCGTGCCTATCTCTAGTTTTGATACCTCATTAACTCAACCGAACGCATACATAAAACATCCCTCTGGCAGAACAAAGTAGGAAGGTTAGAAGGAGTCTGTATCCACCCTCTTAGTCTTCTGCCAGCTCAGCCTTTTTCCTATAAAGAACTATGGAGGTTTCTTGGAAGGGAAGGAGGGTTAGGAGCTTTGGATTTGTTCCAGACACCCACAGTTGCCAGTGCTACTGCATTACCAGGTCAGCTGAGGGGACTATAACTGATGAAACACAAAAAAGAACTCAATTCTATTACTCAGTCCATGCCATAATTTATATTGCTTAACTAACAAGAGTTTTGCTCCATCAAACCATGGATGCTCCCAGCTAAATCTTCTGTCTCCAGCACCGATCAGCTGAACATCATGGGCAACTCATAGGTGGGATATAATAGATAAGGTTTGAACAAACCTCTGTATGTCCTCTCCCCCATAAAGCTCAATAATAAGGAATGCAATTTGGGACATCCCACTGCACATTCCCCTGTTCCTGCTCTACTTCACTAGATATTGTTTGCGGGAGCAAGGAAATTAACAACACAGTAAAAATATTTCAGATGACCAAGTGCACTTGGGACAAACAAAGAGAAATAAAATGAAAGCAGAAGCCACATGGCTCTTTTAATGTGCAATTCCAGCCACAGGCCTGACTACCAGCAATCAGAAATTGGCCATCAGCAAGCACAGGTACATTGCATCTAGCAATGAAGAATTTGTTTGATTTACCGCAGGAATTAATCATTGACAGACTTATGAATTAGCAGGCCTACAAATATGATGGCTGATCTAGGAATACCAAATCACGTAACAATCTCTCCTCCCTAATCTGCCATAATTTACTTACTCTGTCTGAAATCCTGCTACTTAGCATAATAAGTCACAAGTAAAGTAGGGCCATTGAATCGGTGGGGATTTGTGGAGCAGAGCAGTTTTTTTGCAGAGCAGTTTTACAACTGCTCTGTAAAATTGCACTGATTCGATAGCTCTACTCCAGGGGTCAGGGAACTTTTTTACCTTTTACCCCCCCAAAAAATTATATATGCCGACATTACCCCTTTGATTTGAAAGGAAGGAAATCATACATTATTTGAATTCAAAATATTATTGAATCTACACAGGCTGTGTACCGAACTAGCAGGATATATCATCAGTATCAATGGCTGCCAGGCTATGTACCGAACTAGCAGGATGCACCAAATTTCATAAAGATGTGCACTATTTTTGCTGGAACACATTGCACTCCAGCCATGGGGTGGTATAGAGAGTAGTAAGGTGTCCAACGTGCCTAGCAAGTTGCATTAAATTTTTGCTAGCTCGCAGAGGATTTAATCATCATCAATGGCTGCCAGAGTGGTGCTAGCAATGACATGCTTGCTAGAGACAGGCAACGCAGAGTTGGGGGGGGGGGCTTTTCCTACCACTTTAATCATTCTGTGTGTGGTGTGCAAAAAGGAACAAACCAGGCTAAAGGTCATGTCACCCACCCTGGTGCCACAGCCCAATATCAAAGGACCAGTGCACTATTTTTTTTATATCATCATCAATGGAAAACTCAGCAGTGGCCAGAGGATTGGAAAAGATCAGTCTACATCCCAATCCCAAAGAAGGGCAGTGCCAAAGAATGCTTCAACTACCATACAATTGCACTCATTTCACACGCTAGCAAGGTTATGTTCAAAATCCTACAAGGCAGGCTTCAGCAGTATGTGGACTGAGAACTCCCAGAAGTACAAGCTGGATTTCGAAGGGGCAGAGGAACTAGAGACCAAATTGCTAACATGCGCTGGATTATGGAGAAAGCCAGAGAGTTCCAGAAAAACATCTACTTCTGCTTCATTGACTACGCAAAAGCCTTTGACTGTGTCGACCACAACAAACTGTGGCAAGTTCTTAAAGAAATGGGAGTGCCTGACCACCTTATCTACCTCCTGAGAAATCTATATTTGGGACAGGAAGCAACAGTTTGAACTGGATATGGAACAACCGATTGGTTCAAAATCGGAGTACGACAAGGCTGTATATTGTCTCCCTGCTTATTTAACTCATATGCAGAATACATCATGCAAAAGGCAGGACTGGAGGAATCCCAAATTGGAATTAAGATTGCCGGAAGAAATATCAATAACCTCAGATATGCAGACGATACCACTCTGATGGCAGAAAGTGAGGAGGAATTAAAGAACCTCTTAATGAGGGTGAAAGAGGAGAGCGCAAAAAATGGTCTGAAGCTCAACATCAAAAAAACGAAGATCATGGCCACTGGTCCCATCACCTCCTGGCAAATAGAAGGGGAAGATATGGAGGCAGTGACAGATTTTACTTTCTTGGGCTCCCTGATCACTGCAGATGGTGCCAGCAGCCACGAAATTAAAAGACGCCTGCTTCTTGGGAGGAAAGCGATGACAAACCTATTATGACTTGTCAGAAAGTAAAGCAAATTAAGCGTGGACTTTCACTACAAGCTAAAATAATCAAACAAAGGGTACTGTACTACAGTGGCATCATAAGAAGACAAGCTCACTGGAAAAGGCAGCAATGCAGGAAAAAGTGCAATGCAGTAGGAAAAGAGGAAGACTGCATATGAGATGGATTGACTCAATAAAGAAACACACAGTCTTTTGTTTGCAAAAGTTTTGTTTGCTGCAAAAGTTTTGTTTGCTGCAGTCAAAGTAGGACCAGGAGCAGAAAGACTGGGATTCAGATTTTGGGAATAAACTATGATACTCTTGTCTGCTTTGGGGATGAGAAATAGAGAAACGTGATTGCTACACACTTCAGACTTCTGCTGTTCTCAGCAGAAACTGCAGAGCTAAATGCAGTGGAGATTAAATTTTAGAAGGTTCCTTTTTTCATGGTTTTATGAAAGAGTCAAGTCTCTCTCTCTCTCTCCCTCTCTCTCTCTCTCTCTCTCTCTCTCTCTCTCTCTCACACACACACACACACACACACACACACAAACCCTTCCTCCCTCAATTTTCAACAATTAGTTGCTTCAGTTCAGTATGTCCATTTCCTCTCATTACATTTAAACAAGCTTGATGAAGCCACCCTTTTACCCCCTTAATTCAAGCCTTCCGTCTTGTTTGCCTGTTCCTTTTTTCATAGTTTTGAGTCAGTCTCTCTCTCATACATACATACACCCTCCCTCCCTCCCTCCATTTTCTACATACATTTAAACAAGCTGATGAAGCCACCCGTCGCTCTCTCGCACCTTCCTTCCCTCCTTAATTGCAGCTTTCCCTCGTCGTGCTTGCAGTCACCTCCGGCGGAAGCAGTCATTCACAAGCCGGATTGACTGCCCGGGGCTGTTCTACAGCTGTAACCAATCAAGCAGTCTTATCTCCAATCTCTGAAAGAACGGATTTACAAGTGCCGCAACCAAAGAAGGTAGCAGGGAGAGGTGGCTTCCAGTTTGAGGTTCGGCTGCAGGGGGTGAGAGTGGGGGGGGTAGCGCTCTGCTCATTACCCCCAGGATTTTCATTTTTATCCCATTTGGGGTCATTTATCCCTGTTCCCCGACCACTGCTCTACTCTAATTGCTACTTACTATTCTACACAACAGGGTTTCAGGTTTTATTTCTGAAATCTGTGACTAATGAAAGCTTAAGACAACATCTGCTAAATCATATACATGCATTCACAAATCCATACGGTGCATCATTTACAGAAAACACTGCTATGGTCTTAGGAAAGTATCTTGTCATTCATTTGAAATGTTATAGTTCTGGAGAAAAGCTTGTATGCTAATAATGCTCCTGCTTTCATGCATCAGCATTTTTGCTCAGAACCCAAAAAGTATGAGGAGGTGCATCCCACTACATTTACAGAATCATTCTGCAGCTTTAGGTGTATTTATCTTATACAGCATTCCTACCACACAGCTAGAAGTATTACACAATTTTTTCTGAGAAGACCATTACATGGGCTTGCATGCTGCTTGTTTTTCCACAAGAAACAAGCAAGCCATTGCTATGTCTTGTTGCCGTGATCTGACAGAACAACTCCACAACTATATAATACGCTCAAATTATGTACTGCTTTGCATAACATCACTTCTCTTCCTCTACATTATGCCATAACTTGCATGGTTTCTCATATATATATGGTAGATGCTCTTTGAAGCAATTGCTTCCTCCCTTCCCAGGATGAAATGCCTCAACAAATTTGACACCAGATGCCCACAACAATATCAAGAGAGAAATGAAGAAAATACCTTGTTTACTACTTGGAAAACACAGCATGTGGTTGATTCCCCACCACCCAAATGGAACTGAGTGCCTGAAATTTCTAGTGACTAACTGTGAGTGTGGGTGGTTTAATGCTTTTTTAAAAACATGCCTTTTTAACACCTGATGAAACTGCAACCAGATATTTAACAGAAAGGGGGGAAATCAGATGTTACAAGCAAATTATTCAAATATCAGAATTCTTATTTGATACCAGCTGAAGCCAATAAACTCAGCTAAGAATGTCACAGCACAGCTGTTTATGGATGTTTTTTTATTTAAAAAAATGCAGGGTGCAGATAATTTTAAAAAAATTTCTTAGGGAAGGGCCAAAGAATGGAAGCCTAATGAAAATTTCATTATTTATGTTGAAAGGGTCATGTCTTAGCAGTTGTAATTGGATTGTTAGTAATACTTAAAGCATTTGTCACTACATCTACCTCTGACTTTCAATGATAAAATGAACTGGAAGATACACAGACAACAACAGAATTATATGGGGTATGCAAAGATTTGTCAAAGCATGGCAAAGAACTGGAAGGTCTGATTCATACACAGATTCAGTGTCCATGTTCTATATGCAGTGGAACAAAGTAAAAACGTATTCTCGTGTTTAAATTTGCATAACTGTAATTATTCCGCTGCTTAAAAAAAACAGAAGTAGTTTGCATATTGCATGTGCAGGGTATATCGAATTAAAATGTACCCATATAGGTGTCAAGATATGAAATTCTGAATGTATAGAATGTTAACATAATTAAAGGGGTGTAGAAAAAGCAGCCCTGAAAATGTACATTATATTTTAAAAAGGAGGTTTGAACAGTAGTTTACTAAACAACTCTGCAAAACAATCAGCTGTATCTGAGTCTGAAAACAAGATCACTGTACAATAACTTTGTCTTGGAAAAAATATTTTTCATGCCTGACCATTGAATGCGTTTACAAATAATAAAAAAGCAAGCAAAAGAGAGAATTGAAAAGGCAATGTGTTAACATGACCAGAAGTTGGTGTTTGCAGCTCCTGTGGCTTGCTATACCTTAATTTTACAACCTCTGCAATTTACACCAAGTATAACCCACTGGCTTCATAACTGTTAGTCAAAATAGTAACACATATCATCATGGTGGCAGCTTGCCAGATTCTGAGTTACAGGAACTGTATTTTACAGGAGCTGTAAAAGCTCCATTATAAATTTTATCATTATACATCAAGACCCTGTAACTTACAGGCCCGGCAGAAGGGAAATGTAAACATCTGAGAGAAATATAAGGAGGCAAGAGACATACACATGCAACACAACTTGACACACCATGAAACAACACACACACATGATACCAGCAACACTGCTACCAGGGAGTATCAGGCAATATGCAGCAGCAATAACGACAGGTTGTTGTTTAGTCATTAAGTCGTGTCCGACTCTTCGTGACCCCATGGACCAGAGCACGCCAGGCCCTCCTGTCTTCCACTGCCTCCCGGAGTTTGGTCAAATTCATGTTGGTAGCGACAGGTTATTCACACCCTGGGTGATCCGTGCCTGCGTGGAGCCTCATCGGAAAGTTCTAGAGCTTCTGCGGTAGCAAAAAACACATTAGAATATGCCCCTCCCCACCCGTATAAGTACCTTGGCACCAAGGCTCCCCTTTCAGTTGTGTCAACCGCTGCTACATTAAGCAGAATGGTGTGACAGTGGGGAGGACGGGTGGGATGTGTGAATCACAGAGGTCCACTCAAAGAACTACAATTACAGCTGGGTAACCTGTCGTTCTTCTTCGTGGCCTCTTTGAATCACACCCTGGGTGACTAAAAAGCTGTCTTACCCGGAGGCAGGGTGTCACGCCAAGGTAGAGGCTAGAAGAGCACGTCCAAAGGCTGCATCAGACTTCTACCAGAGATCAAGTCTATAACGCCGGATGAAAGTGGGTGGCTGTGCCCAGGTGGCAGAGGCGCAGACGTCTGGAAGAGGTACGCCGCGTAGGAATGCCGTAGAGGTCGCCACTGCTCTGGTGGAGTGAGGGCAAATCACCTTCGGGACTGGTTTGCGTGCCAGCTGATACGCGAGGTGAATGGTTGAAGCAACCCATCTAGATATAGTTTGAGACGTCACCTGGCAACCTTTAGTAGGTGGTTGGTGACTTATGAAAAGTCGAGGTGAACGCCTGAAAGGTTGGGTGCATTGGAAAAAGGCAAGGGCTCGCCTAACATCTAAAGTATGGAGGATTCTTTCTTGAGTTGTAGACGGTGACGGGAAGAAGGAAGGAAGGATAAACGGCTGAGAGAGATGGAATTGAGATACGACTTTGGGGAGGAAAGAAGTATCCATGGATAGTTTGACTTTGTCCGGAAAAAACTGTAAATAAAGATAGTTGTCACTGACGTAAGGCCGCTAAATCACTAGCTCGTCGAGCTGAGGTGATGGCAACGAGGAAAACTGTTTTAAAGGTAAGTAGCCATAAATCAGTTGAAGCTAAAGGTTTGAAAGGAGCTTTAGTAAGTTGTTGCAGTTCTAGTGTTAGTGACCATTGCAGGGAAGGCGGACGAGTATCTGGGTAGATATGAGATAGACCTTTAAGAAAATGTTTCAATGTTGGATGCTTGAAGAAATCAGCTGCCGGAGAGTTAGGGGGCTGATAAGAAACTATGGCGGAGAGGTAAACTCTCAAGGAAGAGAGGGAAAGGCCGCTAGACTTGAGATGAAGCAAAAAACGTAGAACAGTAGCAAGTGATGGGTTGATAGAAGGCAATGAGGAAGCTTCAGTGAAATATTTGAATCTGTTCCATTTATACAGGTAAGCTTTTCTAGTGGAGGGCTTCTTTGCTTGACGGAGGACATTCATTAGCGAGGCGGAATCCTCCACGCTGCCAGGTGCAGAACAGGTAAGTCTGGGTGGAGTACTTGGGCGTTGTTCTGTGTGAGGAGGTGGGGCAGGCGAGGGAGGTGGTGAATGTCTGATGAGAGATTGTGAAGGACTGGAAACCAGGGTTGTCTCGGCCACCAAGGGGCTATAACGATGGCATCGGGTTTGTCTTGTTGTAGGCGAACCACGACCTTGTGGAGAAGAGGGAGTGGCGGAAAAAGGTAAGTGAGGGTCTTGGGCCATTGGCTCATGAATGCATCTCCTTGGGAGTGTTTGTCAATGCCGGCTCGGGAGCAGTATCGTTTGCACTTCTGATTCACACAGGAGGCGAAGAGGTCGAGAGTTGGTTTGCCCCATGGTTTGCATAGGCGAAGAAAAACTGATTGGTCTAACTCCCACTCATGAGCTTGAGAGTTTGTGTGGCTGAGCAGATCCGCCAAGTCGTCGTTGTGGCCGGCAATGTGTAAAGCTGTGAGGCAGATATGATGTGCTAGGCACCACTCCCAGAGGTCGACTGCTAAATAGAGGAGACTTGGAGAGTGGGTGCCGCCTTGTTTCAGAATGTAGTACGTCACCGTGGTGTTGCCGGTGGCAATTTGTAGCATCTTGCTAGCGAGGAGATTTCTGAAAGCTTTGCAAGCTTTTATAACTGCCAGCAATTTTTATCTGGAAGACCACTTGGCATGGATTTTGAGAGATTTGCAGTGAGGCTGTGAGGCTGGCGTCGGTGGTGACCTGTATTTGTGGTCGTGGTTGTCGGAACGGCCGCCCGACGGATAGGTTGGGAGGAAAACGCCACCACTGAAGTTGGGAGGTGAGTTCTGCAGTGACCCTTAAAAGAGTGTGAGGAGGGTCTGTGAGCGGGTCGAAGAGGGCGAGAAACCAAGACTGAAGAGATCTCATCTTGAGACGTACATGCTGCACTACTGAAGTCATAGAGGCCATGGTGCCTAGTACACGTTGCACAGTCACGGCAGGTACCATAGCATGAGGGGTGAAAACTTGAAGTAAGGTGATGAGATTTTCTCTCTTGTCTGGAGGAAGAAAGGTGCGAGCTTGTGTGGAATCTATGCGTGCGCCTATATAGTAAATAATCTTTGTAGGTTTCAAATTTGATTTTTGTTCATTGACAGCGAGACCGAGATCGTGAAGGAGGGTAAGGGTGAAGTGAGTGTCTCGTTGGGCCTTGCGACAGGAATGAGCTACAAGGAGCCAATCGTCGATATATGGAAATTTGAGAATTTTTTGCAATCTGAGGTAAGCAGCTACTGGTGCCATGCACTTGGTGAATACTCTTGGAGCTGTTGCAAGGCTGAAAGGAAGCCTTTTGAATTGGTAGGCTTGTGATCCTATTTGAAATTGAAGGAATTTTCTGTGTGAAGGGTGTATGGAAATATGGAAGTATGCGTCTTTGAGATCTATGACAGTGAACCAGTCGTTTTTGCGGAGTAAAGGGAGAACTGATTCGAGGGTAACCATACGGAATTTTGTGGTAATGATGTATTTGTTTAACTCTCATAGGTCTAAGATAGGGCGAAGACCTCCGTCCTTTTTGGGTACGGTGAAATAGCAAGAGAAAAACCCTTTGTTGTGTTGTGAGATGGGTTGTATGGCGTCTTTGAAGAGTAAATTTCTTATTTCCTCTTGCAGGGTTGGAGATGGTGGAGTGATGACATGTGTTGCCGAAGGAAGTTAGAAGAAATGGATGCGGTAGCTGTCGCGGATGATGGACAGTACCCAGGCACCTGTAGTGATGGATTCGCAGACAGGTAGGTGTTTCCAGAGGGCAGGATGGGTGGAGTGGTGTGCGATCTTGGCCATGGGAGCGTCAAACGTGATGTTTCGGTTTGCGGTCGTTGCACCTAGTAATGGGTTGTTGGCGGGGTTTATTTCTTTGATTTCTAAAATAGGGTATATAAGATGTTTGTTTTGGAGGATCACGTTGGAATTTTTGATACGAGTTGTATGGTTGTCTCCATTGATTTTGTTGGGGGCATTGTTGGTAAGATGGATAAACAACCCAACGTCTAGCTGCTGATCTTTTCTTTTGCACGTTTTCCAAAATATCATCAGCTTCAGCATTAAAGAGGCCTACCCCGTCGAATGGAAGGTCTTCAATACGTGCGCAGGCATCCTCAGCCAGGCCAGCTGTCCTTAGCCAAAAGAAACGTTGTAAGGCTACTGAAATGGCCATTGACTTTGCTGTGGCGTCTACCGTGTGCCTAGCAGAAAGCATCTGTTGTTTGGCAACGGAAAGACTTTCTTGTTGAAAGGTTTGGGCGAGTACTTTTTTTATCCTCTGGTAAAGATTCAACAAAGGTTGACATATTGTCCCAAAGGAAACGTTGATATGCACCCATGGCTCCCTGGTAGTTAGCGACATGCATGGTGAACGCTGCTGATGAATAAAGCCATCTTCCCATTGAGTCGATCCTTCTACTGTCTTTATTTGGTGGTATGAGGGTCTGTCGAGATCTGAACTGTGAGGCTTCGACAAAAATAGAGTTTGGAGCTGGCTGTTTTTGAAGGAATAAAGCTCCAGGATCATGGACTCTGTAGAGCTTATTGATTCGTTTAGACATGGTATGGGAAGAGGCTGGTTTTGTCCTGGATCGTTGAGCGGTGCTGAGTAGAGACGGAAGCATTGAGATGTGTACTAGAGTAGTTGTATCTTTAGAGATTGGGTCGTATAGATGATCAGCCAGTTCTGTCGAAGGACGGTGGATTTGGAGATTGAGAGACTTAGCCATACAGATCATAAGTTGGGCGTAAGTTTGGAAGTCTTCCACCGGTGATGGTGGGTCGGCATCAACAAGGTCGGATTCCGGTGAGGTAAGTAATACTGACGGCGTTTGAGGTCTGGATCCGTGATCGGAATAATCAGGATCGCGTCGGGAGTCGACGGATTGTCGATCGACTTCGGTGTCGATAGGTTGAACGTCATAGTATTGACGTTTGTGGCTTGATGTTGATGGAGGCGGCATGTCCATGGGCATTTGTCGGTGTTGAGGATTTTCGATATTGAGAGATGTCATGCGAGTGTCCATGGACGTTGTTTGATATGGTTGAACGTCGGTGTCGAACTCGGGGTCATAGTGATGTCGAGTTTGATGGCTTGGTTCTATCGGGCAACAGAAATCGTGCGTCGATAGAGGGACAGAACGAGTGTCCATGGACCAGGATGGATATCGAGGATCATCGATATCAGAGCCTGTGTCTCGGTGATGTCAAAATGGAGGTTGTTGACGAGTTGGTAAAGCAGTGGAGTATATAGACGCTGGTGATGCTGAGCAAGAGGAATGATTTTCCTCGTCTGGATTAGCAGGAAGATATCGGGAGGCTGGAGCTGTAAAAGCCTCACGTGTAGAAGAAAATTGCTCGACCGTCCTGGGTCTTTTAGGTGCCAGGTAGGGAGCAGGTTGGAGTTGATGTGGGTCACGGTGATATGGCCATTTCGACACCGATGGCTGTCGAGATCGAGGCCTGCCATGAGAAGGTACGGCCGAACTGGATAGAGCAATTGGCTGATTGGCAGTTGCGGTTTGTCCAGTCGAGCACTGGTCGGGGCAAATGGCAACCCGGTGAGAGTGCTGAATGCAGGTCTGAGCCATGCGTGATGAAATAGACGGCTCCAGGGACTGTTGGAGCCGATGTCTCTGAGGAGGTTGCGGTGGACGATCAGATGTCACCGAATAAGGTATGGTCTCTAGTTGTTGTTCGGAGTCGACCCTGTCAGGTGAAGCAACTATGGAAGGGTTGCTTGAAAGAACAGAGTGTTGAGGACTGGGAGGAGAAGATGTTAATTGATCAACTCTGTCATCCCATTCCGGTGATTGGGAGCAGGGTTGATGAGAGGGGATTCCGTCGTCGTCAGAAGGCGAACCAATAGAGATTGATTCGGTGGTTTGTTGAGGCTGCTGAGAAATGACTGCAGATTTAGATTTATGTTGTTTAGGTCTTTTAGGCAGAGAAGGCTCCGGAACCGAAGAGGCTTCGGTGGACATTTGACGTTTAGTGGAGGGCTTCGATATCGAGGATTTTGGTATCGAGCGCTTCGATTTATGGGTTTTTGAAGTTTTAGACGAAGTGCACGGAGCGTCAGAGTGGGATGGTGTGGTTGATGGACGTTGTTTTGAGGCTTCAGAAAGAGCCTTTTCCATTGCTTTGGTTTGTGAGGTGGCCTTACAAGGAGGTTGGGCCATTTTGGTTGGTTGAAGGGATTGTTATTTTATTTTTGAATATTGATATTTTAATTGTTTATTGGTACACTGATGTACGCCGCCCAGAGTAGTCAAAACGACTAGATGGGCGGGATAAAAATGTAAGAAATAAATAAATAAATAAATTGTTCCCAAAGATGGAGTTTTAATCTCGATAAGCAAGAACGGAGGACTCCGCGCTTGAAGTTCTTACAATGCTGGCAGGAGGACATCTGGTGTGCCTCTCCCAAGCAAAAAAGACACTTGGCGTGGCCGTCGGAGAGTGGTATTTTGTTATCACAGACCACGCAGTATTTAAACGGGCCCAAAGGGGCCATGAATAGGAGAAAATAATTTGAGGAGAAAAAGCAATGATGGGGGGGGTGGGTGCTGCGGCCGGAGGCCAAGTGAGGTAGAAAGGAAAAATCTCTGATGATAATGAATTTGATCTATTTTAATAGTTTAAAGGAAAAAAGATTGATAACAGGAAGGAATCAAGAATAAACTCTCTTTCTCTTTTACTCACAGAAGCAGAACTATGAGGCTCTCAACGCGGCGGTTGAAAGAAACTGAAAGGGGAGCCTTGGCGCCAAGGTACTTATATGAGGGGGAGGGGCCTTATTCTAATGTGTTTTTTGCTACTGCAGAAGCTCTAGAACTTTCCGATGAGGCTCCGTGCAGGCGCAGATCACCCAGGGTGTGATTCACAGAGGCCACGAAGAAGAACAGACAATAACATGGTTCTTCCTCCATAGATTCAAACTGGCTTAGCAGAGAGAGCAGTTAGAATAATTTTGTGTGTGTTCAATAATATGCTTAACGGCTAAGAAAGTCATTTTCTTTAATATAGTCGTACTTCTAAGAATGTTGATATTTTAAAGATTTATTTTCTATCTTTTGATTGTGCCTTTTTTAGACTATAAGCTCTTGCACTGTCAGAATATAATTAAAACATTCTTTTTGATATTTTCATCGTACTTTCATGCTCCTTTATTTTAGACTGAATTCTCACTTAAGTGCTTGCCTACAAATTAAGTTTAGCTTTCATATAATTTTTACACATTGGTGCCTAAAGTTTTTCCATAGCTGTAAGACTTTTGAATGTTTTCAACAACTTCAAAGTATTTTTGTGCATATGGAACATAGAAGCAATGTAAAGCATGTAGAATTAGACAAGCTGATGTTGCCTGGAATCATTGCAACAATGAAGCAACTTTTACCTTGATAGCCAGATGAATTTTGATATGACTGGAAATGTCTGATTTTATCTGGAATTAAACCTAAATATGATGCCAGGTGTGACAGACACAGGCTTCTGATTTTTTTTCCTTAGAGGTCTATAAATTTCTGTAGGACCCTTGGAGAACTGTTAAGGAATCAAACTCTCTGACCTGACATAGGCTCAAATTCATTAGCATCCCACATGCGGTCTATAGGTAGATTGTCAGACAATCTTAATCCAAATCTCTCACAGTGGTTTACCAGAGTAAAAAATGAAGCAAAGTACATATCGAACAATGAAATACAATAAGGGGCAGGTTCATCCAGGACCTTTCAGTGTTGCTGGATGTAGATTATTAAGCACACAGAAAAAGCCAACAGAGAGCAGCAAAACAATCCCTGATAATTCTGTCACAGTATCAGCAAGCACTATTCAGAAAGATGAACAGGAAAGGTGAAACCTAATCCAAAACAGAGAGGAAGCATTAAATAATCACATGATCATCAGTTCAATTTTCTGGACATTTCAGCAACTGTTACAGTAAATGTGCCTTTGTCTATAATCCACACAGCTAGACAGACATACATGCACACATACTGGTTGAAATCCTGTTCCTTGGCATAGTAAGTTGTACAGAGTAAGCTCACTGAATCAGAAGCAATTTGATGCGTCAAATCCTCTGTAGGTTCCACTGATTCAAACGGGCCTAGTCTAGTTGCACAGTAAACTGCAACTAGAGTATCTGAATCAGTGGAATTTACAAAGAAGTTGAATTACTAAAACCCCACCAATTTTATTCATTTATTTATTCAATTTTTATACCATCCATCGAGCAAATTGCTACTCTGGGTGGTGGACTACAAAGTAAAGCAAAAAATTATAAGAGCAAATTCTAAAACACAAAGATCACAAATACTCTAGTGTGACTTACTGCATGTACAGGATTTTACCCATTAAAATCTTCAGCTTCTAAGATTTCAAAACTGAGGTTCAGCTTGTCTCTCATTTTCCCACTAGGTTTTGGTTTGATATTTCAGATTACTGCTTCCAAAGGGGACTATGAATATCACTTGGCAAAAGTTTAAATATGCATGCAGCAGGCACTCCAAAGGGAATGCCTCGTGGAGGAGAAGCCTGTCACACTATGGGCTCCCATTGCTTGGGATGCAAGTCTCTCTTTCCACAAGGTACTGCTCCCCTTATAAGGACTCCCTTTATAAATTGCCACTAGTATCGTGTACTTTCTATTTGCTGTACCCAGTGCTCTCTCCCTTTCCTTTAAGTGGTTTCTATATGCATATATGAGAAAGTGCTTATGAATAAGCACATTTGTTTACAGCATTTGTCAGATCACTTTCTCGTCTATTACTTACTACTTATTAGTTACATTTATACTTCACTTTTCCTCCAGTGAGCTTAAACCAGGCTCTCTTCTAGAGATGGGGGTATTCGTATATCCCCGCACAGGTGGTGTTAACGAGGGTCCAGCCCCATGGGGCCGGACCGTCCACTCACCAATCCACCACGGACAGCGCAATTCTACGAATGGCTCCGCAGCACGCAATCCACTCGCCACTCCTGGCAGGAGGCAGGAGGACAAGCCTCGCTGCACGGTCGAAGAGTGGCGAGTGGATCGCGCGCTGAGGAGCCATTCGTAGAATCACAACATCCATGTCCGCGGCGGATCGGTGAGTGGACCATCCGGCCCCATGGGGCTGGACCCTCGTTAATGCCACCTGTGTGGGGATATTCGTATTCGTTCAGACCCGTGCAATTCAAGGAAGAAGTGTAGCACTCTATCCACAGCTGAACTCATCAAAGCTCAATGGTTTAGGTATCTGGCAGAGGAGCCAGAGGTTGGCAGTTTGATTCCCCACTGTGCCTCCTAGGGGAAAAGCAAGCCTGTGTAACCATGGACAAACTGCACAGTCCCAGGGTGGTCCAGAAGAAGGGAATGGTAAACCACATCTGAGTACCCTCTACCTAGAAAAGCCTGGAAAGAGTTGCATAAGTCAGAATTGACTTGCAATTATTATTATTATTATTAGCCTCATCAAAGCTGGGGGCGGAGTATTATTGTAAGGTACACATTTCTCCCTTTCTTCACCAGTAAGGGCTGCTCAGCTCTTATCTGCTTAAGAAACTGCATAAATACTTCCAGATACACATTTAGGCTAAAAGAAAAAGAGATACAATTCCAAAACATTTTGAAACAAATTTTAAAAAAAGCAGTGGCACCATTACTGAAAGACATGTGCTCTGGCGGAATCAGCTTCAGTCTGTGTCAGGCAAATTACTACAGGACAGCAGATGGCTGAAATTAGTATTTCTTAGACCTCCCGCACAAAAATTAACACAAACATGCTGTCCCACTGTGGAAGAGGAGAGCTGACAGGTATTCTGGAATAAACCTATATTTCCTACAAAATGCTACTCATATAGACACAAACTCTATTCACTTGCCATACTCAGAGCAGAAACAGACCTTACAGCCAGCCTGCTGGAAGCACGTAGGTGTTGGAGAGACTGTAACCAAAAGATACAGGGAAAAACAGTCTCAGGATGTCTGGGGTAAATAACATATGTTGTGTCTTTATTAAGTGGTGAAAAGCTTTAAAAACGTTCTTGCTTAACGCGTTTCAGCAGGGCCTTCATCAGAAGCTTAAAAGTAAACAAAATTTCAAAATTGTAAATGTATACATATCAGGTATATTCCTATAAAACATTATGTGGCTTAAGACCTTATTAATTCATTACAAAACTTATAAAAATCAAGCAAATAGGACAATAAACATATATATATGTATGGCTGAGGACCTATATTTTTTACACTTAAAAAACAATTATTAGAAATGTTAAAGCCTTATAAATGACCTCAATAAGTGAAATAGTCAACACATACCAAAATCTTTATATTTCTGTGGTCTGTATCAGCTCCGAAGCTAATCAGGAATGTTGACGCCGAGCAGGGAGGCGTTTTATTCTCAGCTGAGTCAAGGTCAACATTTTAGTTGGTGTATTTACAGCAGGGGAAGAATCAACATTCCTGATTGTCCTATTTGCCCTGCCGAAACGCGTTAAGCAACAACGTTTTTAAAGCTTTTCACCACTTAATAAAGACACAATATATGTTATTTACCCCAGACATCCTGAGACTGTTTCTCCCTGTATCTTTTGGTTTCTATTGGATGTGCCAGTTCCCTACAATTTGTTGGAGAGACTGTGACAGTCTTTCATATTTGAGAAATCGGCCTTCAAAGAGATCCTGCGCTCAATTCCTGGGGACCAAGGCAAAGCAAAGAAAGCTAATTTGCAGATTCTAGGAGGTGAAGAAAGTTCCCAGCATGCATTCAAGCCACTTAAAAGAATTCACAATTCCAGTGATGGGATATTTGTAATATCTGTTTCTGTCTCAAATTTCAGTTGAACAATCCAACATCTGGATTATCAACATCCCTCCAATTCAAAACAGAACTGTCTAACTTTGTTGGTGTACTTGCCTACTGAAGTCCCTCTTCAACTTTCCTCTTATTTAATTTGAAGCACCTCTTCTAAAATAATTTTTCTCTTATAATCATGACTGCCTTCCTTTAGATTTGTACATTATTTTTAGAAATTTTTGATCAGCTCCTCCTTTAGAACTTTCAAATATTTTTCTGTCCTTGGCAAATTAGAGTATAGCTGAAGAGCACAAAATTGATAATCATAACTGTCAGCTGGAGAGTAGAGATGGGGTGACCCAAACCAAGGTTATCTGAGTGGTCCCATAATATACCTCTGACATTTTTGAGGGTACTGTATAATATGTTGGAGTGGGAGGGACAAGATGGCATATCTGGGATAGGTTGTACTGCTCAAAGTGGAGGAGTTTCAATGCTCCATCCAGTGCTATAAAAAGCAGCATTGGCCCAAGTAGCTACTGTTGCTGTTGCCACCCTCACTCTTCTCCTCAATGCTTTTGGATCCCTGGTGTGTACCAGTGGTATGGGACGCAGAGACGCTGGGGATAAGAAGGATCGTAGTGCTTGTGCTTTCCTGACCTTATGGTTCTCCTTACATTACTGACCATTTTTAAAATGTAGCAGCAGTTTTTGAAGAAAGGCCAGTGTCAGCTACACTGACTCTGGTGCTTGTCCCACCATGGTGGGCATTGACACTGGGTTTGCATGATGGTCTTCTGGAAAATCACACAGGACTAAATTACATTGATTGCCTAACAAGGCTGATTATTCATCACCTCAGAGCATGCCAATATAAAGCAATCAGTTGAATTCACTTTCATATCATTCATTCCTTTATCCAGTTGCAGTACAGAGATCCAAATCAGCTTGTAAACATGATTTTTAAGAGATAGCCAAAAGTTAATTAAATTTATAGTAATAAACTGACTTGAACATATAATAATGAAAATATCTTACTGTGAACGTTAAACAATTCAAAACATTTTCCTTAAAAGTGCAGCAGCTCCCCCATTAAAATCTTCTCTCTCTGTTACCTGTTCAGTTGCAAAATGCTTACATGAAGAGACAGGTCTTTGTCTGCCAGCAAAAGATGGTAGGGAAGAGGCCAACCTAGCTTCCTATGAAAGAGATCCACAGCCTAGGAGCAGTCAGCAAAAAGGCCTTCTCTCACATTCTCACCAGATGTCCTTGTGCTATGTTCGTAACTTTACTTCCCACCGAGGCACCAGAACATTTATGATCCACTTTGCTCAGAACCCTCAAATGGAGCTGTGAGTGCCATGAGTCTATGCATGTGCCCAAGAAACCCCGACCAAGCCCTCTTTACAGCTGTTTTGGGCTATATTATTTCAGATTGCAGGGTAGAGGGTCGTGTTTTTCAATGTCCTGCATACAATAAACTATTGCATGACCTATGTATGTGCATGCATACACTTTATCTGTCTCACTAATATCTTGATTTTAACTACATGATAGGTGTTTTAAAGGGAACGTTCAACATTCCGACACACACAAACTCTTCGCATCTGCAGCACTCATAAGGCCAGAGTTCCAGAATATTAATCCACCACCTTGTTCTGCCCGTGCATTTCTGCTGTCAGCGTCATATCGATCAGCTTTCCCTATATATATAGCATTATTACTGTAATACTAATTAGTAGTAATAGCAGCAGCAGCATTTCTGCCACACCATACTCAACATTTCTAACACTTTACACTCACTCATCTGAGGTCTGGGGTTTCTCCCTTTGTTTTATTTATTTATTTATTTATTGCATTTATATGCTGCCTTTCTCCCAACAGTGCATTTACAGGCTGAGCAGGTATTATAAACTTCCGAGATATATTACAGGCTTGCAGCCCTGAATACTAATCCAGGAGCAGAAAACTGCTTCAGACAATTATGGCAGAAGGAAGAAAGGGAGACAGAAACAAAGGCACTTCTGCTAATGCATTTGGGATCTTGGTCTTCAGATCCCAAGTTAGCTTCCTTCGATGCAAAACCTCCACATTAATTTTTAAAAGATGTATTCACTACACATTAATTTTGCTAAACAACAAAGAATTATTTCAAACCATGGAATTATTCTAAAAAGTTTAAGAAATACAGTTTCTCTCAATTTTCCAAGTCCATTCATTAACAGAATATTGATCTACAAATTGTATTTTAAAGCATTTAAATGCCATATAACAGTTATAGTGTCTCTAAATATACATGTAGTTGCATAAATTATCACTCCCCCACTTATAGAGGGAAAGCTCATAATATTTAATATCCAAGGCAGAAAACTGAAAATGATAGCATAATCCACTTCAACATATCATTAAATGGAGGAGGCAGCACAAAAATAATAAAACAATCTACTTGCTATCTTCTAATGGTTCTGCTAAATGTCAAATTTGCAACCTGAAGGGATTGACTTCATACTGTTGAATGGTTTGGCTGGCCCTAAAGAGATTTTTCCTATTGTGGTTTTTAAGAAGTTGCAGTTACGCTGTGCATGACTGGAGCACCAACAGGAATTACTGCCAGTATCCAACATGCCAAAATGAAGAAACATGGGATGTGTAAGAAAACGAATAAGAACCCCATATTCTTTTATAAACTTTCAAACCTGCTAATCAATACAAGATATATGTAGGAAGAAAAATCTTGGAAAAATGAAATGTATCTTCAAGGTTGTTGGTTTTTTTTAAAAAATAATCTCTTCATCTTAAAATAATGTGTACTGGGAAAGCCAGTATGGTGTTGTGAGCTATGATATAACTTTGAACTGTTAGTGAAAACCACCTTCTGTCCAAATGCCTAATCATTTTCGGCTCACATAGGTTTTTTTTTTTTTTAAATCTTTTATTGGCTAAACACATTTGAATGCTAAATCAATGACTGTTAATTCTAGCTGACTTTGATTGGAATGTCCTCTGCTTGTACCCAAAAGCAACCCATATTCTTATAATCAACAAAAACAACCCATACATCTTTATTTATTCGTATCAGAGTGTTGCACAATTTAAGCAGGTTCACAGTGCAACACTTCTGTAACACATACATTATCTTTTGGGAACCACATTCAGATATGAGATTAATAGCACCAGGGACTAATGACCTTAATCCCTCCCAACTACTGGAAGCAAAGGAGCAAAAAATTTCACCAACAACTTAAACTCAGAACGACAGCTTGCACAAAAATAAAATATACATATAGACCCTGAAGGGCACACTGGACAGTGGCCTCCAGCTGAAGTCACACTTCAAATGCTGTTACATCCTATGTTTATAGTTTTACTTTGAGAAGATGAATTATTCTGCCAATTACTGTCATCTTTGGCTTCTTCCTTTAAAAAGCAGATAGTAAATTATGTACACATTATAGCATCATAGGACAGTAGGAGATTTGACACTAAGTGGTGCAGTTAAAACGTATCTTAAGTGACATTTGATTAGTGGGCTTTAAAAATAGGTCTATTTTCTCCCTTCCTTTTACGATAAATTTCCCCTCTCCCTCCCCATTACACGTTTAAAAAGTACAAGATAAAATGTCATTACTTTGATCTATCTGAAGCAGAATACAAATAAACCTTTACTAAATTGCTTATTACTCCTTCTCAGTAGGTTGGATATTACCCTACTTTTCATTTGCAACAAAAGTAATTATTTTACCTTTGTCAATGGGGTTGTTTTTATCCTCATAAATAATCAAGAAAATGAGTAAGTAGCTTGCATGACACACCAATTTCCTTCCTATGATCCCTTGTAGATTATCAATATTTAATATTTGATTAGTGGATGGCCACTGGGATGATCACAAGGATCAAGAAGTAAATGGAATAAGAGGTTGGAAAGGGGCATATATAATTAATAATAATAATAATAATAATAATAATAATAATAATAATAATAATAATAATAATAATAATAATAATAATAATAATAATAATAATAATAATGAGCAGTCAATCCAACTCTGACTTATGGCGACCCTTTCCAGGGTTTTCTAAGTACAGAATACACAGAGAACAAAATATTTCCTGTTGCTTTCCAGATCTCCTTTATCCAATGCCACCTGGCAAGGGCTCTGTCTCTTTGAGAACCACCTGCTCTGCTTGACAATTTTTTGTAAAGGCATCATTATCACCAGAAGACAGAGTTGTCATTTGCAATCTAAAGATTCATGCTACAGCCCACAGGTGGGCAATCTGTGGCCATGTTGTTAGGCTTCAGTTCCAGATCAGCCAATAGTGAGTGATCTGGCCAAGGCTGAAGTGAGTTGCTGGCCAAGAATATTGGGAGTGACACAGATTTTCTACCTCTGTTTTAAAACTTCCAGAGGAGGGAAAGTGATGTAATAGGCTTGGCTTCTGTCAGCAGTTTTCCTGGTCCTTCCATTTGTTTCCTCTCTCCTGAAGCAGTAAACAAGATTAGAGGCATATTGTGCAGCAGATGGTAGGGAGTGAGAGACAAAAGAAGTTGAGAAGAACAACCTCAAGATGCTCAAGCTCAGCTCCCTCAGATTGGTCTCATACAGGGTTTTTTTTAACAACAAATCCCAGCATTCCTGACCAATAATTAGGCTAGCTAGCAATGAGCACTGAAGTCACCCTTACTGAAGTCACTACAACTTCTCTTTTAGTTTATCATGTCCATATTTTCAATTTTACAATGTACCCACAGGGACAGCCCATACCCTGCTGTATTCTTCCCTACACCCCTCGGCCCAGGTATGTGTTGCTCCCTATGTAGGATCTGCTGCTGCCAATCACTCTCTTGTACAAGAAGAGGAACACAGAAAGTTATTTTACACTGAATGAAGTCACTGATCCAGCTAGCTGTGTGCTGTCTTCTGTACTGACTGGCAGAGACTCTCCAGGAATTCTGGCAGGATGCACTCTCCCAGCCCTATCTGACGGTACCAGAGATTGAATCTGGGACTTTTCTGCATGTGAAACGTGTAAACTTTGATCCTTGCACTGGACTTGAACATTTCCTTCACAATTAAGGATAAAAATCAATCCAAAGTCAGCACGTAAAATACAATGTATGATCAACAGTGTGTCACAACACTTCACACATTTTTAACAGCTCACCATCAACTACATAATATTTCATCATTGTTAATATTGTAATACAGAAAAAACATTTTAACCTACCAAGCTATATTTTTTTAATACAGTCACTATCTTCTCTGAGAAGTGAGACAAACTAAATCAACTGTTTTGTCCTGTATAAAGTCACCATAGCCAGTGAAACATTACAAAAACGTAACCTTACTATTAAAGCAACAGCTTAATTTGACTGGTTAGAACTAGTTTTACATTTAACCATTAAACAATGTATAAAAAATATATGCCTGCATTTTCATAACGGAGATTCTAGAGGCTGCATTTTCAGCATTTCTGATGGATTCTCAAATTGTTACAGAGCTGTTTCTGGAGATAAATTACTACAAACTCACACTGCCATCTTTTCACGTTGGCTGAAACTACTGTATAAAACACAGAGAACCTATTGTATTTTTTATGCTTGCACAAAGATCAGCAAACAAATAAGCTTTCCCTCCAACAAGATTTTATATTTGAATTTCTTTTTTGCTGCACTAATGCCCTTCAGTAGCTTCTGGACCTATTTTATCCACAAATTCAGATTATGACAGATTATTTGGTGGAGTAAGCTAATAAAAAGTCATTCACTTTCTCCATATCCCCCCTGGGGGGGGGGGGGGAACAGAATCAAAATACACATTATATATGCCATAATGCTCACCACAGTGCTTGATATGTGTGATCCGTTTTGTTATTTAACTGTAATGTGTGTAGGCATTTGTTTGCTTCATAAATTGATAAACTTCACTCACCACCTACCAGGAAACTAGGATAATATACAATAAAACTAGATAAAAACCTCTGCATCATAAAGCATGAACACAGGAGTAAAAAAAAATTCTATACAATACAATTTAAAAATAACAAACAAGAGGAACATACAGTCATGGCCCAAAATATTGGCACCCTTGCAATTCTGTCAGAAAATGCAACCCTTCTCTCAGAAAATTGTTGCAGTTGCAAATGTTTTGGTACTCACAGGTTCATTTCTTTGGTTTGCGTTGGAACAACACAAAAACACAGAGAAGAAAAGTAAAATCTGATACAACCCCACACAGAAATCCAAAAATGCACTGGCCAAAATTATTGGCACCCTTAACTTAATATTTGGTCGCACCCCCTTTGGAAAAAATAACTGAAATCAATCGCTTCCTGTAACCATGAATGAGTTTCTTACACCTCTCTACTGGAATTTTGGACCACTCTTCTTTTGCAAACTGCTCCAGGGCCTTCAGATTTGAAGGATGCCTTCTCCCAACTGCTGTTTTAAGATCTCTCCATAGGTATTCTATGGGATTCAGATCTGGACTCATTGCTGGCCATTTCAGAACTCTCCAGCGTTTTGTTTGTAACCATTTCTGAGTGCTTTTTGAAGTGTGTTTCAGGTCACTGTCCTGCTGGAAGACCCATGACCTCTGGTGGAGACACAGCTTTCTGACACTGGTCACTACGTTGCGCCCCAAAATTCTTTGGTAATCATCAGATTTCATGATACCATTCACACAGTCAAGGCATCCAGTGCCAGAAGCAGCAAAGCAACCCCAAAACATCTTTGAACCTCCACCATGTTAGACTGTAGGGACTGTGTTCTTTTCTTTGAATGCCTAATTTCTTTTTCTGTAAACAGTGCCATGATGTGTTGTTCCAACACAAACCAAAGAAATGAACCTGTGAGTACCAAAACATTTGCAACTGCAACAATTTTCTGAGAGAAGGGTTGCATTTTCTGACAGAATTGCAAGGGTGCCAATATGTAAAACAACACAGATTACCACTGAAGCCCAATAGAACAATCTTCACTGCCTATCTGAAACTAAACAGAAAGTGGACCATCCAACCTTCCTAGCAGAGGAATTCCATAATTGGGGTATCCAAGGCGCTTCCTGGCTTGAGGACTCAGCAGCCTAGTCAGTCTAGGTGGGTGTGGGTGAACGCAGCAAGGCAAAATGGATTTTTTCAGATTTGCCAGCAACTCAAGGAGGAGGAGTGTGGTCAAACAGCATAGTCTGTAATATATTCTTGCTTTTAATGTTGTTACAGTGCATTTTTTTATCTAAACAATGGTTTCAAAAACTAGAAAAGTTTTTGAAAAACTTTAAAAGCCTCCTTTTACTCTCTAGTAACCTTCCAATCACGGCTACTCATGTTAGCTAGAAAACACAAGAGAACTTTCTGATCAAAAACAACTTTTTGTTTCAAAGACAAATGTTGAAACTTGAAGGGTGTTGGAGATCTGGAAGGGGGCTGCAGATGAGCCTCTGCACTTCAGATTGGGCCTGGAAACAGACCATCACCTGCTAATTAAGCTGTTGAAACCAGGGTATTATATGATTCTCATAATTTGCTCCAGCCAACAGTTTGCCTGCAGCATTTGGAACCCACTGAACTCTTCAAAGGCAGCCCCACACAGAGTATGACACAGTAATCCAAGCAGGATGTAACAATCTTTGAATGAACATTGTGACAGAGATACAAATGAAAATCCTGATGTACATTTACAGCTAGATCCACGATGCATGAGATAGGGTGCTTCTATCCATATACCTCCCTTGCTGAATGGGGCTCTTATGCTTTCTAATATCTTCCTTGCAGTTAAAAAAAACCCCAGAATATATTTTCCTTTATACCCCTACAAGGGTCATACCTAGTCTGGTTCTCTGCAAGTCTATGCAGCAGATCTGTGTGATCATGGAGTTAGTGCAGTTGGGACAATCTGCAACACTATGTTGGTTCTGGTTTCTCTTTAAAAGGTAATGCATGGAAGAATAGAGAATTATTCTGGATCATAGTCCAATTAATCCCTATTCATATAGGTCGATTTATTTTCTTGCAGGCATCAGTCATTTTCACATTGTATATTTTCTAATTTGGGAGGGGAGGCATGTTCTGCAAACAAGCTGTGAATGAGAAGATAATATGCTATTTGACTTAGTTATACTAAAGGATACTGTTTTGCGTTTAATTCATTTACATGCTTTGACAGGTGCCCTATATAATGCAGCAATGCTTGAAAACAGCACAATAATAATTTTTAATGCTTCAGACTCCTGCTGCAGGAATATATGTAATAAACTCAGCTCCTCTGTCAACAGTTCAGCATACAAGAGACAAAACTGGCATAAGCACTCTTTAAAAAAAAATTCACCACAGCTTGTTATCAATTTTGCCACCATCTCCCTTAGTATATAATTTTAGATTTCTAAATGGCATATTACCATACCATGCACAAATCAACATTGTGATCATCTCACTACTTCTTTTCTGTCACACCAAGTTGATTTCAGATGCACAATAACCCTGGGCCATGTCAATAGGGTGACAGACTAGGACTCAGGAGAACAGTTTGAATTCCTGCTTGACCTTGGAAAACCATGGTGTGGGGGAGATTGGAACTGCTAAAATCACTCCTGAAATATCTCACTTTCATTTAAAGCCTTGTTAGGCTTCTATTTATCAAACAGCACAATGAGATGTTTAGGAATTTGGTTGTCTGTCAACTTAAAAGCAGTGGGTTTGGGGCTGACACTTAGACAGTGAAAATCTAGGAGAGATAGGCAAAGGGAAATTAATTTTTGCCCTGTCAACAGCATCTGCCCTTTATTATCTTCTTGCAAAATATGTTTCTTCTATCTGCAGCTACACACATCTGGCAACCTTGACTTGTTTGTTTCTTAAGAACAGAGATGAGAAGAAGAGGAACAGTCACAGGCCTGTCCCTTCCTGTCTCTTGGGCCCTGAAATTGTGTACTCTCCCCAGATACCTCAGAGAGGCCTCGTTTCCCAGACCAAGGCAGTGACAAATGGACAAGTGCTCTGATTTTTCACAGTCCACAAGACTAACTGAAAGGGTTACGAAATAAACAGCTAACCCCAACCAAACCTTAGTCTGAGCATGTAGAAATTCAGATAAGCATATTTTCTTTGTGGAAAAGTGCTTTAACAAGTGGCTTTAAACAGAAACATTGGTACCTGGGTGAGATGAACTTTTTTAGTAAAGATTTCCTGTCAGCTGCTGACTACATGGATCAAGCTAAGTGAGTAGAAGAAAGAGAAAATGCACAGGGGAAAATATTAGAACACACCTAACCTTACTGACACAGCTCCTCAATTCATTTCATCAACTTGCACAAAGCACAGCATACCAGCACATACTGAGATGCAGAAGTCATACACCATCTAGTGATCCTCAAGAAAAAAGGAGACAAGGAAAATATTCAGGCTAACTGATTTTTCTGTTGATGTCCAGAATGGGCAAGAACTGGCATGGGGGAAGCAAGCCTCCAATCAAACAACATCCTGCACCTTGCCACATCAAGCACCCTGCTTTGCCCATAGGATTAATCATTCTATAAAGTATAATCCTGAAGAGCACTTTTCTCTACTTTCCTTGACAGGCTGACTGTATATAACTGGCAGAGCATGGGTTGTACCTGTTCTGACCACTTTACTATTAAACAGGAAAGGCTTTTAAACAGGCATCGCAATCTTTAATGGAGCAGAGAACTGGAACTTTCATTTAATGCCCATTCTGCCAAACATTTAGTCTGTCCCCAAGACAAACTCAAAGGTCAGCACTTAGCCAGTGTGCCATAATGGCTCGAGTAAGTGGCTCATGTATTAATTAAAATGTTGGTGACCGTTCATGAACATCAGGACTAGGTAGATTCAGGGTCAATTCCCTACTCAATCATGAAGTTCAGTGATCCAGGGCCAGTTACACTCTCGTGGTAACCTACCACATGTAGATCTTGTGAGCTTTAAGAATACGGCAGACTGCCCTCGAGTTCCATGAGGAAAGACAAGATTCAAACAATAATGAGCTGGAACAAGAATTTGTCTTTCAGAGATGGAACTGGGTACAGTCACTGAAAATCAGGGGACTCCCCTTCCAATAGTCTACTTGCATGAATTTAAGTCTGAATCTAAACCAAGAAACAAACAAACATACTTCAATATAAAACAAGAGCATCTGGAACTTGTTTACGTTGCCAGTTTCTGTTCTCTCTCACACAACACCCTCTGTAATTCTTTTTATTTATTTACTTATTTACAATAGCCACTTTGAGATCCATAACAGAGTGTCCTGGAA
The DNA here is from genome assembly GCA_037013535.1 of Intellagama lesueurii. Lineage (NCBI taxonomy): Eukaryota > Metazoa > Chordata > Lepidosauria > Squamata > Agamidae > Intellagama > Intellagama lesueurii. Next base: position 284,175,631 of record JBAJHW010000001.1, on the reverse strand, counting down.
CGATAACGTGTTCTGAAAGGGCTTCCTTTGTATTGCCGTTCCTGAGGTCAGATTTGAGTCTCTTTGTTCTTTTGTGCAGAGACTGTCTTGTTTGTCCTATATAGAAAGCAAACAGGCACAGCTGGCAGAAGATGGCATCAAAAACATTAGAGAATGAAGCAGTAAATCAACCCCTGATGTGGTGGCTGCTGTTCATGCAAACGTTGATGGTGCTATCAGTGTAGATAAAGGGGCACAACTGGCATCTAGATTTGGGACACGTCCTTGTTCCTGTCCCTATCCATATGTTGTATTATACGTTGTAAGTGCAGAGAAACTGAATTGCCATCCTTTAGGACCAAAGATTAAAAGAACAAGGGAAAAGACGCATTGAAAGAAAAGGGATAATAAGTGTAATATATAAGATGTTAGTAGAGGATGGATATAAAACAATAGCTTTGAAAGAGACATGGCAAGGAGATTTAAATAAAGAAATTAGTGAAAAAGTATGGAAGAGGATCTGGGGGAAAAGAATAATGAAAAATATGTCAGTTAGGGTAAAGGAAAACTGTTATAAAGTAATATGGAGATAGTATTTAACACCAACGAAATTGAATACATTGAATAAAGAGTTATCATCTGTATGTTGGAGATGTAAAAAAGAAAGGGGAACATACCATCATATGTGGTGGGCATGTGAAGAGAGACAGAAGGAATGGATGGTTATATTTAATGAGATTAAAGAAATTCTAGGGACAGATTTACAAAGATGTCCAATGTTAGCACTGTTAAATATATTTTGAAACAGTCAATCATATAGGGGGAAATGGAACTAATTGTTATTATGTTAACAGCAGCTAGATTGATATTTGCAAGGAATTGGAAAAATAATAATCAACTGATGTTGGAAGAATGGTATAATGAGATGTAAGGTAAAGGTAAAGGTTCCCCTTGACATTTAGTCCAGTCGTGTCCGACTCTAGGAGGCGGTGCTCATCCCCGTTTCCAAGCCCTAGAGCCAGCGTTTGTCCGAAGACAGTTTCCATGGTCACGTGGCCAGCGCGACTAGACACGGAACGCCATTACCTTCCCATGAGGTGATACCTATTTATCTACTTGCATTTGCATGCTTTCGAACTGCTAGGTTGGCAGGAGCTGGGACAAGCGACGGGAGCTCACTCCGTCGCGTGGATTCGATCTTACGACTGCTGGTCTTCTGACCCTGCAGCACAGAGGCTTCTGCGATTTAACCCACAGCGCCACCACCTCCCTATAATGAGATGTGGAATCTAGCTATTAACAACAAATTAACTTGTGAATTGAAAGTTAGAAAAGGTTTATTGAAATAAAATAGTTTTAATGGAATCTGAAACCCTTATATAGAATACGTATTTATAAAACATAAAGGTTATACCCCAAGAATCATTATATTTTTGGAAAGTGAAGGCACATGATATAAATTAAGAGAAACATATCAATGAATACACACACACACACACACACACACACACACACACACAAAAATTTATATTCTTGATGGTGGTGGGTTACACTGTATATTTGAGTTATGATTTAATTTGTCATTTATGTTTTTGTTATTTTTGTTATATTAATAATATATATATATATTAAAAAAGGAAAAGACACATTTGTTTGGAGGCAGACCAATCCTGGAAACTTACATTTTTGTTATATAAAGTGAATGTCAGTTATGGTTTGGACATTATTTAGAGTGAAATTTATGACAAAGTGAGACAATGATAATTTAAGAGTGAAGCTTACATTCCAAATGTTTATAGAAGTTTGTATCATAATTTTATATGCATTTTGTTATCAAACTTTTGGTAAGTTATTATTTCAGTGCTACATGCAGACAAACAAAAGGAAAAGCTTGCATTTGAGTGTCTTGAATCAGAGTGTTGAAAAAAAGAACATTCATTTAAAATGTTGTAAGCCTACGCACACAGCTTCAAATTTTAGAAAATGTTAAATAGTACATTTATGTCCCAAGAGTAAAACAACCACTCGTCCATTGTAAAAAGGCAGAATACTAAAATATTGATGACAAATAATATAAGAAAGAAAAATACTGGTGGCAGATATGGGAATAAGGTGAATAAGACTTCTTCTTTTTTTAAATTATAAATACTCGCACAGTACTGAGCCTGCAATGTATTCTCTGTATTCCTGTAAGCAGAAATTATTTGAGGTAATTTTTCTTTAACATCATGCCTTTGATAGCTAATACCTTCTTAAACCATTTAATTTACACTTTAGTTATAATTTGAGACATTTTATACCATAACAAGTTTGACTCAAACATTAATTTATTATAGTGCAGTATGTACACATTTGTTTATCTATTAGTCATTCATTCCACAAAATGACTACACATTTTGCATTTTACCTATACTATTAACCCTTCTTCCAGTCAAACACACGAAAGTGCCAAGCCCTTTCACATTTAACAAAAGGACTAGTACCCAAAAGACCCCAAAATTAATGAAGCACAAAATGAATGAAATCTGAAAGTTTCCCCTTGCACACCTCTAGCGGTGAAACAGAGAGGCAGACAGGATCCACCATATACGTTTTCATGACATCTGAAACTCGAATAGACATCTGCACATTCATAATGGCATTTGTTAAGTGTTCTGCTTGACAGTCTTACAACATTTTTGTGATCAGGCTCTCCAATACGGCATGGCTGCCAGTCACGAAAAAGTTGTAAGTATGATCAACAGAATGTTCTCTCAGTGAGAACTAGGCTTGAGATCCTCTGGATGTCTTCCAAGCTTTATTAATGAGCCAGAAACTTTCACAACCAGTTCTTCTCAAATTTTGGGGTACAAGTTGCCACTACTTTCTTTAGATTTGTTTTTTTAAAACCAAAACATAGTATATGGAGACCATACAGCTTAGCCTAAAGAAGAATTATACTCCCTGCAACACAGGTCTCCACACTTGAATGAAAATATGTTTTTCATGAAGAGCTCTTGGAGCCACAAAAGCTGTTGGGAACCATATGGAGCCTCTAAGTCATGTGTGGCCCACCCTTTATCCAAGGTACTTACTGACCCAACAGGAAAATAGATGAATGAATGAATGAATTTATTTATTACGGTCAGGTGACCAGCTCATAAAACATATTTATGGCTAAAATACACTAAAATACACAAAATGCAGTTTAAAAATATACAACCAATACATAAAACATATTATGTGGCTAAAATATACAAAATGCAGTTTTAAAATGTATAGTCAGTTCATAAAACATATTATGTGATTAAAATATACAAAATGCAATTTAAAAAGTGTACCGCCAGTTCATAAAACATATTATATGGTTAAAATGTACAAAATGTAATTTAAAAAGTGTACAACAAATAATTAATTGTGTACTGGTTGTAAAATATGGGGTGAATCAAATACAGCATTTTTATAGCTATACTTTGAACCATTGGATCGTCTAGGGCAAACTGACTTGGACAGGGTCTTTGGGTTATAGGGAGTCCTTCCTACATATTTGTAAAGACCTATAAATATTTCCTCCCTTCAGTTGGGACCACAACATTTCTCTACGCTAGACAATAAACCACCCTCATGCTTAAAACCAGTCAACCTGTGAACTCAGGAGACTATAAGGAAGCGCAGTGCCATTGCTGCTGCACAAAATTTTGCTGTAGAGCGTGTAATAAGGGAGTCTTGATTGGAAAGAAGTAGCTTGATGTAAAATTCATCAGGTCTCCCTGGATATCTGAGAAAGATTGGACTCAGGAGGTTGGTGCGTAGATCTCTATAGAAAAGACAGTACAGTAAAACATGACCTACAGTTTCCACTTGGCCATCATTACACGGACACAGGCAATCTGAGATAGGTATACGTTGAAATCTTCCCTCCATGAGCTTAGAGGGTAAAACATTAAGTCTCGCTAATGTGAAGGCTCTTCTGGTCTTTGTTGACATTGTGCTCGTCAAATATGAAGATATTGTAAAGGCATTATTAGTGACAACACTGTATTTGCCTGACTGGCTCATATGCTCTTGAAGTTCTATATCCCAGGTTCTTTGTTTGAGTGCTGCTTTAGCGCCGACATGCCCCATCGCCAAAAGAACATTGGTGGAAAAGCCCATTTGCCTTATTTCTTTTGTAAGTTGTAGTTTCCATTCTGATTGGAAAGAGTCAAAAAGTGACATCTGTGCCAAGCCTTCTGAAGAGAAGAGAAGCTTTAGCCAGTAATTAAACATGTGGACTTTGGCGCGTGCTCTTATGGCGATTAGGCCAGCCTCCAAACGAAGGGCTACATTAGGTGTACAGGGGGGTACAGTCAGAATAGTTCTCAAAAATTTGGTTTGAACTACCTCAAGAGGACGTAGGTCAGATAAAGCAAACAATTGGCACCCGTAGAGCATTTGAGCAACAACTTTAGCCTTAAAAACCTGAACGGCTGAGGGGATATGGTGACCCCCTTTGGTGTGGAAAAATCTTGTTCGTGCCGCTGCACTTTTATGAGCATTCAGTGCTGCATGCTTTATGTGGGGGGGGCCCAGGAACCCGAGGCGTGAAAGATTATGCCCAAGTATTTGTAGCTGGAAACCTACTCTATGGGATGACCATTGATAGCCCAATTGTGCTTTACTCTTCTTCTACTGACCACGAGAACTTTGGTCTTCTGGTAATTAATTACTAACTGCTCTCGAGTACAGTAAGAAGAAAGCTCCCTCAAAAGTCTTATCAGTCCCACACATGTTAATGAGAGAACCGCATCGTCTGCATAAAGCAGCATTGATACATGACGTGAGTGCAGCTTGGGGGGATGAAATTCAGGCTTAGATAAATCTTCAACTATGTTATTAATATAGAAGTTAAACAAGGTGGGAGCCAGTATACAACCATCCCATTGAAAACTGGGATTGGATTGGATAGAACTCCAGCTGAATTACAGAGGACTCTCAGGTGGGTATTTTCATACAGTCGTCTCATTAGCAGAAGCAGTCGTCTGTCCATGTTCGTAGATTCAAATTTGGCCCAAAGTTTATTTCTTGGGATAAAATCGAAGGCGGACTCAAAATCAATAAAGGCTGCATACAAGGCGCCTCTTCAGGAAAATAGATAATAGACTTAGATCCACCTTGAAAGAGAAGCAGAGTTTGTACATGCAGCAGTGGAAATTACAACAACTCATTCAATATAATGTGGATCTTTATGTAGCCAAAACAGTACTTTGCAAAGTTGGGGCGGGGGGCGGTTCAGCAGGCTTGGGGAAACTCCAAGATCTTCTGAAATACCTTTTTTACCCCATTTTTTAAAAAGAAAAACAAAATCTCTGCTAGACAAAAGAGATGAATGAGACAGAGCATGATTCACTGGGCAAGGAAACGAAAACCAGAAGGAAGAGGGAGCGGCATGGAATATCGAAGGAAAAGTGCGTTTACTGAATAAAAGATTTACTGAACACAAGCATTTTATACTGAAATGTTTTGATGTAGGTCCCACCTCTGATATGGATTTTTAAAGTGCGATAAAAATACCACATTACATATTGTATTTAATAATGCATGTACACAATATATCACAAAGTGAAAACAGCAAGCCTACCCCAAAAAAAATGTAATTCAAAATATGCTTTCTCTATCACATACCCTTCCCTTTTGCAAACAATAATATTTGTTTAAGTAGCAAGAACCTTTTGAAAAAAAAGAAAAGGGAGGCTTTGGAATCTTCCAAGGCAGCCTGTGATATAATTGTTCATATTCATGCATGACTGAACCATCTGGCTGCAAGATTTAATATCCCTGCCTTTGTTGTAAGAATGATGGTGAGTAATATTTCAATTGTTTATATGGAAAATCAAGGTATAAATATGTTAAAATAAATAGACAGAACTTAACTATGAGTAAGTGGTCCTACCGTGAAGCTATGCGAGGCAACAGATTTATCAGCAAATATTAAATGCCTTTTAGAGCAACAGAATGGAAGTCAGAGGGATCTGAAACACAGGACAAAATCCACTGGGAAGCTTCCCTGCATAAGCCTCATTGACTGATCTTGGGTAACTTTCATTTACTTTACTGGAACTCTTCCAGATACGCATTCCTTTGGATTGTACTTTGTGCTTTAAATATTTCTGTTTCTGGTTTATTTTAATTTGTAAAATTGTTTCAGGGTGCATTTAATACTCTACTACTATTTAAGCTAACCTTATATTGTAGGTGGGATATAAATCTAAATAACAAATGAGTAAACATATAAATTAGCATGGTAAGGGATGCTATTTGGGGGTTTCCTTCTTAGGTACAAAAATGTGATGGGCCATTAATCCTGAATATTCACTAAATAGTGTTGACCTTCAAGGGAAGAAAGATGTGTAATCAGTGTCAGAAGTAGTGTCATTTTTGCCAGAGTTCCTTGCTGTACGAGGGAGAACACTGTTGTTGCTTTTGACAAGAACAAAATGTGGTTTATCAACTCTGTACCTCACCTCTGCTTAGTTATGACTAACTCTGCAGAGGAATGTACATTCTTAAAGCAATTCAAGTTATTTTTGGCTTCCCTTGTCAAACAAATTTTCCTTTCAGCACAGCACAATTTACTTAGGCTTATTCAGCTCTGGATATGCTGATACAGCAAACCAAAGAAAAGCAGTGATCCTTTTTATACAAACATGTCTCAGCAGGTGATGACTGCTCAACTGTTAAGAGGACAGACAGAAACATCAGCGCTGGCTTAATTTTCAGAACAGTTTGCAAAAGTACAATGGATAACTTGGTGTGTGAAAACCATAAGCAGCTGTGAAAGTAGACACCTGATCCTTGATTGTGTAAAATAATCAGGCAAAATCGAAAGAAACAAAACAAAACAAAAAACAAGACAAAAACATGTGGCACCATAAAGACTATTATATTTTACCGTAAGACCCAGATGCCAACTCTGCCCACACATCTATTCTGGCAACAGGATTACGGGACCTCACAATGCCATATACAATATCAATGGCACATAGATCACCTGCTCCTCAGGTAATGTGATCTATGCCATCTTTTGCCAACAATGCCCCTCTGCACTCTACATAGGACAAACAGGACAATCTCTACGGAAATGGATCAATAGCCAGAAATCTGACATCAGAAACCACAATGCACAGAAATCTGTCTCCAATCATTTCAATCCACCAGGACACTCAGTAGAAGATTTGAAAGTCGCTATTTTAGAACAAAATCATTACAAATCCCTGTTTCCTCTCTTTCCTGCCACTTCCATTGCTTTCCTTGAAAATAAGAATCTGGAAAAATGGTAGCAAAAGCAGGCATCTCATCCCATCTTTTCAGCAGAGAGCCAGTCGCCATGACAAACTCCACAGTGGGGCTTCCCTTGGATCTGGGAATAGCTGTAGTATTTCCCACAGCGTTGTCCTCCATGAAGAGTTACAAATCATCACGACGTGTTTGCACCCAATTCAGCTTTCCAACCTGAAGAGACAAGCACACACTTTCCGATCCATGTATCTGGACTACCTAGATCGTCACGAGACAAGAACCGGTGCCATGTAGACATAGTTTCATTTTAAAATACTTCCAATACTGCACACTGTAAGAACAAAATATGTTCAAAGAAATTTGAACAGGATGAAATAATAACCACCACCAAAGTAACAAAAGAACAAGAAGAACACGAAAATGTAAAATTAAGCTGTCCATAAAACGAAAAGCAAATTTTACATGGGCATCCTGCTTAGATTGGTCTGGGTTTGAAATAGGTGGAGGGATTTTCAACTTTGACACTCTCTGGCCCAATCTGACATTTGGAAAGTAAGTCTCTGTCCTCCCCCAATCTTCTGCCAGCCCTCTGAATCCCCAAAATACCTTTCCACTTTCCTTTTCCCAGCTACTGAGACAGCTGCAGCAGTGGTACACAAGGAGAGATGAGGGGATCCATCTTTTCTCTTTCCAGTGCCCTTCATTTTCCTCCATCCCACAGGCTGCTACTGCTCTCAACTAGCCTGCTTTCAAGGAGATGGGAAAAGATATTTGTGGACTGGGGAAGCTGGTAGTGAAGGCAGAAGAGAAGCGGGGAATTCTTCTCTGGCTCACATTTAGCTTGGAGAATAATATGGAGATTTGCAACATTCATCCCTTCTTTTGAGGTTACCATTAATGTTGTATCTGACCTTCAAATACTGTGAGATTCACTAACATCCTAGTACATAGTAGTATAATTTCTCTTGGGAAGAGGCAGACAATGATACAAAAATTATATCTGGTAGTTACTCCACAGATTTTAATTAACAGTAAGAAGGATGCTTATTACATCTGCGACATCTGAAAACTAAACAAAAAATGGTTTTGCCTTCAGAAGTATGCTGTAATATGTAAATATGGGTTCCTTTAGTCAACTAATCAATGTACTATAATTTATTAAAGTAAACAACTACAATTTCTTTGACTGGACAACAACCTACTAAAAACCTCATATAGACTAATACGATTAAAATGCTTTTGTAGAATTCCCATGAATTCCACTGGGACATAAATGGGAAACAAGCAGCTAGAGGATCTTAAATACACTTCTAAAAATTCAAAACTTCAGTTGAAATTAACAGAATTATTGTGAGTTTTCTTTTTACTGTCTGTTTTTAAAAGCCAATATGAAATGCCAGTGCCATTTCTATTCTCCCTCTCTGAAATTAAGCAAACCACCATATGGCTGCTTCTTTGCTAAGCTATAATTTCTTCCTCTCAAATGTTGACTGAAACTCTGGCAGCTCTTCTTTAAACATTTGATATAAAATATAAACAAACAACTCTAGCAATCATTCATTGAAGTATCCTCTTTATTTTTCAAAACAGAACCCTACATAATCACTTAGACTAAATATGAACTCAAATTGTTGTAGTGCAACCTGTAATCCACTTGATGGAGGGATGGAGGAAAAGTGTTGACTCCCTAAAGAAGCACTGTTTGATTTCTGGCAGCTTTGCTGGAATCAGGCTGACGCATTACCAGGCATCAAGAGAGATGGCTATGTTTCCACATCACCCCCACAATTCTAAATACGATAGAACAGAACAAGTATAAAGCATAGCTGCTTAACTAGAAAGTCTAGGAGGCCATTCCTCATGACTGCACCACACAGCACAACACAAGGTGAAGACAAAGAGACAAAAAACATTGGACATACATGTCTTGAAAAGTGGCTTAGAAATATTTGAACAAAAATAAAGAAAAAATTCCTCCAAAAAGGCATCCATAGAATGAGTCTGAGACATGTCTTAACAAGACAGTGACTGTCATTCATTAATAAACAGGAGATCTGAGCATAGATGTCCCACCTCATGACCAACTCATTCCTTGCTGGCTGATGACCCTCCAGAAACATGAAAGCCAGTACAGTATCTTCTGTTTCTAGGGATATTTCTCTGTTCCTAGGGCATGTTCCAAAAACATGTTTTTGCTTCAGCTTTTATGCTCTCTGATATTCCACCAATCAACTGTTCTTCACATTGTGTCCTCTCCTTGTTACTGCTTCTTTACACATTTTTCTGTTACATGTCTTCTCTCTCTGACTCTCTATCCCTATCTCACTTTTCCTCAGCACATGCTCAGCTACAGAAATGAGCTAGCCTTGTTTCCCTTGAAGATTAGGACATACAGCACGTCACAAAACTAAAATCTGTCAGATGAACAATCTGGCAAACTAAAGGGCATAACAATTTCCTACTGAGAGTTAGCCATGACACATGCTTTCTTCTTAAGAGAACACACGGAAGTATCTTTGACAGGAGAGAAACAACTGCAGGCCAACAAATCCTCAGACATTACTGTTGTCCGCGATAAAAGAGAAGGGAGAAAGTCATGGCATATTTTGCTTCATCTCAGATATTTTTCTCAGCTCTGTTGCTCAGAAGTCTTCACTATGTTTCATTCCTTATTTTTAATGACAGAAGTGGGTGCGCTTTGATGTCTTCTCGTATTCAGAATGATAAATGACACTATTCGCCCCAGTAGTTAGCTTTCTAGCCTTGTAAACAAACACGAACAGTTTTTGGAAAGAGAATCTACCATCTCTTAAATAAGAGAACTGGAGAGTAAAGTGAATATACCGTGTTTCCCCGAAAATATGACAGGGTCTTATATTAATTTTTGCTCCAAAAATGCATTAGGGTTTATTTTCAGGGGATGTTTTATTTTACAGTCATGTCATCTTCTTCTGGTTGCTGCACAATGGTGGAGGGCGGGGTTTCACTTAACTAGGGCTTATTTTGGGGGTAGGGCTTATATTATGAGCATCCTGAAAAATCATACTACATGTTGTTGTTGTTTAGTCGTTTAGTCGTGTCCGACTCTTCGTGACCCCATGGACCAGAGCACGCCAGGCCCTCCTGTCTTCCACTGCCTCCCGAAGTTGGGTCAAATTCATGTTGGTCGCTTCGATGACACTGTCCAACCATCTCGTCCTCTGTCGTCCCCTTCTCCTCTTGCCTTCACACTTTCCCAACATCAGGGTCTTTTCCAGGGAGTCTTCTCTTCTCATGAGATGGCCAAAGTATTGGAGCCTCAGCTTCAGGATCTGTCCTTCCAGTGAACACTCAGGGTTGATTTCCTTCAAAATGGATAGGTTTGTTCTCCTTGCAGTCCAGGGGACTCTCAAGAGTCTCCTCCAGCACCACAATTCAAAAGCATCAATTCTTCGGTGGTCAGCCTTCTTTATGGTCCAGCTCTCACTTCCATACATCACTACTGGAAAAACCATCGCTTTGACTATGCGGACCTTTGTCGGCAAGGTGATGTCTCTGCTTTTTAAGATGCTGTCTAGGTTTGTCATCGCTTTCCTCCCAAGAAGCAGGCGTCTTTTAATTTCGTGGCTGCTGTCACCATCTGCAGTGATCGTGGAGCCCAGGAAGGTAAACTCTGTCACTGCCTCCATATCTTCCCCTTCTATTTGCCAGGAGGTGATGGGGCCCGTGGCCATGATCTTAGTTTTTTTGATGTTGAGCTTCAGACCATTTTTTCCGCTCTCCTCTTTCACTCTCATTAAGAGGTTCTTTAATTCCTCCTCACTTTCTGCCATCAGAGTGGTATCATCTGCATATCTGAGGTTGTTGATATTTCTTCCGGCAATCTTAATTCCGGTTTGGGATTTATCCAGTCCAGCCTTTCGCATGATGTATTCTGCATATAAGTTAAATAAGCAGGGGGACAATATACAGCCTTGTCGTACTCCTTTCCCAATTTTGAACCAATCAGTTGTTCCATATCCAGTTCTAACTGTTGCTTCCTGTCCCACATATAGATTTCTCAGGAGATGGATAAGGTGGTCAGGCACTCCCATTTCTTTAAGAACTTGCCATAGTTTGCTGTGGTCCACACAGTCAAAGGCTTTTGCGTAGTCAATGAAGCAGAAGTAGATATTTTTCTGGAACTCTCTGGCTTTCTCCATAATCCAGCGCATGTTAGCAATTTGGTCTCTAGTTCCTCTGCCCCTTCGAAATCCAGCTTGTACTTCTGGGAGTTCTTGGTCCACATACTGCTGAAGCCTACCTTGTAGGATTTTGAGCATCACCTTGCTAGCGTGTGAAATGAGTGCAATTGTACGGTAGTTGGAGCATTCTTTAGCACTTCCCTTCTTTGGGATTGGGATGTAGACTGATCATACTACATAGTAGGGCTTATTTTCAGGTTAGGTCTTATTTTGGGGAAACAGGGTATGTCCTTGCAAGGAGCAGAATTTGTTTTATATAGGCATCTGTAGCTACACTTCATCTCCACCACCTTAGTTGTGTACAAATACCAGTTGGCACTTTCCTCTTCATTATATGCAAGCATGAAGTAGGTTTGTAGGTAACTCCAATGGGAAGCACAAGCATTCACAAAGTGAAATGACCATCTAAAGTGAGCTACAGGCACTTTCTCTACGCACAGATCCATCAGCTGGTAATCAGCCATATAGGCATAGATCTGAACATCGGTATGAGTCAACCATAGTATGCAAGGGCAGAAGAACTTTTGCTGCTTTTGCTGCTTTCATCTTCCATTGATATGTTGAAGTCCTTGCTGTTTTTATGAGGGGGGAAATCCAACCCTACCATATCTGTTGTTTGTAGTAGTTCAGTCTAGGAGATAAAAAACTTCACCACTTGATTGTGTATTGTGGTCTGGCTGTTGCACGACCATGACACTGTACAGAGAAGTTAAACAGAATTCTACCTGTTACTACTACTGGGGGTGGGGGCACATACAAAAAATTTATAACTTTCAAGCTTCAGTTTTGGGCTACATGTGGCAGATTATTACTAGACAGTATTGGCTTGTTCCTTGTCAAATTTGGAGAAGTTTCACTGCGTACTTTTAAAGTTATGTTGTTTTCGGGTGGATTATAAAAAGAACAGGTTCTTTCCCACATAGATTTGGCAATTCCCCCCCAAGACAACAAGAACTGTATAACTGTATTTATTTTCAGAACACCTACCTTTGTTCACTAAATTAATTCCACTACCCACTTTTTCTCATTTGGAAAATATCTGTTTGATAGTTTTCAGTATGGAATAAATTAAATGTTACCATTTTAAAATGGATAGAGCATTCATATCTGGGTTCTGGCATGCTCAGAAGACACTTCTGTAACAACTGCCCTACTTTCCATGCCAGTAGTTATTAAAAAGATTGAGAACATCTATGCAGCAGTGGCTCTTCATAAACATTTTTAGTTCCACTTAATCTTCCTTGAGATGCCTAAGTGACAACAGTGTTTTGAAGGTGGGAGGAGAGTGCTTGGCAGCAACTAATTCCCAATTTGAATTAAGCTCCATGGAAACTACCAACTGGAAAGGGAAGAGAGACAGAGAGATTGGTAGCTGGGAGTCAGGGAAGAAGCCTAGTTTAGTCTACTGTCCCAGATTAGAAAAACTGCGAGAGATTTCTGGGTACTACACAAAGACAACATCTGGCATTGTGGACAGCGCTGTCTTGTGATCTGTTCAACATGGTGGGACATGAGGTCTGGTAGCAACAGAAAAAGCTTTCTTTATTCATATCAGAGCATTGCACAATTAAAAATTATGGACAAACAGGAAATATAGGTAAAAAATTTAAAAAATTAAATGTTAATTAGACTATAGAAAAAGCTAAAAATTATGCACTTTGGAGGTTTGCATTACGGAGGGAATCAAAATTCAGTACAGGTATCTGCCAAAGAGTCTTGTGGCATTATACAGATTTTATTTGGCATAAAATTTTTTGGACTGCCAAATAAAACCTACCAGCCTTTAAGATGCCACAGAAATTTTCACTGGATTTGCTGCACCATATTAACACACTTCTCCCCTGAAATTGATTTATAAACTAAGAAAATAGTCCATCCAATTAAAGTCTCACAATGCCTACCTCATAATCTCTAGACTCAAACGGTGAAGCTAGTTACCTTGACCTGAAGTGGCAAAGTTTCCCCACCTCCTTGAGCTCCGCCCTCCAGAGAAGACTAAGCTCAACCTTAATTTTAAGACATCAACTGCTTTTGGGGAAGGCAATGATCAGTGAGCGTATGAAAAACAACACTTTCTTTGTAGGACACATTATGCTGACCTCTTATTTACCACACCTGAAGGGAAAGCATATATATTTTGCCTTCACTCTGTAAACCTTAATAAATTGAGAATACTACAATTGTGTTGAAGTTTCTTGGCTGGCATAATGAACAGCAAATGCAAGTTTAGTAAACTCTTCCCCTCTTAATTATTCATCTGTTACCTTTATATCCTGCATTTCCCTCAATGACCCCAAAGCAATTCCTATGCTCTCCTCTTCCCCATTTTATTCTAATTATATATTGCAAGGTAGATCAAGTTGAGAGAGTGTGACTGACCCAAGCTCACTCAATGAGTTTCATGGCCAAGCGGGGATTTGAACACAACTCCCAGTGTAACCTCTACATCACACTAGCTCTCTCCTGCTATTCAGCCACATTCCCTTAGGCTACTCTGTAGCGATAAACATCTACAGAATTTGTAAAAAAACAAACAAACAAAAACAAATCCCCCCACTCAGACATGACAACTGCTTTACATTTGGAAGAGAAACGTTTTTTTTTTTTTTAAACGAGGTTCTGGGACTTTTCCTTGCTTTGTGTCTCCTTGTGAACAGTAATATGCACAAGAATGGCCCCTGTATACCTGCCATTCTCAATGAGGATCATATGGCCCCCGGGAGTGCCCTGGCACATTTGAAAGGGGCCACAGACTGGAAATAATTCTTCACACACCACCTTATAAGGTTTGTTACGCAACTTATAGAATCCTGATTTGGCCTATATTTCACATTGTGCTTATTGCCAAAACAAACAAACATAAAACAATTGAGAATGGCTAATATAGACCATGTTGACTGCTGACATTTGTGTTGTTATCATTTAGGTTGGCCTTTATTATATAAAGTTTGTCATCCTTTTTTCTGCTGGCAACATGGATGCAAGATTGAAAAGAAATGTCAAACCATTTCCTGGTGCTTTGAATCATGGACACACACTGCACAGGGCAATTTCCACATGTTGATAACTTAGAGGGGTTTTTTAAAAGAACTGAATAATCTTTGCTCTGACCTTTTCTAGAGAAATGGTTTCACTGAAAGGCTAGACAGTCTGGAAAGACCTTGTTGGGTTTTTTTTTAATTAACCTCACTCACCCCCTTGTTTCTCTCTGACAAGCTATAGACCAGGTCCTCAATTCCTTCACTGATAAATGGATCCTGTATTCCAACTAAGCACTCTACATACAGGAACCTTAGCTGCCACGCTGAACCACCACCGGTTTTCCTCATTCCTCTTTTGCCTCTTGCAAACAGTGAGTGAACGCTATGCATTTCTGCACTAAATGCTCAAGAGTTAACACTGTGTTAAACCCAGCTGTTTGTCTTTAAAGCTCAGGATCAAACCATACATTACAGTCATCTCATAATTAGAAGAAGTAAATCCTTAAGTGGTGAAAGATGTGTGATCAAGGTTCCTCCTAAGCCAGATGCAGACGACTCCACCTCCCTCTGTGCAGCTCTCTTCCTCCTCTGCATCTAGCCACTTTGGTTCTGGTTGTGACAGAACCCTGTGTGAGGGGGGGATGGAGTTGCACACGCACGCAAGGGTGAAGTCGCACAAGAAAGAGGCAGAGCCCCGCCTGAAAATTAGAGGGTACATTGTGTGTGACTCACATTATGAGCTTTTGACACATCCTGTAGTTTCACATTACCTTGCTTTGTTTTTGTGATTGGCCATAGGAGGCTCAGACTCAAAACTTTGCTGGAGCCATGTTTCTTGAACATTATTGGGATTTCAGTTTCTAATAATGTATTAGCTGTACCATGCAGTTTAACCCTCAGACTGCTCTGGCTCCACTGTGCCATGCTGCTTTGCTAAGAGGAACAGCAGTCCAATGCTATGGTAGCTGCAGGCATACAGGCGGCTCTGCTTTTTGGCACTGAAGGATTCCTAATGCCAGGAGAAAGTAACAGCTTCAAGATGAAAGTTTTTTAAAAGGTCATGATGTATTAAAACCAACAGGGCTTTTGCAGTGTGCTAAATCAATTTATTTTCTCCAAACAACAAAGTATTCTTTAGTTATCAGAGTAAAAAGAAGACAACAAGTCTATCAACTAACATTCATCAAGATGGGTGTTTGGGGAGCTGAAATGTCATAGAGAATGCTACTCTTTTTCTTTTTTCAGTTTCATTTACTAAGAGATCTGCCGGTGGTTGTCCCAAAAATGACACAACAAATGTTATGGGCAAAATGGGATGAAAATATCTCTGGCAACAGATTGGAAGCACTGCTTTGAAAAAGATGTAGCTATGACAAGATTACAGTGTCCTTGTCCATAGGATTATGTACATTTATTTTGAAAAGATCTATTTTTCTCTTCACACAGGACACCATCCTTTTATAGAGTAGAAAGGGACAAGAAACTAAAAAGAAGAGGATTCATACACATGGAGAGAGAGTTCACCACAGCATGGATGAGAACAGATGATGTAGCCAAAGCCCCGGATGCCATCAAATCCCCATCTAAAGGGTCAAGTGGAGCTTTTCTACCTGGTGCTTTGACCAGAAGCCTGCTTCTCAAAAGGGGAAGAGAGGAAAAGTGAAGCCCTCTCACTCCCAGGGTATCGTCCAGCAGTGGGCTTTAGACAAAGAAGGGCCCAAAGAGAGGCTAGGCTTTGTCTGCAACTCCCAACAGGCTGGAGGGCACCGATCAGCCACAGCTCAAGCAGGGGGAGCCCCAACTCAACATTTTAGGGTACACCTTCTGTTGAATGAAGAGCCCCAAGGCCTAGACTAGAATCATGAGCCCGAAATTCCCCTCTCAAGACAATGGAGGGCTGGTGCAAGGCAGCTTTATGTGACAATACCTTCAATGAGTGACTCATTTTTGCTTCTGCCAACTCCCAAGGAGACAAGAGCTGCACCAGTGAAATGCCTTCCCTCTGCAGATAACTACATCTAGTGCTTGGGTTGACATTCAATAGTATATCTCACAGAAGGCAATATTTGCCTTCTGTGAGATATAGAGGTTCTAGATAGCAGGTTACCATTTAGTTGATCTAACAAGAACAACTAGATAGTTTCCACTGTTATGTGTATCCCCTCTTGAATAAACAAAAAGCTGAAAGAGAGATTAAGCAGTCCAGATGAGAAAGAGAGAATCCCCAGCATGATGTGTTAGATCCTCTTTCAGGCAATTCTGGAGCACTATTTTGCTAATTATTTAAAACTGGGCATATCAATTGGATTATACACCTTGACATAACTGGGCTGATAGGAAATGTAGCTTTGTTTCTCATATATAGCTAATACTCTGGAAGACAGAAACACAATTAAAAAAAATCTTGTTTGGCTCAGGCACTGGGCTGAAAGCAACAGAATGAAATTTAACAGTTATAAATTCCACACCTAGAGAAAAAACCAAACACACAGTTACAAGATGGGGAATACTTGGCTCAGTAATACTACATGTGAGAAGAATTGTGGATTGTTATAGATCACAAACTGAATATAAGTCAAAGGGGCAAATTGGCTGCAAACAAGACCAATGCTATTCTAGGCTTCATAAATAGAAGCACAGTCTCCAAATCTCATGGATTACTGGTTCCCCTCTATTCAGCACTTGTTAACCTCAAGTTGTGTACTGCGTTGACTTCTGGACACCACACTTTAAATTGGATTCAGACAAACTGGAACAAGTTCAGATAAGGACAAGGATGATCAGGTGACTGGAAACCAAGCCCTGTGAGGAAAGACGGAAAGAACTGGGCATGTTTAGCCTTGGGAAAAGAAGACTGAGAGGAGATGTGACAGAACTTTTCAAATGCTTGTATAATCCAATTGATATCATACAGAGGAGGGGCAGGATCTATTCTCAATCATCCCAGAGTGCAGGATACGTAATAATAGGCTCAGGTTACAGGAAGCCCAATTTCAGTTGAATATCAGAAAAAACTTTCTAACTGTTAGAGTAGTACGACAATGGAACCAATTACCTTATAGGCTCCTTCCAACTCCATTATTCTATGATTCTATGACTCCCTGACAAGTGGTCATCCAACCTTTTTTAATAAAACTTCCAATGAAAGAGAGCCTACCACTTTCCAAGGTAGCCCATTCCACTGTCAAACAGATATTACTTTCAGGATGTTCAGTGGAAGCTTCCTTTCTTGTAATCTGAATGGAGTAGTTGGGTCCTCACCTCTGGAGCCAAAGAAAACATGCTCGCCAAATCTTCCATCTGCAGCCCTTCAAATATTGGAAGATAACTATCATATTACCCCTCAGTTTTCTACTTTGTAGGCTAAACACACCCAACTCTCTCACATTTTCATCACAAGGCTTTATCTCCAAACACTTTATCCCCTTTGATGTCTTCCTCTGGACATCTTCCAGTTTGTTGATATCTTTCTTCAACTGTAGTGCCCAGAAGTGGACACAATATTCCTGAACAAAGCAAAATAGAGTGGTACTATTATTTCCTTTGATCTGGACTTTTGTTGATGCGTCCTACTCTGCTGTGCTCTGTAGTTTTAAATGTGTTTTAGATGCAAGCTACCTTAAGTTCTTTTTAAGGAGAAAGGCGGGATGAAAATATTTTAAATAAAGTAAAATAAATATTAGCATTTTAAAATCATCGCATCACACTATCAATTCATATTTAGCTTGTAGTCTATTAAGACCCCTAGATGCCTTTCACATGTACTACTTCCAAGCCAGCTGTCACTCTTCCTACATTTGTGCACCTGATGTTTCCTGCATGAATATATAGAATTTAACATTTTTCCCTGTGGAAACCCATTTTGTATGTTTTGGTCCATTCTATTAATGCCATCTCGAAACATGACACAGTTTGTGAAGTATTAGCTACCCTTCCCAATTTGGTGTCATCCACAAATTAGAAACATCCCTTTTAATCCTTCATCCTGGTAATTTATAAAGATGTTGAAGAACACTGGGCCCAGGAAAAGAAACTTACAGCACCCTACTTGTCACTTCTCTCCAGGATGACGAGGAAACACTGGTGAGCACTCTTTGGTCACAGCCCATCCAACAGATACAAAGCCACTTTTCAGCAGCAGTATCTTGCCCTATGTTTTATCAGCTTTAGCCACAAGATATATCATGGGGAACTTTGCTGGACTGATCCTAATACATTAGAACAAAAGACAAGGGTCAGTTGTGTCCCCCCTCTGTTCCAGAAAAAGCAACAAGAAACCATGAGGCACTTTAAAAGGTTTTATTCTGCATAAGCTCTCAGGCCTATTTCTTTAGATGCAAGAAATGGGCTACACTCCACAAAATCATCGGCACAGTGACACTTAAAGTAGTCTTTAAGGAGCTACAAGATACCTTCTTTAAAAGGCAGTTTGCCATACCTGATTTTAAAAAGTATTTTAAACATTTGCAGTTTCATATTTTATATTCATTTAAATTACAAAAATGTCATGACTGTAGGAATAAGGTGAAGCTTGTTTCTATGGCACTGATACTACATGCATTAGCATCTTGTCTGTACCAACCAAAAACTGAGCAGAAGCTTTGCAGAAACTGCATCTCTTCTTATATCAGTCACAAATGATGATGCCAACAACACATTTTCCCAGTTGCACCAGATGGACCAAAACAATGGTTCTTCATAAGGGATCCATCCATCCTGTGGTTTCTGCCTTCATAGTATTCCATACTGTGTTCTTTTCTGCTTTAGGAAACAAACTGGCTCATCCACAAATAACTTTGGCTCATGCACAGACATCTCAAACATCGCTGATGATTTGTTGCACTGCTGAGGTGCTCAATCTCCATTGTCCTCAGGCAACTATCCATCTACTAAACCAAACCAACTCTTGGATTTAATTTGTCTTGTACTGCACCATACATTGACCTAATTCTTTCTGCTTTTGACTGCATCCTTATTGTCTCCTGACAACTTTCAGTTCCCCATTCGTGCCAGCTGCTATACACAACAGCTGTTGTTGATTTCTACTGCAAATGTTCTGACAATACATTCTGCTAACCAGCCAGTAACATTATATATTTAAATTGCACCTACAGTTTATATACTGTAGTTTCATATATATGTTGCAAAATAGCATCATATAAAGAAAGGTTCTACAAAAAAGAGTAAACGAAGGGTAGAAATGCTGAAACACATTTTGAAATAATCAGAGCCACCTACATGAAAGAATGTACAAATTGCTCCATGATCACCTTCATGCACCTACATTTCCTAATGAAACCCTTTATTCTGGATCAATCTCAAATCTTCCAGAAGTTTTTTCAAGTTGCACTTCCAAGGCAGAACTTCCTGCTTCTCTAAGCCTAGAATCTGATCCGTTCCTTGTTCCTCTTATGTGATGGTGTGAAAATGTCCCAGTCAAGGTGACACGGGTGTTGGAAAAAGGAAGACGATGGGGAGAGAATTTACTCAGGAGGAATCACTCAAGGCATCCACTACCCATCAACAGAAGGTACCTCTAGTTCCATTCTCCATTACCTCACAAGGAATCAATATACGTAAGAGCAAAAGTGCCCCTCCTCCCTGCAGGACAAACAAAATTTCTTTCTCCTTTCCATTTCAATCTCCTACGTCTAACCATTAAATCATTATGGCCCTTATATTAAGCACCATGTCTAACTATAAAAACGTTCAAGTCAAGCTAAAAATAAAAGAGGAAAAATGGGAAAATAAAAATGATTCTAATAGAAAGGTAATCTGCTAATCATCTTCCAAACAGATTTTTCTGTTTTTATTTTTGTTGCACAAATCTCTGTATATTTATTTCTATGGTTCTGCACTCTTATAGTGTAAGGAAAGCTAACACATTAAAAAAAAATAGAGCCAGCATCACCAATTTTCCTGTTTCTCGTAAGTTGCAGCTATTCCTTTAGCATTTTCACATTATTCTTTTGAAGGCCCATCCAAATCCCTGAATCCAGAGATGGGTGAAAGTGCCAAGGTGTGCATGATGATGATGATTATAAAAAAATTGTTTTGTATTATGTTTTGCTTAATATGTTAACAATTTTGATTTAATTCATGAAAACAAGAAGTATCTTGTATGCAAAGTCACTAGAAAAACATATGCCTAACTTCACACTACATTTTAGTCTGACATATTGAATTTTTAGGCCACCAAACAAATGTCCTATTAACATGTAGCTACATTGTAAGAAATAACATACTATAATTTAAAACAAAAATGAGTGGCAAAGCTTCATATGACAAACACTCCATATCCACATGCCCTCCTCCCCAAATCACCATCCATCCAATCATCAACCACATAGTGATGGTACAGAAATCTCCACAACCTAGCCTTAGGCTTTCCTCCCCTCCAACATCTAGACCCAACAGTAACCATTCATCAATGGCCTGATGAATGGAAGCTCTTTTCCCTCTCACGCAATATCAGAACCAGGGGACATCCACTTAAATTGAGTGTTGATAGAGTGAGAACAGACAAAAGAAAATATTTCTTGACCCAGCGTGTTGTTAGTCTGTGGAACTCCTTGCCACAGGATGTGGTGATGGCATCTGGCCTAGATGCTTTAAAAGGGGATTGGACAGATTCCTGGAGGAAAAGTCCATCACAGGTTACAAGCTTATGATAGGGTTGTATAATCTCCAGTCTTAAAAGGAAGGTACTTCAAAATCCCAGATGCAGGGGAGTAATATCAGGAGACAGGTATCTAGTTGTCTCATGTGCTCTCAGAGGCATCTGGTGGGGCCACTGTGAGATACAGGGAGCTGGACTAGATGGACCCTTGGCCTGATCCAGCAGGGCTCTTCTTATGTTCTTATGACATTCATCAAGTGAATATCTCCCTCAACTTTTCCCAAAGGGCCGTTGATACAACCTACCCACATTTTCTACCTTTCTTCAAACTGCCCTTGGCTTTTCTCCTCCAAACTGAAACTCTTACTCACAGCCCATCTTTTCTCATCCAACTTTCAAACTAAGACCTCCCACTACTAAAAATTCCTATTCCTGCAAGCCTGAAAAAGGAGCAGCCAAGAGGGGCAACTCAGGAAGGAAAAAACAGGAATGGCTTTCACTTAAGAGATCCAACGGGCTGGAAGTAATTTAGAATCTTAGTGTCAGGAAAAAAGGAGCTGCTTCTGAAGCAGCTGAAAATCTGCTACCATCTACACTGCATATATTCTTGCAGTATAGGCAATTTAGTTGGAACTATGTTCTATAGTTTCAGGATTATGCTGCATGCCATGCTGTCTACTTTTAGCAGGGGAGCATGAAATATTATTATTATTAATTACTACTACTGTTCCTTTAAAATTATGATTATGATTAGACATGGAGACGAATATAAAAACAAATCAGGATATTCAATGAATATCTCTGATTTGTCAGATATTCGTTGTTTCGTATTCTTGGAGTCCAGAGACCATCTGTCCCTATCTGCTTATGCCCCTGTGGATCAGCTGTTCCTCGGAGACATAAGCAGAGAGGGGTTTTCCCTTCGGGCAGCTTGCTAAAGCTTGCCCGAAGGGAATCCTACCCACCCCTGTTTAAAAAATGGGGGGATCGCTTTGCTCAGGCTTCCCCTGTCTTTCTATGCCCCTGCAGCATACACAGGGGAAGCCTGACCAAAGGAATTCTCCCCACTGTCTTTACAAAGACAGCAGGAGTGGGGGATCATTTCTGTCAGGCTTTGCTCCTCTTCCTATGCCCGCTGGGGCATAGGAAGAGGAGGGAAGGGGTATCTAAGCGACAGCGGGGTGGGGGATCGCTTGGGTCCCACTTCCCTTGCCTTTCTATGCCTGCTGGGGCACAGAAAGATGGGGAAAGCATGACTGAAGCAATTCCCCACCCCTTCTGTCTGTGCAAAGACAGTGGGGGAATCACCTCAGTCTGGCTTGCTGAAAGGGAAGCCCTCCCCGCTCCTTGCAAAAGCTAGACTGCTGGAACTGGAACTGTGGTTCCAGCGGTCTAGCTTGTTTCTGCAGAAGCCGCCACGGAGCAGGAGGAGGCAGCTGGGAAGGTAAGCGCCAGTGGGAAGGGGGTGGGGGAAGCTGTTGGGCCGGGCCTTTTTTTATATAAAGATAGTTCCACGGGCTGCCTAAAAAAAAGACCCAACGAACCGACAAATTGATTCGTGGTTTTTCAGGCCACTAGGGGGGGCAATTCGTGGTTTGTGGGTCATCACATCACCCCCATCTCTAATTATGATTTAACGGATTAGCATGGGTTTGGGATGTGGGCCTGTAATCAGACAAGTCATCATTTTAGATATAATGAAGATTGGACCATGCTGCAGATGTAATGAAACCCACAACTTCTTTTTGTTTGAGTGTAACACACCTTGGATTCATGCACATCCCGTTCCCTTTTTGCCCACATGAAAGGAGACTGGAAGCACAAAAGAAAGGGGAAAAGCTTGCTGTCATTCATTCACACAAGGAATGGTCTTGGTTTTTTAAGAGATTATGTTACAACAGTATATTTAAAAACAACAGCTCTTAAAATACTAGGTCTAGAACTTTTTTTCAAGTCACACACTCCTACTTATAAAACTTATAAAACCATTTTTGTCTCAGGCTTATTACAATCCTAGGATCATCCAAGCCTCTACTCTAGGCACTGATATTTCTATCTTGTAAAGTGGGTGAAAGTCAATATTGTTCTAGAGCAGGGTCAAAGCATAGGAATAATGACACCATCCACCACCCTCTCAGGCCTCCCTACTCTCTCTAAGATGAGCAGCAATCTTCTCAGCAGCTTGGTGTGTGTGTGGTGGGGTGCTTTTCCAGCAACAATATACTATTGTGTGTCACCCTTTTGTAATACATAGTGTTTATATGTGTGAGCATGAAGAGCAGGAGAGCGGTGGGGGGGAGAGAGGGTTCAACACAACTGTCTCTCTTTTTGGAGTCCCCTTCAGTGGTGCAACTACTGGAACTGTCATGATAAGTGCCAAATTTACTACAACATCATTCCAGGAAGCTCGGAAATAGCTTTTGACTATGACATTTGCTGCATTCGTGGAGGTGATGCCAACTCTCCCATCTGAAAAACTCTTTAACTTTTTTTCCATCAAACAATACTGGTCCAAATCAAATACCCAAGATCTGGATGGGGGAAGCCCAATAACTTTCAGACCATTTTCTCCTGTCTTTCAGGTTTGTTATATGTTAAGCATATAGACTTTTATACCCTAGCGGGTTAAACCGCAAAGCCTCTGGACTGCAAGGTCGTAAGATCAGCGGTTCGAATCCACACGACGGAGTGAGCTCCCTTCACTTGTCCCAGCTCCTGCCAACCTAGCAGTTCGAAAGCACGTAAAAAATGTGAGCAGATAAATAGGTACCACCACGGTGGGAAGGTAACGGCGTTCCGTGTCTAGTCACGCTGGTCACGTAACCACAGAGATTGTCTATGGACAAACGCTGGCTCTATGGCTTGGAAACGGGGATGAGCACCGCCCCCTAGAGTCGGACACAACTGGACAATTTGTCAAGGGGAACCTTTACCTTTACCTTTATCTTAGAACAAAGAACTACTCCACAAAACATATCAAAGAACATGGTTCACTCCACACATTTTCACATGGTACATCTATGCCATTTTAAAAGAGAGATGTAAGAATAAGACATATTCTAATTTCAGACTCTGTTATTTAACTCTAATCACTCTGCAGTGGAATGTTATATAGAGACAGGTGGTTACACACACACCACCATAGCTGTGATATGGAGAGTGTCATGTTCTATTGCCTATGGTTCTAAGAAGAACTTCAGAACTGAGATCAGTCTCTGGTTCCTGGCAGTGTAAGTACTTTGTTACCAGAGGGTCTTCCCTGGGTGAAGAAAAGCATGAGTATTGTACAATGAAATTGGCATAGGTTACTTTAATGTGGCTTTTACTGGAACTTTCTTCTACAGTTATTCTATCATATCAGAAATGACAATGAAGTTTAATTTAAACTCTCACAAATTATTCTAACACACACTTTGTGCCCTCATCTTCTTGTTGTTATAACTAATTGTATAGATGTCATTTCTGCTATGACATGCCACATTGCTCCACCACTTTTCAGTATGCAACACAAAGCAGTGTAATACTAAAAATGTGTGTTTTTTTCCTTTTGCAAAGCAAGTGATAACACTGTGGGTGAAAAGGCATTCTTCATTAGAGGATTAGTTACATTCTCACAGTGGCTGCTGCTTTTGTACATTCGAAAGCATGCAAATGCAATAGATAAATAGGTACCACCACGGTGAGAAGGTAACAGCGTTCCGTGTCTAGTCGCGCTGGCCACGTGACCACGGAAACTGTCTTCGGACAAACACTGGCTCTACGGCTTGGAAACGGGGATGAGCACCACGCCCTAGAGTCAGACACGACTGGACATTTGTCAAGGGGAACCTTTACCTATTGGGCTCTATGCACAGAGGCACATGCATTCCGATGTCAAATGCTACTAAATGCTGTGAAAGCCCAGAAGCACAACAGAGAAGCAGACACAGCCCTAATTAGTTTAAGTTTCAATTTATCATATGAACCTATTCCTCTAATCCACCTAAGATTGCCAAGGTTTATTTTAGCAAGTCATTATTAAACAGAAATGCTGAATCATCACAGCTTTCATAGCAGGAGGCAAGGCCATATTCACAATCAGGCTAAAACACATAAAGTATTATGCACCCAACCCAAGCAGGAAAGAGCCACAGAAAGCCTTGGACTTACACACTCCCTACAGCTCATTCTTCCTGCCCCGCAGCTGAGGAGAAGAATTTTAAACACAGCTTCCCACCTTGTCTGCACCGGGAACTATGGCTAATATTCATCATGATTGCTTTGAACAAACAATCTTTATAAATAAGGACCTGAAACTTCATCATTTTAATTAAAGATAAGTAATGTTAATTACAGTTTGTCACTTCAGAGAACAAAACAAACTATGTTTAAGGGAAATCAGAAGTTTCTGTTCTCCTCCCAGTCACATGGGAGGATATGGGAGTATGAAAGCCAAAAGCCACTCCTAGTTGCATACAGGACACTAAACCACGGCTAATGGTTTATGATTATATGTGAAAAGAGGAAAGAAAAAAAACACTCTTCCCAAAGCAGTGTTTTCAGGGTATTTTATACTATCTAATTATTTGAGAGAAGCATTTTGATCCAATGGACTAAAACTGCCTATTGCGAGCATGGCTTTCCTTCTGTTTTGCAATGTTTTGTTCTTCTCCCTAAATGAAAACGTAATAGTTGCAGTTTACTCACCTCACTGTTATGGCCCCTTAAATTAAAGTTGATTCGCTGTGGTGTGTTCCTATCTCTTCTACAGTGGCTGGAGGTGAAGGTAACGCCTACTACTCCTCTTCCGTTGCCTGTGGCCAGCCAGCCTTCCTCATAATAACGCCTCCGGCATACAGGTTTCTCCTTTTCACTTTTAGGAACTCTGCCTTTCCAAGAGAGGCAGAGGATGTTGGAATCGCTGCAGAGAACGGGCCCATGTTCCACTGCTGCATACATGCTTTGCTGTATTTTTTCCCTTCTGACATAAGAGAGTACTATGTCCAGTGCAGAAAAAGTAGGTTGATTTTTTTTGTTTGTTTTATTGATAAGGTCAAAATTTTAGACAGATCAGAATACAAGAGGGTAGAGGGAGAAGAGAAGATCAGTTTTTATAAATATCCACCAAATGCATAGTGAAAATTTTCTCTATAAAAATGACAGTTGGCTAAGAAAACATAATGCTTTAAAAAATGGAAACAAATCAGGTTCATCTTGGTTTGGAGTCTTCAGAGTGAGGGTACACTTGTCCTTTGGAGAAAAAGCTACTGCAGAAGAGGCGTTGCTCAATTGGATATGATCATCATACAGCCTGAGATTTCCAGTATAACATTATGCAATTCCAGAGACAAAGGTTTGCAGATGTGTAGGTTTCAAGTAACTTAAGGCTTTAAAAAGATTTCCTCCAGTTGGATTTTCATACATACATATATGGGACATTCATTCATCTTTCCCCAAAGCTGCCCTCTGGCATATCTTCCCAACAGACAAAATTTCTGCTGCTAACACTGAAACAGATTGCATAAAGAAGAGGGAGGGGGAAGGCACACAGACTGTGTGAGACCACAAACCGAAGTTTCCTTGCAGTTAACAACGCGCCAGACCAGATGGAAAAGCCCTTTCCAAACTCGGCTGTTCACTGTTCAACCCAACGGTCTTTGCAATCCAAAGGTAGTCCCATTTCCTTGGCATCTGATACCTTCTGCACCAACTCCACTGGCATTCAACTTTATCACGCTGTCCTGCCTCCTTCCTCAAGCCCTGTTGCCACACAAAGGCATGAAAAGGAAAGCGCCTTTTCATTTAGCAGCCATTTGTTAAAACTCTCTGAAGCTTTTAAGCTCCTAAAAGCAGACACATTTGCCTCAGATGAACCAAGAAGTTTCCTCCGAAATACTGAACTGTTTTATATCTTTCTCTTTTCTCCCTGCCAGAAGAGACTTTTAGGATGAGCTTTTCATCTCCTTCTTTAAAAAAAAGTGCAAGAACCAAAAGCGCATCAAATGCATTTTTGTTGGTTGATCCTGCAGGGTTCAAGAAGGAAAAAAAAACAGCCAACTAAAAAGAGATACAGGAGCCCCACAATATATGCAACTTCCACTTCCTTCTATTGTTTCCTGGGTTGTCCCTTTGCTTGTTCAATATGCCCTGTCCTTTTTGGTGCTTTTCTACAGCACAGAGTCATAATTCTAATCAACACATTTGCAGATGTAAAACATCTTTTTTTTTTAAAATGTTCCAAATGCCTCAAGGAATTTTTATGAGCAAATATTTATCAGTACTTGTACCACATTGTCAAGAAATAGGACAAAAACAAAAACAGGGCAGAGAAGAAAAAGTAGCAGATTACAAAGTTGCAACACTCAGTCTGGGATAAAAGAGCTTCTCAAATTCAACCCCTGGATCGGTCCCACTGCTCCAGAATTTGCTTTCTTCCAGTCATCACCACCAAATTACTTGTCACTACTTACTCGGCAAGCACGTTCAAATTGAATTAAAAAGTATGGAAGGCTTGAACATTATTCCTCTTATGATGATGACAATATTGATCTCCTCTCCACTCAGAGATGCTCTCATTTCATAGAGGTATTTGTGTCATTTATGCTGTGCAGAGAGTGTTCTGCTGATTCTTAAAATTCTTTTCTCACACTGCAAACTGTATGGAAAACTGACCATTAGTACCAGATGATATTCCATGGGCTTTTGGTCCTTATGCTGTCAGGTTGTTCCATCTGATGCTTGAGTAAATCTCCATCAATTGCACACAATCCCTAAATCAGATAAGTGCTGGTCTGTCTGGCTATGAGAATCTTTCTCTGTGTGTATTATATATACACACACGGTGAGAGAGAGACACACATACATATGTTATGCACAGACTTTCTTTCCTTCAGTTTTGCAATTTAGGTTGAGTCAGGCTTCACAGTTTAGCTATGGTAGTCTTTTATGCCACCTGTCATTCAGAGTTGGGAATCCCTGGATGCTTCCAATTCTGTAAAGCAAAAACAAAAACAAAATAAGACTATATATAGAAACATATCAAAATAGCAGGCTTGTATGACTGTGTGTGCTGTAGCACTGAGAGGCTTACTGGGACAGTAGGAATATTCAGTGTACTCTACATTTACAACATTAAAGAATCTCAACCATTGCAAAATGATTTTTCGCAAGTAATGAAACTTACTCAACAAGAAAATGACACAACGGAACTTATCTCAGCATAAATTGCTTACATTGAGAGGAAGGGAATAGATACCATAAGGATAACTGATCCTCACAATTACTCCAACTAGTCTCTAAAATAAGGGTGGGCAAATGTTTGAAGTTGAGAAAGAGGAACATTACATTCTCTAGAACCCAAGAGAGACGCGCTGCCACTGAATTTGTTACCATCTTTTGGCAGCCACTATCACTACAGTTGCTGTGGTTGTCCATGGTACAACAAAGCATCTTCCTGCACCACTGGACTCAGCAGGATTATTGACCAGAGAGTCCCACAGGCTTTCCATAGCCTGGAGATGCTCTGCTCCATTCTCTTGGTCACCATTTCAATGTAGATAGTGCTGAAAGAAGAAGAAAGAACAGCCACATGAAGCCCACTATGGAACAAAGAACGAAAGGAAGAGGAGGTTCATAATTGAGACACCTGGCGGGGGGAGATTCTGAGCAACTGCTAACCCCCCCCCCCACAAAAGCCCTTGCTGGAGTTCAAACAGCTGATTTTCAGAAATCTAAATAAGCGACTCACCAATTACATCTTTTCATGCTTACACCATCCATTTTTTTTTATTACAGTGGCATCTCATTCTTGAAATATTCAAAGAAATGTAAATAGCTTATAACTGTGAAATAGGGAAGGGGCAAGAGTAACCAGGGAAATGGCAAAACTAGGAGTTTTCTATATTTGGCATGGGGGTGGGAAACCAAAGTGTGAACTTGTATAAATGATTAGAATGTTAAAGGCCAATCATATCTGATTTTATCTCATTACATCTATGATTCTGCAGATATGGAATTAGGGCTTCCTAAGAAGACAAATTCAGCTGCTACATTAATTATGAACATATCCCTGATGCAACGTATACTATTTTAATTGGAACAGGAAACACACAGTGGCATCCAATTATATTCTCTCAATGATGGACAAATATTCTTTTCCTCCACAGTTAAGAGACTCCTTTTTAAAGAGAGGGAGAGAAAGAAAGGTCAGAGCAGGACAGATGAGCTGATTTCCAGTGGTACAGGATTGGATTTCACACACAATGAGGTGATTTACAATGCAAGAAACCCATGATGCTCAAATCTGCTCTGTTCAGACTTTTTTGCTTACTTAAACTCCTTTCATCTACAACCCTGCTAACTGGCAGATGCTTACTATATCAGATATGATACACAGTCCTTAGACAATCCTGAGATATATGCATATGCAGTACCATTCTATTAAACTGTCTTTCATTGTGCCTGAATTGTTTCTGTTGATGAGCATCTGTACTATGTAGCATTCAAAGAATCTTGCACACTTACTTACTGGTGTTTATATCTTCTCATTATATATAGTCTACCTTTTTATATATTCCCATTCATTGCTAAAATTGACTAGAAAAACAACCATCTTGTGCATAATTTCACTCCTACAACAATACCCTTTGTTGTTGTCTCATTAAGGATACGCTGCCCATTTTTCCTATGAATTTTAATATACCTCTTATATAATGTTTTGGTAATATGATACAGTATTAGTTACAAACATTTTACAAACTGGTTGTCTATGCAGTTTTTAAATGCCCATGTGATCAAGGCTTAAAAATAAAGTCACACCTGACAATGTGCTAGAATGTTCTTCCCTTCTTCCTGTTGTAGCCATCCATGCCACCAGCAAACTGGCTGAAACGTTTTATTAGATCTCTCTCGAGTTGCTTTTGTACTGCACAGGGGGCTTAGAAAACTGCATCAGTACTAAGTTTGCCTTTTCTTTTGCTCCAGAGCTACCACAGCTTCTCATTGTGGATATATTGTTATAGCAACCCTTGGGTTTTGGAGGTATGTGTAATCTCCCACCAATCATATGCTTACTTATTTGACTGTACACAGACAGATACACTGTGTTGCAGCAGAGTGCTTACAATGTGTATGAATTATACCAATATACCACTAAGCAACCTTGACTCACGCACACACACCACACCCAAGAAAAATTATGCAGACCTTCTTGGATTTGCTAAAATAGTGTGGAAAGATTTCTTTCCGTTCTGATTCTGAAATCAGTGGACACAGCGGAGAAAGAAAGTATAAATAACATTGAGATTAATCAGCACTACAAAAGAACAAGCAAAATTAACATCTTGCGTTTTCATAGCTGAGATGGTGCAAGCCTATTAGTCTGGGAGAAATTAGTCAGGAATCAGTAGCTTTTAGACTACTTGTATGAAGACTCTCTAGAACGGTCTAATAAGACTGTCACTCCTGGCGCAGACTGCAGCACCTCTGAAAGGTTGCCATGTGTTCTCTCCAAAGAAAGGTGACTTGGTATAGGAACCCTGGCTTGCAAGCTAAAGGTCTGGGATTTTTGAAATAGCAGTCAAGGAAATAAGCAGTAATAGACCTCAAAATTACATATACACCCAAATAGGAAATGAACTTCCACAAAAGAACGGGTGCCTTTTGGCAGCAAAGTACCAAGACAGGTTTCCTGCTTTTGCATTCCTCCAGTGAACAAAAAGCTGCCAAGAGTTACAGAGCTTGTCTGTGTTACTACAGAAGACCCTACCGTGCTTACAAATTATCAACAGCTGGCTGGCAAGGTGCAGAGGAGCCCCATGCTGCCACTTTTTGTCACCAGCTATCAATCTCATGACTGATTTCCAGCAGCCACAGCTTTGGGCTCATCCCTATAAGAACAAGGAAATGGAACAGGGGACAAAGAGGGTACGTACACTCTGCACGTCCATTTTTAGGCATATGCAGTGGCCTCTGCTTTATCTCTTTCACTAGCCAAAGTCAGTCACTTTGCCAGAGAGAAAGCACAGGATGTTCCTAAGCTATCTCTTTGCACTCATTCTTTACTAACGATGTGGAAGAACACACATGCCCTTGCTGTTAAGCCAAGGCCAACACGTGGACCACTGGCAGGTGTTATCTTTTGCCACTTTCAATTTCAAATCCTTGAGATTCAATATATTTAGGTCATGATTTGTAACAGACAAGCAACAGAGTGGGTAGCTTTGGGGAGAAGGGAATCACATGGTCCCTGACTCCACAGAGCTGCTCTTGCCATTTGCAGTAGCTGCTCCATCAAAATCCATGTGAACTACATTCCTTTGAAGAAGAAAGCATGTACAAAATACACTCCTTATTTTAATGCAAAACAGCACTTCCAGGACTGTAACTCTCTATCAAAATAAGGTGTGCACTCCTAAACATTTTTGTTTTTAAAGACAAATATGGCACTTTTAGTATCACCAACATTTGGCAACTTAGTGTAAAATGATGCAGCATGAGCCACTCATTCCTGCGTTCAATTGAGATCTGCTCCCAAAGGCACATACAAAAGGATTTTTTTTTAAAAAAGCAGAAAAATGTGCTGTTTCTATACTGTCCCATAGCGCTTAAAGCATTCTCTGGGTGATTTACAGTCAGATTCCAGAAGATCTCCTGTATGGAGAATTAGGTCAGGGAAATCGCCCCAGAGGGAGACCACAGCTGCGATACAAGGATATCTGCAAGCGGGATCTGAAGGCCTTAGGAATGGACCTCAACAGATGGGAAACCTTGACATCTGAGCATTCAGCCTGGAGGCAGGCGGTGCATCATGGCCTCTCCCAATTTGAAGAGACACTTGTCCAGCAGGCCGAGGCAAAGAGGCAGTCCCGAAACCAGCAAAATCAGGGAGCTGGACAGGGGACAGATTGTATTTGTCTTCAGTGTGGAAGGGATTGTCACTCTCATATTGGCCTTCTCAGCCACACTAGACGCTGTTCCAAGACCTCTATTCAGAGAACGTTACCATAATCTCTCGAGACTGAAGGATGCCTACAGGATGATTTACAATTTAACTATGCAGGCTACACATTGCCCCCCCCCCCGTGAGCTGAGCACTCAATTTACTGACCTCATAAGAATGGAAGGCTGATTGAACTTAAGCTGGCTACCTGGGATTGAACTGGGTTGTGAGCAAAGTTTTGGCTACAATACTGCAATTTAACCACTGCCTCATGAAGAGAAGGTGTAAAGCATGTCCATTGTACAAAAGATAACAGATATACAACTGAACAGCTAAACTGTTCCCACATCCTCACACTCTTTTTCAACTTTAAGAAATTATGCTTGAGTTTGCTTTTCTTCCCTTCTTCCCTCCCCAACTCTTCTTCCTCTTGTGTCCTGTCCTTTGTAGTTTGTACATCTTGTGAGCAGAGACTATCTTGCTGGAACTTTTGCATTTCTATTATACTGCAAATTCTCCTCTTCTTGGCATTTGTCTAGCTCTCTGCCTCCTGGGGCTATTGTTCATGCATGTCATGAAGTGAGCTACAGACCACAAAAGCATTCCAAAACAATTGCTAATCTTTGAGATGCTATAAGACGCCTTGTTATTTTTATTGCAACAGACTAAAACAGTTAACACTCAGATTTGTCTAATTATTATTGATACTGTGTAAGATGTTCTGGGAATCTTTTCAGCCAAAGAACAGAGTGTCAATCATAGGTTTTTGGAAAATTATATGGCAGGAAAAATTTAAAGAAATTTAAATGGGGAATATAGAAAATGTAGAAAGCAGGAAATTGGCATTCATAATGTATTGTGCTGCCCAAATATGGTGATAAGGAAGTTACTCCAAATGGGTGCAACTTTATGGCTCAGCTGGCATGGCTGGTCCGTATACCAGCAGATAGCTACCCAAGGACACAGCTTGTCCAAGAGAAAGCCAAAATGTTTTGACTAACCTAAAACATCAAAAGTATATAAACAAAGATTTCTATCATGTTTACAGACCATCTCCCAAGGGATACAGACACCTGTTTTTGCAAGCAGGGGAGAAATCTCTGCTGTAAAGTGGGTATGAATTATCTTAATGCGATGTGAATTATTTACTATGCTTATGCTATGCTCAATTTGTTTTTATAAATAATATCAATTACAAAAGACATTTTAAGTGATTGTATGAGAGTTTATCTGATAGCTTTTTGTTAAGAAAATAGCCTTTTACTACAGGGAAATCGTTTTTTCTTGTATCCTACTAAACTTAAGTTTTATGTTGATTAAACAGAAACTCATACTTTATTAGAACAAAGTTATTTTTATATTGAAGAAATACTACCTACATATATAAATTAGAAAGTTTTGTGTTAGAGAACTGTGATTTTTGCAATATACATCCAGGTAGTTTTTATACTTTTGGCTCTTATTTACTTAATAGCTTGCTAGCTAAATAAATCTTTTAAAGAAGAAAAGGATTCATTTGTGAATTTTCAAGTCAAATACTAAAGGGTATCAAAAAAATAAAGAATGAACTGAATATAAACAAAGTACAATATCTTCTGAGACTACAACCAAATTCCCTGTCAAGTGTGTGAAGGACACAAGTCTATAAGTCTCTCATACGGAATCTGTAGCTCAGGAGCCCTATAGAAGACATTCAGAATTTCCCCCATGGAAACTGACACAGAGTAAAGGTCTTTTAATTTTTTATAAAACATTTAAGCTGGTTTTTTTTTTCTGCTGGAAACAAAGCAGGACACTTCCAGAATACCATGAGGAAGGGTTATTACTGTATCCCTAAGGGCACACATTCAGCAGCTGGAAATCAGCAAAAGAATATGCACAATTCATATAGCATCTTCTAAACTGCCTATTTTGTGTGATTACTGAAACACTTCCTTGCTTTTATATCAGTAAGAGACCTAGAGACAGAGAGAGTGGGGATGGGGGAAACCAGGTTTTTCTCTCCACCCTGCAAATATTCCAACTTAAAGGTGGCACTAATTAGCTTGACTCTGACCTTCCTCTTAAGAAATCCACCAAGAGGGATGCATTCATTCAACTACCAGGACAAGACTGGGCTATATTGATGAACTATGTCTCTCCTTTTCCAAGGAGTCGGCACAGATTCACATTTCCAGGCTAGAATGCAGCCTTCCTGAGCCCGGAATGCTCTGTACTCCCATCATTCCCAGGCAGCATGGCCAACGGTCACCCCAGCCAACCTGGTCACAGAATCTAACATATGTTGCTTTTCAGGCAATCTGATTTCTAGCAGAGACCATCACTCTAGCAGAGGAATTTCTCGCTTTTTTTATCCTGCATGGACTAACTCACAACCCTTGTCAGAACACCACTATCACAAAAGACATTTTTCTTCTTCCTATGTAACTGTTTTTGGGAGATGAGGGAGATTCATATTTTATGCTGTTTTTGATCTCTTCAGAACTGTGAGTAAATGGAATCTTTTACTCTTTCTCTTATCAATGTCTCAGAGTGAGTTATTGAGACTGTAAGTGCCAGTCTACTGGTGCTCTACTTTGGGAAAGGTTTTAGCCAAAATTCAACACTCTGCCAAGAGTCTTGATTGCACGTAACAACAGGCAGGAGGAGACCACAGAATCTTTGAACTGGCACAGGGCAAGGATGTAAAAATACAGAGTCCCATGGTTCTTAGGTTAACACTTTAGTATAGCACAGGCTTTCTTTTTCCAATTGACTAGTCCTCAGCAAAGGCTGGAGACAGGAAGCCAAGTTTGTGCGCTATTCTTTTTCCTGTCTCCAATCAGCTCTGCCAGATGCTGTTGGCTTCAGTTTGGCAATCTATATTTGCCTTGGATGAGTTAGCTGAGGAAGTTCTGGGGTTGTAGATTTGCTATGCAGAGTCCAAACTGCAATCTCTTGGTGTAATAAAGCAACAATACTGAGAACCACTTTTTTGTGTGTGACTGGGGGTGGCAGGTCTAAAAAGAAGCTGATTTTCCAATAGCTTAGTTTACCTGCCTCAACATAACTTCATCGGTGTAAGCAAGGACCAGCTATTTCAAGCTATTACACTTTAGTTAGAGACAAAGACCAAATGGTTTAACAAGCATTTCACTTTGTTTAAAATTGTCTGATATATTTCAGCAATCTCCTTCAGAATTAACAGCATATATTGTTATTTATATCAGTTTATGACACATACCGGAAAATGTGAAGCTTTTAATTGATTTTTTAAAAATCAGCAAACTATTCAAAAGGGTTTAATATCTAGTACCTATTAGATGCAAATTGCTGAAGTTGTGCTACTGTGCAATAGTTTAGATTAGCTAGCTTTGTTGGTTTTGTTGTGTGTGTTTGCTCTATATTGCTCCTGCCTCAAGCTTTTAATTGATCGTTTGCTCCACAATTGTTTTGCAACTGTTGAACTGTTTAAGGGTTGTTGTTTTTTTTCACTTTTTGACCATCTTTAATTAAATGTATATTAAAAATATATATAGCTGTTTGATCTTTTGAGGGTTTGTAGTACCTAAAACCAGGCCTCACCTTGACCATTTACTGGGAGTCTGTATGTTTCGTGAGTGTATTTGCACTTCTACCTTGAAAGGTTTGTGTAAAAATCAAAGTGCTTATCTTTGTGTATTTTGGGGAACTCCCTGGAAGCACTACTTAGTCACATCAGACTAAGGTGTTAGGAGGCTGCTAGGCAGGAAGATTTCCCCAGCCATAAGTATACTTGTCCCTCCTGGCTTCACCAATGCCAGGAAATACAGGATAGTGTGGCTAAGTGGTTATTGTGGGCCTCTCTGACCCCAGTGATCCTTGACAGTTTCTACAGGTAGTATGTGGAGGGGGTCACCATCTTGTCCTTCGCCTCACAGAGGAAGTATCTCATGCCACCTTTGGCTTCTGAAGAACCTCACATAAAGGGGAGACTCCTGCTCCTGCTGATGGCAAAGCCTGAAAGTCTAAGCTAGAATTGCTATTCATTATACATACATGGGGAAAATGAATGATTTTTCAGAACAGAACATGCCCTTAAAAGCTCTGTGCATGCCTCCATACTGACTGCTACTGGCAGATCTTCAGAAAGCTTTACAAAGTTAATACAGTCTCATAATTCCTTTGAATCAGACAAGCCATTTTATAGTTAATACCATGGTAACAATATAGTTAATACCATGGTAACAATAAGCTTATTCTGCCCCATGCAAGGCACAACGCTCCCAGAACCACAATAGACATATTTCAACTCATAGAAGAAATACATTTTCAGCCACAAAAAGTGCCTTCTAAAACATCACATAGTATTTCTGCTCGAGCTACTTCACAGCTGGCAGCCTACACCTGGCATCATCGCTGCTAATCAAGCTCTCTGCTAAGCAATAATGTACATCAGCAGCAGATCTGCCAAGGGATATTGCATTTCAGTTCATTTGTGCAAAGCAAGCAATGTGGAAATCATGCAAGCCCTGATTTATCAGACCACAAAGCCCCTCTGAAGGGTAGGAAAGGTGCTAGGTGTCTCTATGAATTCAAAGCAGAGATGGAAAAGACAGCAGAGAAAATGGGGGGGGGGGGGAGAAGGATCCACGAGAGAGAGAAGACACACACACACAAGAGAAGTATTTTTAAAAGATGAAAACATTCATAGTATCACAGAGGGCTGTAGGAGGAGAGGAAAGGCCCAGTTTCAACAGTATTGAATATTTAAGTATAAATTGGCTTTACGTCCCTAAAACTGATGTTATTCAGGTGATTTTGAACCCAAATATAATGGACGAGATGGTTGGACAGTGTCATCGAAGCGACCAACATGAATTTGACCCAACTCTGAGAGGCAGTGGAAGACAGGAGGGCCTGGCGTGTTCTGGTCCATGGGGTCACGAAGAGTCGGACACGACTTAACGACTAAACAACAACAACATAATGGATAACGAACAGATAACCAGGACTATGTGTATTCCATCAATTCATATGCAGAATATTGTTATCCAGTGTGGAATTAGGCATTTATGTACTCCTCTTTACTTTTGAAGGAAATTAGCAGATGTAACTCCACTCTTCCTAACTATAAATCCATGTATGAGAAAGAGAGAGGGGGGCACACATGAAACAGCATCTACATGAAACCACTGGGAGAGGCTGTCTGGAGTCTTGGGGTTCAGTGTCACCAGTATGCGGATGACACCCAACTCTTATCTCTCCTTTCTATCTAAATGCAAATAAGCCATTTTGGTTCCAAAGCAGTGTTTGATGGCAGGAATGGACTGTATGAGGATGAATAAACTGAAAGTTAATCCTGACAACACAGAGGTGCTTGATCAAAAAGCCAATCAAGGAATAGGGTTGCAGACTGTGATGGATGAGTAACACTCCCACTGAAAACACAGGTGTGTAGCTTGGGGGTGCTCCTGGATTCATCCCTGAGCCTGGATGCCCAGGTTTCAGCCTGGCCAGGAGTGCCTTTGCACTGTTAAAACTGGTGCACCAGCTGCACCCATTTCTTGAGAGGGCTGATCTGGCCATGGTGACACATGCCCTAGTTACATCTCAACTGGATTACTATAATGCGCTCTATGCGGGGCTGCCTTTGGAAAGTGTTCAGAAACTCCATAGGGTCCAAAATGCAGCAGCCAGACTGCTGACTGGGGCTGGTTACAGAGACTGTGTGACCCTCTGTAACAGCAGCTTCACTGGCTGGCGATCCATTGCCGGGCACAATTCAAAGTGCTGGTCTTAGCCTATAAAGCCCTAAACGGCTTGGGTCCAAGCTATCTAAAAGACCACATCTCTCTCTATGAGCCTGCCTGGGCTTTAAGGTCATCAGGGGAGGCCTTTCTCTCAGTCCCACCACCCTCACAGGTGTGCTTGGTGAGGACATGGGAGAGGGCCTTCTCTGTCGCTGCTCCCAGACTCTGGAACTCCCTCCCACAGGAAGCTAGGCTGGCCCCATCTTTGCTGTCCATCCACAAGTAGGCAAAGACCTTTCTCTTCAAGCAGGCTTATCATTAATGACTGATAGTCTGAGAGAGGTTTATTTAATAGGTGGTTGTGCTCTGTAGTTTTAAATGTGTTTTAGTGCTGATTTTATTACTGTTTTTAATGTAATACTTGTTTAATTATTTTTTAATATTTGTATACCTACTGTTTTTAGCTTTTGAATATTGTCTTTTCAATGATGTAAGCCATCTTGGGCCCTTTTTAAGGAGAAAGGTGGGATAGAAAGAAAGAAAGAAAGAAAGAAAGAAAGAAAGAAAGAAAGAAAGAAAGAAAGAAAGAAAGAAAGAAAGAAAGAAAGAAAGAAAAAGAAAGAAAGAAAGAAAGAAAGAAATGAAATGAAATGAAATGAAATGAAATGAATGATTTCCTTCTGACAAAATGACAAGCAGATAGAGGGTGGGAATACCATTCCCCAAAATATCATGTGGTACTTCCAGCTCACTACTCCCAATATTTCCTAACTTAATAAAGCAGGTAAATAACTACTACAATTCATTTAATAAGCAACATGGAAAGATATAGGAACAATTCAGAGAACTTTTTAAAAATTTGGAAACATGGGGAAAAAATATTTGGGGATGGAATCCAGTAAAGGTTATGCACTGCTGTGTGAAAATTTGTGCTTTTTTACACTCTTCCTACCTGCTGTGGGGAGTAACCAGACAGCATCTAAAATCACACAGTCTGTAAACAATATGCTAGGGTTCCCTTGGGATCCTTGGTTATGATGATGTGTGAATTGGGCTACTATGTCACAGCAGAAGGCTGTATTTCTCTCCTGCAGTGGTAAAGGTCCTACGTGGCTATGGATTTTGGGTTCTTTAATGTACCTTGAAAACAACATTTGTAGTCATTCAAGGTGCAAGCTATTGCCAAAGATTTTCTATGAGCTGAAGAGGCATTTTACATTTTGGAGGTTCTATCCCCTCCAGCCACCAAATGATACTACACAATTTTTAGCTTAGTGCACCAGCTTTACAACTAACCTCTAGCAACATAACTTGTCTAATTTGCATCTGTTCTATCCCTTCCCAGGCCTGCATATTCTACCCAAAGTAAGAGAAAGATCTGAGTTTTTAGGTTTTCAAGTATGTAGGTTGTGAGACAAGTTAATGTTTATGAACTGAAGTAATCAAGCAAAAAAAAAAAAAAAAAAAAAAAAACAAGAAGAAGGCTGAGAACAGCTACTTCAGGAAACCCTAAAGGGATTTCACAGGACTGAAGCCAAACTGTAAAAATACATCTTGCTTTCTATAGTCTATGCAAGTGAAAAAAACATAGCTAAAAACATAGAAGGAAACTAAGCAGGGTTCCAAGGGATTAGAATTAGAGCCGTTAGTTGTCTTTCCTTCCTCTAATCATTTTATTTTTTGGTAAAGGGGAAAGACATTTTTATGGTTTAAAGTCAGTGTAAATCATGAATGCAAATATTCATCCCCTTTTGCCCAAAACTGGTCCCAGTCGTGATGGTGCTGAAGGAGAGCAGTAAGTGGACAAGAGACTAGTCAAAATCTCTAGCAGCCAAGAAACTCAGAAGCACAATTCTTCCTTCCTAGCATGGCAAGAAATGACCATTTGCTGGCCTTTTATGACAAAATCAGATGCCTGATGCAGGTACTTTTGATCTATCTAGTGATAGATCTTCTGCCCTAAAGCTGGGCACCTGGAATGTACAGACAATGACCCCTGGCTTTTCTGACCACGGCTTTTCTGACGACCTGCAGGAAATAGACGATGTGCGCAAGACAGCTGTCATCGACATGGAACTGAGTAGACTGCAGATGGACATTGTTGCCCTGCAAGAGACGAGATTGCCAGACTCGGGATCTGTCAAAGAAAAACACTTCTCATTCTTCTGGCAGGGAAAACCATTGAATGAGACCAGAGAATATGGTGTTGGCTTTGCAGTCAGAAATATTCTGCTGAGATCCATTGTTCCACCTACTGTGGGGAGTGAAAGAATCCTGTCTCTGCAGCTCCACTCATCAGCGGGACCGGTCACCCTCATTAGTGCATATGCACCAACACTGTCATCCACTACAGAAGTGAAAGACAAATTCTACGACGATCTGGCAGCTACTATCAAAAAAGTCCCTGAAAGAGAGGCACTGTTCATTCTCGGAGACTTTAACGCTAGAGTTGGTGCTGATCACAATTCTTGGCCCACTTGTCTAGGCCGTTTTGGCATTGGAAAGATGAACGAAAATGGCCAACGCTTGCTGGAGTTTTGCTGTTATTATGGTCTTTGCGTCAGCAACACATTCTTTAATACAAAGCCTCAACACAGAGTTTCCTGGAGACATCCAAGATCCAAGCATTGGCACCAGCTCGATTTGATCCTCACTAGACGTTCTAGCCTTCCTAGTATTACGATCACACGCAGCTACCAGAGTGCTGATTGCGATACTGATCACTCCCTGGTGTGTAGTAGAGTAAAACTGCGAACAAAGAGATTATATCACACGAAAAAGGAAGGAAGACCACGTATTGACATCAGCAAGACTCGCGATCAAAGAAAAGTGGAGGAATTTGCCCAAGCGCTTGAGGAAACCCTTCCAGCCCCGGCTGATGCAAATGCACCTGAACGATGGGAACATTTCAAGAACGCTGTGTATAACACCGCCTTGTCCACATTTGGCAAGAAGACCAAAAAGACGGCCGACTGGTTCGAAGCCCATTCGGAGGAGCTGATGCCAGCCATCGAGGATAAGAGGAGAGCTCTAGCAGCATACAAAGCCTGTCGTAGCGAGTACAACTTGCAAGCTCTTCGAGCTGCTCGTAGCCAAGTCCAACAGGCTGCCAGGAGATGTTCCAACGATTATTGGCTTCAGCTCTGCTCTCAGATACAGATAGCAGCCGACACAGGTAACATCAAAGGAATGTATGACGGTATCAGGCAGGCTTTAGGTCCAATACAGAAGAAATCTGCTCCCTTGAAGTCTGCTACAGGCGTGATCATCCAGGACCGAGCACAGCAGATGGACCGCTGGGTGCAGCACTACTCTGAGCTACATTCCAGAGAGAATGTAGTAACCGAAGAAGCATTAAATAACATTGAGTGCCTGCCTGTCTTGGAAGAGTTGGACAGTGAACCAACCTTAGCAGAAGTAAAAGCGGCCTTGGATTCCCTCGCCTCCGGCAAGGCACCTGGAAAGGATAACATCCCTGTTGAAGTGCTGAAGTGCTGTAAAGAGACCATCACTACCGAGCTGTATGAAATCTTTTGTCTTTGCTGGAGGGAAGGTGGAGTACCACAGGACATGAAGGATGCAAACATCGTCACATTGTACAAGAACAAAGGAGACAGGGGCGACTGCAATAACTACCGTGGCATCTCTCTTCTCAGCGTTGTAGGGAAGCTGCTTGCCCGTGTTGTGCTGAAGAGGCTCCAGGTGCTCACAGACAGAGTCTATCCAGAATCACAGTGTGGATTTCGAGCTAATAGATCCACCACTGACATGGTATTCTCCCTCAGACAGTTGCAGGAGAAATGCAGGGAACAACAACAGCCACTCTTTGTCGCCTTCATAGATCTCACAAAGGCCTTTGATTTGGTTAGCAGGGATGGCCTTTTTAAAATACTTCCCAAGATTGGATGTCCACCTCGACTCCTTAACATCATCAGGTCCTTCCATGAGGGAATGAAGGGCACTGTAGTTTTTGATGGTCCAACATCAGATCCCTTTGACATCCGAAGCGGAGTAAAACAGGGCTGTGTCCTCGCACCAACCCTTTTTGGGATCTTTTTTGCTGTCATGCTGAAGCACGCCTTTGGAACTGCAACAGAAGGTGTCTATCTCCGGACTAGATCAGACGGAAAGCTCTTTAATCTCTCTAGATTGAGAGCGAAGACCAAAGTCCAGCTGAAATGCATGCGGGACTTCCTCTTCGCCGATGATGCAGCCATTGTTGCCCACTCTGCTCAAGACCTCCAACAACTCATGAATCGTTTTAGCAAGGCCTGCCAAGACTTTGGACTAACAATCAGCCTGAAGAAAGCACAAGTCATGGGCCAGGGCGTGGACTCACCTCCCTCTATTACCATCTCCACACAAGAATTGGAGGTTGTTCATGACTTTGTGTACCTTGGCTCAACGATCTCTGACACTCTCTCTCTAGATGTCGAGCTGGATAAGCGCATTGGCAAAGCAGCTACCATGTTCTCTAGACTCACAAAGAGAGTATGGCTCAATAAGAAGCTGACGACATATACCAAGATCCAGGTCTATAGAGCCTGTGTCCTGAGCACACTCCTGTACTGCAGTGAGTCCTGGACCCTTTGTGCACGGCAGGAGAGGAATCTGAACACCTTCCACATGCGTTGCCTCCGACGCATTTTTGGTATCACCTGGCAGGACAAAGTTCCAAACAGAGTAGTCCTAGAACGAGCTGGAATTTTTAGCATGTATACATTACTGAAACAGCGACGTCTACGTTGGCTTGGGCATGTTGTGAGAATGGCTGATGGTCGGATTCCAAAAGATCTCCTGTATGGAGAATTAGTGGAGGGAAATCGCCCCAGAGGGAGACCACAGCTGCGATACAAGGATATCTGCAAGCGGGATCTGAAGGCCTTAGGAATGGACCTCAACAGATGGGAAACCCTGACATCGGAGCGTCCAGCCTGGAGGCAGGCGTTGCATCACGGCCTCTCCCAATTTGAAGAGACCCTTGTCCAGCAGACCGAGGCAAAGAGGCAGTCACGGAAGCAGCAAAATCAGGGAGCTGGACAGGGGACAGATTGTATTTGTCTTCAGTGTGGAAGGGATTGTCACTCTCGAATTGGCCTTCTCAGCCACACTAGACGCTGTTCCAAGTCCTCCATACAGAGCACGTTACCATAGTCTTTCGAGACTGAAGGATGCCTAATACTAGTGATAGATCTAGCCCTGATCTTACTCACCTCCCTCTAAGATCTAAGACCTCCCCTTTCAGCATTCTTGCAGTCCTTGCAAAAGCAACAGCCAGAAAAAGCTGAACTAATTTTCAGCCTAATCATGAAAGCAGAGCAATTTATTTAACTGAAGAAAATAATCAAAGCTCCTTAATTTACATAATTTATTCAGATCAACGAATATGGATTTTGTCATTGGGGACACACAGCTCAATGGGCACCCATCAGTATATTTTCTCAGAACATTTATGCAGGAATAAATTCCACTGTACTAGGAACCACCAAAAATTTGATCCCTATATACATTTACTGAAGAGTTCAACTGAACTAAGCAGAGCTAATTTCTGAGCAGACATACACAACTACCTGCCAAAGGTTAGAAGTAACTAATTAGATATAACATGTTACCATTAAAATTGTTACTTCTGCATCAAATATAGGGACCAGCAAACTAATCCATCTATTTGTTTTAGAAAAAATATGTTGGAAGGAATGTAAAAGCCTGCTATTTAACATGAAAGTAATGATTTTAACCTTAATGTGTTAAATCCAACACATTACTTGCAAGCAGTGCCAAGACAACTGCCCAGTGATCATAGAATCATAGAAAAGTGAAGTTGGAAGGGGCCTACAAGGCCATCAAGTCCAACCCCTGCTCAATGCAGGAATACAAATCAAAGGGTATCTGCCAGGTGGTTGTCTAAATTTCTCTTGAATGCCTCTAGTGCTGGAGCGCTCATCACCTCTCAAAGTAATTGGTTTCACAGCTGTACTGCTCCAACAGTTACAATTTTTCCCTAACGTTCAACTGAAATCTAGCTTTCTGTACCTTGAGCCCATCATTACGTGTCCTGCACTCTGGGATAATCAAGAAGAGATCCTACCTCTCCACTGTATGACAATCTTTCAGGTATTTGAAAAATGCTATCCTATCTCTGCAAAGTCTTCTTTTCTCAAGGCTAAACATACCCAGTTTACATGCTACATCTTTCCTCATGGGGCTTGGTTTCCAGTCCCCTGATCATCCTTGTTGCCCTCCTCTGAATTTATTCCAGTTTGCTAGCATGTCAGAAGTTGACACAGTACTCATGATGAGGCCTAACCAGTGCTGAATAGAGGGGGACTAGCACTTTGCGGGATTTGGAAACTATACTTCTATTAATGCAG
Source organism: Intellagama lesueurii (assembly GCA_037013535.1). NCBI lineage: Eukaryota > Metazoa > Chordata > Lepidosauria > Squamata > Agamidae > Intellagama > Intellagama lesueurii. Next base: position 284,131,572 of record JBAJHW010000001.1, on the reverse strand, counting down.
CCTAAAATAGCATTTGCCCTTTTTGTAGCCACATCACACTGTTGGCTCATATTCAGCTTTGGATGTACAACAATTCCAAGATCCTTCCTGCTCATAGTATTGCTAAGTCAAGTATCCCCCATCTTGTAAATATGGGTTTGGGTTTTTTCCCCTAGGTGTAGAACTTGGCACTTATCCCTGTTGAATTTCATTCTGTTGTTTTCAGCCCAGCGCTCAAGCCTATCAAGATCTTTTTGAATTTTCTTTCCATCTTCCAGATTAGCTATTCCACAAAATTCTTAATTAAACACTTAACTTTCTGGTTCCAGTAAGACTCCTTGTCCCTTAAGAGTTAGATGTGGGGCCACAGAATGTTCTTTAAAGGATAATTAGCATAATTTTTATGTTAGAGGTAAACATTCCCACAGCTTCTACACAAATATGTATACTTTCTGTTCTTAGATCACAGCATCAATCATACATAAACCATAGACTTGTGTCATCCTTAATTATTTCTGACTGCACAGATTGAGAGCTACAGGAAAAAAGTCCCAGCTGATTTAAAAGAGCAATAATCCTGCAACAGGAAGGAATTTAACAAGGTATTTCCTCTTTGGCTACTATTACAAGAAACCACATGAGAGCATTCTTGTCAGGCAGCTTAAGCAGAAGAACAGATCTCCCACAACAATTAGTGGCCAAAATCCTACTGGGAATTTACAGTACCACAAGTATACTTTGTAATCACAGTGGTAAACTGTAGCTAATCAACAAGCTGACATTCATATTCCAAGTCAAGTGTCAGTCATTCTGACTTGCAACCCATTAATTAGCATCATTTCACTGCTGCAATTTATGCAGTTACACTTAAAAATAATAATGTGCCATCAAGTTGATTCAGACTTATGGCAACTGTTTCTGTGGTTTTGTAGGTGCGGAGTACTCAAATGTAGTTTACCACTCTCTGCTGTGTAGCTTGCCCAAGACTACACAGGACGGCTCTTCTCCTAAAAGACAGATTGGGGAACCAAGTTCCAGACCAGTGCTCCCACTCACTGAGCCATCCAGCCACAGTGGGCTTCAATGACACTTACAGTGGCATAAATTCCCAATAGGACTGTGGCCACTGCCTCTGCTTTCATGTAACACAAAAAACAAGAACAAAAGAACATTGCTGCAAAACCTCAGACCAACGAGCTATTTTCACAAGGCTTTTCGGGGGAAAGGGAGGAGGGCGTTTAAAAAAGAGAGGAAGACTCAATGTGTGTTTCACTACCTCTAAAAGAGAACAGATGTTTCATTATTAGGCATTTTCTGAATAAAGACAAACAGAGATACCTCCTCCCACAGAAGGCTAATTTACCTGCCCATAAGAATTAACCAACTATGGCAATAGATTAATTACTAAGGTGCTACAGTTTATAAAGTGGCTGCTAGATATTGCCAGAAATACTGCATTTTGAGAAGGTTCTTAGTAAAACACAGCAGCAAGTCAGAACTGAAGGCATCTCTACTGGCTCCTCTGACTGAAGCAATGTGAGCAAACAGAATTTGGGGATGAGAAGACACCAAGCATTTCTAATACCGAGGGAGTACTCTTCTAATTTGTTTCAAAAACTTGTCTAAATTTAAGACCATTTCACCTTGGCTGACCCTTTTAGGCATTTAGACTTTTTACAGAGTCTAGCTACCCGATGGTATTGCTCTCAATTTCCCTGACGCATTCAAACCCCTTTACCAAAAGGAAGATACTATATAGAATAGGTGACTTCAAACATATTTTCTTTTTCCCCAGGGATTCACCAGGAAAACAGCACACACAAATCCCACAAAAAAGCATCAGCAAAAACCCCATTTGGAATGTTTCCTTGAATCATTATTAAAGACAAAATTTATTACCCTAGACGAGTGACAGATATGCAGGAAGCCACTGCTGCTGATTCCACTTCGGGAAATACGCACTCCATTTCCAATGACTGATCAATATGATCTTGCCACTGCTGACTTCAGAACATGTCAGTCAGTATATTTATTCATCAACAGTCAGATAATAGAAGGCTATTGGGTAGTTTTTCCACGATTGCTCAAGCAATTACAACTGCTTGCTTCACTATATGTTCTACTTCCATGGCTTGCAGTGTTTTGCTTTCAACTTCCATTCCTATTACTATACGGCAGCAGTGCACTGGATTCTGGTGCTCTATATATACCTGGAACAGGTTCTTCCAACTAAAGAGCTTTCAGACTTAGATGAAGCAGGAATTGAAGAGATGCACAGCTAATTGTGTGCACCTGCTCCTATCTTGTCAGCATCAAGGCACTCTCCATATAAGCAGATGCAAAGAAGTGTTTAGGCTTTTACAGTAATAGACCAGCTTTACCTGCTGTGACTGAGGAAAGAAAAGAAACAAGAATTGCCCAGAACAACAAATGAGGGATGGAACTGAAGCAATCTTCTTAGAGGCAAGCCTCACAAACCTTGTTTTTCCAACTAAGATCATGATGATTGAACAGTTAGAGACTGCATTTTTTAACCACAAGGTTTTTCCTGTTTGCTGCTCTTGAGGTTCTTGCTCCTCTCATATTTCTTCTCTTGGCAGTCCTGCCGAGACTGCTCCTGATGTCCATCTATCCCAAACCTGAGTACAAGTGTTCTGGATGAATTAAAACAGAGTTACAAAGGTATGTAATCATAACCATGTGCCATCCAGCCAATTCTGACTTTTGGTGACCCTTTTCACAGTTTTTCAGGTGGAGAATACTCAGAAGTGGTTTATCATTCCCTTCTTCTGGGGGCACCCTGGGACTGTGCAACTTACCCAAGGCCACACAGGCTGGCTATTCTCCCTGGAGATAACAATGGGGAATTGAACTCCCAACCTCTGGCTCTGCAGCCAGATACTTAAACCACTGAGCTATTCAGCCAGCTAGTTTGCAAAAAAGGAATCAGGAACTAAGTCCCTAGATGGCTTTACCAGCCCCAAACTACTCAAAGGCTTGCAACTGAAACAATGCTTTCTCTCTTCCTGTATTTACACAAGGTCTTTCCTTGTATGCAGAAAACAGCACATTTTGGGAGCTATTATTCAAATTGTAACATGAAAGAGTCCAGGCTATAGATGCCCTTGACATATAATTGAAATCCTAGTCTGAACAACACAGCCACAGTAAGCAGCAGCTGTCTTGCTCTAAATTAAAGCACTCGACAAAAGCACAAAATTTTTCACACATCACTTACCTTGATGAAACCTCACTCAACTTCTAAATTAGAGTGAATTGTATCCCTCTACATTCTCACTTCACCCCAGTTTGTAAGGAGCCACTCCCTCAGCCATCTGTGGTGACTAAGAATCACCTGCAGTTAAAGGGGGGCAGTCTCTAAAATGTGCTGCAACCAATTACTCTGGGTATATGGAGGCATGAGAGTTGGTAAAAGTGTATTTTGGTTTGTAATTTTTCTAGGCATTATGTAGGGCAGTTTTCTTTGGAATTTTCATCTAAGATGGTGGGCTTTACACCATTGCTTTGGTCTAATTTTTTTCAACACTTCCTACGAACAAAAAGTAGATTTCTTACTAAATATTCCATATAGATCAACAGCCCCATCTATAGTTCATAGCCAGTGGACCCACTACTTGATTAGCTTTATAAATCAATTTGGACCTGTTATATGTTGGGAGAGGTGATGCAGTACTTAGACATTGATTTTGAGACCCAAGTCTTAAAAGAGAAAGGATATAAATATAATTGCTACAGGAAGGAAGATACCGTATTTTTCGCTCCATAAGACGCACCTGACTATAAGACGCACCTTGCATTAGAGGCGCCATCGGGGGGGTGAAGGGGTGTGCGCGTGGAGGGGCGGGGAAAGTCAGGCGGCGGCGTGATTTCCCCTCCTTTTCCGGCACTCTAAACACCTTTTCTTCCCCCGGATCACTTTCCTCCCATACGTCTTTCCTTAACACCACTCTTTCCGTTTCTTTCAACTGTCCTCCCTCCTCTCTCATGAGAAAAACGTTTATCCCCCTCTTTTCCCCCTCTCGTGACTCCTCCCTCTCTTCTCCTACTTCCCCCTCCTCTATCCATTCCTCTGTCTCGTGCCGCTTCATCTCTCCTTCTTCTTCTGTCACTTTAAACTCTTTTTTTACAGTATTCGCTCCATAAGACGCACACACATTCTCCCCCCCCCTTTTTGGGGGGGGAAAGTGCGTCTTATGGAGTGAAAAATACGGTATATGTATGGAACGGTGCTATTAGAAAGACCAATAAAATGTCAAAACACAAAGAAGGACAGACAGAGCATGGATATGCACAAGCTTGACACAATGAACTCCATTAAAGGACAGTTGGGATCAATTATGTATCGAGAAGTACTTAATAAAACTCACAAGTCCCACTCCTGCACACACACACACATATATACCCAACACACAGTTCTAGTCAAGTCACCTGTCTCATATAGTCTTCTAAAGGCAGTTGCTAAGAGAGCTGTCACAAAAGGTAGGAAAACAGGGACCTCTCACCCACTCTTGTAATTTGAATTTTGATTGGCATTCCCTAGAGTAGAATTAGAAGTTAAATTCTCAAAACAGCTCTTAGTGATTCCAAAATAGACCCAACACAGTTCATGCCAAAGAGAGGTGTGCAAAAAGAACTGGCTGGGTGCCATCTCTTCTACCTGTCCAAACTAGAGAATTTAGAGTGCAAAATACAGATTCCATTTGGTTTGCTGTCTTTCAAAGTGTGAGAAACTCTGGAACATGCACACATGTGAATGCACACCACTCACAATGTAACTTTCCCCTTCTTTACCCATCCAGTTTTTTGTTTCGTGGACCCAGAGCGCTTTACTCAAACAAGTCGTTCCTTCATTAGCACTCAAAGCAGGTCTCTCAGTCTAAAATAAGAACATAAGAAGAGCTCTGCTGGATCAGTCCAAGGGCCCATCTAGTCCAGCTTCATGTATCTCACAGTGACCCCACCAGATGCCTCTGGGAGCACATGAGACAGCTAGATACCTGTCTCCTGATACCCCTCCCCTGCATCTGGCATTTTGAGGTACCTTTCTTTTAAGCCTGGAGATTATACATCCCCATCATGGCCTGTAACCTGTGATGGACTTTTCCTCCAGGAATCTGTCCAATCCCCTTTAAAAGGCATCTAGGCCAGATGACCAAACTCTGGGAGGCAGTGGAAGACAGGAGGGCCTGGCGTGCTCTGGTCCATGGGGTCACAAAGAGTCGGACACGACTTAACGACTAAACAACAACAAGGCCAGATGCCATCACCATATCCTGTGGCAAGGAGTTCCACAAACTAACAACACACTGGGTCAAGAAATATTTTCTTTTGTCTGTTCTCACTCTCCCAATACTCAATTTGAGTGGATGTCCCCTGGTTCTGGTATTAGTAGTAGTAGGCATCCTTCAGTCTCGAGAGACTATGGTAACGTGCTCTGTATGGAGGTCTTGGAACAGCGTCTAGTGTGGCTGAGAAGGCCAATTCGAGAGTGACAATTCCTTCCACACTGAAGACAAATACAATCTGTCCCCTGTCCAGCTCCCTGGTTTTGCTGGTTTCGGGACTGCCTCGTTGCCTCAGCCTGCTGTACAAGTGTCTCTTCAAAATGGGAGAGGCCATGATGCACCGCCTGCCTCCAGGCTGAACGCTCAGATGTCAAGGTTTCCCATCTGTTGAGGTCCATTCCTAAGGCCTTCAGATCCCACTTGCAGATATCCTTGTATTGCAGCTGTGGTCTCCCTCTGGGGCGATTTCCCTGCACTAATTCTCCATACAGGAGATCTTTTGGAATCTGACCATCAGCCATTCTCACAACATGCCCAAGCCAACGTAGACGGCGCTGTTTCAGTAATGTATATATGCTAAAAATTCCAGCTCGTTCTAGGACTACTCTATTTGGAACTTTGTCCTGCCAGGTGATACCAAAAATGTGTCGGAGACAACGCATATGGAACGTGTTCAGCTTCCTCTCCTGCCGTGCACAAAGGGTCCAGGACTCACTGCAGTACAGGAGTGTGCTCAGGACACAGGCTCTATAGACCTGGATCTTGGTATATGCCGTCAGCTTCTTATTAAGCCATACTCTCTTTGTGAGTCTAGAGAACATGGTGGCTGCTTTGCCAATGCATTTATCCAGCTCGACATCTGGGGAGAGAGTGTCAGAGATCGTTGAGCCAAGGTACACGAAGTCATGAACAACCTCCAATTCTTGCGTGGAGATAGTAATAGAGGGAGGTGAGTTCACACCCTGGCCCATGACTTGTGTTTCTTCAGGCTGATTGTTAGTCCAAAGTCTTGGCAGGCCTTGCTAAAATGATTCATGTGTTGTTGGAGGTCTTCAGTTCTGGTATTGCGTGAGAGGGAAAAGAGCTTCCTCTATCCACTTTATCCATCCCCTGCATAATTTTATACGTCTCAATCATGCCCCCCCTCAGGCGCCTTTTCTCTAGACTAAAGAGCCACAAACGCTGTAGCCTTTCCTCATAAGGGAGGTGCCCCAGCCCAGTCATCATTTTAGTCGCTCTCTTCTGCACCTTTTCCAGTTCCACTATGTCTTTTTTGAGGTGCGGCAACCAGAACTGTATGCAATACTCCAGGTGCAGCCTTACCAGCATTTTGTACAATGGCATTATCATGTTGGCTGTTTTATTTTCAATCCCCTTTTTAATGATACCTAGCATGGAATTGGCCTTCTTCACTGCCACCGCACACTGGGTTGACACTTCCATCGATCTATCCACCAGCACATCAAGATCTCTTTCCTGATCCATCATAGACAGCTCAGAACCCATTAGCTGATAACTAAATTTTTTTTGTTTTTGTTTTGTCCCAATGTGCATTACTTTACATGTTCTTATATTGAAACCCATTTGCCATCTTGCCATCCATTCTCCCAGTTTGGAGAGATCCTTCTGGAGCTCTTCACAATCCCTTCTTGTCTTCACAACCAGGAAAGGTTTTGTGTAATTTGCAAACTTGGCCACCTCACTACCTATCCCTGTCTCCAGGTCATTTATGACAGGACAGATCCCTGGGGCACACCGCTTTTCACCTTTCTCCGTTGTGAAAATTGCCCATTGACACCTACTCTCTGTTTCCTGGTTCTCAACCAATTCTCAATCCATAAGAGGGCCTGCCCTCTTATCCCCTGACTGTGGAGTTTTCTCAGAAGCCTTTGGTGAGGGACCACATAAAAACGCCTTCTGAAAATCCAGATAGACAATATCCACTGGTTCGCCCACATCCACATGCCTGTTGACGTTTTCAAAGAATTCTAAAAGGTTTGTGAGGCAAGACGTACCCTTACAAAAGCCATGCTGATTTTCCCTAAGCAAGGCTTGTTCTTCTATGTGTTTTGAGATTTTATCTTGGATGAGATTTTCCACCATCTTCCCTGGAACAGACCTTAGGCTAACTGGCCTGTAGTTTCCCGGGTCCCCCCTCCTTCCCTTTTTAAAGGTTGGCGTGACATGTGCTATCCTCCAGTCCTCTGGCACTGTGGGCGTTTTAAGGGACAAGTTGTATATTCTAGTTAAGAGATCAGCAACTTCGTTCCTCAGTTCCTTCATAACCCTTGGGTGGATGCCATCTGGGCCCGGTGACTTATTGATCTTCAGTTTATTAATTAGGTCTAAAACTTCCTCTCTTTTAACCTGTATCTGATTTAATTCATTAGTCAGGAGGGGCCGTTCCGCAGTGGAATCTGCCCAAGTTCTTCTGTCGTGAAGACAGATGCGAAGAACTCATATTCCCGTCCATTTTAGAACCCATTCCCGTCCATTTTAGTTCACTGACGCCCAGAATGTCAATGTTGATTCTTACCATCTCCTGTTTGACCACATCCAGCTTACCAAGGTTCATAGATCTTACATTCCAGGTTCCTATGCAGTATTTTTCTTTGCAGCATCGGATTTTCCTTTTACGTCCAGGCACGTCCACAGCTGAGCGTCCTTTCGGCTTTGGCCCAACCACTTCATTAGCTCTGGAGCTACTTGTACTTGTCCTCCGCTCTTCCTCAGTAACATGTTGGACACCTTCCGACCTGAGGGGCTCATCTTCCAGCGTCATATCTTTTAGCCGTTTGTTTCTGTTCATGGGGTATTCTTGGCAAAGATACTGGAGTGGCATTGCCAATTCCTACTCCAGAATGAGAAATGTTAAAAAGCCAAGTAAACTATATTCTTTGAACGTCTCTTCTCTTCTTGGAATATCATACAGGGATGAAATATTGATTTAATAATTGTTGAGAAAGAACTTCGTAGGAAGACTTGGAAAGATCACTCACTGTCTGAATCCTTGAAAAGTTACACAAAAAAGACCAACAGCTAGAATCACTGTGATGTAGCTTTAGATATAAAATGTATATTAAATAAATGGTTAGGACATATAAGGTGCAATTCTTCCCTCTTCCAAAAATTTAAATGATATTTCAATGAAATGGAAGCAATCTAGACAACAGATTACTCCACTGCCCCGCCATATTCTCCTTCCATCTAAAAAGCTGCACAACAAAGAAAGCTCTATAAAATCGCACATAAGAAAGTTAATAGTAACAATTACTCACTCTTAATGCATTTAAGGATGCGTGACAGTGGCTTTCAAAAAAAAAGTTGGTTTATACATACCAATTGTTTTCTGAATCACTTAATTCAAAATTGCACTACATACACCATTTATGAAGCAAAGATTACCCACCATAACGGTGATACAGAATAGATAACATTGTATGTTTTACTGGGCCCATCATTTCAGATATCATGCAAGATTTCGAAGTTCTTCTTGAATTCACAACAAAATAAGAATAAGATTTTATTACGCACCTAGAGTGGAATGCTTCCTGCCTGCTTAAGCTATGCTAAAAGGAGATTATAAATTTGGCCAATAGTGGCCATTTTAATCTGCTTCCTCATCACATATGTTCTCCATGTCAAACTGTGGATGTAACAAAAATGCACACCCCAAAGCATATTTGCAGTGACTGGGAGAAAAGCCCCAGCTTAAAGTATCCAGGCCCACAGTGGCAAATGTGCCATGCCAAATGGAGGTGATGCCCACTGAGGCAATTCAACTTGGCTTCTGTGCAGTTTGTGTGTATTGTCCCAATATTAGCCAAGGCAGAGATTGTTATGCTTTTTCTTCAAAAAAACAATTAAAGCTCAGCTCTTACTAAGCACTTTACATACAACAACAACGGTCATAGCTCAGTAGCAGAATGCATGCTTTACATGCAGAAAGTCCCAAAATCAATTGCTAGCATCTCCAGGTCAGGCTGGGGAAAATATTCCTGCCGAAAACCCTGGAAAGCTACCACTAAATAACACTGGGTTTAGTGGCTTGAATATGGAGAAGGTATGGAGCCAGAGGTTGGGAATTTGATTCCCCACTGTGCCTTCTGTGAGTAGAACCAGCTTGTGTGGCCTTGGGCAGACAAGCTGCACAGTCCCAGGGCACCCCCAGAAGAAGGGAGTGGTGAATCACTTCTGAGCATTCTCTACCTGGAAAACCCTGAAAATGGTCACAATAAGTCAAAATAGACTTGAGGGCACATGATGCTGATTAATAAATGGTTAAATGCTCTGACACTGAATGAGGCAGGTTCTTAGATTTCTACACAAAGGATCAAGTACTATCTTGAGGACTCCAACAGTATAGCACACTCAAGCTCTGACATCAGGGCAAGGAAAGAACCCAGTTTGAGACCCCGCATAGTTTCTGCTAGTTAGTTCACAGCAGTGAGTTAGCCTGTAGCTGCTGTATATCATGTGGGCAGCAACTGTGGCTCTCCAGATGTTGTCAGAATGAAATTTCAAGCAGCCCCGGACAGCACAACCAATGGAAACTGCAGTCACTCAGCCAAAGACCAAACAAACCAGTTTCCAATCTCCTTAACATCACAGCTTGGGAAACAGTTATCCCCCATATTTCTAATTATAGTTTTCCCCTGAGAATTAACTAAACAATAAAATAAATAATGTGTGAAGATTAGTTGGAGCACCAATTCAAATTGCCTATTGCTCTCTTGTTGTTTAAGCAAGACTTGGCTCCTTATTCATCCATTCTTCAATCAGTTTATTTGTGTCTTTTATATGATTGTGATGGGGAAGGGGGGAATAATGAGATATTCTTCCGTCTCTTACCTGCAAACATGCTTTAGAGGTCTAGGTTTTATTCCTGTCATTCACAGTATTTCTGGTCCCAACAGTACATTACCTGCCTATCTAACCATTCAAGCAGAGACCTCTGATTCTTCAGTGCAGCTACATGGTCCTCCTCTCGTAGTTACATTTAAGATATAATGCAGTAGCATTCCCACAATCTTTCTTCTCTCCTTTTCCCCTTTAAAAAAGGAATTTGTATTCTTGGAATTATAATATAAAATAACATCTCTCAGACAATAACTCAGGGCTTCAGGCAAACAAAACTTTATGGCATCATCATTTGCTTTTCATCAACTGAAAAGCAAAGAACAAATGAAAAAAATTGCAAAACTGCCTGCCTGAGTACACCAGCAAATATTGAAACAGGCTGTCTCACTAACCCACTCCTTACTTGCATTTTTCTTATACTTCCTATCTAGCAGAAGGATAACAAATAAGTCCTTTCAGTATTGCAGCCAACAGTAAAGGAAAGAAGGAAGTCGTATAACACATATTTTGTGCACACAGAAAACCCGAAATTCATTTTCCAGCAGCTCAGGTAAACAATTTCAGATGGCAGATACATAAAGACCTCTTCCTGTGACCCTAGAACAGTAGTTTCCAAACCTTGACTCCCCAGATGTTCTTGGACTAAAACTCTCAGAAGCCTTCACCACTAGATATGTGCTGGCCATGATTTCTAGAAGTTGTAGTCCAAGAACATCTGGGGAACCAAGTTTGGGAATCGCTGCATAAATGGGTGGGGGGTCTTTAGGTCTCCAAATGTTGTTAAACATAAACCTTGATCAGTCCCAGACATGAAGGACATGACAGACAGGTTCTGCAGCCCTGACATATAAAGTTGCTGCAAATCAACAGGAGGCTATATTGGCCTAGGTTGACCAAGACTCTGAAAGAGTATAAGGCAGCTTATTATGTTCACTGGTACAGTTGCCAAGATAAATTCATGACATGTAAGAACTGAATAAAGAAACCTTGGGAGGTACGGCGCATTTCGTTTTTATGTGCTATGAAGTCAATACTGACTTATAGTAACTCTAAGAAGACTTTCAAGGTAAGTGAAATATTTAAGAAGTGGTTTTATTAGTTCCTCAGCCCCAGTGAATCTTCATGGCTGAGCGGGGATTTGAACCCAGACCGCCTGAGTCCTAGTCCGTCACTCTATCAATGGGAATTAATTACAAGAATCTTGTTGCTGTGACCAAAACTTTCATCTGCTCTCTGCCTAGCCACTGAGTTCACAGGTATCATTCTGGGAGCAGCAGCATATCTGTTCAGCTGAATTCCTAAAGTCAACAAGTGAAAAATCTGTCTGCTGTTACAATCAGAACGTATTTGCACACACGGCAGGGTCCCACCATAATCACAGGTAGATATGCTCACAGATTTGTTCATATACAGTTCAAGGAACCTGAAGTCAAATCAAATTACTGATATTAAAAAAAAACAGAACTTCAGCTTGGATTTGCTTTGATGATAAGGGAAGAAATGCAATCTTTGGGACCTTACCCAGGTTTTTATGTCAGCAGTTAACTTGCACAAATCAGAGGCTTGCTCATTTAGACATAAAAGCAGTACAAATAAAGTCAATGAATCTGACAATTGTTGTCTTCATGCTTTTTAGAGAAGAAAACTTAAATTTTAATGGACAAATAAGAGAGTAGATACATATTGCTTTAATCTACTCTAGTTCTGCCTTATAAGCTGTAAATTTTTATGGATGAGTTATTCTTATAACACATTGTACAGTTCCTTTGGGGGGGGGGGTTAACATCAACATATGGGCAATAAATACGTTAAATAAATAAATTCTAATAAATTAATTGATAATATATGCATCTTACTATGGAGGGAAATAAGTACAGCTTTCTCTGCAGCTACTCCAGTAATAGCACCATGGGAATGGATTCAAAGAAACATGGGTAGAAAGAGGGGATGGAAGACAACTCTCTCAACTACCTCTGCTGCTGGCAGTCCCCCGAGCCCTGCCAAGAAACCTCTCTGCTCAAGAGGCTACTGGGGTGGGGACAGAAGGAAGATCACCTTCCATTCATTACTTTCTTTTGGCATTTCTGTGAATCCCATTGTACAATGTGATTACTATGACCATATACAACACATTATGCCTGTTTCTGCAGCTGCTACTCAGAAAGCTTAATAATGGTTATCCTCCTAACATAGAAGGAAGACAGCCTGAAGAACAGCTTGTCTAAACCTATCTAGAAAGTTCACAGCTGATATGAACCAAGCCTGGCCAACAAATCATTCTTAGTCAATATGCCAATTCTCAGGTAAAACATATACATATATATTAAAAATATAATACCAGCTACAAAACACAGAGAAAAACAAGTAGCATGAGATTCAGGGGACATATATCAAGGGGCACCCTATGTATGAATGCAGATCTACAGCATACACAAATTGTGAACCATGATTATTAAATGGAGTACATATGCAATTTTAAAAGCAAGGTACACAAAAGAAAAAGAAGGGAAACAGGGGCATTTGAGCTAGAACTGCTTGTAAACTATATCACCCAGGCATCCTAAAATCTGGTGACAGCTCAGGAATCTGGAGATACACCCAATGTCTTCACACAGCTAGATCTACCTAAGTGTTGGCTTGTTGTTGTTGTTGTTTAGTCGTTAAGTCGTGTCTGACTCTTCGTGACCCCATGGACCAGAACACGCCAGGCCCTCCTGTCTTCCACTGCCTCCCGGAGTTGGGTCAAATTCATGTTGGTAGCTTCGGTGACACTGTCCAACCATCTCGTCCTCTGTCGTCCCCTTCTCCTCTTGCCTTCACACTTTCCCAACATCAGGGACTTTTCCAGGGAGTCTTCTCTTCTCATGAGATGGCCAAAGTATTGGAGCCTCAGCTTCAGGATCTGTCCTTCCACTGAGCACTCAGGCTTCATTTCCTTCAAAATGGATAGGTTTGTTCTCCTTGCAGTCCAGGGGACTCTCAAGAGTCTCCTCCAGCACCACAATTCAAAAGCATCAATTCTTCGGCGGTCAACCTTCTTTATGGTCCAGCTCTCACTTCCATACATCACTACTGGAAAAACCATAGCTTTGACTATGCGAACCTTTGTCGGCAAGGTGATGTCTCTGCTTTTTAAGATGTTGTCTAGGTTTGTCATCGCTTTCCTCCCAAGAAGCAGGCGCCTTTTAATTTCATGGCTGCTGTCACCATCTGCAGTGATCATGGCGCCCAAGAAAGTAAAATCTGTCACTGCCTCCATATCTTCCCCTTCTATTTGCCAGGAGGTGATGGGACCAGTGGCCATGATCTTAGTTTTTTTGATGTTGAGCTTCAGACCATTTTTTGCACTCTCCTCTTTCACCCTCATTAAGAGGTTCTTTAATTCCTCCTTACTTTCAGCCATCAGAGTTGTATCATCTGCATATCTGAGGTTGTTGATATTTCTTCCGGCAATCTTAATTCCGGCTTGGGATTCCTCCAGTCCGGCCTTTCGCATGATGTATTCTGCATATAAATTAGATAAGCCGGGGGACAATATACAGCCTTGTCGTACTCCTTTCCTAATTTTGAACCAATCAGTTGTTCCATAACCAGTTCTAACTCTTGCTTCCTGTCCCACATATAGATTTCTCAGGAGATATATAAGGTGGTCAGACTCCCATTTCTTTAAGAACTTGCCACAGTTTGTTGTGGTCCACACAGTCAAAGGCTTTTGCGTAGTCAATGAAGCAGAAGTAGATGTTTTCTGGAACTCTCTGGCTTTCTCCATAATCCAGCGCATGTTAGCAATTTGGTCTCTAGTTCCTCTGCCCCTTCGAAATCCAGCTTGTACTTCTGGGAGTTCTCGGTCCACATACTGCTGAAGCCTACCTTGTAGGATTTTGAGCATAACCTTGCTAGCGTGTGAAATGAGTGCAATTGTACGGTAGTTGGAGCATTCTTTGGCACTGCTCTTCTTTGGGATTGGGATGTAGACTGATCTTTTCCAATCCTCTGGCCATTGCTGAGTTTTCAAAACTTGCCGGCATATTGAGTGTAGCACCTTAACAGCGTCATCTTTTAAGATTTTAAATAGTTCGACTGGAATGCCATCACCTCCACTGGCCTTGTTGTTAGCCATGCTTTATAAGGCCCACTTGACTTCGCTTTCTAGGATGTCTGGCTCAAGGTCAGCAACCACACTATCTGGGTTGTCTGGGACATCCAGATCTTTCTGGTATAATTCCTCTGTGTATTCTTGCCACCTCTTCTTGATGTCTTCTGCTTCTGTGAGGTTCTTACCATTTTTGTCCTTTATCATGTCCATCCTTGCACAAAATGTTCCTTTTTCAATTTTCTTGAACAGATCTCTGGTTTTTCCCTTTCTATTATTTTCCTCTATTTCTTTGCACTGTTTGTTTAAGAAGGCCCTCTTGTCTCTCCTTGCTATTCTTTGGAAGTCTGCATTCAATTTTCTGTAACTTTCCCTATCTCCCTTGCATTGTTTCCCTTCTCTTCTCTGCTATTTGTAAGGCCTCGTTGGACAGCCACTTTGCTTTCTTGCATTTCCTTTTCTTTGGGATGGTGTTTGTTGCTGCCTCCTGTACAATGTTACGAGCCTCCATCCATAGTTCTTCAGGCACTCTGTCCACCAAATCGAGTTCCTTAAATCTGTTCTTCACTTCCACTGTGTATTCATAAGGGATTTGGTTTAGATTATACCTGACTAGCCCAGTGGTTTTTCCTACTTTCTTCAGTTTAAGCTTGAGTTTTGCTATAAGAAGCTGATGATCAGAGCCACAATCAGCTCCAGGTCTTGTTTTTGCTGACTGTATAGAGCTTCTCCATCTTTGGCTGCAGAGAACATAATCAATCTGATTTCGGTATTGCCCATCTGGTGATGACCATGTGTAGAGTCGCCTCTTGTGTTGTTGGAAAAGAGTGTTTGTGATGACCAGCTTGTTCTCTTGACAAAACTCTATTAGCCTTTGCCCTGCTTTGTTTTGAACTCCAAGGCCAAACTTACCTGTTGTTCCTTTTATCTCTTGACTCCCTACTTTAGCATTCCAGTCCCCTATAATGAGAAGAACGTCCTTCTTTGGTGTCAGTTCTAGAAGGTGTTGTAAATCTTCATAGAACTGGTCAATTTCAGTGTCTTCAGCATCGGTGGTTGGTGCATAAACTTGGATTACTGTGATGTTGAAAGGTCTGCCTTGGATTCGTATTGAAATCATTCTATCATTTTTGAGATTGTATCCCAGTACAGCTTTTCCCACTCCTTTGTTGACTATGAGGGCTACTCCATTTCTTCTACGGGATTCTTGCCCACAATAGTAGATATGATAATCGTCTGAATTGAATTCGCCCATTCCCCTCCATTTTAGTTCACTGACGCCCAGGATGTCAATGTTTATTCTTGCCATCTCCTGTTTGACCACATCCAGCTTACCAAGGTTCATAGATCTTACATTCCAGGTTCCTATGCAGTATTTTTCTTTGCAGCATCGGACTTTCCTTTCACTTCCAGGCGTGTCCGCAGCTGAGCGTCCTTTCGGCTTTGGCCCAACCACTTCATTAGCTCTGGAGCTACTTGTACTTGTCCTCAGCTCTTCCTCAGTAGCATGTTGGACGCCTTCCGACCTGAGGGGCTCATCTTCCAGCGTCATATCTTTTAGCCTTTTGTTTCTGTCCATGGAGTTTTCTTGGCAAAGATACTGGAGTGGCTTGCCAGTTCCTGCTCCAGGTGGATCGCCTTTAGTCAGAACTCTCCACTATGACCTGTCCGTCTTGGGTGTCCCTGCACGGCATAGCCCATAGCTTCTCTGAATTACTCAAGCCCCTTCACCACGACAAGGCAGCAATCCATGAAGGGGGAGTGTTGGCTTACCATTCAGCAATTGATTGGTATATTCTACCTGGAA
Organism: Intellagama lesueurii; assembly: GCA_037013535.1. NCBI lineage: Eukaryota > Metazoa > Chordata > Lepidosauria > Squamata > Agamidae > Intellagama > Intellagama lesueurii. The sequence continues at coordinate 284,115,527 of JBAJHW010000001.1, read as the reverse complement.
CCATCAATTAGAGGCAGGCCACCACCTTTACTTGAATTCTGCTTTGATTCCTTTTTTCTTATGGGTTACATCTTACAGAATAGATGTCCAGCATAGACAATCTGAAAATGTTCTCTGGTTTTATACTGCTATAAACCAGCCTTGAAATAAGCCCACGATAGGTACTAGCCTGCAAAAGTTACTAGCCAGCTGGGACTGACAAGGAACAGATGGAGAGTTCTGTCCCTCCTCCAACATTCCACTACACTCTGAGCAGAAGGCTGAGGGCTTCCCTCCTCCAGCAGCCAACTTGGATAGAACATTCCACTCTTCCTGTACCAGCCCTCTCACTCACCTGCATGAGATTCTATGCTCCCACCTGCATCGTGTCATTTTCCTTTGTTGGCTATGGCTACTAGGGAAGCATTTGAAATATGAGGCTGATTTAACCTGTACAACTGTCATATTAAACAGGTATATGTGCAGCTCTATCCTATCAGCTGTGCTCTGATTCAGCTATATTTGGGACTAGAAGTCCTAAGGGACTGTAGCCTCCTCTCCTTGCCTGCCTCTCTATCATGTGTAGCTGTAGCTGCTTGTTTGAATGACTACAATGTGCAAAGAAAGGTTTAGTGTAAGAACCTTGTTGTGAGCTGTCTCGTTATCTTCCCTGTTTTCATGCTCCTTGTAACCAATAGGAAAGGCATGAATCCACAAGAATGTTTATCATGAATGAACACAGCTCAGTGACTAGACAATCCTGCCTTGAAGTGAGGGCTGAATTCAATCATATTGGTCCCCTTTTTTGTTTCATGTCAATGAAACAGCCAGGGAAGGGTGTAATCCATTTTATTCTAAGGAATAAGAACTGCTTATATACATATGTTCTGACAGAATCAGACCTTGTCAACGAAACTAAGATATATCATCAAATGAAAATGAAAGTTCTCACATTATTAGTATAGCCACGCTGAGATTGATTCAATTTAATAAATTTCAAAGACACACATGTTATTGCATTATAGCTAATGCCAAAAATAAGTGTTGCAACACTACAGAGACTAACAAATTTATTAACATGAAGCTTCCATAGATTAGGGTAATTTCATCAAATGGACTGTCCTTGAAAGCTAACCCCCCCCCCCCCGAAAGTCAATTAAGAAGGACAACAAGACTTCTTTTTTACAGAATTTGAATGAAGGCTCTTTGTATTCAAATAAACTTAGTTCTAAGATAAAAAGCACCATACGAACAAAAGAACAAGTCTTGAACATGTAAATCATCTTTAGACTTCTTAACTATGGACCACTATAAAATGAAGCAGTCCTTATTTTGATGATCTGCATTAAAATCCCACTAAACTGGGAGGGGAGTAGTTTAACATTGTAAATTTCACAAAGCATGCTTTTGAAGGTGGAATTTCAAGCCAGTCTTGGCAGTGTCCAGTCTTGAAGCTACAAACACTATTCATTAAAACCTCTCATTTGATACCACAGCTTAAGGAATGGCCGCATTAGGCAGACAAAAGTAAAAAAGGCTTGCCAAGGCAACATAACATATAATATACTTCTGTCAAGAGGCCAAGAGCTCTCAGTGTGTTAGTCTTATCCTATTGCTTACCACACTGCCCAGACTACTCCTGCACTTTTCAGAATGCAGAGTGAGCAGAGATAGTAACTGAGTGCAAATGAACCAGCAAACAAAGAGGGAGGAGCACAAATGGGCAGAGAGAAGTCAACCAAAATACCAAATCTTCCTTTTAATCGAAATAAGAGAGTTAGACACAGACACTCTCCAAAAATAAAAATCCAGTTTCTAATATTGCTAGTCAGACTGATTGATTGATTGATTGATAATTTATTTATTTATTTATTTAATTCTATCCCCCCCCCCCCCCCAGTAATTTGTATACTGCCCAATTTAGTTACATACACTACTCTCGGCAGTTAACCATAGTAAAAATTACCCTCCCAACTAAGCCACTAAACCCAGATAGACTTCCTTTCTACCTCAAATCAGACAAAAGGTTAGAGTTGAGAATGCATCACATTCTCAGTAGTTAGCTATATTAGCAACAAAATGTGCTCACTCCAAAAGACCTTTACTTGTTCTTTCTTCCACATTCTGAAGTCCAAGCTTTACAGACCCCATGTCTTAATCACAGAGGTTTGTCCTTGTTTGTAAAAGTGAAGACACAGCATGCCTAGGTCAAAATATAACCACAGTCTGGCAGGTCAGGTAAAGCAGGTGCATCGTTTTCAGGAGAAATGCAAACCGTTTCCCCCCCCCTAACCCTCCATCCATTTATGAATTTGATGGGTACCAACCACCAGGTTGCATCTTAGTAATGCTCCAACCTCTAAGAAAATTCCTTAGATGGTGAGGAGAAGAGGAAAGGCGGGCAGTTTTGCTGCAAACCCCTTTTGCCTCCCCGACACAAAGCTTCATTCCAGTCACCGCCGCTTCGCCTCTACATCTTCCTGGCTGACAGGCAGGCAGGCAGGCAGACTGTAGACAACAACATGTTCACGGGGGGGGGGGGGGGGGGGTAGGGGAAGTCCCTCCGGGCAAAAGAACACAAAGCAAAAGCCCCCTAGCTCTATCACACACACACACACACACACACACTTGCTTTCCACCTCCGCCCGACCTCCCTCCGACCCCATCCACTTCCCACCACACCTCTGGGCAACTCGCCTCTGCTGACTCCAATGAGACCGTCCTCTCCTCTCCCTCCTCCCCGACATCCTCTTTAAAACAAACAAACAAACACACACCCCGGGCAATGGGAGCGACGGAAGACATCTTCCTCCTGCCCTGAAGACGAAAACAAGCCCATCAAACAAATACCTCCACGTTCACCGATTGCTGGAGCATCTGACATCAACGGAGGGGGAAGGCTATGTAGGCATCAACATGAGCCCCGTCCTTAGGCAGAGATCCTGCATCCTCCGCCCGGGGGGAGGGAAGAAAAGAGCGTGTCCCGTCCCCCCCACCCCCAAAGAGGATGGGGAGGGAGAGCCAGGAACAGAAAGGCGGCGATCGGGAGGGTTGGGAGGGACGGGGGGGGGGGGTGCGATGCCTTTTCCACCCACAGCCCCTCACGGGGAGGTGGGGGGACGGGGAGGCTCTGATTCAAACAGGGGAAGGCGGCGGCCGGGGGGGGGGGGCAAATGTCTCACCTCTCCAGGGAGCTCCGGAGCCGGCAGGCAGGCAGGCAGCCCGCGGTGGCCTCGTCCTGTGCGGCTTCCGCCCCGCCAGCCCAGTCGGCCCGTCGTCGCTCCTCCCGACGAGCCCAGCGTCCAGAATCTGTCTGGGTCTCTGTCTCGCTCGGCCGTGCTGCCGCTGTTGCTGCTGCTGCCGCCGCTGGGCCCGACTCCCCTTTCACGTGATGCAACCACATGATCCAACACGTTCCTCTCCCCTTCCCCTCCCAAACTTCGGCGGTGTGCCCCCCCCCCCCGCCCGCCGGCTTGCTGCTGCTGCTGCTGCTGCTCATGGAGGAGTGAAGTATCAGGCGCGAGCAAAGCAGCGACCCCGAGAGTTAACACTGTTCCGGTGCCCAAGGACGTGCGACAGAAGAACAAAGAGGATCGCGTCTGCAGAGCACGTGCAGAGTGTGTTTTGCTTGAGACTTCGCCCCTCAGCGCTGGAGTGGCTGTCGTTAGTGCGCCTCACCCGTGGGGAAACGGAGACTGTGCCTAGACCGGAGGTCGGCTTTAGGCCCTGCCTGGCCTAGTGCTATATCCATTTTATTTAAACACTTCATTCCATTATGTTAGAATTTTATTATATTTTTTTCAGAATGAAAGGCGACTTGGTTTCATGTTTTGCAAGGAATCACTGTATGGAGCATTTGTAAGAACTCAATAATATTGTTGCAATTTGAAACAGTACCTTTTACGGTTCAGGTACTATGTTGCCTCCCCCAATAACGTGTTATCTTCGCGGTATATTTAATTACAGACCCTTAGTCGGTTTTGTATGTGTTTTTCCTCTTGGAACAATAGGAGCAAGTTACCTTTTGCCACTTCAAGGGCATCAACTTGCTAGAACATCTATTATTTTAAGACTGGAACATATAGGTACATATTCTGGAGAAAGGGAGGTACCTTACAAAGAAAAGGGTGTTTTCTTTGTTCTTTATTGCACCAGCTCTGCTTAAGCCAGGCTGACCAAACTGCAAATGGCTTCTGACTCAATTAATTTAAGATATACAGATAAATTCATTTTGTAAACTGTTGTGTGAAAAAATAATTATGTTGAATAAGCAATCCCTTGATTTTCTTTCTCTTGCCAGCAAACACAGAAAAAAAAAAACAATAAAGACTAAAAATCTGCAATACCATGGTGATGAATAACTAGTTATAATCACCTTTGGAAAAGAAAATCATAGACCATAAGCAAAATTGTAGAGCCAGATGAGATGCACTGAACTGGTGCATCATGATGCCTTAGCCATGACTGAAACTGAAAGAAGAATTTTACTTAATTCAGTGCCAGAGACTTTAAATAATGGAGAGATCTTCCCTCTCTCCCTTTTCCCTATTTGTTTGAAATAATTTTAAATTAAACGGCTATATATGCACCTACATGGATATACAGCAGCCATCTGGATAGTAGAATATCACTGGTAAGACTGAATAACAGCTTAGAGGTACTTCGAAAGATAAGTTGGAATGTAACAACAAAACAAAAGTTTGCCCACCTGTTAACATCTTAAACACTATTAGACTTCAAATTCTCCATTACGACGTCAAACAATCCTAGTAATGTAATTGGCTCCTATGAAGGACTGATAGCATTCCTATTGGAAACATTAAGTCGTAATCCAACTCAAGAACACAACAGGCCAAACCGCCCCAAATGGGATTGGTTTGATTGTGAGTGCAGAGACCGAAAAGTTCTCCTGAGGAGGATTTTTAGACTATATAAGGAACAGGAGCTAGCATACATACCACACGAATTCTACGAACTAAAGAATCAGATACGGATATTGTGTAAGGAAAAAAGACAAGCCTTTATTCATAACCAATGGAAGCAACTACTCACCACAGTATCCCTTAGAAAATCCAAACTATTTTGGGGCATAGTGAATAATACAGCTAAAAGCAATTTCTCAGATCCAGCTAACATCGAACCAAATATTTGGTCCAGACATTTCTCAATCTTGTTTTACAATAAAGACAATTCCACCAGTGTTAAGGGTGAAGTCCTGCCTAAGGAATTCCAAGAGTGGCTTCCAGTCACCCCTACAGAGATGAAGGAACTAATTTCTCAGTTAAAACTGGGCAAATCACCAGGATCTGATACCATATCTCCAGAGCTATTAAAGTTCAATATGGATTGGTGGATGGCACCATTGGCTGCCCTTTTCACCATGGTAGACAAAACGGGCCTATTACCAGAAGCCTGGACCAATGCAATAGTAGCTCCAATCTACAAATCAGGTGACCCCCTAAACCCTAGTAATTATAGAACAATCAGTCTTCTATCTATCATAGGAAAACTTTCTATTAAGCATCTTTTAAACAAACTTGCAGCCTGGAAAGAGCAGATGGCAATAATTGGACCAGAACAAGCGGGATTTAGGAAGGGGAAATCCACCCTTGATCACTGCTTCACCTTAGCACATCTGATAAATACGTAAAGCAGGCCAAATCTAAACTATATGTAGCCTTTTTAGATCTAAGGTGGGCTTTTGATTCAGTTGACCGAGAAAAATTGTGGAACAAACTAGCCAACCTCTCAATTGACAGAAGGCTGATATTTCTTATTAAGAGACTGTATTCTACAACCTCCTGCCAAATCAAATGCTCAAACTCGGGGATCTTAACTGACCGGATACCCACCAACAGAGGGATCAAACAGGGTTGTTTATTAGCCCCTTCCCTGTTCAACTTGTTTTTACATGATTTAGCCCCCTTCCTATTGGAAACTGAGGGACATCCTCCTAAAATCTACTTTTGTACACAGACGATGCAGTTATTTTGTCTTGTACCAAACCTGGTTTAAAACGTCTGATGCACAAATGCCTCAAGTTTTTAGCCAATAATAACTTACAACTCAAATATGATAAGTCTAAAATCGTGGTATTCGCAAAATCATGGAAACTGTACAAGTGGATTTTTGAGGAAATAAAGATTGAACAGGTTAAACACCTTAGGTACCTGGGCATTACGTTTTGTATATGCCAATAAAGGTTCTGATTGCTTGAGCAGCCATTTCATGGGCGATAAAACATTAATTGAAATACATTTTCAAAACAGGTCCAGAACTGGAGCAAGCAGTGGTGTCAGAACACAGTTTGGGAAAGTTATATTTCCAAGATGTGTTTCTGGGGTAAAGTATAGTCAGTAGGTCGTAGGCATCTATAATTATTACACCAAACTTTACATCATCCATTGCAGAAGTTTGGGCTGTTCTTCTAGGTATTTGTTTCTGCTTTTCCAAGATATTGCTTGAAATTCCACAAAATCCTGTAAAACTGGCTTCAGCAGAGTCATGATGGGATAAAAAACCCAAATGTAACCATGTGCCTGAGCTGGAAGTCTGCAAATAGTTTTAAGCTCCTGACTCAGAGCATACAACATATAGTATTGCAGGTTTATCAAATCAAGCTTCATGTACGTATCATTTTGACCATTAATTGGTCAAGTAAACTTTGGCTTATTTGCTCTATATTTGACACATTAACTAGTTGAAATCATTAAGACGACCAGAGTGAGGTCTCTACTAGTTTGAGCGTGGAGTATTAATTTTTCATAATGCCTTCTCGTTTCCAGAGTTCCTGTTTCTTTTTCTTCTGTCCTACCTATCTATTGGTATCTCAATACTTCTGTGCTTTTTCTGCTACAGGACTGTTCGAATGCTGAATACAATTTCTATAAAGACGTATCATATTACCACTTCTGATTATACAGTAAGCCCACAGTTACAATTTCCACTCAAAGGAGAGCAATTTTCCTGGTTATAAACAACATAGCATCAGCACTCTTCAAATGTCAGCAAAGGAAAGGTTCAATGTCTATCTTTTTTCTTGGGAGTGATTTGTAAGTACAGAAAAGCAGAAAGAATGGTCAGGAACACCTTCATGAGGTATCCCCACCTCATGAATCTATTATATAAATTATATATAGTACATTTAAAGTGCCCACTCATCATATGGTCCCTCACCCCCTCTGCCATTATCACCACCTTCTTATCCACTCCTTTTGCCAACATTCAAACCTCTTCTTTTTTAAATGTTTAGTAATAGTGCTGAACTGACAAGACATGGTAAGCATTTAAACTAGTGCTGTGTCAGTTGAGCTATAGCTCTAAACTAGGAGAAAACAGTATTTTTAAAAATACAATTCACAAATTGCATTGGGATTGCAGTCTTTGCCATTGCAAGTGAGAGGCAGACAAAAGGAGTAGGGTTCACTCCCACAGCATGCCCACCCTGTGCACTATCAATGACTTAAGGAACAATATAGATGATCATACAAGGCAAAGCAAGGCAAAATAATGTAAGTGGAAACACTACAAAAAACAAGCCCTGCCAGCCAAACAAAATATACTGTATAATTGGGACAAAAGATCAGATCTACTCCTGATTATTGCTAACATTGTGTAGTCAACAGAATAAATATTGAAAGGAACTATGGGAAACATGGTACAAAGAGGAGGACAATACCCATTTAGTCATTTCCAGAGTCAGGGGTGACCAAACTTTACATACTCCCTGTGTTGAATGTGGTAAATAAATAATATTTTCTATTGTTGGTAGTGTAAGATTTGAATCAGTATGGGTGACATTTAAAATTTATAGTTCTTTTAAATCACTTATCACCTTACCCGAGTACAAATGTACACGGAGCAGAATATATAACTTAAACTTTAATGTAGTTTTAAAAATCTCACTGAGGGATGAAGATTGGTGATTACAGTACTCTATTAAAGGCACAATATCTACAGTGTAAGAGGTATGCTTATTCCTCAAAATAAGAAACAGGATGGAGTGCTATGAAGTTTGGGAACCATTAGTTAAACAGTTTAAAAGATAACGGCAGAACTCTGACCCTGGGCTGGAGCCAAATACATTGGCCAAAATCCTATTTGTGCAGGTACAATGTAAAGTTACACCATGTGTTATGCCAAAAGAACAAGGAATCATGCAATTCAATAGTGCAAGCAGTTGTGTGATTCCCATTGTGACTGTTGTGCACCAGTGGAAGTGCTTCATGGATAGCACTACTAGCTACCACAGGTGTAGCATCAAGTTACACCCTTGTAGCTACAGTATAAGACTCCAGCCACTGTTGCAATATGAACTTGGAAATGTAGCTTTTTGGACTACAACTCCCAGAGACCCTCAGTCAGGATTCTAGAAGTTATCATCCAAAAAATAAGTAAGATTTCTTATGGTCCTAAAACAGGCTCCTTTAAACAGACTGGCTGCAGCACTTTGCTCCAGCGGAAGTTTCTTTAATACTTAAATCATTTATATGGCCCAGTCGCTATCACAGAGCTTGGACGTTATTTGTCTACAAATATTTTTTAATTATCAGAGTCAGTGTGGTGTAGCATATAGAATGATGGATGAGGATTCAGGAGACCTTGGCCATAGAAGCTCACTGAGGGGTGGCAATGATATACTATTCCTTGAGCATCTCACATACCTTGAGAAGTCTGTTAGAGCTGCCATAGGTTGGAATCAACTTGGTGGCACATAATTGTGAGGATATGAGTTTTCTAGTGCTTGTTTCCCAGGCCTTGCAGGTGTTTCGTCTTCACCAGAGATCTAACTGTTCCTCTGAAGAAGAGCCAAGGCCATATCTCATATCTGATAACCATAACATTCCTTGCTAATGGTGTACCAGCCTGGGAACGAGAGAAGGAGCTGTGGAAAGTTACAAGCTGGGCGTGGAGTTGCGGACAAAGGACTGTATGCTGACTGGATACCATCACAAAGCAGAGACTTTGATTTAAGTTATAGAAAGGGGGTTAAGTGTAGGTGTGTATGAGAGAGTGTAAACTGGAGAAGGATAAGAAGATGGACAACAGGTTTACAGCCTTTGTTGACTGATTGGCTTAGTCATGGTTACTTAGAACAGCCTAGCAATTAAATAGTAAAACTATTAGCTAGTTAATCATTTTATTGTTTTATGGGAAAGTCTTAGACCAACCTTTTCCGACCCGCGGACCAGTTGGGGGTGTGGGGTCCATGTGCGGGGGGTGCCCCCATGTGCTCGCTGGGGGGTTGGGGTGCGCTCGCAGGGGCGGGGCAGCCGTGCATGCGGGTGGGCGGGCCGTGCGTGCGGGGGGGGTGTATGCGTGCGGGGGGAGATCTGTCTCCGCAGCCCGGTCCAGCCAAGGCCACAGACTGGCACCGGGCCGCGGACCGGGGGTTGTGGACCCCTGTCTTAGAGGACCTTATTTAATACTTAGATGCTTAGCATTTAACCAGTACAATTTGTATCCTTTTGTATTTCTTCTGTTTTATAACTTTTTTCGCTTTTTAAATAAATATTTTATATTTTACCCAAGTGTGATCCTTGGGGGCAAGGGTGAGAGTGCCTAAAGAAAGTGCCTTAGCCACAAGGGCTTTGTTTGCTATTTTGTTATTTGGGTGTCCTACTTGGTCAGGCTGGTGTGCAAGGTTCAAAGTACACAGTTAAAGAGTTTCAAGCTTAAATAAGTGAGTACTTGGAAATCTACGGATAGAAGCTTGTCCATAGTTGCCCAGTCGCACACCTTCTAGATCTAGAAAAAAGGTGGTGGACGTTGGGAACTACAGTTTGGTTCCTTCCCGTAGTGGAATGGCTTCTCTTAGGAGACGCATTCCTGACAATAATAACACTATTTAATTTAAAACAACAAATCATGTATAATTAACTCTTGTTTTACAGAATTATACAAGCATCATGAAGATTGAATTATAATTTTAGCATTGGGAAGAACATAATTTCTTTTGTATCTATATTTTTTTTTAAGTTTGCTTTTGTTATTACAGGAGTAAGGCTTTGCTATTTAGTTGTATATTAAGTAATAGGCTGTAGCAGTTTTTCACTATTTTACTTACTTTTGAATAAAGAAACTAAAGTATTACTTGAAAAAATCCAACTATGATTGTAGTTACTTTCTTGGCTTTAGACACAACTATTACTATACGATCACTATTTACCATAGTATAGTATAGATAGACTATTTACTGTACTATCACTGCACTACACAAATATGCTCCCACAAAATATTCAGTGTTAAGGAAAATAAAAATGCATTTATGCAGAGAGACAGAATGTAGACCTTATTGTTTAAGCAAGGAGACATACAATTCATCCATATTCTAAAACAACTCCCAAGCCTGAAAAAATGTCTTTTAAAGATCACATGTCACATTCAAAATTAAAATATGGAAAAGTCTGATGATCAGCATCTTCTCAAGATCCATCAGACAGGATTGGAAGTAATAGATCCAAATAACAAGAGAGAAACGTCCTAACAGTAACAGCTGTTTGACAGTGGTCAGTATCCTGTTCATTCCAGTGTAGCACAAAAATTACGCCAACATAAATGGGCTGGGCATGATACCTGACAACAAGGAATTGCATTCTGCAATTGCACAGTTGGTCATGCATCTCCAGAACAACTGACTGTGTAAGCTGCCAGCAGGAGTGCTTCAGAAATAGCACTTCTGCCTTGGTGCTCATGCAATTACCACAGGCACAGCCTCAAGTTGCAGGTGTGTAGTTGTGCAATAGGATTGTGGCCAGTGGTACTGACTGCCTTGGAAGGTAGTGGATTCTCCTTCATTTGAGGCTTCTAGGTGGAGGTTGGATGGCCACCTATTAGGTTTGCTTTAGCAATAGATTTCCTACTTCTGCAGGGAGCTGGGCTTGGTCACCTTTGGGGTCCCTTCCAGAATCTGGTTCTATGATTCTGTCATGAATATCTTTTGATATTTTGAAATATTTTCCCCATGTTAGATTCTACTTTTAAAAACAGGAAAGAATTTACAGCATTATACATTTATTTCCTGCCATCTGCTGGTGTACTTAGGGCTACCTGATTTAATTACTGCCTTTCGAAATATGACACATTTTTCATGGTATTTCTTTTTGCATTTATATATGTACTCATCCTAGAAATATTAACAATGGTGTACATATGTGCCATTGAGCCTAATGCAATATTGAAAAAGCAGCAATAGTATTATAATTTTATAACAGCCTATCTTCAGTGCCTCTCCTTTTTAATATTATAGTAAATAATGGCTATTGGATTCCTAAGAGTCTCAGAAAATTATATTAATGATTACATGAAGTCCAGATCTTCACAAGACCTATACTGTATTTATAACAGAAAATTGTTTCTCATATAAAATTTATTTCAGAAAATTGTTTCTCATATAAAAGTGCAATCTCCTGCATATTTTAACTAAGAGTGCTGTAAAGCAAATCTTCATTCTTAGGCTTTAAGATGCAATAGAGACTATACTTGGATTGAAACAATCAACAATAAGAAGAGGCATTTGAGATGAAAGAATAAAGAAATAAATAACTGAATGTTAATAACTGCTGTTAAAAAAAGAACTGTTTCCCAAAAGAAACAGAACGAGGAGAAAAAGTAAAAATATATAATCAAACCCCCAAATCAATCCTTCTTTTGGAAGTACCTGGCCTTTGGCATATTCGCTCTACATTATTCTAGTTTTCATGGGTGGAATACTTAGTTTTGATCAGTTTGGGGCCAAATCCAGCTAAGGCGATATTCAGTCAAATCATATTGTTTCAACTGGAAAATTAGAGGGAGAGCCACGACAGGGTTAGCATTAAGGTTTCCAGTTATGACAGGAGTAGCCCTAGGACACTACGCACTGTCCAGTTAATTATGGAAGGGACTGGAAACATTTGGTCTTTCAGATGTTTTGGCCAACGGCTCTCATCACCTTCTAGCCACTGTGATGAATGGTAAGTTATAAACCAAGACATCTGCAAGGCCAAACATTCCCAGCTCTGATATATGGGACAGTTGTTCTACCATGCTAAAGATATCTGAAGAACACATCCACACATAGGAAAGCATCTTAAATTACACAACACGTTAACTGCACAGATGTAGTTGAGCCTCTCTTTTGCACTTATAAATGTCCAATCCAAAATGCAATCAGTGCATGAAAGCAGTCTCAAAGAAGAAGTTACCCTACCACTCCAAAAGAAGAAGGAATGAACTAACTAAAAGAGACAGAATACAAGAGTCAGACACCGAACTACGGGATCCTTTGGTTCTATTGTAAAATGTGGCAAAAGCTCCTGTTTACTGGCATACTTTCTGAGTACCTAGATGTGTATTTGTGTTTTTGGATTACACTCCCAGAATTGCTCACAAAGCATGGCCAGTTGGAATACACATGTAAAAGACATATAAGCACACTTTTATTTCAAAATGACCAGCCTCTGAGACTACTAGAGGCACTGTTCCGATTTACAACAAAATAAAACTGAGCCTTCTCATTTGTGAAGTGTGTAAAGCATCTGATTAAAATTCCATATTTAAAAATGAAAATTCAGATTTCTCCCATCTGCAAAAAAAAAGTTCAAAGCATAAAATACTGCAAAGAAAAACTGTAGTATGAGAATTATTAGCAAAGTAGTTCACTAAATGAAATGTTGAATGTTTACCTAGAGTGACAGAATCATAAACCTGTTGAGTTGGAAGGGACCACACAAGGTTCCATCTCCCTGCTGAAGCAGAAAATCTACAACTAAAGCATCCCTGACAGGGAGCAATCCAACCTATGTTTAAAAATCACCCAGGAAGGAAAGTCCACCACCTTCCCAAAGCAGTTCATTCTCCTGTTGAAGAGCTCCACCTAACATTTACTCTATATCTACTTTCTTGTAACTTGAATTTTAGTCCTATCATCTGGAAAAAAGCATGCTCCCTCATATGACAGCTATTCAAATATTTTAAAACAGTTATCATATTACCTGTCAGTCTTCTCTTCTGCAAGATAAACATACCCAACTCCCATAAATGTTCACCATGGGGTGGTTTCCATATATTATATAATTTCTGTTGTTCTCCTCTGGACATGTTCCAGATTTAAATCAAATGCCTCCCATCCACAGACTGACAACACAGCTCTAAGCATTTCAGTTTCACTATCTATACAATAGGAACAGTAGTGACATAGAGATTGTTAAGCACATTGAAAATGGCTCATGGATTATAATTAGTAACTATACTACGACAACAGCCACCTAACAATGTGCATGCTTTTAATTTAGTGGGGAAATATTTGGCCCAGCAAACGTTTGCACAAGTGATGCATGCTAACCTTATTACGGCCAATATTACAAAAACTTGTTTAATTCCTTCGCCTGCTGTTTTTTTCATTTCATACATAAGCTATAACAATATTTATTTACATAATAATCAATCGAATGAGACATACTTGTAAATCACCTGAAAAATGGATAAGATCCAATGTAACATACTCTGATTTAGGAACTGAGACACATACAGAAATATATATTCAAGGTCAAGGATGCGTACAACTGTGAGGAGATCGATGAATTGGAGCACGAAACATTGGTGGACAGCATTTGAATAAAAATCACCTGGAGAAACCTGGGTAGTTGCATAAGCAGCTTTCAGATGAGCCAGGATTTAGGACGGCCATGGGAAAGAAATGGAAGGAGAGACAAATCACCATGGAAGACTACAAACAAGTAGCCAATAATGTTAAAAAGGAGGTTAGGAAGACTGAACTCAAAATGAGCTCAAGTTTGCAAGAGAAATTAAAAATAACAAAAAGGGTTTTTTTAAGCTATGCTCAAAGCAAGAGGGGGGAAAATGTAGGTCTGCTACAAGGAGAGAACAGAGAAATATAAGTGAAGGCAGAACTGCTAAACACCTATTTTGTCCATGTCTTCTCCCAAAAGCAAAACAGAGTCAACCTAGTGCAGGTACAATAAAGTAGGAAGGAAGTAGACTGCTGCCCAAGAAAGGCAAAGAGGCGCTAAGAGAACATGTAGCTGCCTTAAACGAGTTCAAGCCTCCTGTGCCAGACAATCTGAATGCCATGGTATTAAAGGAACTTGCAGATGTATTCTCAGAGTCTCTGTCTTTAATTCTTAAGAATTTTTGGAAAACAGGTGAGTCCCTGCCAACTGGATGTGAACAAAACCAGGGGGGAAAATAAGATCCAGGCTCCTGTCAACCAGTTAGCTTGACATCAATATCAGAAATGTAATCTCTAGATCATTAAACAGTCAGTCTGTGATCACTTAGAAAATACAATGGCTGCAAAGACCCAGCATGAGTTTCTCAAAAATGAGTCATGCCAGATTAATCTGTCTCTTTTTTTGATTGAGTCAGAAGCTTGGTAGATGAAGAGAATGCTGTATATGTATCTTGATTTCAGAAAGACTTTTGAAAAGGTCACTCATAATATTCTAGCAGCCAAACTGGTAAAAAGTGAGCTAGATTATGCTATTATTAGGTGTCTTGACACCTAATAATACCCAACGAGTGCTCACCAATGGTTCCTTGTCACTCTGGAGAGAAGTGACAAGTAGAGGTGCCATATGGGCTGGTCTACAAAACTGTTGTCTTCTTTATAAAGGAGAATTACAGAAAGTAATTGAATATGAACAGTGATCCTCCACCACGAGCGCCTAATCTACTCACACCAGCAATCCTGAAATCATTGCTAGCAACATTCACTTTACTGGCTATCATCAAAACTGCCAAACTTTCCCATACTAAGATAATCAAAAGAATACTGGACATGTAAATTAATACACAGTTCATTTATTATAGGGACCATGTATATCCAATCTGCATCAGATCAGTTAGCAAGAAAAATCTACACAAACTTTCAATTCCATATCTATTGACTGCAGTGTGGCACAGGAAGGTCTGTCCACACTTTCTATTTCTGTGTAATGGGAAAAGAGTTCTGGTCCATTAACTCTCCCACTCTTTCCTGCAGGAAGTTAATCATCTCAGCTAACACGAAGACATGTGTTTCATCCAAGTCTTGTATGATGAATTTCTTCCCCAGGGCATTTGACTCATCCAAGTACAAGAGGAACTGCTTCATGGCTGGGTCACTGGGGAGACATGAAAAAAACTATGATCACATCAGATGACACCTTGATGAATTAAATTTACAAACCTTTGGAATAATTTAACTGCAGAACTGTTCAAAAGGAGTGCTATTTCAGTTGTGGTTAGTTATCTTTTTAGTCATGAAAACTGACCAGCCTTTAGAATTACTGAGCAGTAAAAACTACCCGTAATTGTAAAGTTTATTATTTTTAAAAAGGCCAAATCTAATTGTTAGCTCCAACTAGAGCAACTCAACTTAGTGAACAGGACTTGTTAAATGAATACTTAAACCTCATTGATGTAATGGGACTTTTGGTTGGGATCAACAATTGATTTTAGCTTATAGTTATAAGTATATGGTCAACCCTTCCCACATATCCAAATACTATATAACTAAAATTAAGTCAAACAATTGCTAATGGAATAAATAAGACAAAATAGCCAAAATTAACCTATAAAAATAGAACTTCAGGTTAATTTTGGCATGTCTGTATCAAGTTTTAAAATCTTACACCCTGCCTTTTCCACCATCAAAACAAACCCAATGAACACTTGCAGTTCTCCCAAACACCACTGGGAGCAGTTTCCTTTGTTCTTGAAAGGCCAGTATAATGGCAACAGAGTGATACATGGAGGTGAGAAACATCTCTTTAAACAACTGTTTGGGGCTGCAGCTCCTAGGGTTCTGGCAAATTGTAGGAGTTGCAGTCCAAAAGTAACAAAACTCCCACTCTCTCTGTGACAGAGAACATTTGACAACTGTATAAAGTGGAAGGTAGTTATATTTGATACTCACTTCAGGAGAGTGAAGAGAATTTGCAAATGCAGTTTTAAAAATAATTAATTTAATTATCCAGAAAAAGGAATTCCATTATTATTTTTATATACTATCAATATTTTGATAATGAGCTTCTTGTGGTAACATTTTTTTTTAAATTGGAAGCTGGGCAATTAAGTTCTTGCATTAGATATTCATTGACTAAAATCCAGTTGCAAAGTTACACAATTGAGATAACTTTTGGAAGCAAACTACAATGTCACAAATATTGGTAGACCTTATCCCTTCCAAAAGTTAAGCCATTTGCATAACTACACAACAAGATTTTAGCCTTATGTTATGAATAGGACAGCATTGCAATTATGTTACTGCTTACCATTCTATAAGTACTCCTTTCAGAACATTCACCATCTTCTCAACAAAGTCAGGTACCTAAACAAAATAATAAAAAAGTCTATTTTTGAAGTCACAATTATAAACTGAATGAAATTGATAACCTATCACAGTTTTCAAGTTTAACTTCTGTATGTATCGAAGTACAACTTAATTAATGCAATGCAATTTATTTTGAAGTAGACATGCACAGAATCACAGTCAAAGATTAAGAACAAATTATTTAGATCACAACTACAACTCTGAATACAACTCTGAATACATACCAGCATTCACATTACACAGCTTAGCCCTTAATATGCAAGCATCAATTTAAAGGGAGAAAGTCTGTAAATTAGAGGTACAAACACATACCACACAAACGTAGCTGTAGTTTGTCTTAGTTGTTTCTATTTCATATCAGTGTTTATCTTTCTTTATTGTCCCTGCAGAGGTGATCTCGCTCTAAGCATCTTTTTGCTTGTTTCTAGCACAATCCCACGCCCACTCACCTTGACATAATGAACTCGAAAGACCCTACTTTTGAACAGACTCATGTTGTATGTATCCTACTGCGTGCAGCCTTACTGTAGTACCTTAAGAGGCAAATAAATGAAAGGCTAAATTCTTGGCACAATAAAAGTCACCGTGACTTTCCGTTGCGTTTAAATTCTAGAAGTGTTATATGAAAAGTAAGCAGAACAAATAAATATTGTGGTAGGCTACACTCCATCAAATTCACCAAAGCCTGAATTTTCGCCACAACAATCACCTCATCCGATAGACTGAATCTGAAACCACAGTTCATGTCCCCTTAAGACTGCGTTTGTTGAAACAAACCAATTGAGCAAGTCTGGCTTATAAATACATAATTGCACCTTTAAATACAGAACTGAACAACAATCATAAAAAA
Source organism: Intellagama lesueurii (assembly GCA_037013535.1). Lineage (NCBI taxonomy): Eukaryota > Metazoa > Chordata > Lepidosauria > Squamata > Agamidae > Intellagama > Intellagama lesueurii. The sequence goes on along the minus strand of JBAJHW010000001.1, from coordinate 284,098,383 downwards.
GATACAGGACGAACATACCTTTTTAAAAGAAAAAGACCCCCATCCCACGGTCCCTCCAAAGTGGGTAGAATAGTTTTCATCATTCAGAATTCACCGCCGCCTTTGTCTTTCCCACCAAAATCAAGAGATAATCCCAGCAAGAAGCGTCGGGAAGGAAACTATGCAGAATGAGTGAAAGGGGGGAACCGGGGGGGGGGGGAAGAGAGAAAGAGAAGGACCAACGGCTATTTTGTCCGCGGAAAGGAAGAGAAAACGAACAAATACAAAACCACTTACGCTTCACTCGACGAGCGGCGTCGCCTTGACAACGAGAAAGCCCGGCAGCTTCTGCTCCGCAACCGGAAGCAGCGGGAGCGGAACAGCCGCAGAACCGGAGTAGCCTTCACGTGGGCGCATGCGCCGTTCTCAGTCTCTCTCTCTCTCTCTCTCTCTCTCGGATTGGGTGAAGCCCAATGGCTGCGCGTGCGTCGTTAGCTTTGGAGAAGGTCACGCCAGAGCTTGTAGGCGGTCCGGAGAGGCGTCGTCGTCGTTGACAGGTGGGTCGGGGAAGTGAAGTGGCGAGGGAGGGGAAGGGGCGACGGGAAGGGAGTGGGAGGCCGCGGGTGGCGGCTGTTGGAGTGTGGTGGTGAAGTTGGGGGGCTCCGAAGGAAGGCAAAGGCGAGATCGGCTTCGGAAGGCAAATATGGGACTGTAGGCGGCTGTACGCTGTCTGTGCTAGACATAATTGTATGTGAGCGGGGGCGATTTCTTCGGCAACATTATTTGGATTGAAATATTGCGAACGTAAAAGTAAGGAATTGTAGTAAATCAGGATGTATTCATCTGCGATATTTCGCTTTCAACCTGAATAAATTCTTTCTTCTGAGTAATTCTTTCCTCTGAGTAAAGGTTCGAAAGTGGTTTCTACTCCCACAGATTGGGGTGTGTGTGTTTTTTATTAATACTTGCTTAGCAGCAATTAATCTGGTTTATAAAGTTGATTTACAAGGCACTACAAAAACGAGGTACTACTTTCAGGAAATTTGTTCTTCCTGAAATCACAGATCATCCCACGTTTTGAGATGAGGCATCTCTTGCCCAGATCATGAGCTGTTCATTTGCCAAAAATGATTAACCCCCCCCCCCACACACACACAGTTTTCAGGATGAGGGGGAGACTTGTGTATTGTGTATGGGAAACCTGCATTTCTTTGTCTTCATTATCTTCTACTGTAGGTTTTCCCCTATGGGGTCAGATTTGGAGGCCAATGGACACCATAGCTCTCAACATTGACCTCTAGTCCAAATATCTTCACAGCATTGATATTCTGCTACTACTTTGTCATATACTGAAATTTTAAAAAGTTCCTCTCATAAGTCTGTAGAACATGCAGAACGCCAAGATAAAGAATCTGATACTAGCAAACTTTCCTTATCGCTATCTGATGTAGAGTCTGATTAATCTCAGGAATCAATGGCTACATTAATATCTACTCCTGAATCAGATGTAGGTGATGCACATCCACCCTCTGCATCACAAAACATTAACTCATACATGGATCTTATACTTTGTCTGGCTAAGTCACATCATTGGGATATTCAGAGACACCCCCCTCCTCCCAGGTGAGTTCAGTTCTACAATCAGATTAACAAGGATGTGTTAACACATCCCCATGTTGCTCTCACTCTTAGATCTAACTAAGGAGTCCTGTACTAAGCCCTCTGCCTTGAAACTGACTGTGAGAGGCGTGATGAGAGTATAGAGGCTCTCATCGGAGTGCCGTCCATCCCTAAGGTTTCCCGAGAAGTGCAGACCACTCCGCTGCCAGCTCTACAAGAGAGGGTACACCAGGGAATAGATACCCGGGAACTGGAAGAGAACTTCCGGGGTTTGTCAGTAGCCACTCAGACTGAAGGAGAATTGGCGGGAAAGGAAGAAAAGGGGAGGCCCGTGATTGAGGCGGGAATGGGGGATATAAAAAGGGGAGAGAGGGACAACATACCAGGAGGCTGGGAGCTAATTTGGGTAGAGGATCCCTGGACGAGACAATGGGAAAAAGTAAAGGTGCCTCGAGAAGAGGCAGATTATAGAAGAAGGAGGGGTCTGCCACAACGACCCTCGTATTGGGGAGAGTCCGAGGCCAGGGAGTGGAGAAGAAGGTTAAAGGAAGAAAGAGAACTGGTGGCCAGAGAGGCCGAGGAAAGACGGCAATGGCGAGCGGAGGAAGTGAGGAGGAGATTGTGCCACCAGGACCGTGGGGTTCCCTGGGACGAGAGAAGGAGCTGTTTTGGATCCGAGATGGAGGGGAGGAGACCCTACCGTTATTAGAAGATCAAGATGAGGACCAACGTCTGTTGTCTCCAGACCCCTTCCTACCGGGACCTTGGGAAACCAAGTCTTTGAACCCTTTTGAGCAAGAATCGTGGATACCCCTGAGACGTCCGTTGATGTCGCAGGAGAAGTTAAGAACTGAACCATTAATCAATGATTTACAGTTAAAGGATGTAATAAATCCCAGTTTGAATTTTGAGATAAAACCGTCTCCTGGTTTTTTTGGTAATGAGGCTAAAGCACAAATCGAACCCTCACATATTGGCGCCCAACGTAGAGAGCCTCATACCCCAGACGGAGAGACAGAAGAGTGGATTAAAAAAATAACGGAAGGCCAAGAAACCCTCATTAAGCAGCTGGCCGAGCAACAACGATTAATAATAGAACAGCTAAAGAATACACACATCCGACCAGATGGCAAGTCCGACCACCAAAGTCCCACGCTGCCGATAGCGACAAGACCACCTATCAAATTGCAAAAGATGGGACCACAGGATGACCCGGCCGCGTTCCTTAATACGTTTGAACGGGTGGCGACGTCGGCGCAATGGCCGCAGGACCAGTGGGCCCTGATCCTCACGCCGTATCTGACGGGACTGCCACAAGAAATAGTGGACACACTCGACCCGTCGGTCGCAAGCGATTACAAAACGGTGAAAACGGCCATTCTCAACACTTTGAATTTAAATGAAGAAGCGTACCGGCGGCGATTCAGAGAACTAAAATTGAAACCCGGGTTACACCCGAGAACACTAGCGCAAAAGATGCGAGTTAACGCCACTAGATGGATACAACCAAAAGGGAAATCTGGCGAGCAAGTATTAGAGTTAATTCTAATGGAGCAACTGATATCTACGTTAGGGACGGGACCACGAAACTGGGTGGTGAAGAACAAACCCGCCAACCTAGAGGGCGCTGTAACCTTGCTGGAAGACTTCCTCGAGGCGGAAGACCCGTGGCAATATAAACCGGTGACGCAGTTAGAAAGACCGAGGAGTAGAGAAAAGATGGCGGAGACAACAGTACATGCGACGGCGCGCGGCCCGATGTCTCAAAGTTTTAAGAAGACCCGACCAGACCGTGTAGACTTTGTGAACCCGGCAGGAACGAGAGTGCCAAGACCCCTGATAACGGCGGACCCGGCAACGAATAAACAACCCGCAACGTGGAACAACAATAAAGACCGGATGGTGGCATGCTTCGGATGCGGGCAATTCGGACACATAAAAAAGTTTTGCCCAGCAGAGGAGTGTGCATGGACAGACATCTACGCCCTAACAGCCAAGGTGGGTGACGAAGACCACCCGGGGTGGGCGGTAAAAGCCAAGGTAAATGGACAATGGAAGAGGGCCCTTATCGACACAGGGTGCAGCAAGACCCTGGTGAAAGTGCTACAAGGGGAACGATTACCCGAACCCATGCTTATTAAATGCGTGCATGGAGATGCTAAGGAATATGAAACGGCGAGGGCCGTAATTGAGATAGGAAATCAAAAGAGAGAATTGGACATAGGAATAGTGCCGGGCCTAGGAAGGGACATGCTACTAGGTAGAGATTGGCCAGGTGTAGAGGAATTAACGTATACAGTGGCCGAAGCGTATAATGGAGAGTTAGAGGAGGGCACTTGGGAATCCGAGATGGTGAACCTGTCCAGGGACCAGTTAAGGAACTGGCAACAAGACGACATGAGCTTAGAGGACTACAGATTGCAAGCGGTTCCCGAGGGAACCACCAGGGACGGAGAATCGAACTTTGAGATTAGACAGGGTCTGATGTACAGGGTGACCAAGACCAAGTTTGGTGAAGAGACTCAATTGGTGGTACCCAACCGGCTTCGAGGTTGGATCATGCATCTAGCACACGACGTGCCTCTGGCGGGACATTTAGCCACACAAAAGACGTTGGCCAGAATCCGTCAAAGATTCGTCTGGCCAAAAATGGCCAAAATGGTGGAAGAATACTGCCAATCTTGCCCGGAATGCCAGTTGACCCAACCCAAGGCGGGACCGGGAGGGGAGCTGATACCCATGCCCTTAGTGGATAGACCTTTTGATAGGATTGCCATGGACATCGTAGGCCCGCTAACCAAATCTGCGGGTGGACACCAATACATCCTGGTCATCATTGATTATGCTACCCGGTACCCGGAAGCTATTCCCCTAAGGACCACGTCGGCCAAGGTCTTGGCCAGAGAGCTGTTAGGGGTGTTCTCGCGAGTAGGGTTTCCCCGGGAGGTATTGACAGATCAAGGCTCTAATTTTATGAGTTTGACCTTCAAACAAATGTGGGAATTGTTAGGGGTGAAGCCCATGAAAACCTCTATTTATCACCCTCAAGCCAATGGCCTGGTGGAAAGGTTCAACCGAACGCTAAAGGGGATGCTGAGAAAATTAGTACTAGAAAAACCCAAGCTGTGGAACACCTTCTTGGCACCCTTAATGTTTGCAGTGAGAGAAGCCCCCCAATCTTCCACAGGTTTCTCACCATTCGAATTACTATATGGGAGACACCCAAGAGGGGTGCTAGACTTGATAAGGGAAAAGTGGGAAGAAGGAGAAGACCACTCCCAGAATGCATTACAACAAATAGTAGACATGAGAAACAGTTTAATGGTGGCCTGGGAGTTGGCTAAAGACAACCTGGGCCAAGCACAGGTTAAGCAGAAGACAGGATACGATAAAAGGGTGAAGCCCAGAGAATTTGAGGCAGATCAAAAAGTGTTAGTATTGCTACCCACAGTCTCATCCAAACTCTTCGCCAAGTGGCACGGACCCTATAAGGTAGTAAGAAAAGTTAGCGAAGTAGACTATGAGATAGAGACTCCGGATAGGAAAAGGAAAAAACAGGTACTACATGTAAACTTATTAAAAAGGTGGATAGACAGAGAATGTCTATATGGATCAGAAGTAGAGGAAGAGCTAGGGCCAGAGAGTACCGAAATAACAACAGATAGTACATTAGTGATAGATGAACAGGTGGATCAAAATCAAAGGGGACAAATCCTACAGATAGAAAAGGAATTCCCAGAAGTATTTTCTAAGACTCCAGGGTGCACCCGTTTGGTAGAACATGTTATTGACACCCAACCAGGAGTGATAGTACGCTCGTCCGGGAGGACCTGGCCCAAACAACTAGCAGGGGTCATCAAAGCTGAGGTGGAGGAGATGCTACAACTGGGGGTGATTGAACCCGCCAAAGGTCCCTGGCGAAGCTTCCCCGTGATGGTTCCCAAACCCGACGGGTCCATGCGCTTCTGTATAGATTTTAGGAAAGTCAATGCAGTGTCTAAGTTCGATGCGTACCCCATGCCCAAGGTGGGTGATTTGTTAGACCATTTAGGGAGTGCTACTTACCTGAGTTCCATCGATCTGACTAAGGGTTATTGGCAGATACCAGTAAGACCCCAAGATCGTGAAAAAACAGCCTTCTGTACCCCAAAGGGTTTGTATCAATTTGTAAAAATGCCTTTTGGGTTGCACGGGGCCGCGGCAACTTTTCAACGTCTGATGGACAAAGTGTTAGAGCCAGTTCAAGACTGTGCGGCCGCCTATATTGATGACATAATAATATATAGCCGCACCTGGGAACAACACTTAAGCCATCTGCGGCGGGTACTAACTGAGTTAAGAAAAGCAGGTTTGACCGTAAATCCCAAAAAATGCAAAATAGCCCTGCCTAAAGTAGACTATCTGGGTTTTAAGGTAGGACAGGGAGAAATACAACCTCAGGAAGAAAAAGTGACAAAAATATCTCAATGGTACCGCCCAAAGACAAAGAAGGAAGTCCAGCAGTTCCTAGGATTGGTAGGATACTATAGGCAGTTTATACCGAGATTTTCAAGTATTGCAGCCCCGTTAACAGACTTGACCCGTAAAAGAGCTAGCCGATGGGTAATTTGGGGAGAAAAACAAGAAGAAGCTTTTGAAACACTGAAAACTATTATATGTGAGTTGCCCATTAGATTCGCCCCGGATTTCAATTATCCCTTTTCTCTGTTCACCGACGTGTCTGAGAAAGGCCTTGGTGCAGTATTGTCCCAAGTAAGAGAGGGGGTGGAATACCCAGTATTATATCTTAGTCGAAAGCTCACACCAAGGGAACAAAAATATGCAGTGATTGAAAAAGAGGCGCTGGCGATCAAATGGGCTACTCACGCCCTAAGATATTATCTTCAAGGGGCCCCATTCACCTTAATAACTGATCATGCCCCTCTGCAGTGGCTGTGTAGAATGAAGGAAACCAATCCTCGGCTTACCCGGTGGTATTTGGCATTACAACCCTTTGCTTTCACGGTCCAATATAGAAAAGGAACCGAGCATGCTAATGTCGATTATTTTTCTCGGCAGGGACCATGGGCCAGAAGCGAGGAAGAGAGGACGGCCCTCTTGGATGGGGGGGTATGTGAGAGGCGTGATGAGAGTATAGAGGCTCTCATCGGAGTGCCGTCCATCCCTAAGGTTTCCCGAGAAGTGCAGACCACTCCGCTGCCAGCTCTACAAGAGAGGGTACACCAGGGAATAGATACCCGGGAACTGGAAGAGAACTTCCGGGGTTTGTCAGTAGCCACTCAGACTGAAGGAGAATTGGCGGGAAAGGAAGAAAAGGGGAGGCCCGTGATTGAGGCGGGAATGGGGGATATAAAAAGGGGAGAGAGGGACAACATACCAGGAGGCTGGGAGCTAATTTGGGTAGAGGATCCCTGGACGAGACAATGGGAAAAAGTAAAGGTGCCTCGAGAAGAGGCAGATTATAGAAGAAGGAGGGGTCTGCCACAACGACCCTCGTATTGGGGAGAGTCCGAGGCCAGGGAGTGGAGAAGAAGGTTAAAGGAAGAAAGAGAACTGGTGGCCAGAGAGGCCGAGGAAAGACGGCAATGGCGAGCGGAGGAAGTGAGGAGGAGATTGTGCCACCAGGACCGTGGGGTTCCCTGGGACGAGAGAAGGAGCTGTTTTGGATCCGAGATGGAGGGGAGGAGACCCTACCGTTATTAGAAGATCAAGATGAGGACCAACGTCTGTTGTCTCCAGACCCCTTCCTACCGGGACCTTGGGAAACCAAGTCTTTGAACCCTTTTGAGCAAGAATCGTGGATACCCCTGAGACGTCCGTTGATGTCGCAGGAGAAGTTAAGAACTGAACCATTAATCAATGATTTACAGTTAAAGGATGTAATAAATCCCAGTTTGAATTTTGAGATAAAACCGTCTCCTGGTTTTTTTGGTAATGAGGCTAAAGCACAAATCGAACCCTCACACTGACATCCAGAACATTACCCTCTACTTCCTTGTCCTACTATCACTCTCAAAAGACACACTGCTCTAAGAACAAGCAACCTGCTACTACCAAAAGGTATGAAAGAAAAATTAAACAGAATCTTTGACTCCCTTCATGCTGAGATCTTCCTTTCTGCTCTTTCTTTCTCTGCAGATACAACCTCATATTTAGCTCCTTTAACCATATTTGACATGGTGCACCATCACAACCGACCACTGGGTTCTTACAATTGTAGAAAGGGGTTATGCCATCGAGTTCAAGACCTACCTCCAACAGGGATTTTCAGGCCAACAACCACATCTCCAACTCTATGAGAAAATATTATCATCCTTCTCAAGAAAGATACCATATAGCCAGTACCCACACACTTGGCTCTAGATGGATTTTTCTCTCATTATTTCGCAATCCCAAAAAGAAGTGGAAGATTAAGACCCATACTGGACTTGAGGAATACCTGTATAACCACCAGAAAGTTCAGAATGGTGCCTTTAGACACCATGTTGCCATTACTGAAGAGACTGGTTTGCTATCATAAACCTGAGAGATGCTAACTTCCATATTTCCATCCATCCCAAATATCAGTGTTTTCTGGATTTTGCAGAATATACTTCTTATTAGTTCAAGGCTCTCCCCTTCAGTCTATTGACAGCCACATCGGTCTTCAGCAAATGTATGGCCCTGGTTCTTGCCTAAGAACTCGTGAAGTTATCATCTTCCCTTTCATCGACAGTTGGTTAGTGGTGGCAAGCTCCAAATCCAAGGCAGAGAAAGACATCGAGTTCACTCTGACTCTTTTGGAAGATATCGGCCTAAGGGTAAATATCAAATTACATTAGTGCTCTTCTGAATTCCAAAGAGGCATGTGCATATCTGTCGCTCGAGAGACAGAGAATTGTGATTCTTGCAAAGAAATTTACACCTCACACAAAAATCTCTGTTCACACAGTACAGAAACTGCTAGGGTTGATGGCATCTGTGATGGCTGTGGTGTCACACAGGAGAGTAAAGCTCAGATCTCTTCAGGCATATTTTATGTCTTTCAACCCACTGAGAGAGTCCCCATCAAAGAAATTGACTGTTTCCCTAGAGCTCAGCCAGTAACTTCACTGGTGGTCCTATGTCCAGAATATCTTGATGGGAAAACTATTCAAGATGCTGAGATCAAAGGTGCAACTAACCAGTGATGCCAGCCTCTTGGGGTGGGGTGCTCACTGCTGTGGTCAGACACAGAAAAAGAGATGCACATGAACAGACTGCAGCTTTTGGTAGTGTTCAAAGCTCTCAAAGTGTTTCAACCCCTTCTGTTTGATAAGCCAGTACAAGTGGTCACTAACAACACAACATTTATATACTACATCAACAAATGTGGAAACTCACTCTCCCCTCCTATTGCTTCTCACAGTTCACCTCCTGAAGTGATGCCTGGAGCACCATATTTTTTCTGTCAATCCACATGGTCAGGAAAGGCAATAATATTGTGGACTCTCAACAGATTAACAGCTCAAGATCACAAATGGGAATTGGTGGAGGACAACAGTTGCGTTGTCAGTGCAGCAACCCTCAAATAGACCTTTTGCTATGGAAAACAACACAAAGGGTCAATATTCTTCCTGCACCGGTAAAGGTCTCAACTCCTTGGGGGATGCCTTCATGATTTAGTAGGACATCTCTACCTTTTTCTACCATTGCCACTGATGAACAAAGTGTTTGTGAAGCTGTGTCAAGACAAGTAAAGATTATCCTTGTAACCTGAATGCCACATGCAGCCATGGTTTGCCATTCTAAAGGAGATGGTGGTTTCCTTCAAGCATCTCCGCTACAGCCCTTGTTTGTTATCTCAGAAGGAAGGAACCATCCTTCAGCAGGATATACAAACCTTGAAACTAATAGCTCATTCACCACAAATAGCTCATTCACCACAAATAAGGAAGATTTTGCAGGAGTCTAAAAAACCATCAACTAGAAAGACTTACAAGTATAAATGGAGACTTTTCCCTCCCTTGTAGCATCTATAGGGAAAATGAATTTAAAATCCTCCTTACATATGATGCTTCAGTTTCTTTTGCACTTGAAAGAGTCAGGATTATGACTTTCAGCAATTAAGGTCTGTTTATCTGCTATAGTTTCTAAACAGCTCCCTGGTTCTGTGGCATCTCAGCTATTTAAAAATCTTATTTTGAAGAAATTTCTCCGATGGTTACAGAACACTTCCGGATGTCACACAACTATCACTGCAATAGTCTCTGTCCCTCATACTTAATTAGGTAATGTCTTCTTTCGAGCCCCTAGCTACAATGGATCTTACAGAACTGTTTTTCTAGTAGCTATCACTTCAGCACTTTGGACAAGTGAAATCACTGTTCTGAGGCACAATCCACTGTTCCTTCAATTCTTTAAGGCTATGGCATTCCTTGACCTTTCATTCCTCCCTGAAATAATCTCAAAGTTTCATCTCAGTCCGTTACCCTTCCTACTTTTTCCCCATTGCCTCAATCTAACCTGGAGTAAATGTTACATACTTTGTATGTATGTAGAGCCTTAACCTTCTACATCTCTAGAACTTGAAATATTAGAAAGACTAACCAGCTGTTTGTAAGTTACGAGACTTCCAAATTGGGGACTCGGATTACTTCCCAGCACTTATGAGAATGGGTCGTCAGTACAATTAAGCTCTGCTGCCAATTGGCAAAGAGACTGCGACTGGATCATTTGAAAGGACACTTGACAAGAGCTATCTCCTCCTCTACAGCTTTTCTTAAGGGGATTTGGTTGGAAAATACGGCGACATGGTCACAGACGTTGACTTTTGCTGAGCATTACAAAATTGATGTCAGGAGTAAAATGGATGCTGTGCTTGGCATGGCGGTCATATCCTCCATTATGGTGTGACAGCCCACCAGCCAGTAAGTGAGTTTGCTATTCACCCATTTGCGTGATTCACAAATGCCATGAAAAACTATAGTTTTTTGAGTGATCATCCATGAATTCACACAACCCACACAACCTCCCCTTAGTCTGCCATGTCAGTTATCTAGCATGGGTAGACATGAGGAACTGAGGTATTTGGGTGGACTGCATGGGCGTGCGCTGTGGAAGGGATACTCACTAACAATCTTTTGCTTAAGCTCTAGAAAGTTCCGAAGGCTATTGTGCAGGTGTGGAATAATGATTACTCCTCCTCTGCACACACTTTTCATGATGAGGGGGAATCCTGTATATTGTGCATGGGAAAACCTGCATTGGTTGGGATGTAATCAATGTGAAATGGTATATGCCCTATCTGTCTTGCGTGCAAAAGTCATGTGTCACTTGAGAATTTGCACAGGCACATAAACATTCAGGACCATTACCATCCACCCATACCTCTCCAAACACTTAGATTACAAAATCACAACAAATGTGTTTGAAAAAGTGGGCTAGAGTACATAAAAGCTTATCCCAGATGAAACTCTTAGTCTTTGAGGTGCCACACGACTCTAGGTGTTTTTGCTGCAGCAGAGTAACCATAGCTACTTTCTTGAAACATGTGCCTCCTCATAGGGGACTCAACAACATAGCAAGTGCTCTTAAAAACACTATAACATATAATATTAAAAACAATCAGGCAGATAATGACATTAAAAATCATGATTTAAAATACTTTAAAAAACATTTTCCTGAATTCAGTAAATGTAGCGTGTCCCTATATGTCCAAGTCAGTGAAAACCCTGCCATAAAGGAAGATCTTTGCCTGCCAACAGGACAATGGGTTGTGACAACTTGGCTTCCCAGGGAAGTGCATTCCACAGCCTAGAAGCAGTCACTGAAAAGGCCCTCTCTTGTTTTCTCATGAAATGAGCCTGGGAGTGGAGTCAAGAGAAGCCCCCCCCCCCCAAGACCTTAAAAGCCAGGACAGCTGATATTACTTGATATGGCCTCTCAGATAGCCTGTACTCGAGATGTATAGTGCTTTATAGGTCATGACCAGCACTTTGAATTGGGCCTGGAAACAGACTCACAACTTTAAGTGTTGTAGTAGGGACTTATAATGTTCTCCATAACCTGTGTCGGTTAGCAGTCTGTAGAAATACATTCCTTTGAGTATTAAGTAAATCTGGAGTATAAGAGTGAATTGTTTCTCCACTTTCAATTTAGAAAAGAGTTTCTTCAGTTATGAGAAGGTTGAAAACTCTTGTGTCATTCTTCCCATTTGTTATTGAAAGGGAATGGCAAACTTTGCACAGAGTGACATCTTTGATCTTCCCTTCGATGTACATTCCAAGTACTTCTGGTTTGCAGAATCCCAGTTAATGGGCATAGTCCAGAACAAAGTTCATAAGTTTCCTGAACAACATTATGTTTTTCCTGCAGTATCTAGAGTACAGCCATTCCAGACAGCTGACAAGTGGACTACGAGTATGTGTGAGAGAGTGGTTGTATATAGACTGACCTGCTAAATGACTGTTTTGTACCTTTACAGAATGTCGCTGGTGGCTTATTGTGGTATTTGCTGTAGAAAGATAGGAACGTTTGGTTCAGCTCAGAAAACTGACCAGTCCTGGAAAGATTTCAGTAAGTTCAATTCTACGATAACTAGTCTAATGGAACAATAGCATTTATTATTTTATCTGAAACTTATCAGCCTGGAGTTTGGTTGCAACTCCCTTCTCAGCCTGTCCATGGGATGCCATGATGTTGAACATGACCATGAGACAGTTGTCCTGCTTATATTTGTTTGGGTGACTTTCTATCCCCATTATATAGGCCTGGACAGGAGACAGGGCAGTTGCTGGAATTTTTCCTGGGTTGGGGCACAAAACTGTATAGTAGTATGTTAACATAATGTGCATGCATAGTGCACACCACTTAAAAATGGGGCATCTGCCTATGCACCTAAAATAACGAGTAAATTTAGGAATCAAGAGGTAAGTGTCCCCTTGTTCTAGACACTCGTGTTAAAGAGTTCTTGCGTAAGATGGTAAATGATTGGAAATACAAACCAAGATTGGCCATTTTTATTAATGTTTTCATTTTCTACTTTCTGAAGCAGGGAATGGACATACCATGGGAAAAATATTTGTGTGTGCATGGGTATTTCTCCACCATATGCTGCAACAGGAGCAGATGAGATATCTTGACATTTCTTGATCCCACACTTCACTACTACATCATTGATCCTTACCACTTTTCATTTCTTATCAACCAAGTAATGATCTCTTTATATGTCTGCCTCATTAATTTTGAGTCATTATGTATGAATTACTGAACTAAACAATGGCCAAAATCCAACTGGAGAAACCTTGCACATACGGGCAATATGTCAGCAATTTCCCCCCTCTTGCCGGTTCCTGCTCACCTTCCCAATTTTGTGCCAATGTGACATCACACAAAAAAATGAGCTGGTTGGTGTGGGGACTTACATGATAACTCTTATGCAAACACCCTTATTTCTGTTGTAATATGTTTCTACTAAAGTCTACTTTTGTGCATGTCTACTGACACGTGAGTTTTTAATTTTTAAGGGAAAATTGCGAAGATAACAGGCTCACTTATTCTGGGGTAAGTTTTAACAGTACACTGATTTTGTTATTAGAACTAACACTAAAATAATAGCACAATCGTATTTTTTATATATAACTGGAGAATAATGCCTGTGATGTCAGTTGTATTAATTTTTGGCTGTCATTGTGACTGTAAACTCCCTTGAGTAAAATCCCATGAGTATCATTCTGGTCTAAAAATATGTATAAAGCAGGGTTAGGTAACTTACATAGACATGTAAAACAACAGAAATAAATTTATGATCAATTGAACCATGCAAACAAATTGCATTGGAAACACAAATAATTATCAAAGGTAATGTTTAATTTATTATTTGGAATTTAGTAAACTCAGAAGCAAAACAACTACCGTATTTTTCCATCTATAAGATGCTACTTTTCCCTAAAATCATTACCCTAAAAATTGAGGGGTGTCTTTTACATGGAAGTAAGCTGAGATAGCTGAGAAGAGAACAAAATGGCACATACCTTGCCTCTGTAAACAGACTCCCTTCAGCCACGAGGCTGAGTTTCCTACAGTCAGGAGACTTAGCTTCTTCCAATCAGGAGCCTTATGGAACTGACATCAGCTGACCCTGAACAAACCAACTGGAACACACCTCCTTGGAGGTGGAGCCTGTAGGCTCAAGATTCAACAGAGACAAAATGTCCGACGTTCTGAACTCAGAGGCTGAATCCTCAAAGCTAAGTTTTCTTAATTTTGGGGTTAGAAAATGGGGGGGGGCATCTTATAAATGGGGGCGTGTTATAAACGGAAAAATACGGTAAGTCAAACTTTGGAAAATCTTCATGGGGTTTTCCAGTTGCACAACTTGATGCATGACCCGAAAAGTGACTAGCAACTTGTTAATTACAGCGGTGCCTTGAGTTGCGAACTTAATCCGTTCCGGAATGATGGTCGTAACTCAAGTTGGTTGGAACTCAAAGCACCATTTCCCATAGGAATACATTGAAATGTGATTAATCCGTTCTGGCCGAAACCCCCTCCACTAAAAAACACACTGCAAGACCCATCAAAGCACAGAAACATAACCCTCCCAGAATCAAACAAACCCATTCCATCAGGGACTTAAAAACACACTGCAAGACCCATCAGAAACGCGATTAATCCGTTCCGGCTGAAAACCCACACACACACACACTAAAAAACACACTGCAAGACTCATCAAAGCACAGAAACATAACCCCCCCCCGCCCAGCCCAAACCCGAGCAGCCACAGAATAAAAAAAATGCTAAAACGACACACTGCAAGACCCATCGAAGCACAGAAACATAACCCTCCCAGAATCAAACAAACCCATTCCATCAGGGACTTAAAAACACACTGCAAGACCCATCAGAAACGCGATTAATCCGTTCCGGCTGAAAACCCACACACACACACACTAAAAAACGCACTGCAAGACTCATCAAAGCACAGAAACATAACCCCCCCCCGCCCAGCCCAAACCCGAGCAGCCACAGAATAAAAAAAATGCTAAAACGACACACTGCAAGACCCATCGAAGCACAGAAACATATCCCCCCCGCCCAGCCCAAACCCAAGCAGCCACAGAATTAAAAAAAAAAAACCATTCCAGCAAACCCCTGCCCAGCCCAAACCCACGCTGCAAAACCCCAGTACTCACCCAGAACAGGCAGTCTCTCCGTTTTAAAAAAGAAAGTCAAAAAGCAAAAATAAAAGCCATATCAGGCAGTCCGAAGCCTCCTCTGAATGCACACTCTCTAACTGCTGGGGCGAAGGAGCTACAAAGAAGCAGCCTCTTCGCCGACCAACGGTTAGCAGTTTAAATTCCCCGCCTTTTTTCTGATCGTATCTCAAAGCTCCGATCGCAAGTCGAAGCAAAGTTTTGCGACCCGAGCTGGTCATAACTCGATTTGGTTGCAAGTCAGGATGGTTGTAAGTCGAGGCACCACTGTAGTGGTAATTTGCCACTGCAATTTGCACAGTTATACGTATGCCAGTGTCAACTCCCAATAGGATCTGGCCAATAGTTTATATATATTTTTAAATGAATCAGTTAAAACAAGTGGGATTAATGTGATCCAGAGGCCACATGCAGACCCAAGGACAAGACTGTAGCCCTAGTGCCCTTCCTGGACCTTCCCCTCCTTTCTTAAAAAATAAGAAATTAAAATTGCTAATGCTGAGAACCTTGGAGTAATGGTTATCTCATCAAGCAGAGCACAGGGTCTTCCATGAGAATGTGGATAATTAGTTGGTTGGTCTCCCGCATCCCAAATCCAGAAGTGAACTTATGGTCACTTCCATTTTTTAAAATGAAAAAGAATGAATTGAGCTTTTGGAGGAGTACATCCTACAGGGCTTGTACCTCTACTAAAGTTGGCAGCCTTCATTAATGACATCTATTCTCAGAGGAGTTTGCCAGCTGCATCTCTGCATGGTTTCCTGCTCTACCTCCTAGCCAAAAAGGATTGCTGGTTTCACATCCTGGTTCATATTTTGTATACGCAATTGAAAAATCATGTGAAAATGTGGGTTTAAAGAAACTGATGAGAAGGGTAGGAAAAGGAGAAGGGAGTTGCAAAAGCATAGACATTACTTTTGTCTGTTACCTTGGACCCAGAACTTTAATGTTGAATCAGCCTATTATGTTTATTTAGAAAAATGTACATGGAGCTGGATCCCATTTTTACCTATAAAAAGTCTGTATTAAATGTGTGCATTAATATCTGCTGATATTGTTAATTCTTTCATTTTAGTGGTTGTATTTTTGCTGCATATGAAGTTCTAGCTTTAAAGAAAGCACTGTCTTTTGATACTCAAGTAGTACAGCAAGAAAAATTAAAATCCTACATTTATTTACAAACAGTTTCTTTAGATCCAAGTGAATATCAAGGTAAGGGTATCACGTTATTAAGGATATTGCCTGCGTCATATTTTCTTCAAGTTAATCACATATTGATTCATTTCTTGAAAATGCTTATTACATTATTTTATTACTATTATTTTATGCTTTTTATGCTTGTTTATGTATACAGTACTTTACATGAGATGCCAAATACTATTTTTAAGATTGGTTTAATCTGTGCTCTTGTATATATAGCCTGATCAGTTACAAAGCAATAAAGTATTCGTATTTGTATCATCTTAACTGTTTTAATTAGAAAATAATGAGAGAGCAGCTTGAGTAAAAGAATTGTAGAAGGAGGACCATAGAAAAAAAACAGATGCATTCTGGATATTACAAAAGGAATAATGTGATCACTGGAGAAATATTGTGGTAGAGCCAGAATTTTGCTTTTATTGCTTTAACTTTAGTTGATTCTTTCTTTAATTTAGTTTGTTGTGCCTTGTTGCCTTTAAATATGTTTTTTTTAGTATTGATTTTATTTACCATTTTTAATATAATATTTCTTTAATTCTTTTTAAATATTTGTATATTTACTGTTTTAAGTATTGTCTTTTTAATGGTGCAAGCTGCCTTGGGTATGTTTTAAGGAGAAAGGCACAGTAAAAATATATTAAATAAAAAATAAACAAATAATAGTAGAAAATGTGAAAAAAGTCTGAAACTTAGTATTAGATAATGTCACTAAATCTACATTATTTTTATAGGGATTACTTACCGAGTGAGAAAGGAGCTTCACAGAGTAGCAAGGAAAATTTTGGAAACAAATGCTAGGATTTTTCGAAGGCCATTTGATGGTAGGTTTTGTAGAATGTGTTAAATGTTAAGAATGTTGCTGCTAATCGGCATGCGTATAAAAATAAAAGCAAACTAATTATTTAGAAAAATAGATTTCATTTTCGCCTATAAAACGGTGATATCAAATCTGTGCATTAATTCCTGTGTATAAAGACTAACAGCTTTATTTCAGTGTGAGTTTTTGTGGATTAAGCCACAGAATCCATGAAAGATCATATTGAAATAAATTGTTTAGTTTTTAAGGTGCCACAGGTCTTTTGTTTTTATTTTTTCTTCTACATGCTGAACCAGTCTAACATGGCTGCCTCTGAAGATTTCTAGGTCAGGTCAGTGATCCATCTAACGTAGCATTTTTCTCTTGCTGTGCCCAGTGAGATGCTCTGAACAGTCCACAAACAGGGTGTGAAAGTGAACACTTAACCTCAAGCTTTCCCTCCGTCTTTCCTACTCTTTCTTTTGTTTTGAACCATATATTGGTTTATTTTATTTATATACCACTTTTCTCCTATATGCATTTCAAACCTAGTTCATTTTTCCTGTTCTGTAGACTGTTGCCCTCCTGTTTCTTTCACCTTGCCCCTTAGGCTCCATGTGGAGCTTCTCTAGTGGCAACAAAAAAAGTTTGCAGAGTGCTCTTTCTCTACTCCTTTATTGGTACTTCTATCTAGTTTGCAGCCTACAACCTAGATTTGCCTCCTCCTTCAAAGCACAAGCTTTAGCAAGTCCTTGATGGCCAGAAAGGAGACAGACCCAGCTCCCTAGCACTGAATAGCCATACTGGAAAATCTGTTGCATTTCTCTCTGTGTTAACATCATCCAGCAGATAGAAAGGGACCAATTCTACCACAGCTTCATAAAGATTACAGTTGATCCTGTAATTTGCTGGGAATGCAGGTATGTTAGTCTACCACCAAAAAGTAAAAAAAATAATAAAAAATCTTGTGACACCTTAGACTAATAAACTTTATTTGGTGTAAGGATCATGGGCCACAGAGTCTGATTCTATTAGGTACTGTGTCACCTGGTGAAAGAAATTAGTACCCTTAGTAAATATCTGAGGTTCAAAACTAACCCTGGAATAATTCCATTTATTCCTATTTTGTCATCTTTGTGTTGTGGCAAACCTAGTTCATTGGTTTTTGTAGCAGAGCTTATGCTTCAAAGTCAGAACATTTAGTGTGTTATTTTTCAGGAGAAATGTTTATTTATTCATGTATTATTTGTGTTATTAGATGTCAGAGTGTCATACATATTGATTTAGAACATGACCGTAAGGCAATAAAAATAAAACAATGGCCAAAATGCACAGTTCACGCAAAAAGTGTAACTCTTAGTGGCATTTTGCCATAAGTTAAGAAATCACTTAGGTATTATCTGTTGCACGCTGAGTCATGCAAAAATATACAACAGAGAATGTATATATAGATTGGCAGTTCACCACTAAAAGTTACATTTTTTTATGTAACTGTGCAGTAGCATTTTGGCCAATAAGTATTTAAAAATCTGGCATGAAACCAAACACATGTACCCACCACATTAAACAGCAGGAGCTATAAACAATACACGAGCTAATGCCACCATCACTGCACACAGAGATTAAAACAACAAGCTCATAAAAGACGCGGGAAGGCAGACAAGTTATAACTTGGTGTAACAAGACTTGTCCTGGGCAAGCTAGAGAGAGCATTATATGTCTGCAGGGTCATAACTGAACAGGCATCCTCTGATGGCCATCTGTCAAATTTCAGATTGAGGGCTTTTTGGAGTAAGGCTTCTGTGGTTGATTTCAAGGGATTGGTAAATTCATATGGTAGGAGATGTTCTATCAGGTAACATGGTTTCTAGCTATGTGGCATAGATGTTAAGACCTGAAATAGCATATTAATTTCCTCTTTGTTGTTGATCATATAAAGTTTCTGCCTTCATGAAAGAGACAGTTTTTAATTCAGCCCTACCTGAGCCTCTAAATAACTGTCTTTTAAGATTGCACATGAAAAGCTACTGTCATATAATGGCACAGAGACTAAGCTATGAAGGAGGAAGCTCCCAGTCTGTCATTAGACTCACTGGGGTGACCTGCAGGAAGTCCTTGCCTCTTAGTGTCTATTTTGCCAGTTGGTGTAATAATATGATGTGCCATTGGAAGCCACCTACCCCTGCCATCTGGGATTGTATATGTAAAGCACTTATAACATGTTAAAATGTCGTATAAATGTAGGGTGTTATTAAATACCTCCAGAAAGTTCTTCTTTACCATCTCATTGTGATATAAAAATGCATGTAGGCTCCTGAAGACTATACTATGGAAATACAAGCTCTGATATGTTTTGTCATCTTGATGAAGCTTTAGACATGGCCCTGGTGGCAGACTGTGTTTGCCTCTGTCAAATATAGCTATATAGGGAGCTAAATATAGAGAGGTTCATCACCAGAAGGTTGACTACCAGATGATAAATTAGCCCCAAGAATTGTGAATGTGATGATGCAGAACAATTGTGACCTGCATTGGTGAAAGGGCTACCAGCACTAATGAATCACAGGTCTTCAAGATATTAAAAACCGAACAATGGCTTTACCAGCATACATATATGTTTCTTTTGGTCATAAAATAATGTCCTTCCTTGTATAGCATACTGTAAACGGTTGCCCTCAAAGGAGTTATCTTCAGTTCCTATTGATAATGAAGGATGTAATTGAGCAGCAAATATAATAATTTTGAAATGTATTTTATTTTTGGCTAAAGAACGTTTCAGTACCTTTGATGCAGAAGAACATGAGTGCACTTTGTGGCTCCTTATGAAAAGAAGCCAGTCTGAAGATAAAATGGTCCGACTGCAAGCTGTACGGGAACTGGCTTCCAATCATTGGCGTGGTAATGTATTCTGTTAGGATAATCACAGCCTTTTTACTGATGGCCATCAGCTCACCAAGACTGCTATGAAAAGAACCCTCTGGCCAATGGGTAGAGGCACAAGGTACCAGGAAATTCCCTCATGCACAGCCTGTTGAATAAAAAGATCACTGCAAGATCAGTTTAGTTTCAGTGAAACATGTGTAGATGAACTTTCCAGTGGAGATGAATTTGAGAGAGAAAGAGAAATACACGTTCAGCTGTAGTGTTTTTGTTTAACTGAAATTCTTAGTAATGTCAAACCCAGAGCAACATCACCATTGTGGATCAGCACAGGATACACTTCTGTTACAGTGAAAAGTTAGAATTACTTGAAAGTAGTTGTCCACAGTCGTGCCACATCTGGTGCACACACACCCCTTTTAACCTCTGTTTTCCGCAAGGGATCCAATTTAATTTTTTTATCTCACCTATCAACTTTTCTCCCTCCTGTCAGTTTGCAAATTTTTCTCTATCTTTCTCCTTCTCTCGTGATCTTCTTAAAAGATGCAGGGGAGAGAGAAACTGTAGTGCCCACATGGGATCTGCTTTAAATTGGGGCATAATCAAGTTGCAACTAGAGTTCATCTGAAATAATCATTTTAAATTTCATTTAGAATTTACTTCTCATTAAACTTTTCTGCATGTTTTTAATGTGCTTTCAACAACCTCATCTAAACCTCCATCTGTTTTCATCCAAAGCGAGAATAGTAAACATATGCAAAATACCCCAAATCTGGATTTTAATCCTTTAGGTAAATGTGCAGTTGCTAAATTGCCATGCCTAAAACAGTTCAGGGAAGACCCAGTCCACATAGGACTGTGCCTAAATTCCTTTAAGATACAAACCTGAACAAAAAAGAATATCTTAGTGTTTTCTGCTATTTGCATACCTGTTTGATGAAAAAACAAGCCATTTGTGAATGTCTAATTTGGACACAAATGTCTAGCTTAGTTCTATGCTTATTTTAAAAAATATTTTAACTATAACTTGAACCCAAAGACTTCAAAGTGATGTGCATCATAATCAGAGATTGAAATAGAGTAAAACCAACCTGAGATCCAAATCCGACATATAAAATAGAGAGTGACAGAAGCTATTTAAACGTGTCTTGAGATAGACCAAAAAGATCTTTGCCTACTTTTCCAACCATTGTGAATTACTTGCTTTTATTAGTTGCAAAAATGTATCCCTTGTTTATTCAGATTTTAAAAACTTTCTATAGAGAAGGAAATAATTCATCTCAGTTGAAATAATAACTGTATGTTTATTCTAATACAGATTATCAATATAGAACAGCTGCCCAGGCCATTGATCAAAGAACTGCTATTGGTTTAGCTCGAAGTAAAGATGTAGACCTGCGATTTTTCCTGCCACCCCATCTTTTACCAAAACCAGCAGATGTATGTATAATAATATCCAGAAAACCCCTGTCCAGCATTCTTTTCATAAAAGTATTTGAGAGCTACTGCTTAGGAATTAGCATATATTAGCTAGCCTGATGTACAAGTGAATATGCATGCTCACCAATTAGAAACATAACTATTTTAAATTTGATGTTGCACTTTGAGTGCAAAGTTGTAGATAGCCTTCCTTATCCAGTCCCAATAGCCGCTAGGATTTGGATCTAAAAGCAGTAACAAGGGGCAGTCTGGAATGTCTCTGTCAGTTCTGAAAGTGACAAACATGTGACTGGAGAAAAGGTCCAGCCATGGAATCCCTCTGCAGGTAGCTGCAGCAGCATAAGAGGAGCTGACGTCATCTCATTCCTGCCTATGCTGCTGCAGAATATGGGAAGGAACAAAGGAACTGGAGGAAACAAACAATTAAATACAGATGGAAGATGGGCCTAGGTGAGTGCTGAGAGACTGTGAGCAGCAGAAAGTTGATGCAGACATAAGGCTTAGGAGTAAAGTAAGGTGAAGAGTCCACAGAGCTCAAAAACTAGATGAAGTAGACTGTTCTGAAAGCAGTTATATCCAGTAGGTTATATGAAATTTAGGAAATAATTGAACTATACAACGGACGGGTCCCCCAGACTATGTGACTCTAGCCTTGTGGAGAAGGTGTACAGGAACAGCGATTGTGTTGGATACTGTAAGGCTAAGGAAGATGCGTTCTGTTATTTTGCTTCTTATTGGGGAGTTAAGGGTACCCATAGATGTGACAAATTGCGCAATTAGCAGTGGATAGGAACACCTAGAGAAATCTAAATCCAAATACCACACCTGTATTTTACTTCCGTATTGTAATTATTGTTAGGTGGATCTAGCCTACTGCAGGTGTTCAGCCTGGCCATGTGAGGTCTAAAGGTGGAGTGGAATGTGGCTGTCCACTCAGGCACCACCTGAACATCTCCATCTCCTTTCCGTTTTCAGCCTTCTCATGTTGAACATGCAGTTCTGATCATTTTCAGATCTTCCCCCTCAGTGTGAGAAAATTGGGATATGAATGGGTTGTGATAGGTTAGGGACCTTGTGGCGGGGAGGACTAACATGTATATTTTCTCTACCCGTCTTTTAACCCTCAGATGAGCAAATGTAATCTCTTCACAGAGGTCCTCTCCACCTGAGCTCAGTGGGTAGGATGGAATATAAGAAAGTATTTGCTGAGATATGTAAATTGTTGTCTGAAGTCCTGTTGCTTAATGTAGTAAGTCACAACTAGAGTAGGCCCATTGAACCTATGGAGGATTTGACTCACCAAATCCTCATGGGTTCATTGGGCCCACTCTAGTTGCCACTTTCTATGCTAAGCAACAGGTTTTCACCTAGTGTCATCTAGGCTTTTTAAACAAAGACCATTGGCTGGCTGACATGTCACTCAGAAAAATATGCTCCTAGTCTGAAAAGTACCACTTACATAGATCTAATTATGTATTGTCTTTTGTTGGTAATTTAATTATATCTTTCCACTTCAAGAGAAGTTGACAGAAGTTTTTGCTTTTATGCTATAGGCTTGTTTAGAAGATGAACTTCGACTGCTGCTGGCAGCTTTACCACAGACAGATCTTGACCCATGTGTACAGTATTTTACATCTTTGGCTTTAAGAGAAAGTAGCCAGACCATTGCTGCACAAAAGGTGTAGTTAGTATTCCTAATTTTGACATAACATAGAAAACTGTGCTCTAACTGCCTTATAACTGTGGTTGGTGGGACGTTCCCATTTTATCTTCTTCATGGAAGTGAATCATGGAGACTCTGGACCACCACCATCATCTTTGATCATCATCCTCTGTTTTGCTACCTTTTGAAAGCTTAAGTCTCTCTCTGTGTCTTTTACCCAAGTAGACAATGAAAAATAGCAATTATGGGATATAAAATGTATTTTTTTCTAAATTTCCCATTGTGGTGGGATTAGATTTTGGTGAACATAGCTGTTCCTGGAATGTGTTTCCCAAGGGACAACTTTAAGAAACACATCAACACCTTGCAATATGCAGGTCTGTTTTCACATGCATTGTTTTCCAAATAATAATGTGGAAAACTATTCAAAAACTTGTTTCATATCTAACCCATTTAAACAGGTAATTTTAATAACAGGCAGTGTTGGATATCTGATGCAGTGCCACTGCTGCTGCATTGCTAGCCTAGATTCATTTATTGGGAAGCAGCAGTGTCTTGCTAGCTATCTTAGCTGCAAGGATCAGGAAGGGGGTAGAGAATTGCAAGATTTTTTACTGGCGTCTGAGACTTGAAGAGTAGCTCACTTGCTTTATCAAAATTCATGACAGATATTAAGCCTAATCCTTAAATGAATGTTACACAATGCTTATTGTAAGCAAATTCTTTCTTGTCGTTTATTTCACTGTTTTAAAATTAATTAAAAATCAACTCTGATTTTTTTTCAGGGGGGCTTATGGTGTTTTGGTGGAAATGGACTTCCTTACTGTGAAAGTCTTAGTACTGTCCCTGCAAAGACAGCAGAACTCTTCTGTTTGCAAGCCTTAGTGCAACATTCAAAGGTAATTCAACAGAGACTTCAGATCATCTTAAAACATTGCAAACGTTATTTATATAGTGGTATATTACATTGGCCAAAAATCTGTTGGGTAGGTACACCAGCATACCTATAAGTGCAGTGGCGTAAATTGCTGTTAGATAATTAGTAGCTGCTTACATCTTTGGTTGTGTGCCAGCTTATGCGACTGGCGTGTGATGAAGGATACAGATGACAATTTGTTTATGGCAATTCACCATAGACATTTATGCCACTGCGCCAATTGCCAGTGTGACTAACCAACAGAAGTAATTATTGCTTATTAAAGCCAAGAGAATCTTCTCAGGGCAGTTCACAGCTAAAGATCATAATGAGATGGATTAAAAGTCAAATACAAAATTCACAGTAAAATAACAACTAAAAACAATTCATTCCAAAATCAGTAGTAAAATAGTACATATCAAGCAACATTAGTAATTAAAAACACATGTGAACAGCCAAGTCTTTAAATACCATTTAACATTAGTGAGTGGGGGAGTCAAAAATACATCTGTGGGAAATGTGGAACTTCCTACAGTTGCACAATAATGGGCCATAATCATGGATGTTTAGGGAAGATCTTTCCACTTTCTTTCTTGAAGCAACTATAAGGTGGTGCTTTCTCTAGAAATCACATCTGCTTTCTTTTGCATGGGAGGATGATTTTCTTCCATTGAACGGCAAAGGTGGTAGGAATGCACACTCTTGGTGCTTTCTGTAAAAAAACAACTCAGCTCATTCCTGTCAAACTGTTCTGAGAAGCACAGCCATGAGGAGCTCCCTGCGTTTTCTGCCAGAGTTAAGTGTAAGGGCAAATACCTCTCCTTTTTGTAAGTTCTGGGGCATCACTTAGGATTCAGGGAAGAAAAGAGGCAGTGGCAGCAAATATCATAGATTTGCCTAGTAAGCCAAATCAAATTTTGTTCATTACTAAGACCCACTAATATCCATGCAAGAAACAGTCAGACCTAATTACTTTAAGTGATCCATAGCCATTAGTAATGCTAGCCTGAACTGTGGGTTTGTATACTGAGATAAAAAAGCAAAAGCAAAGCAAAGTGTGCTGCTTATATACCGCCCCATAGCACTTCAAGCACTCTCTGGGCAGTTTACAAGTTAATTATGCAGGCTACACTTTGCCGCCCCCGCCCCCCCCCCCCCCCCCCCGGCAAGCTGGGTACTCATTTTACCAACCTCGGAAGGATAGAAGGCTGAGTCACCCTTGAGCCGGCTACCTGGGATTGAACCGCGGATCGTGAGCACAATTTTGGCTGCAGTACAGCAGTTTAATCACTGTGCCATGAGGCTCTTCTATCTCCACGAGATAAAGAATGTACAAAACAGTTGCCAATCTCCCCAGGAGTGCACATTCAAGCAAATTCACCCCAAAGTCAGACTGTGAAATTCTCAGAGAAATTGCCTATAACTCAAGAGTTACATCTCAGACTCTACAAGCCTCAGTTAGCATGTGAAAAGTTAAAGTTCATGACAGTACAATTAGAAAAAGACTGAACTAGTATGGTTCGTTTGGAAGGGTTGCCAGGATAAAGCCTCTTCTCTCTAAAAAGAACATGTCAGCATGGCTTAGGTTTGCAAAGTTGCTTCTGAACAAACCACAAGACTTCTGGAACAATGTCATTTGAACAGGTGAGACCAAAGTGGAGATGTTTGGCCATAATGCACAGCATCATATTTGGCGAAAACCAAACACAGCATATCAGCACAAACACCTCATATCAACTGTCAAGTGCAGTGGTGGAGTGGTGATGATTTGGGCTTGTTTTGCAGCCACAGGACCTGGGCACCTTACAGTCATTTCCTCAACCATAAACTCCTCTGTATACCAAAGTATTCTAGAGTCAAATGGGAGGCCATCTGTCTGACAGCTAAAGCTTGGCCAAAATTGGGTCATGCAACAGGACAATGATCCCAAGCACACCAGGAAATTTACAACATAATAGCTGAAAAAGAAAAGAAACCGTTGCAATGGCCCAGTCAAAGTCCAGACCTCAACCTGATTGAAATGCTGTGGCAGGACCTTAAGAGAGCTGTGCACAAACAAATGCTCACAAACCTTAATGAACTGAAGCAACTTTGTAAAGAAGAGTGGGCCAAAATTCCTTCACAACGATGTGAGAGACTGATACAGAAAACGATTCCG
Source organism: Intellagama lesueurii (assembly GCA_037013535.1). Taxonomy (NCBI): domain Eukaryota; kingdom Metazoa; phylum Chordata; class Lepidosauria; order Squamata; family Agamidae; genus Intellagama; species Intellagama lesueurii. Next base: position 284,072,556 of record JBAJHW010000001.1, on the reverse strand, counting down.
TCAAGTTATTGCATCTAAAGGTGGTTCTACAAGCGATTGAATCATAAGACGTACTTAGTTTTTCACACATGGCTTCTCCATGTTGACTTTATTTTTGTAAAATAAATCATGACACAGTGTAATATGTCGTGTGTTGTTGTTCATCTGAGGTTGTAGTTACCTAATTTTCAGACTTGCTAAGAACCAGATAATTTTTATTATGTCCTAATTCATAATACCATAGAATTCAAAGAGGGTTACTTTTTTTTTCCACATGACTGTATAGCCCAGCCAGTTTGTACCATGAGCCTTTTGTGCAACCCACAAAGACACTGTGGCATCTTTGGAGTCCATACTTTTTGTATATTGAAAGATTGTCTTTATGAAGCATTATGATTTTAAAAAAAGATCCAAGAGAAAGAGGTAGTGCAGAAATACATCTAAAAATGTACAGCCTTCCTTCTTTTCTATAACTGCTTCTGAGCTCAGTCTTAAGAGATGCCAAAATATTCTTTCTTTCTTTTTTGCATGACATGCTTGCTGTTTCAGATTTTGAATGTCACTGAATGTATAATGTATTTTCCATCTGTTCCCGGAAAGATTCTTGATTATGAGCAAATGGCCCCTTTTGTGCATCACATAATTTCACAGTAGAATTATATAATTGTTTGTTATTGTGTTTACTGTATAATTTCAGGTTCCTAGTCATTGTGAGGAAATTGAATCAAACAAAGGTCTTCAGTTGCTCCAGAAACTATACCATCTTTGTAGAAATTCCCCCAAAATACAAAGGAGCATTATTCACATAATTGGAAACATGGCACTGGATGAGCGACTTCATTCATCCATATATCGTGCAGGTAGTGCCAGATTTATTTATTTTTTCCAATGGGAAGTTCTTATGGATAAATAAAGGACCTTTTTCTGTCTTACAGGCTGAAGTATTTCTTTTAAAAAGTTTAGCATTTCGTTAACCTGCAGTGTAGTAATTTAAAATTCAAGAGGCCTAGACTTGTCATTCAAGAAAGGAGGTGTTTTTAAGGTACAGCACAAAGTGGGAGGCAGTGGAAGACAGGAGGGCCTGGCGTGCTCTGGTCCATGGGGTCACGAAGAGTCGGACACGACTAAACAACAACAACAAAGTGGTCCTAGCATTAAAAAAACGGAGTGAAAAGAAACAATTGCTGAGACAATACATAATAAGGAATCCGGTAGGTAAAGAACTGAACATTACAAGAGAGGTAAAGCTTTTTCTGGAGTGCAGGTTAGAAACTGCAGAGCATGATACACTAATGTTTGAAAAAGAATATTATTATTATTCAGTGTTCCTTATTACTGTTGCTGATTTCCCCTTATTTCACTGCTCGCTGGGTTTTTAAAAATGCATCTAAAAATGTACAACCATAGTGTAGCGTTTGAAAAAGTTCTATTAAAGCCATTCTGTCAAGGAATAAGTTAAAAACAAGGATAATTAAACATATCAGGCAAAGTCCAAAGAAACGAAACAAAACAAAATAAGACAAAACAAGACAAAAACATATGACACCTTAAAGGCTAACTATTATGTTTTAATGTGAGCTTTCGTGGACAAGTCCACTTTACCAGTCCTTACATTCCTTTGCAAAAGCCTTATTGTTATATGCTTGGACTTTTACAGTGCAGTAGCACATGTTATTTTAAAGGGAATTATGCTATAATCCTATATCATTTTAGTAGCTGACAGTTGTCTTCATTTGATTCAACCCCTAGGTTGGGTTTCTGTACTAGCTGAAATGGCAAAGTCTCCACATGTCATGGAATCCTCCCACGCAGCAAGAGCTTTGGCCAACCTAGACAGGGAAACGGTACAGGAGAAGTATCCAGATGGCGTGTATCTTTTACACCCACAATATCGAACTGAGTAAGGAAGGAGGCACATTTTCTTTTTTCTTTCTTTCTTTTTCTCCTGCTACTTCCTTAGTCATTGGAAACCCACCTATTTTAAATGTCTTTATGCATATATATCTTATAAAATATGTCTATCAGTCGTTGACGGCATTTGCATCCCACACTTCCACCAAAAGGGTTTCCCTGAGGAGTTCACAACAACTGGTAATTAGATTGTTGTTGCCTGGGACTTACAGTGTAAAAAACTGAAAATGCAAGGGAAGGGATTGGGGGGAAAGCATCATGATAGTGGTTGATTGAGCGGTCCAGATTTCTGGGAATATATACTCACTCTCAGTCCAGTTATATTCAGATTTACACTGCGTCGATTGCTCTTTGGGGCTGAAATGTTCTATGCTGACCTGATCTCTCTTCCCCCACCCCCTATTTCTTCTGTCCTATTGTCATCTTCTCCTTCCTCTTCCTGTTTATGAGTTCAAGTTTAATTTATTTCATCTCTTATAACCTTAAAGCAGAATGTTGCCTTCCCAGCCTTTCCAGTGATAATTGGAGGGGTGTGAGTGGATCTCAGCTCTCACCAGCTTGTCTGTTTCTTTTCCCATCCCCTCCGGGTGTGTTTTCTGATGGCTTCTATGTTCTTGCATACACCAAAAAGAGAGTGGAAAAGAAATGCGCCCCCCCCCCCATTGGGGTTTGGTTGGCCTGATAGATGTTCTATCCAAATATGAATTACCGTAGCTCATATTTTGGGCCTCTGGTGGGATGGTGTGGTGTGAGCTATTTTCCAGTGATCAAGATAACATTCAAGAGATCGTGAACCAGCCCAACCCTGCTCTGTGCCCAAGCCAGTCCTTTTTGGTCCAGCAGCAGGGCACCTCTTTTTTGAGAGCTGGGCTGGAGTGATTCTGGTCTGCACTGAAGGGTCACTTGAAGGAAGGTTACTCCCAGCAAGTCGGCCCTTTCCAGCACAATCAGATGTAATCCTCTATTGCCATCTGATTGCACCCTAAGTTTAGAATTACTCTCTAAAAGGAGAATTTTGGCAGTTATTTAGCATTGCAGAGCTGGCAACCATTAAGGATCCAATGAGGCCAAAACACAATGGGGGACAGAATAGAATTTCAGACTGCTTTGGAAGCATCTTTTTGGCTGCAGACTTCTAGTAATTTGTGCTCTCTTCCAATTTCTCTTCCTTATCAGTGAGCCTATTAAAGCGGATATCCTATTTGTTCATGGCCTATTGGGAGCAGCATTTAAAACATGGCGGCAACAAGACATTGAGCAATCTGCTGCCGAGAAGGAGGCAGATACAGAAGACCACTATAGTGAATGTTGGCCAAAGGTAGGGAGACAGTACTTGGTGCTCACCAGTTTCTTGCCTTCTCTTCAAGGAAACAGAAGAAAGAAAAGTTAAAATCAATGCCCCGTCTTTTGGCTGCTTGCTATTAGCATGGTTAATTAGCCCTGACCTGTCATGAAGTAGTAGACTGTAGGACTAGGGTAATCTGGGTGCAAAACCCAGCTAAATCATGAAACTCAGTGTATGAGCATAAGACAATCTCTGTCTTCATCCTAAACCCCTTCACACTGACTTTGTGGCACAGTGGTTAAACTGCAGTACTGCAGTGAAGACTTTGCCCATGACCTGAATCCAATCTCAGGCTCGGGTAGCGACTCAAGGTTCACTCAGCCTTCCATCCTTCTGAGGCCAGTAAAATGAGTACCTAGCTCACTGGGAGGGCAATGTGTAGCCTGTATAATTAAATTGTAAACCACTCAGAGAGAGCTTTAAGCACTATGGGATGGTATATAAGCAGCACACTTTGCTTTGTGAAGATAATAGTGTGTTAATTCCCATTTATGAAGCCCTGAGCTGCTTGGGAAAAATGGAAAGATGTATACATAAACAGTAAGTTAAAATAATCAGTAGTTTAAGTTTTAAATAATAGTTTCAGGTCCTAATCCAAGCACATAGCTTAATTAGCTCTATCTGTAGTTGCCGTTACCACCATGTAACCGTTAATCAGAGCTAGACTAACCAAGAAGAATTTTTACTACAGAAAGATGGAGAAGGAGCTTGAATATCATGAGAAGGCTAGAGCACATATGGAGGCGGAACCTGACGGAAAATAATCAAATAGCTGTCAGGATCACAACTAACCTCTACCACTCTAAGGTGAAGGCTGCTAGTCGATCTTACTTCGCTGTCCGGATAAGCGAAGCCTCCAACCAGCAGGCGGAACTTTTCCTTATAGTCCGCAATCTATCCGGAGTTGGTCATAGTGACTGGCCTCCCACTAGCATCTCACCTGACCAATTTGCAGCCTTTTATAAATCAAAAGTGGAGGCCATCCGCCGGGATCTTGCCCCCTATTTGAAAACAGTGGATCGAGCAGAGACGTCTAGCGCTCTGTCTTGCCCGATGAGACTTAACCACTTTCAGCCTGTGACGTCAGACATGGTGGACAGAGTGCTTGACCGCTGTCACGCCACCACCTCCTCCCTTGACCCTTGCCCGGCCTGGCTAATCAAAGCAGCCAGGCCTATAACATCTGAATGGGCTACAGCAATAATTAATGGGTCTCTCAAGGAGACACTGATTAGGCCCATTAGGAAGAAACAGCTTGGCGGCGGATGATATTGGTAATTATAGGCCCGTTGCCAGTGTTTCTTTCCTCAGCAAGGTAGTTGAGAGGGTGGTGGCCGATCCATTCCAGTCGGGCTTCAGGCCGTGCCACGGCAAGGAAACGGCATTGGTCGCCCTGTTTGATGACCTACTGAGGGAGGCTGACAGGGGCAAAATGTCTCTGCTGGTCCTTCTCGATATCTCAGCCGCCTTTGATACCGTCGACCACGGTATTCTCCTGGGGAGGCTCTCCGAGTTGGGAATCGGTGGCCTGGCTCTTGCCTGGCTCCGTTCCTTCTTGGAGGACCGTCCCCAGAGAGTGCAGATTGGAGAGAGTTTCTCGGCCCCGTGGAGCCTCAATTGTGGGGTTCCGCAGGGCTCGATCATCTCTCCAATGCTATTTAACATCTATATGAGGCCGCTGGGAGGGGTCATCAGGGGATGTGGGGCTTCGTGTCATCAGTATGCTGATGATACTCAGCTCTACATCTCCTTTTTTCCAACAACAGTGGATGCTGTCTCGTCCCTTGAGCACTGCCTGGGGGCTGTTCAGCAATGGATGCAGGTGAACGGACTGAGGCTGAATCTGGGCAAGAAGGAGGTCCTTCGGGTGGGTGTCCCAGACATCAGTGGTCTGGGAAACTCCCTTTCCTTTGGGGGGGGGGGTGACTCTTACCACCAAGAGTGAGGTTCGCAGTTTGGGTGTACATCTGGACCCGGCGTTCACCATGGAGACCCAGGTGTTGTCAGTGGTCCGTTCCGCACATTTCCACCTTCGGCGGATTGCCCAGCTGCATCCCTATCTTGATACGGAGGCGCTCACCACTTTGGTCCATTACTTAATCAACCTGCCAGAGTGACAGTAAGGATGCCTCTTGGAGGAGTCAAATGAAAATACCTCCTTCATCCATGTACACATATACACTAAATTACTGTTTTTTAAAAAGCCTTTCATTCATACATATGCATATACTTAATTACTGATTTATTTTTAAAAGGACAATTTTACTGGGATGGCATCGGAGATGGCTCTAGAGCAACACCAAACCATCAATTTAAATAGTATGTGTTCCCTACTCTGATTCACTATTACGGGAAAATAGATTACTGGTCTTGGTTTGAATGTCTGAAACCCCAACACTTCTGTGAATTCAATTATTTTCTGTATTGTTTTCTAAATTTAGACATGGTTAGCATCAGACTGCCCATCACTTAGAATTATATCTGTGGAATATGACACCCACCTGAGTGATTGGAAGACGACATGTCCTGTGGAGAGCTACAGGTAACAAATGAAGGTGTGAACTTAGTGTGGAGACTATGTGGAAGTATGTAAATAATAGTTAAATATCCAGAGGAGATAATGATTTCTGTTTTATAAAGAATCTTGAATTTTGTTAGGACTAGTGAAGGTGAAAGTTTAAAAATACTTATACATTGTAGGCAATACAAATTATAGAAATTGGATTTGGACTAGAGCCAAGTAATTGACTGTTACAACTCTATACTCATGTTTAGGAGATATTTGAAGACTCAATCAGAGCCAGCCTTATAAACATGTGAAGGTGCATCGTGCGGGATCATATCTAGAGATGTAAAATTTCCGAAAATTTCAATTTTTTCTGGGGGGAAAAACGTTCTTAGAAGTGTTTTCATTTTATATTTTCTTATTATAAGGACTCTGGTGTTCTATTAGAGATGTAAAATTTCCAAAAATGTCAATTTTTCTGGAAAAAACAGGTCCCCTTTTTTTTCTGGAAAAAAATGGAAATGTTAGGAAATTTTACATCTCTAATCATATCACTGCTCTGTTTAGCTTGGGGCTGCCTGTTCCATTCATTATCGGCTCTGTATGGTCTCAGTCAGAGGTATTTACCTGTCTTGCTCCCTGAAATTTTTTATAATAGAAGATGCCATGGAATGAGGATGTTGCTGCTTGGAGTGTATATTTTTGTTACTGACAGAGCCATGGCAAAGAAGGCACCCTCTATTTGTAAATATCCTTGATTTCTCTGTGTTGTTAAAAAAAAAAAACCACAACCACCTCTGGTGTTTAATTTTTCCTTGGTTGCAGAAATGCCTACGGCTACCATTAGGATTTGAGCCTCAGGTTGCTCTCTTTCCATAGTCCAAGATTACAGCAGAGTCAGAGCCATCTGGGACCTTATTCATGTCTTCTTCTTATATAGATACCTAGAAGGATGGTGGTGTTCCCCCTGTTTATAGAAATATCTCTTACCCAAAAAACTTGTTGCATGACATACTTTTAAGACAAAATCTGTTTGAGGATTACTTCCCTGATTCTCTCCAACACATGAGTAGGACATTCCTACCCCCTTCCTTCTCCACGAGTGTTTTGTTGACCTAAAGAGTGACATGTCTGCAGAGGAGAGGTCTCTGCTCACAAACAAGGACTCTGGAAAACTGAGATTCCTGCTCATGGACAGCCTACATGCAAGCAGGGACGTCTGTTCCACAGATGTGTCACTCTATATGTGGACAAAGCATGGGGGGATATTGATGGGGACAATGGTGCAAAACACAGAGAATGAAAAAACGTGTCAACAAAAGGGTGAAAGAAAGAGTTGGGGGCAAACTCCTACACATGCTGCGTCAGACACTTATGGCCTCAAGGGGGGTGTTCCCTTGACTCTTGCCTGTCCTCCCGGTTATGCAGTCCAGCACCAGGGTAGACTGGAAGGGCGGGGGGGGGGGGAGTAGCCATTGTTTATAGAAATACTCTGGAGGTTGTTAGGCTCTCTACGGTGGTGAAGCCAGGTCTGGAGGTCCTCCACGTGTTGATTGGGGCCAGGGATGGTATTGGGATCTTGCTGGGTTACCGCGCTCCCCGCGACCCAGCCATTTCCTTACCGGAGCTGGCAGACTTTGTCTCCGCGGCACTGTTGGAATCCCCGAGGCTTCTGGTCTTGGGTGATTTCAACATCCATGCGGAGGCGGAGATTTCTGGTCCAGCTCTTGAGTTCTTGGAAACCATGGCTTCCTTGGACATGTCCCAACATGTTAATGGCCCCACCCACGTGGGTGGTCACACGCTAGACCTAGTGTTCTCCACTGAGCGGAGTGAGTGTGGTCTGATGGTGACTGACCTTGTGTCAGTTCCCTTGTCATGGTCTGATCACCACCTAATAAAATGTAACCTCTCAGTGGCTCTCCCTCCCCGCAGGGAGCAAAGACCTATTTTAATGGTCCGCCCTCAAAGGCTACTGGATCCTACGTATAGGATTCCAGGACTCCATGAGAGGGATTCCGGCTGATCTGACTGGCGCTCCTGTCGAGGCTCTGGTTGATGGCTGGCTTGCTGCCGCCACCAGGGCTGTTGACACGATCGCTCCTAAACGTCCTCTCCATTGCAGAGCTCGGCCAGCGCCCTGGTTTAACCAGCAGCTGGGAGCTATGAAGCAAAACAGGAGAAGGCTAGAGTGCATTTGGAGACGAAACCCGATGGATTATAGTCGGAAAGCTGTCAGGATCGCGACTAACCATTACTTTACTAAGGTGAGGGCTGCCAGTCGAGCTCACTTCGCTGTCCGGATAAGCGAAGCTTCAAATCAGCAGGCGGAACTTTTCCGTATAGTCCGTGATCTATCCGGAATTGGTCTAAGTGATAGGCCTCCCACTAGTTTTTCACCTGACCAATTTGCAGCATTTTTTAAATCTAAAGTCGAGGCCATCCGCCGGGAGCTCTCTCCTTTTTTGAACACAGTAGATCGAGCAGAGACGTCCAGCGCTCTGCCTTGCCCGATGAGACTCAATCTCTTTCAGCCTGTGACACCAGATATGGTGGACAAAGCGCTTGACCGCTGTCATGCCACCACCTCCTCCCTTGACCCTTGCCCGACCTGGCTAATCAAAGCAGCCAGGCCTATAACAACCGAATGGGCCACGGCAATAATTAATGGGTCTCTCCAGGAGGACCCTCAAGAAACCCTCATTAGGCCCATAAGGAAGAAACCAAGTTTGGTGGCGGACAACATTGGCAATTATAAGCCCGTTGCCAATGTTTCTTTCCTCAGCAAAGTGGTAGAGAGGGTGGTGGCTGACCAGCTCCAAGCTCTTTTGGATGAAACCAATGCCCTGGATCCATTCCAGTCAGGCTTCAGGCAGCGCCACAGTACGGAAATGGCATTGGTCGCCCTGTTTGATGACCTGCTGAGGGAGGCCGACAGGGGCAAAATGTCTTTGTTGGTCCTTCTCGATATCTCAGCCGCCTTCGATACCGTTGTGACGTACACCCTGTGTCCTTTCGTTTATTTTCCCTTAAACACAAGTCCACCCTCTGGATGCTTGTCCTCACTTCACGCTGCCACCAGGTATTATTCCCTTAATACCAAATAGATCATAGATACGTGCTGCCAATACAACAGATTTATTGATAATATAGATGTTATGTTAATCACAGGAGAAATCATAGATGTTTAGAATTTTTCATTAAATCACAATCACTGAAATATCATATTTTAAGTTCCACAGTAGATCACTTCTTGTTTACTTATTTTCCATTCAACCAGTGTATATTTATTTGTAATAATTCTTTCTCTATCTCTGACTATCTATTTCTCTCAGCAGCCTCACTCCTTCTTCTCTCTAAAACTCACTCACTTCAATTCCCTATCTCCAAAACCACTTTTCTCCAACTCTCTTCCCTAACTGTCTAAACTGTCATTAACTGTCTTTTGTTGTTGTTTAGTCGTTTAGTTGTGTCCGACTCTTCGTGACCCCATGGACCAGAGCACGCCAGGCCCTCCTGTCTTCCACTGCCTCCCGAAGTTGGGTCAAATTCATGTTGGTTGCTTCGGTGACACTGTCCAACCATCTCATCCTCTGTCGTCCCCTTCTCCTCTTGCCTTCACACTTTCCCAACATCAGGGTCTTTTCCAGGGAGTCTTCTCTTCTCATGAGATGGCCAAAGTATTGGAGCCTCAGTTTCAGGATCCTTCCAGTGAACACTCAGGGTTGATTTCCTTCAAAATGAATAGGTTTGTTCTCTTTGCAGTCCAGGGGACTCTCAAGAGTCTCCTCCAGCACCACAATTCAAAAGCATCAATTCTTCGGTGGTCAGCCTTCTTTATGGTCCAGCTCTCACTTCCATACATCACTACTGGAAAAACCATAGCTTTGACTATGCGGACCTTTGTCGGCAAGGTGATGTCTCTGCTTTTTAAGATGCTGTCTAGGTTTCTCATCGCTTTCCTCCCAAGAAGCAGGCGCCTTTTAATTTCGTGGCTGCTGTCACCATCTGCAGTGATCGTGGAGCCCAGGAAGGTAAACTCTGTCACTGCCTCCATATCTTCCCCTTCTATTTGCCAGGAGGTGATGGGGCCCGTGGCCATGATCTTAGTTTTTTTGATGTTGAGCTTCAGACCATTTTTTCCCCTCTCCTCTTTCACTCTCATTAAGAGGTTCTTTAATTCCTCCTCACTTTCAGCCATCAGAGTGGTATCATCTGCATATCTGAGGTTGTTGATATTTCTTCCGCCAATCTTAATTCCGTCTTGGGATTCCTCCAGTCCAGCCTTCCGCATGATGTATTCTGCATATAAGTTAAATAAGCAGGGAGACAATATACAGCCTTGCCGTACACCTTTCCCAATTTTGAACCAATCAGTTGTTCCATATCCAGTTCTAACTGTTGCTTCCTGTCCCACATACAGATTTCTCAGGAGATGGATAAGGTGGTCAGGCACTCCCATTTCTTTAAGAACTTGCCATAGTTTGCTGTGGTCCACACAGTCAAAGGCTTTTGCATAGTCAATGAAGCAGAAGTAGATGTTTTTCTGGAACTCTCTGGCTTTCTCCATAATCCAGCGCATGTTAGCAATTTGGTCTCTAGTTCCTCTGCCCCTTCGAAATCCAGCTTGTACTTCTGGGAGTTCTCGGTCCACATACTGCTGAAGCCTGCCTTGGAGGATTTTGAGCATAACCTTGCTAGCGTGTGAAATGAGTGCAATTGTACGGTAGTTGGAGCATTCTTTGGCACTGCCCTTCTTTGGGATTGGGATGTAGACTGATCTTTTCCAATCCTCTGGCCACTGCTGAGTTTTCCAAACTTGCTGGCATATTGAGTGTAGCACCTTAACAGCATCATCTTTTAAGATTTTAAATAGTTCAACTGGAATGCCATCACCTCCACTGGCCTTGTTGTTAGCCATGCTTTCTAAGGCCCACTTGACTTCGCTCTCCAGGATGTCTGGCTCAAGGTCAGCAACCACACTATCTGGGTTGTCCGGGACATCCAGATCTTTCTGGTATAATTCCTCTGTGTATTCTTGCCACCTCTTCTTGATGTCTTCTGCTTCTGTGAGGTCCCTACCATTTTTGTCCTTTATCATGTCCATCTTTGCACAAAAGGTTCCTTTAATGGCTCCAATTTTCTTGAACAGATCTCTGGTTTTTCCCTTTCTATTGTTTTCCTCTATATCTTTGCATTGTTCATTTAAGAAGGCCCTCTTGTCTCTCCTTGCTATTCTTTGGAAGTCCGCATTCAATTTTCTGTAACTTTCCCTATCTCCCTTGCATTTTGTTTCCCTTCTCTTCTCTGCTATTTGCAAGGCCTCGTTGGACAGCCACTTTGCTTTCTTGCATTTCCTTTTCTTTGGGATGCTTTTTGTTGCTGCCTCCTGTGCAATGTTACGAGCCTCCATCCATAGTTCTTCAGGCACTCTGTCCAACAAATCTAGTTCCTTAAATCTGTTCTTCACTTCCACTGTGTACTCATAAGGGATTTGGTTTAGATTATACCTGGCTAGCCCAGTGGTTTTTCCTACTTTCTTCAGTTTAAGCTTGAATTTTGCTAGAAGAAGCTGATGGTCAGAGCCACAATCAGCTCCAGGTCTTGTTTTTGCTGACTGTATAGAGCTTCTCCATCTTTGGCTGCAGAGAATATAATCAATCTGATTTCGGTATTGCCCATTTGGTGATGTCCATGTGTAGAGTCGCCTCTTGTGTTGTTGGAAAAGAGTGTTTGTGATGACCAGCTTGTTCTCTTGACAGAACTCTATTAGCCTTTGCTCTGCTTCGTTCTGAACTCCAAGGCCAAACTTACCTGTTGTTCCTTTTATCTCTTGACTCCCTACTTTAGCATTCCAGTCCCCTAGAATGAGAAGAACATCTTTCTTTGGTGTCAGTTCTAGAAGGTGTTGTAAGTCTTCATAGAATTGGTCAATTTCAGCCTCTTCAGCATCGGTGGTTGGTGCATAAACTTGGATTACTGTGATGTTGAGAGGTCTGCCTTGGATTCGTATTGAAATCATTCTATCATTTTTGAGATTGTATCCCAGTACAGCTTTCCCCACTCTTTTGTTGACTATGAGGGCTACTCCATTTCTTCTACGGGATTCTTGCCCACAATAGTAGATATGGTAATCATCTGAATTGAATTCGCCCATTCCCGTCCATTTTAGTTCACTGACACCCAGGATGTCAATGTTTATTCTTGCCATCTCCTGTTTGACCACATCCAACTTACCAAGGTTCATAGATCTTACATTCCAGGTTCCTATGCAGTATTCTTCTTTGCAGCATCGGACTTTCCTTTCACTTCCAGGCGCGTCCACAGCTGAGCGTCCTTTCGGCTTTGGCCCAACCACTTCATTAGCTCTGGAGCTACTTGTCCTTGTCCTCCGCTCTTCCTCAGTAGCATGTTGGACGCCTTCCGACCTGAGGGGCCCATCTTCCAGCGTCATATCTTTTAGCCTTTTGTTTCTGTACATGGGGTTTTCTTGGCAAAGATACTGGAGTGGCTTGCCAGTTCCTGCTCCAGGTGGATTGCGTTTAGTCAGAACTCTCCACTATGACCTGTCCGTCTTGGGTGTCCCTGCATGGCATAGCCCATAGCTTCTCTGAATTACTCAAGCCCCTTCGCCACGACAAGGCAGCAATCCGTGAAGGGAACTGTCTTTTAGTCTCCTCTTATTCTCTAGGTTCCGCCCCTCCTGTCCTGTCATAGGCTCCCACACCAGAGCTCTCTTGACTGACAGGAGTGATCTGAGAGCTGTCCGTCACAACCGTCGACCATGGTATCCTCCTGGGGAGGCTCTCTGAGCTGGGCATCGGTGATCAGGCACTTGCCTGGCTCCAATCCTTCTTGGAGGACCATCCTCAGAGAGTACAGCTTGGGGAGTGTGTTTCAGCCCCGTGGAGTCTTAATTGTGTGGTTCCACAGGGCTCGATTATCTCCCTAATGCTGTTTAATATCTACATGAGGCCACTGGGTGGGGTCATCAGGGGGTGTGGGGCTTCGTGCCATCAGTACGCTGATGACACCCGGCTCTACATCTCCTTTTCTCCAACCACAGTGGATGCCGTTCCATCCCTTCAGCGCTGCCTGGAGGCTGTACTGCAATGGATGCAGGAGAATGGACTGAGGCTGAACCCAGACAAGACGGAGGTCCTGAGGGTGGGTGGCCCCTCCATCGGTGTTTGGGAAACTCCCTCTCTTTTGGGGGAGTGACTCTCACTGCGAAGAGTGAGGTTCGCAGCTTGGGGATCCATTTGGATCCGGCGCTCACCATGGAAACCCAGATGGCGTCAGTGGTCCGCTCTGACTATTTCCATCTGTGGCGGATTGCCCAGCTGCGTCCCTATCTTGATGTTGGGGCACTCACCACTCTGGTCCATGTGCTTGTAGTCTTGCGATTAGACTACTGTAACACGCTCTACGTGGGGCTACCTTTGAGACTGATGCGGAAGCTTCAAATGGTGCAGAATGTGGCGGCCAGACTTCTCAGTGGGACGAGAAAATATCAGCATATTTCCCCACTCTGGCTGCCTTGCATTGGCTGCCTGTTTGTTTCCGCATTGATTTCAAAGTGTTAATGATGACATATAAAGCCCTAAACAGTTTAGGACCTCGATATCTAGCAGAACGCCTCCTCCCACCTAGATCTACCTGAATCACTTGTTCTAGCCAGGAAGGGCAGCTGAGGGGCCTAACGCCGAGGGAGGCCCGGAGAGAAAGAACAAGAAACCGGGCCTTCTCGGCAGTGGCCCCTCGCCTTTCGAACAGTCTGCCCCCAGAGATCTGTCTGGCTCCCTCGCTGGGTCTTTTTAAGAGCAAACTGAAGACCTGGCTCTTTAGGCAGGCTTTCCCTCCTGTCATCACTTGAATATTTTTTTTTCCATCTTGAACTATATTACTATTGTTGTTTTTTATTTTATTATATTGTTTTTATTCTGTTTATTATTGTTAGCCGCCCAGAGTAGACTTCGGTCTAGATGGGCGGGGTATAAATTTAATAAATAAATAAATAATAAATAATTATAGTAGATTCAGACTTTAAAATCTACAAGCTACTGGATGGCTGAGGTCCTATCCTTAAATCCTGACTACATTCAGGATTACACCTGAGGTGTAATATCACTGGACTATTGCTACTATTAGCCTTTGCTGGAACAAACAGTCCTGGGGAACAATGGTTGTTGCAGTCTGTAAGCATCTAGGGAACTAACCCTAACCCTCGAATCCTGTCTCAGACACCAATCAGATTGAGACATATAAAATTATGCAGGGGATGGATAAAGTGGATAGAGGGAAGCTCTTTTCCCTCTCACACAATACCAGAACCATGGGACATCCCCTCAAGTTGAATGTTGGGAGAGTGAGAACAGACAAAAGAAAATCTTTCTTGACCCAGCATGTTGTTAGTCTGTGGAACTCCTTGCCATAGGATGTGGTGATGGCGTCTGGCCTAGATGCCTTTAAAAGGGGATTGGACAGATTCCTGGAGGAAAAGTCCATTGCAGGTTACAGGCCATGATGGGGATGTACACTCTCCAGGCTTAGAAGGAAGGTACCTCCAAATGCCAGATGTAGGGGAGGGGTATCAGGAGACAGATATCTAGTTGTCTTGTGTGCTCCCAGAGGCATGTGGTGGGGCCACTGTGAGCTACAGGGAGCTGGACTAGGTGGGCCCTTGGCCTGATCCAGCAGGGCTCTTCTTATGTTCTTATGTCTCTCAAGTGACCAGTATTATTAGAATAGATATGAAGCTGAGTATACTACATGTTTGTGCAACATAAGTTGAATTCGGCCTAACAATTTCCAGCTAAGTTCTTTGTTTTCTGCCGTTGTTCTCAAGCATTATTTCCTTCCACATCATGAAGAATGCCTGGTCAGCTTCTCAGGAACCTCAGGTCCCCCAGAATATGGTTTAAAAACAATTATTTCAACATTTGCTCCTCCTGCTTACTTTTCTCTCTTTAATCTGCAGGGAGTCTCTTGCCTACAGGAGTGCTGAGCTTCTCAAGAAGCTGAGAGCTGCTGGTGTTGGAGACCGACCACTTGTCTGGCTGTCACACAGCATGGGAGGCAAGTGCATTGGTCCCTTGATTTAAAAAAGACATGTTAAATTTATTTATGTATTTAAAATATTTTTACCTGACCTTTCTTTTTAAAAATGACCCCAGGTGGCTTACATCATTAAAAGACAATATTTAAAGCTAAAAACAATGAGAAGTCAAGTGTGGCTTACCCCATTACTTTTTCTCTTCCCTCAGATATTCATACACCAGTGCCTAAGAGATTTCGGTCTTCAACGCAGAGGTGGAGAATCTCCCCTCCAAATGTTACTAGACTATTGCTACTATTAGCCTTTGCCGAAACAAACAGTCCTGGGGGACAATAGTTGTTGCAGTCCGTAAGCATCTAGGGAACTAACCCTAACCCTTGAGTTCTGTCTTAGGCACCAAGGTTCAGTCAGTAGTTTCCAGCATTTTAGCCATGTGAACGAGATGTAAAGCAGATTCTATCTGGAGGTGGTGAAAAACTAAATACTGTAGGCTTCATTGGAGGCAACATAGGAATTGATATCCACAGAAGTTCACATCTGTTTCTTCTTCTGACTTTTGTGGCTTATACTCCTGTTGTCTTAATTTTTTGCCACACCATTTGACCTTGACATTGACATCTTGATCTGTACTTGTGGATAGTTATAATGGCAAACCCTGTTCCAGATTTTGAGGGCCCTGGGTAGGTGGCTTCATCTCTCTCAGAGTCTCTGCTAGTATCTCTCTACTTGCTCTGCTAGCAGTGCCACTGCTATAGCTGCCAACCTCTTCCCCCACCCCTCACTTACAGGTAGGCTTGCCCAGTGGTGATTGCATAGTGAGTTGGGAGTCAAGTAACTAACAGGCGTGGAATAGAGCTAAGCAGCCATCCGGTTTTCCGCCTGTAACAGTACCAACTGTTGCCACCAGGTCAGGTCACGAGGGAGAGGCAAGCAATGCTCCTTCTGAGGAATGGGGAGGGATGGTGATCATTGACAGGAAGCAAAGGGACTTTATAACCATCTGCATGTTTAGATCAGGATGTCAATGTTAAATCTCCATTGGGATTAATGAGTAGTAGCAGATGCCGCACTGTTCTGACTCCTGGCACTGGGCCTGCAGGTTTGCTTACAGAATGGTTTGCATACTTACCTGCTTTGGTTTCTGAAGCTTGGCAGTTTTGCTCTTGGCAGTCAACTCCAGTCCCTTTATGAAAGCTTACTGCTAAATATTTGCATGCCTCTGCACTGTACAGTGTATAGTAGCTGTTACCAGTATAGCAAAGCTAGGTAGGTGATCAGGAATTAGATGTTGTCAAGGGCTGTGACTATGCAGTCTTGTACTTTATTCTTTAACCTTTATTTGAAGAGACTGCTTAAGTGATACGATCAGCTAATTAAGACATCAGTGTTGAGAAGGCAGTAAAAGTGTGTGGCAGTTTCCTCTCATAAAACCTGTTTTTGAGTAATAGCCAGCATTCCTTCGTGCTAGATGACTTGTTCAGTGATTCCAGAGTCCTTCAATCTTGTCAATTTCAAATATTTTTTTAAAAGACCATTATTTGGCAGTTCAGTTCAAAATAAAAATATTTCTTATTTAGATTATATCAGGAATGTGTTGGTAATTATATTTTATAGCCCAACTTGACATTTGGAGTAGCTGAAAAATGCAGTTAAGTTCATTCAGAGGTCACAGTGCTTGCATGCTTTGATTAGGCATATTCCATTCTCACATGGATGCCGGCATACATTAGAGCTGTCTTTTCCTACCTCTCCTTTCCCAACTAGTAAACGCATTTGAGCATCCATGCTTTTAATGTGTGCCTTCCATCTACTCACTCAGCTGTCTTCTCCCCTCACCCCAACATTAACCTGTGTCTCCTACTTCTGGCAGAAGAAGAGGGACTGCTAAGAAGGGAAGAAGACGCCCCTATTGAGATCTTTGCCAGCCCCGTCTCCCAGGCTGATAATACTTTCTTAAAATTATGTGGCCAAGCTCGTTGGATGCACTTTGTGCCATGTGAACTCACCTTTTGTTTTAATAAAATAGTATAATAGAAGATTCCAAATGCTGTGAGATTCCCTCTGCCTGTTTAGACGAAAATAGACCAGTAGACAAAAATAACCCAGAAAGGATCCAAAGTACAAAAGGGATGTGTGGGTTGGATTTGACTATGGCTCTGATCGTCCTCCATCTTCAATAGCAGACAGGCCACATCTGAGGGAAGTGAAGAATGGCCCCTCCTCCTCTAAAGCAGGATATGGCTTGACCCCACCTCCTTTTCAAGATGAAGAGCCAACCCTTAAAACAAACCTGAATGTCCTTTGTGATTTGTGCAATAACGTGGCTGTTTGTTTTGTACTTCAGATAGAACTGCTAGATGGCCCAGTGGTTAAGGCATCTGGCTGCAGGGCCAGAATCTGGGAGTTCAGTTCCCCACTGTGCCTCCTTGACAGGGGTTGGACTCAGTGATCCATAGGGCCCCTTCCAGCTCTGCAGTTCCAAGATAATGTTAAGCATCTTTCTTGGTCCAACTTTATGAATACATTTGTTTTTAGGTCTTCTAGTCAAGAAGATGCTGTTGGATGCTTCCATGGACTCTGAAATGAGCTCAATTGTAAATAATACCCGGGGGGTTATATTTTATAGTGTTCCTCATCGAGGTTCTCGCTTGGCTGAATACTCAATAAATGTTAGATTTCTGCTGTTTCCTTCTGTGGAAGTTAAAGAGCTCAGCAAAGGTATGTCTCATTTTTAGTAATGTAGGTGTCTTTGTGTGTGTACATTTGTAAGCATCAATGCTTGTGTGTGTTATCAGTTGACTCTGAAATATGTTTAAAATATTTATAACCCCCCTTTCCTCAATCAAGCTGAAGACATTGAACAGCAATAGAAGAAAAAAAAGCTATTGAAACAGCAATAGAACTGCCAGATAGCTCAGTGAGTGAGGTTTCTGGTTGCAGAGCCAGAGGTTGGGAGTTTGATTCCCCGCTGTGCCTCCTTGACAGGGGCTGGACTTGATGATCCATAGGGTCCCTTCCAGCTCTGCAGTTATAAGATTATATTATATTGTTATATTATATAAGCAGCAGTAAAACATAATTGAGAGAGCAGTCAGTTATCATTCAGAAACCTTTCTGAAGGGGAATGTTTTCAGCACCTGGCAGAACACTTGTAAAGATAGGCCAAAAGGAGCCTCACTTGGGAATAGCCTCGCTTACGAATAGCTGCTAAAAAGATCCTGTCCTTGTCCGAAATGTCAGTGTACTAGTGCTCAAAGCAGAGGTTCTGTCAAGAATCTTACTAAGTCAACATATTCATATGCGAGAAAATGCTCCTTCAAATATCCTGAACTTAGAAAGAAGTTGGAAGCAAGCACTATTGTTTCACCAAGGGCACTATATATGTTAATATATTGTTCCTTTTAATCACTTGTTGCTGCAGGCTAAATCAATCGTTGCTTCCTATACATAGCCCTATGTATAAGTACATCAATGTAATCTGGATGGAATGCAAGTTAAGTTATGCAACACCATGGCCAGATCTGTAGTCTCTAGGAATGGGCAAAGCTGGTGCACCAGCCTAGCTTATCTAAAGGCATATTTGGCCTCAGTTGACACCTGGGTATCCAGGGTCAAATCTGGACTTGAAAATACCTCCAGACTATGAACCTGCATTTTTAAGGGGTGTGCTATCCCAATCAGCATCCACTGGACCTCTATCCCTGGGTCAGCCTTGTTGGAATTAATTTCAATTTGTTTGTCCACATGCAGTTTGTTACTGCTTCCAAGTAGTTTAGGATCTCCAGAACCTCACTGGAGTAATAGAATTGTTTGGTCTGCAAACTGGTAATGGTTTCATGTTCCCATTAACTAGTACTGGGGGAAAGGTGCAATTATATAGTCCACATTAAGTTGTTGAACAGCAATTCCCGTGATACCATCTTCGGCAACTGTCCAGAAAACAGCATAAGTTCATGCTTGCAGCTCCCATCCCTGGAGTGTGTGAGATAAGAAGTCAGGAACTTACAGTATAATGTTAGATGAATGACATAGTAACAAACAAACAAAGAATTGATAAGGAGAAGGAAGCTGGAGAGAGGCTTGGGCATAGCGACACCACAAACCTATATTTGTTTCACAACATTTTGCTTGTCACATCACCAGAATAACATTTGCTGAGAATTCCCTCTCATCCATGGGAAAATAATGCAAACAAAAATGTTCATCTCTTTGTTCTTCCTCTAGATTCTCCTGCCCTTAAAGCACTGAATGATGACTTCATCTCATTTGCCAAGGATAAGAACTTCCCTGTATTGAGCTTTGCTGAGATGTTGCCAACACGGGTTGGTAGAATGCTGAGCCTGCATGTGGTACCAGTGGAATCTGCAGGTCGGACATTTTTAGCATCTCCTCCTTGAAAATCTATTGATCTAGCAAGAGATGAGAATCCTGTGGTATAAAAGAGCCAGAAATAGATGCTAGCGAAAAACATATTATGAAAAAAAAATCAGTATCTTGGACATATACTTTATCTGCTACAGAGATGAATCAATAATCCTTCTAGTCCAGATCTTCATAAGTATTGTTCCCCTGTTCTTTCCTCTCACTTGCTCATTACAAATTTCTTGCAGTTTAATTACAGTAACAGTAACTATATGAATATTTTCACTGGCACAAGAAAATGTAGTAGCCCAGAATTTCTAGATACGCTTAAGTAAAATAGCATTCTCCAGAGCAGTCTGGAAAAGGAAGGTGACTGCCCTTTTATTTCTTGTCTTTTAACATTAGCTACTTTGTTATACAGTATGCCTCCGAAACAAAATCTCTACTAGCAGACTCTTCCTTTTTTATCTTTTTTTTATTGCTGGGGTTGGGTTAGATTCAGAGTTTTTCTCCCATGAACTGAAGGATTCCTTCCATCTGCAGGAAGTGTGGAGAATCTGAAGTGGCAGAATGAAAGTGCTGTGATCTTGTCAATTCCAATCCCCAGCTGTCCCATATACTGTATATGTCTGTCCCATCTGTTCACTGGTGGTTGGAGGATCCTCTAAAACTGTGGGGAGGTAACAGTGGAAATTGTAGAGGAAGGTTGAGTCAGACATTACTTCCCCCCCTTTCTGCTCTTGGTGCATTTCAAATAGAATTCTGACCAGGATATATGTCTAATGGTGGAAAGGACTCTAGACCCAGCCCTATTTGTTCTGTAGAGCAGGGACAAGTTGGACACCTGGAGCTGTCCAGCTTTAAGGTTCAATCTTTGCAGCTACAGATATATATTTTATAATTAAATAGTCAAAGTATAATTTACAAGTGGAACTCTGTATTTCGCTTGCTCCATGTACCTTCTTTGCAGACATTCTGGTTTTCTGTAGCCATTATATACAGTATTTTTAGATGTACTTCCATCCATCTCTTTAAAGGAATGAACTAACAACACATATGTACAGTGTATTTACTTGACCCATGTTCTGTCTTTGTCCCATCAATGGGAGTGGAGGTGACGTATCCAACATTGGTTTCAAAGCTTTAAACTCATCAGTTTTCTTGGTCCTGATCCAGAAATACTTGTATGTACCACCTTATTGTTTATAACTGTTGACAGACATGTTATATTCATGCCCAATGAGGATATAGTTTAGTTTAAGTGGACTGGTATGTTTAATTTGATGTTTTGTATTGTTATTATGTTTTATGAATTCATTTTAAGTGTTATTTGTTGTTTTTACCATGTTGTGAACTGCCCAGAGTGGCCTTGGCAGCTAGATGGGCAGTGTAGAAGTTGAATAAATAGACAAGGAATAAATATACAACTCCTCCAAGATCTTACAAGATGTTACTGTTTGGTATATGTCCCTTTTTTTAACATTTAATCTTGCTGACTTTTTTCTCTCTTTCAGATTTAGGCATAGGACAACTCATTCCAGTGGAAGTTAGTCACTTGAATATTTGCAAACCAAAGAACAAGGACTCCTTCCTCTACCAACACACTTTGAAGTTTATTCAAGATACTTTAGCAGGAGAGCTGGGAAACCAATGACCTACAAAGCTTTGTTTATTTGCCCTAAATATATGCTGTCACAGACTGCTGTACAGAAACTGTGTTTCAGATGACAGAGCTGTAGCATGTGGCTTTATTGCTGTCAACATCTCCTAACAGTGTACTCAAGACATGAAAGTGCCTAACTGTACAGTGCCATGCATCACACACACACATCTTTGTTGTTTACTTTTGTACATAGACGAATCTACCTGGAAGGTTGTGCCACAAAAAAGTCTAATTCAGTGCTTGGTAAGAAAGAAGGTGCCTGAGTTCCCCTAAGGCCTTTTTTTCCCTTTCTATAGGAACAATACAAAATATCCTTTCTATGCAAAAAAGCCACTCTGCTGTCTGTGCAGATCACTTTTGTTGGGTTTGTCCTGCATTCATTTTAGCTAGTTACGTATGCTGGTTGAGGTGTATATCCAAGCAGTAGCTGACATGTCCTGTACATATATGTAGGTAGAAAATAGACTGAAATAACAAATCTCTTTTCTTGCAATAAGGGTGTGTCCTTATACTTCAGTGCTTCTGCATTGGAAATGTCAGACTGTCTTATGAAAAGAATTGTCATCAGATACTTTGATATGATAAAGGAACCCTGCTCGTATTTGTAAAAGGGGGAGGAAAATTGTATAGAGAATATTGAACCAGCAAACCTAGATGTGTGTTCTTTGCACCTGTTTGCAGAAGAAAAAAACACACTGTATATGTGTTGCATTTACTTTGGAAAGCAATGACAAATATATTGGGGTATTTTCTCTAAAAGTCTGGTTTAGTGTGTTTCTTCCACAGTGACTGATGGTGACCAGTGACCATTCCTGTAAAAACAGAGGGCTGTGTTAAATGTCAAAACCATTGCTTTCCTCTATATGAAAGGTTACATTAATTGAAACAGCCTTCTAAGTCTTCACTGTCATCATGGTAGATTGCAGTATATTTATCACCTAAATAATTCTAAACCTCAAACATCATCTAGCAAAAACTGCAGAAAAAAACTTATCTTTCCTTTTTTTTTAATTGCTGTTTTGGTACTTTGAATGTATGAATTCAACAATTGACTGCAGCAGTGGTTCCCAACCTTGGGTAGCCCAGATGTTCTTGGACTGCATTTCCCAGAAGCCTTCATCCCCAGGTATGGAAGAACACCTGGGTTACCCCAGATTGGGAACCACTGAACTAGAGGACCATTCCTCTGATCAACCTTCATTGGCTGTATTCAATACCAAACCATGGGCTGATATTTGTTATAACAAGGAAAACCCTTGCCTAATTTTCCATAATCATGCTTTTTCAACTGAAAACCATAATTAATACTAATCCACTTCAGTGATTTGTTAGCTTCAAACATTGGTAGTCTGTGGTTTGGACGTTATGTCAAATCTTAAGAAAATCTCCTTTTACCTCTTGGTTTGTTTGATACTATGTGAGTCAATGTATTGTATATGCTTTCTTGAATCAAAAGGAAAACTCTTGTTAATACGGGGGAAAAAACCCTGTACAGAAAACATGTTTTAACTGTGGGTGTCATGTGAACCATGCATTTCTCACCACAATCACCCAGCATGTGATTTATACTTCAGTAATATTACTGTAATAATGAATTTGCTAGTTTTGTGTGTATATATTTTAAAATAAAGCCAGAAGCGTCTTAATGGTTAAGAAGCTGAAATGAAGTACACTTCATAGACCTAAAATAAATCTATTTCAGCTTTGAATCATTATTGCTTGCAATTTTAACATTATGCAAGTGAAGGTGTAAAAAAAATACAAAATATAAGGCATTATAAAACTCTCCTTCAAGTGGTTATCCTACACTTGATGACTCACAGTAAAATACATCAAATTAAAATGTATATATATGTTTTATGCCAAATCTGAAAAGCATGCCTTCTGTGATAGTTCACTTGTTTGTGCAAATGATCAATGCTGCAGACTGTGAGTGGATAAATATACATTGCACACTTGTCTTAAGCTTAATGTGTGTAAAAAGGTCTTTGGATGACAAACTACCATTACATTGTAAATCAGTCTTGTACCCCTTCATGGATTCACTTAAACCATCCCGGTTTTTGAAACTGGACCATGGAGTTTTCATTATCTATCAGGAAAATGTTTTAAAAACAGATAGGCAACATAAGACAGCTATTTTTTATTATTATTGTGTGCCAGTTGGACTAGTAAGATTGTCTTGTTGCTTCTTTGATTTGTTCAGATTGAGCGGCAGGAGCTACAATTGATTGCACAGAGAGAATGCTACTGAAAAGATCTATATTTTAATGAGGCAGCTCCCTAGTCAGCCAGTTATATGATATAGTGCTGAAGGCTATATTTATTCAAGTGGAGCAATAAAAATAACCTTCATTTGCAATTTATAAAGCCCCTTAAATTAGCTTGCCTTCTAATGCTTGTATTATCATGTAAATGAACTGCCACAAAGCTGTTAAATTATCTTTGTTGCAGAGAGTATTAGCACTAACAATAAACTAGGCTCCTTTTGTTAAATAGGCATTCAGGTTTTATGTTGAGATAGAGCCATAAATATCGACTTGTGGTTTTGATTTCTTTATTAAAGATGAAAGCTAGTGTTTTGCTTATATCTTGCAGGATACAAGCAAAACATCATACTTTCCTACTCACCTTGCATCTGTGGTGAATACATCATAAGATGCCTTTTAGTTTTGCCTGTTGCTAACTGGCAAGAATAGAAAAAGGTGGAAAGGAGAGAAGATGTCAAGCCCACAGTCTTACTCCAGAAAGATATCCATATGTTTAGCTGTCTAAGCACTTGGCCTGTTACTATTCAATTTAGCAGCATTGGTCGTCTGCTTTGAGAATTAGGAAATGTAAATGAAAGATGGCTGATAGATCTTTATTCCTATTGTTTTCCTTTATCCATATGAAGGATACTTTGTTTATTAAAATATTTATACCCTATTATATATCAAAAAGATCTCAGAGCAGATTACAGACAATTAAAAAAATTCAATTTTTTTAAAAATGAATTAAAATAACTGAAACCAACTCTTCTGAAAAAAAAAATGATTTAAAACCATGTGTACTCCCTAACCAAAACAGGTATTGATCCCTAGAGTCTCCAAAAACGTCAAGATTTAATTTGGTGCTAAAATGAAGCCAACTTCAGCACCAAGCAGGTGTCTGTGAAAGGCCATGCTATAACCGGAGTTCGACAAGAGAAGGCCCCCTCCTGCACCTCCACATTGTGGCTGAAATCCAGCAGTGTAACTTAGACCATGTAAGACTAATTAGGTCATCTGCCTTTGTGGTTCTTTAGAAATTTGCTGATTCCATCCCCTTCCCAAGGTTCCAAGGCTTTCTTGGGATCCCTTCTAGGGACTGCACACAAGGGCGAAGAGGACTCTTCGATTTCTGAAAACTGCCACTGCCATTAAAATCATCCTAGTTATGCTATTGGATTTCAGCCAGTGTATTAATTGTACTGGCAGAGACATACAGGAGGGCCGACCCAGTAGATCTTGGTGATGATGCACATATGTATGTAAAGTGTATGTTAAGGTAGTATTTTTAAACATATGCCCTGCTTGTTGCTTTGCAAAACCGATGTGGTTGTTCACTGTTTAGAAAATCAGAGAAAAGCTGGTGCAGAAGGACTTTAGGTCCCATCCAGCAAGATATATTTTTATAACATATAGAATTCTATATGTTGACTCACGGGGGGGGGGGGGGAGAAATGACAGCAGAAACATAGCAAGCTCCTTACTCTGTCAGATCCTTCGTCCATCTAGCCCAATATTCTCAACGATGATAGGCAGCACCTCTCCAGGCAGGTTTTTCCAAAACTTCCAGGAATTGAACATGGCACCTTCCTGTATGCAAAGTATATGCTCTCTCACTGAGCTGAACCCATCTCCTTCAATTTTGTCATCTTTATTTCTGACTAATACTGATAAGAGGCACAATAATAAATATCTGACCCTGGGGTTTTGATGAGAATCTAAGGAGAAATGAGCAATCATGTTTCTTTTTAAAAAACACACACCAAATTTAATAATATTTACAGCCTCAATACAAGATATATGATACAGTTCCCCCATCAATTACAGGAAAATAATTCATCTTGTAGTTCTTCATTAAAAGTGATATAGTCCTGCCACTAATAAATTACAGTCTTGTTCAGCCCCCAGACTATATGACTCCCCTGTAAATCCAAGTAACTTTCCTAGCTACTAAGAATGTTTTCTTCTGTATTTTATGCTTGTATCACATAACTCATAATTTTTCTCTATAATCCCAATGAAAATACAATGCTCTGAGCAAGCTTTTACTCTTGGGGACCAACCCCAAAGGTTGAAAGCTGAGGAACTTCTAATATAGAGGCCTCTCTCACATGTCCTTTGTGACATCCGCTACATATTTCTGTTCTTAACACGGGAGTAGTTTTGAACCTCCTGAACCGGTCAGGAGTCAGTGGCTATAGCAGCAAACAGCAACACAATAGGAAAGCCATGTGGGAGTAACTCTTCAGATTCAGATGGACCACTTCAGTCCATAATTCAGTTTGGGAAGGGACTGCAGCAACAGGACTCAAAATGCATCTTCTAGTCGTCTCATAGAAATCCTCATCTTCTGAGATACC
Source organism: Intellagama lesueurii (assembly GCA_037013535.1). Classification (NCBI taxonomy): domain Eukaryota; kingdom Metazoa; phylum Chordata; class Lepidosauria; order Squamata; family Agamidae; genus Intellagama; species Intellagama lesueurii. Next base: position 284,047,123 of record JBAJHW010000001.1, on the reverse strand, counting down.
ATTCTCTATTCCACCAACTTCCTCAGGCTTTCTAACATTGGTGGCAATTCCTGATACTATGCATCTCAGTTCCTGATGCTTGTAAGACACAACTTTGGATGAGTTTTGGTGTTTATTTTCACATCTGTCACCATCTCCATCTTAACTCTGTGTTGCTCTCTCTAGGTACAATAATCAGAAATGTCATCTCCAATGCAGGCCTCACTGAAATACAAAGTGAATTAATTGAGCCTGTTTGTTTTAAATTGCCTTCTCATAGGGCACAGATATGAACATACATAAAAGAGAAAACACAAAACTCTAGAATGTACACATTTACCCCCAAATAAATTCCACTAAGTTCAGTAAGACCTCATTCCTAGAATGTGTGTGTAAGTTTGTAAAGCAGTTACATTAACTGTGTCTAAAGAGACATGAAGTGCCTGTTATACATAATGCAGAATCCATCATGCTTTCATTTTCACTGCAAAGCAGAAGGAGGCCAATGACCACGGGTGAAGTACATAAAAGTAGACAAAGTGTAGAACAAGAGTGGTTGCAGCAGGAATAGTACAGTATCCACACGGAAAATACGTTGTTGCTGCTAAATTTACCAATTGTGCTGAATCAGAATTCATTGGGTGGGTGGGTGAAGTACCATAACTCATTTGCTGAAGTTAGTCTTTTCTGTAGGAGAACTCTTAAGAGTGCAGCAAATTATTTTGAAAAATCTTGTCCTATTATTATCATTATTATTATTATTCTGCAGTTTTAGAAGCCACAAGAAAATGTGGTCATTTTAAGTCTGAACTTGTGTCTACACAGTCATTTTCGTTTTGTGTGAAGGGGAGCAGTTCGTTTGGAACTTGAGGTCTAAGGCCATGGTTGCCCACTTCACCAAAAGTAACCCAGTGACTGAAATCTGTAGAGCTGGAAAGTTTCAAATCATTTGGAGCATGAGATGGGCTAATTGGCAGAGGCTGAGTTATTGAGTGATAAGCAGCAAAGTCTATATCTAGGTCTAACAGATTGGCGTTTCCCATGACACCAACACTTCCTGAAAGCTGCTGCTGTTGGTGGACAGAAATGGGAGGACAAGCATGCTGACTACTAAATTCGGAAGCGGGTGATCTCAGAAGCTTAGAGCCATTGCTGACAGGACTGGCTATGATTGCTGTCGGGGGAATAAGGGACTTGCAAGGAGAAAGTGGAACGGGATCTGAATCTTGTATTACAAAAGAAGATTCTGAGGGATGGTTGTTAGAGTTGAGTGTTAAACCCTTTAGAAACAAGCTGTCACTGCCCTCAAGTACTTGCAGATGAAAATCTGGAGGAGCAGACTTCTTTCTCCTCGGTGGAACTCTTGGAGCAGCATAGGTGGGATTCTGAACAGGAATATGAGAACTTTCCTCAAAAAGACACAGTGCGGGTGACTGCCTTTCATTGCTTCTCCTCCTCTCAAGGATCTTGCCAGGCTGTGTTGTTCTTGGTTTAGGAACAGGGTGTGCACTCACAGGACTAGTAATGGCTCTGCCTTCAAGACACGACTCTGGCGATGCAAAAGAGAAGTAACCCGCAGACTGTTCAAACTGCTCTTCTGGAGAGGAGGGCTGAGAAGAAGATGGCAGTATTTCAGTTATTTGCTTTTATACCAGCTCCACATAAGGAGCAGGAAGATGGTCACAAAAAATACAATCTCATCAACCCTCTCCCACTGAGTTTATTTTAATCCTAAATATAGCGTGGCTGATAGTCTTCTGTGATTCTGTACATGCAATTATCCTGTACTGGGATGGGCAAAAAAAAAAAGCTTAGGATTCAGTTTCTCTCCTGGGGCATTTCTGTAGCCCCCAGCAGCTCCCCAGAATCTGACTGTATGTCTATCTATTTATAAACAAACAAAATGGTCTAAAAAAGGCAATAGGGGCAGTAGTTGGTTGTTGTTGTTGTTTTGTTTTTTGTTTTGCTCCTGCAACTTCTGCTGTCTGGCACCAGGGTCCCCCAAGACACCCCATGTCTTTCCTCAAAAAAAGAATGGGCATTTTCTCTTTGTTTCCTTCCCTTTGAAACGTCTGTTTTCATAGCTTACTTTCTCATTCCAATACATAACAAATACTGCCCATCATTTGCAAAATGTATGTTCACCTTACAAATAATTTCTTTGCATCCCCTGATCAAGGTGATATTCTAGACATGAGTAACTTAGTCATTTATAGAAGAGGGCTCTTTCTTATTCCACTTTGTTTGTACAGAAATGGTAGCAGCAATAAATAGACTTGAGACTGTTTGGCATGTGATTCAAGTCTTCTTGTATAATCTAACAGAATTGCCAGAGTCCAGTGGTATATTACTGCCTGACATTTCATAAATAAATTTAATAACAGTATGTCATATATATATATAGATAGATAGATAGAGAGAGAGAGAGAGAGAGAGAGAGAGAGAGAGAGAGCACTAAAAGAATACTTTACGTATTCTTTTACTTTTTAGGAGTTGTTACAGAAATATGTATTTTTAAACATTAAAAAAAAAGTTAAAATGTTAAAAAATGCTATTTTCAGACATTTCCGGGCCTGATGCAGCCTGCAGGTGGCAGATGCTGGGGGTTTCATTTCTGCCCCTAATCCATCTGGTTTTTGCCCACCTCTGTTCTAATATGAAGGTTGTCATTCAATTCGGACTCTTAAAAAAGCCACCTCCACTGTAATTTCTTTTAAAAGGCAACAAAATAAAATGAAACAAAACAGATTTTAAAGGATTTCCATGGAATCTGTTTCAGTTATAGAATAATGAAGGCTATCATTTACCAAGTCAGAGGTACCATAAGACCCTTTATTGGTGTTACTGGACATTGCTCACCCACCCACCCAGGGAGTTTAGCACAGGAGGAACAGGAGACTGATGAAGTATCCCTTTATTGTTTCACTTGCTCACCCACCAGCATGAAGAAGAAAAAAGCTCCTGTTCCAGGATAGTCAAAGTTCTGACCAGGAGCTTGAGACAATGAGCTGCAGATACACTGCTATGTTGCATTTCCCACTTCTTTATTCCAATCCCCCAAGGATTCACACCTCTTTGCTAGACACCATTACAATATTCAACTATCCAGCAAACCATAATTCAGAGTACAACACTCCCATTTTCTTGATGGATTCATATTCTGTTGAACAATTCTGTATCTAAGCAAACGGGAACTGGATGGCATGAGGGACAGAAAGCTTTTTGAAAAAGGTACTTATATTTTCAGACTATTTCTTACATCTGCCCCACCTCCTTCTATGGTAGGAACAAATTTGCTTAGATATGTAGGTGAAATAAATGCACACATCCTAGAAGTAACCAGATTTCACTGGTCTTTGTTCCCATGATTTCACACACAGATCCTCTCCAAATGTAATGCCAGCATTTTTAAGCACTATTGAAAGATGAACTGTGCTGCTAAAGGTTGAACACCTAACTCAGTTCAGCAACAAAGTGTTAAATTAATAATTTGCACATTTATCTTATACTTATTGATCTAAATCCAGCACTAGAGAAGCAGAGCTCCATTAGTTTAATAGGACTTTCTTCCTTTTCACTCCTCACTGCATTTCTGCTGCCATAAAATGTGCTCCAGAAGTGTCTTCAGCCCCAGGGAGCAGATTTTGAGGATGCATGGCAGGGGGGCTGCAGCAGGAAGTAGGGACCCCTCTCCCTGAGGGTCGATTGATGGAAGCATTCCAATATCATGACCCCCAAACTGGGCAACAGAATGTTAACAGCTGGCCACCTCCATAACCCTGGTAAAATTAAGATCCATTCCAATACTTACATCTTCTGGTTTCCCTCCCATTCTTTGCAAGGGTACTGGTTTCTTAGTGGTTGGGACTTTGGGTGGAGGACGTTGAGGTATGAGTGCTGGAGCTGGCTTGGGAACACTGGGGAAGCTTTCAGGTTTACTGACACTTTGTGTCTTTCCTGGAACAGGTGCCACAGCATCATCTGTTGCTACTGAAATGTGAAAGGTAACAATCCATGCAAGATAAATTCAGAGTGCCATTTTCCAAAGTGCAGTTACCCTCAACCCTTTCCTACTAACCCGAGGCACTGTTTGGGCTGAAAACAAGTAGTGAAGACAAGAGCTTTATGAAGCTTCCTATCAATAAATGCTGGTCATTTCTGACTCTCACTGGTCATTTCTTAGAGCGGACCAGCCATACTCTGCATGCCTGAAGTCCCAGCTTCAACCTCTGCCATCTTGAGGTACAGCCAGAAAGGACTTCTCTCTGCAACCTAGGAGACTTGTTGCCAGTCAGTGTCCTGCGCATTATTGAGTTAAAGGGGTCAGCTAAGGCAATAGAAGGAATCTTCCTACATATGTGTAATGCTGACATAAAACATTCCTGAAAAATACAAAGGACATACAAAACAGACCATTTCACTTCAACAAAACATTTCTTTTTAGCACATTACAATTTTATAACACTAAGTGTTTCTGATTAAATGAAAGAGATTGCAAAGGACTCCTTTCAAAACCTATGTATTGACTTATAGGTGTGCGTATTGCTAAAAATTTCATTTTTGTATCCTTTCAGGTCCTTTCTAGGGGTGCCTCATTAGTTTTCAAGTCTTTTGTGTGTCGGTCATTCTGTTTAACATGGAAGGACTGTTTTTTTGGAGTCTTTTCCTTTCCTTTCCCCCCATTTGTGCCTGATAGAAAAATCTAGCCTGGGAAGAGAAGAATCATGTCAAACGGAGGGAGAAATGGTGAAACAACGAGCCAGTCAAAAGAGGAGAAAGAAGATGAGACAGCCGGGGAGGGGGGGGGAGAGAGGGAAGAATGGCATCTAGCATGCCCTACACTGCCTCGCAAAAAAGCACAGCACTCATTTTCAGCTGCCTCTTCTCTTTCTGCACCTGGGCTTCCCAAGAGCTAGCAAGGAAACCAGAAAGGCAGCCACAGCACTGACTTGCAGGCACAGTTCCTACTCTGCTGACATGGGCGGCAGAAGGCCCATTGTTGTCTTCTTTTTCTTTCCCTCGGCCTCTTCAACTCACAATTGCCCTACCCTGCTTCAAGCAGGTTTCAGACCGGTGTAATTAGGATGCCTGAGCTCCTTTGCAGTGCATGTTCATATGCACACACCCATGCACACACGGCTGCTTCAGTCTCCCTGCACTTTGTCATGTATGCTTTTTTCCCAATGCCAAGTGAAGCAGGGCTGCCTAATGAGAGAGCAGCCTGGAGACAGAACACTAACAGCTCCATTGGGGCAAAGGCTGTGTTTCTGCAAATTGTGTGTGTGTGTGTGCATGCGCGGGCAAAAATGGTGGCACTGCTTGTGATTTTTAACTGACTTCAAGCCAAATACAATCAGCAAACAAGAAAGTAGCCGGAATAGCAGCAGGAACTTTGCAGGTTGTTGAGACCCTGATGGAGCTGCCAGGCAGCACAACTGGGCTAAAGCAAGGAAAGCCCACCCTCACTCCGTCTCACTGTCTGCAAACCAACCTCGGCCCTTTTATGGATTCAAAATTCCTGCTCTCCTCTCCTGGACGTTCTGATTGGCTGTTGAAAACAGCCCTTGCAGCGCTATGGGTTTGACAGACAAAAAGTGAAACAGACGTTTAACAGAAGAAGGAAACAAAAAAACCCACAGAATTTTCATGTACATCCCTCTTTCATAAATACATATCATACATGTTTAAGAGGCTCTCTTTCAAGAATCACTGAAAAATCCCATAAGGGGGACGGGGGGAGAGCCTCCCCTGTGTTCTTTCCTTTTTCAATCAAAGTCCCATTCCCTATAGACTTACACAAGGCCTGTTTGAAAAGAGACAATGTTAGTTCAAAACAAAATAATGGGTTATTACTATTTGAACTGATGGTATTTTTTTCCAAGTTCCATTGCACTGGGAAGGTGTATAGCATCATGAGGGCCTCTGAAAGAGATGCCTTTTACGTATCACACCATAGTTATGGAAGGATGACATAAAAACAAACAAACAAAAAACAGTTGAAATCAAAGCTCTTAGCAGAAAGTTTTGTTTGTGTTACCTCCTTTTGCTTGCATCAGACACCGAATGGCTTCCTCTGCTTCCTGAGGAGTAGTGGTTTTGATCTGTTTCACATTGTATGGCTTACTAATTCCAGTCCGTGATTTGGGCTTGCAAGGATTAAAAAGAAACACAATAGGGGGAAAATGAAAGTAGGAGAAAGTCATACGCACAGCACTCCCAAGCAGGGTGTAAACATGATGACAGGCACATTATTTTCACTGAGTGACCCATTTCAAAAGTCTAGGGCCTTTGCTGGTGCCTCAGTGCCTCCAGAACTCCACACACCTATCTTGCTTCTGTTATTTAGTACTCAAAATGACACTTAAGAGGACTGAGAATCTTCCCAGATATTTTAAGAGGACGTTTCCCTCAGCACTGCCCTATCTAATAAAGAACATACGTCTTGGGTGCCCCATTATAGAGTCTGGTTTCTTTAAGCTCTGGTTTTCTAATATTCACAGTTGTTATTTTGGTGAGGCACATATAATTTTTCACAAGATACATCAAGAATTTTAGTAAGAGGAGGAATATAGGCCAATAAATAAATAACGCAAGCCTCTGACAGGAAAAAATATAAACAGTGATTGTAAAATCATCCTTGACAGGTTTGGTACTAACGGAAGCATGAGCATGATTATCTGCTTTATTCACAGTAATTGAAAAAACAGAAGCAACAAAATATTAGGTTGTATATTCATATATCCAGGCAAACTAAAGAGAATGCATGAGAAAAAACATTTTTAGGCCACACAACTTATTTAAGGAAATGCTGTACTAAAATACTACCACTATTACTACTAGTAGCAGTAATAATAGCTAGCTATAATTAACAACAATAAACAGTAGAAGTAAATTGGCTGAGCACTTTTTTGAGTGCCAGCACTTTGAACTGAGACCAGAAATGTACCAATAGCCAGTGTAGGTACATAAGGGACAATAATGTTTGTGCCTGTATTCAACTGCTAGTCCCAATTAGAGCAGACCTATGGGATCAATGAAATTGATGGAAGTCTTAACTTATTATTTCATAGTTGATTTATTGGTTCAACTCTAGCTGAAACTAGCAATTGAATTTAGGCCTCAGACTTTCAGGTCCCCATTAATATCCACAAGGCTCCATTTTACCCCAAGTGAAGTTTTCCAGCCATTTTATAAAGCAGACCCATATAAAGGATATTGCAGAACAATGGCAAACAAAGTCAGATGCTGTTGCTCCAAAATAGTGCGGCAGATAGTGTACAAATCTGAGCTGTAAGAAGGCTCTTCTGGTCACTGTCATTACCTGTGCTTTTCCTAACTAAAACAGTACACAGGCATTCCAGATTGTATTATCTTGTATTATAGCACAACTCTGTCCAGAACCAGATCATTCCCTCTACTTGGCATGACAGACTTCTCAGCCCACAGAACCACCCTCTTCTCTAGCTAGTTTGTTGCTTCTCAGCCATCCTCAGTCTTCCCACCTAAATATCAGATGCATTAACTTAAAGTTTGGGGTGCCTTTCCCCTTTCAATAAATGCTTGGAACAATTGTGTTGAGCTACTCACTGGCTGCTGTGGTGCCCCTGGAAGCAGCTTTGCAGTCTGTAGGATAGAGGACAACGAATGGCCAACTGAAGAGATGGAGCCATCTGATGTAGATTTTTTAACAGATACTCCAACTGCAGAAGAAGTACATCAGGCATTTCTTTTAGCTTTTTGGATGTGAGCTATGCAAGTAAAAGGCAACAAAGAAGATGCTACGGTTCAACCCTGGCACATTTCCCAACTTTTGATTCAAAAAAGAGGTTACCTACCTGTAACTCTGGTTCTTCGAGTAGTCCTCTGTGAATTCACACTAATGGGTTAATCTGCGCCTGAGCAGAGCAGCCTCCGGAAACTTCCACAGCTTTAAGCACTTAGTGCTGGGACCTCCCCTACACCTGGCTATATAACTCCGCCCCCAGCCCAGTGCTTCAGTTCGTAAAGAACTGACCGCCGCTGCCCAACATGCCATGGCACACGTGACGGACAGCGGGGAGGAGGGCGGGACGTGTGAATTCACAGAGGACTACTCGAAGAACCAGAGTTACAGGTAGGTAACCTCTTTTCTCCTTTGTGTCCTCTGTGAATACACACTAATGGGTGACTGGCAAGCTGACCAACCAGGAGGAGGGATGTCACGAAAGTGCAGAGCCAGGACAGCTCGCCCTACTGCAGCCTGAGCATTCGGCCGGACTACCAGGCGGTAGGGCGAGATCAAGGGAGACGGAGTGGCACACGTGGCAGCACGGCAGACATCTGCAACATCCACGTGATAGAGAAAGGCCATTGAGGACACCACAGCTCCAGTAGAGTGAGCTCTCACTGATTTTGGAAGAAGAGTCTCTGCCAAATCATAAGGAAGGCGGATGGACTGGACCATCCAGCTAGACGTGGTCTGAGAGGAAGCCGGTACTCCAAAGGAGAGCCAGCAAAGGTGACAGACGTTGTGAGACAGAGCACGCTTCACGTCTAGAGCATGCAGAGCTGTTTCAAGCAATGAAGATGGTGTGGGAAAGAGACCAGGAAGGACAGCTGGCTGGTTGAAATGGAAGGCAGAAAATACCTTAGGCAAGAAGGTAAGGCCTGGCCGTAAGGATGCTTTGCAGAAAAGGAGGACCGGCTCTTAGTGTAGCCGGCCCTGCAAGCTAAGGATAGTGCCAGGAGCAAGGCAGCCTGGAGGGTTGCCAAAGAATTAACTGGAAAGACCACTGAGGTGTCAGTGGTCTATAGGCAGGGCGCATATTCTCCGGGCCACGGAGAAATAGCGTGCAGGTAGAACGGGCCAGTCCCAGGCAAACAAGTGAAGGAGAAACCGAAGGAGTGCGTCCAGAGACATTGGCCTAGTAGGCCAATGTTGTCGTGATGCAAAGGGACAGAACGCCTACCCATGAAAGGAGTAGGTCAAGGTGGTAAAAGGTGTGCAAGCATGATGGAGCACGTCCATTACTGTCGGGGAAGACTCCAAGCCGACAGGTAGGGGAACCCGAGGTCCGGATGAAACCTCCGACCCCTGTCCCGAGGCAGTAGGTGAGCTCAGGACCAGGTGCAGTGTGATGTATTCTGCAGGTCCCGGGAGCAGGATCGAGAACCATGGCTAGCGAGGCGACCAAGCATGACGGTCGCACACTCATGGTGGACTTGAACAACAGGCCTTTGAAGAAGGGGAAAAGGTTGAATCTGTAAAGGAGGCCCCATGACCAATAGGTCAGGAAGGCATCCCCTAGGGAGGCGCGGCCGACACCGGCTCGGGAGCCGAACATGGCACACTTCTTGTCCATTCAAGATGCGAAAGCATCCATGCCTGGAGTCCCCCACCAGCGACAGAGGCAACAAAAGATGGTATCGTCGAGAGCCCGCTCGTGAGAGCAGGACTGGTCTGCCAAGATGGAGTGCCATGGAAGTGTTCTCACCTGCCAAATGTACAGCCACTCGATAAATGTGGCGAGCATAACACCATCTCGAAAGGTAGATGGTGTGAAAAAGAAGGCGTAACGAGTGAGTGCCGCCCTGCTTGTTTATATAATAAACTGCAGTGGCATTGCCTAATGCGACCTGGACCACCCGACCCCGGAGCAGGGACTCAGAGGCCTAAAATGCATTGGTGAGTGCCAGGAGCTCCAGCACAATGATATGCAGGCTGGCTACTACCATGAACCAGCGGCGAAGGGCCACGTGGTGGCGTGGACAAGCCCCCCGCAGTGTGGCGGGCTGGTATCCAACAGTGACCGAACCAACTGGGTCAAGAGACCAGAGGGTCCCCCTGTCCGTAGGGTGTGGGGGCAGGGGGGTTCCACCCATCCAGTTGAGCAGCGTGTTCCGGAGTCACCTGGAGCAACATGGATGGACGGTCGCAAGATATCTGAAAGAGTGAGAGAAACCAGGCTTAAAGGGACCACATCCTCGTTCGAGCAAGCTGTCCCACATCTGCAGTAGATGTCATCAGCTCCAGGAGTCGCTGGACCTGTAGGGTAGGGAACCAAGCGCCTGAATAAAAAGGGAGCATAACAAATTATGCATTGTCACAGACTTGATGGCAGAGGAAAAAGCCTGCTTCAAGAGAGCATCCAAAGTCACATTAACACAGTTTACACAGTGTGTAGGTGGCAACGTCAACTTCACTATGTTGACCTATAGTCCTAACGCTGACGAAAGGGACAGTGCCAAGGACGTATGCTTACCAGCCTGTGAATTGGACCCCGCGACCGGGAGCCAGGTATCCAACCATGGGTAAACAGTGATTCCCTCAAGTGAAACCCTGAGAAAGCGATGACGGTCTAACCAGATGCCCGCATGAAAGGGAGCATCTTACGAAAAACCAACCCCCTGGACGTAACCAGTGAATAACAGAGTCCAAGGAAGCCATATGGAAACTATGCAGAGTAATAAAAGAATTCAGGCTTCCAACCCCAAGGACGGGCCAGAGGCCTCCATCCTTGTTTTTTTTTGGGGGGGGTGGGGGTGGGGGGGGGGTTAGGGGTGGAGGCGGCCATAACACGGCCTGTGACAGGGGCACATCGAATTCAGTGGCATAGCTGGGAAGACAAGGAGTCAAACGGACTAACTGGTCAATGACAGAGAAGTAAAGAGACCGCTCAGTCTTGCGGTCCTGCCTGCAATCCTGTCGGTCAGGGCACTGCCTGCCCACATGTCTAGGGGCGGCGGCTGGTAACTTTGGGGTTGAGGCCATAGACATTCCCGTGATGCCCTAGGCTGATAGGACCATCGTCAGGCTCTTGCGGTTGTTACACCGCAAATAACTGTGCCGCCGGCTAAAGCTTGAGCAGGTTATCAAGAATAACAAACGGCAGGTCCCGACCCGTCAGTTGTTTAGATGCTGGCTTAAAGGCGTAACGAGCAGCAGTGCGCTCGTGAGGCACCAGCAACAGTGCCTCCTAATGACGTGGGAGGCGTGAACTGTAAAGGTGCACAGGAGCTACCTGCAGAATGGGCAGCACCAAACTCCATAAGTGGTGAAGATAAGCCCCCATGGCAGAGGAGTAAGTGGCTACATGGTGGCCAAAGAACTCCTCATCTGTTAATAGGAAAGGAGGGTGACCCTTTGTGACAACTGAGAGGGGTGTAGGAAGATTGGTTGGGAAAACTTCCTCCCCCTGTGACTCCCAATCTTGAATAAGGTAAGCCCTTCTGACGAACAAGGGAGAAGACTTCCCTAGCACGCACCTGACCAAGCTCAGGCTCAACACAGTTGCCAGAACGGAGAAGCCGAAAGGGTTAACAGCAGGTTCGGTTGAACCTGCGAACACTGTGCTGCCGGAGCCGAGTTCGAGGGAGCACTACACCAGTGAAGCGTATGTGGAGACGTACAGCACTCCATAGCCCGTGGCTCAGAACGATGCCAGGCGGAGCGGGATGGTGGCGGTGGCAGAGAGCTCATAGCTCCTATACTGGATAAAGGGACTGGTCCTACACAACTTGTCAGCGTGAGAGGACCTACCTGAAGAAAATTTACCCACCAGCGGCAGGGTTCTAGGGTGGACTCCTGTGAGTCCTTTACCTATGAGCCTATACTGGCACCGGCAGCTGAGGCAGGGCCGCAGGCTACTGCGTAAACCAGCCCATTGATAAAGAGGGCTGTTTTGTGCCAAATTATCAGCCACCAAATAGGTGCTACCCCAGCCAGGGATATCACCGACTAGCAGGGCTAGCGGTGGGAGTTGCAGCCCCCCCCCCTTTTCAGAGGCAAAGCTAGGGCTGTTAATGTTGCCAGAAAGCTCTTGCCTTGGCACCTAACTGATTTTGGAAATAGCAGCTGCGTGAACAAGCCCCTTGATAAATGAGGGCTGTTTCATGCCAAACCACCCAAGGGTGTTAACCCAGTCAGGCATATCACTGACACGTAGGGCTAGCTGCGGGAGCTGAAGGGGCCCATACCATCCCCCAAGGCTTACCGCATGTCGCCGGAACATCTACAGCCTCGGCGTGCAGCTCTATCCGGAATCGGCAGCGGCATGAACGCGCCCACGAAGGAGGGCTGTCGTGCGCCAATCACACGCAGAGGCTTTGCCCCATGTCAGGAGAATCACTGACAGGTGGGGGAGGTGACCGGCGCTGCAGGAGGCCCTTTCCTCTTCAAGGGCAGGGCTCCAGATGCCCAACTCACTGCAGGTTAACAGCTGTATGAACGAGCCCCTTGAAACAAGAGGGCTGTTCTGCGCCAACCTCCGAAGAGGCTGTACCCCACTGACGAGCGGGGAGCAGGAGCTACGGAGGCCCTTTCTTCTTCCAAGGGCAATCCTAGGCCGCGCAGAAGCCCAGCTCACTGCGAAACAGCTGTAAGAACGAGCCCCTTGAAACAAGAGGGCTGTTCCATGCCAAACTCCGGAGAGGCTCTTCCCCTGTCAGGAGAATCACTGACATGCGGGGAAGGTGACCAGCGCTGCAGGAGGCCCTTTCTTCTCCAAGGGACAGGGCGACAGAGCCCTAACTCGCTGCGGGGTCAACAGCTGTATGAACGAGCCCCTTGAAACAAGAGGGCTGTTCCTGCGCCAGCCTCCAAAGAGGCTGTACCCCACTGACGAGCGGGGAGCAGGAGCTACGGAGGCCCTTTCTTCTTCCAAGGGCAATCCTAGGCTGTGCAGAAGCCCAGCTCACTGCGAAACAGCTGTAAGAACGAGCCCCTTGAAACAAGAGGGCTGTTCTATGCCAAACTCCGGAGAGGCTGTACCTCAGTCAGGAGAATCATTGACAGGCGGGGCAAAGCTCAGAAGCCATCCTCTTCAAACCTGCTAGGAAGAGGAAATTGCAAACAGACAGAAAACTGTTGCTCTTAAGCCTGGGGGTAATTTTATAAAGAAGGTAAAAGAGACCTTATGTCTTTAAGAGAAAAGCCCTGAGGGCTGCAAAGCCGGCTTTGTAAAGGCTTTGTAGAGTTTTACAAGGAACAGCTAATGCCGGCTAATACCTTATCCCCAGGCAAAAGAATCAACTTGTTACAGAAGAAAGAACAAAGGGAGGTCAAAGAAAGGAACAGAATCATTTCTACTTGCGAAGTTCCAATGCGAAGTTCCAAACGAAGCTGCTGCTACAGCGAAGCTGCTGCTACAGCGGCGGTCAAAAAAAGAACTGAAGCACTGGGCTGGGGGCGGAGTTATATAGCCAGGTGTAGGGGAGGTCCCAGCACTAAGTGCTTAAAGCTGTGGAAGTTTCCGGAGGCTGCTCTGCTCAGGCGCAGATTAACCCATTAGTGTGTATTCACAGAGGACACAAAGGAGAAATCTTGGTACCTAGATGGCATATGAGTATGCAAAAATTCTGGTGGCAGAGTGTGTTGGATTCTAGGAGTCGTCCTATATGTAATATTCTGCTTCTTCCACTAGCTGTTGCTGGCAGACCAGGTGGTCTGAATCTGAGCTTGGGGATCCACTGTGGGGTAAAGGAATTTCATTCAAAGGCAAATGCAAATGAACCCACACACTGGAGAGTCACCTTCTTGCTCTGTTAATGCAAACCCTGCCTTTCTCGACTGAACAGAGCCTGAGAGCGGACAGCTGAGGAGGAAGTGCTCCCACCTATACATGAACTAATAAGCTGTTTTCTGAGTGTGCATCCACGAGTTATACATATCAGGCCAGGCAGTAGCACCAAGTGAAAATGCTCCTGCCAGCTTTTGTTCAAAAGCATCTGGGCTTGATCAAAGAAGTCTAGGAAACCAACTCAACTTTTTTTGGGGGGGGGGGGGGGTATGTGAAAAAGCAAAAAAATCGGCCAATTGGTTCAGAGGCTAAAAAACAGCTGAAATGTTTTTCTCTCTTTGTTTTTATAACCAGGTTGCACACAGTGCTATACATACTTTTCAAAGTTTGAAAGTGAGAAATATTAACATTCTTGAAATAATTTACATAATATATGCCAAAAATTGGAAAGCAACGCTAAAACAATCAATTTGCTTACTTTATACAGGCGATATAATTCAGTCTTTCTTGGTACAGAATTTAAATGGATTTAGATGAGGCTGGGTGCATAATTGCTTTTATGCAGAGTACACATAACCCTGCTGGCTTCCAAATGAACCTATTTAGGGCTTTGATTTCAAGGCTTTAAAGGTTCAGAAATCCAGAGACTGGTTCCAGACGAGAGAAGAAAAAAACATGAACTTTCTTCTCTTTAGAGAAAAAGACCATGAATCACCTGGAGGAGGAGGTCGCTGTGGTGGCTGAGGCTGCCGAGGTCTTCCAGGAACAGAAAGAGACCTGCTTGGGGAACGATGACGAAACTCCCCACTTCCTTCTGTTTCTTGCTTTAGTTCAGCCAGGTTGGTATCCTCTAGGGAAGATGCCAAAATAAATTAGAAACAGAAAACAGAACAACGGAAAGAGAAACCCTGGATACGAGAATCAGATGTCTGCCCATGCAAGGAGAGAACCTGAGGGATGGATTTATGAAGACACAGGCATCTGCTTCCCACATGAGGAAATGTCCCAAGTGTTCAGTGACCCACATTCAGCTCCACTCTTCTGTCAAGGAGCAACAGACAATGCTTGAACAGCTGCCTCAGTCGTTGGTCCCCGTTATCCCTCAGGGAAGAACAACTAGTCACAGAGGAAGCCAGAACCAGCAGATAAAGTTGTTATCCTCTCTTAGCACTGATTACCACTTCTGAAAATTCACTAGCTTTCTACCACGTGGCTACACTGCCCTCTCTCATGGAATCATGGCACAGAGCTTTCAAACAGGGTCAACTTTCCTGTGAGTTCAGGGGTGGGCAAAGCCGGGCCCATGGGCCTCGTGCAGCCCCAATTTATTTATTTTTTTAAAATTCTTTTTACAGGGCCCATCCAGCTCTTATGGAGAGTGCTACACCTATCACTTTCTGTGGCCAGGCCACAGAGCCTGCCCACCCCACCTTGCTCTCAGAGTAAGACAGAGAGTGGTAGGAACAATGGAGGACACTTCGGGTTAGGGCTACGTTTATATAACAGATACACACTTCAAGAAAGAGATCAGTTGCAGTTGCTTCTTTCTATGAAAAGACACATCTCAGCAGCTTTTTCCGAATGCTCCACTCTGGTTCCTATACATCGCCACCAACTTATAAAGATGCTACTAAAGTTACCTTTATATGGAGATAACTTTCTTCCTCCAGGGTGAGATTTGTTCGCATGGGCTACAGAGGCCCCTGTCAAATTTTCAGGCCCATCCAGCAGATCTTCCACTGCTAATGCCATATCTGATGTAAGAGGTAACTGAAGCAATGTGTCATCCAGACAATCATCTTCTTCATCAGGAATATCACCTAAATCACAAGACATAATATAAATAAATAAACAAACAAACAAATAAATAAATAATGAAGAAAACATTTAAGATAAGTTGGAAGGAGTAAATTTTGCCCTTCTTTGTTGTTGTTTAGTCGTTAAGTTGTGTTTGACTCTTTGTGACCCCATGGACCAGAGCACGCCAGGCCCTCCTGTCTTCCACTGCCTCCCAGATTTTGGTCAAATTCATGTTGGTAGCTTCGGTGACACTGTCCAACCATCTCGTCCTCTGTCGTCCCCTTCTCCTCTTGCCTTCACACTTTCCCAACATTAGGGTCTTTTCCAGGGAGTCTTCTCTTCTCATGAGATGGCCAAAGTATTGGAGCCTCAGCTTCAGGATCTGTTCTTCCAGTGAGCACTCAGGGTTGATTTCGTTCAAAATGGATAGGTTTGTTCTCTTTGCAGTCCAGGGGACTCTCAAGAGTCTCCTCCAGCACCACAATTCAAAAGCATCAATTCTTCGGCGGTCAGCCTTCTTTATGGTCCAGATCTCACTTCCATACATCACTACTGGAAAAACCACAGCTTTGACTATGCGGACCTTTGTTGGCAAGGTGATGTCTCTGCTTTTTAAGATGCTGTCTAGGTTTGTCATCGCTTTCCTCCCAAGAAGCAGGAGTCTTTTAATTTCGTGGCTGCTGTCACCATCTGCAGTGATCATGGAGCCCAAGAAAGTAAAATATGTCACTGCCTCCATATCTTCCCCTTCTATTTGCCAGGAGGTGATGGGGCCAGTGACCATGATCTTAGTTTTTTTTGATGTTGAGCTTCAGACCATTTTTGGCACTCTCCTCTTTCACTCTCATTAAGAGGTTCTTTAATTCCTCCTCACTTTCTGCCATCAGAGTGGTATCATCTGCATATCTGAGGTTGTTGATATTTCTTCCGGCAATCTTAATTCCGGCTTGGGATTCATCCAGTCCAGCCTTTCGCATGATGCATTCTGCATGTAAGTTAAATAAGCAGGGAGACAATATACAGCCTTGTCGTACTCCTTTCCCAATTTTGAACCAATCAGTTGTTCCATATCCAGTTCTAACTGTTGCTTCCTGTCCCACATATAGATTTCTCAGGAGACAGATAAGGTGGTCAGGCACTCCCATTTCTTTAAGAACTTGCCATAGTTTGCTGTGGTCCACACAGTCAAAGGCTTTTGCGTAGTCAATGAAGCAGAAGTAGATGTTTTTCTGGAACTCTCTGGCTTTCTCCATAATCCAGCGCATGTTAGCAATTTGGTCTCGAGTTCCTCTGCCCCTTCGAAATCCAGCTTGTACTTCTGGGAGTTCTCGGTCCACATACTGCTGAAGCCTACCTTGTAGGATTTTGAGCATCACCTTGCTAGCGTGTGAAATGAGTGCAATTGTACGGTAGTTGGAGCATTCTTTGGCACTGCCCTTCTTTGGGATTGGGATGTAGACTGATCTTTTCCAATCCTCTGCCCACTGCTGAGTTTTCCAAACTCGCTGGCATATTGAGTGTAGCACCTTAACAGCATCATCTTTTCAGATTTTAAATAGTTCAACTGGAATGCCATCACCTCCACTGGCCTTGTTGTTAGCCATGCTTTCTAAGGCCCACTTGACTTCGCTCTCCAGGATGTCTGGCTCAAGGTCAGCAACCACACTCTCTGGGTTGTCCGGGACATCCAGATCTTTCTGGTATAATTCCTCTGTGTATTCTTGATGTCTTCTGCTTCTGTAAGGTCCCTACCATTTTTGTCCTTTATCATGTCCATCTTTGCACAAAATGTTCCTTTAATATCTCCAATTTTCTTGAACAGATCTCTGGTTTTTCCCTTTCTATTGTTTTCCTCTATTTCTTTGCACTGTTCATTTAAGAAGGCCCTCTTGTCTCTCCTTGCTATTCTTTGGAAGTCCGCATTCAATTTTCTGTAACTTTCCCTATCTCCCTTGCATTTTGTTTCCCTTCTCTTCTCTGCTATTTGTAAGGCCTCGTTGGACAGCCACTTTGCTTTCTTGTGTTTCCCTTTCTTTGGGATGCTTTTTGTTGCTGCCTCCTGTACAATGTTATGAGCCTCCATCCATAGTTCTTCAGGCACTCTGTCCATCAAATTTAGTTCCTTAAATCTGTTCTTCACTTCCACTGTGTATTCATAAGGGATTTGGTTTAGATTATACCTGACTAACCCAGTGGTTTTTCCTACTTTCTTCAGTTTAAGCTTGAATTTTGCTATAAGAAGCTGATGATCAGAGCCACAATCAGCTCCAGGTCTTGTTTTTGCTGACTGTATAGAGCTTCTCCATCTTTGGCTGCAGAGAATATAATCAATCTGATTTCGGTATTGCCCATCTGGTGATGTCCATGTGTAGAGTCGCCTCTTGTGTTGTTGGAAAAGAGTGTTTTTGATGACCAGCTTGTTCTCTTGACAGAACTCTATTAGCCTTTGCCCTGCTTCGTTCTGAACTCCAAGGCCAAACTTACCTGTTGTTCCTTTTCTCTTGACTCCCTACTTTAGCATTCCAATCCCCTATAATGAGAAGAACATCTTTCTTTGGTGTCAGTTCTATAAGGTGTTGTAAGTCTTCATAGAATTGGTCAATTTCAGCCTCTTCAGCATCGGTGGTTGGTGCATAAACTTGGATTACTGTGATGTTGAAAGGTCTGCCTTGGATTCGTATTGAAATCATTCTATCATTTTTGAGATTGTATCCCAGTACAGCTTTTCCCACTCTTTTGTTGACTATGAGGGCTACTCCATTTCTTCTACGGGATTCTTCCCCACAATAGTAGATATGATAATCGTCTGAATTGAATTCGCCCATTCCCCTCCATTTTAGTTCACTGACACCCAGGATGTCAATGTTTATTCTTGCCATCTCCTGTTTGACCACATCCAGCTTACCAAGGTTCATAGATCTTACATTCCAGGTTCCTATGCAGTATTTTTCTTTGCAGCATTGGACTTTCCTTTCACTTCCAGGCATGTCCGCAGCTGAGCGTCCTTTTGGCTTTGGCCCAACCACTTCATTAGCTCTGGAGCTACTTGTACTTGTCCTCCGCTCTTCCTCAGTAGCATGTTGGACGCCTTCCGATCTGAGGAGCTCATCTTCCAGCGTCATATCTTTTAGCCTTTTGTTTCTGTCCATGGAGATTTCTTGGCAAAGATACTGGAGTGGCTTGCCAGTTCCTGCTCCAGGTGGATCGCGTTTAGTCAGAACTCTCCACTATGACCTGTCCGTCTTGGGTGTCCCTGCACGGCATAGTCCATAGCTTCTCTGAATTACTCAAGCCCCTTCGCCACAACAAGGCAGCAATCCATGAAGGGGTTGCCCTTCTTACCCTTGTTTTAAATGTTTGCTCAAAAGAAAGGAATGTGTTGAAAAGAGATGTGCGGTGGTACTTTTCTGCAGTGAGCATAGCTAAAGGAATAAGTTAGATCAGGACTTCCCAGACTGTGGAAGAGAGGGCTCAGATATACATCAAGGCTCCAGAGCCCTTTCTCTGAATGCTGCCCTAACCAGGTGCTCAGCGAGTTCTTTCCAAAACAGATTTAAATGCAAGGGGAGAAGATGGCGCTAAATGAACGAAGCAAGAAATAAATCCTATTTCATGTATCTAAGGCTTGTTTCGGGGACTTCTGGCTGCATGTCTCATAATAGGAGGTAGTTCACAAGCAAAAGGCTTTTGTTTAGAAAATATCTGGAATAATTTTAGGTGGAACTGTAGGTTAACAACTAAGAGTGTGATCCTAGCTGCAGAGTATGGCATAGAGATGAAGCTCTGTGGAACCCAAACTGCATCTAGCTCGAGGACATTGGACATTAATTAGGACTACTCTCACCCTGGCCTAACGTTGTCCCACCACTGAGGATTCCTTCTTGGACTGAAAGTGATCTGGACCTCCTCCCTCACTTGACCCTCCTTTTTCAGCTCTTCTGCCAGCATTAAATAAACAAACAAACAAACAAACAAACAAACAAACTAAACCAAACCAACCAACCAACAAATCTCTTAGCCAGCAGATCAGTTCTGCCAACAAGCCTGCTCTGTTTACAGATCTTTGCAATCATTTGGCAGAAGAGGTCTACCCTGACAGAAAGGCAGTTCTGTTGGAAAAAGAGATTTGTGTTAATCTTAAATAGAATTCTGTACACATCTACTTCTATGAGTAAATTCCACTGAACATAGTGGGATTTACATACACCTGACTAAGATGTGTATAGAATCATGCTGAAAGTCCAGCAGCACTGAACAATGCATGATTGGTCCCTTTTGTGATTCTAAAGGTACCAGTCAAGAATGCACACAGAGAGACACTGCCTGGCCAAAAGCTCAATGGTTACAGCTTCACTTGCAGTTCATATCACCCACCTTCTGATTCATAATCCAAACTTGAAAAATCAAAATTTTCCTCCAGTAGACAGGAGTTTGCTGTGGGTGACATTGGGGCCATGCTGTCCCTTTTCCTAGCAATTTCTTCCTGTAGGCCCTTCAGCCAGTCCTTGGTTTTAGGTGAAATCTTCACAGTTTTGCCATGAATCTGCATCACAAATGTACATAAAATGAAATATTTTTTCCCTTGGTTAATAAAACTGAAATGCACAGAAAACATTCTGCTCAACAACAACAACAAAATCAATTATATATTTTGAAAGGCATGTTTCAAGATTAACTAGTTTTGCAGTTAAAGATTCAAACAATTGGAGGAGACATGGAGGTCCACTACATGCCAGGACACAAGTAGCATCACCACAACCACCACCACCACCACCTGCTAATTTTGAACCAAGTCCCCTCTGTTTTTATTTTTTGCTGTTAACACTCAAATAGAAACATTCTTTCCCAGGTAATTTTGAGAATGATCTGAAACAGACTGTAGCAAACCATTAAAGCCTAATGTCTTTAAAGCTTCCTTGCATAGAAGACGATCCAAACACCTGAACGTCTTTGTTACTTTTCAGAGAATGACTTAAGAGGTGAATCATATACAAGAAAGGTAAGGGAGCCATGAATTCCTGCTGTTGCATGTATTATTAACACAGGCTGTCTTTCTTTGTCACCCAACCACTAAAGCTGTTAATAGCTTAGTACCACATGTACCTACAAAACTATGTACAATACTCACCGCATGAATGCACTATTTACTTAGCTAAGAGCACTTTTCTTTCTCTCAAAATATTCTCCTGTATTCTGCTTTTCTTTTTAATGGTTAATGATATTTTGAGGGTTAATTACAGTGGCATCCAGGAGGAAAACCAGTTCCAACTGAAGGAAAACAAGGTCAGCTAGTACTGCATGCAGATTCTTCTGCACCCTCAAAAAACTAACTTCATATATGTACTGCCTACTTTTAAAGAGCTCTGAAATGCCTCTACAACTCTTCATAATCATAACAAAACTGAACTATTTTGCTGGTGAAATCTGTTATACTATTCATACTTCTGTCCTAAACTTTAAAATGCAAAAAACAACTACCACAATCCTATTACTTATGTCTACTGGCATAAATCCATCAACATAAATGTCAGTGATGAATTGCCACAAGTTAAGAAGTTTGAAGTAGGCATCTCCCACCACACACCAGTTGCATGCCTTGATGTATGACAACTAATGCCTATACTGACTTCTTAACTTGCACCAATTTGCAGCTGAAATGTACATCAATGGACTTATTCTGGCATAATTTTCAAATGAGACTCCAGCCAACAAGATCTAAACCTCATTCTTCAATTGACATCATACTGTGCCCCACCCCTCTTTTTGAGTCAATAAAATCTCCCCCAATTAGGTAATAAGCAAGGTGGTTCACTTTTTGCTATGAGAACTGGTATTGCAAGGAGCTATACCACCTGCTTCTCACAGACCACAGCACTGCCTGAACTCATCAATTAATTAATTACACATTATTAGCATCCTCAGAGCTGAAATTTACCTAAATTCTACCTACAGAATGCCACTATATAGAATTCTTATGTAATAGAAAAATGGAGTATTATCATCAACATAACAATGAATCCTGTTGCCAATAAAAGACTGATAAAAAGGCATCTGCTTCTGTCAGGACACACTGAGATGGAGACGAAGCACTTCATCAATGACCAGTGCTTTGGCCAGGACTCTAAATATGTTTCCCTTCTCCTTACCTAATGCTTTGCAACTGAACATTGAGCAATGAACGCTGCCAGCCAACAGTGTCTGCCACCTGGTGTGCTGTGAGAGAGTGGCAGCGATTGGGAAGCAACAAGAGAGAGAAGTCAGAATGTAAGAAGAATGGGTGCCAAAAAGGAAAGTTACACCTGTCATAGCAGTGGGTTTAGTCCCAGCAGGCAGCCTCAGGCAGCAAATTCTTGCTACTGAAGCGTCTCATTGCCTCCATCATTGCAACTTTTCTCTTCTCTAGTGACCAATGCATTGATGTGAAGAACAAACGAATCTGTAGTAGACCACCCCCTGCCTCTGCTTGCTTAATACTTTGCAACTTACAGTCATCCAAAGCCTTAAGTTGCCTATGGCAGAGATTCTCAGCCTTTCCTACCTTAATAATATCTCACAAATCACTCTGCTAGAGAACCTGAATCACAGTATTATTTTGTACGCACAAAAAATTCACATGTCCTAAGAGGCACATGTACATATTTACAGGTATTGTTATTACACTGATCATTTACACTACATTTTAAGATCATAAAAATCAGATCTATTGTTGAGTGTAAGCACTAACAAGAAATAATAATTCCATTAGTAACTGAAAATTGTGGAAAAACTGTGTCCACCTAGGTAACTATTGCATACAACCACTGATGTGTTCCAGTATGTGTACCATGATGCCTACCAGTAGTAGAGAAACACTGCCCTACAGCACTTAGCATCTGGACCAGAAAGGAGAAAGGAGTGCACACACACGCAGGCAGGCTTGCTCTGCGCTCCCCTTCTCTCCTCCTGCAAAAGGTCTACAGGTGTGGGAGGAAGCGATTGTGTTTTCCACAGGTGGCAAGAAGAAGAGTTCCCACCTGCCCGTTGTTTGTGCTATCATCAGCCTTTAAAGTGTGACAAAAGTCATCTATGTTGCAGCTGTTGTCTCATTTACCAGCTTGTGGCTTTCAGACAATTTCCCTAGAGCCCCCAGTAGCAGCTGACATATTAAAAAAATTAGTCAAATTTAAACTGTAAGTTGGTATTCAGGGAAATGTCATCTCCGTTTTAGAAATGATGTCTGTAAAAACGTCTTGCTTGCAGTGAAATCAGAGACAACTGTGGATGTCAGCTTTCTCTGAAAATCCAATGCACAAGTTAAATGCTACCTACATGCTCAGGTGCCTAAAACACTACATTGGATTTTGTACAGTATTTTGTTTGTTTGTTTGTTTTACCTTGACACCATCTACATCAAGAACATGAAGAGCAGACCTGCTTTCTGCAAATGTCACCAACATTTGACTTCCATGGATCCTAACAAGAACAGAGGAAGGAAAACCGGTTAGTCAGCTGTACACATTCCTGTTACATCCCACATTTCACCTGAAAACAGCATTATTGCCTTCAATGTTTTTAGGATACAAGGCACTGAGGCCAGAATCTTGTTTCGGGGGGGGGGGGGGGGGGGAATGCACGCACAACATTAATCATGCATCCTTTAAAAAGATGCCATGTGACCAATTTCACAACTAGTATGTGACTGGTCAAGCGACACGACATTAAGCAAAAACCACTTGAATGATTACCATTGCAGGCATGTTTTTTTCCCCAGCAGGTTTCTGGTCTATGTTTCTCATTGTGCTCATTCAGACTGCATGATTCTGGGTCTGTGCTTGACCAGACAGTTAATGCAGTAAGATTATCTTGTTCTTCAATCATATTTTTGCCTCCCTCCCTGAATAAAGATAGATTCAACCCATTACATACAAACTGGCGGGGGGGGGGGGAAGACTGAATGACTTGGATACCTTCTTTTTAGTTCTTCTTATGTAATATTCCAATTGGAAACTGATGCATTTCTTAATAAGAGCCTACAGACATAAAGAGAGCTCTCTTGGAAGGATCAAACCCAAGTATTTAAGAATGGCATTCTCCTTCCCCCAGCAGCCAACCAGATGACTATGGAAAGTCTGCAGGCAGGATACAAAAGCAATCACTCTATCCCTCTTTTGTTCTCCAGTGACCTGAATTCTGAGGCAGGCTGGTTTTGAACCTGAATCTCCTCCACTATGAGATGTGTGCCAGCTGTGGGGGTACAGCTTTGTGTTTCATTGCTAATGAGACATGCTCAGGTTACCACTCTAGATGCCAAGGAGGAAGAAGAAAAGGAGGACAAAACACAAACAACTTCCTCTTCCTTCATCCTCTCCCATATGATGTTTAAAGCCACCTCGACTTCTTTCCCTCCCTCTGACTAGCTGCTCTGTATATGAACAGAGACTGAATTCTGGAACACCTTTGAAGGCACAAAGTGAACTCCAGCACTAGGCAGCTCCCTTTCTCTCCTTTTCCTTTCTCTCTTTCTTTTCTCTCCAGATCTTTGATGGCAGCAGTGGGACCTTCAGCCCTGCTCTGCCATTAAACACTGGAGGAAATAAAAAGGAGGAGAAGCAGCAATAGCCAGAGTGGCACAGCTACCTTAGGCAGCAAATCTGGGAGGTTGTGAAAGGGCCACAAATTGATAGCTATTTTATTATCATTATATCTTCAGTGCCCTGAATAGTGAGAGATGGTTGTAGTATTTGCTGTATTGTATGCCAAAGTAACTTAGGTGGCTTCAGTTACTTTGTGGCTTATTTGGAAAAATGGTGGAGGGCACTATTTAAGAGTTTGCCTTATTCAGTAGAACATCTTGGGCCGTTTCTAAGGAAACAGCATCATCCTAGAAACATTTTCAGCTTTTAAAAGATTATAGTTTACCAAAATGTGTTTACTTCTCATTAACTGCCTTCCTGCTTTTCCAGGGTATGTGAACATAAGAATCTTAAAATGGTTCTTGACCTTGAAGCTAATATAAACAGTGCAAGGTTCCAGGAAGGGCTTAGTGGAAATGGATTTGGCTTGTCTGCTTTGCAACTGTAATGTAACACACTAAAGGCCAACTAACACATAGGTAATATAGATTATTTTTCCTCCAATACACTTCAGTGCCTGATATGATGAAGTACTCAGTATCAGAAATATCGAAGAGTAATAAAGGGCTGTGTTTTTCCATGCCTTCAGTACAGGCTGCTGAAAATGGAAATTTTACTCCATGATGATAATGATCAAAAACAAGGTTGTGGGAAAAATTCTTGGGCAAGAAAGAACAGAGAGATGCCATCTTGTGCATGTTTTGTACGTTTCTGCAAATTTGTTAAAAGACCCAGTTTAGAGATACGGCTACTTGGCATTCACAAAAACTCAAATGTATGTATGTGGGAGGATGAAATGAACAGCAGCCATAAAATGTGTTACCGGAGCAGAGCATTTAAAGTTTTTTTGTGAGATAGCTGAGAACATAACTTTCTAAACCATCCCCACCTGAATTAGGGTTAAGTCCACTGAACATCAGTTAATTCAGAAATACAGTAGAATATAGGCGGAGTGTGTCAATTTTTAAATTGACAAGGGATGCTTTAGTTTGCTTGTAGATACCATTTCAGGGCAATCGGTTGTCTGTCCAAGTCTCCAGGGAAGACTTTATCTCATGCAGCCCATTTCAGCTGATGATCAATTTCCCTAGCACCGTGTTTCAATATGTCAGGCATAGATGATCGGGAAACCAGAACATGTTCTGATATATTTTATTGACTCATTTTTAAACTGAAATACTTCCAATTATTAATGCTATTTAAATTTAAATCCCCTTCAAATTCTGTTGCAGTCATTTCGTTTTCAGTGGCTTGGATCATAACTTTTCTCTCCCTGACTGGAAAGAGCTCCTATTCAGGGACAGTTGTGCTCATGGAAGCACCTGTTCCATCCTGTTCCCACTTTTCCCTCCTTTAACAGCAGACCCTTGTGCTTCAGGGGCATATAGTTAAGTTTGATTTCTTTAAAACACAAACAAACAGTATTTTACCTAACTAGCACAACAGTGCCGTAAGTCTCAAAGATCTGCATAAGCTCTGTTCGCAAATCCTCAGGAAATTCATCTTTTTCCTCAGGGGATGGTAACAATAGCGTCACCACTACTGTGGCATCCAGAGGACCCTGGAAGGACGACACTTCCTGGAAGACTCTCTCCCGAGTAGCTTCATCAACTTCCTGGACTTCCATTTCCACAATTGCTAACACAGGCCTATTCAGAGACAGAGAAGAGGACAAGTAACAATTATTGGGGAGAAGAAAGATTGGAGAGAAAACATTGATATAAATTATTGACAAAACCACCATTGCAGAATACAAACAATTTGAGATTGCTTAACATACAAGGGTTGAAATCCTGCTGCTTAGCATAGGCCCATTGAATCAATGGAACTTAAAGAGGAGTTAACTCACCAACTCCACACTGATTCAGTGTGCATAAAGAGGTTTCCAGTACCTTCCTGCACAGGCAGAAGCCCCACAGTCTTCAATGGACAATCTGTACAATCTCTGTTTGTGTAACAGATATTGGGCAGATTTACATTGGCAGAATGTCTGTTTTACAAACAGTCAACTGGATTCTGATCAATGTTGAAATAGACCTTAAAGCCATTCTGGCAATACAGCAGACATGAATTATTGAGCCAAAGTGACCTCTAAACAATCCTTCACCTCTCAAATATAGCCAATCTTTATGAACAAATGAAACTGCTTTATACTGGCCCAAATCCTCTTATCTAGTTACACAGGTTTAACACAAATGCTGTCATTTTTGGAGGCGAATTGCCATAATCACCATAGATATTATCTGCTGTATACTGAGTTGAATGAGTCAGTGTGCAACTGATAATGTCTATAGTGATTTCTTAACTTGGGGCAATTGGACTCCAAAAGTTACACCATTTGTGTAGCTATGCAAAAGGATTTTGGCTACTGAGAATATTGGTTCCTTTAAGTCAGTTGCTTTCTAAAGTCCAGACGTATTGTCCAATATTTTTAAAACTTGAGATCGTTTAAATTGGAGACACCAAGGGTTGATGCGGGACCTCATACACATAAAGTCTGTGCTCTGCTACTTAAATTATGGAACAGCACAGAGAAAAGCATGACAACTGTGAAAATGGCAACACCATTTCAGAAATGTCAACCAATAGCTGAGAATTTGCTACCTGTGATCGCTTGCCTGGAGCTCAGCTCTTCCATAATACATCAAGGCACCAGGTGACCAAATGGGTCTGGCTTTGGTTTCCACATGGAAATCAGCATCAAGGAGATTGAGCTCTCCAGCTTTGTAAAGAAAAACAAACAAGCACACTTAGATTTAGAGTTTAAAACAATTATGACAAATGTTTCAGCAACATTTTCCCAGCGTTAGTTTCCCAGTGTTAGTTTACTGCAGCAAAAGCTAGAAAAGGTCTTATGGCATTTCAAAGACTAACAAGTTCTATTTAGCATATATTTTTGTGGAGCACAGCCCACCTGACCAGATACATGCATATTCCATAAAAGCTAATGCCAAATAAAAATTCCTAGGGCACCATAAGACTTTTTGCAAAATGTTAGCTCCGCTAACACTTTGTCTGGTCGTTTATAACCAAATGGGTGGGAAGGACACAATATTAATATTACAGTAATTAGTAGTATACAATTATGATATGTAGCACAAATTCCTTTATGTCCCATGATTGGTGTGTGACAGGAAATGCCTTTGCTGGCTTCCTAATTTGTGCAGTTTTTTGCTGAAAGCTACACCAATAGAGTTGCACGTGGGGCACAGCTAGCAGGATTCTGCATATTTTGTTTTCAGAGAGAGACCCATGGAAAGCATAATCCCTCTTCCAAATCACTGGTCCCAAGAGTTGGGAAGTAAGGCATTGGTCTACCAATATCCCATGGAATGCATTTCTTATTCTATGGCACAAATAAAATAGTTTAAAACCTGAACAAGTTAATAAAAATCCTACATACCTGTTTTATCAATAGGAAGTTTCTTCCTCCACCAAAGAACTCTGTCAGTCCAGGCTGGAGTTCTACATTTATCACTTGTATCATAAGCCTCTGAACCAACATCATATTTATATGTTGGACCAAAATTAATAGTTCCTTCATGAAAATCCTTAAAAATCTATGGAAAAAATCATTGATCATTCACAAAGTAACTTATAAGGGTGCAAGTCTGACATGTTCTTATGAACCTTAAGAATGACAAGGTAGAGTTAAGCACAAACAACAGTCTGATCTGGCATGGCCATGTGGTTAAGGTTACATTTTCAGCCAAGTGCTTTGCCTATAGAAGTAGCTGAACACCAAACAAACAAATATGACACTTCTCTTCTGCCTAAAATGTGGGATATTTGCTGTTCTGCTGTTAAAAGTACACATCTTTTAAAATACCAACTTTTCTGTTTTCATTATTATTTTACAAGCATTTCTCCAAAGTTTCCATTATAAGATTGTCATGTCTCTGGAATCACAGGTCCTAACATTATGGACTATTTATTAAATGTATATGCTCTGCTTTTCTTATATCACCCTAAACACACCCTGTCCTTGTCTGGTTTTGGAAACTATGCAGGGTCTGGTTTGGTTAGCACTTGGATGGGAGACCAGCAGTGAAAACCAGGAAAAATACTGGAGAGCAACAACCAGTCAGCATGGACACTGCTAAGCTAGATGGACCAGAGGTGTTACTCAGTATAAGATAGCTTCCTATGTTCCACCAGAAAACTCAAAATGGCATACATTGTTCCTGAATAACCTTTAATCAAGCCAATAAACAACCCTGTGCAGCAAATCTGCTCCACTTTGTTAAGGCTACCTCAGGTAACTTCAGATCATGCCTTGGGCCTTCTGTTTAACTAAGTGAAGAGCTTCTGCTTTTGTCTGCTTTTCAGAAGTGTTCTTTTAATAAGCAACCCTCTATCCTTACTTTTCCATTGGATTTCTGCTGCTGCAATTGATCAAATTCCAGGAGTGTCCTCCAGTCTTGTCGTTTGAGAAAATAAAATACTTCCTCATAGGTCAAGTCAATGCGATAGTTAAAGTCACCACACCAGAACACATAGTCATGTGAAAACATATTTCTTCCCTGTTAGGAGAGACAGGATTTTCAACCATATATTAAACAAGGGCATTTTAAGCTTTTGAATGCTGCATTAGAAACATTTTCATCAGGTGAACAAACATAATGACTCCCTGATACAAATATGTAATTACTGATAACATTTCTTGATACAGCCTTTTACCTTGAACTTGGAGGCTCAGTATCCATGCAGGCCACCACCTAACACTCCAACAACACAAGTTAAATTATCTGATTATCTGACATAATGCTGGTTACCTAAGATAGTTCATATTTTAAACATACATATCCTTTATGGAAAAATGAACTTCTATAAAAGTAGAGGCTCTGAATTATATATGATTAAAATACTCTCCTTAAAATTGTTGCCTCATGTTGGCCTGGTATGCAAAGAGCACTAAGCCATGACTTAGCTTCATGAGCATGAGCTTCTGTGAACTTGAGAAAAGTCTTAGGCTCAAGTACTCCCCTTTCCCTCATCTGTGCTCCTGGAAGTTGGAATAAGCTATAATTCAGTTTCACTTTTCCCAGCTGCAAGAATCATGGTTTAAAATAAATTCCTCTGATTTTGTTAAACAGTCCAGATTCATACATTGTCTTGGAAGTTATTTTGTTTTAGCAATTGCCTAGAGTTTATTTTGAAACACGTTTCTTGATTTATTTGAATCTTAATTAGGGTTTACTCCTCATCCTGGTCAATGCAAGATGGGAGTGAGCATGCTTAAATGTGAGGCTTTGTTCAGGCTTATGGAAGCTGCCACGTATAATGCTAAGTCATGGTTTAGTGTTACATGTGAACCAAGCTGATACAAATTAAGACCAACTGTAATAGATATTTTTTTCCACTCAGAAAGTATTTTTATAGCCTGTTATAATTGTTCCAAGTTTAATTTATATATTTTTGTTGTAAAAAAAATAGTAAGAATATAAACAGAGCTAATTAATATATGCAGATGCTATATTTCTGAATAGACCAAAGGATAAAGTCAAAC
This sequence comes from Intellagama lesueurii, assembly GCA_037013535.1. Classification (NCBI taxonomy): domain Eukaryota; kingdom Metazoa; phylum Chordata; class Lepidosauria; order Squamata; family Agamidae; genus Intellagama; species Intellagama lesueurii. Next base: position 284,017,727 of record JBAJHW010000001.1, on the reverse strand, counting down.
CATCGCTTTTGCTATAGCATCACTAGAGGGCACTATTAGGTATATAATACAAACAGACAAGAGTTCACCAATGTATAGGACAAAAGTCAGTTAATTATTACTTGTTCGTAAATAGCAGGATAAATGAATATATTTCTTAAATTGTTTCTTGGTTTCCTCAATTTACCATGTATATAAAAAGGTCTTGATGAGAAAAAGCACTGCAGGAATCAAAGAACTATTTTCTTTCTTTTTCTTTTCTTTTAAACATTTACAACTCACCCCATATCAGAAGATCTCAGGGTGGGTTACAAAGCCGTATAGAACAATTTAAACACACAAAATCTTCAAAATTTAAAATTAAAGCATAAAACTAAAACATTATAACCTGCACAGGCCAAGATCCTCAACTCTGAAAGGCTCTAATAAATAAGCATGTTCTGACGTGGTATGGAAACTGACTTGGCCAGCATCACTGTCAGTGGGTTGCTCTAGCCGAGAAAGCCCTCCCTGTGTCTCCACATAATGAACAATTCTCAGCGTTGGGACAAGGAGGACAGTTAGGTTACCTACCTGTAACCATGGTTCTTGTAGTGGTTCTCTGTGAATTCACACAAATGGGTTTATCCTGCGCCTGCGCAGGACGTTCGGAACTTTCTAGAGCTTAGAAAAAAGCCAGACAGTTAGTCTCCCCCCCGAGGGTATATAGGCTCCGCCTCCTCCACCTTCCTTAGTTCCCTATGTCCGCCGTTACTAGAGAGTAGGTATAATGACCTGTTATCGTGACGGACAGCGGGGAGGAAGGGAGGGATGTGTGAATTCACAGAGAACCACTACAAGAACCATGGTTACAGGTAGGTAACCTAACTTTCTTTGTAGTGGACTCTGTGAATGCACACAAATGGGTGATTAGCAAGCTGACTCACCGGATGGAGGGCCGTCACGGTATCAGGGATGACAGTATCGCCCTTCCAAAGGCAGCATCATTTTTCGCTCTGACATCGAGGCGGTAGTGCTTCGCGAACGTCAGAGGATTGGACCAAGTAGCCGCTTTACAGATGTTTTGAATATGAACACCACGATGAAGAGCGGTGGACGTAGATATAGCTCTGGTGGAGTGAGCCTTAAGCTGGTCTGGTACCGGTTTGTTTGCAAGCTGGTAAGCCAATTGTATGGATTGCACGATCCATCTCGATATTGTCTGAGAGGATGCAGGAGCACCCTTGTTATGTCCATGGTAGCACACAAAGAGACGGAAAGAGCGTCTGCAGTGCTTGGTTCTGTCCAAGTAGAAGGCAATAGCCCGCCTGACGTCCAGAGTATGGAGCTTGCGCTCGATTGGAGTGGACGGCGATGGAAAAAATGTAGGAAGTATCAGTGGTTGATTCAAATGGAAGTCTGATACAACCTTGGGAAGAAATGAGACATCCAAGTACAGAGTAACTTTATCGGGATGCATTTGTAGGTATGGCGGGTCAGACCTAAGAGCTGACAGTTCACTAGCCCTTTTGGCGGAGGTTATGGCCACTAAAAAGGAAGTCTTGAGAGAAAGCAATTTCTCGTTACAGGTTGCCATGGGTTCAAATGGAGGCTTGGTAAGCGCATCCAGGACAAGTGGAAGCGACCATTGAGGTACAATGGGTGAAGAGGGCGGCCTGATGTTCTGCAGGCCCTTAAGGAATCTTTTAACCGTGAGGTGAGAGAACAGTCTGGCGGAGCTAGAGTGAGATGGCTGGTGAGCAACGATCGCAGAGATATATACTTTAATGGTGGAGTGTGCGAGTCCAAGATTGAACAGATGCAGTATAAAGGTAAGCAAGGTTGAGAGTGTAACTGGGACTGATTGGAGTCCTTTGGACTGAACGAATTTCGTAAAAGATTTCCATTTGTTACGGTATAGGCGAAAAGTCGACGGCTTTCGAGAGCGGTCTAGAATCGCACGGAATTCGGGGTTATCCTCCACGCCGTCAGGTGAAGAGACCGGACATCCGGATGGAGAAGGGCCCCGTCGTTCTGGGATAGCAAGGACGGTATTAGAGGTAAGTGGAATATTTCCTCCGTTATTCCTTGAAGGTGGGCAAACCAGGGTTGTCGTGGCCACCACGGAGCGATGAGAATCGCGTTCGCCCGGTATTGAATGATCCGGACTATTGTCCTGAGGAGCATTGGTATGGGAGGAAACAGGTAAGTGAGTTCTCCGGACCACGGAATGAGGAAAGCGTCTCCGAGTGACGCGGTGTCCCTGTCCGCTCGTGAGCAGAACTTGCGGCATTTGGCGTTGCGGTGAGATGCAAAGAGATCTATGGTGGGTTGACCCCATCTTCGGCATAGGTCTTGAAAAACCGTCTCGTCGAGGGACCATTCGTGCGTCCTGGTACGGAGCCGGCTGAGGTGGTCCGCTAGATAGTTGTCCTCTGAAGCGATATGAATCGCTTGTGGAAAAATATGATGGGTACGGCACCAGTCCCAAAATCGCATGGTGAGATGGAGAAGCGGTAGGGATTGAGTCCCACCTTGTCGGTTGATATAGTGCATAGCTGTGGTATTGTCCGTGACAAGCTGCACAGATTGTCCCTTTATACGCGGAAGAAAGGCTCGAAAGGCCTTCATGATGGCGAGCAATTCGAGCTGGTTTATATGGAGAGACCTTTCTCTCGGTGTCCATAACCCGTGAATCCTGAGCTCTTGGCAGTGGGCGCCCCAGCCAGAAGGGCTTGCGTCGGTCGTGACCTGTATGGACAGGAAAGGAGGTTGGAAGGGTTTTCCTTCGGACAAATTGCGCGGAATCGTCCACCAGATGAGATGCTTCGCTACATGTGATGGGACCTGCAACTTTTTCCGTGGGGAGTCCGTTAAAGGATCGAACTCGCCCAGGAACCAGGACTGGAGCGGACGCAATTCGAGCTTGGCATGAAGGACGACTGCCGTCGTGGATGACATGAGGCCCAGTAGATGCTGAACGTCGAATGCGGTGACAGTAGCCAGGGGTGGAAACCGTTGTATTGCGTCTCGAATCTTTTGGATTCTTTGATAGGGCAGGAATGCCCGCGCCCGGGTCGCGTCTAGCGTTGCTCCTATGTAATTGACCAGCTGGGATGGTACCAAAAGGGATTTTTCCTGATTGATCACTAGACCTAGCTTGTTTAAGGTCGCGAGAGTGGTAGTTGTAGCAGCGACGGCTTCGTGGTAGGATGATGCTACCAGGAGCCAATCGTCGATATAAGGGAAGAGTTTTATTCCCTTGGTGCGAAGGTGAGCCACTACAGGGGCCATGCACTTGGTAAATGTCCGAGGGGCCGTGGAGAGCCCAAATGGAAGGGCAGCAAACTGGTAGGTTGTGCGGTGGAACCGGAACCGGAGATACCGTTGATGAGAAGGGTGAATGGAGACGTGAAAATAAGCGTCTTTGAGGTCGATGGTGACGAACCAGCTTCCCTGTGAGAGAAGAGGAAGAATGGAGTCGAGTGTTAGCATTCGAAACTTCCTGTAAATGATAAACTGATTGAGTTCTCTGAGGTCCATGATGGGCCTGATACCTCCATCCTTTTTAGGGACGGCGAAGTACCGAGAGAAGAAACCCCCGTGTAGATCAGCCTGTGGGGTCTTGACGATCGCCCCCTTGCTTAGGAGGGATGAAATTTCCTCCTGAAGAGCCACCGAAAAGGGGGTGGTCTTAGGGAGATTTGATGGAGGAAGTTGGAAGAATTCTATAGAATAACCCTTCTCAATAATGGTTAGGACCCATTTGTCAGTCGTAATATGTTTCCATTCAGAGAGAAATGGAAAAAGTCTAGTCCGGTAAGAGGAGTAGTTAGTTGTATTGCTTACCCCGGCGCTGAGGTTTACGAAAGGACTGCTTGTGTCCTTGGTATTGTTGCTGCTTGAAAGTCGAAGGGTTCGACTGAGATGACTGGAAGGTCCTGTCGTGTTGCTGCTGTCTACCATACCGAAATGATTGGTACTGAGAAGATGCTTGGTAAGCAGGTTTTTTGTAAGTAGGTCTCTGATACCGATACGGTTGGTATGGTATGTAGGACTTTGCGGTCTTCCGCATTTTATGGATATTTTCCATAATATCATCAGTCTTGGAATTAAAGAGGCCATCCGCATCAAAGGGAAGATCCTCGATTTTGGTCTTTGTATCGTCCAGTATGTTCGCCGCTCCGAGCCAGGCATGGCGACGGACTGCTACTGCTGTAAGCATGGATTTGGACGCAATTTCAGCTGTATGCTTTGCTGCTACTCGTTGCTGTCTTGTAAGGGTATTAGCCTCCTCGTAGACGTTGAGGAGTTCGGTCTTGGATGGCTCAGGAAGGCTTTGTAAGACGGGGACAATTTTATCCCATAGGTGCTTTTGATAAGCACCCATTGCGGCTTGGTAGTTCGAAATCTTAATCAGTAGAGCCGCAAGGGAATAAAGTTTTTTACCCAGGGCGTCATTTTTTCTGCCGTCTTTATTGACAGGTGTAACAGAGGACCTGCTGCGGGATCTATACTGGGTAGCCTCGACCACAATAGAATTAGGCATGGGATGCTTGGTCAGGAAATCCGAGTCGGAACCGTGAGTCTTGTAATGGTGGTCGATTTTTCTAGGGATTTGGAGAGTCGCAGGCGACTTATCCCACGAAGCCTTTACCAAGTCAAGAAGTGCTGGAATGAGGCTAAGACTGGGAGGAGATGACTTGTCCTGCTCCATATCGTGGAAGACAAGGTCTGTTTGTTGCTCAGGAACTTGCGCATCTAGGTGTAAAATCTTAGCCATGCGCAATATAAGTTGAGCATAGGACGAGTAGTCTTCCAATGGGTATTGTGAAGAAGTACTCGGAGCACCACCATCAGGTACATCAGATTCCGAAGAAGCTGAAGAGTTGTCATGGGACGATTCAGACACCAATGAGGAGGGACGGTGCGATATTGGTACCGTGTCTCTCGGTATTGGTTCGGCATCAGAGTGTACCGAAGGAGAGAAAGGGTCTGTATCATGGCCCTCTGGGCCAGAGTACATCGTCGCAGTCTGTACCGTGGATCGTCCTGCGGGACGTTTAGACCGTTTTAGAGGCGCAGAAGGTGCCATCGGTGTCTTCCTCTTACGGGAAGTAGCAATTTGGGGTGTAGGAACATGCCCCTGTTGCTGCTGTAGATTCTCAGGAGTTGGAACCGAAGAAGGGTACCAAGCTGAGGAGGGGTAAGCCTGTCCCCTGAAGTCAGGCGGATAGCCGTATCCTTGATATGGGTAGGGCTGGTATGGACCGAAAAAAGGAGGACCATACTGTGCTGGCATTTGTGGACGGTATTGGTCCGCAGGATGTTGAGGTTGGTACGGAGAGGTATGCTTACGCTTCTCCTTTCGCTTTCTAGGAGTGCGAGACGGCAGCTCCTGTTCTGAATGCGAGTCAGTATCAGCCCGCCCGGAAGATCTCGGGCTAGTAGGAGCAATGGCCGCGCTGGGAAAAACCTCAGCCGCAAAATGGCCTGACGACGGAGACATGCTCATGATATCGTGAGCAGCCTGGGCCGGAGGAATGATCCGCTCCTCCATATCCGATTGCCCAATGTCGTCTCTAGAAGACTCCTCGAGTAATATAGGAGGCGCAGGAAGAGGCAAAGTTGTCGATTTGGGTGGCTTTGCCAATTTCTGAGATTTCGCTTTATCATTCTTCTTCTTTGAAGGTACAGCCGACCTGGAAGCCTTGGTGGAAGCTGGCTTAGGCGGTCTAGAGGAGTCCTTCTGCTTAGAAGACGCAGAACTCAAGGTAGGCTGCGAAGAATCAAAGGCAGTGGTGCCTGCTTTAGGTGTCTCTACACGTGGAGGGTTTGGGGAAGTGGTAAGAGGAACCTCCATAGCAGGCTTGAGGGTTCTTTCGTAGAGAAAGGCCCGGAGGCGTTGAGACCGCAGTTTAAGAGCTTGTTTGGAAAAGCTTTTACAAGCGGCACACGCCTGGATAAGGTGGGATTCCCCCAAACAAAATAAGCACTTATCGTGCTGATCCGTTAGCGGGATTTTCCGAAAGCAAACGGAGCACTGTTTGAAGCCCCGAGAGGCCATAAAAAAATAAAAAATAAAAAGGGGGGAATCCGGGAGGGGAGGGGAACGGGAAGACGCAGAACGAGGAAAAACTTAAATGGGAAGGCAGTTCTGGCGTCTTAAAAGAAGAAAAGAAAGGCTGCAAGGTAAATAGAAGGAAATACTTTCCTTAGCACGCTCTAGTGTTCCTACGTCCTACCCTAACGGCGGAAAAAGAGGAACTAAGGAAGGTGGAGGAGGCGGAGCCTATATACCCTCGGGGGGGGAGACTAACTGTCTGGCTTTTTTCTAAGCTCTAGAAAGTTCCGAACGTCCTGCGCAGGCGCAGGATAAACCCATTTGTGTGCATTCACAGAGTCCACTACAAAGAACTTAGTGATTGCTCAAGTTCATCTAGGGAGAGGCATTCCTTTAAATACTCATTTCCTAAGACATTCAGAGCTATCCAAATTATCAGTGGAGCTATAAAACTGTGTCCTGCCCTGCCCTGCCCTGCCCAGCTCCATATGAATCAATTCTAAACTTTGGAGACCCTTTGGAGATCGTTGGTTCAAAAGGTCATCATAAGTTGGAAGTGAATTCACAGCTCACAACAATAACAACAACCGTATGTAGATGAGCTCAAGGGCTTTATGTGCAAGGTTACTCATTGGTGAGAAAGATAAAGAGTTGAATAGAATGTGGAGGGATGTGTTTTTCCTAAAGAATGATGCCCCACACAAATCATTTCCTTTCAGCAAGATTTGGGAAGCAGGATTAAAATATTTATTCACATGGAATGAACATAGAAAGCTGAAACAAGTTAGGTTTCTTGACATTATTCCATGAGTCTTTGAGGACAGTGCTTTTTACCGCCATAAAGATCTGCCCTTGTGACATCGTCACATTCCCTGTATGACCCAAGATGGATTGAAAATACTTCATCAAGTAGGTTTTTGGTGAGAGGTGGAATAAAAAAGGAGGCAGAAGTTGCATAATGGGGAAGGAGGTGGTGCAAACAAGTGGTGAACAGCACAAGAAAGAAAAGTGTTTCCTGTCATTTGCACTTGTTTTTCCATGAGCCTTAGAACCAGCACTTGGAAATATTACTTCATTGGGACTACAACTCCAGAATCCTAGCTAGCTGAAATATTTTGAGTTATAGTCCCCCCCCCCAGCAAAAAAAGGTTCCAAACTCTACTTCCATAATTTTGGCGGATGAATTGTCTCAAGTTAAGAAATCGCTACAGACATTATTTATTGCATATTGAGCTATGCAATTCAGTGTGCAACATATAATGTCTACTGAGATTTCTTAACTTGAGGCAATTCACTTCTAAAAGCCACACCTTTTTCGTAACTATGTAACAGGATTTCAGCTATTGATTTTAAAGTCCACTACTAGCATTTCCCTTTTATGCAGTAATATTTCCCTCCACACATTCTCAAGTACGTTATACAGATCTTGGTCAACAGTCTTTTTTTTTCATATATTGCTTTGGTTTCTTCCGTTCATATATCCCCCAACTCTTCCTATTGCGTCTCTCTATTTTATACTCTGAACTGGGAGGCAGTGAATTAACTTTTTAAAAGGCATTGTACAATAGTGTGCAGTTAATTTCAGTTTTCTTACACATAACCAAGTAAATTGAAGTTGATGTTTAAAACAAAGCATCAGTACCTTTGAACAGGCAGCACAGAATGTATGAAGAGGATAAAAAGGGAAAGGGCAGGCTGAAACTTTATGCCTATGACCAGTACTCGAGGTAAAAGGGAGTTATTTGTGTGTGTGAGAGAGAGAATTCAGCATAGCCCTAAATAAAACATTTCATAGCTCTTACCATTGGGAAACTTAGCTTCTGAGTGATCTCTTTATAGTCCTCATTCCGTTCTTTCACCTGAGATTGGCCAGCTGTCAAGTGACTGCATATAAAGCACAAGCTGGTGCTATGAAACTGGAAACGAATGGCAACTGCTCCTTTGTTCCCAGCTTTCCCTCCCATTCCAGTCTTCACTGTGTCCACTGCTACATCTCTGGGCAGAAGGAAAAAAAACACGTAAAGCTGAAAATAAATGTCTAATAGGAAGTTGAAAAACAAGTACACTGCCTTATTTAGAACAATGGCTTGGGTTCAAAGGTGACCATCTATGACTGGACGGGCTTCTTCTGTTTGCAGAAGGAAATTGATGCAATGGATGGAAGCTTCCTGCGACTCCACAACAGCATCTGGGAACTGGAGGAAGCTGCTGCTCACCTCGTTTCTCCAGTGCCAGCATAACTCTACTGACTGCAAGTCTGGACTGTGCAGTCATTGAAGTGGTCATTTCCCACCCTACAATCTGCTCCGTAAGGACTGGATGAGACATGTTGTTGATTCCCTGAGTTTCTTCAATATTGCTGGCAGTGCCACAGTGCTAGATGGGGCCTAAGTGCCACATAGCCCAGTTATGTCTACTCCCAGAGCAAAAGTAAAAAGTGTGTTGTGGCACTTTTGCATGTATCAAATTTACTTCAGCCTGAGTTTTTATGGATTACAAACCACTTCTTCAGAATCCATGAAAGCTTATACTGAAATAAATGTGTTAGTCTTAAAAGTGCCACAATACTTTTGGTTTTGCTGAAAAACACTAATATAAATATATCTCTGAAAACAAATCTATATGTGGGGCATGGGATTTGATCACAGTCATGTAATCAAATGTAATGGAGATGAATCTCATGAGCAAGATCTATATTCCCAGGCCCTAATTCAAATAAAAACCTATAGATTCAGCAGGAGAAACTGAACCAAGATCTGCTTCCTCACCCCGCCATATATGTAACCTACATACACATGTATGAACTAGTCCTATAAGAGTAAAGAAATTACTAGTAAAAATTATTTAAGGGACTCTTATCTGTGCTAAATATATATTCAGAATTGATTCTGAAGAACATACTCGGAACTATGATATTTCTGATTAAGAAACAACTGTTTAAAATTCCAGATTATTTAGTCCAAAGTTTTTAAAAAATACTTGGTTTGCCAATTCCTCCTCAATAATTATTACCCCTTGCTTTCTAGTTGTGAAAACAAAGATTAAACTTTTCCCAGTCCACTACAATGGTATCATTTGTAAACACAACAATTAGGACTTACCTGATGAAAGGGACATGGTAAGGTCGTACAAATATGAAGAGGCAAACACCAACAAGCTGTGCTGAAGTCAAGAGAATGTAACGATGAGTCCTGGAAAGAGCTTTCTGAAGCTGTTCTCCCCACATCTTCCTGTTAGTTGTGCTGAAACAAATAATAGCTATCACTTAACCATTTTTCCCATCAGATGATAATGGATGAAATCCTGCTGTGCAGTTATGTAAATCGCATAATTTTTAGATACGAATTGCTGTAAGTCAAGAAACTGCCATTGACCTTATCTATTGCATGCAGGGTCACACAATTCAACATGCAACAATGTTGTTTACATAAGAGATAACAAACAATATGTTTAAAGCCTCTGAAGCAACCCCAGCACTTAAGTGAAAAACATTTTCACTAGGTTAAAATTATACCACACCAGAACTTGGAAACTTTTGGGGGCCCTGCCATGGCACAACTTTATACACATTGCACATTGAGGATGATGCACACTGAGGATTATGTCATCAGCCATCGACATGCTGTATCCATTCCCAGTTCCAGGGATCCCTAGGGTTTCCCTGGATGGTCTGGCCATGGTTTGTTCTCCCTTCTTTGTGCCTCACGTTGCTGCCACTCTCTTAGCTTTCTCCTTTGTTCTCTTTCTTCCGTCTCACCACAGTAAGATGGCTTCCTATCGTTCTTTCTCTTCCACTCCTTCTCCTTCACCCAACATGCTTCTTCCTCCTCAGTTTCTAACTCTCCCCTTTCTCCTTTCCTTTCATCCTCTCTCCCTTTCCCAACAAAATGACGCCCTCTGGTGGTTCACTCTTTTCTTGTCCTTTCTGCCTCTGCTCTTCCAAACACAGTCCCTTTAAGTTCCCCTCCAGGGTGGGCATCTGTCCCCCAATACCTTCAGCCGAGGAAGCCGACAGTAAACTCTGAGCTAGGGCTCTAGGACAGCCACAGCAAGACCACAGCTGATGACACATTCCTTGCTGTGTGGTGCAGCTTTGTCAACAGGCTTTCAGCCATTGTGTAAGCAGATATGAATATGGCATTTATGCACCTGATTCACTCAGCAAAGGCCATAGCATAAGATGAAGTCCACTCTAAGACGTTTCCCAGTTCCCTCATTCAGTCAAACAGACAATGATAGTTTAAGTTATAGAGAATCAAGGAAGTTGGTATTTTTAACTCTCTGTCTCTCTGCCAAGCATTTTATATATATTATTTAAATGTTGGCTCACATATGAATGAAGGATGACTTGCAGCTAAATGTATGAACTTCCCCCTTTGAAAGGAAAGTATTTGAGTTGGTATCAGGTGATAAAAAATTCTCATTAGGTATCAGATATTGGTAATTAATGGAACTTCAAACATTAATGTTTAATGCTATCACTGAGGTCAACAGGTGATGCACATGGATGTTTTTGTCATTTATATTTATATAAAGCTACCCATTAAGTTTGTTTTTTGGATCATTGTGAAAGGGTTCAGTGTCAATTTGAGGCGACTCCTCATTTTGCGCGGGAAAGACCACAGGAAACGTCTTCTTAACTTTAACAACATCTTCTTTATTGGGAACTGGTAAATCAACATTATTCATGATTGGATCAAAGAAACTCAACTCAGGCAACATGCCATAACTGTCTAAAGCATAGTCCCGATAACCATCCATCCCATTCAAAGGGGTGCTGGGCCAAACCTCTCCGCATCTGTTGGCTTCCGAAGGGGCGCACTCCGAACCGCGCAAATGGTGCCGCAGCATGGGTGCCTAGCCCAATCTCCCTCCAGAGGAGGGGTATTATACCTTGAATCCGGCCTGATCACTTTCCGACCACGTCCCTTACTCTTTGGGAAGACTATTACCGACCATTCCAAGAACTCGGGATCTGTCTCTCTTCTTCCCTTCGTCTCTGGATCTGGTAGCAGCCCTCCTAGCTTCAGGTTGGGAAAGTCCCGCAATAACTCTTGCGTCTTTACCCTCTCATACTCCCGTAATCTCTCCAACTCCCTCTTGCGTTTCCACATCTCCACTTCTACCTCAAACCGACGCTCTCCCTGGCTACTTATACCTTCCTCCCAAACTGCCAGATCTTGCTCCTCCCCTCTCGCATTCCCGCGTTCCTCTACTAAGTTTACTTTGAATTTCCCGCCTCGTTTTGCCTTCTCCACCTTCTCCGTCGCGTTCTCCCTCTGGTCCGCCTGTTCTCTTCCACTCTCTGTTTTCTCCCCTCCCTTCTCTCCTTTGATCTCTGGGGACGGCACACTCTCTTTTGAGCCACCTTCACAATCATTTACAGCATAAAATTTTCATAGACTCATAGAATAATGGAGTTGGAAGGGGCCTATAAGGCCATCAAGTCCAACCTCCTGCTCAATCCAGGAATCCAAATCAAAGGATATCTGCCAGTTGGTAGTCTAATTTTCTCTTGAATGCCTCTAGTGCTGGAGCACCCAACATCTCCTGAAGTAACTGGTTCCATTGCTGTACTGCTCTAACAGTCAACTGAAATCTGGCTTTCTGTAACTCGAGCCCATTATTATGTATGCTGCACTCTGGGATGATCAAAAAGAGATCCTGCCTTTCCTCTCTATGACAATCTTTGAAGTATTTGAGGAGTGCTATCATATCTCCCCTCAGTCTTCTTCTGCAAGGTTAAACATGCCCAGTTCTTTCAGTCTTTCCTCATAGGGTTTGGTTTCAAGTCCCCTGGTCATCCTTGTTGCCTTCCTCTGAACTTGTTCCAGTTTGTTGGCATCCCCCTTAAACTGTGGTGTCCAGAATTGGACACAATACTGTAGATGAGGCCTAACCAGTGCTTAAGAAAGTAGTTCACAGGATTTGGAGACTATAATGCAGCCTAAAATAACATTTGCCATTTTTGCAGCCATATCACATTGTTGGCTCATACTCAGCTTGTGATCTACAACAATTCCAAGACCCTTCTTGCTTGTAGCATTATTAACCCAAGTACCCCTCATCTTGTAACTGTGTGTTTGGTTCCCCCCTCCCAATGGTGTAGAACTTAGCAGTGTTAAATTTCATTCTTTTGTTTTCATCTCATTCCTTAAGCCTATCAAGATCTTTTTGAATTTTGTTTCTCTCTCCCAGGGTATTAGCTTCCCAGAGGCCTCTCTGGGAAGGATGTGCCACCATCAAGTTACACCACTGAGAATGGCCTGCCACAACTAGTCACACATCTCACTTCTCCTACAACAGAGTCCCTAAAAAGCATCTCAGGGTTTGGGTAGATATATGGAAGGCCCTCTTTCAGATATCTGGGTCCAAAATTGTTAAGGTTCTAAAAATTAAGATTAAAATCAACACTTCGAATTGGGCCATGAGAAAGATAGAAAACTACTGCAGCTAATGCAGTTATAAATAGGATCAATATTTCCAGTCTGACCCATGTTTCAGACCAACTGTATTTCCGTACCATTTTCAAAGGCAGTACACTGTAAAATACAGAAAATGGAATTATCACAGCATGGGCTATGATGGTTATCTCCACCTGAAGTACACAAAATATTTGCAACCATACCAGTACAAAGTTTGAATTTCAACCATACAGTTTCAGCCTACCTAGCATTCACAATATTCCCAGCATTTAACTCCACCATCTCTTCAAATCCGACAGCAAATATGTCAGCAGGGCAATGGTCATCTGTGTAAAAGGAGAAAGAAACCAACACAAATTCATTCAATACTCTGTCTGTTCATTTCATTTGAGAGAGAGAGAGAGAGAAATGCTAATATTCTGTAGGCATGGATACTTATTACGAGTTTGCACTAAAAGTTGCCCCTCTCCACTATACAGGTGTGATTCAAGCACAGAGAAAGGGAAAGATCTTCTGCACACCAGAGTTTTGTTCACTGTACATCCTGGTTGCTCCGTGTTGGACAGTTTCCCTCTATGTCATGTCTGAACTTCTGATTGACAAGATTTTGAAACACTGCTTTCAGACTTTTTTTTTAAATTAATTGGGGTATCTTGCTTTATTTGTGCATTGAATTTCAGCTTTCTGGAAGGTTCAGAAGCGCAGTAACAATTGGGGAATTGATGTAATTGAGAGGGAGAGGCAGAGAACCATTTTAAGACTTTCCTATTAACTAGATTGTCTTTGATTTTCTGCAAATAGCATGTGAAGTTTCCAAGTAGAATGCAAGTGTCACAATAATGCCGAAACTCCACAAGGGAGTCAGTCATCCCAAAGGGCATGCACGTAGAACACATATATATGTGTGTAGGTGTAAAAGAGAAAGGAATGGCAAGAAAAGAGGCAGAATGTATACATGTGAAAGCTGTCATTGTTCTAGACACAGCGAGTGCTCTTTGTTACCTTGAAATTCTGAAACCCCAGAGAGCTTAGGAGAATCCAGTAGCCAGTCTGTTAACTCACTGGTACCAAGGATATTGCTCTTAAACTGTTTGCCTCCATTTACATTCCAGGTCCCCATGGCAACACGGACTCTCTTGAATTTAGTGAATTCAAATTGACGATCTGACATAGCTTTCAGAATGCTTGGAGTCACTGATGGAAAGAAAGGGGGGAAAGGGAGGGGGAATTTTGTGCCATGAAATAAAATGGATTGCACAAATCACCAGAACTGATACCAAAATTGTTGTTGTTGTTATGCGCTGTCAAGTTGGAAACGACTTATAGTGACCCTAACAGGGCTTTCAAGGTAAGTGAGATATTTAAGGAGTGGTTTCCCCAGTTCCACTCCCCCTGTGAGTTTCCATGGCTGAGGAGTCCTAGTCCACCACTCTATCCACTACACCACACTGGGTATCAAAATTACTGGATACCAAAATTACCTCCTCATAATTGTTTTGCTGACCATAAGAGAGCCATGTCTCCCAGGACTGAAACAAGCTATGTTTCAGACTATAAGTTGGTCTGCAAATCAACTGGTCTATGTTCCCTTATAACTGAAGAAAGACAAGAGAAGCAGTATTGATGGCTGTCTTGCTGACACAGAGCTTGGGGTGTAAAAACATGCAACTGGACTTTTGTAATTTTAGCACTTTTTCCTTTTTTCAGGCCTTCTATATTGCTACGTGTGTGACAAAACAGAAATTCTCTGAAATTTAACAGTGGAGTTAAAACGTTTAACTTACATAAAAGTCCATATTGCATCCAAAATATTTAACTCTTCCAGTTGACTGTTAAATACCTGATATTTTAGAAAATATTCTAGCCACTAGTTAGCTGCACACTGTTACCAAAATTTCAACGGAGATAAGCCTCTTGCTTACTCAGCAGTGCGGTATGGTCCATTAGCATTCGCTCTTTATCTGCATAGTCGTCACTGCAGTGATCACCCATGAGCAGTAAGTCAATGGCTTCTTGTTTCACCCCATCAAAGAAGTTTGGCTGAAAAGTATGTGATACTGAACGAGCACCATCCTTAAGTTTCCCCACCTGTGTAATAAAAATAATAATAATAATGTAACTTTAACTCATAGTAATAACTTCAAAAAACACATGGGCCTTACTTTCTTTCTCTTGTACCTTAGCTTTTCCTTCCAAGGCACGTCTGCCCGTAAAAATCCTACGCAGGTTGTGTCCATTGAGGGCCCACATTGCCTTATATGATTCTAGAAAGCGTTCAATTATAGGCTTGGAGTTTAATCCGAGGCTCTCTAGCTGAGTGAGCAGAACCTGAATTAGAAAAAGAACAAAGAATGAAAGAACTAGAGAAGTTCCCCTCCTGCATCATACCCAATGTTTGTTAATAATCCTTAATTAACCTTTTTCAGAAAAAAAATACATTTGTAATAGTCTTTATAATTAAAATGTGTGCATGGTGGGGGAGAAAAACATTCAGATAAGAGAGGCAACTATGGGAGACTGAAGGGCAATTCTGTCACATCCCCACTGAAAATGTGTTTTGGTGTGCAGAAGTGACCAAAAATTATTCTTTACTGTGGAAGAAATAGGGAAGCAGTGTCCTTTCACTTATTAAGGTCCCAGCCTTTGTTTAGAGGAGAATTGTGACTCTTGGAAGTACCTAGGAGTGTGATTGTTCTTGTTTCGGGTGGACTTGATGGTGATGGAACTCTGGAGGACACAAGAAGTAGATGTCACCCACCCTTGACAAAAGATGTCTGATGGATTGACTCACCTCAAGTGCTATGAAGGACTGTACGGTGTTAGTTCGATGAAGACAATCCAGGCAATTCGTTCGCAAGGTACCCATCTGTTGACTTCAAAAACCAAGTCAAAGAACTAAAAGATTTAACACTGGCTATCTTCCTAAAGATTTAGTAAATCACTAAACAATGTTAGCATTGAAAATTTAGCACTTCACAAACAATCAATTTTTTCTGCCAAGACGAGTAAAAATCAGAAGTACATAGAAAGTAGGGATAGGAGTCCTTTGCTCCAGCAAAAAAGTGGCTTTCCACATGGGATTCACTGAACCAACTTGCTGCACTGGGTGGGTTTACCCAACTAGGGTCACCAACGGCTCGGAACAATCAGTTGCCTGCAATTGTTTCACCCCTCATAATTTTACTTCTTTTACAAATAGCAACTGAGAGTGAGAGAGAGCAGCTATCTAAGCTCACCAAAGGAACCACTCTAGCCAAGGTCTTCCAGTTCCACCGCATCACTCTGAAGGGTCCCACAAGCAGAAGTGAAAACATGTCAGTTTGTTAAAGTTTGACATTTTGTATGCATAGACTGTTGCAACCTTGAAAACATACACTGGGCTTTACAAATGAGGTTTGAACAACAGTTTACTAAAAGTTACTACAGGGCAATTAGCCAGCTCTCCAACCAAGTCTGGGAGCAAGGTCAATATACAATAGCTGATAGCTGGACATGTACACAAATGATAAGAAATACAAAACAATGGGGGGGGGGGAGAGACTCTTAGCATCCTAAAGTGGCAGATAAAGCAAATTAGTACCTGACCAACTTAGTCCACCAGCACTTTATGCACATGGCATTTTGCCTAGCTGGTAAAATGGTACCTAAGTAACTTACTATTCCCATAAGTGTGGGGAATAGTCAAAACAAAGGATAAGTTACAAGAGTTATATTTTGCCACCCCACTACCTTGTCTTATTATTTTTATGCTATCTTTTTATTAGTTTTTCTTTTTTTAGTTTAAGTTGAGTGATATGTTTAATTTGATTTTTGTACTGTTATGTTATGAATTTATTAAAAGTGTTATTTGTTGGTTTTATCATGTTGTGAACTGCCCAGAATGGCCTTGTAGCCAGATAGGCAGTATAGAAATTTAATAAAAATAAAATAAAATAAACAAGAGAGATTTCCATTGAAAAAAATTCTGACCATTTGTAGAGATCAGTAACTTATTGTACCAGCAAAATTCTGTTGTTTACATCTGAAGGGAAATGTAAACAATTGGAAGAAATATAAATAGAGGGAGGCAAAGAGATACACACGCACAAGAAGATGCCATACCACACATACCAGATACCAACAATACTAATACTGGGCACCAGACATCAAAGAGGAGCAACATGTAGCAGCACAGCTCACAACAGCACCTTGTAACAGACAAGGACAACACAAATTTTCCTCCATCAATTCAAACAATCTTAATTGGGTGAGCACTTAGAATTCTTTTAATGTGTGTCCAGTAATATTCTTAAAGGCTAAAGATTACTTTAAATTACAATGCTTTTTACTTTTTAATGATGTATTCTCTGCTTTTTCAATGTGTCTTCTTAGGCTATAAGCCTCTGCATTTTTAGAATGTAATTAAACATGCTTGTTGATATTTTTACTATACTTTTTATGTATCTGTGTTTTGGATTGAAATGTCACTTAAGTATTTGCCTGCAACTTAAATTTAGTTTTCATACATTTTTCAGCATTTGTGCTTATAGTTTTCATAGCTGTAAGACTGATTTCTGTCTAATTGAAACATGCCTGTAACTTCTGGTTACATGTTTTCAACAACTCTGAAATATTTTACACATATGGAACATAGAAGCAATATATATGAATAAAGCTTGTAGAAATGGACAAGCTGATGCTGCCTAGAATCATTGCAACAAGGAAACCATATATTTTACTTTGATACCCAAGTGAATTTTGATATGATTGAAAATAGTTATCTGGTTTCATTCTGGAATTAACCCTTTTCAGGGACAAATGCCAGCTGTGATGAACACAGGCTTCTGATTCTTCCTAAAGGTCTATAAGGCTCTTACAGAGGTGTTCAGGCATCAGACTATCTGATCTGACAAGTTCAAATTGCTACCATGTCCTCCAAACTTTAAGTAATTTGCAAACCAGAGTGCACAACCCTCACTCATAGCCATAGAGTCTGACCGTGAGAAACTTGAGAGAAAATGCAGAAAGATGTGGTGGGTCAAGGACCCAAGACACTCACCAAGAACTTATGTTCTCGCCTTTTGTGAAGATGCCTAATTCTTCCCAATGCAACTTTAGCTGAGGCCCCAACAAATTCTCCAGCTTCTCCATTTTCCCACCTTTTGCAAACTGTCGGTAATCAAAATTAATCATCGGTGTGTCTGCTGCATGGGATGATGCCCACAGCAACTTCTAATAGCAAAAAGTTAAAAAGGGAAAAAGAATAAAAAGTTATCCTATCGCTTCTTTCATCTGTAGATATATTTGCAATAAAATATACTGAACTGCTGATGAATTACATACAGCTGCCTAGAGTGACTTGTGAAATTGGTCAGAAGTAGATCCACTGAATATTTCAAAATGCATTCCCTCCCCCTTGTTGGCAGGATAGCTCAGTGGATTGGGGTACTTGGCTGTGGAGCCAGGGATCATGAGCTCAATTCCCCACAGGCCTTCCAGAAGAATAGTCAGCCTGTTTAGCCTTAGGCAAGCTGCACAGTCCTCAAGCACCCCCAGAAGAAGGGATTTGTAAACTATTTTGTCAGTGCTTTATACCAAAGAAACTCTAACAAGGGTTACTGTAAGTCAAAATCAACTTGATGGCACACAATCATTAGTCCTCTGCTTCACCCTCAGGAATCATTACAATTGCCCATTTTTTGAAGTTCAACTAGATACATTCAAAAACAGGTTCAGAAGCACAAACGCTTTCGGCACAGCCTACAGTATGTAGGATTGTTTAGAACTAGCAGAGGGTCCGTTTGTTACAGCTGTCAGATCTGTTTCTTTGGTAACAGTCTGCTCTTCAGTATCTATTTGCAGACAGCTGCATTTGGCAGTGTGCTTGCGAAGGACATCAGACTAAACCGCCACTATTTCAGCATGAATCATTCTTCAGTGTTTGTACCCAGCTGTGTTAACTGTTAATATTCCAGGCAAATTACAAATGAACATCTCTATCTGAATTTAAAGATACTACTGAAAGACAGGAAAAAAGTAGGAAATATGCTGACATAACAATCCTACACTTACATTACACCAGAGACAGCCATTGCTGTGCCAGCAAAACAACAGCCTGGGAGGAAGAACCTAAAGAACATAACTAGAAATGCAAACATGGCCAGCACATTTTCAGCATGCCTGAAAACACTGCCAATGTGAACCTATTGGTGTTTTGTTGGGGTTGATGTCCACCCACCACTGGACAGCCTGAATTCTACCACCACTTGAGGTGGGAGGAGAATAGTCATTGCCCTCCACTGACACCACCCATCAATGACATTGCTCCTCATTGCCACAACTGCCTGTCCTCTCCCTCAGAAGGTGAAAATGGAGGTAACTTGATAGCTCTTTCTGAACACCCTGTCTCTCCAGAGTGACAAAAGAGTCTCCCAGCAGGAGAAGGGCATTCACCACTTCTTGCAGTCTGCTTCATGAGGCAGGAACCTCAAGCAGCCTAATGGGAGGGATGGCCTCTTGCCCCCACATGGAGAGTCCATGAACTCACAACTGGAACATGTTATCAGTAGACACCCCTGCATTACTACACATACATCACACAAGGAAATACTATAACATCCCCACATCTAGGGCTCCTGGGCCTCGACACCACACTGTAAGCATCACAGAGGTTTTTCTGTACCAGAAGGCAGGAATGTGACACAATATAAGGCATTTGTATTCTGCCCTCCTCAAAAATCAATTATAAAGATGAGGAGCCTAGTGATATAAGGTGCTCTGGTTCAATTGAACCAGATATTCCTATTGATGTAGCATTCCTCTAGAATGGTGAAGGTCCACTGTAAAAATTAATCCTATAACCCCACATAAGAGGAAGGGAGGAGATGCACCGTCTTAATCAGGAACACCTAAGGCAGTCAGGAAGACTAACAGTCAAACAGCTCTTTGGGCCCTTCATGCACTAGCACCCTTCCCCATATTCCTTCAGCATCTCCCCATCTCCAACTGAATATTTCCTAGCTTCCCCAATATCAAAAGAGAAGTTCCCTCAGAATCCAGGAAATCTGAAAAAGCAGAAAATGGAGCTGCAGAAAAGATTCCCACCAGCATAGTTGAGCTTCTGCAGAACCCTACGGTCTCTTAGCAGGCATAAGCCTAGTACATTTCTTCATCGTGTGATAACTATGCTGGAAATTTCAAAGCACATTTAAAAAATATATCTAAAATACCCAGGGTACAATCTGATATGCCCTGCTTTCAATAAAATAATGTCTTCCTTGGGGAATGTCCATCATGCTCAAATAAATTAACTCATATTGGCATTTACTATGAAAGATATAATAGTGATTGTGAAGATCTGAAAAGAGTGGGCCACATGTTTAGCAGAACAGTCAATATTTATTCATATAAACGTTGCCAGATCTCTCAGGTCCTAATTAAAGGAACTGTTATTATAATGCTAACAACAAGAATTAGCCTCACAGGGATACTTTTTTTTTCCAGGACCAGCAAGACATTAAGCATAGCCCTGTGTTATTTTTACCTTGAAAGCTCTGTTGAGGACCTCCTCTCCTCCTTTGCTTCCTAAAAGATTAACAATCACTTGTTTACCATATTGTTCTTTCAGAAGCATCATATGCCTGCAAAAGCAGCAAAATGTTGTTTTGGCTTAATACATAGTAAATACAAATGCAACGCTTCTTAAAATCCATGTAATAAGATGAGAGATTAGTTTACCACATAAACCATAGAACTTTTAAAACAATAACAGAACAGCTTACTAAATTGTTCTACCTACAGGATTATCCTCTATCTCATCAGCCAAACACCACCTCTTGCACACCTCTTGTGGAATTTACATAGCTTTACCAATTCCTGAGAAGCTGAGCAATTAGAAAAACAGTAGCCAGAATCCTATAGTTATCATGCCTGCTTTAATGCAATGACATAAATTGTGGCCAATTGCCACTAATTCACAAGTCACCACTTAGATCACTCATCAAACATCAACTCACCTGACTAGTATGCAACAAGGAATTCAAGAAAGGAATAGTGTTCTAAATTAAACTAAGGGCCTGTCCAGATGAGTATATAGAAACTTTGTGAAAGAAAAAACTTGGAAAGGCAGGGCTGTC